>CP125973.1:200613801-203013801 GCA_030063025.1 Avena longiglumis | reverse complement strand
ACACGCTCGATCAACCTCGGAAAACCAAATCAAAACCCAACGAGGCTTTCACGACTAAGCAATCACAGGATTCAGAAATATTTTGGGCCACCCATTGAGTAGACCCATAGCAAGTAAGCAAGCTCGAGACGGACTCAAGGTTTGCGTCAATGGCTGTAAACATCGGGAACCCGAAAGTGTGGCTGGGCTTGTCGATACCGCGAAAACATTCCGCTTACCTAAGCGATAAAGGGTGTGCTCCTCGCACAAACGTAAATACAGAAGTAGCATGGCATAAGTACAGGATAGTAAATAAAACCTCAAACTAGTTTGTGGCCCCAAGAAATAAGACTGAATCAAGCTTTGGCTCAGGGGGGTCCCATATACCTCCCGGATGTGGATAGCGCGATAAATCAAGGAACAGGTATCAAGTACTCGGGGTCCTACGGGACACAAGTGGGCGTTCGGAAACCAAATATTTGCTATCACCCACCGATGCCTCTGCTTACTTCAATTTTAGTTGTTAAACAGTAATTTAAAGTGAACGATAAGTAAAACTATGATCGTCTCCAACGTCAACATGCGGCAACACATCAACAACTGTGGCACTGGACGACACGCAACAGCACTTGAGCAAGCGACTACGACGCGCGAGTCCAACTATCTACCAAACAACAGGTAATAGGATGTGTCCGAGGCAATATAGGGCTGCAAGGGATACCACAGGTACGAAAACTAGAGCATCGCAACACAGATAGCAATAGATCAACAGAAGGGAATAAATACTATAAAAGTAAGATAGGTAGAAAGGGGGAGATGCTCGCCTGAAAACATTGGCGAAGGTTCAACCGAAGATCGGGGCGAAGCTCACATCAACTCAACGGCCTTATCCGCGAAGAAGCAAAACACTAGAAGAAACACCGGATGCGATATTTAATACTACGGCAAAAGATCGAGCATGATGCATGTATGATGTATGACATGGCAAAGGTGCGATGCAATTAGGTCATATTAAGTGGAACCGGGGTCCCAACAATTAATTAGATGGTTCAAGTTATTTAGAACCCCCGCAATTTAAATGTTGTTTTAGCATGGCAAAAGATAGCACTGGTTCGCTACACAAATTTAAATGAGGCCAATATGAGACTAGATTTGCCCGCATATGGGCCCCATATTTAATTATTAGGTGAATCGGCATAAGGCCCCCGAACCACATAACAAGTATGCATGCAAGTTTGACAATTCAATATGCATCAAGTTGTATTATGTTATAAAATAGGGTTTCGGGAAGGGGTTCACACATTAGGGTTCGGCGGCCTTGGGGTTCGGTCTCAGGTTCCAGGGTTCGACGGATCGTTCTCGGATAGCGGGGTAGGTCTTGGCGCATTCGCGATGGTCGGGCCATGCTGTCGGTCCTATCGTTCGGGCTGAAGCACTTGTCGCATCGGGGTCTCGGTGTCCGGGGCATCGGACTCGCCCTGGTTGCTGTCGTTCTTGTCATCGTGAAGACCTTGTCGGGTCCGCGGTTCGGGTCAGACTTGCCGTTCCGTGTCGGTGATCTTGGCGTCTTCGGGTTCGGGTCTTCGGGACCGCGTAGTATACCTTGTGGTTTCACATCGAAGGCCTCGGGGGTTCCAAGGCGAAGGTCTTGGTGGTTCTGACTTCACTTGTCGGTGCCGGACTCGGTTGCGGTAGATCTTGGCCATGTCGAGGATCTTGCCGGAGGTTCGTCGAGGGTCACCGGTTCGGTACGGTCTTCATGTGGTAGATCTCGGCGTGTTGGTGTCACCGGATCCATGTCGGCGCACTCGGGTCTTGGCGTCCTCGGGGCAATGGCCTTCGAATCGGGGGAGGCGATCTTGGGGTACCGCGTCTTCGGGCGCCGGGATGGAGAACTTGGTGGTTCCGAGGGAGTACTTGTCGTCGAGGCCTCATGTCAACTTCGCCTCACAAACATCACATGGTCGGAGTTGCAGACTTGAGCAAGGGCTTGAATACTTGTGGCATCACACGATCTACACGGATCATCGGCTCAACACCACGCCTACCGAGAGGAGCCAGCGGTTGGATCAAGTGCCACCGTGGCGGTGTAGGCGATGGCCACGACGCCGCGTCTGTGCGAGGCGGCGGGAGGAAGCAGCCTCGGGACAGGTGCTGCGGCGCAGCCGGCTGCAGGTCCGCGGCGCCGGGCGAGGACGGAGGGACGTCGCGTGGGTGGCCGACGGAGCTCTCGCAGCCCTCTGGCAGCTCGCGGGCCGAGGCGAGGAGGACGGGTCGAGCACGCGTCCGAGCGGCGCGGCAGGCGGAGCTCGGGCGAAAGCAGCCGGAGGACGACACGGCGCCGGGCGGCGGCAATCTGGGCCATGCGGCGGGAGGCGGTCGCCCGGCGGAGACGCTGGGCCAGAAAAGGGGCGGCTCAAGCGGCCGGAGGCGAGGCGGAGATGGTGGCGGGCGCGGGCGCTGAGGAGGGCGGGGCCATGGCGTCGAGGCGAGGTGGGAAGAGCGGCGGCCGGGCGGAGGCGGGCGCTGAGGGCGGGTCCGGCCGAGAGAGGGGGGAGAGGAGAACGGCGACGGCGAGGTGGGTTGGTCCGGGCGCGGGGTGGAGCAGCGCGCCAGGGAGAGAGGATGGGAGGTTGGGAACGGAGGGGAGGTGCAGCGCCTGGAGGAGCTAAGCGGGGCTGGGAGGTCCAGCGCGGGAGGCGCAGTGGCCGTGGCACGGAGAGGGGCAGGACGGGGCGAGCCAGGAGGGTTGGAGGAGGGAGAAGGTGGGGAGGGAGATGGGCGCGTGGGGGGAGGAGCGTGGGGTCAGGTGGGACCCAGGGACGTGGGGATCTGGGCAGGGGCGGGCCAGGTGGGGCTGGGCGGCTGACCAGGGTGGGACCCAGGGGGCAGTGGCAGGAGTGGGTGGGTGTGTGTGACTTGTGTGTGTGCGTGAGTGCATGTGAGGGAGGGGAGAGGGAGTAGGTGGCGGCATAGGATTGGTAGAGGAGAGGGAGAGGGTGAGGTGGCGGCCAGGGATTGGGTGGGGTGGTGTGGCCGGTGGGTGTGGGTAGATAGGTTGGTAGCTTTAGGATTTAGAGGGGCTGATTAGGTGGACCGTTTTTGGTTCTGGGGGTGGTCGTTCGGGTCGGGTCGGCCCGTTCGACTGCCCCCACTAAAAAATAATTAAACATTTTATTTGTTTAAATGCACTGTTGCAAACCGATAGCAGACAAACAAAATATTCCGGAGACCCGGGTTTGGCGTTTGAATAAAAGACGGGGCGTTTAGAAAACAAAACCAGGCTTTTCAAAAATAGTTTTATGCAAGCAATTGCAAGATGATGACGATTCTCAAATGCAATGTGGCATGATGACATGAGCATGCGGTCATGACGATGCAATGCACAAAAACAACGCGATTTTCTAGTAGTGGTTTTGCGGGATGCCACGGTTCTCCAGGTTGTTAACCAACTTTCATTAGTTGTGCACTTTTTTATTTGAGCAACAGAAGGTCTTCGAAAATATCAATATTTACTTGCTGGTCTGTTTTGACAGATTTCTGCCATCATTTGCATTTGCCTCTTACAGAAGCTTTTGTTTTGATGGATTTTCAGTTGAAGTGTTTACCAAAGGTTTATTGTTTTTGCTTACACTAATGTTGTCATTGAGTTTGTGCACGGGTTTTGTAAGAAGTAAATTTTCAGGAGAAAGAGAAAAGGAATTTGAAGAGTTCGTCTTTGAATAGGTAAAAGTGGTGAAAGAAGAAGGGTCGTGGAACTCCAATATTTTTATATTTTTGATGTTTTCAATACATAAGGGAAGTTATGAGACGAAATTGAAGAGGAACCAGAGTCCGGTGTGGACAAACCCACCCTAGGCGTGGGCCCACCCTAGCCGTGCCTGGAGGGGGTTTGACCCCCTCGAACTCCGTGTCTGCTTCATTTCCGTATCAAAACCTTCCTTATGCATTGAAACTTCATAATATATAACCCCCCGATCCCCTGAGGTTCGTGCATCGTGTTATCGTCGTGTTTTCGTTTTGATCTGTTTCTCTCAGGAAATCTTCTCAAGTTTAGAGCACCATGGCCTCCGCCAACAACAAAGGCAAGAAGCCCGAAGAAGAAGAGCCTCAAGTCCCCAAGGAGGAGGAGATTTTGATAGGGTATGAAGGTGGCATGGAGGAGGAAGAGCAACCGAACACTCGCACTACCGTCACAAGCATTGGTTTGGTGGAAAGACCTACCAAGCTTAAGAGGACAACACAGATGTCTACATGAGGGAAACCTCCACGTCTCTTCTACAATCCACAGTCATATCCTCCACGTAACAAGAGACCCTTCCATGCACTTATACATGAATATCAATATCAACATGTACCCAAAGGGAATTTTCCCTCGGCTTGGGATTTGCCTCGTTCTAACAATGCAGAGAAGGATCATGCTAAGGATGAACAGTGGGGGAAGAATAACAAGAACTGGGATTCTCGGACTGACATGATCATGAACCGTATAGAGCAAAACTCGGAGCTAATCTGTACTCTTACTTTTGAGATCAAGGATTTGAAGAAACTCATTGAGGAGCTTATCAAGAGAACACCACCACCACTAAGGGAGTAATTCATCATCAGGTTTGGCATCCCCCTAGCTTGTTCCAAGCTTGGGGGAGTGCCGTGGTATCACCACCATTATCTTTTATCTTTTACCTTTTTAGTGGATTCGTATATTTGGTAGAGAGGTTATCTTATAGTTTGGTTTGCATGTGGAAGTATATCTCCTTTAGTTGATTATCTATGTATCCCTTCGTGTGAGTGCCTTTATTGGAATATTAATGAGAAGTCTCATCTTTTACTTTTTGCACTTCTTATTTTAGTTTGCAATCTCTATTATATGATGGATCTTGTTGATCAGTATTGGCACCACTTTGGGATCACCAAGTGGGTCTAAATTGGTTTTGGAAAACCGAGTTCTGGTCAGTAGCATTACTATGAAAGATAAAAAAGAAAGAGAAAACTTACAGGTATTTTGTATCATTTGTTTTCTTTCTTGTTGGCTCATAAGCTCAGTATTCTTTATTTAAGATCCTTTTGCGTCTTCAAGGAAGATTGCATGTTTGTCTTTATTACTTGTATGTTTGCTTGTTTATTTCAACTCTCTTGCTTGCTACCCAGCCTTGCTAGCCAAAAAACCTGTTTTGAGAAGGCATACTTCTCATGTTTCCAAAACCCTTTGAACGAAAAACATTTGCCACTTGTGTCCACCATATCTACCTAATAGCAATTGCTATTCCTAGAAAATTCTCAACGTTCATCTACCTTTCAAATTAAAAAGTATTTTGTTATGTGAAAACTAGTTAGTAAAGCTCTCACGAACTTGGTGGCACACTTTATTTCTTTGCCCCGAATAAACTTGAACCATTGTGAAAATCGAAGTTGTATATGCTTGCATCTATACGTTGGAATTAGCAGTACCATGCTTTCACGGGGACCATTTTCAACATTGCACGTGTACTCTGTACACAGTTGATATCATGCTCTTTTCTCTATGGATGTCAACGGTGTGAAATAAAGAGGGAACTTGTAAGTCCATGGAGTTTGTATTTTGTGTTAGAGAAACGCATGGGCCGCTAGCCTAAGCCATGCTTCATCATGGTGGAAACTTTCAGCATCACCATAGTGAGTCATCTATGAAACATCCTCAATAAAAAGCTATGCATATGGTAAATAAAAAGATTGTTGAGATGATCATTGTCTACTTACCTTGTCATTTTCTTTATGGGAAAGCTCCTACATGTGCAAGGGGTACCCCGTTGGCTGTTGTCAATGATATGCAAATACTTACAATAACAAGAACTTACCTGGGCCCAAAGTTGAGTATGCATGAGGAGTGGCCCTCATATTCAAGGGACATGAGATTGCCAACTTATATTTCGTCAAGCATATACTCCATCTTTGTTCACTTTAACCTTAATCATCTCAAGATGCTTATGATAGGGGCAATGAGGGCTCAAAGCTAGTAAGTACCATAATCTTTTGGAAGCTCCTTATGACTTGTAATCCCTGCTACCCTCTAAGAAAGGACCTTTCTCGTAATTACCAGTTGAGTCAGTAAACCTACTTCCTCTCTATCTCCATCAAGCTTTTGAGTTGTTGTGTTTCAAGCATTCATATGGTGATTTATTCAATCATGTTCTTTATCTTACTTGTTTGCACAAAACTCTTATCTATTGAGTATTACTTTGAAAGCCTTCACTTGTGAAAACCCTTTTTGAGCAAAAAGTGCTCCTGTTTTGAAACTTCTACAAAAAGCTTTTGTGAAACTGTTTGCCAAATGTTCTCTGACCAAGAACAAGTTTGCCAATTCCAATTATGATTTATCTTTATGCATATCTATTGTGACTGATGTACTTGGTTGCAAGCTAAGTTATATAATGGTGAGTTGCTTTCTTCTATGAGTTGTGCAATGGTAAGTGTGATGCTTCTTGTTCGTATTCTTTTATCGACACTTCACTCCATACACCTGTGTACATGTTTACTGAGCTCGAAGATTGGGGACAAGCGAAGTCTAAGCTTGGGGGAGTTGATACGCCCAATTTGCATCACCTTTCTATATCATAATTTACCTCTATTCATTGATATTTGTCTTATTATGAGGTATTACTTATGGGTTTTTCATCTGTTTATGCATGTTGCATGATTCTTGGAGGATGGACTGCCGGAGTCTAGATTCTGATGGAAAAGAAGGTGTTTCAGTGCAATTTCGCAAAGATTAGAAAAATAATAGAAAAATATGGAAACATATTATGTTACCAGAATACGAAGGAAACCAGAAGGAGGGACGGAGTGGGGCCTCAGGGGGCCCACACCCCCTAGGCGCGGGCCAACCTGACCCCGCGCCTAGGGCAGGTGTGGCCCACCTGCCCGGCCTCCGACTCCACCCCTTTGCCTATATCTTCCCTATGGAACCCTAATACCAGGGGAGCGACCACATATATATTTCCGTCGCCTCTGGGGGCGAAAAACACTGAGAGAGAGAAAGATCTCTCCGACAGACAGATTTCTACCGGGGGAATTCCGTCTCGGAGAGGGGAGACCGTCGCCATCAACACCGTCATCAAGATAGGCTTCATCGGGATCATCATCATCATCACCCACACCATCATCTCCACCAGCACCATCATCATCACTCCGTCCCGCTGTAACAATTGTGTTGGCTATTGCTTTAGTTCTTAGGGGAAACTTTCTCGGTGTTGATTACTATTGTAGTTGATGCTTGTGAGTGGAACCATTGGATTATTGTTTATGTTCATATTGTTATCCATTATCATATCATCTTTGATTTTGATCCATATGATGTCTTGTGAGTAGTTCGTCTAGTTCTTGAGGACATGGGAGAAGTCATTCAATGGTTTAGTATTTAATTTGTGGTGCTATTGTTCTAGTGGTGTCATGTGAATGTCGACTACATGACACTTCACCATTTATGGGCCTAGGGGGATGCATTGTGTATTTGGCTACTAATCATGGGGTTGCCGGAGTGATAGAAACCCGAACCCCCGTTAGGACACCTTTGCACAAGGGAGTGTAGGATCTCAGAGTTTAAGGCTGTGGTTAGATGTATATCTTAATTACTTTCCTGTAGTTACGGATGTTTGCTGGGGGTTTAATCACAAGTATGTATTAGTCCTAGGAAGGGCGGTATGTTAGCACAGGTTCACCCACACAACACGTACAAAGACCAAAGAAGAGTACTCAACTATTTGAAGAGAAAGCACCTGACAGAATTCCCATGTGTCCTCGAGAACATTTGGTCCTTATAAGTATTTCCACCGGCTTGTCCTTTCCTAAGAAAGGATTGGGACACTTGCTCCGTTTGTTCGTTACTTTTGTTATTGCTCCTGTTTTGTTGCCTTGTCAGAAAACCACTAAAAATCTGTTTGCTAAGTATTCATAGGGATTTCCTACTCCATACCACTATTCAGCACCTTCTGCTCCTCGTTGGGATCGACACTCCTATTTATCGAAAGTACTACGATACACCCCTATACTTGTGGGTCATCAGATATCCCGGAGGTGGATTATTAGTCATAAATGCAGTTGGATTACGGTTTATGTATCATGTTGTAATGCCCAAATGAATCTCATAGTGATCATCATGTCATGTACATGCATTGTTATGCATTCTCTATTTGTCAATTGCCCCGCTGTAATTTGTTCACCCAACATGTTATTTATCTTATGGAGAAAATACCTCTAGTGAACCGTGGACCCTGGTTCATTCCTTCCCATTGATATTCTATCTACTGTTTACTGTTTACTTTCTGCAATTACCACAAGCAATTACTATCTTCCACACTATATGTTTAATCCTTTGTTTTTAGCAAAACCAGTGAGCTTGACAACCTCATTGATAAGTTGGGGTAGAGTATTTTGGTTGTGTTGTGTGTAGGTTCCATGTTGCTAGCAACACCTTCAGAAGTGGTTTCTTTCTCCTACTGGTTCGATATCCTTGGTTCTATAATTGAGCGAAAACTTAATGCTGTGCTCATCATACCTTCCTCTTGGGGTTCCCAACGGGCTCTACAACAACTGAGCACAGCAGTCATGTCTACATAATTCACGAACCATAGGGAGACACACTTAAGGATTCGATGTTATTTAGTAGATATGGAATGTGAGTAAGAATACCGAATGTTGTTAGGACTCTCGGATGGGATTCATGATATCACGAGGAGATCTGGAATGGTCCGGAGAATAAGATTCATATAAGGAAAGTCCAATTCTGGAGTTCAGGAATGATTCCGGTGTTTTCACCGAAAATGTTCTAGAAGGGTCTGGAAGGTTGACCGAATCGGAAGGGGATGGGTACATGAATGTGTAATGTTAAAGTGGAATAGTTGCATCATGTCCTAGTTCACTAGGCTAGGCATTTGAAAGAGAGAAATCAAACTCCAAAACAAAAAGTCAAAAGGCAAGTTTGAAAAGTCAAACTGGGACAATGTTTCCTGGTGGAGGGAGGAGAGGAAATCTCCTCTCCCTCCGCCTCCTGCCAAGGAGGAGAGGGAGTTAGGCGAGGATTCGACCTCCCCCTCCCCTAGCCGCCCCTCCCTCTCATAAATAGAGGGGAGGGGTCTGCCCCTCAAACCATAACTCCGAGCCCTAGCCCCTAGCGTCGCCGCCCCAGCCGCCGCCGTCGTCGCCCTAGCCGCCGCCGGCCACCACCTCCTCCCTCAGCCTCTAAACCCTAATTGCTGAGGAACCCCTCTACTCCATCCTACTCTCACCTGCTTAGGCGAAGCCCTGCGGGGTCTCCCCTTTAAACTCCGACACCACGCCTTTGTGCTGCCGGAATCGCGAGGAGAGAGCTATAACCTCTGCTGACTGCTGGAACAAGGGAGAGGAAGGTATTCATCGAGTACCGAACGTGTGACCGATTGCAGGAGCGCTGCCGAAACGTGGCACCAGAAGGATCGTCTACGCGATCTTAAGATTGGCAAGTGATCGACTACATCACCCACGAGAATCTGCTCTCGTTAACCGCTTTGGAATCTTTGAGGGTGAGTACTCTATCAACTCGTTGCTACAATCTAGTAGATATATCTTGGCTTGTGTGCGTGTGTGCATGCGGTAGAATTTTTTGTTTTCCATGCTACAAACCCCTACAAAACATACCAGCGCAATTCATCAAAGACACAAGAAATATATATAGATATTGCAAAGTCAAATAGACAAGATCTAGATAGATAGATATATCAAGAAAATGACACATGTCCCAACATTATAACATTCAAAAAGAAGGAGCGAATACATAGGATCCGAGTATGGATCAAGAGTACAAATGGCATAACATGCCATGAACATAATAAAGAGGAACCAATATTTGTAGTGTCTCAGGATTCTGACTAGGATCACCACTTCTACTCTTCAAAAATTGAAGGGGTTTGAGGGCAGAAAACAAAAAAATTCCTACGATCAAAACCCTAATGCTAAGATCTATCTACTAGTAATGTAGTAACGGGAGGAGATACATTATTCATACCTTTGAAGACCGAGCATGGTTAACGTACTACAAGGAACGTGGTTGAAGAAGACGCCCTAATGCTGACCTTGACGTCACGAAGTCCTGCGAGTCCAACAACTCCTAGAGCCGAAAGCACGGCGCCGCTAGAGGGAGTTAGACACATACGGTGCTTGACGGTGACTTACGCTTTTCTTCGATCCAGCCGAGATTGCGGAAGTAGATCTCCCGGCTTTGAATCCCGCAGCGCGACAGTGGTCCGCGGTGAAGAACTCCTCGCTCGCACATCCCTAACAAGGGGGCCGCGATCGCGAGAGAGAGAGAGAGAGAGAGAGAGAGAGAGAGAGAGAAGAGATAGGTTACACATTCCATTTATGTATTTCCCAGAGGATTTTTGGTGTGTATTAATCCACATATGGGCACCCCTTCATATAGGCGGAGGGAGGGGCTCCCTCCACCTTAGGCGCCCCATGTGGGACTAAAACTAATAAGTAAAAGGGGCAAATCTCGTAGACAGCCGGGTAGGTCGAAACCCCACCCGCGCGTGGCCCAACAGGAGAAGCAGCAGCGGGAGGAGGCATCGGCCGGGTGGGCCGCCCGCGCTCCCCGCGGCCCACGAGGAAGAAAACAATGGCGGCGTCTAGCGCTGGCCCGAGTGGGCCAGCCCGCTAGCGCGCACGCGCGCCCATGTCGCCCTCGGCAGCTAGCGGTGGTGGCTCCCGGGTGGGCCGGCTTCCTGCAGCCCAGCAGCAGCGACATCAGCGCGTGACCGACGGCGCGTAGCGCCCCGTGCGGAGCGCACTATGTGCCTCCACACGTGGTTGTTCAAAACAGCCATTCTTTTTCTTTTGTCTTTTTTGTCTGTTTCTTTTTAGGTAAAATTCCTCCGGGGATTTGCCTAATAAGTAAGACGCCTTTATAAATCTTTATTCAAATATATTTATAATATGTGAATTCATAATTAACATCTAATAAATATATATTTAAATCATCATTTATCCGAAACTATTTTCGATCCCTTTTCCTTTATATTTTCTTTGAACACCTTTGGATCTCTCGAGAACACTTTTGGTTTCTCTCTTCTCATTTCGTCAGTGATTCCGAATAAGCCATTAACGATCTCTAAGCTTCATCAAGCCCTTAAGCTTGCCACCCAACAGTTTGAGAATACTCTAGACATGGTCAAGACTCTTCTCTGACCAATGATCAACAGCAGGACTGTCGTGGTATTGCCGTGTTTAAAGATGTGGGGTAAGGCGGCAGGTTGGAGGATACGAAATAACACAACCAACCAAGGTTTAGGTTCCATGACGGTGGTAGAACCCTAATCCTGCTATAAATCACTATAAGGGCAATAGCCGAGTTACAGGGATTGGTTCGTTGTGCGCGACATGAGTTGTGTCGTGCCCTAAAGGCTCCCATAGGTCCGGCTTATAAAGATGCCAGGTCCTAGCGTTATAGGGAAGAGTCCGAGCCGAACAGGTTATAGAGTCCTACACTAGATCCAAATAGTCTACGGGTCTTGCACCCCAAGGCTTTGAGTATGTCGGTGACTCCATCATAGCCTTCCTTTATCCGGCATAGTCTCCCTTCTGGATCCATCTAACTAGGCCACCCGGCAGGTCGTAGGCCTTGCTACCAACTATGGGTCACCCGAGGTATCCGGATTAGAGACATGCAATGGTGGTACTCATTTAGCATATCTTCAACAGTAGTCCCCGGAGAACTTCAAGATCTTGCGCCATTCTGCCTTTTTAGGTTGAATGCTCCGTCTAGGTGATGTCGGCAAATCGTCAAGAAATATCTTGTAGTCCTCCAAAGAACCATGCAACATTATCCGTCTTCAACATGTAAGTCGGAGAATCACCAAGTCTTTCACCGTACTCTTCTCGTAGCCGGACAGGATCCGTCCATGGTGAAATCTTTAGATGGGACTGTTCGCCTGCATATGTCAGTGAGCTGACATAGACCATAGGTTAAAGACACCTCGTAACTCACACATGTAGTGAACACAATCATAACGATTTTCCCGCGCGAGAAATATGAAACGTCGAGCGACGGCGGAGGGAACGTGGAAAAATCTCCGTGCACGCTCTCGCGTGTCCTGTCCACGCGTAGATCGTTAGATCAACTTGCACGAATCTTGAAGCTGGGACTATATATTTTATCTATGGTGTTTATTTATCTTTTCACCTCATTCACTCCCGCATCATCTTCTTCCTCCAGCCCAAACCTTCCTCGATCACACCGCACACACGGAGAGAAAACCCTAACTTTTCCCCATCTCTCGGCCCATCTCATCTACTCCAATGTCAAGCGATAGCAGCACTCCAGCGATGGCGGCGTCCGGCGAGGCTTCCGCCAAGCTGTCCAGCACCGTCCTGTTGGAGATATGCCCTAGAGGCAATAATAAATGTAGTTATTATTAAATCTTTGTGTTTATGATAAATGTTTACATTCATGCTATAATAGTATTAACAAGGAAACATTAATACTTATGTGATTTGTAAACTAAAATAAGAGTCCCTAGTAAAGCCTCTTTATAATACTAGCTTGTTGGTTAATAGATGATTGTGGTTTCCCTATCATGAACATTGAGATGTTATTAACAACAAGATCATATCGTTAGGAGAATGATATGGTTGACATACTCCTATAGATAAGCGTAGCATAAAGATCAAGTCATTTTAATAATTTAATTGCTATATGCTTTCTGATGCATAGTAACCTAATTCCTTCGACCATGAGATCATGCATATCACCTTTACCGGATGGATGCTTTGATGACATCAAACACCACACCGTATCTGGGTGGCTATAAAGGTGCCATTAAATGTTCGGAAAGTATTGGTTGAGACACATGGATCAAGAGTGGGATTTGTCCATCCATATGAAGGATAGATATACTCTGGGCCCTCTCGGTGGAATGTCATCCAATTAGCTTGCAAGCATGTGACTGGCTCACAAGGGATCACATATCACGGGAACGAGAAAATAGTACTTATCGGTAACGAGGTTGAACTAGGTATGCAGAGATACCTACGATCATAACCTCGGATAAGTAAACTATCGTGAGACAAAGGGAAATTGGTATCGTATGTAAGTGGTTCATTCAATCGCAAAGTAATCGTAGAAATATGTGGGAGCCATATGAATTTCCAGATTCCTCTATTGGTTATTGTTCGGAGAAATGTCTCGATCATGTCCGCATAATTCACGAACCGTAGGGAGACACACTTAAGGATTCGACGTTGTTTGAGTAGTTATGGAATGATGAGAAAGAGTCCGAATGTTGTTCGGAGTCTCGGATGGGATTCGGGATATCACGAGGAGATCCGGAATGGTCCGGAGAATAAGATTCATATAAGGAAAGTCCTGTTTCGGAGTTGGGGAATGATTCCGGTGTTTTCATCGGGAATGTTCTAGAAGGTTACGGAATGTCCGGCACTCCGGAGGGGAAGGGTACATGAATGTGTTATATCAAGTTGGTATGATTACATCATGTACTAAGTGTCATCGCTGAACAAAATAGAGGATTTAATCAAATCCTTGTTTGAAAAGTCAAACGCCAAGTTTGAAAGTCAAACGGCTATTTTGGAAAGTGGAGAGGGAGTTGGAAACCGACTTGGGGGAGGAGTTCCTCCTCCCACCGCCGGCCCACCTCCAAGCTGAGTTGGGGAGGGACTCCCCTCCCCTTGGTAGTGCCTCCCACCTATAAAGGGAGGGGCAGGGTTGCCCCTCCCAACACACAAGATCCCCGCCTCCAAACCCTAAGCCGCCGGCGACGCCACCTGCTACCGCCGCCTAGCAACCCTAGCCGCCGGCCTAGCCCCCTCCTTGGCGTATCTAAACCCTAGATCGTCGAGGGCTCTCTCATATTCCACCATACTCGCTCCGGCTTAAGGCGAAGCCCTGTGAGATCTCCCCTCTACTTCCGATACCACACCGTTGTGCTGCCGGAATCGCGAGGAGAGTGCTACAACCTCCGCTGCCTGCTGGAACAAGGGAGAGGAAGGTCTTCGTCGAGTACCAAACGTGTGACCGATTGGAGCGCCTAGGAACGCAGCTTGGAAGGATCGTCTACGCGATCTTGAGATCGGGAAGAGTACGACTACATCACCCACGAGAATCCGCTCTCGTTAAACACTTTGGAATCTTCGAGGGTGAGTTATTCCATCGACTCGTTGCTACAATCTAGTAGATAGATCTTGGCTTGTTTGTTTGTATGCGATAGAAAATTTTTGTTTTCCATGCTACGAAACCCTACAGTGGTATCAGAGCCGTGTCTATATGTAGATCATTGACGCAGTAGAACACAATGGTCATTGTGGGCGTTGATGCTTTTATTGTCGATTGCTTCTTGTGTACTTTGCATCTTGCGGTATGTTGGGATGAAGCGGCCTAGGCTAACCTTACATGACATCGTTCATGATACTTGCTCCACGCTTGACATGCAACTTGTATTGCATAAGTGGCTTTGCGGGTGCCTGTTTCTCCTAGCATAGTTAAGATCCAATTTACAACGGGTGATTAACAATACTAGTATCAATGTTGTGGTTCATGTTCGTAAGTTAGAACGACACTTATTGAAATAACCAAACCACGTAAAACATGCAAAGAAAGTAGAGGCGTCTAACTTTGTTTTGTAGGGGTGTGCAGTGATGTGATATGGCCATGATTGTGATTATATTTGATGTATGCAATGATCCTTATTGTAAGTTGGCAACCGGCAGGAGCCATATGGTTGTCTTTAATTTATGTTAAGACCCGCATGTCTATTCAAAGTAGTTGTAATAGTTGAAGCCGGTGGACGACAACCATGAAGAAGCTTCATTGACCTTGATGCAATGTCGGTGATGATGGAGATCATGTTCGTGCTTGAAGATGGAGATCGGAAGCACAAAGAAGAAAAGGCCATATCATATCACATATTATGAATTGCATGTGATTTTAATCCTTTATGCATCTTGTATTGCTTAGTAGACGACGGTAGCATTATAATATGATCCCTCATGCACATGAATTTCAAGTCATAAAGTGTTCACCCTTAGTTAGCACCGTTGCTAAAGCTTGTTGTTTCGAAGCACCACGTGATGATCGGGTGTGTTAGATTCCGCAAGTGTATACAACGTGAGCAAGCCAGATTTGCTCATGCGGAAGCTAAGGTTTGATCTTGACGAGCCTAGCATGTACAGACATGGTCTCGGAACACGGATCACCGAAAGGTAAAGCATGAATCATATAGTAGATATGATGAACATGTCGATTGTTCACCATTGAAACTATATCAACTCTCATGATGATCGGTGTTGATGTGGTGGATTTGGTTCGTGTGATCACTAAAACAATGTGAGGGATATTGTTTTGAGTGGGAGTGTACCTAGATTAATTTTATTATTAATTTGAACTCAATTTGTCATAAACTTAGTCTAAACTATTGCAAATATGTTGTAGATCAATGGCAGCCCCTACCATCAATTTTAATGCGTTCCTAGAGAAAGAAAAGTTGAAAAACAATGGAAGCAACTTCGCGGATTGGTTCCGCAATTTGAGGATTGTCCTCACAGCTGGTAATTTTACCTATGTGCTGGATGCACCGCTGGGTGACCCACCTGCAGGTGATGCTGCCGATGAAGTAAAGAACGTTTACCTCACTCGGAAGACTCAGTACTCCACAGTTCAGTGTGCTATCTTGTATGGTTTAGAATCAGAGCTTCAGAAAAGGTTTGAGAATTCAGACCCATATGATATTGTCAAGGATCTCAAATTGATCTTTGAGACTCATGCGGCAATTGAAAGCTATGAGGCTTCTGAAAAGTTCTTTAACTGCAAGATGGAAGAGGGCAGATCCGTCAGTGAGCATGTGCTTAAGATGTCTGGGCACGCAAACAAACTTCAAAGCTTGAGTATAGTGATTCCTAATGCTTTGGGGATTTACCGCGTCCTCCAATCACTACCACCAAGTTACAAGAACTTTGTGATGAACTACAACATGCAGAACATGAACAAGACGTTGCTAGAACTCTTTGCCATGTTGAAATCTGCAGAAGTGGAGATCAAGAAAGAGCACCAAGTGTTGTTGGTCAATAAGACCACCAAATTCAAGAAAGGCAAGTCTAAGCAGAAGGGACACTTCAAGAAGGGTGGTAAGAAAGTTACCACGCCAACGAAGAATACCAAGGCTGGACCTAAGCCTGATACTGAGTGCTTTTACTGCAAGGGAGAAGGTCACTGGAAGCGGAATTGCCCAAAGTACTTGGAGGATTTGAAGAACGGCAACATCAAGAAGAAAGGTATATCCGATATACATGTTATTGATGTGTATATCACTAGTACTCGTAGTAGTTCCTGGGTATTTGATACAGGTTCGGTTGCTCATATTTGTAACTCGAAACAGGTGCTGCAGAATAAACGGAAGCTAGCGAAGAACGAGGTGACGATGCGCGTGGGAAACGGATCAAAGGTTGATGTGATCGCGGTCGGCACGCTACCCCTTCATCTACCATCGGGATTAGTTTTATACTTAAATAATTGTTATTTGGTGCCTGCGTTAAGCATGAACATTATATCAGGATCTTGTTTATTGCGAGACGGTTACTTGTTTAAGTCCGAGAATAATGGTTGTTCGATTTATATGAGTAATATGTTTTATGCACATGCACCTTTGATATATGGTCTATTCTTATTGAATCTCGATAGTGGAAATACACATATTAATAACATTAAGACTAAACGTTTGAAATCGGCGATAACTCGACCTATATGTGGCAATCGTCTTGGTCACATTGGAGTGAAGCGTATGAAGAAACTCCATTCCGATGGACTTCTTGAATTACTTGATTTCGAATCACTTGATAGATGCGAAGCATGTCTGATGGGTAAAATGACTAAGACTCCATTTTCTGGTATGATGGAGCGAGCTACGGACTTATTGGAAATCATACATACCGATGTGTGTGGTCCAATGAGTGTAGCATCATGGTGGTTATCGTTATGTTCTTACCTTCACGGATGACTTGAGTAGATATGGGTATATCTATTTCATGAAACATAAATCCGAAACTTTCGAGAAGTTTAAGGAATTTCAAAGTGAGGTAGAGAATCAACGTAATAAGAAGATTAAATTTCTACGTTCTGATCGTGGAGGTGAATATCTAAGTTACGAGTTTGGCGAGCATTTGAAGAAATGCGGAATACTTTCACAATTGACACCGCCGGGAACACCACAGCGTAATGGTGTGTCCGAACGTCGTAATCGAACTCTCTTAGATATGGTTCGTTCTATGATGACACTTACAGATTTACCGCTATCATTTTGGGGTTATGCATTACAAACAGCCGCATTCACTTTAAATAGGGCACCATCTAAATCCGTTGAAACGACACCGTATGAATTATGGTTTGGGAAGAAACCTAGATTGTTGTTCCTTAAAGTTTGGGGTTGCGAAGCCTATGTAAAGAAGTTACAACCGGACAAGCTTGAACCCAAAGCGGAAAAATGCGTCTTCATAGGATACCCGAAGGAAACTATTGGGTATACCTTCTATCATAGATCCGAAGGCAAAATCTTCGTTGCCAAGAATGGATCCTTTCTATAGAAGGAATTTCTCTCGAAAGAAGTGACTGGAAGGAAAGTAGAACTTGACGAGGTTGTCGAACCTTCTCTCGAAATTGCCAGTAGCGCAGCACCAGAAGAAGTTCCTGTGGTGCCTGCACCAATAAGAGAGGAAGCTAATGATGATGATCATGAAACTTCGGTTGTAGTTGCTACGGAGCCTCGCAGGTCAACGAGAACTTGTACCACTCCAGATTGGTCTGATCCCGTTATGAGTGTCATGTTGGTGGACAACACCGATGACCCTGCGACATATGAGGAAGCAATGATGAGCCCAGATTCCAATAAATGGCAAGAAGCCATGAAATCCGAGATTGGATCCATGTACGAAAACCAAGTATGGACTTTGGTGGACTTACCGGATGGCCGGAAGGCTGTCTATGAAGCTCGACTTGTCGCAAAGGGGTTTCGACAAATTCAAGGAGTTGACTACGATGAGACTTTCTCACCAGTAGCGAAGCTAAAGTCTGTGAGGATTATGTTAGCGATCGCTGCATATTATGATTATGAGATATGGCAGATGGATGTCAAAACAGCATTCCTCAATGGAGACATTGATGAAGAGTTGTATATGATGCAACCCAAAGGTTTTGTCGATCCTAAAGATGCTAACAAGGTATGCAAACTTCAACGGTCCATCTATGGATTGAAGCAAGCATCCCGAAGTTGGAATCAACGTTTTTATAAGGTGATCAAAAGTTTTGGTTTTATACAAACTTATGGAGAAGCTTGTATTTACAAGAAAGTGAGTGGGAGCTCTGTAGCATTCTTAATACTATATGTAGATGACATATTGTTGATTGGGAATGATGTAGACCTTCTTAATAGTGTCAAGGAATATTTGAATAATAGTTTTTCAATGAAAGATCTTAGCGAAGCAGCTTACATATTAGGCATAAAGATTTATAGATATAGATCAAGACGCCAAATATCATTGTCACAAAGTACATATTTGGACAAAGTTCTAAAGAGGTTTGGAATGGAAGATAGCAAGAAAGGGTTCTTGCCCATGTTGCCCAATACGACCTTGAGTAAAACTCAAAGTCCGACATCGACAGAATATAGAGAAAGGATGAGTAAGACTCCCTATGCCTCAGCCATTGGATCTCTAATGTATGCCATGCTATGTACTAGACCCGACATTGCATATGTTGTTAGTTTAACTAGCAGATATCAAAGTGATCCAGGATTGGATCATTGGATAGCGGTAAAAAACATCCTTAAGTACTTGAGAAGAACTAAGGATATGGTTCTTTCTTATTAAGGTGATGAACAGCTCGATGTTAATGGTTACACCGATGCTAGTTGGAACACTGATCCGGATGATTCTAAATCACAATCTGGATACGTATTTATTTTGAATGGTGCAGTAGTTAGCTGGAGGAGTGCAAAGCAAAGCATTGTGGCGAGATCTTCAACTGAATCGGAATACATGGCTTCTTCGGAGGCTTCACAACAAGCGATATGGATGAAAGAGTTCATTACAGAGCTGGGTGTGGTTCCCAGTGCGCTGGACCCAATGTCTATCTACTGTGATAACATGGGCGCCATAGTCAATGCGCAAGAACCAAGTTCACACAAGAAGCTGAAGCACATCAACCTACGTTTTCATGCTATTCGAGAACATGTCCAAGATGGGGACATAAAGATTTGCAAAGTACACACAGATCTGAATGTGGCGGATCCGTTGACTAAACCTCTCCCGAGGGCAAAACATGACCAGCACCAAACTGCCATGGGTGTTCGGTATATTACCATGTAATCTAGATTAGATGACTCTAGTGCAAGTGGGAGACTGTTGGAGATATGCCCTAGAGGCAATAATATATGTATTTTTTATTATGTCTTTGTGTTTATGATAAATGTTTACAATCATGCTATAATAGTATTAACAAGGAAACATTAATACTTGTGTGATTTGTAAACTAAAATAAGAGTCCCCAGTAAAGACTCTTTATAATACTAGCTTGTTGGTTAATAGATGATTGTGGTTTCCCTATCATGAACATTGATATGTTATTAACAACAAGATCATATCGTTAGGAGAATGATATGGTGGACATACTCCTATAGATAAGCGTAGCATAAAGATCAAGTCATTTTAATAGTTCAATTGCTATATGCTTTCTGATGCATAGTAACCTAATTCCTTCGACCATAAGATCATGCATATCACCTTTACCGGATGGATGCTTTGATGACATCAAACACCACACCGTAACTGGGTGGCTATAAAGGTGGCATTAAGTGTTCGGAAAGTATTGGTTGAGACACATGGATCAAGAGTGGGATTTGGCCATCCATATGACGGATAGATATACTCTGGGCCCTCTCGGTGGAATGTCATCCAATTAGCTTGCAAGCATGTGACTGGCTCACATGGGATCACATATCACGGGAACGAGAAAAGAGTACTTATCGGTAACGAGGTTGAACTAGGTATGCAGAGATACCAACGATCATAACCTCGGATAAGTAAACTATCGTGAGACAAAGGGAAATTGGTATCGTATGTAAGTGGTTCATTCGATCGCAAAGTAATCGTAGAAATATGTGGGAGCCATATGAATTTCCAGATTCCTCTATTGGTTATTGTTCGGAGAAGTGTCTCGATCATGTCCGCATAATTCACGAACCGTAGGGAGACACACTTAAGGATTCGACGTTGTTTGAGTAGTTATGGAATGATGAGAAAGAGTCTGAATGTTGTTCGGAGTCTCGGATGGGATTCGGGATATCACGAGGAGATCCGGAATGGTCCGGAGAATAAGATTCATATAAGGAAAGTCCTGTTTCGGAGTTGGGGAATGATTTCGGTGTTTTCATCGGGAATGTTCTAGAAGGTTCCAGAATGTCCGGCACTCCGGAGGGGAAGGGTACATGAATGCGTTATATCAAGTTGGTATGATTGCATCATGTACTAAGTGTCATCGCTGAACAAAATAGAGGATTTAATCAAATCCTTGTTTGAAAAGTCAAACGCCAAGTTTGAAAGTCAAACGGCTATTTTGGAAAGTGGAGAGGGAGTTGGAAACCGACTTGGGGGAGGAGTTCCTCCTCCCACCGCCGGCCCACCTCCAAGCCGAGTTGGGGAGGGACTCCCCTCCCCTTGGCCGCGCCTCCCACCTATAAAGGGAGGGGCAGGGCTGCCCCTCCCAACACACAAGATCCCCGCCTCCAAACCCTAAGCCGTCGGCGCCGCTGCCGCCGCCTAGCAACCCTAGCCGCCGGCCTAGACCCCTCCTCGGCGTATCTAAACCCTAGATCGTCGAGGGCTCTCTCATAGTCCACCATACTCGCTCCAGCTTAAGGCGAAGACATGCGAGATCTCCCCTCTACTTCCGGTACCACACCGTTGTGCTGCCGGAATCGCGAGGAGAGTGCTACAACCTCCGCTGCCTGCTGGAACAAGGGAGAGGAAGGTCTTCGTCGAGTACCGAACGTGTGACCGACTGCTGAGCGGGCTTTAACGCAGCTGGGAAGGATCGCACGCGATCTTGAGATCGGGAAGAGTACGACTACATCACCCACGAGAATCCGCTCTCGTTAAACACTTTGGAATCTTCGAGGGTGAGTTATTCCATCGACTCGTTGCTACAATCTAGTAGATAGATCTTGGCTTGTTTTTTTGTATGCGATAGAAATTTTTTGTTTTCCATGCTATGAAACCCTACACGTCCATGTCCTGCCGAAAGGCGTGGTGGTGCCTCGCTCCACGGTGGTTGAATCCATCGGCGGTGACCATATTCCAGCGGTGCTGGATCAGTTGGAGGAGGAGGCTGACTCCCACAAGGAAGAATGGCGAGGCTCGGACATCTCCGATAGCGACATCAAGGAGATGATATCCAAGGGATACCTCTTTGCGACGGAGGGTCTGGTCTGGCGGGCAGCGCCTGCCGGTGAGATCGTCCCTTCTCCCCAACATGGAGAAAAGATATACCTCAAAGCTCAGTTCGTACGCGGCATCTCCCTATCGTTGTCCGACTTCTGCATCCAAGTCCTCGAGCACTTCTGGGTTCAACCTTGAAACCTGTCCCCCAATAGTATTCTTGCTAGCAACTACGCGGCTCTATGTGAGGGATGCCTAGGGATTAGGCCTAGGTTAGATCTGTTAGTATACTTCTTCACCGTGAAGAGAGAAGCCGGAGTGAGCAGAGAGGAGCTTAGGAATTGTGGGACCATTAGCTTCAAGATAGCACCACAAACATCTCCCCCTGTATGTATGCAGCCTTTCATTCTATGTGCTCGTGCGGTGCTCTTGATTTTTCAAGCACTTTTTTCAGGTGTGAGCTACCGATGGCGCTCACCGTACTTGTAGACGGGCCAATAGAGGTGGGAAGTGGCAGCAAAGCGATGGGAAAATGAAATGAAAAAATGAGACAACTGGGCAGGAACATACCACATAGACGGCCGATGCTTTCCCGTCTAACTCAGATAGCGTGAATATATGGAAAACCCTAAAATAATATGCCAATTGTAGCAAATATGTTTCACACGATTTATGTGACCACATTCGTGTACAAAATAAACTATACTAATGTTTTATCTACCATGAAAGTTCTATAAAAATTTGTCCATGCTTTCTAGTTTTCTCGTTTGGGATGTGCACGACAAGGAGAGTTCCTGGACCGTGGGCATATAGTGAATATTTTGGTCCGTAAGAGATCGTTTTTACTGCAGATGGAACTTCCATCTCAGGACGACGACAAGCTTAGGACGACGCCGCGAGTAGGCCAGCATTGAGCGCGTGAAGCAGTGTCACATCAGAGGACCGGCAGAGCAGCAGCACAGGAGGAGGTCAAGGACAACGGAGAGATCGGTGTGGCTGCGCGATGAAGACAACTGAGCAGAGATGAGCTGGAAGGCATGCGGCCGCGCACGGAGTAGGAGCTGGCCAACGGCAAGTGAGTCACGCGTGTATGATACTATTTTCTGTGCACGATGTCCTTACATGGTGGGTAAAAGTGGGCAGACGGCTGCCGCCTATCATTTGCATATTCAAATAGACAGTATCGATAGCCCCATTAATTTATATAGACACAGGTGGTCAGTTGGTGGGTTCACTACGGGAATAACTAAATAGGCCGACGGCCTTTTTATACGCCGACGGTAAAATGTCGGGGCCGTCGGCCCAGTTTTGCCGTCGGCGTAGAATAAATAGCCGACGGCCGCCGTCAGCGTAAACATGACCGTCGGCGTAGCCCATCGAGCTAACGGCAGAGCAACGGCGTCAAGTCAAAGCCGTCGGCGTAGGTTTCAGACCTATGCCACATTAATCTTAGAAAAATCATAACTAAATCATTTAAATTCAGAAAAATACATATAATATATCAAAATTTGCAGAAAAATAAGATATATCTATATAAACTCAAATATTATATATTTTTATTCAAAAAAATACATAAAAAATATAAATACTTTCGTATAACATATTTTTCATTTTCCAAGTGCAAAAAACGGGGTGTTTTGTGAAGCAACCACCAAAAGAAAGTTTTAAAATGATAATACCATATTTTTCAAAAATACTAGACCATATTGAATGGACAATTTCCCAACCTAGGAATCTCAAACCTTTCCGTTCACCTCTGGTGAAAAAGACAAATTCCTGCTGAATCGGTAGGAAATGAGTTATATTTGAACTACAGGTACATGATATATTTAGGTTCACAATATGCTATTTCATCAGAGATCTAATGCAAGTTTAGTGAGACTCGTCCCCAAGCTAAGAATCATCATGCCCCTCGATTTAGGAAGTTTGATGATAGTTTGAAATATGCATAAAAAATTAAAAAACGATCGAAACAATGCAAAACCTTCGCGTGGTGTCATATTATATGACATAGTTCCATGGAAAAATACCAGACTTGGTATATTCATTGAGTCTTAAAAAAACCTTCACAAAATGGCCTATCTCAATCGAGGTTTTCTGGATTTCAGGTCAAATGACCAATGTTATTGCTATAACCGCAGTATAGTTTGCGATAATGTGTCCATATTTTGCATACATGTGTATCATGGGATGATGAACAATGTTGCAGGAGGAAGTTTTCCTTTTCGTCGCACCGAAAAGCCATTTTTCATTTTCCAAGCGCAAAAAACGGGGTGTTTTTGTGAAGCAACCACCAAATGAAAGTTTCAAAATGATAATACCACATTTTTCAAAAATACTAGACCATATTGAATGGACAATTTCCCAACCTAGGAATCACGAACCTTTCCGTTCACCTCTGGTGAAAAAGACAAATTTCTGCTGAATCGGTAGGAAATGAGTTAGATTTGAACTACATGTACATGATATATTGCTCATGATTTTTTGTAAAAATCATTTTTAGGTTCACAATATGCTATTTCATCAGAGATCTAATGCAAGTTTAGTGAGACTCGTCCCCGAGCTAAGAATCATCATGCCCCTCGATTTAGGAAGTTTGATGATAGTTTGAAATGTGCATAAAAAATTAAAAAACGATCGAAACAATGCAAAACCTTCGCGTGGTGTCATATTATATGACATAGTTCCATGGAAAAATACCAGACTTGGTATATTCATTGAGTCTTAAAAAAACCTTCACAAAATGGCCTATCTCAATCGAGGTTTTCTGGATTTCAGGTCAAATGACCAATGTTATTGCTATAATCGCAGTATAGTTTGCGATAATGTGTCCATATTTTGCATACATGTGTATCATGGGATGATGAACAATGTTGCAGGAGGAAGTTTTCCTTTTCGTCGCACCGAAAAGCCATTTTTCATTTTCCAAGCGCAAAAAACGGGGTGTTTTTGTGAAGCAACCACCAAATGAAAGTTTCAAAATGATAATACCACATTTTTCAAAAATACTAGACCATATTGAATGGACAATTTCCCAACCTAGGAATATCAAACCTTTCCGTTCACCTCTCGTGAAAAAGATAAATTCCTGCTGAATCGGTAGGAAATGAGTTAGATTTGAACTACAAGTACATGATATATTGCTCATGATTTTTTGTAAAAATCATTTTTAGGTTCACAATATGCCATTTCATTAGAGATCTAATGCAAGTTTAGTGAGACTCGTCCCCGAGCTAAGAATCATCATGCCCCTCGATTTAGGAAGTTTGATGATAGTTTGAAACGAGCATAAAAAATTAAAAAATGATCGAAACAATGCAAAAACTTCGCGTGGTGTCATATTATATGACATAGTTCCATGGAAAAATATAAAACTTGATATATTCATTGAGTCTTAAAAAAACCTTCACAAAATGGCCTATCTTAATCGAGGTTTTCTGGATTTCCGGTCAAATGACCAATATTATTTCTATAATCGCGGTATAGATTGCGATAATGTGTCCATATTGTGCACACATGTGTATTATGGGATGGTGAACAATGTTGCAGGAGGAAGTTTTCCTTTTTGTCGCACCGAAAAGCCATTTTTCATTTTCCGAGTGCAAAAAACGGGGTGTTTTTGTGAAGAAACCACCAAATGAAAGTTTCAAAATGATAATACCACATTTTTTAAAAATACTAGACCATATTGAATGGACAATTTCCCAACTAGGGTATCTCAAACCTTTCCGTTCACCTCTCGTGAAAAATAAAAATTCCTGCCGAATCAGCAGGAAATGAGAGATTTGAACTACATGTAAATGATATATTGCTCATGATTTTTTTCAAAAATCATTTTTAGGTTCAAAATATGCTATTTCATCAGATATCTAATGCAATTTTTGTGAGACTCAGCCCCGAGCTAAGAATTTTCATGCCCCTCGATTTAGAAAGTTTGACGATAGTTTGAAACAGGCATAAAAAATTCAAAAACGATCAAAACAATGAAAAACCTTCGCGTGGTGTCATATTATGTGACATAGTTGCATGGAAAAATATAAAACTTGATATATTGATCCTGTCTCAAAAAACCCTTCACAAAATGACCTATCTCAATCGAGGTTTTCTGGATTTCAGGTCAAATGACCAATGTTATTGCTAGAATCGCGATATAGTTTGCGCTAATGTGCCCATATTATGCACTCGTGTATATCATGGGATGGCGAACAATTTTGCAGGAGGAAGTTTTCCTTTTCGTCGCACCAAAAAGCCATTTTTTATTTTTCGAGTGCCAAAAACGGGGTGTTTCATGAATCTTGACATAGTTTCGGTTGGTCTAATATTTAAAATTTATGATATATAATTAAATAGATGATAAGGATGTCATATTTGGATTCTTCTCATTTTTCTGATCGATTTGGATATATTATTTGTCGAATTGTGATTTACGGATTTGTAGATATGAATTATTCAAATTTAAATAAAAATGCAAAATAAATAAAATTTATTTTTATTTGAATTCAAGATTATTATTACTTATTTATTGTTGTTTACTCAAAAAATTGTATGGAATCTAAAAAAACAAATACGTCTAACATTATAGTGTAATGGTTAATAGGTTTCATATGATAATATTCACAAAAAGTTCTAGTTTGTTTGTCAGAAGCTCATGTGGAAGGAACGAAGAAGTTAAGCGTACTGGGGCTGGAGTAGTATTAGGATGGGTGTCCGGTTGGAAAGTTTGACTAATTGTACAATTTGACTTGAGATTAAGTATACTTAGAATTAAAAATGTCCATGTGAGATTAACAAGTTAAACAATACAAAAATTGAAAAAAAAAATTTGAAAAAAAAAATTGAAAAAATCTAGGCCGACGGTAAAGCCGTCGGCGTAGCCAAACGACCGTTAGTCATCTAGGTGGGCCCCATATGGTCTACGCCGACGGCTTTTCTACGCCGACGGGAGAAGAGGCTACGCCGACGGCAGCCGTCGGGCTAGCCTACGCCGACGGCATTTAGGGCCTACGCCGACGGGACCCGGCCGTCGTCGTATTCAGCTTCTCCTGTAGTGGTTGCCGTGAGCGCGTCCATTTACAGCCTGAGATGGAAGGCCCCTTCTATGTGTGATGGGGTGCTTAATGGGCAGTCTGATTTAGTGATTGTGTGATTTGGAGCTCAAACAAACTCTCAAATAGTTGAAATCGGTCAAGTTTTGGAACTTATCTATCTTTGATTCAGTTAATGTCATCAGATATGGAAAGGACGGTGAATGTTGGGTGTGGAGGCACAGCGTGAATTGCCTATGGCCAGGCACTAGATCAGAGTCCACGAGCAACGGGTCGGGGTCCATCCATGAAGGGTAACTCCAAGGGCTCCTCTATTTGAAACACCGATTCTGATCGGTCCATTTGTGGCGGTCTATGAACAGGTCGGACGTCCATGTCCTCCTAAGGCAGGGCACCGCACCAACGGCATCCCCCATTTGTCCATGGCTAGGCATTTTTTGCCATATTTTATTTCATACATATAGGAATTTTGTGAAAATAGTAGCCCTAGAACTCCTATTAACGCGCCTATTTTCTTAGTCTAGTTCATAGAACACACAGAATTTTCTTCTTAGTCCACTAGTTCTTGTAACCCTAACCCTAGACCTGCAACGCTATTCATCGTCGTTGGAGCGCAGACCCTCGGCTACCGAGGTAGAGGAAGGCAAGACTATTCATTGTCTTTAGAGAACATGCCCCTCATAGGCCGAGGGGGCGGAACGGTCGAACAAGGCCCTACTCCTCCGCGAGCAAGCGCATGGGTCTCCTTCTGCATGTCGAGCTCCTCTTGAGTTTCTTCGAGGCGGACGCGAGTGGCCTCATCGGCGGGGTTCGTGCGCACCTCACGGAGGCGCTCCAAGTGAGCCCTGTCGTGGGCTCGCATGCGCTTCATCTCCGACAGAAAGACTTCGCGGATGACGTCCTAGCCGAAGGGGCGGCCGGTGTTTCGCGAGACTGGTCCTTGCTACCATCCGTCCCCATCCTCCACGCCATTGGAGGGACCGTCACCATCGTGGCCCGCATCCATGGATCTAGGGCTCGATGACGACGGGTGGCGGCGGGGTGAGAGGGGGTGTAAGATGCGAATGGGTGGCTAGTGTGGTTATTGTGTGGCTAGCTGAAGGGCCTAAGTTGGACAACTAGATGCGTGCCCCGGACACATGGCATGTCCCCTGATATCGGACTAAAATTCGGTTGAGAATGTGGTAAATGGGCTGGTCACCGAGGCACGGGCCGTCTACAGGGCACGTTATGCCTTGCCCCCTGTTTCGACGGTCCTGATCCGTTTGCGCGATTGTTAGTGTTGCCCTAATGTTGCAAATTTTGTTGCCCGTTGGATGCACAACTTTGATCACTAGCCTTATATATTCAGCCGTGATCTCACGCAGAGTCTAACATCAAGATCGAAAAATCCCCGCAAAGAAAAAACATCAAGATCGAAACCATTTCAAAACTCCCTCCTTTGCCTCCGCCCGTTTTACAGCGAGGAGTCGACGACCCATCCGTTTCGAACAACACATGGCATCCAACCCCCAGACCTCGCCACCGACATCGCAGTGGACGCAGCAGGAGAACAAGCTGTTCGAGCGTGCCCTGGCGGTGTACGACGCGGACACCCCGGACCGGTGGCACAACGTGGCCTGCTACATGGGCGGCACCAAGTCTGCCGAGGAGGTGAGCCGCCACTACCAGCGGCTCGTTGAGGACGTCGCGGAGATCGAGTCCGGCCGCATCCCGTTCCCCTGGTAAAGCGCCATGCCGCGCGCCCCGTGCCAGTGTCATGGTCTTCGCCGCCGGCGATGATGTTGAAGGGAGGTAACTTAGGTAACTAATTAACCTCGCCTGGTTTGTCGCATCGCAGCCAATGTACTGTTTCAAGGTTATAAATAAATACCTTCCCATTTTGCTTAGAAATAAGAATTGGAGATTATTGCTTATTTAAGCGCATTGAACGTGCTACTCCCTCCGTCCCGGTTTAAAGGACATAATTTGCAAATCATGCAATCCCAAAATAGTTAGACACAAAAGCATTTAATCTCTGTAATTACTCCAGTGTGAAAATAACAAACTGCTTGCATGCACATGTAGGAACAAATGTGAACGCTTTTCTAACTCTTTTTCTCCTCATGCATGTTCTACTTCATGCTATTAAATGGACCAATTAGATGATACCTAGAGCCCAGAGAATTGCAAAGTGTGTCCTTTAAACCGGGATGGAGGGAGTATTTAATTATTTGATTACGTGCGATGCATGTTTAGCTGGTGCCGAAACAAAGTCACATGTAAGACGGTAAGAATCTTGTAAGTACAGTAGTATATAGAGTAGAAACACATGTGTATTCCATGCTCGAAAGAGCTAGTAGTTACCATGGTTTAGATTTAGTCTTAATTAAATTTTAGTTATTTGTTAGACAGATTGCCAGCGGTGTGGCGACAGCAATGTTAATTACTATCCCTTCCCATAAGTATCTATATACTAACTAAAATGTGTCAATACATTCTAATCTAGACAAATTTAGATAACTTATTTTAGGACGGAGAAAATCCAATTCAAGATTTTTCTTGAGAAGTTTTGGAAAGAAATTGGATGGATAATATAGATTCATACAGAGGGTGCCCCTTTATTTTGGGTTAAGAAGATGGTCAACAAATCCAAAAAGATCCTCGAACTTATGATCACTCATATCTTTGTGCCAGACGGGTTCGCCACCTGGCATTTGATTGCCTTTTACCATCAAAGACGATGGATCGCAACAAGCGCAACCCTCGTGTTTAGTTGCCACTATGAGTTTGATCCTGAACAGATCGTCGGTGTTAAGCCAGCAAAGTTGAAGATGAGACCAAGTCATCATGCCCCTTATGTCCTAGGCCGAGATGCAAAGAGCAATTCGAACTGAGATGGTCTTTCCCGATTCACTCCGTCCTACAGCCTTGCTTTCCATTGTTATTTGCCATTGTAGCATGTGTGTGGCCCAGCCCATAAGGACCAAGACTGTCTACTGATCCTAGAAGATCAGGACTCATACAAGTATCTGACGTGATTAGGCGGAGACCGGATTTGAACCTGCAGTCTCCGTGTAAAAATAAGCCAAAAAAGTAATCACATGCATGGAGATAGCCAGGGCAAAGATGCCTTCAAGGCTGTCGTACGGAGTCTCACCCTCATTTTTTGCCAGCTGACTTGCTTTCTCCAGCTTCAAAATGGGTCCTCGTCTGCTCTTAAAGTCGATGGATTAGAAGAAGCATCGGTATTGATCTTACAAATTAGAGAATCGAAATGAAGCCCTTTTTTGCTCAGTCTATGTGGAACCGTATAATAGAAATGAATTCAAATATAATAGGTATTCTATTTCCAGAGCAGAAGAACAATGAGATAATCTGTAAATCTACCTCGTATTCTGTGGACCTTTGTTGTATAGCATCGAGAAGAGAGTGTGCTTTCTATCTAGTCTAGAGATAAGGGGCTTTCCTGATGTATTCCTTAAATAAGAATGCATAACTTGATCGATTTCGGGAAATTGCCAAAGCATTTGACGATTGACACATTAGAATATAAAGGACAAGTAAATAAAATTCTAGATAGGAAGTTAACCTAGCACTAAACTACCCAATAGGGCTAGGCGGAACCAAAAGGGTTTTCTATGAGATGGTAAATAAAAACGATTAGTCCCACACGAGGTTTGGGAATAAAATAAGTGACCTACTACTCTGAAATAAAAAGAACCCTCACTTTTTTAAATTAAAGTAAGCGCGCTATTCTAAATCGAAGTAAAGTCGAACTTTCTTCTTATTCGGGGGCATGCAAAAACTTCTAATGAATCATTTGACAATCATAGACTTTCAATCCTATTCGAATCTTATAAGACTGGACTAAGAAAAGAAATTCATCTTGAAAGATGCTAGGAGCTTCTTCGACACATATCCATCCTATTTTCCCTTTTTATCAATCTAATATTCATTAGCTTTCTCATTCCACTCTTTCCCAAAGGAGTGCGAAGAGAACTCAATGGATCTTATCCTAAAATAGATTTCTTTTTTATTCGAGTATCGGAGAAGGTTTAATGCTAGAAAAAAGGAGATCTGCCTAATCAATTCGATAGATGAAGTAGTGGGAGGTCACGAAGAAAGTAAGGGGGCTATGGTCTATAATGCTACCACGCTCAATTGAAGCTTATGGGAAAGATGGAGTCATTGGCATAGCAACAGTCAAACGCGAACCACACTTTACTTGTTTACATGACTAGCCCTTCTTGCTAGGGAGGTTGAAAGGGCATGTATTGTCATAATCACTTTTGGTGTTCGGTAACAACAAGTTGATCATTTTACAGTTTGTTATTATCCACAGGTTGGTATGACCACAGATAAACATCACGGAAAAGACCACACAGATTTTCCACTGTTCTGGAAACTCCAGACCGGAATCTCTGGTCTTCCAAGACCGGAGTCTCCGGTGTGGTCCGGAGTTTCTGGTGCTGGCTCCGGTGGTGCCTCCCAGGACTTGGCTGGGTGAGTCAGATGACCTGTCCGGAGACTGGTCCGGAGTCTCCGGACTTTGGTCAGACCGGAGTCTCCGGCGTTGAAAGTCCGGAGTCTCCGGTGTTGCTGGTGAAGAAACGGGTTGGGTCAGTCAGATGGTCAGTCCGGAGACTGGTCCAGAGATTGTCCGGAGACTTTGGTAGGACCGGAGTCTCCGGTGTTGGAAGTCCGGAGTCTCCGGTGTTGCTGGTGAAGAAATGGGTTGGGTCAATCAGATGGCCAGTCCAGAGACTGGTCCGAAGATTGGCCGGAGTCTTCGGTCTGACTTTTCTACAACGGTCAGAAAACGGTTCGTGGAGGGGGCTGTCTATAAATAGGGACCCTTATCTTCTTCCTCCAGTTGCTCGAGCTGCTCAAGAACACCAACACCATTAGAGCCACCAAATCCACAAGATCTCTTCATCCAACCATCCAAAGTCATTGATCTTTGGAGAATCGAAGGAGGAGGCCTTGATTCACATCTTCACCAAGAGAGATTTTCATTTCCCCCTCATTCACTTGAGGCCCCCCTAGATCTAGTGTTTCTTTGGAAACCCTAACTTTGATTTGGTTCTTACAAGCTTGTCTTTGATTTGTCTTGACAGCTTGCTTGTATTTGGGAGTCTCCAATTCAGTTGTGGATGTGTGCCCCGAACTTGTTGTAAAGGTGCCGGCTTCCACCTCGAAGGTTGCCGATATAGTGGAAGGTGAATCGAGCCCTTTGGGGTGAGGTTCATCGGAGAACAAGGGAGGCCTCTCGTGGCATTGGTGGTTTGAAACCACCCCCTCTCCAAACGTAGACGTACTTCCCCTCAAAAGGAAGGAACTACGGGAAACAAATCCTTGTGTCTCCACGTCCACTCCCTTGGTTACTTCTATCCTTTACCGCACTTTAATTACTTGTTCTTGCTTAGTGTTGTGTTAGTTTGTGCTTGTTTGACATATAGGTAAATTCACTATAGTTGCATATTCTAGATAATTTACCTTTCTCGTCAAACCCTAATTTGAAAAAGAGTAAAATTTGAAGTATCACCTATTCACCCCCCTCTAGGTGCCCATACGATCCTTTCAATTGGTATCAGAGCCTCGGTTCTTTATTCGGGATTTACCGCCTAAGAGAATATGGGTAGCCAAGAAGGGGATGGTGGTAGTGATTCGACTCCTGTGACCATGGAAGATCTCAGAAACTTGGAAACAAGATTGAGCTCTTCCTTGGTCAACGAAGTCAAGAAGATGCTTGAGCAACTTCTTAAAGACAAAGATGGCTCATCACCCCCATCTCCTCAAGAGGAACTACCATCCGTTGTACCTAAAGGGAATACTCCGGTATCCCCCGAGGGTATGGTGGTAGGGGACAAACTAGACAATGCTAACTCCTCCACACGACTTGATGTGGGGAAGGGTGAGCACCATGATTCTTGGTACTCCCCCGATCCTCCCATCCCTCACCCTCATGTGTACAATAGAGGTGACCCACCTAAGCTAGAAGAGTCTGCTACTTTTGCTCAATGGCAATCACTAATAAGGACTCATATGCGCAGCTCTTGCATTGAACTATGGAACATCATCGAGCATGGACTCTTTATTGGGGATCCAAACAACTTGACAAGAAGAGAGGTTGTCAATAGTAAACTCAATTCCACTTCTTTGCATATGATTCAACAAGGATTGGGAACAAAGGATTACCCACACATTGAGCACTTTAGCATTGCCAAGGAAGCTTGGGATACTCTCACTGTGTTGTTTGTTGGAAATGAGAGTATGAGGAGGAACATATATGATTCTCTAAGAAATGAAGCCGAAGGTTTCTACATGAAAGAAGGTGAAGACCACGAAGACATGTATCGAAGGCTCAAGACTACCGCCACCACTTTTAGAAATGTGGGTGCCTCACGCATGTGGATGATGCATGGATAAAAAGGAAATATGTGAGTGCACTCATGCCTTTTGAGCCCACCGACTTGAAGAGCTTACAGGGAAGACACAACTATCATCTCATGACCTCAAATGAAGTTATGCAAGAGAAGGCCGCTTTCAAGGTCGTCGCCAAGAATGCCAAAGATGCCCGTGCTCGTGCTCTCGGTATGAGCAATGTGGTCAATGTTGCGTTGAAGGCCAAAGCTGTGGACCTTGAAGATGAAGATGATAGTGATGAAGGCCTCTCCTTGGACCATCCCGATGACGTCAAGATTGCTCATAGTCAATATATGTCTTTCTATGCAAATAACTTTTGGAAGAACCCCGCCAAGGCCAAGATGGAAATGCAAAGAAGAAGCAATCCAAATGGGAAAAGAGAGAACACCACTAGGTTGAGAACTTGCTTCAATTGTGGTGACCGCTATCACTTTGTGGCAAGCTGCCCCTATGAGAAGAGAGAAGATAATGGTGGTAAGCTTGTGTTGAAGAAGACTCTCAAGGCACCTTACAAGAAACCCTTCATCAAAAGGAATCCCATCAACAAGAAGCCGTGAGAAATTGTCTTGATCACTCATGAAGAGTACTCCTCCGACAATGAAGATGATGAAGATGACGAAGAGGAAACTTCTCATGGTGTGGCTGCTCTTGCCACCACATCTACTCCTACATTCTCACTCTTCGATTCTCCAAATGAGAACTCCTCCACTAAGAACGCCACTTGCCTTATGGCAAGAGGAATGGAGGTATCTTCATCATCCCGCTCTACTCACTTAGATAATGATGAAATTGATGATGAGATGTTACTTGATGTTAAAAAGGAATTAATTACCTTTGATGAGTTTATGACTAACCTAGAAGGTGATGCTAAGCTACATTTTGGAAACATCTTAGATCAACTATCACATACTCAAGAGCTTCTAGATGTAAGATGTAAACTTGGGCATGAACATATGATTGAGCTAGAGGCCCTAAACATTGCTCTAGAAGAAGAACAAGAAACTAGGTTGTCACTTGAATTAAAACTTGAAGGGCTTGATGAGGCCAATGACATTATTGTTAACAAACTCATCAAAGAGCGTGATCATGCTATTGCTAAATACAAAAGAGCTAAAAAGGACAAGGTTGAGTTTGGTGTGGTTCATGAAAAACTTGCCGAGGACTTTAGCTTGCTTAACAAGGCACACAAAGCCTTGGAGAGTGAACTCTTGTCTCTCACAAAGTCCCATGAAACGCTTCAAACTCAATTGGCCAATATTCCTTCACCTAGTAACTTCATTCCATCTAGTAGCACAACTATTCTTTAAGAGAACGCTAGGTTGAAGGGAGAGCTTGCTAAGGCCATATTTCCACAAGGCAACAAGTCTATTGATGATCTTTTGAGCAAGCAAAGGTGTAGTGGTGATAAAGGGGGCATTGGTTTTGTTTCCAAAACAAAGAAGAAGAACAATAAGAAGAAGAAGGACAAGCCCGCACAAGAGACCAACAAGACCATTGTGGAAAGTAAGACCACACGTGGTAAAACTATGTCTCATAATGATTTTGCGGGAAGTGCTAACCCTCACTATGTTCTAATGCGAGATTATTATGGTGATGTGTATGCACAATATGTTGGCCCTTATGATGGTTATATTGCTTGGTCTATTTGGGTTCCCAAGACCCTTGTTGCTAACAAAAGAGGACCCATTGAGAAATGGGTACCTAAAAACTAGCTTGATCTTTTGTAGACTTATGCTTCCGGAGGGTCAAAATGGGTGATCGATAGTGGTTGCACAAGTCATATAACCGGAAGCTCGTCTATTGTCAAGGACTTGGTGTCAAATGAAGATCAAATCACCGTCACATATGCCGACAAGTCAAAATCTACGGTAATGGGTTTCGGCAAGGTAGTGGTGGCTCACGACATTACCCTCGTGAACGTCATGCTTGTTGAAACACTTGTATACAATTTACTTTCTGTCCGTGCTCTTGGAAAGATGGACTTTGCCGTCTTTATTGATAATGATATTGTGGTCCTCATGTGGAGCAAGTCTCTCGAGGTCGCTTTCGTTGGGTACATCGAAAATGACTTGTATGTGGTGGACTTTTCAGGGCAAGCCACTACAGGTCCGATGTGCTTATACCGGAAGGCCGATGTGGGTTGGCTATGGCACCGCCGACTAGCCCATGTCAATATGAGAACTTTGCAAAGTCTCCATAAAGAGGGCCATATTGTTGGACTAAAAGAAAATGTTTCCTTTGCCAAAGATCGTGTTTGCAGGGAATGTGTTCTAGGGAAGATGCATGACGCCCCACAAGCCCAGAACCAAATCAAGTCTAACAAGATCTTGGAACTCCTTCATGTGGACCTATTTGGTCCTCCATCTCATGCAAGTCTTGGAGGGAAGAAATATTGTTTGGTGATTGTTGACGACTTTTCAAGATACTCTTGGGTTTATTTCTTCAAGTTGAAGAGTGAAACTCAAAAGACTTTTATTGACTTCATCAACTTGGTTCAACGGCAACACAATGTTCCCGTATTGGTTATAAGAAGTGACAACAGCACCGAGTTCAAGAACTACACCTTGAATGATTTCCTTAGTGATGAGGGGATTAAACATCAATATTCCGCTGCATACACCCCTCAACAAAATGGTGTGGCCGAAAGGAAGAACCGAACTCTTATTGAGATGGCTAGGACCATGTTAGCGGAGTTTAAATCTCCATACAACTTCTGGGCCGAAGCCATCTCCACCGCTTGCCATGCTTCAAACCGGCTCTACCTCCGCAAGAAAATCAACAAGACTCCATATGAGATACTTACCGGTAACAAGCCCAACATATCTTATTTCCGGGTGTTCGGTTGTAAGTGTTTCTATCTCATCAAAGGTGTTCGTTTGTCTAAATTCGAGTCTAAAGCATTAGAGGGTATTTTTGTTGGCTATGGTCTCGAATCTCACACTTATAGAATCTATGACAATCTCTCTGGAGCCGTCATAGAATCTTGTAGTGTGACCTTCGAAGAATATGATGGTCCCCAAGGGGGGCGTGTTGATGCTTGTGATGCAGATGATGAAATGCCTCAGGATTCCATAGGAAGAATGGGTGTGGGTTATATCCGCCCCGTTGAGGAACCCCTTATGGCGGATTGAGAAGAACTATGCTCCACTCGTGTGGAGCCCTCATCTTCACAACCTCGACATGCTCCATCTACCGAAGAGGACATTGACTCAAGCCAAAGACAAGATGTGGACCCTCAACATAGTGATCAATGTGTGAACTCTAGTCAAAGGGAGCTTGGTCCATTCGATGGGGTGTCAAGTGGTGCCAAGTCAATTTGCCAAGGAAGATCCATCCAAGCTGTTTTGAGACGTGCTCAAATTGAGGCTAGAAGAGCACTTGATCAAGACCAAGGTCAATCCTTGCCTCCCAGTGTAGAGGATGAATCCAATGATGATCAAGGTCAAGTTGATGGTCAAGACGAGGATCAAAATGATGAAGAGGGTCCTCCAAGAAACAATGAGGATATCCACGCTCGTCGCGAAGCTAGAAAAGAAAGAATGTTGGAAATAAGAGACCACTCTCTCCAAAATGTTGTTAGAGGCCTAAGGAAAGGAATTTCCACAAGAGCACAATTGAAGAGGTTCAGTGAACACCAAGCACACATCTCCATGATTGAACCAAAGAAAGTGTGGGAAGCTCTTGAAGATTCGGATTGGGTAGAAGCTATGCACAAAGAGCTCAACAATTTTGAGAGAAACAAAGTTTGGAAGTTAGTTGAGAAGCCAAAGGATTGCCGCAATGTTATTGGAACCAAGTGGATATTCAAGAACAAGAAAGATGAGCATGGAATTATAGTAAGGAACAAGGCAAGATTGGTTGCACAAGGGTATTCTCAAATTGAAGGCATTGATTATGGAGAGACTTATGCACCCGTGGCTCGCCTTGAGTCCATCCGTATCCTTCTTGCTTATGCGGCACATCATAACTTTAAGTTGCAACAAATGGATGTAGAAAGTTCATTCCTTTATGGTCCTTTAAATGAATTGGTATATGTTAAGCAACCCCCGGGATTTGAGGACCCCAACTTCCCAAACCATGTCTACAAACTTGATAAGGCGCTCTATGGGATCAAGCAAGCCCCACGCACGTGGTATGAGCACCTTAGAGAGTTATTGTTTGACCGTGGTTTTGTGGTTGGGAAAATCGATCCCACTCTTTTTACTAAGAGGGTCAATGGGGAGCTTTTTGTATTCCAAATATATGTTGATGATATTATCTTTGGCTCATCTAACAAAGCTTTTAATGATGAATTCTCAAAGCTTATGACTAGTAGGTTCCGGATGTCATTGATGGGGGAGTTGAAGGTATTTCTTGGCTTTGAGATCAAGCAAGTTAGAGGAGGAACATTCTTCAACCAAGCCAATTATACTCAAGATATGCTCAAGAGATTCAAAATGCAAGATTTGAATGGAGCTCCTACTCCCATGGCTACAAAGACTCATCTAGAACAAAATCCTAATGGTAAAGATGTGGATCAAAAGGTATACCGGTCTATGATTGGTTCTTTGCTTTACCTTTGTGCATCTAGACCCGATATTGTGTTGAGTGTAGGTGTGTGTGCAAGATATCAAGCTGCTCCTAAGGAAAGCCATTTAATGGCGGTTAAGAGAATGTTTCGTTATTTAGTTCATACCCCATTTTATGGTCTTTAGTACCCTCAAGGCTCAACATTCCCTCTTTGTGGATACACGGATTCGGATTGGGCGGGAGACAAGGATGATAGAAAATCAACATCCGGGGCTTGTCAATTCCTTGGTAGGTCCTTGGTATGTTGGTATTCTAAGAAGCAAAACTATATATCTCTCTCCACCGCCGAAGCCGAGTATGTTGCTGCTGCTAGTGCTTGCACCCAATTGCTATGGATGAGGCAAACTTTAAAGGAATACAGTGCCCTTTGTGACAAAGTTCCTCTTCTATGTGACAATGAAAGTGCCATCAATATTGCATACAACCCGGTGGATCACACAAGGACAAAGCATATTGAGATTCGACATCACTTCATTAGAGATCATGTTGCTAGAGGTGATATTGATCTATCCTATGTATCAACCAAAGATCAACTTGCCGATATCTTCACGAAGCCACTTGATGAAGCAAGATTTTGCTACTTGAGGAATGAACTAAATATCGTGGATTCAAGGAGCTTGACTTGATGTTATTGCACTCTCACCTATGTTTCATCTCATATTTGGTCTAGGTGTAAGCATGGATATAGGTGGAGTGCGGTCCTAATTGATTGGACCATCCCTCCCCCCATGATGCCCAAAGCAATCAAAATCATTCCTCTTAATATCATTTAGTGATATGTGAGCTTAATGATGAGTGTTGGTAATGGACCCAAGATATATCTTCGTGGTACCAAGCCAAGTATACTCAAATATGGTGGCCAAGGCCACCGCCCTCTCTCATTTGAGAGGTTGGCACTTACTCATGTTCGTCATTTGATTGTTTTTCGTCTCTTGGAGCTTTTCTGATTATTTTCGAACTTCCATCGCTCTTATTGGTTCTTCATAGTTTGATGTCTCAACCCAAACCCTTTTCCCATCTTAAAAACCATCTATCTCCCATATATGTCCCCAAACACCTTTCCTGGATTTTTTGGTCGAGGAGGGCCGGAGTCTCCGGTGTACAAACACCGGAGTCTCCGGTGTAGACCGGAGTCTCCGGTCTAGACGGTTTCTGTCATTTAAAGAAGGGCCACGGGGTGAACTGGAACAACAATTCCTCTTTCTTCACCCCGACCCCTACCTCCAAACCCGTCGCCCCCTCCTACAAAAATCCTCCCCGGAGGTCAAGAAGCCCCCGGGATCCGCCGTGCAGCCGGCTAACCTCCTCCTCTCCTCCATTGGGTCATTCCCACCGAAGGAATCGATCCCATGGAAAGATCTGGTACCTCTCCTCTCCTTTTTCCTCCTAGGGTTCATCCCTAGATGTATTTTTGAGGATTGTTGCTGATTTGTCCATTGGAATCACTTGTGTGCTTGCACTCTAGTACTTTAGCCTTGTTGCATTGCCCGATCTACTAGATTTGCCCTCACCAGCATCTCCCCATCGCATACCCGAGCCTCCTGACCGGAGACTCTGGACTTAGGTCCGGAGACTCCGGTCCAGGCCGGAGACTCTGGTCCCCAGGACCGGAGACTCCGGTCAGATCCGGAGACTCCGGTCCAGGCCGGAGACTCCGGTCTGCGGAGACTCCGGTGCCGGGTGAATCAAAGTAGTCCAGAAATGCATCAAAGCTCCTGTACTGCATCTTTGGGACATATATACTCATCTCCATGCTATCTCCCTCACTGCTGTTCACAGGTGATGGTTCTAGTCGCCCTCGTCGTACCAAGGCCAAGTCCCAAAGGGGCAATCCTCGCTATGATGAAGCTCAGGGTCAGTTTATCGTGCCTCCATCCAACCGGAAACAGCGGGCACATGATGCAGCTTACATGAAGAGGGATCAAGAAAGGGCTGAACGGGAGGAACGTGCAAAGAGAGCCAAGTATGACAACCTCCAGTCCCTAGCCAAGATGTCTAAAGAGGAGTTCCGTGAGCTGAGGAAGACAAATTTCTATGCACTACCTCGTACCGGTGATGACCCTCATTTCTGGAGGAAAGAGCAGAGTGTGTTCATGAAGGATGTGTATGGTGTACTCACCAAATCACCTATTTGCCCTCAGAAGTTCATGAACATTGAGAAAATGCGCCAGAGCCCGTATTTCAGTGATGCCCTGTGGATCTGTGAGAAGCTGGGTCTCTACAACTTGATGGAGCTGCATGAAGACTATAGTGTGCACCTCGTTCAGCAGTTATATGCCACTGTGGTGTTTGGGAATGATCTTGATAGGACTATGGTATGGATGACTGGCTCTACTCGCTGCACAGCTACTTTCCATGACTTTACCAATGTCATCTTTGAGACTTTCCACGGCGTATCTACTCCTGTGGGGTTGCGCATGCACTCAGTAGCCTTGGGTGAGAACAAGCGAAAACTGGCACCTCTGTATGATGATGGTGTTGTGGGGGCCTCCAAGGGACTCAAGCCCCTCTACAACCTTATGCTGAGGATTTTCCGTCACACCATTGCTCCAAGTGCTGGAAATGATGATGCTATCAGGGGAGGACTTGTCAACCTCCTGTGCCATACTCACCGGACCTTCAATGCTGGACCAGAGGCTGAGGCTGCACCCATTGATGTGATGGACTTCATTTTCGAGGAGATGTTCCATGCAATTCTATTCAAGAAATCTCCTCCATATGCACCCTTGATTATGAGACTCATCAACTCGCAGCCGCATGATTCTCCACAAGCCATTCCACCACACCTCACGATGCACACTCTGGTCTCTCTGCAGCAGAAGGGGCACATGGGGCCATATCCAAGGCGCCGATATGGAAATGATGATGAGGAGACTGAGACGGAGAGGGCTCCCTCTCCACCCAGAGTTCGGAGGAAGAATGCCTCAAATGTCCCTATGCCTACCATGACTAGAGACTATGTGCATGAGAAGGTCAAGAAGGCCAGTTTCTGTTAGAGGACTCTTTGCTGCATGAACGTTGACATTCGCAAGCAGCAGCATGCATCTTACCAAAGAAACCGCCGCATGGAGAAGCTCCTCAAAGAGATCAAGGACCAAGGTGCTGCTGATACTGAGGAAGGTGAAGATGAATACAATGATGAGCATGGGGCCCAGCAGTCCACAGAGTCTGATCACACTCTCTCATTTGGGGCATGGAATGCCCAACAGGAGAGTCTGGTGGACTGGAAGACCTTTGCTGATGTCACCTCTGGGTTTGGATACCAGGGTACTTCCTCTTCTCGCCCTCATGGCAAAGGGCCTGCTATCCCGGATGATGATGATGATGACTATGACCAGGATGAGGGTGACCAGGACGAGGATGACCAGGATGAGGATGAGGATGCCGAGGACGACGAGGATGACGATGACTACTGAGTCATTAGGGCGCTAGTATAGGTCTTTTCCCTTTTCGGCGTTTCGATGCCAAAGGGGGAGAAGACATTCTCATCGCTATGCATGGGACTCGGGATTTGCGACTATCTGCCGTTATTTGCCTTTCTATTTGTTATTTGGATATTCGAACTTGAACTTTATGTGTGTTATCTGCTGTTCTTATGAGTGTCTTTGACTATGTGCTTGTGTGCAACACCTATTGTAACTCATGTGAGATTTATGTGTGCTATCAGTGATATTATCTTCCTTACATGATTTACTTCATTATCTTGCTGCACATAATCAGGGGGAGCCACATTTATATGTTATTCCATGCAAATCACTTGTTGTCATCGAACACCAAAAAGGGGGAGATTGAAAGGGCATTTATTGTCATAATCACTTTTGGTGTTCGGTAACAACAAGTTGATCATTTTATAGTTTGTTATTATCCACAGGTTGGTATGAGCACAGATAAACATCACGGAAAAGACCACATAGATTTGACACTGTTTTGGAAACTCCAGACCAGAATCTCCGGTCTTCCAAGACCGGAGTCTCCGGTGTGGTCCGGAGTTTCCAGTGCTGGCTCCGGTGGTGCCTCCCAGGACTTGGCTGGGTGAGTCAGATGGCCTGTCCGGAGACTGGTCCGGAGATTGGCCGGAGTCTCCGGACTTTGGTCAGACCGGAGTCTCCGGTGTTGAAAGTACGGAGTCTCCGGTGTTGCTGGTGAAGAAACGGGCAGGGTCAGTCAGATGGTCAGTCCGTAGACTGGTCCGGAGATTGTCCGGAGACTTTGGTAGGACCGGAGTCTCCGGTGTTGGAAGTCTGGAGTCTCCGGTGTTGCTGGTGAAGAAATGGGCTGGGTCAATCAGATGGCCAGTCCGGAGACTGGTCCGGAGATTGGCTGGAGTCTCCGGTGTAGACCGGAGTCTCCGGACCGGAGTCTTCGGTCTAACTTTTCTACAACGGTCAGAAAAAGGTTCGTGGAGGGGGCTGTCTATAAATAGGGACCCTTATCTTCTTCCTCCAGTTGCTCGAGCTGCTCAAGAACACCAACACCATTAGAGCCACCAAATCCACAAGATCTCTTCATCCAACCATCCAAAGTCATTGATCTTTGGAGAATCGAAGGAGGAGGCCTTGATTCACATCTTCACCAAGAGAGATTTTCATTTCCCCCTCATTCACTTGAGGCCCCCCTAGCTCTAGTGTTTCTTTGAAAACCCTATCTTTGATTTGGTTCTTACAAGCTTGTCTTTGATTTGTCTTGACAGCTTGCTTGTATTTGGGAGCCTCCAATTCAGTTGTGGATGTGTGCCCCGAACTTGTTGTAAAGGTGCCGGCTTCCACCTCGAAGGTTGCCGATATAGTGGAAGGTGAATCGAGCCCTTTGGGGTGAGGTTCATTGGAGAACAAGGGAGGCCTCTCGTGGCGTTGGTGGTTTGAAACCACCCCCTCTCCAAACGTAGACGTACTTCCCCTCAAAAGGAAGGAACTACGGGAAACAAATCCTTGTGTCTCCACGTCCACTCCCTTGGTTACTTCTATCCTTTACCGCACTTTACTTACTTGTTCTTGCTTAGTGTTGTGTTAGTTTGTGCTTGTTTGACATATAGGTAAATTCACTATAGTTGCATATTCTAGAGAATTTACCTTTCTCGTCAAACCCTAATTTGAAAAAGAGTAAAATTTGAAGTAGCACCTATTCACCCCCCCCCTCTAGGTGCCCATACGATCCTTTCAGAGGTAGTTACTACGAACCAAGCATACAAGTCTGCATCACATGAATGCCATAAGCGGATTTATGCTTTTTGGCCTATTGACCTGCTCAACTCGAACCTATTGTTGATCCATCCATACTCGGTAAATATGACCTCGGTTGTGACTCCCTAGATAAAACAATTCTATCTTCGAGACCATTGAATCAATAGTGCTTCGCCTTCTATTCATCAGAACCACTTAGCGGAGTCATGTGTATCTTACGTTTAAATTTAAGTTTTCTTCTTTTTACATGGATTAAATTGAAGTTGGTGGGGTGATGGTTCAACCGAATTTTCATCCAACATCTTTTTAGACATATATGCTCTCCCATTGATTCAAATTTTACTGTGAAATTAGTTCATGTGTCTCTCTGGCGTGTGTTCTCTTTTTTCTCTTTGTCTGTCACCCCACCCCTCCCATGATTCCGGCAGACCAAAATAACAACATATAAGAATAATCACACATGACATATCAACTCTGCTCGTATGTGTGTCTCCCACGATACCATGATAGGTATGGAACCAACCATCAGACGAGGTAAGCGGGCGCTAGGGCGAGCAGAGAGGAACAAGGAGGGAAGAGGTTCTTGTGGCAGCGTGATTTCCAGGAGGTCGACTGGGGTGAGGTTGGATGCAGGGCTACTGGGCGAGGACACGAGCATCGAGGAAGGCGGCGGCATGACACGAGAGGGAGAAGAGAGGAGTATGGCGGACATGGTTTTCACGGGAACCCTTACTCGATGTGGATTGTGATATCTCATGGGCTAGATCTACTCAAGAGAGCAAACCAACCTTTGGTTGGATGGTTAGGAGGGTGGTTGTACCCCCAGCCCACCAGAGTTCAAACCCTAGGTTTGACACTGTGTGTTGCATAATTGGCGGAATATTCTTTCAGTGGGAGGCGACGTTCCCGTCGACAGCGAGGCGCCCGTGGTGACTTCGTCAATCTCAAGACCCGATCCGCCGGCTCAGTTTCTCGGAGGTGCTCATACTGGTAGGGTATGCGTGCGTGCGGTCATAGGGGTGGGTGCATGTACGTGTTGTGAGCGTCTTCGATTGTACTGTGTTTCTCAAAAAAAAAGATCTACTCAAGACAAGCGTTATCTGGCGGTGGACAAAGGCCAGAATATCAGAGTTTGGCGGGATAGTTAGATCCCAAAACTGGCATACGGTAAAATACTCACTCCAAAGGGCACCAAGCGCATCAAACGGGTTTCTGAACTTCTCGATGCGCATGGTAACTGGGATGTTTAGAAGGTTTAGGATACGTTCATCCCTGTAGATGTCGAACTAATTTTGAAAATCAAAACCGCACGCTATGGTCAAGGTGATGTACTATCTTGGCAACCAGAGAGATATGGTATATTCACAGTCAAGTCAGCTTATTTACTAGCGTTAAATGATTTACAGGAACATTGCAACTTTGGGTCTACTAGCTCGAGGCAAGGGTGAGTAGAGGAAAGAATTTGGGGAGCTTCTACGCCTCTAAGGTGAAAGTCTTTGCTTGAAAAGCTGCCTCAAGTGCTCTAGCAACAGAAAAAAATTACTCCCTCCATTTCAAAATATAAGATGGTTTAGTGAGTGAATCTACACACTAAAAAGGGTCTAAATACATTTCTTTTACAAAGCTAAAGTACCTTATAATATATTTTGAAATAGAGGGAGTAGTTGACTAGGCAAATGAAGGTTCCAGGCCAGTTCTGTCAAAAAAAGAGGTTACAGGCTAGTGTCGCATATGTAACTGGTCCTATGTACCCATGCACATTGGCTTTGGGACGCTATGAGGAATATTTGGCACCTTCCCATTGATGCAGATTTAAAGGCCCCTGTAATTCATGGTTCAAGGTAGTTGTCGTAAAGCTGTCACCCCAAATGGTGGACATTGCATGGAGAGCCTTGCACGAACACAACGAGATTACACACGACAAGTCGTTTCCATGGTAGAAGGATTGAAAATATTTCTTTGTGACTATGCAAACCTCATGGGCATTATTCAGAATTCCTTATGGGGAATGTTTGGCACCTTCCGACTGATACATATTTAAAGGCCCCCGTCACTCTGGTTCAAGGCAATTGTCCTGAAGCGGTCATCCCAAATGGTGGACATTACACTTCTGGTTGCATCGAGATCATTGCACGAACGCAACGAAATTACACACGACAAGTCGTTTCGTCAGTGGAAGGATAGAAAAGATTTCTTTGTGACTATGCAAACCTCATGGGAATTATTCAGAATTCCTTATGCGGAATGTTTGGCACCTTCCGACTGATATAGATTTAAAGGCCCCATCATAATTCATGGTTCAAGGCAATTGTCATGAAGCTGTCACACCAAATGGTGGACATTACACTTCTAGTTGTGTGGACAGCCTTGCACAAACGCAACGACATTACACACAACATGTCGTTTTCGTCAGTGGAAGGATCGAAAAGATTTCTTTGTAACTATGCAAACCTCGTGGGCATTATTCATAATTCCTCAATAGACCATATTCAGATGGGTAAGCAGCCTTGTGTTGCCTCTGACTCATGTGTTTATAGAGAGACAAAGATGAGTATACCGCCGAATAAACCCTGGTGAAGGTTGGGTGAAACTCACCATTGATGGATCTTTCAAGCTGGAGGATGGCACCGCTGGCACTGGCATGGTAGCCCGGGAAAAATCATCTTCTCCGCAAGTTGTTCATTGCAACACTGTGACGATGCGTCAGAAGCAGAGATGCGAGTGTGCTTGGAAGGTCTGGAATTTCTCTATAACAGAGTCAACTTCCTATCATAATTGAGTCAGACCATTTGTAGTTGGATAATGTTGTCCTAAATAAAGAGCATGGTAGGTCGTCTCTGGTCTACTTAGTTGTTGAGATTAAGGTTCTAGCTTCTAGTATAAAATGCAAGTTTCTTAAAGTAGATCGAGGGAAAGTGAGGGTTAGCCACTGCCTCACCAATTGGGTGAGAGCAGAAGATAGAACACTTTTTGGGTTTAGTTCTGGTCCTGAGTGTGTTCTCCAGGAACTGGATGCTAAAACTGTTGTAATCCCTACTACTTGATAAAGATCTATTTTACCTGCAAAAAAGTACTACGGTTAACCATGGTGACAATGCACCTCTATTGCTCTCTTTTCAGTATCATGTACTTTCTACTCTTGTAATTCTTCCGCTTAGTGAGGCAAAAAATCCTATGTTTTATTGGGTTAATTAGGTGTATGCATATCTTATGTTAGGCATTCAGCAACTATAAGATCTTAGGGCATCTCTAACTAATTCCCAATAAACGGTTAGAGGAGTAAATTATTCCCTTTTACTCCTCTAAACCAGACATAACCGAAGCCCAAGCCGCTTTAGAGGAGTAAAACTTTTACTCATGCACTGCTTTGACTCTTATATTTACTCCTCGTCCTTCAAGCATTGGAGGAGTAAAAGGTTCCTTCCTATTCTTTCCCTCGACCACGACTCCAAATCCAATCCCGACGACCACCGCCCCACCCCACCACAACCCTAGATGGTGGGATCCTCTCGCCTGCCGTCCCTACCACCCATTATGCGGTGACACGGCGGACTACTACATGTTGAGGTGTGCAAGTCATTGGATAATACTAACGGAACACCGTTCCATGAATATTACACCTACCAGAGTAGTATAACAGAAACATCGCAGGTCCAAGGTATAAGTATAGTATTCATATCACTGATCTTCATAGAAGATCCCCGGAACCTCCAAGACAGAATGGGATTGTCAGGTAAGTTCCTGCTCAAACCAAAATCTAGAAGAAGTAGCTTGTAGACTAGTCTAAAACTAGTTCTACCACTAGGCCTATCTAGATGTATAAAGGTTGTCTATTTTATCTAGTAGCAACTTCTATTGGGATGGATTCATATCTTTGGTAATTGATTCACGCCTATGTATAACTTGATCTCCATCATCTCTTCTTTAAGTATCTGACACCATCGACTACTTTGCTCCTTGGTTCCCTGTAGTGGTCCTCCTTTGTCGTCTTCTTGGTTTGGGATGTCGTTAACTACTTACCATATTATAGCAATGGATACGAAGATAGATTGACTACAACATACTTAGCAAGTTCTAAATATGTAGGTGTTTGATGAATAGTCATGGATCATACATTCTATGCTTATGCAGTTTTCAAAAACCGGTTTTTAAAAAAGATAAGTTTTCGTTTATAAAATCTACGTCTGGCATTCTTCATGGTTTGTACGAATCTTCATGGAGTTCCTTTTCCGCAGCGTTCGCAGTTTTGTCCTAAAAATAGGAGTAACATGTCATCGTTTATACACTCTCAGGATTTGTAGTACTTTACCCACAAACATCTTTAGCCTTGTTGCACACTAAGGGACACAAATCTCGTTCACACTTTCATAGGTATGAGGCCTAGTCTAAATACTAGCCATTCACTATCCTGTCCACAACCCAGTTACCCACCCATTGTACGAGTTTTGGTCACGATACCCACACACAATTACCATCCCTTCAAATATACTATGTTGTTATCCCGCTACACGAAATAGGGACGTTACAGACTCCCATCCACTGATCTCCACTTTAGATCACAGCCTGACTTAGTATATGAGGACAACGAAAGGAAGGTACAGTTGAATTGCTTGTCCCATTTTGGGATTTGTGGTTAGGACGGTTTATACGACGCTTGAATGACTGACTACAGTTTTTGTTAAGTCCTAATTTTACCGGTACAACGGAATCTCTACCACACGACTTCCCAACCATGTCTCTTAACCATGATTCCATTCCCACAAATTCTCATTTCATTTCATTCATAAAATGGTATTTTTAAATGTATATAATAATTTTTTTTAAAATGGTGTTTGTAAAATAAAGGACATGTAAGATTGAACTTGCAAATGGTATCCAAATCTGGTCTCACAGGATGAGTGAACTTGTCTTCTGATTGCAAGGTTATGCAATCAGAATCTTCTACCGTCATCAGATCCAAATGGAAGTGTAGCATCATTGGTCTGATAAGGACTAATGTTTAAAGATGTCAATATGTTGGGATGCATAATATATGAAATGCAAACATTCTAATCCCTCAGCATCATTTTGTTTACGATTTTGTTTAGTGTTGGGTTCGTGATTTATTGATGATTTTATTTAGGTTTAAGTTTACTTCACCCATTAAATATAGTCTAAGCAATGAATAATCTTACTTAGGGTATAATACCACAACAAGACATGGCATGATTGATTTTCATTAAGGACAACCCTTACTTAAGCATTCATTAACTCATTTTAGGTTCGATATCTTCATATGGCATGGCAGGTTTAACTCTAATTGGCAATCGCTCTTACTTAGTCATCTTCTTAAGTGATTGGGTATTATATGGACATAGGTCATTTTGATATTCTTTACTTATGTCAAAAAGAATAACTTTTGAACAATTTCTTTAAGGTTTAGTTGTATTTATTTTCTCATGACCTTGATTGGTTCAAAGTAAAACATTTTGGTTGCATTTATTTTACCAACATCTTTTATCTTGTTACCATAAATGTTAAAGAAACTAGATAATTCTTTAGTTTGAATGGGATCTTGGAATTTGCAATTCTCTTAGTAATTGATTCTTTCTCAAGCAATTATTTAAGAGTTGTAGTATATATTCTACAAATCATCTATAAAGGAATATAGTGTTTCTAAATCATTTTCTAATTTTTATAGGATTTCTCCTAAGGTTGTTTTTGAATTAATATTTTCAAAAACTAGCACTCAAGGATAATTTTTTGTGATAATTATTTATTTTTCTTCAAAGAATAAAATGTTGTTTTACTTTATTCCTGAAGGTAAGGTTTGGTTTGTCCCATTTTTAGAATATACTTTTTCTATTATGAATTTCCTTTTTAAGAGTGCTTTAATAATGTGTTTGTGAAGGTTTTTATAATATACTTTATTTTATTCCACACAAGTGTTTTATATTATGGTGTAAATGGATTTTTTTGAATATTTTAATATATTATATGTATTTTCCAAGTTAGGATGAATTACTTATGATTTTTTCAAGGTTTAATGATTTTCTGAAATTTCCTGAGTGGATAATGTTATTTTCATACGTGGACAGATGTGTCACTGGCGAGTGGGTCCATTGTCTAGTCAACCTCCATGTGAGCGTGGAAAACGTTTTACATTGAAGTTGTCTTAGCCCATGCATTGATGTGTGGGCCGGTGTCCACATCGACTGCCATGCTAAGCAAATCGACTAGGCCAACTGACCCACGGGCCAACCACCATTAGCGGCTCAACACCGAAGAGATTCAATACGGTGGAGATGCCGTTTTATGGCAGTTCAGCAAGCGCGGATAGTACTAGGTCAATTAGCACATCATCACAAGAAGAAATAGCTACATGATGGCGCTGCGTCAACATGGAGTGCTTTGTTGGAAAACCCCAGGAGCAAGGTATGATGCAACACAATAGCAAGTTTTCTCTCAGTAAGAGACCGAGGTTATCAAACCAGTAGGATGAAGGAAATGTCCCAAAGGTGTTGCAAGCAATGTGGAAACCTGCAGAACACAAACTCAAGACTTTGCCCCAACTAACAGTGAGGTTGTCAATCTCACCAGTTGCTATAACAAAGGATTAACTGTATGGTGTGGAAGGTGATGATGGTTTGCAGCAAGTAAACAGTAATAGTGGAAGATGTATCAATGGTAAAGATTGGACTGGGGTTCATAGTTCACTAGAGGTGTTCTCCTTAGATAAACAAACATGGCATGCTGGGTAAACAAATTACAGTAGGGCAATTGACAGGACTGAGTAAGGCATAACAATGCAATACTAGACAAAAAGATCCTATGAGATTCGATTGGGAAATACAACAAGATACATAGACCTCCATCCAACTGCATCTATGACTAGAAGTCCACCTTTGGTTTATCATCCAAACCCCCTCCAGTATTCATTTGCAAGCAACAAACAACTGCTTCAATCAAAGTGTGTAAGGTAAACAATCCACTTGTTCCATGAACAAGAGACCGTTGTTTGTCCCCTAGTGGCAACAACACATCTATAACCTTAGAGATTTCTATCAATTCCCTTGATTAAATAGAGGCATGAACCCACTATCGAGCATAAATACCCCCTCTTGGAGACACTAGCAACTACTTTGCCAAGATAGCTACTAACAATAGAGAGCATGCAAGATCACAAACAACATAGACATGATGGAATCAATAAGATAAAACCATTAATTAATCTGACATAGTAATCTCGGTATCCATCGGATCCCCGCAAACACAACATGCATGATTACAAATAGATGAGATCTTGATCATGAACAGAGCTCACAAGATCTAGACATGAAATCACAAGGAGGGTATACAACCATCTAGATAGTACATGGACCCATAGTCCAAGGTGGAAATACTCACGCTTCATACAAGAGGCTGGCATGATGAAGAAGAAGGCCTCCAGGATGATCTCCCCTCCGGCAGGGTGCCGGGAAGAGCTTCAGATCCCCCAATCAAGGGACGATTATAACATCCCAAATTTCATGATTGTAAAAGCATGCATTGCATTCATATCATCATAGCATCTAGAGCTTGCACAAAAATTTTCAAAGTTTGAAACTAAATAAAACCATATTTATGCCCATTTTATTATTCATATGAGGCATGGTTTTATTTTTATTTTTCAAAAGGCCAAGGTGTTTTGAGTGCACAGTTGTGTTTGTCACACTTTTTAATTGAAAGTTCATAGTACAAAAATCCATAAAAGATTTAAATTCAAACAAGTTTGAAAAAGGTTTCAAATTCATTCCTAAAAATCAAATTAGAAAAAGAAAAGGACAAAAGAAAAAAATAAAACAGGGCGCCACCTTTTCGGCCTAGCGCCAGAACCAGCCCAAAAGCCCACCCGGGGCCCTCTCCCCTCTCTCTCACGCACGCAAACCCTACCCCGCACCCACCGACCAGTGGCCCCTGCGCCACGTTGTCATCGTCTTCCCCAAACCCTGCGCGCAGACCCCGTCGTCGCCGCCATTTCTTCCCCAAATCAAGCAGAATCAATTACATTGATTTAAGCAGTAATTCTCTCATCCCTCACATGTTGTTTAACCACCACCTCACCACGATCATTTCCCCCAAACCCACAACACCGGAATGCCCCCAGGCTGCCTCTATTCGAGCTCGAACAGCCGCTGCCCGACGAACTCCGGTGAACTATTCCGATGAGTACCATGCTCGCCTCAGTCCCTCGTTCATATGATGTTGTTCCCCTGCTCCTTGCGCTCCTTCTGACACCACTGGTTCGCCATTTCCTGCCCCAGGTCATCGGCTCCGTCAACCACCGCGAACACCCGAGGCACCAACCATCTCCGGCGAGCAATCCTGGTAAGAAACAAGCGCCCCTCGCCTCCTAGTTCAAACCATGTTGTGCGCCTTGTCCTTGCGTAGCCATTGATGTCATTTGTTTGTCCTATGGTGGCCTAGAACGTCGCCGTCGTCTTTGCCAACCCGTGCCAGTCACCAGAGAGGTCTCCGACGAGCTTTCACGGCCACTACAGCATGCCCCCGCCCAAGCCAGCAACACCTTGAGCATCCTCGTGTTCTCGTGAGTCTGGTAAGCCATAGCACCACCCCTAGCCCCCTCTAGATTCGCCGGAGCACCGCTGGCAGTGTCGTCGCTGCCGCGGTAGCCACGCGCGCCACCCATCCTTGGTCGTTTGATCTAGGGCCATAGGATTTTGATCTAACTTGTCGATTAGATCTGGAGCGAACCGTTTTCTTTAGATCTGGCACGTTGGATCTGACTTGATCCAACGGCGCGGAAGCGTGATCCTACGCAAATCGGTATCAGCCAATCAGAAGCGTCCACGTGTCTGGCTGTTTAGTTTAAAATCTATTTTTGAATCTATTAGAGATTTAAAATTATAAAATTCATAACTTTAGTTCTGTTTGGCCAAATGTTGCAAATAATATATCAATAGATTCAGAAAATTACTATGGGCTTGAATTTGTATTTTTCTTCTGGAAAAATAGGATTATTTGCAAAACCAATTATATTCTTATTTTGGCTTTATAAAATGTTTATAAAATTGTTATGAGGCAAACTTGAGTTTGTTTAGACTTTAGATAAATTACTTTGTGTTCAGTACTGTTTAGTTGATTTGTCTAGTGTAGAAAATCATTCCTTTGCATTTGTATGCATTCATATATATTTTTTCTTGAATATTTGAATGTGAATTTGGTGTTATCATTTCATGTGTAGATTTTGGTGATAGTGGTGATTGTGATTGTGAGGACTGTTGCTACTCCCCCAACTACCAAGGCAAGTGGTGCTTCATGTATTTTTTCCTATTATTTTTACTATGCACTAGTGATATTTTGAGTAGGGCTTGCATGGAATTTTTCTAAGTATATATACTATGCTATGCCTTGGGAAATCCTAGTAGTTGTAGTCTTAGTAGAACTTTCTCTAAGTTAAGAAACTTGTTATGTTATCATGCTTAGCCTAGCTAGTAGCAAACAAGGGTGGAATATCCATGCTATGGAATTATGCTAAGTCTATGACTTGTGTTTTTGAATAATAAAACAACTATGTGAATGAATCACCTAGGTGGAATGGTATGTTGGTTTATGTTGAGTGGTTACACAAGGCCCATATCTATGGTTTACCTTGTGTATCACACTTGTGGAAAGCCACCCGGGAGCAAAGGGATTTGAGATGTTTAGTGTTTAGAAGCTTCTAGTGCAACCACATGGCATATGGGCTCTGCCTTGACCACATAGGTTGCAAGAACTTAGCCAGATGGACAGTTGGTGGTAGGGTGATAGGATGGAACGCGTCCATGGTGGTCTAAGGGAATGCTTCTGAAAGGTCTCATCTCGGTGCATGTCGAGTCTTGTGGGAAAAGTGCACCACCTCTCGAGAGGGAAACCCTAAGTACTTAGCCGTGTCCCCGGCAACGGACAATTTGAGCATCAAAGGCATTCAAGCAATCAAGGATCTCCTCATCCCAATTTCTAAGTTAAAACTTGTGGTTGAACAAGGGTAAAGGTTCACCAATGTATATTGGTGGTTCCTTGGGTTTTTTTGACAAACAAAAACTTAGTGTTCTCAACTGATAATAAAAACCTATTTTGAGCAAAGAAAGCCTAAGATACAGTTAGCCAAATTCATATAGATGTTAGATACTACTATTCTACTATGGTATCACTTTCCAATACAATTCCAAATGTATTGACCCACTGTGGCTGTAACTTATGATGTTGCAGGTTACTCTGATGGAGATTAGGGTTGTGAGTCTACACTCAACATGATTGCATGTGGCACATGAAGATGAAGACTTATAGTTATTTCTTTTATGTTATGAACTCTATGTACTAGCTTTGAGCTATTGAGTTGTAAAAGATTATTTTATCTCTGGAATGACGATGTAATAATGACCTTTGTATCTGTGTACTTCATCTTAAACTGTGGATGCTAGCATTTGATCTAGGGACTAGCATTGCAATCACATGGGCCTTTACCTTTAAAAGGTGGAATCTTACATATGGTATCAGAACACTGTGTTGCCTATAGGATTATGACCCTAAGTTGGATTAGACTAAGGAAACCACTAGGAAAAATGCAACTCTTTTCAAATTCCACACTTGTCTTTTTCTTCTCGTAAACCTCTTCTAATCTTCTTTCTCATCTCTATTTGTAGATGGACGCCATCAATGAAGCCGTCAAGAAGGGACCACTCATGACCATGACCTTAGAATGTGAGACGGAGTTTCCCAAAGCCCACAAAAACCTCATGGTTAGCTTGGGAATACATGGTGAAGCCGTGTACAAATGATTTCCAGTGATGGATGAAGGAGAAGAATATTGGTGGGTGAAACTCCACTTGTACAAAAACAAGGGAGACAACCACAAAGAGTAGGGATTCTGCATGGTCACCAACTCAGAAATGTATATGTCATTATTTGACTCTAAAAGAAATGCATCTTGGAATGCTATCAAGGAGCTTGGTGAAAGACTCAAGTGTAGAATGATCAACACTCAAAATGACCTTAGTGAGGAGAAGAAGTATACCCAAGACTTAGAGACCACCATAAAACGTCTAAGGGAAGATATCATAGACTTAGCATATGAGTGAGAATTGAGACGTATTCCAATAGTTGGACCACCACACTTGTCATTTTCTCGTAAAAAATTGTCTTAGTTATGTTTGAACCTTAGTGATTGTGTTAAAATATTGTATGCCATGACTTGTATGTTTTTATTGTTGAAAGTATGCTTTGTGCTTTTGTTATCTCGTGTTTTCTCTCTACTCGTATTGTTTCTAATTTTTCTCTATCTTATGCAATAGATGCCTAGCCTTGTTATCAGCACTGCCGAGGAGTTCAAGGGAACTCGTTTTGGTTCAATTCTTGTGGATCTCACTAGTGTGATCAATCTCCCACTCCCTAGTATTAAGGCACTTCAACTCACCAAGTTCGAGAGGAAGGATCTTTGGGGCTTTAGAGTCTGCCTGGACGCAGACGGAGCCACCCACGGAGGAGATTACCTTCAAGCTGATGCATGATGACAAGGAGAAGGGACTGATACGTTGGAAACATATTGTCAACACCCGGATTTTTAATCCCAGATGCCTGTTATGCCATACATCGCACTCCCAGGATTACCATTTTTGCGAGACATAACATATTTGGATATCACAGTACATCATTAGTTACAAACCATACATAAGGTCTTACACAAATAAGGATCTCATGATCCAGTTCTTAATACAATTCAAGCAGCGGAATAACGTAAAGATAACAATAGCGTAGGCGAAGCTCCATCTTCGGGGTCACAGGCAATGCTGACGATGGGAGATGATCCTAGTTGTTGTAACCTTCCTGTCGTCCATCATCCTGGTACTCCTCTTCATAGTATGGACATGGGAATATCCAGGGGCAAAGCCATGAGTACTCTTTAAGTACTCGCAAACTAATACTAACAAGTTAAGGGGGTTTTTGTAGTAGGATACTAATCTCTAGGGTTGTTTTGAAAAAAGCCAGATTTACCTCTACTAAGTTTAGAAGCAAAGAAAATTAGTTGAAAGTTTTATAACACCTAATTGGGAACTTGAATTTCATATCACAACTCTGTTGTGGTCAAGTCAAATCATGAATCATGTCACAAGTTGTTTTGAAAACATCTGACGGGGGAACAGTATGGCCACTAATTGTCCATAACATGACGCTATTCAGATAGTTTGACACTCTGCAGAGATTGTACACTTTCACCACAACATTCGATACATCCATCAGGAACAATCCGGAATTCATCATACTTAGTATGCGGATAGTCAATCATAACCTTTCCATTACACGCCCTAGTATAGGCACCTCTCCTGTGAGTTTGGCCTCCCAACCATGACCAACTGTCATCTTGGGTACTGCATAGGTGGACAATCTTCACAAGGTAGCCTCATCTCAGACCTTGGCTGCAAGGGGACCCATACTAAGGTATATAAATTAACGGTCAAGTCCTACCCAATTTTCAGGTATTGTGGTTGTACGGTAAAATTGGAGTGGTATCGCATCCAGACAACCATCAGTTTTATAAAGGGCTAAGGTTCATGACTCAACATTTTCATCATCAGAATCATCTGGTGTTTTAGAAACACATTTCAAAACATTTCAGTAGAATGACTCATCATTCTAAGGTTTTTGTAACCATTTTCACCAAGTATTCCCATCTAAAGTAGATTAAGTTTTATGATTAGCACTAGCATCTATAAGTGGGGGTAAATACTAATGATGGGTAATAAACAAGTGGGGGTTAGCTAAGTTCAATCTCATGCCTTAGGATGACATTAAGATTATCTAACTTAGGCCAAATTTTATGCTCTTTATGCTACCTTCAATTATCTTTCTAGAATCTACAAGTCACTTAAGTAAACTCTAAGAAAAATCTTTGATAAAGAAAATAAAGTATTAAGCTTGCAAGTAAAACTAGGATTGGGTATTAAGGGGTGTAAGCTTGCTAATATATCCATATAAGCTTGCTAAGTTGCTAATATATCCATATAAGCTTGCTAAGTTGCAAGTGTTAGCTTGCCTTGTGCAGAGCAGTGGTTGAAGTTGTCCTCGGCTTCTTCCTCGTAGTATCCTCCTTCCTCCTCGTATCCTTGGTCGATACTAGCGTCTATAAATAAATACGAGGTACACAATCACCAAACAATACTTAACTATTTCTAATCATCACACAAAGGTTCACTCTAGGTGATCTATCATCATCACTAGCATTACAAGATTAAAGTACTTGTCTTATTTATATTATTTTTAGAAAAGTAATTTCTACTTATTGAAAAACTACTTAAGATTTAATATTCTCCCAACTCAAACATGGGATCATGTTGACACATATCATCACCACATATTTCAGTACATGGGAATGTGATTTAAAGTGGTGTCACAATTTAATAAGGTTTATCCTTTTTATTTTAATTAAATAAAGTAACTAGAAATGCCTATGCGGCATTCTTTTATTACTTGAACATTATTTCTGCAAGTAAACCCATAAGTTTTTTATATATTCTGAAAGGTATGATAAAATGTGATTTTTGAGAGTTGGAATCAACTCAAAATCTCTTATGGTTGAATTTTGAAAAATGTTTGAATGTAGAAAAGCTTCTGCCTTGTTATTTTTACCATGGTTGATCTACAACTCCAAATGGTTTGAATCTAGCGGGCTTGGATTAAACATTTCAGTACCTTTCTAACAAAATTGGTTTCATGCATTTTGGTTTAGTGATTCGAGCTGGGTTGATTTTTGAATCAATAGACAAAACTAGCGTTTGAGTTTAAATGAAAAATCTAAATTTAAACTAACTGGGTTGCGCGGGAGAGTTACTGGGCCGGACCACTACGCACAGCGCGCGCGGGCTACTGACAGATGGGATCCACAAGTCAGCAGAAGTAACTAAACGAAACGGTATCTATGAATCTGAGCCTTACGATCTAATTCTAATGCAACGGCTAAGGGTCGTCGTTGACGACGAGTTACTCCGGCGAGGAACTAACCCTAACGCGACTAGTGGGGGTCTGGGGAGGCTCACCGGGGCTCCGGCGATGGTCGGCGACGGGGGCGAATGACAAAGTCGACGATGGCGGTTCTCCTGGTACCTACAGCTCCTCCTAGGGCGGCTCCAATCGACGGCTCCCTTCTCCTCCAGCAGTGGCGGGCTCCGGCCAAATTCCAGCGAGAGAGAGCTCGCCTTGCTCTGGGAAGAAGTGGGAAGGATCAGTGAGAGGTGGGGTGTGATATGGTGTGGAGGAATTGAGCTAGGGAGGCCTCCTTTTATAGGCGAGCAAGCGGGACAGCACGGCGTGGGCTGAGCTCGTCGGAGGCAACGGTACAAGCGGCTATCAGCGTGGCTAAGGCTAGGGGACGGTGCGCGGTCTCCTAGCGATCGTTGCTAGTTTAAAGTCGAGGCGTAGGGCGGTGGGGTTTGGTCTGGAACGTGCAGTGCTCTGCGCGGTACCTTCGGAGAACTTCACGGCGTGCGGCGGCTATGGTGTACGGTCGAGGAAACGAGCATGTCTAGTGGTCTCCTGGGACGGTGGGATTCGTGCTAGCGGGTGGCAAGGGCTCGAGGTGGTCGGGTTGAGTGGGAACGGCGCGTGCACGTTGGCATGGTCGACAGCAGCGCGGGCACGGTGTTTTCGATGTTTCTTGTCTCTGTCTTCGAGCTAGGGCTGGTTTAGAGGGGGCGGTGAGGCACGGGCAGCATGCCATACAAGGTTGGCGCAGCTAGTTCTTCCTCTAGCTTGCTGTCCACCTTAGGGTGGCAAGGTGAGGCTCGTCCTGCTCACCATTGATGGCAATGGCAAGCTCACAGTTGGGATAGCGGTTACTAACTAAGCTAGATGATCTACTAAATGTCTGCTGTGAGCTAGAGAGGGGACAAGTTAGGCCAAATCACTGCTCATAGTAGTGTTAGATGTTTTTTTTGTTTTGTGTTTGCAAGGTGTTTGATGAAATGGCCGAGAGAACTTTAAATTTGAATTTTGGATTCAAACTTGGTGGGTTTGCTGGACACATGCTAGGGAGTATCTGGTCAGTTGGATTAGTCAAGGGGCACTGGTTTGGTTGGGTTTTGAAAATGTGTGATCTTCACATATGATAAAGATTCAATTTTGAGTTGTCATTTGAATGGGGTTGCTAAATGTTTCTTCAAGTTTGAAAGGTGGGCTTTGCTTCACTCTTACTTGGTCTATCAAGGGGGGAAAAGAATTGGAAAAGTTTCTGTTTGAAATCTTGGACTAGAAACACTCAAAGTGACCTAGTGAGCAAGATTGGCAAAAAAATGACCATTTTCTTTATTTGATTTGTTTTTGATTTTCTCTTGATTTGTTTTTTCATGGAATTGTTTTATATGATTTTATATTCACCTTTAAACCATTTCTTGCTACTTTGGTTAATCACACAAGTTCATTCATGCATTTATCAAATCCTCACATACACATATGCATTCATATGGTTTTAATTAATCAAAGTTTTTGTTAACCCTAATTTTAGTGATTTAGAGTTTGATGATCATTGTTTTATATTTTTGGGATGTTACACGTATCTATAATTTTTAATGTTCCATTCTTGTTCTGTATCTACTTTGCTTTGCTTGTCTACACTTTGAGGTGCTTTTTACATGTTTTCTGGTACTAACCTATTAACAAGTTGCCACAGTGCCAGTTGCCTGTTTTCTGCTGTTTTTGGTTTCAGAAAATTTAGTAAAGAAATATTATCGGAAATGGACGGGACAAACATCAAAGTCAATTACTTTCCGTGGGGAACAAGAAGTCCAAAGGGGAGACGGAGAGGCCGGCCAGGGGGGCCAGACCCACCCTAGGCACGGGTGGGCCCTGCCCCGTGCCTGGGAGGGGTGTGGGGCCCCTGGCCACCGTCTCGGCCTCCCCCTTCTCCTATAAGAACCCCCCATGCAGAAACCCTAAGCACCCGATCAAATCTCCACGAAACCGTCTGTAGCTGCCGCCACCATCGTCCCTAGATCGAGGGTTGGGTCTGAAGTTCTTCCCGGCACCCTGCTGGAGGGGAGATCATCCCGGAGGCCTTTTATCCGGTATGATGCGTGAGTAGTTCCACCTTGGACTATGGGTCCATGTAGTACCTAGATGGTTGTATCTCCTCCTTTGTGCTTTCATGTATAGATCTTGTGAGCTCCGTTCATGATCTAGATCTAATCTATTTGTAATCATTCATGTTGTGTTTGCGAGGATCCGATGGATATTGAGATTATTATGTTGGTTTGATTAATGGTTTTGTCTTTATGATTCTATCATGTCTGTGTTGTTTGTGATCTTGTATGCTCTCCGTTGTTAGTACCTATCTTGGCCAAGTAGTTTCTAGTGACTCCAAGAGGGGGTATTTATGCTCGATAGTGGGTTCATGCCTCTAGTTTTCAAGGGAAGTGACAATAATCTCTTCGGTTGTAGATGTGTTGTTTCTAGTGGGGAGAAAACAATGGTCTCTTGTTTATGGAACATGTGGACTATTTACCTTACACACTTTGCTTAAAGAAGTTGTCTGTTGCTTGCAACTTAATACTGGAGGGGGTTCAGATGATAACCTGAAGGTGGACTTCTATTCATAGATGCAGTTGGATGGCGTTCTATGTATCTTGTTGTATTACCCAAACGAATCTCATAGCATCTTTCTGACTGGTAATTGCATTGTTATGCTTTGTTCAATTCCTGTCAATTGCCCTGCTGTAATTTGTTTACCCTTCATGCCATGTTTATCTAACGAGAGCACCTCTAGTGAACTATGGACCCTGGTCCAATCTTCACTATTGATACATCTTCCACTGTTACCTGTTTACTTGCTGCAAACCATTACCTTCCACACCATATGTTTAATCCTTTGTTACAACAACCGGTGAGGTTGACAACCTTACTGTTAGTTGGGGCAAAGTCTTGATTTTGTGTTGTGTAGGTTTCCACATTGCTTGCAACACCTGTGTGACGTTTCCTTCCTCCTACTGGTTCGATAACCTCGGTTTCTTACCGAGGGAAGACTCTCTGTTGTGCTGCTTCACACCTTACTCTTGGGGTTCCCAATAGGCTCCACATAAACTAAGCCATCGGGGACTAGACGTAGTCATGTAGGAGTTACTTGGACACCTTGTTGGACGACACTCCACTGAGCTCAGGGGTCTCTACTTCCACCCATTCGGGAGACGTGCCGAGCAGGGTGAGGCTGTAGTGTATGATGACGCTACTAGAGAGACGATTGAGCCTATACGTATGTATCTCCAGGACCTAGAGAGCCTCGTTAGACACCTCGACACAGATAGGACCAACATCATGCTTAGGAATGACAAGCTTCAGGTTCAGTTGAGAGAGAAGGACAAGCTCTTCGCGGAGCAGGACGAGATCGTCAAGGAGATGGAGGCCAGATTCGAGATCCAAGACAAGAAGTTCAAGAATCAGGAGAAGAGAGTGCAGGAAAGAAACAAGAAGATCAAGGACATGAGAGCCGAGATAGAGGCAAGGACTTTGAGCTAGAGACCCAGCAGGGAGTGATAAAGAGGCTGCGTCACAGAAGATAGCCCTTCGTGCGAAGGTCGAGGCTTTGACCACCAGCATGGAGGAGTACAAGACAGCCATGGAGATAGCCGGACTTACTCTTGCAGACGTGGAGGTTTACATGGAGGAGTAGTGTAGACTACTCGACTATCTATTTATCTATCATCCTTGTTATTTATCGAGTCACAATGATCATCCAACATGTGGATGGCTAGCCAGTGTGTTTACTTTTCCAAACTTATTGTTTACATTGTTCAAACTCTAAGTTTATCTTGTGTTTGATTATTTTGTGATTGTTTCTATGTGATGTATTGTGCATGTTAGCATCTATGGGATATATCTCATTACTTATCCTTATTGAAACCGCAGATGCCTCCCTGTCGTGCCAATCCCAACCAAAACAACAATACCAACAATCCCAAGATGTAGCAGCTGATGACAGCTCAAACTCAACTGATGCAGATGATGACCCAGTTCATGGCAAATCAAAATCAGAACCAGAACAACAACAGTAACAACAACAAACAAACAAAACAACCCACCAGCCTTTGACATGCTAACAAGGTTTTTGAGGTTGAGGCCAGCCAAGTTCTCGGGCACCACTAATCCAATGGTAGCCAATGACTGGTTACGCTCTGTGAACAAAGACTTGGTCACTGTTGGCTGCACCGATGAGGAAAAGGTCAGATTCGCAGAACATCTACTTGAAGGACCAGCAACAACATGGTGGGATAACTTCCAAATAACCACTCCCCTTGAGGATGTGACTTGGGCCATATTTGAAGATGGTTTCTGCACCGCCCATATCTCATCAGGGGTGATGAACTTGAAGGAGTTCCACAATCTGAAATAGCGTCACCGCAATGTGGCTGAATACATTGAGGAGTTCAACAATCTAGCGCGTTATGCACCGGATGAGGTTGATACTGATGCCAAGAGGAAGGAGAAATTCCTCGAGGGACTGAATGATGAGATGAACCTGCAACTATTTGTTGCCTATGTCCCAACGTATCAATCACTATGTGACAAAGCCACCATCTTGGAAAGCAAGATGAAGCAGGTTGAGAACAGGAAGAGGAAGCATCACTTTGACAAGCACAACTCAGAATCGTCTCACAAGCGTTCCGATGGTGATGATAGCGGAGGATCTATATCCCACAAGCATGGGAGTATAACAACAAATGAATGCTTCAAGTGCAAGAAAACTAGGCACTATGCAAATGAATGCCTAGAAAATAAGGCTGAAGGAGCCAACAAGCCCAGCCCTTTCCAGAAGGGACAAGTGAACCACATCAATGTGGAGGACATTTATGATGTGTCTGACGCTGTGGCTGGTAAGTTCAAGATTAATTATTTTACAGCACTTGTTCTTTTTGATACCGGCGCATCGCATTCATTCATATCAAGAGAATTTGTTGATAAAAATGGACTTCCAACTGAAACTATTGGGTGTCCAATGAAAGTAAGCTCTGCCGGTGGAGAGATGATAGTTAATTTTGGATGTCATGATCTAGTGATATAATTTGGAAAGTATAAGTTTCCAGTTAGTTTGATAATCCTAGATTCCCAAGGATTGGATGTAATTTTTGGCATGGATTGGATGACTAAGCATGGAGGGGTATTAGATTGTGCCAATCGTACTGCTACACTCACAACCCTGGATAAGAAACGGATTAGATTCAAGTCTAACTTTGAATCTAAAGGGAGTACGCTAAATCATCTTAAGGGGGTTAACATAGACGGTGTACTAGTTGTGAAGGAATATTCAGATGTGTTTTCGGAGGAATTACCAGGAATGCCACCAGATAGAGATGTGGACTTTCTGATTGACTTACTACCAGGATCTGGACCAATAGCAAAGAGACCCTACAAGATGTCAGTTAATGAGTTGAAAGAACTCAAAAAACAACTTAGAGAACAATTGCAGAAAGGATTTATTCAGCCAATTTCTTCGTATTGGGGTGCACTGATGACCCACAAGTATAGGGGATCGCAACAGTCTTCGTGGGTAGTATTACCCAATTTATTGATTCGACACAAGGGGAGCAAAAGAATACTTGCAAGCCTTAACAACTGAGTTATCAATTCAGCTGCACCTAGAAATAGTTCTTGCTCACAGAAGTTTATCAGTAGTAACAGTTTGTAGTAGCAACAACAAAGCAACAACAGAAGTGAAACAGGAGCAAAAGTAACAGTAGCAGCAAACAGTTGGATATGAGTGCGGTAGGCATAGGGATAGATGGATGGGCGTTGCATGGACGAGTCTAAACATGTAACTTAAAGATCTAGAGCATTGTAGATAATTAAGAATAAGCATCCAAGTACTAATCAATCCTAGGCATGTGCTCCATATATAGTCATGCGTGCTCGCAATGAGAACTTGCACAACATCTTCTGTCCAGCCAGCCCGTGGCAGCGGGGCCTCTAGGGAACTACTGGCAATTAAGGTGCTCCTTTTAATAGAGCACCAGAGCAAAGCATTAACACTCCATGAACACATGTGATCCTCACACCACAACCATCCCCTCCGGTTGTCCCAATTTCTGTCACTTCGGGGCCTATGGATCCGAACAATGATATGTGTACACAACTTGCAGATAAGATCACAAACAATACTATCATAATGATTCAATAATAAGTTTAGATCTGAGATCATGGCACTCAGGCACTAGTGACAAGCATTAAGAACAACAAGTTGCAACAAAGTCAAATAGCACTAATAGAGATACTAGGCACTATGCCTAACAATCTTATTCGATTACATGATAGAACTCATCCAATCCCTACCATCCCCATAGCCTACAGCGGGGGCTTACTCACTCATGGATGAGGGAAACATTGATGGTTGATGGAGAGGCGTTGGTGATGACGATGGCGATGATCCTCCCCAAATTCCCCGTCCCGGCAGGGTGCCAGAACGAAGTTTCTAGATCCGAATCGCGGATTCTGGTGGTGGCGGCATAGCGGAACTCTCTCTCTAGAAAAACTTCAAAACCCCCCTCGGTTTTTAGGTCAAGGGGTAACTTGCGAAGAGGGAGCCCGAGGGGTGCCTGGGGTGGCCGGACCCCCCTAGGCGTGGGCTGGGCCCACCCGCGCCTGGCAGGGGTGTGGGCCCCCCAGGCCTCCATTCCGTTTCGTCTTCTGGCTCCATGGATCTTCTTGTGAAATATAATTTTTGACATATTTTCCGGGATTTTTCCTGATAGTTGATTTTCTGCACAAAAACTAGACACCAAGGTAATTCTGCTGAAAACAGCATCAGTCCGTGTTAGTTGTATCCAAATCACACAAGTTTAGAGGAGAAACAATAGCAAAAGTGTTCGGGAAAGTAGATACGTTTTGGACGTATCAAATCCCCCCAAGCTTAGCTTATTGCTTGTCCTCAAGCAATTCAGTTGAAAACTGAGTGAGATAAAAGAACTTTCACGAAAACATTTGCTTCATATGATGTATATACTCTCAGCACAATATTAGATACTTAAACCATTCATAATAAGAATCATGCAACCAAGTCTACTCAATAGTCATTGCAAGCTATGAAGAGAAACCAACTCAATAATAATAAGTAGCATGGAACATAAACATAAGCAATATTGCAATGCTCATAGTAAGGTATGATAGAGTGGTATCTCGCTTGTCTTTGTTTGTAGACCACAATATAAATGCCAAGGCACCTCTGAAGTTCACATGAAGACTAAAAGTAAAGATATCAGAGATACAAGCATAAAAGTCATGAAAGAATTAACCAAGTTTTGAGACAACCACAAGAATGACAACTATGCTCTCAAGAAGGTGCTCATAGAATAAGTGGTGACTCAACAAGGGAGTGAAAAAGGTTTTGAAAGTTTGAAAGGCTTCCTAATGCCGAAGGGAAGGTACTCATTAGCTTTGAGCTCTCATTGCCCCTATCATAGGCATCTTCATATGGTTAAGGTGAAAGTGAGGTCCAATATGAGTTATATGCTTGACATACCATAAACTGGAAAACCCATGTCCCTTGAGTACGAGGGCCGCTCTGCATGCTACTAAACTTTGGTTACCTGCAAGTTCTTGTCATTGTACATACATGCATATCATAGAGAACCGCCAACGGGGTACCCCTTTCACATGATACATGAGTTATCCCGTGATCAAAATGAAAAGGCAAGTAGACAATGAGCATCTCAGCGATCTTTTTATTTACTATGTGCATAGCTTTTTATTGAGGATGCTTCACAGAATGCTCATTATGGTGATGCTGCAAGTTTCCACCGTGATTAGGCATGGCTTAGGCTAGCGGCCCAGGCGTTTCTCTAACACATGTATATACTCCATGAACTCACAAGCTCCCTTTTTATTTCACACCATCGACATCCGCAAACAAAAGAGCAAGGTATCAACTGGATAGGTATCCATAAGTGTTGAAAGTGTTCCCCGTGACAGCACGTTCTGCTAACTCCCAACCTATAATTTGTAAGCATATAACTTTCATGGATAGGTCACAATGATTCAGGATTATTAAGTGCAAGGAATAAAGTGTGCCATCAAGTTCGTGAGAGCTTTACTAACTAACTTTCTCAAAACAGACAAACATTTATTTGGAAGAAAACAAGGCATATAGAATATGCACTGAAATAGCAAAATGATGCTAATAGGTAGGTATGGTGGACACTGTTGGCAATAATGGTTTTGGGGAGTTGGAAGCACAAGTAGAGCTCATACTCAGTGCAAGTGAAGGCTATCAATATAGAGGGAGCGACAAACGAGAGAGTAATAACTGTGATAATCATGCTTGCAACAAAACATGACTAATTCTGGCATGAAAGTGATACAAGAACTCTAAGACAAAATAAATCATCGAGGCTTACTGACTATTATTTAGTCATATGCATGCGTGAGCATGTGCCAAGTCGATTCACATGAAACATTCAGAGGAGGATACCACAATATCATACCAAAATATGAATAAAACAATGCAAGCTAAGATTCATATGACATGCTACAAATTATTAGCAAGCTGGAGCTAATCATAGACAAGCAAGACCTACTAAGCATCCATCAGTAACATACTCCTTGCAATGAACAGACTAAGCATGCTCACAATGATGAGTATATGTACAAAAATGAAAACAAATAGAGTTCTTTACCAGCCTCTTACCACACCTCAAGTTGTCTTAATCTTCATTATTGCCCCTCACTTGTGTGACTTGAATAATAACATGAAACCAAAATCCACTGAGGACAGCTAAACTCTGCAAAGAACTCACAAAACCAAAGAAGAACAACAATTTTTTTAGTGATTTCGATTTTTTAGAACAAGCAAACAAAGCAAAAAAACAAACAAAGCAAAAACAAACCAAGCAAAGCAAACAAAGCAAAATATTTTTGGATTTTTCTTTAAGGCAAACCAAAGATAAAAACCAAGAGAAAAAATGAAAATATTTTTGGTATTTTTGTGTTTTGAGAAAGCAGAAAAAAGCCAAAAAGAAAGCAATACAATGGATATACAAAGAACCGACAAACATGATATATAGATGAGTGTGATGTCGGTATAACTCCCCCAAGCTTAGGATTTTGGCCTAAGTGGGGATCAATAGAGCGGGTAGTAACCCCAAGATGGTGGGTCATCATAGGAATGATCATAGTCTAGCACTGGCGAAGAAGAATACACGCCCCAATCAAATGAGAGCTGCTGGTATGAAGACTCTCCCACGTTGGAGCTCTGAACCGAATCATCTTCGGCGTCCTCTCCAACATTCTCCTCTTGCCGGGAGAGCTCCGCCACATATGTGTCAAACTCCTCCTCCGTGAGCGACCATCGTTGCCTGTAATCAAAATTAAACAAAGCAGGTGCAGGCAAATAAACTATTTTCTCAGTCCTACCCTTTCTCCAACTTTGCTGTGCAAAAGATAATTCACTTGGTAAACTTCTCACATTATCCCCCAAGGAAACAAAACCATGCCGAATCATGGATTCAAGATCAAGCCTCTTCTATGGGGAACCGATAATCTGAATGGTGAGGCTCTAAACCATGGAAAGCTAGCAACCTAGAAGCAATGAGACCTCCACAAATTCCACCCTTCTCGTGGTTGGTGGTGAGACGGTAAGGTATCAAAGCACCCAGGTTATAAGATCTATTCCTATTCAAAGCAACTGCGATAAAAGCTAGATCAAAAGAAGATAACTTTCTAGCAATCTTTCTAGCAGAACACACTTGGTAATGAAGTAGGCAAAATATCTAATGGATGGGAACTGAATGTTCCGAATTTTACCACTTTCCTTTGAGAAGTCGAAACCTTGGCAAATCTCAGCATATAAATCCATAAGTGACTTGGGCCTCTCCTTGATCTTCTCACAAGACCCCCACTGAGGTACTCTAATTGCTGCACAGAAATCAGCAAAAGGAAGGTCTACAACTATTTGTATATTTTATAATGGACCATGGGATTAGATGTAGACCAAGTAAACCAAAAGTCCTGCACAACAACCATGGTTAGATTAACATATTGAAATGGTTCACCTTCAACAAAGTGTTCCAACCCTGCATTGGCAATCATAGTTTGGAAATCCTGGGAGATTCCCGCAGTTCTCATAAATTCATGGCATGGATATATGGAAGGAAAAACTCCTTCCTCACGATGAACTTTCATTGGATCAGGCACTACCAAGTCATATTGATTTAGTGGGAATGCACTCATCTTCTTTTCTGAAATTTTTGGACAAACATCAAACAAAGTGATTTCCAAGTTGATAAATGATGAGAAACTACCATAGAAACTTGATAGAGGGCTACACATGCATCAAAATGAAATATCTAAGCATAGAACAAGCATGCAAGCTCACACAACCTGTCACCTATAGCAGGAAAATACTCAAGATACAATCTATCAATCAGAAATCTAATTGGACAAGTGGAGGAGGCACATACCAAGGAGCAATCCCTCCAAAAATCAACAACAAAGATGGGCTGAGCAAGGAGATCGAAAATCGCGAGCAAGAACATCAGGAACTCGAGCTTGAGAAAGTTTTCCGGTGTTTTTAGGGAGAAAGAAAGAAGATGGCTAGGAGGAGACACTTTGGAGGGGCCCAGGTGGGCCACACCTGACCCAGGCGCCACCTGTAGGGAGGCCGCCCCTACCAGGGGTGTGGGTACCTAGGGTGGCCTCTGGGTCACTCTAGGTGTCCCTCTGCCCCTTTTTCGAGGAAAAATTTATTTTGAATTTTCTGGAATTTTTCGGGAAACTTTATTTTTGGCCAATTTTCATGGTATGAAAATTGATTTTCTCGCAGAAACATTTTTTTAGAAGAAGCAAAAGAAAACCAAAAGCCAAACTACAGAAGCTCTAAGACACTCTAACAAATAAGCAAATAACAAAAACAAAGCTAGTAAAAGAAAAGGCAAAGACTAAGAAGGAGAAAAATAAAAGAAAGAAGTATAACCACAACGAAAATTATTTTGTTCATTAAAATCCTTTTGTTAAAAAGGTTGATCAAGTCTTGTTACCAAAACAATCTTATATGAAACAAAACTTCGTATTCCACAAGGTGATTATGTTACCTCATACTTGATAGCAATGGTCCTAATCATAATAGTTTCAAAATTTTCCTGTGGAATGGGACAATATATTTCTCCAACCTTGATGCTCTCAATATTTTCAATGGAATTCAGGCAATATCTCTTAGCAACCTTCTTGGGGAAATAGATAGTATGCTCTTTGTCATTAATATTGAATGTTACTTTTCCTTGATTACAATTAATGACAACACCTGCAGTATTAAGAAAAGGTCTCCCAAGAATAATAGACATATTGTCATCTTCAGGCATTTCAAGCACAACAAAATCAGTCAAAACCAAGCAATTATGAGCTACTTGAATAGGAACATCCTCACATATACCAACAGGAATAGTAGTTGACTTATCAGCCATTTGTAAAGATATACCAGTTGGTATCAACTTTTCTAGCAGGAGTCTCTTATAGAGACAAAAAGGCATAACACTAACTCCAGCTCCCAAATCACATAAAGCAGTTCTTACATAATTATTCTTAATAGAGCAAGGAATAGTTGGTATACCTGGATCACCAAGTTTCTTTGGAACCTTACCATTCAAGGAATAATTAGCAAGCAAAGTAGAAATTTCCTCAATAGGAATCTTCCTTTTATTAGAGACAATATCCTTCATATACTTTGAATAAGGAGGCAACTTAATAGCATCAGTCAAAGGAATTTGAAAAAATAAAGGCTTCATCCACTCACAAAACTTGTTGTAGTGTTCTTCCTCCTTTTACTTTTGTTTCTTACCTGGAAAAGGCATAGGTTTCTACACCCAAGGTTCTCTCTCACTACCATGTTTCTTAGCAATAAAATCTTCCTTAGTGTACCTAGTATTCTTAGTGTGCTTCTCAGGTTCTTCCTCACCTTCCTCCTTATCAGGAGCATCATTATTACCATTACCATTCTCAGTTTCAGCATCAGAGACAGATATACTATTAGGATCTACAGCAGGTTTAAGTGGTTCCTCAACTACCTTATGTTTATTTTTCTTTCTCTTACGAGGACTACCACTACTTTCACCTTGTTGAGAATCCTGCTCAATTCTTTTAGGGTGTGCTTCAGGATATAAAGGATCTTGAGTAGCTATACCTGTCACATCCCAAGATTTTCCAAATCTTGTAATGTGATAATAAATTAATTAAATAAAACTTTGTTTGATTTTCAGAGCCAGAAGAAACTTTTTGAATTCAATTGGAACTTCAAACCCATTTGAATTAAATAAAATCCTAAAGGGATTCATAAAGATAAACATTTAATAAAGGAAATTAAAAATGTTTTGGAATTACTATTTGGATCCTTTAATAAAAGATTTGGTTTTCAAAAGAAAAGATGGAATTATAAATAAAGATTATTTAATAAAGCCAAATTAACCTTTGACCAAACTATGGGAATTAAAACATTGGGTTTTGAATAAAAAAATAATAAAGGTTTATTTAAAAATAAATAATAATGAATTAATATAAAATTTTATTCAGATAAAAGAATTTACCATTTTAATTAAACATCAAAACCTATTAAATTGTTTTAAATAGGTTTTCCAAGTATTTTATATTCTCTAATAAAACCTACTAAAGTGTTTTGGCTTTATTTTAGAATTCAAAATAAATATCTCAATAAAACAAATCCTATTGGATTTAATAATGAAAGTCTATTATATTAATTAATAATGGACACTAAAATAAAAGGTTATTTTTTTTAAAACAAATTTCCAAATATTATGTATTTCCCAAATTAAACCTACTAATTTGATTTTGAAAATATTTAGTTTCAAATAAAGATTTTATTAATAAAATCAAACTCTATTTGATTTAATAACTAAGGGCCATTTTATTTAATTATTAATGGACCCTAAAGTAAAAGGATTATATTATTTTAAACAAGTTTTCCCAAATATTCTTTATTTCCAAAGGATACCTACTATTTTGATTTTGAAAATATTTGGATTTAAAATAGAGATTCTATTAAATAAACCAAACCTTATTTTTATTAAACCATGGTCCATCTTTGTTTATTTAATTAATAAATGGAACCTAAAAGATTTAAAATTATATTTTATTTTAGAATGTGAATTATGATGATAAACAGAACCAAAAACTCATTACAATAGTTTGAATTATTTGATTGGTTTGAATGTTTGAAATGTTGATTGAAAATCAAATCAGCAAATAGAAATAGAAAAGAAAATGTTTCAGACAAAAAATGAAACAACAACCAGCCAAGGCCAAGCCCACCAGCCCAAGATACCAGCTTTTTCCTCTCCATGAAACGCTTTTCCCACTCGGATCCGACCCACGAGACAATGACATGTGGACCCTCTTCTCCCTATCACTCAAGCTACCGACAATGACCCACCCTCCTATTCATCGTCTTCAACACGACCTCGTCGTCCGCTGTTATCGCCGATTGATTGCCTCGTCAATTCGCTTCAATGTCGATGATTAACGCCTGACCACACACGCTTAAACGCCATGAATCCTCTCGCTCTCTGCTTCCTTCCCAATCCCCCCCTGACCACACTAATTTCTCCCGAACCACTCAGGTCCGACGACGCCCGACGCCGATTCGGCTGCCCTCGCCGCCTCTTCTCCACGACCAATCTCACATTCCCCACTTCCCGTAGCATCTCCTGCACCTTCCATTTGACCACGGGCACCTCGAACCTCGACTCCAACACACCACCGAACGCCACCGTCTCATCGCTGTTCTCCGACGACGCCTCCCGGTAAAACTCGACTCCCTCTCATCCCGTGGACACGATGATGATCCCCAAGCTCTACGAACCTTACCGCACTTTCCGTTTGTCCTAGGGCGCCTCTATCCTCACCTTCGACAAAGATCGAACAAGACCGACGCTACCGACTCGGCGAGATTGCCACCCATCTGGCGCCTTGACCAACCACGAGCACCTTGAGCTTCGCGTGTTCTCTGAGCTGGTGAGCATCTTCCTACCTCTCTCGCTTCTCGCCTCGCCAGCCGCCTTAACCGGTCGCTCGCTTCGCCGATGACCTCGCTGCCGCGCTTCATGGCCATTAGATAGGAGCCGTTCGATCTAGATCGGATGGGCACGATAGAATCATTTACCGCCGAAAGGGTACGTCTTCAGAGCCGCACGATATGACTTAATCCAACGCAGCGAAGACTCGATCCGCATTTAACCAGACGCAGGCGAACAAGTCCGCGTGTCCCGCTTACGATTAAAAACAGATTTTGAAATCAGATTGAATTGCCATTTTGAAAACCCTATAACTTTCAAACCACACGTCCAAATTTGACAAATTTTATATCAATGGATTCACACTACAAGGAATCTGGCTATATATGACCCTCAATTTTCGTCACAGAATCGTCATAGTAGTCCGTTTATGACGATTCTATGACGATTTTGAGATCGTCAAAAGCTGGGCGTCGCAAATGAACTATAACGACGTTTTTGATAAAATCGTCATAAACGTCTATGACGATATTGAATCGTCATAACGTCTATGACGATCCAATATCGTCATGGACCTTCTAGCCAGGCCAGCTCAGATCCTACGTGGCTGATCCTACGTGGCAAAATTGTGACGAAATGAAATCGTCTTAAATCAAAATCAGCCCAGTCCATTTTAGTTGCTTACTTGGGCTAAGCCCAATAATTCTGGCTTTTCTTTTTCTAGTCGTCGGCCTTTTATGGTGTGTCTCTCTGGCCTTAGCCTTTTATGGCCTCTTTTCTATTTTGGACCTCGGCCTTTTACGATACATTTCTTTGGGATAGGCCCGCTTTTCAAAGATCAATTTTCATACATAATCGAATCGAGTACATCAATTATTTTTGATAATCAAGAATATAACGATATTTTCATTGTTTAAATCAAAGATCTTGATATACAAAATAATAATCCAGGTTTGAAAATACAACAAAAATGAATATGCATAACTCTATTACAATATTTCCGATGTTCAAATGGCGTAATCGATATACAAAATAATAATCCGGTATAAAATACAACACAAATTGAACCTTCCATCATAATACAAGGCTGCAACAGAATGTAAAACCACTACAGGACCATATCCCTTGAACAGGTAACATCCATCGACGGTCAGAGAACGAGGAAACAAAGCATATCCTTCCAGCCAACCAAACTCGACTCCAAAGCTTGCTATTGCATTATCAGGACCTCTCCCCTACACAAACAACACATCAAGTTGCTAACTGCTTATGGTATATCAAATAACACAGCATGCATGCTTCCAAAAAAAATTATAATCAGACCATAACTATAAAATAGAACTTTACCATGCTATGAAACAATATGTATCTATCCTGCAAGAACAACATTCAAAACATAAATGCACCTGTATAGCCTATGAGCACTAATACTAATAGTCCTAATTTAGGTATCATATCGCATAATGATACATACATGAATTCAACTCAAATTTATAATGCATGAATACTAAGATATTATCTCAAGGTTTTCAAAAATATTAAGATGATGCATTACTCTAACATAACCAAAATAGAAGCATCAGATTACATAGATACAATGAGAGAGCCAATAAACATCCCGATTGACATCTCTTTCTCCACAGAAGCTATCGTGTGGTCAGAGAGGTTATAAAAATTTAATATGGGCACTATAGAGACTATTGAGACATGCATCAGGATATACACAGATACACAATAAGTATTGAGACATGCATCAGGATATACACAGATACACAATAAGTATTGAGACATGCATCAGGATATATACTAGTACTTCAACTGCAATGAGATATGTTAGTCGAATCACCACTTCAACAGCGACAAATATGTATTGGAGTAAACCATTTGGCAAACTAATTCTACTATTATTCCCAAGTAGACATGAGTAGCATCACTAAGTTCTATAGTTTCTATTTCAGCAGCAGCACCACCGAGTATGGGAATGGTGGAATCAAATTTAAAGCAGCAAATGAGCACCTAGTCACTGACACAAATCCAATGAACTCGAAATTTTAGTTATCTGAGACTACAATGCTGCTGCGAAACTGATCTGGATACTAACTCGTGAGCGTCGTGTACCGGTGAGATCGAACATGAACAAGATCGCCACGGCGTCCTTGCAGGCGATCGGGACATGGTCGGCGGACTGGCTACCTCCTGCATCAGAACATTCATTTGTGAGTGCTTAAAGGATCAGATTAATTTCCAGGGGAAAGACCCATGGAGCTGAGACAGCTTTAAATGGGCAGCATATGCTAAAAACCCCAAGGAGGAATGCGCCACTTACCACAAAAAGTTTTCCTGCATTCTCAGGCCTCTGAGCAACCTTGATTGCTGCAGTAAAGCAGCGGAAGATATTCCAACCTAAACACAATTAGATTGTCAATATGAGGCAAATAGATGATTCTGCATGATCCATAGGGACGATAAAAGCAACATGTATACACTACTTCCTAATAATAGATAAATGCGACGAAACCCCACCAAGAATCCTTCTTTGAGCAAGGGACTTGGCCATCTCAATAGATTCATCACTTGAAACCTGTCAAACAATTTGAATGACCAAAAGGTTACACAAGGTAAAAGAAGCAAGATGGAAAGACAAACAGAAGTATCGTGCAAACTTCTATTGTCGAAGAGAAAGTATAACCGACAACTAAGCAAAACATAAGGTGGTAGAAAATTGCCCATATAGTGCCTTCCCTACAACACAACTTAATACAAGAGGAAACTCACTTGTACGGTTTCATCAATGATGTCAACGTCCAAGACACGGGGATAAAACCAGCTCCAATTCCTTGGATCTTGTGTGGCCTCGCTATACTTAAAATTGGATCTCATGAGTTGTAAGGCGGTGTCAAGAAACAAAGCGAGTATTTCGGTGCAAAATGGTCCTCAAGGTCCCTCTTCCTAATTGATATTTTTCTTTTATAAACCATCCGATAATTCTTACTTATATTTCAAACATATTGACAAGATATAAGGCAATGCAAAAGGAAACTCCTAGTGAGTGAGTTTTTCTTAACTTCTAGTAACCGTGGGGAAAAATGCGGCGATTATTCCTAAGACAAGCACAAGACCATGAGATGAATGATTTGGACAAATGGAATAGAGTAGAGAAGCAAAAGATTACGGGCAGCTTTCCGCCATTTAAGACAAAGACTCTCCAGGCTCCACACCATAGAGCTTACACAAGGAAACACAATAAAATCGACACTATTTCTCGTAGAGGAAGAAATGAGGAAATGTTGGTTAGTCAAGGTTGTGGCTAACATGTAGCATAAATAATTCTATGTAGTGCTCACCTTGATATTGGGATTTTGCTCTTCGGTATCGTCAGATCCAAGAATGGTACCACCTGTCCCGATGCGGATATAAGGCCATCAATCTTCCCTGCGTTTTCTTTCGATTTCAGGCCCAGTTGTCTCATAGTGAATCTGCATGAAATATTTAAATCGAACTGGAAGTCGGGCATCATGATGGCCTTCAAATATAAACATTAAATTATGCTACACCTTTGGGTTGGCGGCATTCTCAAATTGTTGAAGGATGTATGAGTTGGGTGTCTTTCTTCCGCTTTTGACAGCTCCTTTCATTCCCAAGAGTGGGTCAGTCAGGATCAGTTCAGCACCAAAAGCAAAATATTAGCAAAACCAGATCCTCAAGATTTCTAATTAGGGGCAACATATTATCATTCATCAAATGCATTCTGAAATAATTAAATAGAGAGGCTCAGTAATCCCAAAGGAAAGCTGAGCTGAACAATTGTGCTGATGGATGGTTGACATATAATACTCAGGCCAAGCATCTGGAGATGTCAAACAACTAGACGCACGAGAAAATGAACAATACCGCAGATCAAGGCAACATACATGAATATCAGAATGCAGATAGACACCGTCAACTATATTACTCTAATACAAATGGTCAAGCGGCATACGCAAAAATAAAACAGATTCGTTATGCCAAATGAGGTATTCCTCCATTTGACTACTGAACTCAAACTGAAAGAGACCATATTCCATTGACCTGTGATGTTTTCCCAACCTTAACCTGCTACCACACTAGTTCTATAATATAAATTAGTGTTTGTGACTTGTAAATTTGTACTACCACACTAGTTGTATAATATAAATCCCATTGTTCTGCACACCAGGGGCCCATGCACATGCACAATATTGTAGCCTACTCAAGTTTCTCAGCCAGTAACACCTGTTCTCTCTACTAAACGGAAGCCAGTCTAATCACAGCTAATACATACCAAAATCACAAGTAACAAATTATATTCCACGCAGTGCAAGTTATTATTGTTTGTAACGCTAAACTATTCTCAAACATCATAAGCACAAAACAGGGGGGAGGGGAGGTAGTGTCGATTTCACCCAGTGTTCGGAGTGATGAATCCCTTCTCCTCTGCATCAGTGATCATACTGTATCCAATCCTGCACAAGAACAAAACGACGGCATCGTGCAGAAGAAATCTTAGCAACAAAATTACAGAATGATGAATTACAAAGGTCACCTAAATTCACCAAAATCGTAATCGGAATAGGTAATCAAACAGATTCTAGACTAATGACCATGGATCCAAACTAATAACAAGATACTCATTCAACCGGAGCTAGTAGCAGAAATAACGAGTGATGACACGAGACAAAGCGGCCGACCCACCTATCCTTGACTTGGAGCAGGGCTCCATGGACTCGAGCTTGGCAACGCAGCAACGCAGCCATGGGTGACCGTGTTGAGGTAATAATCGGCGTGTTCCCGATCACCGCACATCGAACAGGAAGAAAATGTTAGCTTCCACTACTCGGGCACCTCCAATCACGAGCACAACCAGAGGAGAGACAGCCGCTCACCTCGGTGGCGCCCTGGCGATCGCCGAGAAGACGCCCCCCATCGTGAGCAAGCTTTACATCGGAGAAAGAACAAATCAGGGATTTTTTTACCCGCCGCACTGCGGATAAATCAAAGAAAATCCAGCGATTGCTGCTTAATCGAGGTATGCCTTACCGGTTTTGTGGCGGAGCGGTCCTTTGAAGCGAGGCGGCTGCTAGAACTTCCGAGCCGAAGTGGTGGGGTAGGCGAAGAAGTCAACGACGCCCACCTACACAAGCCGCCACGAGGAAGCAGGATCCGGCGATTCAAGGATTCGAGGAGGGTTTGGGCAGCGGCACTGGTGGTTGGAGGAGGGAGGAGAAAGCACATGTAGATGGAGAGGCGGCAGCGCAAGAGGAGCAGGGCGACTGCGGGTGGAGGATGGAGTTGATCATGTGAGGGGGAGGGGAAGCGGCGGCGTGGATTGGATCTGGGGAGGACGGGAGGTAGAGGTGGGGGTGCAAGAGATGGTTAGGGTTTAGAGGGGCTGGGTCAGGATCCTACGTGGAGCGGCAGCGGTGGTGTCTGCGTTTGGGGAGTGGAGGCCAAGATGCCAGGTCACCGATCCACAACAAGTTTCCACACTTCACCATCCTAGCCGTTTATTATGTTTACATCCTACGGCTGATATTGACCCTCTCTAATATCTCAACATGTCTAGAAATTATGACGATTTTGTCCATAGAAATTACGACGTTTTTCACGAAATCGTCATAGTTTCATAAGGATTTGGCCCTCCCAAATAGCTTACGACCATCTAGTGTAGAATCGCCATAAATTTATGACGATTTCATTCAGGGTCACTACCAAAACGTCATAGTTTGACACATTCCTTGTAGTGTCAGGAGAACAAGCCCTATCCAACCATGCCCTTAGTTTAGCAAATAGTATCTGTTAGCTTGTTTAAATTTGCAGAAACTTTTGTGAGCTTGTTTAGAATATAAAAATTGTTTAAAAATGATTTTTGGATTAAAACCTTTGCAAAATGGTTTGTTGTGACCTTACTGACCCTAGGAACCAACCCTTGGTATTAAAAATGATTTTTGTAAGATTTAGGTTGGATTACTTGACTTAGTCATTTTCTAGCCAAATAAAAAGAATTGATTTTATTATAAAAATATTTATGGAAAAGAAACTTTGAGAAAATAGTTTGGACCAAACCTACTGACCAAAACACCAAGTTTTGCAATAGCAACTCATTTGGTGAACCCTATAGGCTAATGCCTTAATAAAAATATTTCTACACCACATAAAATAACACTTTGTTTTGAAAATGGTTTTAAAGTGAAACCTTTTGCAAATGACTTGGCCACTTTAGGAAATGACCATTAGATGTACCCAAATGACTATGACCCACTAGGAACCACTTTTTCAAACAAAACAAAGCTTGGCATGCTTGCATGCATTTCTTTGACTTTGTTATTTATGTGTGTTGTTTTGCTTGATTGGTAGATTGAGTTTGTGCCTTGCTTGTTTTATTTGTAGTGACTTGAAGAGTGTGATTGTTGCAAAGATCAAGAAGTGAACCTATACTCTACCAAAAAGGCAAGTGATGCTTCATACTTTTTGTCCCATTACTTTTCTATGCATTAGTGATTTTGCTAAATAAACTTGCATGGATTTTGCTAAGTATAGATTTTGCTATAGGAAAACCTAGTAGATGAATCCTTAGTAGGAATTCCTAAGTTAAGTTTCCTAATACTACCAAGCTTAGCCTAGCTAATAGAAAACATGGGTGGAAAATATATTCACACTATGGAAAAATATTCTAAGTCTGAAGACTTAGGTTTTGTTTAATAAAACAACTAAGTCAATGAACCTCCGGGTGGAATGGAAGGATTGGGTTTGTTGAGTGGTTACACAAGGCCAGGAACCTTGTGTATCTCACTTGTGGTATGCCACCCAGCACAAAGAGATTTGAGATGTCAAATGTTGAGAAGCTTCAAGTGCAACCACTTGGCAATATGGGCTCTGCCATGATCATATAGGTTGCAAGAACTTAGCCAAATGGACAGGGTGGTAGTGTTTGATAGGTTGGAAGCGCCCATTTTGGTCTAAGGAAGGCTTCTAAAGATTTTGTCTTGGGAAACCAAGTCTTGTGGGTAAAGTGCACCACCTCTGCAGAGTAAAATCTAAGTACTTAGCCATGTCCCTGGTAAAGGACAATTTGAGCATCAAGACATGGAAACAATCAAGAATCTCATCATTCAAATTTCTAAATTAAAATCTTGTGGTTTGAACAAGGGTTGTTTGAATTATTCAATCATGGATGGAGAGATGGCTTGGTACAAGGATCTTGAAATCTTTGATTGAGGAAATGATTTTGTCAAGCAAAAACTTAGTATTTTCAAAATGATAAGAAAAATCTATTTTGAGCAATGCAAGCCTCAACTCCACTTAGCCAAATGCATATAGATGATAGACTCCACTATACTACCATAGTATCACTTGCCAATACAATTCAAAAGTATTGACCCTTTGTGGCTGTAACTTGTATGTTGCAGGTTTGATTGTTTTAGTGAAGATTGTTTGATTAGGATTACAAAGTCTACAACCAACATCTGCCTGTGGCACTTTGAAGATGAAGGACCCCATGATTATAATTATTCCGCTGCAATGTAATGTAATAGCCTAATGAGCTATGTTTGATGTAATAAAATTATGTTATTCCTGGTTATAAAGTTATATTATGACCCTTGTTTCTTGATATTACATCTAAACTGTGGATGCTAGCTATTGATCCAGGGACTAGCATTGTAAAACACAGGAGGACTCTACCTTATTAGGTTGGGACCCCCACAGATGGTATCAGAGCATTGTGTTGCCTGTAGGATTTGTAAACCCTAGGATTGGACAAAAACCCTTAGAAAAATAGGAGTGTATTTGTTCCAAAAACTTATTTACAAAAACACTTGTAAACTCTTTCCTTAACCATTTCGGTTTCAACTCTACATCTCTTCTATTTCAACTTGATGGATAAAAGCCTACCTCATGACCAAAGACTACACCATGTGCAAAGGACTTCTTCAACTTCTTCAACTCTAATGACTTCAACATCTTCAGCATATTCACCAAGGACTTCTAACTTGGATACCACTAAGGACTACAAGTGAAACAAGGAATTTTTGCTCAAGATTTAGATACTGAGGGAATGCAAAAGTTAGAAGTAGCCTACATCATTGAAGTATTGCAACCCAGAGTTTTTCTCAAGAAAACCCTAATCTCATACAAGAAGAATCATGAAGGATGGAAAGATCACAAGTGAACCCCATAGATGGACCACCATAGTTTAGTTAAGTCAAACTCACCAACTTATGTGGTGTAACAAAAAAAATATTTTGTTGCCTAAAAATGTGCTTGAACCTTGTTTGAGTGAAATGTTTGTTTGTGATTGCTTGCACATTGCTTGTGTGAATTGTGATGTGTGTGATTAGAAATATTTCCTTAGAAATATCTTGCCTACTCGAATCTCCCTTCAACCCAAACAGATGACTACTCCAAGAGACTTCAACATCAAGGTTGATGACAACAACAACAACAACCAAGAAGACAACATGAGAGAACTTATAGCAGCCCAAACCCAGTTGAGCCAAGAGACAACTCAGCTTTTAGCCAACAATAATGGATTAGACCCAGCCATACAAAGGATTTTGAGACTTTGATCCCAATTGTTGCAAGGATTAGTTACTCAAGTAATTAGCATGAGAGAAAACTTTTCCCAAAGAGCTAAAGTCAACAAGGATGACAAAGATGTTAATCCAGAAGGAACCCAAGCTAGCAATATTTCTAGAGACAAGGATCATGCATCCAAGGAACAAGAAGATCAATGCCTCAAGAAGAGAGAAATATCTCCCACCTATGAAGAACATGAACTATAAGAACTCCTAGCTTTGGAGAGACCCAAGAAGAAGAAGAAATGCCCCAACCCCAACAAGAAGGATATTACTCAAGAGCAATGTTACAATTGCAAAGAGATGGGACACTATGCCAATGAATGCCCAGAAAAGAAGAAGAACCAAAGAAACAAACAAAAAGCAATGATACCAAAGGAAAAGAAAGATATCAGCCAAGTGATGTGCAAATACTGCAAAGAGTTAGGACATTATGCAAATTACTGTCCAGAAAAGATGAAGCATAAGATAAACAAGCCTATGAGGGATATCAGCCTTGTCACATGTTTCAAATGCAAGGAACTAGGCCACTATGCAAACAATTGTCCAGAAAGGATGGAGAACAAGTTAAACAAGTCTATGAAGGATCTCAACCTTGGCCCATGAGTCAAGTATAGAAACCAAGGACACATGCAAAGTTTGCTTAGAGAAAGTATTTCTCATGATCCCAAGAAGGACAATGTGTAATTTTTGTTTGAAAATTTTTAAGGGTGGTAGTACCCTAGTTGTTTTGAAATTGCTTGTAACCCTATCCTCCCCAAATCTCGGGACGAGATTTATTTTAAGGGTGGTAGCCTGTCACATCCCAAGATTTTCCAAATCTTGTAATGTGATAATAAATTAATTAAATAAAACTTTGTTTGATTTTCAGAGCCAGAAGAAACTTTTTGAATTCAATTGGAACTTCAAACCCATTTGAGTTAAATAAAATCCTAAAGGGATTCATAAAGATAAACATTTAATAAAGGAAATTAAAAATGTTTTGGAATTACTATTTGGATCCTTTAATAAAAGATTTGGTTTTCAAAAGAAAAGATGGAATTATAAATAAAGATTATTTAATAAAGCCAAATTAACCTTTGACCAAACTATGGGAATTAAAACATTGGGTTTTGAATAAAAAAATAATAAAGGTTTATTTAAAAATAAATAATAATGAATTAATATAAAATTTTATTTAGATAAAAGGATTTACCATTTTAATTAAACATCAAAACCTATTAAATTGTTTTAAATAGGTTTTCCAAGTATTTTATATTCTCTAATAAAACCTACTAAAGTGTTTTGGCTTTATTTTAGAATTCAAAATAAATATCTCAATAAAACAAATCCTATTGGATTTAATAATGAAAGTCTATTATATTAATTAATAATGGACACTAAAATAAAAGGTTATTTTGTTTTAAAACAAATTTCCAAATATTATGTATTTCCCAAATTAAACCTACTAATTTGATTTTGAAAATATTTAGTTTCAAATAAAGATTTTATTAATAAAATCAAACTCTATTTGATTTAATAACTAAGGGCCATTTTATTTAATTATTAATGGACCCTAAAGTAAAAGGATTATATTATTTTAAACAAGTTTTCCCAAATATTCTTTATTTCCAAAGGATACCTACTATTTTGATTTTGAAAATATTTGGATTTAAAATAGAGATTCTATTAAATAAACCAAACCTTATTTTTATTAAACCATGGTCCATCTTTGTTTATTTAATTAATAAATGGAACCTAAAAAGATTTAAAATTATATTTTATTTTAGAATGTGAATTATGATGATAAACAGAACCAAAAACTCATTACAATAGTTTGAATTATTTGATTGGTTTGAATGTTGGAAATGTTGATTGAAAATCAAATCAGCAAATAGAAATAGAAAAAGAAAATGTTTTTGTACAAAAAAAAATGAAACAACAGCCAGCCCAGTCAGGCCAAGCCCACCAGCCCAGTACCAGCCCAGTCTTTTCCCTCTCCATGAAACGTTTTCCCACTCGGTATCTGACCCACGTAGACAATGACATGTGGACCCTCTTCTCCCTATCACTCAAGCTACCGAAGCCCCCACCCCTCCTATTCATCGTCTTCAACACGACCTCGTCGTCCTGGCTGTTACTGCCGATTGATTTCCTCGTCAATTCGCTTCAATGCCGTGCGATTAACGCCCCCTGGCCACACACGCCTAAACGCCCGTGACTCCTCTCGCTCTCTGTTTCCTTCCCCAATCCCGCCCCCAGACCACACTAATTTTTCCCCGAACCACTCTGTGTCCGACGACGCTCCGATGCCGATTCCGGCTGCCCCTCGCCGCCCCTCTTCTCCACGACCAATCTCACACATTCCCCACTTCCTGTAGCATCTCCCTGCACCTTCCATTTGACCACGGCACCTCGGAACCTCGACTCAACACACCACCAACGCCACCGCTCATCGCTGTTCTCCGACGACGTCTCCCCGGTAAAACCTGACTCCCCTCTCATCCCCGTGGACACGATGATGATCCCCAAGCTCTTACGAACCTTACCGCACTTTCCGTTTGTCCTAGGGCGCCCTCTATCCTCACCTTCGATAGCATCTGAACAAGACCGACGCCACGACTCGGCGAGATTGCCCATCCAGGCGCCTTGACCAACCACGAGCACCTTGAGCTTCGCGTGTTCTCCTGAGCCTGGTGAGCATCTTCCTACCTCTCCCGCTTCTGCCTCGCCAGCCGGGCCATAACTGGTCGCTCGCCGATGACCTCGCGCCGCCAGTTCATGGCCATTAGATAGGAGCCGTTCGATCTAGATCGGACGGGCACGATAGAATCATTTACCGCCGAAAGGGTACATCTTCAGAGCCCCACGATATGACTTAATCCAACGCGCAGCAGCACTCGATCCAGACGAACCGGTACGGGCGAATAGGAACAAGCCGCGTGTCCCCGTTCTGATTAAAAACAGATTTTGAAATCAGATTGAATTGCCATTTTGAAAACCCTATAACTTTCAAACCACACGTCCAAATCTGACAAATTTTATATCAATGGATTCAGGAGAACAAGCCCTATCCAACCATGCCCTTAGTTTAGCAAATAGTATCTGTTAGCTTGTTTAAATTTGCAGAAAATTTTGTGAGCTTGTTTAGAATATAAAAATTGTTTAAAAATGATTTTTGGATTAAAACCTTTGCAAAATGGTTTGTTGTGACCTTACTGACCCTAGGAACCAACCCTTGGTATTAAAAATGATTTTTCTAAGATTTAGGTTGGATTACTTGACTTAGTCATTTTCTAGCCAAATAAAAAGAATTGATTTTATTAGAAAAATATTTATGGAAAAGAAACTTTGAGAAAATAGTTTGGACCAAACCTACTGACCAAAACACCAAGTTTTGCAACAGCAACTCATTTGGTGAACCCTATAGGCTAATGCCTTAATAAAAATATTTCTACACCACATAAAATAACACTTTGTTTTGAAAATGGTTTTAAAGTGAAACCTTTTGCAAATGACTTGGCCACTTTAGGAAATGACCATTAGATGTACCCAAATGACTATGACCCACTAGGAACCACTTTTTCAAACAAAACAAAGCTTGGCATGCTTGCATGCATTTCTTTGACTTTGTTATTTATGTGTGTTGTTTTGCTTGATTGGTAGATTGAGTTTGTGCCTTGATTGTTTGATTTGTAGTGACTTGAAGAGTGTGATTGTTGCAAAGATCAAGAAGTGAACCTATACTCTACCAAAAAGGCAAGTGATGCTTCATACTTTTTGTCCCATTACTTTTCTATGCATTAGTGATTTTGCTAAATAAACTTGCATGGATTTTGCTAAGTATAGATTTTGCTATAGGAAAACCTAGTAGATGAATCCTTAGTAGGAATTCCTAAGTTAAGTTTCCTAATACTACCAAGCTTAGCCTAGCTAATAGAAAACATGGGTGGAAAATATATTCACACTATGGAAAAATATTCTAAGTCTGAAGACTTAGGTTTTGTTTAATAAAACAACTAAGTCAATGAACCTCCTGGGTGGAATGGAAGGATTGGGTTTTGTTGAGTGGTTACACAAGGCCAGGAACCTTGTGTATCTCACTCTTGTGGTATGCCACCCAGGCACAAAGAGATTTGAGATGTCAAATGTTGAGAAGCTTCAAGTGCAACCACTTGGCAATATGGGCTCTGCCATGATCATATAGGTTGCAAGAACTTAGCCAAATGGACAGTGGGTGGTAGTGTTTGATAGGTTGGAACGCGTCCATTTTGGTCTAAGGGAAGGCTTCTAAAAGATTTTGTCTTGGGAAACCAAGTCTTGTGGGTAAAGTGCACCACCTCTGCAGAGTGTAAAATCTAAGTACTTAGCCATGTCCCTGGTAAAGGACAATTTGAGCATCAAGACATGGAAACAATCAAGAATCTCATCATTCAAATTTCTAAATTAAAATCTTGTGGTTTGAACAAGGGTTGTTTGAATTATTCAATCATGGATGGAGAGATGGCTTGGTACAAGGATCTTGAAATCTTTGATTGAGGAAATGATTTTGTCAAGCAAAAACTTAGTATTTTCAAAATGATAAGAAAAATCTATTTTGAGCAATGCAAGCCTCAACTCCACTTAGCCAAATGCATATAGATGATAGACTCCACTATACTACCATAGTATCACTTGCCAATACAATTCAAAAGTATTGACCCTTTGTGGCTGTAACTTGTATGTTGCAGGTTTGATTGTTTTAGTGAAGATTGTTTGATTAGGATTACAAAGTCTACAACCAACATCTGCCTGTGGCACTTTGAAGATTAAGGACCCCATGATTATAATTATTCCGCTGCAATGTAATGTAATAGCCTAATGAGCTATGTTTGATGTAATCAAATTATGTTATTACTGGTTATAAAGTTATATTATGACCCTTGTTTCTTGATATTACATCTAAACTGTGGATGCTAGCTATTGATCCAGGGACTAGCATTGTAAAACACAGGAGGACTCTACCTTATTAGGTTGGGACCCCCACAATACCACTCCTAGTTCTAATTCCATAAGCATGTTTATCTCCTTAGGCATTAACTAGCATATCTTTTTGTACCTTAGCAACTTTATAAAGTTGGGGTTGAACCATTTGAAAGTGTTTACAAAGCATTTTAATATCATTAGAAGTGGAGAGAGTGTACCTCAATAGTAGATGAGTGGGGAATTGGCTTACATAATTCTTCTATAGGAGGCAGATTCTTCACATCTTCAACTCTAATACCTTTCTCCTTTAGATATTTCTTAGCTTCTTTCATCACTTCATCATTTAATGCAATAACCCCCTCTTCTTTGGTGTTGGTGTTGGATCTGGTTCAGGCACAACTGGTTCAGGAGTAATAGGCTCAGGTGTATTTAGCTCAGTTGAAGTCCAATCATCATAATTCATTCTTATCTTAGTCATTAATTATTCAGCATCTGTAAGAGTTTTTTTCCTGAAAATACAATCAGCAAAGCTATCTAGGTATGTCCTAGAATCATCAGTTAGTCTATTATAATAAATATCAAGAAGCTCATTCTTAGGCAATGGACATCCAGGATGTGCATGAATCAAGGCACAGAACTTTGTCCATGACTCAAGCAATTTCTCTTCTTCTCCATATTTAAAATCAAAAAGTCTCTGCAAAGCAGCATGTCTAGCACTAGGAGGAAAATATTTCTGGAAGAAAGAAGCAATCAAGCAATCAGAGCTATCAATGGCACCAGGAGGGAATCTATTAAGAGAAGCCCTAGCTTCTCCTTTTAGTGAAAAGGGAAGATCTTTGTAACAAAATACTTGCGCATCTTAAAATCATTAGAGAATAAAGCACTCATAGTATAAATCTCATTCATATGAGCCACAACACTCTCATTTTCAGTACCATAAAAAGGTTCTTCCTCAACAATGTCCAAATAGGATAAATCAAGAGATAAATCATAATCTTTATCTTTAATATCTATGGGAGAAGTGGCAAACTTAGGATCATAGGACAGTTTAGGAATAATGGTACGTCTAGCAAGGAGACTCTTAATAGCACTAGCACCATGTGTGTTTCGGCACTCTTCAACAAATTCATCAGTGAACTCAATGTAACCATCATTAATATCATAACTCTCCTTAGACTCGGGTGAGCTAACAGCTATAACAGTGTCTTCACTAGGAGTTTTAGTATTTCCTAGACTAGCCATAGTAGCATCTAGGAAAGGCCCTAATGAACCACTCGCATCAAGCACAGTAGAAGTAACATCATGAGCATCAAAAGCAGTTTCAGATTCAGCAGTAGTATCTGTGTGTGTAGCATGAGTATGTGGTGGTGGTGTGACAAGCTTACTTATAACAGACGGTGAATCAAGAGTAACAAAGGTGTTTAGGACTGTACCTCTTCTTGTAGTGGATGATAAAATCGGGAACTTTCCATCACGAGAATTCCCCATGATGAAAAGATTAGCAGTGAACAATAGTAGATCCAAATGAACTTACAAATAAAGCTATGCTCCCCGGCAACGGTGCCAGAAAATAGTCTTGATGACCCACAAGTATAGGGGATCGCAATAGTCTTCACGGGTAGTATTAGCCAATTTATTGATTCAACACAAGGGGAGCCAAAGAATACTTGCAAGCCTTAACAACTGAGTTGTCAATTCAGCTACAGATAGAAATAGTTCTTGCTCACAGAAGTTTATCAGTAGTAACATTTTGTAGTAGCAACAGCAGCAGTGAAACAGGAGAAAAAGTAACAATAATGGCAAATAGTTGGATATGAGTGCGGTAAGCATTGGGATTGATGGACAGGCATTGCATGGACGATTCTAAACATGTAACTTCAAGATCTAGGGCATTGTAGATAAATAAGAATAAGCATCCAAGTACTAAACAATCCTAGGCATGTGCTCCATATATAGTCATGCGTGCTCGCAGTGAGAACTTGCACAACATCTTCTGTCCAGCGAGCCCGTGGTAGCGGGGCCTCTAGGGAACTACTTGCAATTAAGGTGCTCCGTTTAATAGTGCACCGGAGAAAAACATTAACGCTCCGTGAACACATGTGATCCTCACACCACAGCCATCCCCTCTGGTTGTCCCAATTTCTGTCACTTCGGGGCCTTTGGATCCGGACAATGATATGTGTACACAACTTGCAGATAAGATCACAAACAATACTTTTCATAATGATTCAATAATAAGTTCAGATCTGAGATCATGGCACTCGGGCCCTAGTGACAAGCATTAAGCACAACAAGTTGCAACAAAGTCAAATAACACTAATAGAGAGACTAGGAACTATGCCCTAACAATCTTATTCTATTACATGATAGAACTCATCCAATCCCTACCATCCCCATAGCCTACTACGAGGGATTACTCACTTATGGATGAGGGAAACATTGATGGTTGATGGAGAGGCGTTGGTGATGACGATGGCGATGATCCTCCCCAAATTACCCATCCCGGCAGGGTGCCAGAACGGAGTTTCTAGATCCGAATCGTCGCTTCTGGTGGTGGCATCGTAGCGGAACTCTTTCTAGAAAAATGTCGAAACCCCCCTCGGTTTTTAGGTTAAGGGGTAACTTATAGGCGAAGAGGGAGCCCGAGGGGGTGCCTGGGGTGGCCACACCCCCTAGGCGCGGGATGGGCCCACCCACGGCTGGCAGGGGTGTGGGACCCCAGGCCTCCACTTTGTTTCGTCTTCTGGCTCCATGGATCTTCTGGCGAAATATAATTTTTGGCATATTTTCCCGGATTTTTCCTGATAGTTGATTTTCTGCACAACAACTAGACACCAAGGTAATTCTGCTGAAAACAGCGTCAGTCTATGTTAGTTGTATCCAAATCACACAAGTTTAGAGGAGAAACAATAGCAAAAGTTTTCGGGAAAGTAGATACATTTTGGACGTATCATGCACCAGTTCTGTTTGTTGAGAAGAAGGATAGAAGTCAAAGGTTATGAATATATTAACGTTCACTCAACGAAGTGACTATAAAGAACAAGTACCCTTTGCCTAGAATCAATGATCTATTTGATCATCTAGAAGGAGCCCGTGTGTTCTCAAATTTTGATCTTCGATTAGGCTACTTTCATCTAAAGATTAGAGAGCAAGACATACCTAAGACTACTTTAACCACTAGGTATGGATTGTATGAGTATACGGTGATGTCATTTGGATTGACAAATTCACCAGTCTATTTCATGAACATGATGAATAAGTTGTTCATGGAGTTTCTTGACAAGTTTGTTGTCATGTTCATCGATGACATTTTCATCTATTCCAAGAGCATAAAGAACATTTGCGTTTGATACTTGAGAAGCTCAGGGAGCACAAGTTGTATGCCAAGTTTAGTAAGTGTGAATTTTGGTTGAGTGAAGTTGGATTTCTCGGACATATTATGTCAGGAGATGGTATAGCTGTCGATCCTGCAAAGGTGTCAGCTGTAACTGAATGGGAATCTCCCAAGTCAATTAAGGAAGTTCGTAGTTTCCTAGGCTTGGCAGGATACTATAGAAGATTCATCTAGAATTTCTCGAAAGTGTCTAAGCCAATGACGGAGTTACTTAAGAAAGAGAAAAAGTTTGATTGGACTGAAGGGTGTGAAATCAGTTTCCAAGAATTGAATAAGAGACTAGTGTCAGCACCAATTTTATGTCTACCTCACTTAGAGAAGGATTTCTAAGTCTATTGTGATGCATCTCACCAAGGATTGGGTGGAGTTTTGATGCAAGAAGGGAAAGTTGTGGCTTATGCCTCGAGACAACTCAAAACTCATGAAGTGAATTATCCTACTCATGATTTAGAGTTAGCCTATGTTGTCCATGCACTCAAAACATGGAGACATTATCTTTTGGGAAAGCGTTGTGAAGTGTTCACGGATCACAAGAGTTTGAAATATATCTTCACTCAGAAGGAACTCAATATGATACAAAGAAGATGGCTAGAGATCATCAAGGACTATGACTTGAGTTTTCAATACCATCCCGGTAAAGCAAATGTTCTAGCAGATGCTTTAAGCCGTAAGGTTTATGTGAATGGCCTTACTAAAGGAGAATTGCCAGATGATCTGTGTGCCCAATTTAAAGATCTAAGATTCGAGATAGTGCCTGAAGGATATCTCATGTCATTGGATGTTCAACCAACATTGTTTTACAAGATCAAATGTAACACCCCACCTTTATAAAGGTAAAGGTCCCTGTGATTGCAATGCTAGTCCCTGGATCAATTGGTAGCATCCACAGTTTAAGATGAAGTACACAGAAACAAAGGTCATTATTACATCGTCATTCCAGAGATAACATAGTCTTTTACAACTCCATAGCCATAGGCTAGTACAAGGGTTTAACTTAACAACATAAATAAAAGTCTTCATCTTCATGTGCCACAGGAAAGCATGTTGAGTGTAGACTCATAACCCTAATCCTCATCAGAGTAACCTGCAACATCACAAGTTACAGCCACAGTGGGTCAATACATTGGAATAGTATTGGCAAGTGATAACTTAGTAGAATAATATTTTCTAGCTTCTACATGAATTTGGCTAAGTGTAGCTTAGGCTTGATTTTCTCAGAATAGGTTTTACATATAAGTTGAAAACACTAAGTTTTTGTTCGACAAAAACTCCCAAGGAAGCACCAATAGACATTGGTGAACCTTTACCCTTGTTCAACCACAAGTTTTTAACTTAGAAATTGGGATTAGGAGATTCTTGATAGCTTCCATGTCTTGATGCTCAAATTATACATTGCCGGGGACACGACTAAGTACTTAGATTCTTCCTTCTCGAGAGATGGTGCACTTTACCCACAAGACTCAACATGCATCGAGACAAGATCTTTCAAAAGCCTTCCCTTAGACCAAAATGGACGCGTTTCCAAACCTATCACCCCTACCACCAACTTTCCATTTGGCTAAGTTATTGCAACCTGTATGATCCAGGCAGAGCCCATATTGCCATGTGGCTGCACTAGAAGCTTCTTAACATATGGAATCTCAAATCCCTTTGTTCCTGGGTGGCTTTCCACAAGTGTGATACACAAGGTAGACCATAGATATGGGCCTTGTGTAACCACTCAACAAAACGCAAACATACCATTCCACCCAGGTGTTTCATTCACTTAGTTGTTTTATTAAGCAAAACACAAGTCAAAGACTTAGCAATATTTTTCCATAGCATGTATATAATCCACCCTTAGTTGCTACTAGCTAGGCTAAGCATGGCAATATCAAGTATCTTAACTTGGAGAAAATTCTAACAATTCTACAACTACTAGGATTTCCCAAGCATAGCATATAGATACTTAGCAAAATTATCATGCAAGCCCTATACAAAATACCACTAATGCATAGTCAAAATATTGGGACAAAAATTTGAAGCACCACTTGCCTTGGTAGTTGGGGGAGTAGCAACAATCCTCACAATCACAATCACCACTAGAACCAAAATATACACATAAAATGATAGCACCAAATTCATATTTCAAATAATCAAACAAAAATATATGAATGCATGCAAATGCCATGTGATGAATTTTTCTAAACTAAGCAAGACAAGTAAACAGTACTGAATCACTAAACTAAACAATGACACACTAAATAAACTTAAATTAGCTTTTAAAACATTTTCCAAATAATTTATGTACACAAAATAGGCCTACAAATGTCTATGCATAAAATTCTATTTTAACATAGGCAAATTACAAAACCAAGCCTACAAATGTGTAGGATTTATTTTTGTGATTCCATTGATATATTATTTGCATTTTTGGATAAACAGAACAAAAGTTATTCAATTTACAAGTTTAATCATCTAATTAAATCAAATATGAATTTTTAAATGAAAACCCTGACACGTGGCAGCATTTGATTGGCGCGTACCAGTTCGCTCTGGATCACCGCGTCCGCGCCGTTAGATCTAATTAAATGCAACACACAAGATCAAAACTTACCTCTTCACATCTAATCTAATCTACACCGCCAGATCTAAGATCTACGGTTCAAAACCCTGCGTACCCCTTCGGTAGATGATCTAATCACTACCGCTGGATCCAGATCCAGCGGATCACGTTGCTTTGACCATTCGCGGGCAGCGCAAATGGCCACCGCGGCGGCTGCGCGTCTGCCGGTGACGTTCCGGCGAGACCAGAGGGCAAAGGTGGGGGTGCTGGTGCTTACCGAAGTCGTGGAGACACGGCGAAGCTCAACGTGCAGGTGAACAGGGTCGGGGCGCACGGACACAGCGTGGATTCCTCGTCGGAGTTTCGGGCGGCTTAAGGTGCGCTCGGTCGTTGATGTTAGTGGCGCTACAAGGGACGAAAAAGGAAATAAGGGAGGCGTTAGACGCGTACTGGAGTTGCGAGTGTGCGAGTGGGAACCAGAGGGGAAGGGAAAGGCTAGGTTTACCGTATGTGATCGTCAGAGTAAAGCACTTCGTCGGGCACACACTGTCATTGACGATGATGAAGCTGTAGTTCACTAGAAGGGAAACCGTGAGCTAGGTTAGATGCACACTGGTATGGCGAATACGACAGCAGGACCAGGAGGCAAGGGGTGGGGTGTTTCTCACTGGAATTGGCCGTCGGAGAGGCTCGGTACCGCGGCGGAGTGAGCTTGAATGTGGGCAGCTGTCACATCCCAAAATTTTCCAAATTTTGAAATGTGAAAAATAAATAAACAAAATAAACAATTGCTGAAATGTAGGGTGAGAAGAAACTTTTTGATTCCAATTGGAAACATCAAAACCTATTTCGATCAAATAAAATCCTAAAGGGATTTAAAAAGATAAACAATTAATAAATAAAGTTATAATAGTTGGAATCACTATTTTTGGATCTTTTAATAAAAATATATAGTTTTATAAAGCAAAGATAGAAATATAAATAAGGACTATTTTTTTAAAGAGTCAAAGTTAATCTTGGCCAAGCTTTTGAAATAAAATATTTCTATTTGATAAAAAGAGTAAAGGTTTATTTAAATAAAATAATAAGGATTTATTAATATCAAAATCTATTTAAGTAAAGGTTTTTCCATTTTAAATAAACACTAAAATTTGTTATAGTATTTTAAATAAAAATTCCAAGTGTTTTATATTTTCAAATACAACCTACTGAAAAGGTTTTGGTATTATTTGGATTTCAAATAGAGTTTTAAAATAAACTAAATCTTATTTGAAATAAAGACTAATGTCTATTTATTTAATTATTAATAGATCCTAAAAGAATAAAAGAATTATTTTATTTTGGACTTTGGAATATGTTGTTAAACATAATTAAAATATACCCAAATTTTGGTGGTGGTTTGAATTGATTTGGAGTTTGAATTGTTTAAATGAAAATAAAAACAAAAAATTCAAAACAGAAAAGGAAAAACATTTTGTCTAAAAAAAGAAACGAAGCAGCCCACTGCCAAGGCCCAACAGGCCCAGCAGCGCAGCCCACCTGCTCACCCCGCAGTGAACCTTTTTTCACTCAGTTTCTCACACGCGCAGTCGCTGACCGCTGGCCCCCATCGCCCCCTCTCTCTCTCGCTGTCAACGGGACCCACTGGCCACCTCATCATCGTCTCCACCACGACCACGTCCCCCTCGCCGTTTTCTGTCGCGAATCAATGGTGTTAATTCGCGTTGATGACTAAGTTACTCCTCGCCGTGACCACGCGCCTTTAAACGCCTCGCCCTTATCTTCCATTCCCCCCAAACGCCAGCCCCTCTCTGCCACCGGGCTGCTCCAATTTCGAGCTGGAACACCACTTCTCCGACGAGCTTCCCCAACCGATTCCAGCCACACCTCGTTGCGCCTCGCCTCCCACTGCACGTAGGCTTTCTCCCCATCTCCTGGCGCATGTCCTAGTGCCGCTCGTTAGCCCGCGCGAGCACCGTAGCCTCGGCAACCTCGACACCTGAGTGCCACCATCATCTGCCGTTTTTCCGACGAGCTCTCCTGTTAAGCGCAGACTACCCCGAACCCTCCCGATGGTGCTCCTGTACTCCCCACGCTCGCCCGTGTCTAACCATGCCTTTATCTTGCCTTAGGGTGACCTGCAGCCTCGCCCCCGACGACAACCAGAGAGACCTGAGCCAGAGGACAACTCCGGCGAGCAATTGCGATCGTCCCCGTGCGCCCCTTGCATCCTCGCGAAAACGTTGAGGATCAGTACGTCATGGCGATTCCGGTGAGCCTCTCCTCCCCGTCTCTCGCTTCCTAGAACAACCGGACCACCTCAGACAGAGCGCTCCGCCGCGCCAGCGCCGCCAGTTCCTGGTCTGGCTGCTGTGATCCGTTGGATCTCAATCCGATGGCTAGGATAGATTCATTTAATCGAAAGGGTACGTTGTATCTGAGCTGTGCGATGTGTTTTAAATCCAACATCCCAGAGAGCGCGATCCAGCTGAAGTGGTACCATCCAATAGGATCGAGCCACGTGGCCAGACTCAGAATTTAAAATAGAAAAATGATCTATTAGATGCTACATTTTGTAAAATTCATAACTTTCAAACCACATGTCCAAATTTTGCAAATTTTATATCAATGGAATCAGAAGAACAAGTACTTTGCAACCATGAACTTTGTGTAATGTTTTGCTTCTGGAAAATTGGTTGAATTTGCAGAAACAAGTGTATGCATATTTTGAATATAAAAATTGTTCTAGATATAACTTTAAGGTGAAATCTTTGCTAAATGGATTGTTATGAACCTAATGACCATAGGAACCAACTTATGGATTTAAAAATGTATTTTGTGAGGTTAAGGAAAAAATATTTGAATTAGAGCATTTCTAGGCAAATAAAAAATGTTGTTTATGGTTTAGAAATGAATTTTGAGTAAAATCTTTGGGAAATGATTTTAGTTAAACTCTCTGACCCTAAACACCAAGTTTTGAGAATTAAAATATATTTGATGAACCCTATGAGAATATTAATTTGCTAAAAGATATTTTCAACTACATAAAATACCACCTTTGCATAATATTTGGTTTATGAGATAAAACCTTTTGCAAATGGTTTTACCACTTTTTTGAATGACCAAATTGAACTTTAAAATGTTTAGAGCCTAATAGAAACCACTTTTCTAAATAAAACCATCTTTTGCATGCTTGCATGCATTGCCTAGTTTCTATTATTTTATGTGTGATAAATTGTTTGAATATTGGTTTGAAAATGTGCTTTCTTGATTGAATTGTAGTGAAGTTAGAAGAGTGTTATATTTGCAAGATCAAGAAGTGAACCAACATTCTCTACTAAAAAGGCAAGTGACACTATCATCCATGTCCTACTATTTTCATTACACTTAGTGGATTTTTGTAACATGCATGATAGGACTACTATATTTCTATGCTATGCTATATCCTATTAGGATACCCTTATATCCTCCTTAGTGAAAACATTGTAGTTGTAGTATTCTTAGCCCTGCTATATATTTGGGATGGGATACATGATATGATTATATGAAGTGTTGGAAAGATATATGTTTTATATAATAGAACAAGTACTCAATGAACCACCTGGGTGGACAAGGATACTCAAGATTGGACAAGGTGGCAACAAAGGGGACCATGTTTATATGGCTATCTTTTTGTGTGTGCACTAGAATAAAACCACCCAGGGACTTAGAGATTGAACATGTTTCTCGTACAGTGGCTTCCGTGTACAGGAACATGCTAAATGGGCTCTGGCTTAGTCAACTACATAGTGGAAGACCCATGCATTGGCATCTTCAGGTTAACTAGAATTGTCTATGGGAAATTTATCCCTACATTGGTGCCTGGTTGACAAGCTAGCATTGTGTATTGGGAGGACTCCTATGGAAAGACTTTGTCACATTCTCGATCTGCCAGTACTCCATTTTGGTAAGTACTTATCCAGCAGCCACTGGTGGCATCAAGACGATATTGTGTCATGTGGGTAAAGTGTACAACTTCTGCAGAAGATCAAATTCTAAGTACTTAACCGTGTCCCCGGTTACGGACAACTCTGAGCAACTAAGGCCTGAAGCTATGGAAGATCTCAACATTCCAATTTATCAAAGTAAAACTTGATGGTGACAACAAGGGATTAGAAGCACTTGGAGTTTTCCAAGGAGTTCAGAAAGATTTGACAAAAGATCAAAACTATTTTGAAAAGATAGTATAAAACTATATTGCTTTCTGCAAAAGTGCCTAAACCCTACTTAGCCAAATATGCATGTAATGATAGGATCCACTTAATTCTACATAGTAGTGAAACTTTCCAATACAATTCAAATGTATTGACCCTTGTGGCTGCAACTTATTATGTTGCAGGTTTTTTTTATGTTAGTGAAGTGTGTTGAATAGTATTACAAGTCTACAACCAACATGACTGCATGTGGCACTTTGAAGATGAAGGACCCCATGCTATAGTTATTTCTGCTACATTGTAATGAGTTAGCGAAATGAGCTAAGTAAGATGTAATGAATTATTTTATTCCTGGTTATAAAGTTGTATTATGACCTTTGTTTCTTGATATTACATCTTAACTATGGATGCTAGCTATTGATCCAGGGACTAGCATTGTAAACACAAGGATCTCTACCTTATTAAAGGTTGGGACCCTTACAGCAGCCTGGTGGCTCTCTGTGTGTGGCTTGAGGGGAAATGAGCGGAAGGAGGGGGATTAAGTACCTGGGGTGAGAGAGGGAATTACGCCGGCAGTAACTCACAATCAAGCGCGGAATCAATCGGGAAGAAACGACCGCGGCGGAGCTGGTCGCGGGCGTGATTTGGGGACGATGATGACGGGGCGTGTGGGGCCAGAGCGTCAGTGAGAGGAGGGGTGCGGGAGTTGGTGAGAAACAGAGAGGGGAGGGGGTTTCCTGGGTGGGCTTGCTGGGCTTTCTGATGGGCCGCGGTTGGGTTGGACTAGTTAGTTAGCTAGGTTTATTTTTTCTCCTTTTCTCCTTTTCTTTTTATGTTTTGATTTTCTGGTTTGAATTTGAATGGCTATTTCATATCTGTTTCAATTTGAATTTCTTCCAAAATTTTGTTCTGTGTTTCTTGTGTCCAAGGATGTGTAAAACATCATCTTATACTCAAAAACCATTTGAGTTTGAAAATAAATATAAAACTATGCCTTTAATAAAATAATGATAATAGGCATAAAGATGGTTTTTTGTTTGAATTGTTTTGAAAAAAATTGTGTGGGCTTTGTATTCACTTTCCAATCATTACTGATCAAACCCTAATCATATTTAGAAAGTAAAATATAACCCTTGCCTTACTTGAATAAAGTTAATAGGCAAAAATATGGTTTCTTATGTTGAAAATTCATTTGAAAAGGTCAAATGTTTATGGATGCATGAATGTTATGCAAACTTTATAAATCATGATTTTTGGGATGTTAAAAATCTAATCCCCTTAAGGTGAATCTCGCCCCCGAGATTCGGACTGGCTAGCAAATAGGTGAGGGTGGTCTTTCCGAAGATCATCTTCTCTTTCCCAAGTTGCTTCTTCTTCGAAATGGTGGTTCCACTGAACTTTGCGGAATTTGATAGTCTTAGTCCGAGTAACTCTTTGTGCAGTCTCAAGAATCTTGATAGGTTTCTCCTCATAGGTGAGATCACTTTCCAACTGGACCTCTTCCGAAGGCATAGTATCCTTCAAAGAAGTCTCTTCCATTTCCGGATGGCATTTCTTCAACTGACTCACGTGAAACACATTATGAACGGCAGACAGTGACTCAGGCAATTCAATTTCATGTGCCACTTCTCCTTTGCGACTCAGAATCTTGAATGGTCCAACATACCTTGGTGCCAATTTTCCTTTGACTCCAAATCTCTTTACTCCACGAAGTGGTGACACTCTAAGATAGGCTCTATCACCCACTGCATAGGTGACTTCCCTACGCTTTGGATCTACGTAGCTCTTTTGTCGGGACTATGCTATCTTCAATATGTCATTTACCAACTTGACTTTCTCTTCAGCTTCTTTGATTAGTTCTGGCCCGAACAAGTTTCTTTCTCCAACACCATTCCATAGCAATGGTGTAGTACACTTTCTCCCATAGAGAAATTCAAACGGTGCCATCTCAATAATGGCTTGATAGCTATTGTTGTAAGAGAATTCTGCGTACGACAGACTTTCATCCCAACTAGCACCATAATCTAGGGTACATGCCCTCAACATATCCTCTAGAATCTGGTTGGTCCTTTTTGTCTGACCATCAGTCTGGGGATGAAAAGCAGTGCTGAATTCCAATCTTGTTCCCAATAACTCATGCAGTTGCCTCCAAAAATGGGAAGTGAATTGGGTTCCTCTATCAGACACAATACTCTTGGATACTCCATGTAGACACACAATCCTATTCATATAAATCTTGGCTAACTTAGAACTTGTATAGGTTGTCTTCACGGGTATGAAATGAGCCACTTTAGTTAGGCGATCTACCACGACCCAAATAGAATCATATCCTGATCTAGTCGTTGGCAGTCCAGTGATGAAATCCATACCAATCTTATCCCACTTCCAATCAGGAGTAGGTAGTGGTTGTAACAGTCCCGCTGGTTTCTGATTTTCTGCTTTCACTCTACTACATACATCAAACAAAGAAATATGTTCAGAGATGTCCTTCTTGAGATTATTCCATCAAAATCTTTCCTTCACATCCATGTACATTTTGGTGTTACCCGGATGAATGGAATATGGTGATTTGTGTGCTTCTTGTAAAATCAGTTTCCGAAGCTCCGGATCTTGCGGAATGCAGATACGTTTTCCATACCATAAGGTACCCTAGTCGTCTTCATGGAATCCTTTGGCTTTCCCTTTACTAATTTTTCCTTTAATCTCTTCAATTTCCTTGTCCAACTTTTGGGCTTCCTTTATCCTGTCTAATAATGTGGGTTGAACATCCAATGACATGAGATGTCCTTCAGGAACTATCTACAATCTGAGGTCTTTGAATTGGGTACACATATCATCTATCAATTCTCCCTTACTAAGGCCATTCACATAAACCTTACGGCTTAATGCATCCGCTACAACATTTGCTTTACCGGGGTGGTATTGCAAACTCAAGTCATAGTCTTTGATGAGTTCTAACCATCTTCTTTGTCTCATATTGATTTCTTTCTGAGTGAAGATATACTTAAAACTTTTATGATCTGTGAACAGTTCACATCGTTTTCCCAAAATATAATGTCTCCATGTTTTGAGTGCATGGACAATAGAGGCTAACTCCAAATCATGAGTAGGATAATTCACTACATGAGTTTTGAGTTGTCTCGAGGCATAAGCCACAACTTTCCCTTCTTGCATCAAAACTACACCTAATCCTTGGTGAGATGCATCACAATATACTTGGAAATCTTTCTCCAAATCTGGCAGACATAAGACTGGTGCTGTCACTAGTCTCTTCTTCAACTCTTGGAAACTGAGTTCACATCCTTCAGTCCAAACAAATTTCTTGTCTTTCTTAAGTAACTCCGTCATTGTCTTAGATACCTTTGAGAAATTTTCAATGAATCTTCTATAGTATCCTCCAAGCCAAGGAAACTACGCACTTCTTTCACTAACTTAGGAGATTCCCACTCAGTTATAGCTGACACTTTTGCGGGACCAACTGCTACACCATCTCCTGACACAATATGTCCAAGAAATCCGACTTCATTCAGCCAGAATTCACACTTGATGAATTTGGCATACAGCTTATGCTGCCTAAGCTTCTCAAGTATCAATCACAAATGCTCTTCATGCTCTTCATTGCTCTTGGAATAGATCAAAATGTCATCAATGAAAACAACATCGAACTTGTCTAGAAATTCCATGAACACTTTGTTCATAATATTCATGAAATAGGCTGGTGCATTGGTCAAACCAAATGGAATCACGGTGTACTCATACAATCCATAACTAGTGGTGAAAGCAGTCTTAGGTATGTATTGTTCCCTTATCTTTAGCTAAAAGTAGCCTGATCATAGATCAATCTTTGAGAACACACGAGATCCTTCTAACTGATCAGATAAATCATTGATTCTTGGCAAAGGATATTTGTTCTTGATAGTTACCTCATTGAGTGAACGGTAATCTATGCATAATCTTTGAATTCTATCTTTCTTTTCCACAAAAAAGACTGGTGCTCCCCAGGATGAAGAACTTGGTTGAATAAATACTTTCTGTAACTATTCTCCAAGCTGTTTCTTGAGTTCCTTCAACTCATCAACTGACATATTGTAAGGTCTCTTTGCTATTGGTCCTGATCCTGGCAGCAAGTCAATCAGAAACTCAACATCTCTATCTGGTGGCATTCTAGGTAATTCCTCCAAAAACACATCCGGATACTCTCTCACAATTAGCACACTGTCTATGCTATCCCCCTTAAGAGAATTTAGCTTACTCCCTTTTGATTCAAAGTTAGACTTGAATCTAATCCGTTTCTTATCCGGGGTTGTGAGTGTGACAGTAGGATTGACACAATCTAGTACTCCTTCATACTTAGTCATCCAATCCACTCCCAAAATAACATCCAATCCTTGGGAATCTAGGATTATCAAACTAACGGGAAACTTATACCTCCCAAATTCTATCACTAGATCATGACATCCCGAGTTCACTATCGTTTCTCCACCAGGAGAACTTAATTTTATAGGACACCCAATAGTTTCAACTGGAAGTCCACTTCTATCAACAAATTCTCTTGATATGAATGAATGCGATGCACCAGTATCAAAAAGAACAAGTGCTGGGACAGAATTTAGTTTGAACTTACCAGCCACCGCATCAGACTCTTCATATATTTCTTCCACATTGATGTGGTTCACTTGTCCTTTTTGGAAAGGGTTGGGCTTGTTGGCACCTTCAACTTTGTTTTTTGGGCACTCATTAGCATAGTGTCCCATCTTCTTACACTTGAAGCATTCAACCTAACCGAGATCTTTCTTTACAGGATGACTTCCACTTCCACTTCCACCTCCACTATGGTGGTTCTTGTGCCCACTCTTGTGGTTCTTATACTTGTCATTATCATGAATGCGGTGGTGCTTGTTGTCATGATGATGGTTGTGGTTGTGGTGGTGGTGGTTGTTGTACTTCCCATGTTTGAGGGATCCAGAACTCCCACTATCATCATGAGGGGAACGCTTGTGAGATGATCCCGAGCTGTGCTTATCAAAGCTATGATTCCTCTTTCTGCTCTCAACCTGTTTCATCTTGTTTTCCAAGATGGTAGCCTTGTCACAATGTGATTGATAGGTTGTAACATAGGCAATAGAAAGATGCAGGTTCAACTCATCATTAAGTCCTTCGAGGAATTTCTCCTTCCTCTTTGCATCAGTATCAACTTCATCTGGTGCATAGCGCGCCAGATTGTTGAATTCCTCAATGTACTAAGCCACACTGCGGTGGCGCTGCTTCAGATTGTAGAATTCCTTATTCTTCAAATTCATCACTCCGGATGAGATGTGAGCTGTACGGAATCCATCCTCAAAGATAGCCCAAGTCACATCCTCAAGGGGAGTGGTGATATGAAAGTTGTCCCACCAGGTTGCTGCTGGCCCTTCAAGCAGATGTGATACGAATCTGACCTTTTCTTCGTCGATGTAGCCAACAGTCACTAAGTCCTTGTTCACTGAACGTAACCAGTCATTGGATACCATTGGATCAGTGGTTCCTGAGAACTTTGCAGGCCTTAGCCTCAGAAATCTGGTGAGCATATCAAATCCTGGTGGATTTTTCTGGTTGTTGTTGTTATTGTTGTTGTTGTTATTATGGTTCTAGTTCTGCATGAACTGTGTCATCATCTGCATCATTTGAGCTTGCGATGTCATCAACTGCTGCATCTCGGGAGTGACGTTGTTGTTGTTTTGGTTGGGGTTGACACGTCGAGGAGGCATCTGTGGTTTTAATAAGGATAAGAATGAGATACCCATAGATGCTTAACATGCACAATACATCACATAGAAACAATCACAATAACCAAGCTCAAAACAACATAAGGTTTGAACGACATAACAACAGGTTTTGAAAAATGCAAACACACCATAGCAAGCCATCCACATGTTGGATGGTCATTGCGACTCAATAATCAAAGTATGGTAGATGAAAGATAGTCGAGTAGTCTACACTACTCCTTCGCATCGACCTTCACATCAACAAGGGTAAGACCTGCATTCTCCATGGCGGTCTTGTACTCATCAACACTAGTGGTCAAGTCCTCAATCTTGGCCCTAAGAGCCCTCTTTTGTGAGCGAAGCCTCCTGATCACTCCCTACTGGTGCTCAAGCTCGAAGTCCTTGGCCTCTAACTCTTCCTTCATCTCCCTGATCTTCTTGTTCCTGTCCTGGAATCTTTTCTCCTAGCTCTTGAACTTCTTGTCCTAGCTTTCAAATTTGGCCTCCGTCTCTTTGACGATCTCTTCTTGCTCCGCGAAGAGCTTGTCCTTCTCCTGTAGCTGAACCTGGAGCTCGTCATTTCTAAGCATGATGTTGGTCCTATCAATGTCAAGGTGTCTAATAAGACCCTCTAGGTCCTGAAGGTACAGACAAATCGGCTCCATCGTCTCTCTAGTAGCATCATCGTACTTTATAGTCTCACCCTCCTCGTCGCATCTCTCGAAGGGGTGAAAGTAGAGACCTCTAAGCTCGGTGGAGTGCCTCCCTACCAGGCGTCCAAGTAACTCCTGCATGAATACATCTAAGCCTCTCTCCTTGTCATCATGCATTAGCTTGAAAGTGATAGCCTCCATGGGTGGCTCTGCCTGGCATTCCGGCTATGTGAATCTGAAGCCCCATAGGTCCTTCCTCTCAAACTTGGTGAGCTGAAGTGTCGTGATGCTAGGAAGTGGAAGGTTGAACACACTAGTGAGCTCAATGAGACGAGTACCAAAACGAGTTCCCTTGAACTCATCGGCCATGCTGATAACAATGTTAGGCATCTATTTTTATAAGATAGATAAAATTTAGAACCATCACAAGTAGGGAAAATTCACAAGACATAATATCACACGCACATCTCTTAGCAACAAACACACAAGTCATGGCATACACAAATCCATTACAAACACCAAAGGTTCAACATAACTTAGACAAATTTTTGGAAGTAAAAATGATAAGTGTGGTGGTCCAACTAACGGAGTACGTTACAATTTCTCACTCACTAGACAGAATAGCTACCAGGGCATCCTTAGTGGCAATCTGTCTATCTTGTTCACAAGACTCCCATATTAAGTCTATGATGTCTCCCCTTAGTTGTTGGTTGGTAGTCTCTAATTCTTGGGTATGCTTCTTTTCTTCTCTAAGGTCATTTTGGGTGTTGAGCATTCTACACTTGATTCTATCACCAAGATCCTCGATGGCATTCCAAGCTGCATTTCTTGCAGAGTCAAAGAATGTTGTGTGCATTTCAGAGTTGGTGACCATGCAGAATCCTAACTCCTTGTGGTTGTCTTCCTTGTTTTTGTACAAGTGAAGTTGCACCCACCAATACTCTTATCCTTCATCCATCACAGGGAATCCCTTGTACACAGTTGGCTGCACCATGTATCCCCATGGTAACCATAAGGTTCTTGAGTGCTTTGGGAAATTCAGTCTCACACTCCAAGGTCATGGTCATGAGTGGTCCCTTCCTAACGGCTTCGTTGATGGAGTTCATCTACAAATAGAGATGAGAAACAAGATTAGAAAAGTTTACGAGAAGAAAAAGACAAGTGTGGAATTTTCAAAGTGTTGAAATTTTCCTTAGTGGTTTCTTAGTCTAATCCAACCTAGGGTCATAATCCTACAGGCAACACAGTGCTCTAATACCATCTATAAGACCCCACCTTTATAAAAGGTAAAGGTCCCTGTGATTGCAATGCTAGTCCCTGGATCAATTGCTAGCATCCACAGTTTAAGATGAAGTACACATAAATAAAGTTCATTATTACATCGTCATTCCAGAGATAACATAGTCTTTTACAACTCCATAGCCATAGGCTAGTACAAGAGTTTAACTTAACAATTAAATAAAAGTCTTCATCTTCATGTGCCACAGGCAAGCATGTTGAGTGTAGACTCATAACCCTAATCCTCATCAGAGTAACCTGCAACTTCACAAGTTATAGCCACAATGGGTCAATACATTGGAATAGTATTGGCAAGTGATACCTTAGTAGAATAATAGTTTCTAACTTCTACATGAATTTGGCTAAGTGTAGCTTAGGCTTGCTTAGCTCAGAATAGGTTTTACCTATCAGTTGAAAACACTAAGTTTTTGTTTGACAAAAACTCCCAAGGAACCACCAATAGACATTGGTGAACCTTTACCCTTGTTCAACCACAAGTTTTTAACTTAGAAATTGGGATGAGGAGATTCTTGATAGCCTCCATGTCTTGAAGCTCAAATTGTCCATTGCCGGGGACACGGCTAAGTACTTAGATTCTTCCTTCTCGAGAGGTGGTGCACTTTACCCACAAGACTTGACATGCATCGAGACAAGATCTTTCAAAAGCCTTCCCTTAGACCAAAATGGACGCATTTCTAAACCTAACACCCCCTACCACTATATGTCCATTTGGCTAAGTTATTGCAACCTATATGATCCAGGCAGAGCCCATATTGCCATGTGGCTGCACTAGAAGATTCTTAACATATGGCATCTCAAATCCCTTTTTTCCTGGGTGGCTTTCCACAAGTGTGATACACAAGGTAGACCATAGATATGGGCCTTGTGTAACCACTCAACAAAACCCAAACATACCATTCCACCCATGTGTTTCATTCACTTAGTTGTTTTATTAAGCAAAACACAAGTCAAAGACTTAGCAATATTTTTCCATAGCATGTATATAATCCACCCTTAGCTGCTACTAGCTAGGCTAAGCATGGCAATGGCAAGTATCTTAACTTAGAGAAAACTCTAACAATTCTACAACTACTAGGATTTCCCAAGCATAGCATATAGATACTTAGCAAAATTATCATGCAAGCCCTATACAAAATACCACTAATGCATAGTCAAAATATTGGGACAAAAATATGAAGAACCACTTTCCTTGGTAGTAGCAAAAATCCTCATAATAACAATCACCACTAGCACCAAAATCTACACATAAAATGATAGCACCAAATTCGTATTTCAAATAATCAAACAAAAATATATGAATGCATGCAAATGCCATGTGATGAATTTTTCTAAACTAAGCAAGACAAGTAAACAGTACTAAATCACTAAACTAAACAATTACACACTAAATAAACTTAATTTGGCTTTTAAAACATTTTCCAAATAATTTTTATACACAAAATAGGCCTACAAATGTCTCTGCATAAAATTCTATTTTAACAGAGGCAAATTACAAAACCAAGACTACAGATGTGTAGGATTTATTTTTGTGATTCCATTGATATATTATTTGCATTTTTTGGATCAACAGAACAAAAGTTATTCAATTTACAAGTTTAATCATCTAATTAAATCAAATCTGAATTTTTAAACGAAAACCCTGACATGCGGCAGCGTCTGATTGGTGCATACCTCTTCGCTCTGGATCACGCGTGCGCGCCATTAGATCTAATTAAATGCAACACACCAGATCTAAACTTACCTCTTCACATCTAATCTAATCTACACCGCTAGATCTAAGATCTACGGTTCAAAACCCTGCGTACCCTTCGATAGATGATCTAATCGCGACCGCTGGATCCATATCCAGCGGATCTTTGACCATTCGTGGGCGGCGCAAATGGCCACCGCGGCGGCTACGCGTCTGCCGGTGACGTTCCGGCGAGACCAGAGGGCAAAGGTGGGGGTTCTGGCGCTTATCGAGGTCGTGGAGACACGGCGAAGCTCAACGTGCAGGTGGATGGGGTCGGGGCGCATGGACACAGCGTGGATTCCTCGTCGGAGTTGCGGGCGGCTTTGGGTGCACTCGGTCGTTGATGTTAGTGGCGCTACAAGGCACGGAAAAGGAAAAGAAGGGCGGCATTAGACGCGTACTGGAGTTGCGAGTGTGCGAGCGTGAACCAGTGGGGAAGGGAAAGGCTAGGTTTACCGTATGTGCTCGTCGGATTAAAGCACTTCTTCGGGCATGCACTGTCATTGACGATGACGAAGATTTAGGTCACCAAAAGGGAAACCGTGAGATAGGTTAGATGCGCACTGGTATGGCGAATACGACAGCAAGACCAGGAGGCAAGGGGTGGGGTGTTCTCACCGGAATTGGCCGCCGGAGAGGTTCGGTACCGCGGCGGAGTGAGCTCGAATGTGGGCAACCTAGTGGCTCTCTGTGGGTGTGGATTGAGGGGAAATGAGCGGAAGGAGGGGGATTAAGTTGCTAGGGAGAGAGAGGGAATTACGCTGGCAGTAACTCGCAATCAAGCGCGGAATCAATCGGGAAGAAATGGCCGCGGTGAAGCTGGTCGCGGGCATGATTTGGGGACGATGATGACGGGGCGTGTGGGGCCAGAGCGTTAGTGATAGGAGGGGTGCGGGAGTTGGTGAGAAATAGAGAGGGGAGGGGGTTTCCTGGGTGGGATTGCTGGGCTGGCTGTTGGGCCGCGGTTGGGTTGGGCTAGTTAGTTAGCTAGGTTTATTTTTTTCTCCTTTTCTTTTTCTATTTTGATTTTCTGATTTGAATTTGAATGACTATTTCATATCTGTTTCAATTTGAATTTCTTCCAGAATTTTGTTCTATGTTTCTTGTGTCCAAGGATGTGTAAAACATCATCTTATACTCAAAAACCATTTTGAGTTTGAAAATAAATATAAAACTATGCCTTTAATAAAATAATGATAATAGGCATAAAGATGGTTTTATATTTGAATTGTTTTGAAAACTTCTGTGTGGGCTTTGTATTCACTTTCCAATCATTACTAATCAAACCCTAATCATATTTAGAAAGTAAAATATAATCCTTGCCTTACTTGAATAAAGTTAATAGGCAAAAATATGGTTTCTTATGTTAAAAATTCATTTGAAAAGGTCAAATGTTTATGAATGCATGAATGCTATGCAAACTTTATAAATCATGATTTTTGGGATGTTACATCAAAGAAGCCCAAAAGTTGTACAAGGAAATAGAGGAGATTAAAGGTAAAATTAGCAAAGGAAAGGCTAAAGGATTCCATGAAGATGAATAAGGTACTTTATGGTATGGAAAGCGTATCTGCATTCCATAAGATCCGGAACTTCGGAAGTTGATTCTGTAAGAAGCACACAACTCACCATATTATATTCATCCAGGTAACAATAAATGTACATGGATGTGAAGGAAAGGTTTTGGTGGAACAATCTCAAGAAAGATATCGTGGAACATATTGCCTTGTGTGATGTGTGTAGTCGAGTGAAAGTGGAACATCAGAAACCGACAGGATTATTGCAACCACTACATATTCCTAATTGGAAGTGGGATAAGATTGGAATGGACTTTATCACCAGAATTCCATGGACCAGGTCTGGATATGAATCCATTTGGGTGGTTGTGGATCGCCTAACTAAAGTGGCTCATTTCATACCTGTGAAGACTACCTATACAAGTGCTAAGTTAGCTAAGATTTATATGAATAGGATTGTATGTCTGCATGGGGTACCTAAGAGTATTGTGTCTGATAGAGGAACTCAGTTTACTTTGCATTTTTGGCGACAACTACATGAATCATTGGGAATAAGATTAGAGTTCAACACAGCTTTTCACCCCATACTGATGGACAGACAGAAAGGACCAATCAGATTTTGGAGGATATGTTGAGGGCATGTGCCCTAGACTATGGTGCTAGTTGGGATGACAGTCTACCTTACGCAGAATTCTCTTACAATAACAGCTATCAAGCCAGCATTGAGATGGAACCGTTTGAATTTCTTTATGGAAGGAAGTGTACTACGCCATTGCTATGGAGTGGTGTAGGAGAAATAAATTTGTTCGGACCAGAATTGATCAAGGAAGTTGAAGAGAAAGTTAAATTGGTAAAGGACAGATTAAAGATAGCCAAGTCCCGATAAAAGAGCTACGCAGATCCAAAGCGTAGAGAAGTCACCTATGAGGTAGGTGATAGAGCTTATCTTAGAGTCTCACCACTTCATGGTGTGAAGAGATTTGGAGTCAAAAGAAAATTGGCACCTAGATATGTTGGACCATTAAAGATTTTGAGCCACAAAGGAGAAGTGGCTTATGATATTGAATTACCCAAATCACTGTCAGCAATTCACAATGTGTTTCATGTGAGTCAGTTGAAGAAGTGTCATCCGGAAATGGAAGAAACTTCATTGAAGGACACTATACCTTTGGAAGATGTTCAGTTGGAGAGTGATCTCACCTATGAAGAGAAACCTATCAAGATTCTTGAGACAGCAGAAAGGGTTACTCACACTAAGACCATCAAATTCTGCAAAGTACAGTGGAATCATCACACCGAAGAAGAAACTTGGGAAAGAGAAGATGACCTCCGGAAAGATCACCCTCACCTATTTGCTAGCCAATCCGAATCTCGAGGGAGAGATTCATCTTAAGGGGGTGTCGGGGGGTTAATCTCGGGTAGGTCAGAGGCAAAGGCAGGTCTTGTCCCGTCGGTTTCGACCTCTGACCTAGGTCGGCCGAATCATGGATATGTCGGCCGATGAGCGGCAAGAAGCCCATGCAGGTATCAAGTAGTTACCCGGCCGAGTTAATGAGAAAATCGGCGGATTATCCGAATGATCTTCATGCAGGTAAGGCGGGCCGAGTAACACAAGGTAAGGCCGGTGATCTGAAGCTTGCAGGGAGAAGGAGAAGCCTGTGGTCAAAGTATAGCTGCAGGATAGAAGGAATCGAACAGGGCCAAGCACAAGAGACAAGGATGCACTGGCGAGGGAGGCGAAGGAGGTCACGGTGGCAGCCTGGAGCCCGGCGGGCAGCAGGGGGGGGCCACTAGAGCCTTGCCGTCATTAGAAGGGCGACAGGAAAGGAGGCCGAACTACTATTTTGGGACAAGCATATTCCACGAATATGCTTGCCTCGACCTAAGGGCACCCAAGGCACCCCTTTATAAGGGGAGGTTTGGACCCTGAGGGGAGGATCGAGAACAACAAGCACCGTTAGGCTGGGGAGATTCACATTGTCCCCCTGTAAACAGCTCTAGGAGCACTTGTAACCATCAAGAGAGAAATAAAGTTCATCACTTTGGCAGCTTGAGTGTAAAGACAGTTGCATCTTCCCTCCCCAGATCCCACTAGCATCCATTGGCCCCATACTTTAGCCTACCCATGGCATCTGCCGTGCCACCACCACGACAGTTGGCGCCCACCGTGGGGCCAGCAGCGGTGCTAGCTGGAGTTGTGATCCGGACGGGAAACTTCATCAACACCGGCGAGCGCGTTGTTTCTGGCTTGGTCCAGAGATTTGGTCTCTGCGACTATGTCAGAGACAATGCAGGGAGCTTCAGGGGGAAAACCCCCCCGCGCAACGGGATCTTCATCGGCCTGGGCGAGCACAGGGTCTACGTCGGCGTCGACATCACCGACGTTTATCCTCACCAGGTTGTTGTTGCAGGGGAACCACCTCGAAGCGTGGCGAGCAGTCCATCAGAGGAGCATCAGGCGGGCAGCGTCGAGGTGATGGTCGCAGCGAGGACTCAAGTGGGGAGCATTAGCGGTCAGCGAGAGAACCCACAGCGCATGTGGTCCGCCTAAGCAGATCACGCTGCAAACCGCCGAGGTAATTCCGCCGGTGACAAACCCGGCCGAGCCGCATGACACCACCCCAAAGGCACCAAGAGTGAGAGGACCACCTCTGGAGAGACCAGAGAACATTCTTCAGGCAACTATAGAGAACTTAACCACACCTGTAGCGCCGATACTTGATCCGGCAAATGCTCAGGCAGAGTTAGAGGAAACCAGGCAAAAGGTGCTGGTAGAGGCCAAAAAAGTATCAGCCCTGCGGGAATCCTTGAACAGGACCCTGAGAGAATATGCAAAAGCTAATAAGCTTGATATCGCACCCGAGCGGGTGGACGAACTAAGATTAAGAGGTAAGAACCTCATGAATGATATTAACAAAGAGCATGAAGCTCACAGAGCCGAATCAGGCGATTTGGGTTTGCCGAGGTACTGATGCCGCGAAAAAACCTGAGAGCGGCAAATGCCGCAGCATTGGAATTAGAGGGATTAACAGGGGAAGCTCGGAAGAAACAACAAGAAAGAGTGAATGAGCTGGTGCGCATCGCGAACCAGCAAAATGAGGAAATACTCAGAGCCAACCCGGCAAGACCAGGGGCTTCACGGATGGTTCATTCGGCAGGGGCAGCACCAGCTTTATCTGCGGCAGCGGCGTCATCACCTGGAAACAACGCTAGAAAAGAAAAAGCAGTAACCTCAGGGAAGAGGAACAAACAAATTGTTCCATATGACCCGGCAATAGCTGGAAAGGCAAATGAGAACAGAGGCAATGCAAGCCGAGGTAATAGTGGGGAGAGAAACCACGGGCGCATGGAAAAGGACGGCGGCGGCCGAGGTAATGGGGAGCACGGCAGGAAAGAACATGCAAGAGACAATCATGAAAACCAAACCCCGGCCGAGGTAAGAAGAGAAGTGCCGCTCAACCAGCAACCAAGTCATGAGCCTCGGCAGGAAAGAGAAGTGAGGCCAGCTCGCTACAATCAGATGAATGAAAGGTATAATGATGGATATTCCGAGGTAGAATACGCAAACCAGGGTGGAAACAATCATTATGGGATGCAGGATAGAATCCTGTACAGAGATTTGCCGGCAAATGATGCAAGAGTAAAGTTGGATCGGCTATACCGGTCCGAGCTATTGGAAGAGCAAGGTCCACCAGGTCCGGCATGTTTCGGGCCAAGGATCATGGGCGAACCACCAGTGCCGAATTTCCAGTTGGCAAGAGGCACAAAACGCATAATGGAAGTACCAAACCACAAGGGTTGATTGATTATGCCACCTGTGAAGATAGCGGTGGCAATAAGATGGGTGTGGTATGTCCCACAGATGTTGGAAGGACCAGCCAGGGTATGGTTGAATAATCAACCAGCTGGCAGTATCAACTGCTGGTTGGATTTCGAAGAGATGTTCGTTAGCAACTTTACCAGCACATACAAGAGACCGAATAGACCACAGCAACTAGCCATGTGCAAGCAGAGGCCGAATGAAACAGATAGAGAGTTTTTAACTCGATGGTGTAACTTGAGAAACTCGTGTGAGGGAGTTATCGAATCGCAAGCAATCGCTTGGTTCGCGCAAGGCTGCCGTTATGGCAGCGTACTGTGGCAACGCCTGCAGAGAGATATGCCAACCACACTGGCAGAAACAATCAGAATAGCGGACTCCTATGCATTGGGTGACCCAACCCAACGGAGTTAATGTCGGCACCATCGTGAGCAACAAGACCAGTACACGAGAGAATTGGCCGGGTCATCTAGGCGTGATTTCAGAGGAAGAAGAAGAGAAGAGAGGCCGGATTATAGATATAATTCAGCCCAGGTGGCGGCTGTAGCACAAGATCAGCCGAGTCACGGAGCAATTCAACGGCAGAAAAATGGACCTCAACAGTGGACATCAAGGAATGAAGGAAAGAGGCAATGGACCCCAGAACAAAAGAAGCAATGGCAAGAGAGGCCGAAGTATACGTTCGAATCCATGTTGGATCAGCCGTGTAAATTTCACACATCAAACCCATCTAGACCAGCCAATCATACAACCCGGCAATGCGCCTGGATGAAAAATGCGATGGGGAACCCGGCAGGAGTTCAGGCTCCCCATCAGGTGCAACAGCAGCATCAGCCGCAGTTAACTGGAGCAAATACACAGCAACTGATGCTACCGCCCCCTCCTCCGAGGTACGATAACTCGGATCGGAGGGATGCAGTGCATCAAGTAATGAACCAGGGGCAGGACGGAAGGATAAATCCGGCAAATGCTGGACGTAATGATTACAGGGAACATCACCAGTCTTATTGTGTGTTCACGACAGAACAGCAGGACAAGCAGAGTGTGCAGCGCCGGCATATGGAAGTGAATGCAGTTGTACCAGCAGTGCCAAGATACCAGCCATGGTCTGATCAGGAGATGACCTGGAGCATGAAAGACCACCCCAGAATAATGCCGAGTCCAGGATCATACGCACTTGTGTTGGATCCGACGTTTGTGGGACCAAGCATCAATGTGAAATTCTCAAAAGTACTCGTCGATAATGGAAGCAGTATCAACATCATGTACAAAGATACCATGCACAAGCTCGGAATATCACAGAATATGCTGCAGTCCACGAGGACAACTTTCCATGGGATAGTGCCAGGGCTTTCATGTGAGCCCATCGGTAAAGTCCGAGTGGACGTGTTATTCGGTACAAGGGATAACTGCAGAGCAGAAAATTTAGAATTTGAGGTGGTCGATCTGGAAAGTTGTTATCATGCTTTACTCGGACGGCCCGCACTGGCCAAATTCATGAGCAGCTGTCATATAGGTTATCTAAAGATGAAGTTACCCGGACCACAAGGGGTGATAACAGTTGCAGGGGATTACAAGAAGTCAATGGAGTGTGCTTCAGCCGGGTCAAATCTGGCGAGTCATTGGTTATAGCAAGAAAGAAAAGGATCCAGAAGTAGCAGCCCTCGGTCAACAAGATTAAGCATGCCAAGACCGCCAACCCTCATGGCGGTGTTTCTTTTCACCGACCAAAGAGACGAAGAAATTTCAGATTGATGAGCAGTTCTGAGAGCGCACTGTTACTATTGGTGCAGGCCTTGACGCTAAATAGGAAGGCGAGCTCACCAACTTCCTCCGTGAGAATCGGGACATATTTGCATGGTCAACTCAAGATCTGCAAGGTGTGCCGAGGGAGTTGGCTGAGCACTCTTTAAACGTCAGGCCAGAGCACGGCGGTGAAGCAACCTCTCCGCCCGCGAAGACAGGAGACAAGTAATAGGGGATGAAATAGCTCGGCTTCTCGCAGCCGGGTTCATCATGGAGGTGCTGTATCCGGATTGGTTATCAAATCCGGTACTAGTAGAAAAGAAAAAAGATGACCCCAATGTAGCCATTGTGTGGCGAATGTGTATCGACTACACTAACCTGAACAAGGCATGTCCGAAAGATCCTTTTCCTTTGCCTAGAATAGACCAAGTCATTGACTCGACCCGGCCGTGGTACATTATCATTTGTAGACGCGTATTCTGGTTTCCACCAGATACCGTTAAATCCGGCCGATCAAATAAAGACTGCATTTATTACCCCGTACGGGGCTTATTGTTATCGCACAATGCCATTCGGCCTGCGAAATGCAGGAGCAATGTATCAAAGGTGCATGCAAAGGTGCTTACATGATCAGATAGGAAAAATGTACAAGTATATGTGGATGACGTAGTCATCAAAACTAAGGAGAGCAAAACCTTGCTAGAAGATGTACGGCAAACTTTCGCGAACCTGAGAAGGTTCCGAATGAAACTTAATCCAGAGAAGTGCACATTTGGCGTGCCGGCAGGAAAATTACTCGGTTTCCTTGTGTCCAGCCGAGGTATCGAGGCTAATCCAACGAAGATAAGAGCGATAGAAAGAATGGAATTGCCGAGATGCTTGAATGATGTACAAAAATTCACGGGCTGCCTGGCCTCGCTTAGTCGATTTGTATGTCGGCTAGGAGAAAAGGCACTACCACTTTATCAGCTGATGAGAAAGTCGGACAAATTCAGCTGGACTCCCCAGGCGGACCTTGCATTTCATGAGTTGAAAAAGATGCTAGTTACGGCACCCATTTTAGCTTCTCCATTATCGAAAGAACCTATGCTACTCTATGTAGCGGCTACCAATCGAGTAGTTAGTACTGTGGTTGTAGTGGAACGACTTGAAGAGGGTAAGTCAGTTCAGAGGCCAGTATACTATCTAAGTGAAGTATTATCCACTTCAAAGCAGAATTATCCGCACTATCAGAAGATGGCTTATGGAGTATATATGTCGGCAAAAAAGCTTAAGCATTACTTTGAAGAGCACCCCATCAAAGTAATCTGTGAGGCACCCATAGCCGACATATTGAACAACAAAGATGCAAGTGGCCGAATAGCAAAATGGGCGATCGAGTTATCACCATATGCTCCACAATTTGATAGAAGAGATGCGATCAAATCTCAGGCTGTCGCCGACTTTCTCGTAGACTGGGTCGAGGTGCAATATGAGCCACCACTGCCAGATCCAAATTACTGGACAATGCATTTTGATGGTTCCAAACTAAGGAACGGTTTGGGAGCAGGAATAGTGCTAACCTCGCCTAAAAAAGATCAGTTGAAATATGTACTGCAAATACATTTTGCCGCATCCAACAATGTAGCTGAATATGAAGCACTAGTTCATGGATTGAAAGTAGCAAAAGAAATTGGTATACGCCGAATCCTATGCTACGGTGACTCGGATCTAGTAGTCTGACAAGTATCGGGCAGTTGGGACGCATTAGATGCTAATATGGATTTATACAGATTCCATGTGCAAAAGATAAGTGGATATTTTGAAGGATGTGAATTCCACCACATACCACGGGCAGAAAATGACGCTGCTGACACATTGTCAAAATTAGGATCAACCCGGCAATCAATCCCGCCAGGTATTGCCCTGGAGCACCTCAGGAAACCATCAATAAACCCATCACCGGAGTCCGAATCAATCTTTATCCCAGCAAGTTCTGCAGAGAATCATACGCCAATGGAGGTAGATCCGCAGAAAGATTCAGAGTCCCTAAAGAGACGGACAACCGAGGTAATAGCAATCATGGAGAGAGCCGAGGTATATACGTCGGCAGAAAACATGGAGATAGATAGTGGGATCACTGCAGAGAGAGTAACGCCAATATGGGCGCAACCCATATTTTCGTACCTAAAAGACGCGGTATTGCCGAGTAATGAAATATTAGCGGACAAACCATCGAGAAGGCGAAAGCCTATACAATCATAAACAATGAGTTATATAAGAGAAGCGTAACAAACATATTGCGAAGTCGTGAGTTCCACGGAAGGTCGAAATCCTTCTAGACATACACCAAGGAGAATGTGGGCACCATGCCTCATCTCGCTTTAGTAGCCAAGGATTTCAGGCATGGATTTTCTTGTAACGGCGTTAAAAGAGCGTAAGAATTAGTTAAGAAGTGCAATGGGTGTCGAGATATGCAACAGAATACATATGTCGGCCGAGTTAAAAACAATACCCATCACTTGGCCATTTTACGTATGGGGTTTAGACATGGTGGGACCTTTCAAGCCGGCGAGGAGGAATGACCCACATCTTGGTTATGGTAGACAAGTTCACAAAGTGGATTGAAGTAAAACCAATCAAAAAATGTGATGGGCACACAGCAGTGAAATTTCTCAAGGATATCATCTTGAGATACGGATACCCACACAGCATTATTACGGATAATGGCACGAACTTTGCAGAAGGAGCCTTTGCCAGATTTTGCCAAGAGAAGCACATAAGACTAGATGTTGCCTCGGTGGCCCACCCAGCATCCAATGGGCAAGTTGAAAGATCTAATGGACTGGTGTTATCAGGAATAAAACCACGACTTGTTGAACCTTTGCAACGGTCGGCAGGATGTTGGATCGAAGAAATCCCAGCCGTGTTATGGAGCATCCGGACTACTCCGAATAGATCAACAGGTTACACCCCATTCTTTCTGGTATACGGGGCAGAGGCCGTACTCCCAGCCGACATAATCTATGACTCGCCAAGAGTTGCTCAGTACACAACCTCAGAAACAAATGAAATAGCTCGGCAAGATGCCGTAGACCTGTTGGAAGAAGCCAGGGAGTTGACATTATCACGATCAGCCATTTATCAACAGAACTTACGGCGATATCACAACAAGAAAGTGAATCCAAGGGTGTTCAAAGAAGGAGATCTAGTCCTCCGGCTGGTGCAGCGCACGGCCGGCATGCACAAATTATCACCCCCATGGGAAGGACCATTTATCGTGAGCAAAGCATTGCACAACGATGCATATTATCTGATCGATGCTCAATCCCCTGGAGAGAACAAGGCAGACAAAGCTGGTGAAGAAACGAAGCGCCCCTGGAATGTGGCTTTACTTCGGCCATTTTACTCGTAGCGTTCCATCTCAAGGTCAAAATCCAATGGTGTATTTGCATCTCGGCACCCAGAGCAGTGACTCGGGGACTGCCGTAGGATATATTTATGTCATATCATGTATTTCAAGCCTCGGCACCCAGAGCAGTTACTCGGGGACTACAATATGTTATGTTATTTCATGTTAGATGTTTAAACCTCGGAACCCAGAGCAGTTACTCGGGGACTGCCATATGTAATGATTATTTCGTATTATACGTTTGAACCTCGACACGCAGAGCAATGACTCGGGGACTGCCATATGGTATATTTATTTCTTTCGCGTTACATACTTGAACATTGGCGACCAGAGCAGTGACTCGGGGACTGCCGTATGTTGTGTTCCTTTCATGTTACGAATATGTACCTCGGTGCCAAAAGCATTGACTCAGGGACTATCATATGATATGTCAAATGCGTATTCACACTTAAACCTCGGCATCTAAAGCAACGATTCGGGGACTACCGTATGATACCTCAGACCTATGCTAAACGCAATCATATCAGTTTTCTACCACCTCCGAAACGTGATTTATATAAGGAAGTTCCGGACTGTAAACGATGATCCAGCGATTGTTGCCTGCTCCCACAACGGAGTAGTTAACTTATATTCAAAACAGGTCAATAGTGTAGATATTCAGCGTTAATGCTTGGATAAGACCATCAAAATAACGACAAAGTTGAGCCCTAAAAGATGAAGAAATTACGAGCCAGCAAGGCAAGAATTCGGACGAGCATCCACTTAACAAAGAATCTCAACAACACATAGCAAAATAAGTTCGAATCATACGAGTTGACAAATTTTTCGTCTACATTATACGCCCGGCATACCAGGGATCACAAATAACCTAGGCGTTGTTCGTTGGAGGGGCAGCTCCTTGCTCAGGTACGGGGCACTCCGAGGTAGGAGGTACTTCGACTGAGGTCGCCTCGCCCTCCGCCGACCCAGGTGTAACTTCGGCGGTATCACGGGGTTGTTCAGGAGCGTCGATGCGCGTAGAATGCCGGTGCCTTTGGAGGAAGACCGCGCGCCGCTATCTCGAGCTTGAGCTGGAGCTATCGGATGTGGCGAATCATCTTCACCGTGCTCATTTGAATCATCACCGAAGTACCTTCACGCGACCTCGATCCGGATCTGGGAGAAAACTTGGCCCTTCATTCCAAGTGTGCACATCGGCATACTCAACGAGCTGGAAAGCTCGAGCTTGCCGAAGAGCAACAAAGGTGGGATCTTCAACCCAGCGAGAGCCAGTGCGCAGATTCCTCAGAATGTCAAGAGAGATGTCTTCATACCATGACATGATTCTTTAGGGCCATGTCGGCACCAGCACGCGCAGCAGATTCTCTCCAAAGACTCAGCTGTCTCTCAGATGCCATCAGCCTTGTCACCAGTAACTTGACCTCATTGATATCGAGAGTCCCCGAGGTATTTGGCCAGAGTGCATGATAAGCTCGGATAGCGGCTGCACGGTCCCGCCCATAATTTTCATCGGACCAAGCTGCGGCACCAATCGCAACCAAGAAATCCTCCATCGAATATTCAAAGTCAATGAACGGTTCACCTCGGCGAGCTGCAAGAACAGCTTTAGAACTCACGGGTTTGGCCTCGGGGAAATGATCTGCGCAAAAAATGGACGTGTCAAAGGATAGCAGCGACGACAAAGAAAAAATACAGTTCGGCCAGGCCAACTAACTTAAGATGAATATAGCTCATCATTATCTGCAGGTCTTTGGCCCAAGCAGCTTTACTCTTCTCGAAACGGGCAATTTCCTCGCTCAAACCGCGAGTTTTAAGTTCGGCAGCTTCGAGGAGTTCTTTGTTCTTCTGTAAATCCAGAGTCAGCCGATTCTTTTCCTCGGCAAATTCTTGGTCAACCTTTTCTAGCTCGGACTTCTGAGAGAGCTTGAGTGTATTCACCTCGGATCTCAGGCGAGCTATCTCATCATCTTTTTCTTGTAGTTGCGCCGAATGAACTGCGCTTTGTTCTAAAAAATGAAGCATCACGTCAGGCATGGGCACGCAATCTTGTTGCGACACTGCAAAGTCTTGCAACTCGGCTTTACCACAGCCCAACGCAATAAGGAAACTTAGCATAGATACTAAAAGGAGAAAGAGTGAAGTAGAAAGGAAACTAACCTTCCAAGGTCTTGATCTTCTTTTCAAGGCGGATATTGAGGTTATTGATATTACCTATTCAACAAGAAGTAAGCCGGCGTTCCGCGGACAAGTATATGAGAAAGGTGGAAATAAGGAAAACGAACTATCGACTTACCGGCCTTCTTTGCCACGGGCAGAACTTTCTCGTACTTCTCTTCCAGCTTGCGGTGCGAAAAAAGCAACCTCTGGAACTCGGCGGTCCGTCGGTCATGTGCAACCTGAGCAATAGAGCAAAATGATAAAACAACAAGTAGAAGCTAAATTAGATCCAAATCAAGCAAAGCTTAATTCGGCTCTAGGTGGCTGGATATTCAAAGCAATACCAGATCCGAATCAAACAAAGCTTAATTCGGCTCTAGTTGGCTGGATATTCAAAGCTATACCAGATCCAAATCAAGCAAAGCTTAATTCGGTTCTAGGTGGCTGGATATTCAAAGCAATACCAGATCCGAATCAAGCAAAGCTTAATTCGGCTCTAGGTGGCTGGATATTCAAAGCAATACCAGATCCGAATCAAGCAAAGCTTAATTCGGCTCTAGGTGGCTGGATATTCAAAGCTATACCAGATCCAAATCAAGCAAAGCTTAATTCGGCTCTAGGTGGCTGGATATTCAAAGCTATACCAGATCCAAATCAAGCAAAGCTTAATTCGGTTCTAGGTGGCTGGATATTCAAAGCAATACCAGATCCGAATCAAGCAAAGCTTAATTCGGCTCTAGGTGGCTGGATATTCAAAGCTATACCAGATCCAAATCAAGCAAAGCTTAATTCGGCTCTAGGTGGCTGGATATTCAAAGCTATACCAGATCCAAATCAAGCAAAGCTCAATTCGGCTCTAGGTGGCTGGATATTCAAAGATATACCAGATCCAAATCAAGCAAAGCTTAATTCGGCTCTAGGTGGCTGGATATTCAAAGCAATACCACATCCGAATCAAGCAAAGCTCAATTCGGCTATAGGTGGCTGGATATTCAAAGCTATGTAAGATCCGAGTCAAGAAGAACTTAACTCGGCTCTACGTGGATGGATAATCAAAGCTACACCAAGTACGAATAAACTATGAACTAGATGGCCGGACTAACAAACCTTAGAAATAAAATTAAGTCAAACTTCCAAGCATACAACAAGTTATTTCCTTGCAAGTTTCGGGGACTAGAGAATAGGGTAACATCTGGAGAATAATTTAAGATTCAGAGATAAAATAATTACCGCATTCATCTTGTTGGTGTCAATGATAAACTGGGCAGCATGGTCAAAACGGCCGCTGATGTCAGAAAGCTGGAAAGGTTGGTTGGTTGGATTGCCTTCAAATTGATCAGCAGCATTCCAGTTATTGGCATACTCAACCAGCGCTCCGAGGCTGTTCCCGCTAGCTGTCCGAGTTAAAACTTTACCCAGGCGGTCGACCACCAGCGATCGGGGCTCTTATGAAGAGCAAGCTGACTGCCGGTGGCCGAGGTAACAGTGACTTTGGCGGATGCAGCTCCCTTGCGCAGCGCGTCTGCAATACTCGGCTGAGAAGAGCCGGCAAGACCTTTCTGAGAAGAGCCGGCAAGACCTTTCTGAGAAGAAGTCTTGACGGCAATAGCATGTTTCTCCTTAGAAGAGGCCTCAGCAGGAAGTTGCGCCTCCGAAGTGGGGACGGAGTCCTTAGGACCAGCGGAGGATAATCTCGCAGAGGGCGCCGGGGCAACGACCTTTTCGGCCGAGGTCGGGATGACCGTAGAAACTGCCGCAGTAGATGGAGGCTCAATGGTAACGCTGGGGCCCATAGAGGGGACAGCTGGCTCAACGAAAACATCGGAGGATCGGATCGGATCCAGATCAATGGAAGAAGTCTCAGGGGCATCACGACGAACAGGCGACGTATTTGGAGCGGGGGGAGAAGCAGGACGAATAGGACTAGGAATTCGGGTGTCATCAACGGGAGGAGGAGATGGCGGCCGAATCGGACGGCTAGTCATACTAGGACCGCCGGGTTTAACAGAGGAGCGCTGTAAAATAAGAAAGAAGATTATCGGTATGGGAAGCAGAAAAGAGAAAACAAGAAATATAGGCAAAAGAACTTACCCAAAGAACCCGGGCATAGTCTTGCGCTGGGAGGTCGAGCGGATTTCTTTATTCGCTTCTTAGGAACCGCCTCCGAGGCACTAGCAGGAGCCCCGCGCTTCCCCGAGGTAACGGGAGGCCGGGAAGCAATAGGTTCGGCGTCGTGAACCTGACCGGCCGGATTAGCTGGGAAAGTAGAAGCCGGAAATGCATAAGAAATAGGCATGGCGGCAACTACCTCAAGAATTTGGACCTCGTCCGAATCACCTTCCTCCTCTTGCGCTGAAGTTTTGCCGCGAGCTCGAGCCGGAGCAGGATCCGACTTAGGGACGAACTCCTCGGAGTCCGGCTCGCCAGTATCCGGGGTACTCCTGTCTGCGGGCCAAGGGAGCTGCAGAACTTCGGCGTCCTCATTCTTCTGCTCTGCGAACCTCTGCAGGACGAGGAGAAAGAAAATCATGTAAACCAGTCTCTAGGAATTGAGGAGAAATAGAGTAATGAAGATTAGGCATACCTCGGGAGGCGGATTGTCGCGGGTAAATGGTTTTAACCCCCAAGACCAATCCTCAGGCATCTCGGTCTTGAAGATAGCTCGGACGCGCTTATGAATAAGGTAATTGTCCAACTCCACGGTCGAGACTCGGTTAGGGTCGAGAGGACCACTCATATAGCATAGATTGTGGGTCCGGCTTCTGGAAGGCGATCCGACTCTTGATAAAGTTGCCATCAGGTCTTCGCCGCCTGACCCGGCCCGGATCAACTCTTTAGCGAATCTCGAAAGCCTCGGCCAGGCATGAGTTTTCTCGGATTATATAGCAGTTCACTTTGGAAGGGGCCAATTGAGAGCGGTGAGCCGAATCTTGTCTTCCGCCCCTCTGTTCTTGACATATAAGAATGATTTATGCCATTTCTTGCATGACTCCAACCCAGTGACACGGGGGAACACAGATTTCCTCCGAGGTGTAATAGACGCCGCCCCACATTGGGTGAGCAGCTTCTCGGAAGGATGCAGATTTGTCGGAACGACGTTGGAGCGGATCTGGAAGAACTTGACCAGGACATGCAGCGGCCACACGGGCAAGTAACCCTCGGCGAAGATGAAAGCAGAAAGAGAAGCTATGGCGTTCGCAGGAAGGTGGTGCGGCTGAAGGCCGAAGTAATCAAGGAATTCTCTAGCGAAATCGCTGAGAGGGAGACCGAAGCGGGCGAAGTGAGACATGAAAACCACATACTCGCCCTCTCTGATAACTGGAGAGGATTCGCTGCCGGGTAAACGGCAGGAAACCTCGGCAGGAATCCGTCGAGTTCGGATGAGCCATTCAATCTCACGGCGCGTGACTGAAGAGCCCTGCCACGATCCACGCTCGGGCCCAGAGCCAGCGTCATCGTCCTCAACAAGAGCACCGCTAAACGAACTAGACATGGGTGCGCCGGAGAGATCGCCGTAGGAAGAACTGGCGGCGGAGGGGAGCTTAGAGCTACAAGGCCCCGTCGGAACTTAGCACGAAAACAATGGCGAGGAGAGGAGGAACCGCCGTCTGAGCACGAAAACGAAGCGGATCGATCTAGGGCAAGATCTGGGCAAGATGGTCAGAAAGGACTCACCGGCGGCGGAGCCACAGCCGTAGAGCGCGGGCGAACGACGCGGCAGAGTCCTCATCGGCGGAGGCTCTGGCGGATGAACGGCGGCGGAGCGGCAAGAGAGCACGCAGGCGAAGGGAAGAAGGAGAGCGGACGCGAGCGATAAGGGGAAAGATGAACCCTGCGGGCACGTTTCCCCTCTTTATAGTCAAGCCACGAACAGGGAGTGGGATCGTGGGTGTGGCAGTTACCCGTGTAGATCGTGGGAACGGCACGAACGCACGACGGTAAGTGGAGCCACACCAACGGCCACAGACAAAGAAAAGTTGTTACGATCCCGAGGGGAGCGGCACACGAGGCGTCGCGGCGGCGGCGCAGCAGGAACAGGGTTCACTGTAGCTTGTCAGTAAGCACTGTAGAAGGACCTAAAAACTAGAAGAGCAATGATGAGGTGACACGTAGGACGTGGCGTACGATGGAAGGAACGAGGAAACCTCGGACGAGGCCATAGCTCGGAAACAAGACTTAAGAAAGTAATGAAGCTGATATAACCCGGCCAAAGCTATTGACAGGGCCACACCAGCTTCGGGGACTAATGTCGGGGGGTTAATCTCGGGTAGGTCAGAGACGGGGAAAGACAGTCTTGTCCCGTCGGTTTCCGAGCTACGGCCTAGGTCGGCCGAATCATGGATATGTCGGCCGATGAACGGAGGCAAGAAGCCCATGCACAGGTATCAAGTAGTTACCCGGCCGAGTTAATGATAAAATCGGCCGGGTTATCCGAATGATCTTCATGCAGGTAAGGAACGGGCCGAGTAACACAAGGTAAGGCCGAGTGATACGAAGCTTGCAGGAGAACGAGAAGCCCAGGGTCAAAGTATAGCTGCAGGCTAGAAGGAATCAGAACAGGGCCAAGCACAAGAGACAAGGATGCACACGTCGGAGGGGCGAAGGAGGTCACGGAGGTGATAGTCCGGGCGAGGCGCAGGGGAGGGCCACTAGAGCCTTGCCGTCATTAGAAGGGCGACAGGGAAAGGAGGCCGCCGAACTACTATTTTGGGACAAGCATATTCCACGAATATGCTTGCCTCGTCAGCCCTAAGGGCACCCAAGGCACCCCTTTATAAGGGGAGGTTTGGACCCTGAGGGGAGGATCGAGAACAACAAGCACCGTTAGGCTAGGGAGATTCACATTGTCCCCCTGTAAACAGCTCTAGGAGTACTTGTAACCATCAAGAGAGAAATAAAGTTCATCACTTTGGCAGCTTGAGTGTAAAGACAGTTGCATCTTCCCTCCCCGGATCCCACTAGCATCCATTGGCCCCATACTTTAGCCTACCCATGGCATCTGCCGTGCCACCACCACGACAGGGGGTTAGATTTATAACATCCCAAATTTCATGATTGTAAAAGCATGCATTGCATTCATATCATCATAACATCTAGAGCTTGCACAAAAAAAATTCAAAGTTTGAAACTAAATAAAACCATATTTATGCCCATTTTATTATTCATATGAGGCATGGTTTTATTTTTTATTTTTCAAAAGGCCAAGGTGTTTTGAGTCCACAGTTTGTGTTTGTCACACTTTTGAGTGCAAAGTTCACAGTACAAAAATCCAGAAAATATTTGAATTCAAACAAGTTTGAAACAGGTTTCAAATTCATTCCTGAAAATCAAATTAGAAAAAGAAAAGGACAAAAGAAAAAAATAAAACAGGGCGCCACCTTTTCGGCCTAGCACTAGAACCATCCCAAAATCCCACCCAGGGTCCTCTCCCCCCTCTGTCTCTCTCACGCGCGCAAACCCTACCCCGCACCCACCAACTAGTGGCCCCTACGCCACGTTGTCATCGTCTTCCCCAAACCCCGCGTGCAGACCCCGTCGTCACCACCGTTTCTTCCCCAAATCAAGAGGAATCAATTCCATTGATTCAGACAATAATTTGCTCGGCCCTCACTTGCTATTTAACCACCACCTCTCCACGGTCATTTCCCCCAAACCCACAACACCGGAATGCCCCCAGGCTGCCTCTATTCGATCTCGAACAGCCGCTGCCCGACAAACTCCGTGAGTACCGTGCTCGCCTCTGTCCCTCGTTCATACAATTTTGTTCCCCTTCTCCTTGCGCTCCTTCTGACACCACTGGTTTGCCCTATATTGCCCAGGTCGTCGGCTCCGTCAACCACCACGAACACCCGATGCACCAACCATCTCCGGCAAGCAATCCCGGTAAGAAACGAGCGCCCCTCGCCTCCAAGTTCAAACCATGTTGTGCGCCTTGTCCTTGCGTATCCACTGATGCCATTTGTTTGTCCTATGGTGGCCTAGAACGTTGCCGTCGTCTTCGCCAATCAGTGCCCGTCGCCAGAGAGGTCTCCGACGAGCTTTCACGGCCACTACAGCACGTCCCCGCCCAGGCCAGCAACACCTTGAGAATCCTTGTGTTCTGGCGAGTCTGGTAAGCCACTGCACCACCCCTAGCCCCCACTAGATTCTCCGGAGCACCGCCGGTAGTGCCGTTGCCTCCGAAGTAGCCACGCACGCCGCGCATCCTTGGTCGTTTGATCTAGGGGCGTAGGATTTTGATCTAACGTTGTAGATTAGATCTGGAGAGACCTGTTTTCTTTAGATCTGGTGCGTTGGATCTAACTTGATCCAATGGCGCGAAAGAGTGATCCTTCGCGAATAGGTATCGGCCAATCAGAAGCATCCACGTGTCTGGCTGTTTAGTTCAAAATCTGTTTTTAAATCTATTAGAGATTTAAACTTGTAAAATTCATAACTTTAGTTCTGTTTGGTCAAAATTTGAAAATAATATATCAATAGATTCAGAAAATTAAGCCCTACATTACTATGGGCTTGAATTTGTATTTTATTCTGTAAAAATAGGATTATTTGGAGAACCAATTATATGCTTATTTTGGCTTTATAAAATGTTTATAAAATTGTTTTGAGGCAAATTTGAGTTTGTTTAGACTTTAGATAGATTACTTTGTGTTCAGTACTATTTATTTTGATTTGTATAGTGTATAAAATCATTCCTTTGCATTTGCATGCATTCATATATATTTTTTCTTGGATATTTCAATGTGAATTTGGTGTTATCATTTTATGTGTAGATTTTGGTGATAGTGGTGATTGTGATTGTGAGGACTGTTGCTACGCCCCCAACTACCAAGGCAAGTGGTGCTTCATGTATTTTGTCCTCTTATTTTGATTATGTACTAGTGATATTTTGATTAGGGCTTGCATGTAATTTTTCTAAGTATATATACTATGATATGCCTTGGGAAATCCTAGTAGTTGTAGTCTTAGTAGAATTTTCTCTAAGTTAAGAAACTTGTTATGTTATCATGCTTAGCCTAGATAGTAGAAAACAAGGGTGGAATATTCATGCTACGGAATTTTTCTAAGTCTATGACTTGTGTTTTTGAATAATAAAACAACTATGTGAATGAATCACCTGGGTGGAATGGTTTGTTGGTTTATGTTGAGTGGTTACACAAGGCCCATGTCTATGGTTTACCTTGTGTATCACACTTGTGTAAAGCCACCCAGGAACAAAGGGATTTGAGATGTTTAGTGTTGAGAAGCTTCTAGTGCAACCACATGGCATATAGGCTCTGCCTTGACCACATAGGTTGCAAGAACTTAGCCAGATGGACAGTTGGTGGTAGGGTGATAGTATGGAACGCGCCCATGGTGGTCTAAGGGAATGCTTCTGAAAGGTCTCGTCTCGGTGCATGTCGAGTCTTGTGGGGAAAGTTCACCACCTCTCGAGAGGGTAAAACCTAAGTACTTAGCCGTGTATCCGGCAACGGACAATTTGAGCATCAAAGACATTGAAGCAATCAAGGATCTCCTCATCCCAATTTCTAAGTTAAAACTTGTGGTTGAACAAGGGTCAAGGTTCACCAATGTCTATTGGTGGTTCCTTGGGTGTTTTTGACAAACAAAAACTTAGTGTTTTCAACTGATAAGAAAAACCTATTTTGAGCAAAGCAAGCCTAGATACACTTAGCCAAATTCATATAGATGTTAGATACTACTATTCTACTATGGTATCACTTGCCAATACAATTCCAAATGTATTGACCCACTATGGCTGTAACTTATGATGTTGCAGGTTACTCTGATGGAGATTAGGGTTGTGAGTCTACACTCAACATGCTTGCCTAAGACACATGAAGATGAAGACTTATAGTTATTTCTTTTATGTTATGAATTCTATGTACTAGCCTTGAGCTATTGAGTTATAAAAGACTATGTTATCTCTAGAATGACGATGTAATAATGACCTTTGTATCTGTGTACTTCATCTTAAACTGTGGATGCTAGCATTTGATCCAGGGACTATCATTGCAATCAAAGGGGCCTTTACCTTTAAAAGGTGGGGTCTTACAACGATGGTGACGGCGGCTATAGACGGTTTCATGGAATATTGATCGGGTGCTTAGGGTTTAGGCATTGGGGGCTTCTTATAGGCGAAGAGGCGAGGTTAGGAGGCGGCCAGGGGCCCACACCCTGCCCAGGCGTGGGCCCACCCTATGACGCGCCTGGGGGGTGTAGACGCCCTGTGGTGCCCCTTCGTCTCTCCTATGGACTCCGTGTTCTCCTCGGTGAAATATTTACTTTGGCTTTTTTCCCGTCCAATTCCGAGAATATTTCCTTAGTAGATTTTCTGGAACCAAAAATAGCAGAAAATAGGCAACTGGCACTGCAGCAACTTGTTAATAGATTAGTACCAGAAAACATATGAAAATCACCTCAAAGTGTGGACAAAGCAAAACAAAGTAGATACTAAACAAGCATGGAACATAAAAAATTATAGATACGTTTCCGACGTATCACTACACCACAGTCTATATGGTCACCGATGTCATCGACGACGAGCACCTACTGCTACGGCTCATAGCAGCGCATGATCAAAACTATGCTACCTTACTCTCTTGGATGATCCAATGGTCGCGTTTGATGCCTAGAAGCATCGCAAGTCAAAAAGGATACTCCTAAGACCATGTCGTTGTGGATCAACACTAAAATACCATGGTGGCGCCCTCCCGCGATCCACCGAAACTACTACTATGAACTAAGATACACCAAACTAAGGGTCTCTAAAGGATTGCACACTCATGTAGTGGGTTAGCACACAATCCTTGAAGACTAGTTGTAGCCGAAGATGTCGATTTCAGCGTGGATTCTGACGAAGCTCGTCGAAGAATATTGTTTCAATTCCCTTCCCGTCCACCCATCAAGCGAGCATCACCAAACATACAATTAGGGACTTGTCGGAGTGACAACGCTTTTTGATGGTGAAATAGGAGCTCCCTCGCGGCAGTTCGCTAGTGTGCCCTTTTTAGGATATCGCTAGAATTCCGAGCTCGAGAGCTCAAAACGGTAAATGAGAGAAGTTAGGCTATGGGGTGGGGGTTGAGGCTATTTATAGTCTCCAGCTGCATGAGATGGATGCGGCCGTCGCATAGGACCAACGCTGCTGAAGCGGTAACTCGATAGTGACGCACCAGGAACGAAGATGATGACACTGGTCGCATTGTTCATTTTGAGAAACCCCCTCCATTTATACGTCCTTATGTGTAAACGTGGGAGTTAGGCGGTTTGGGATGGTTCTGTGGGCTGGTTATTGGGCCATGGAAAAGGTTGTGGTCTAGTGTCAACACCCAGATTTTTAATCCCAGATGCCTGTTATGCCATACATCGCAATCCCAGGATTACCATTTTTGCGAGACATAACAGATTTGGATATCACAGTACATCATCCATTACAAACCATACATAAGGTCTTACAAAAATAAGGATCGCATGATCCAGTTCTTAATACAATACAAGCAGCGGAATAACGTAATAGTAACGATAGCGTAGGCGAAGCTCCATCTTCAGGGTCACATGCAATGCTGACGATAGGAGATGATCCTAGTTGTCGTAACCTTCCTGCGCTCCGTCATCCTGATACTCCTCTTCATAGTCTGGCCACGGGAATAGCCAGGGACAAAGCCATGAGTACTCTTTAAGTACTAGCAAACTAATACCAACAAGTTAAGGGGTTTTTGAAAGGATATACTAAGCTCTATGGTTGTTTTGCAAAAAGCCAGATTTACCTCTACTAAGTCCAGAAGCAAGAAATTTCGTTGAAAGTTTTATAACACCTAAGTCGGAACTTGAATTTCATATCACAACTCTGTTGTGGTCAAGTCAAAGTCATAATTCATTTCACAAGTCATGTTGAAAACATCGGACGGGGGAACAGTATGGCCACTCCAACTATCCATAACCACAAACGCGGCTATTCGAATAGTTTGACACTCTACAGATATTGTACACTTTCACCACAAAATTTGATACATCCGTCAGGAATAATCCTGAATTCACGCACCTCTCCTATGAGTTTGGCCTCCCAACCATGACCAACTGTCATCTTGGGTACTGCACAGGTGGACAATCTTGACAAGCTAGCCTCAGCTCAGTCCTTGGCCGCAAGGAAACCCATACTAAGGTATATAAATTTCCAGTCAATCCCTACCCAAATTTCGGGTATTGTGGTTGTATGATAAAATTGGAATGGTATCGCATCCAGACAACCATCAGTTTTATAAAGGGCTAAGGCTCATGCCTTAACATTTTCATCATAAAAATCATCTGGTGTTCGGAAACAGATGTCAAAACATTTCAGCAGAATGACTCATCATTCTAAGGTTTTCATAACCATTTTCACCAAGTATTCCCATCTAAAGTTGATCAAGTTTTATACTTAGCACTAGCATCTACAAGTGGTGGTAAATACTAATGAGGGGTGGTAAACAATGGGAGATTTTCTAAGTTCAATCTCATGCCTTAGGATGACATCAAGATTATCTAACTTAGGCCAAATTTTATTCTCTTTATGCTACCTTACAATATCCTTCTAATATCTATAATTCACTATTTAAACTCTAAGAGAAAGCTTTGATAAAGAAATAAAGTATAAAGCTTGCAAGTAAAACTAGGATTGGGTTATCAAGTTGATATGATCACATATGCTTAAGGCACATAGTTGTCATGGCAACAAGCAAGTATTAGCTTGCATAGGTCAACTTGTGTAGTAATGCTTGCATAATTAGGGTATCTTGAAAGTGTTAGCTTGCCTTGTGCAGAGCAGTGGTTGAAGTTCTCCTCGGCTTCTTCCTCGTAGTATCCTCCTTCCTCCTCGTATCCTTGGTCGGTACTAGCGTCTATAAATAAATACGAGGTACACAATCGCCAAACAATACTTAACTATTTCCAATCATCACACAATGGTTCACAATAGATGATCTAGCATCATCACTAATATTACAAGATTTAAGCACTTTCCTTATTTGTTTTACTTTCAGGAAAGTAATTTCTACTCATTTAAAAACTACTTAAGATTTAATATTCTCCAACTCAAACATGGGATCATGTTGACACATGTCATCACCACATATTTCAGTACATGGGAATGTGATTTAAAGTGGTGTCACGATTTAATAAGGTTTAACCTTTTTATTTTAATTAAAAAGAGTGACTAGAAATGCCTATGGGGCATTCTTTTATTACTTGAACATTATTTCTGTAAGTAAACCCATATGTTTTTATATATTCTGAAAGGTATGATCAGATGTGATTTTTGAGAGTTGGAATCAACTCAAAAGCTTTTATGGTTGAATTTTAAAAAATGTTTGAATTCAGAAAAGCTCCTGCTTTGTTATTTTTACCATGGTTGATCTACAAATGTAAATTTTAGTACCTTCCTAAGAAAATTGGTTTCATGCATTTTGGTTCAGTGAATCGAGATGGGTTGATTTTTGAATCTAGGTACAGAACTATGTTTGAAATTAAATGAATAAAGCTTAATTTGAATTGTTGGGTCGCGTGGGATGTTTTACTGGTCCGGCCCACTACACACCGCGCGTACGCGGGGCTGGTTAAGTGGTTGTCCCCCACGTCAGTGAGATGGGGAGGGGCGAAGCGGTACGGGGCACTATGAACCGCACGATCTAACTCTAATCGAACGTCTATGGTTCATCGTCCAGGTCGCGCAGCGTCAGCGAGACAGAACCCTAACGCGGCAGTTGGGGGTCGTGGGAGGCTCACCGGGGCTCAGGCGAGGATCGGCGATGGGGGCGAACGACGAAGTCGACGATGGCGGTTCTCCTGGTACCAGCAGCTTCTCCTGGGGCGGCTCCAATCGACGGCTTCCTTCTTCTCCAGCAGCGGCGGGCTCCGGCCATATTCCAACGATGCGCTGCTCGCCTTGCTCTGGGAGTGAGGTGGAGTGGTTCTGGGTGAGAGGGGAGTGAACTGGTGTGGCAAAAACGAGCGGTGGTGGCCTCTATTTATAGTGGCCGAAGGGGACCGGCGGGCGCGGGCTGAGCTCGTCGTGGTCGACGGCACAGGCAGCTACTGGCATGGGCGACGGTAGGGGACGGTGCTATGATCCCTAGCAAAGCTCAACGGCGTGGGGCGGTGCTGATCGGTCGGAACGTCGCAGTGCTCTGAGCGGGTCCGACAACAGTTTTAATGTCGCACAGCGCGCGTGGTCTACGCTGTGGTGAACGGGCATGTTTGGCGGGGTGCTGGTGATCGCGCATGCACGCGGCAAGGGCGGCGCGTGGTCTGTGGGTGCTGGTCGAGTGTGGCGCACGGGCACGCTCTCGGCACGGTCGCAGAGCAGTTTGGCATCGGCGTGTCGTGTGGTCTAGGGGATGGCATTTCTCGGGGCTGGGACAGAGAGTGGCGGTGGACGGTGGGGTGCTTGCTAGACATGCTGGCTAGGCTTAGTGTGGCCTCTAGCTTTCTGTCGATACTGGGGTGGCAATGGTGCTCTCGGCATGCTTGCCATTAATGGCTAGGCTTGCTCATAGTGGTGCTAAAGATTGTTAAAGGGGCTAGATGATCTAATAAGGGCTAGTTGCAACCAGAGAGGGAACAAGTTAGGCCAATTTTACTACACACTATAGTGTTAGATGTTTGTTTGATTTGCATCTACAGGGTGTTTGATGAAATGGCCGCAAGAAGTTTAAATTTGAATTTTGGATTCAAACTTTGTGGGTTTGCTAGGCACATACTAGGGAGTGTCTGGTTAGTTGGATTAGTCAAGGGGCATTGGTTTGGTTGGGTTTTGAAAATGGATGATCTTCACATATGAATAACATTCAATCTTGAATTCTGATTTGAATGGGGTTGCCAAATGTTTCTGCAAGTTTGAGAGGTGGGCTTTGATTCAGTAATACTAGTTCTATCAAGGGGTGAAAAGAATTGGGAAAGTTTCTGTTTGAAATATTGGACTAGAAGCACTCAAAGTGACCTAGTGAGCAAGATTGGCAAAATGACCATTTGCTTTATTTGCTTTGTTTTTGATTTTCTTTGATTTGTTTGTGCATGGAAATGTTTTATATGATGTTATTTTCATCTTTAAACTATTTCTTGCTATTTAGGTTAATCACACAAGTCCATTCATGCATTGGTCAAATCATTTCATTCACACATGCATTCATATGATTTTAATTAATCAAAGCTCCAATTGATATGATACTTCTCCTCGATGATTCACACATCCATTCATGCACTTGCGAAGTAACGATATATGGAACACATTGTGCACTGCGAACATTTCCTCTAGCAGTTCCAATTGATATGATACTTCTCCTCGATGATTCAAAATCTTGAAGGGTCCGATATATATGGGGGCTAACTTTCCTTTCAGCTGGAAATGCTAAATTCCTTTCAACGGCGACACTTTAAGATACACGAAATCTCCGATATTAAAAGCGAGGTCTCGACGTCTCTTGTCGGCGTAACTCTTTTGTCTTGACTGGGAGGTCTTGAGGTGCTCACGAATCTTATGAACTTTCTCTTCTGCTTGTCATAGGATGTCGGGTCCAAAAATCTGACTCTCTCCTACTTTCGATCAATTCAACGGGGTGCGACACTTCCTTCCATACATAAACTCAAATGAGGCCATTTGCATACTAGCTTGATAACTGTTGTTGTAAGAAAATTCTGCAAAAGTCATATAGTCTTCCCATTTAGATCCATACTCTAGCACACATGCTCTCAACATATCTTCGAGTATTTGATTTACTCGCTCCATTTGTCCATCGGTCTGAGGGTGATAAGCTGTGCTGAAATCTAGTCGGGTTCCTAAACCTTCTTGGACTTTCTTCCAGAATCTCGAGGTAAACTAGGTTCCTCGATCCGATACGATGTTCTTGGGGACTCCGTGCAAACTAGCGATTCTAGCGATGTATAACTCCGCTAGCTTCGAACTCTGGTATGTGGTCTTGACTGGTAAGAAATGGGCTACTTTGGACAATCTATAAACTATGACCCAGATAGAGTCATTTCCCCTACTAGAAGTAGGCAATCCGGTGATAAAGTCTATTCCAACTGAATCCCATTTCCATTCCGAAATTTGTAGAGGTTACAACAGTCCAGCGGGTCTTTGATTTCCCGCCTTGACTCTTTGACATATATCACACTTGGTGATATATATTCCAATTTCTTTCTTCATCTTATGCCACCAGAATTGTTCCTTCAAATCCTGATACATCTTCGTTCCTCCGGGGTGGATAGAATAAAGAGTATCATGGGCCTCTTTCAAAATCACTTCTTTCAATTCCGAATCTGCTGGTACACAAAATGCATCCTTTGTACCACATAACTCCTTCTTCGTCTTTCGGTGAATCCGGGTACTTTGCCTGTACCGATACGATGCTTGATTCCGCCGATACTAGCATTTCCTTTCTGCGCCTCTTTGATCTGGCTGATCAAAGTGGGTTGAAGTTCTATGCTAGCCAAAAATCCTTCACTTACCAATTCCATTCTGAAATCTTCCATCTCTTTGTGCAAACTTGGTTGCTCCTTCAAAATCATGGAGTTCAAGCGGCACGGGAATCTGCTAAGGGCATCTGCTATCACATTGGATTTACCGGGGTGATAGTGAATGTACAGATCATAATCCTTGATTAGCTCAATCCATCTTATTTGTCTCATATTTAGCTCCTTCTAAGTGAATATATACTTCAAGCTCTTGTGATCCGAATAAATCTCACAAAGGTTTCCCATCAGGTAATGCCTCCATGTCTTCAGGGCTAGAACTACGGCTGCGAGTTCGAGGTCATGGGTTGGGTAATTCTGTTCATGTTGCTTCAGTTGTCGGGATAGATAAGATATAACTTTGCCTTCTTGCATTAGCACACATCCTAGGCCGATCTTGGATGAGTCACAATACACATCAAAGGGCTTGGTGATATCCGGCATGATCAAGATGGGGGATGAAATCAATCTTCTCTTGAGTTCTTAAAAATTTGCTTCACATTTTTCTGTCCATTCAAACTTCTTGTCCTTCTTCAGCAATTGGGTCATGGGTCTGGTGGTACTCGAGAATCCTTCTACGAACTTGCGGTAGTATCCCTCTAATCCGATAAATGCACAAACTTGGGTATGAGTGGTTGGGGCTTGACAATATTCGACATGTTTCACCTTTGCAGGGTCAACGACAATTCCTCCGGCTGATACGATATGTCTGAGGAATCCTACCTCCTGTAACCAGAATTCACATTTGCTAAACTTGGCATACAACTGATGCTCTCTAAGGGTTCCAAGAATGGTCCTTAGGTGTAGCTCATCTTCTTCTTCTGATTTGGAATAAATCAGAATGTCATCGATGAAAACAACGACAAACTTATCCAGGAATTCCATAAAAATCTTATTCATGAGATTCATGAAATAAGCGGGGGCATTGGTTAATCCAAAAGACATGATAGTATACTCGTATAATCCATATCTGGTGGTAAAGGCAGTCTTTGGTATATCCTCTGCGCGAATATTGAGTTGATGATACCTAGTTCTAAGATCAACCTTAGAAAACACTTTGGCACCAGTCAACTGGTCAAACAAATCTTCGATCTTCGGCAACATGTACTTGTTTTTTATAGTGACATTATTCAACTTCCGATAATTCCTACACAGACGGTTACCTCCATCCTTCTTGTCCACGAACAAAACAGGTGATCTCCATGGTGACGCACTTGGTTGAATCAATCCAATTTCCAGCATGGCGTCCAGTTGCTTCTTCAGTTTTGCTAGTTCAGACGGGTTCATACTATAGGGTCTCTAGGCTATGGGTCCGGTTCCAGGTATCAGTTCAATGATGAACTCGATATCCCGATCTGGGGGCATACCGGGCAAAACATCTGGTAATACATCGGATTATTCACAGACTATCCATACTTGGTCAAAAGGTAGGTTGGTTTATACTCTTATTGCACTTGAATTGAAGAGGCAAGGTTTCAGATACATGCTCGACTGATATTCCGGCTGTACTGGTCATGGTTATGGCTTTCTTGGCACAGTCAATTAATCCTTTGTGTTTGGACATCCAATCCATTCCTAGTACTACTTCCAAACCTTTAGTTCTGAGTACTATTAGATTAGGATAAAATTCTATGCCATGGATTCGGATAGGGACGGCTTTGCAAATTTGTCTAGCTTTGGTGGTTGAACCGGGGATTTGAACAATCAAACATGCTTCAATTTGGTTGGTTGAATCTTACTAGTGCATGCAAATTATTTAGTGACAAATGAGTGCGATGCTCCAGAATCAATCAACATTCTTGCAAGTACTGAGTTAACAGAAAACATACCCAGCACGACGTCTGGTGCTTCCTGGGATTCTTCAGCATGCATGAGAAAAAGACGGCTGTTGCGGTTGAGCGAATTCCCTGGGTAAAACCTTCTTCCAGGCTGAACACGACGCTGCTGCAGAGCTGGGACATTTGCATTGGGGGCTGCAGCATTCTTCTTGGGGCACTCATTGGATTAGTGAACCTTGGTTCCACATTCATAACAAGTTACTTGCGACTTGTCCTTTGCTGCAAAAGGCACAGCATTGCTTCCGGTCCTTGGGGCAGTGTTGGTGTTGGTGGCGGCATTGTTGTTGTTGAACTTGGGTGGGGCACGGTTGAAATTGCTAGAGTTGCCGGGGTTGTTGTGGTTTCCTCCGGGCCTTGGGTTTTCACGGTTGGGATAGGTCGGATGGTTCATAGGGGGTCTGTTGTTTCTTGGGGAAAATCCTGAAGATGGGTTGGGGCGATACTTTGGTGTCTGCTGGGTTCCTGGTTGATGCATCATGCGGCGCTTACGGTTATCATTGGCTTGGTTGATATTTCCTTCCATCTGGATGGCAGAGTCGACGAGGTCTTCAATATCAGCAAAGGGGATATTGACTGACACCGTCTGCATCTCATCATGCATACCATTCAGGAATCTCTCTTTCTTCTTGGCTTCAGTGTCGATCTCATCCGGGGCATACCTAGCTAATTACAAGAACTTGTCACGGTATTCCACTACTGTCATCCTTCCTTGCTTCAGTTCTCTGAATTCATCTCTCATCCTCTTGATCAAACCTGGTGGCACATGGGTTCTGCTGAACTTGAGCTTTAATTCATCCCAAGTCATCATCTGACCTCCGGTCATTGCACGAATGCTGTTCCACCATGCTCTTGCATCTCCGGACAGATAGTGGGTGGCGAACAGAACTTTCTCGTTAGCTTCTACCCCTGCAACCTCCAGGTTGTTCTCCATGGTTTGTAGCCAATCATCTGCATCTAGGGGCTCTTCTGACTTAGTAAAAACAGGTGGATTGGTGTTCTGGAAATTCTTGAGCTTAGATCCATGGTTGTCCTGATTTCCATGGCCTTGATTGTTGTTGGCCGTCTGAGCTATCTGTTGAAGGGTGGCTAAGTTGGCTTGATGTTCGACACTTTCGGCTTCACGGTCCGAAACCATCATTTGGAAGAGTTGCAAAATCGGGTCTGGGGCTGAGTTGCTTCCTCCGCGAGGCATCTGAAGATTGAGATGGATCATGAGAAAAGAGGGAAATTTCTAAGGTTTAGGAATTTTGAAAAGTTTTTAAACTCTTCAAGTGTTGATTCAGATTTTTCCAGCAACTTGTTTTTCATTCATTCATTCATAGCACACGATACAACACAGACCACAACAAAGAAAAACAGATGGTTTTAAGAACCATTCTTTGAAGCTACGATACAGTGGGACCGAATACAACTCAGTAACGCTAGTGCTGAAGTGCTACTACTCCTTGGAGTTAGTGTACTCATCATCATCGTCATCGATGAAGGCGAAATCATCCTCATTGGTGAAGAGGTCCATGGCCTGATCCTCCAGAAAGTCATCATCATCGCTGAGATAGGAGTAGGGGCCTCCTCGAAGGTCTTCTCCGGCATTCTCCCTTTGCTCCAACTACATGTCTCTCTCGTGGATGGTGTCCTCTAAATCCGTGATCTGGTGGCGAAGACGGGCAATGATGCGCTCCTTCTTGTCGAGCTAACGGCGATGAGACTTGTGATCCTTCACTAGCATGGCGAGGGTATGATCCTTCTTCTTGGCGATGGCGTACTTGTGGTTGGCGTAGGCACGGGCATTGTCCAACTCCTTCTGACGGTCGTACATCATGAAGCTGAGGTGGTCCAACTGAGTCTTCAGCTCAGGATGATGTGGGGCCTCCAGTGGCTATCCCATAACATCATGCCTTGGGTAGAACTCAAAACGGGTAACCTTGATTTGATTGATACTCTGCCCACACAGACGGGCAAGAGCTTCCTGCATTGCCCTGGCAAGTCCATCGAGCCAGTTGTTCTCTCTTAAGGTGAACCGAATTCCCTCTGCAGTGGGAGGTTCAATATTTCCTCGGAGACTTGCAACAACTAGCCACTGCAGATCTTCTCCTTCCTGATCATTGACCTGAGCTCCGAAGAACTCGAGGTGCGGATTCTCCAGCAACTCCGACAGCTGGTCCAAGTCACGCTCAAAGATGAGCTCTCCTCCATTCCCCAACTGATAAAACTTGTTGTACTTAATGTCCATCTATAAGAATATAGGATGAGTAAGTTAGTAGAGTGATCAAGTGTGTCAAATTTTATGTAAGTTTGCAAGAATTTTTGAGGAACATGAATTTTTATGAAAGAATCCAAGTGATAAGAATGAGAATAAGTTTTTGTAAATACTCACTTCCTTTGGTTTTGAAACTAAGTTTTTGATTCAAACGTCCATTCTAACTATGGTCTCCTATGGTCAGGATGGCTCTGATACCAACTTGTCAACAACCGGATTTTTAATCCCAGATGCCTGTTATGCCATACATCGCAATCCCAGGATTACCATTTTTGCGAGACTTAACAGATTTGGATATCACAGTACATCATCCATTACAAACCATACATAAGGTCTTACACAAATATGGATCGCATGATCTAGTTCTTAATACAATACAAGTAGCGGAATAACGTAATAGTAACGATAGCATAGGCGAAGCTCCATCTTTAGGGTCACAGGCAATGCTGACGATGGGAGATGATCCTAGTTGACATAACCTTCCTGCAGTCCGTCATCCTGATACTCCTCTTCATAGTCTAGCCATGGGAATAGCCAGGGACAAAGCCATGAGTACTCTTTAAGTACTCGCAAACTAATACCAACAAGTTAAGGGGGTTTTGAAAAGCATATACTAAGCTCTAGGGTTGTTTTGCAAAAAGCCAGATTTACCTCTACTAAGTTCAGAAGCAAGAAATTTAGTTGAAAGTTTTATAACACCTAAGTGGGAACTTGAATTTCATATCACAACTCTGTTGTGGTCAAGTCAAAGTCAAAATTCATTTCAAAAGTCATTTTGAAAACATCGGACGGGGGAACAGTATGGCCACTCCAACTGTCCATAACCACAGACGTGGCTATTCGAATAGTTTGACACTCTGCAGAGATTGTACACTTTCACCACAAAATTCGATACATCCGTCAGGAATAATCCTGAATTCACCATACTCAGTATGCGGATAATCAATCCTAACCTTTCAATTACACGCCCTAGTATAGGCACCTATCCTGTGAGTTTGGCCTCCCAACCATGACCAACTGTCATCTTGGGTACTGCACAGGTGGACAATCTTGACAAGGTAGCCTCAGCTCAGACCTTGGCCGCAAGGAAACCCATACTAAGGTATATAAATTTCCAGTCAATCCCTACCCAAATTTCGGGTATTGTGGTTGCACGATAAAATTGGAATGGTATCGCATCCAGACAACCATCAGTTTTATAAAGGGCTAAGGCTCATGCCTTAACATTTTCATCATAAAAATCATCTGGTGTTCGGAAATGGATGTCAAAACATTTTAGAAGAATGACTCATCATTCTAAGGTTTTCATAACCATTTTCACCAAGTATTCCCATCTAAAGTTGATCAAGTTTTATACTTAGAACTAGCATCTACAAGTGGTGGTAAATACTAATGAGGGGTGGTAAACAAGGGGAGATTTTCTAAGTTCAATATCATGCCTTAGGGTGACATCAAGATTATCTAACTTAGACCAAATTTTATGCTCTTTATGCTACCTTCCAATATCCTTCTAATATCTACAATTCACTATGTAAACTCTAAGAGAAAGCTTTGATAAAGAAATAAAGTATAAAGCTTGCAAGTAAAACTAGGATTGGGTTAGCAAGTGGATATGATCACATATGCTTAAGGCATATAGTTGTCATGGCAACAAGCAAGTATTAGCTTGCATAGGTTAACTTGTGTAGTAATGATTGCATAAGTAGGGTATCTTTCAAGTGTTAGCTTGCCTTGTGCAGAGCAGTGGTTGAAGTTCTCCTCGGCTTCTTCCTCGTAGTATCCTCCTTCCTCCTCGTATCCTTGGTCGGTACTAGTGTCTATAAATAAATACGAGGTACACAATCAACAAACAATACTTAACTATTTCCAATCATCACACAATGGTTCACACTAGATAATCTAGCATCATCACTAATATTACAAGATTTAAGCACTTGCCTTATTTGTTTTACTTTCAGGAAAGTAATTTCTACTCATTTAAAAACTACTTAAGATTTAATATTCTCCAACTCAAACATGGGATCATGTTGACACATGTCATCACCACATATTTCAGTACATGGGAATGTGATTTAAAGTGGTGTCACGATTTAATAAGGTTTAACCTTTTTATTTTAATTAAAAAGAGTGACTAGAAATGCCTATGGGGCATTCTTTTATTACTTGAACATTATTTCTGTAAGTAAACCCATATGTTTTTATATATTCTGAAAGGTATGATCAGATGTGATTTTTGAGAGTTGGAATCAACTCAAAAGCTTTTATGGTTGAATTTTCAAAAATGTTTGAATTCAGAAAAGCTTCTTCTTTGTTATTTTACCATGGTTGATCTACATATCTAAATGGTTTGGATCCAACAGGCTTGGATTAAGTATTTCAGTATCTTTCTAAGAAAATTGGTTTCATGCATTTTGGTTCAGTGAATCGAGCTAGGTTGATTTTTGAATCTAGGTACAGAACTATGTTTGAAATTAAATGAATAAAGCTTAATTTGTATTGTTGGGTCGCACAGGATGTTTTAATGGGCCGGCCCACTACACACAACGCGTACGCGGGCTGGTTAAGTGGCTGTCCCCACGCGTCAGTGAGACGGGGAGGGGCGAAGCGGTATGGGGCACTGTGAACCGCACGATCTAACTCTAATCGAACGACTATGGTTCATCCTCCACGTCGGGCAGCGCCAGCGAGACAGAACCCTAACGCGGCAGGTGGGGGTCGTGGGAGGCTCACCGTGGATCAAGCGAGGGTCGGTGACGGGGGCGAATGACGAAGTTGACGATGGAGGTTCTCCTGGTACCGGCAGCTTCTCCTGGGGTGGCTCCAATCGATGGCTTCCTTCTTCTCTAGCAGCGGCGGGCTCTAGCCAAATTCTGGCGATGCGCTGCTCGCCTTGTGCCGGGAGTGAGGTGGGATGGTTCTGGGTGAGAGGGGGAGTGAACTGGTGTGGGGAAAACGAGCGGTAGAGGCCTCTATTTATAGTGGCGGAAGGGGACCGATGGGCGCGGGATGAGCTCGTCGTGGTCGACGGCACAGGCAGTTACTGGCATGGGCGATGGTAGGGGATGGTGCTATGCTCCCTGGCGAAGCTCAACGACATGGTATTGTGGCGTGGGGCGATGCTGATCGGTCAGAACGTCGCGGTGCTCTGAGCGGGTCCGACGGCGGTTTTAATGTCCCACAGCGCGCGTGGTCTGCGTGGCGGCGAACGGGCATGTCTGGCGGTGTGCTGGTGATCGCGCAAGCACGCGGCGAGGGCGGCGCATGGTCTGTGGGTGCTGGTGGAGCGTGGCGCAGGGGCGCTCTCTCGGCACGGTTGCAGAGCAGTTTGGCATGGTCGTGTCGTGTGGTCCAGGGGCTGGCATTGCTCGGGGCTGGGATAGAGAGTGGCAGTGGACAGTGGGGTGCTTGCTAGACATGCTGGCTAGGCTTAGTGCGGCCTCTAGCTTGCTGTTGATACTGGGGTGGCAATGGTGCTCTCGGCATACTTTCCATTGATGGCTAGGCTTGCTCACAGTGGTGCTAAATATTGTTAAAAGGGCTAGATGATATACTAAGGGCTAGTTGCAACCAAAGAGGGAACAAGTCAGGCCAATTTTACTGCACACTATAGTGTTAGATGTTTGTTTGATTTGCATCTACAAGGTGTTTGATGAAATGGCCACAAGAAGTTTAAATTTGAATTTTGGATTCAAACTTTGTGGGTTTGCTAGGCACATACTAGGGAGTGTCTGGTTAGTTGGATTAGTCAAGGGGCATTGGTTTGGTTGGGTTTTGAAAATGGATGATCTTCACATATGAATAACATTCAATTTTGAATTGTGATTTGAATGGGGTTGCCAAATGTTTCTGCAAGTTTGAAAGGTGGGATTTTATTCACTAATACTAGTTCTATCAAGGGGTGAAAAGAATCGGGAAAGTTTCTGTTTGAAATATTGGACTAGAAGCACTCAAAGTGACCTAGTGAGCAAGATTGGCAAAATGACCATTTGCTTTATTTGCTTTGTTTTTATTTTCTTTGATTTGTTTGTGCATGGAAATGTTTTATATGATGTTATTTTCATCTTTAAACTATTTCTTGCTATTTAGGTTAATCACACAAGTCCATTCATGCATTGGTAAAATCATTTCATTCACACATGCATTCATATGATTTTAATTAATCAAAGTTTTTGTTAACCCTAATTTCAGTGATTAGAGTATGATGATCGTTGTGTTATATTTTTCGGATGTTACATCCAGGTACTTTTGTTCTTTCGTTTTCCTTTTCAATTTTACATTTAATTTTCTATTTTTTATTTTGTTGGTTTGGTTTGAAGTGTGTATAAGTAATTCAAAAACTTGGGTTATTATGACTATGATAGAGAAATTTTTTTATATCTCTCAAGATTATTCTGAAAGTGGTTTAGATTTAATTTCTTTCTCACATATCATTATCTGATATTGAAATATCACTTTAACCTTTCAAATGAAACTGTCCTTTAAGAATTCTTTGAACTTTCAAAACTATTCCCTTGGTACTTGGGGATGGATCAAATAGGTTTCAAGATTTTTTTGTATCACTTACCTCGGGTGGAATAAATGTTTTTTGACACTTTCTTATTAGGAAACATTTTGATACGAGAGGAAAACATTTGAAACCTTGACAAAAATCCTTTGTTCAAAATGAATATTTTGAACACTTGTAGGCTTCCATGGTGTCTGTATTTTTCCTTCCTCTATGTGACTAACAAATAAAAGATTTCTTCACTCTTTGGAGTGTGGAATAACAATTAGAATTTTCTATTTGAGATAATTCTCAAATGGATTCCTTTATTTTGGGATATCCTTTATAATATCTTGAAAACTCAATTTGAGTGATGACACTAATTATAAAGAATTTTGGTTTATGGTTTCAATAGATTTTCTACTATTAAACAAGGATGGTTTTTGAGTAAATGTTCTTCTGATGAAAATTATAGTATCATCTTTGTGTGTTTTTCCCAAGGCAAATATTTTTATCCTTTTATAATATTACCCAAATGACAAGGTTTAGGATTTAGTTTCTTAGGTACTTGTGATCATCTTATTATTCCTAGAACACTAGGCTTTAGTGTTATAAGAATGGAATTGTTTCAAAAAAGTGTGAAGTGTTGATCATCTCATTAAAGATGAAACGTAATATTAAGATTGCCCATAAACTTACTTCAAGTGTTTATGAGGTTCCTGTGTGAGTTATGTGGTGCATTTCCTTCCTATCAATATGATGCATGATTAGGCATGACATACGAGTACTGTGAGATTATAGATTCTATGCCTAAACCCTTTTAAAGTTCCATATGATCTCTAATTTACTGTTTGTTTGTACTCTTTTAATTATTCTAATTGTCTAGCTGTAAATATTTGAAGATTCCTAAGTTTGCTTAATGAATATTTGTAGATGCTTCTCTTCATTGTTCTTCATGTTCTTGAGTTGTTCTTCAAGTTCTTGCTTCCTTGCTCCCTCTAGATCTTTCTCTAAAGTCAGTGTGTGTGTGTATGGTCTAAGCTAGTATGGTGAGTTGTGAGGCTTGTGGTCTTGGATTCATGGAAAGGTGACACCTATGTGATGACTCCTCACTTGCATTGATGACTAAGCTACTGGTGTCAAGCTCTCATGAGCTACCTTGGTGGCCAAGTTTCCTAAGGTAACTTAGGATTGAAGCAAGTTGGAAGCCAAGTTTCCTATGTGGCATTATGAAAACAAATATGGATCAAGACAAGTGGAATTTGTCACTATCTCTACTCTTGGGTGAATTAGACATATCGGCTTATTTTCATATTAAGTGAAAGCATAATTTACAATTGCACTTGATCATTATAGGCCTCAATCTTAATTAAGTGAAAACTTAATTAACAATTTAGATGATTTGATTTCATCAAGGCATGATATTTTGAGTTTCAAAACACTGATAGTTGATTTTATTCAAATAGTTGCATCTATTTGATGGAATGCACATGACTTTAGTTTTATTAGATTTCATATATTTATCGGAGTCAATAATAGCGCATGAAAGTTTTAGACGAATATGCTATCCACGTCTCCCCGATTCTTTTTGGTAGTGGGATGGACAACGAGAAAGAAACGTGACAAGATCACCATGGAGCCCGGCTCTCCCGGTGATGCCGGTTCCGCGGCCCAAGATTCATTACCACTTGAACCATTTGACGTGTGGGGATTTGACTTTATGGGACCATTCCCACCATGAAAAACAAAACATACTCATATTTTGGTTCCAGTCGATTATGTGACTAAGTGTGTGGAATGAATCCCAACCAAGAGAATAATGAAGATTCTCAAGGATGTAATCTTCCCTAGGTTTGGACTACCTAGATTTTTAATTACTGATGGTGGTCCTTATTTATTACATGGTGTTCTTAGGAAAACTTTAGCAAAGTATGGTCTCTAAAGTAATATGGAAATTAAGCTCATCTTAGAAAAACATTTAATAGGTCTAGATCTGATTGGCCAACTAAAATTAATGATGCTTTGGCGTTATAGAACTGCTTTTAAGAATCCTATGTGTATGTCTCCTTATAAGATGGTTTATAGTAAAGATTGTCATCTCCCAGTATAATTAGAACATGAAGCTAGGTGGGTTGTTAAGCAACTTAACTTTGAAATTAGAACTTCTGGAGAGAAGAGGATTCTTGACTTGAATTTCTTAGATGAATGGAGGAATGAAGATTATGAGAATGCAAGACTATTTAGATAAAAATTCAAGATTTGGCGTGACAAGAAAATAAAAATAAAGGAATTTAAAGTAGGTGATCAAGTTTTATTTTTCACCTCTCGTTTCAAGTTTTCTGCAGCGAAGTTAATATAAAAATGGCAGGGTCCATTGGTGATACAGGAAGTGTACCACTGTGGACCCATTAGACTTCACCGAGATATGAAAGTTAAACCTCATGTGGTCAATGGACAACGTCTTAAACATTATATTCTAGGTCAAACATTCATTGGAAATGTGGAGGATTTAAATCTCCAGAGTCCCGAGGATGTGATCGCCAAGAATTACCCCTGCCAGAACTCCGAAATCAATAAAGGGTAACTTTGAGGTTCGTAACCATCTTGGAATATCGTGAGATTTTAGGGCAGTGATTATTTTGGAAAATTAAGCCGCATCGTGAAAATATTGGACTAAATGGAGTCTCGAGGGAGGAAAGATGCCATGTGGTGTGGGACCCACCTATGGTCGCACCACTTTACCTATTTCTCTCTCTCTCTCTCTGAAACTCCGTTTCGCCCCTTTATTTTGACCCAAACTCTCCGTCTTACCCTAAAAACCATCAATTTATAGCCCTTTCTGTCGATCAAATGTGGCACTGGGTCTTCTCAAGGCGAGAATTGTTTACCCACCTGTTCTTTGCAGATGATCTTCTTTTCGACCAAGCTATGTATTCATGGTGGAGTACTCCTCTCAGGGGATACCCTCGTGAAGATAGTAGGACTCAGGAGTGGAGATCTCAATCAGGGAGCCAACCATGAGGTGGAGGATATGAGATTGGAAGAGAAGACTATTGGCGGGCCAATTTTTAAGAAGGAGCAAGGGAGATGCGAGAAATCGAATATTCCAAATTCAGAAGACTAGTGGATAAAGGTCTTCAAGCAAGGATTCTTATTCTTCACCAACAAATTGGTAATGAAGAGGAACACTCGTCTGGTTCTCGCTGTCATGTTAAGTTTGTTGTAGGAACATGAGGAAGCGATCAACATAAAATATGTGAGGAGGCATGCAAACAAACATCTCGGTGTTCATGGAAACCATTGCAAGGCTTGAAGAAGATGTTAAGTGATACAAGGCCAGACTAGCGGAGCAATTTGATATCAACAGGAATATGCATGAACCATTGATCGAGATCAGGAAGAACACCAAGAGAGAGTTCTTGAAGGCACTAAGATGAACACGTGTGACAACAACTCAAGCTTGGGGGAGTTCCACCTAGTCTTTTATGCTTTTTAGTTTATCATATGCATCTAGTTATGGTTTTGGTTTGGCAGTGCCTTTTATTTTTGTATCTATCTTTTATTTTAGTTTATGCAAAGCTCTTAGAGCATTATCATGTATCCTTGTTCGAGTGTTTTTTCGATGAAATATAAATATTGCTGTCATCCATGGTTCCATTATCTAGAGTATTTATGCATTACACTAATGCAGATGGGTGCACCATATTTAGAAGCTTTAGTTACACCTTTACTCAAAAACAGATTAACTTGAGTATATTGGACAAATACATAATTAATTTAAGGCTGGAATGATAAAAGTATCAAAGAAAAATATATTGAGATTTAGAATTTGGACGATAGATGTGGTTTTGTAGGATAAAAGGTTAGGAAGAGGAGTAACAAGGGGGCATGAGATACTCTTGTTATGCTTAGTAACCAAAGGGTAAACTGAGGGTTATGGATATTTCAATACACATTCTCTAACGAAAAGGTGGAAACCCGAAAATTCAGTCAGCCATGGAAAGTGCAAGTTAAAAGTTGGAAGAGCATATGACATGATTGAAAGTTTGATAATCCCCAAGAGCAGGGAATCACTATATCACAATTCGATAAGTATTGAGTATCGAACCCACGAGGAGCTAAAGGTAAACTATCTATTCTCTAAAGTACTATAACCCACTTATATGGACTTTTATGCAATGCAATGAACTATAATATGCAAGGTAATGTAAAGTTGTAACATACCTAAAATCATGTTTTCAAAGTTTGCACATCATACATGCATTCATACTCATCTTAGGATCTTTTTCTCAAAAAATAGAAACTTGTGATCTATCATTTTATGTAAGCAAGGCATTGACCCAATGCGACTATCTAGTATGAGATTATTTGTTTTAAACCAAAGATATTTGATCCTAAGTTTGTTTGATAATTTCCAAAGATTGGACAAAGTTTTCAAAACAAAGAATGATTTTAAAACCATTTTTATACCATTATTAAACAATAGTAAAGGCAGTGTTTTCTTTTAAAATTTCAAAGGACCAAAGTAAGTTTGAGTGGACAACAGTGCTAAATGATCAATTAAGAGCTGGATCCATCCTACAAAAATTCAGAACAAATTTGAATTCATTTTTGTTTGAAAATCATTTGAAAATGTTTTTAGGAAATCAAATTACAAATAGAAAAAGATAAAAGAGTAGGGAAAAGGCCAACGCTGCCATTTTGGCCCAGCACAGAATCCAGCCCACTAAGCCCACCCGCGCCAGTTCCCCCTCTACCCTCTCTCACCCGCGCGAAGCGTACCCCGCAGCCACTGACACTGGGCCCTCTCCACGTCAGCATCGTCTTCCCCAGATTCTCGCGCGCAGAAGCCGCTCCGCCGTTACCACCGCGCAGTGACGCTGCGTTTAAACCTCGCTTAAATCCCATTGATTCAGATCATAATTCTCGCCCGCTCCTGGATACTTAAACACCTTGCCGCCGCGGTCATCCCCCCCACACAGAACACTCACCTCGCCACCAGGCTACCAGTATTTCGAGTCACACCGCCGCGGCCCGACGAAATTCGGCGTGTGATTACAGTGAGCTCCGACCACTCCCCTGCCTCTGGTTCAAACAAGCGTGACCAACATGATCTTCTGTGTCTCCTGATGCCATTCTTTTTCCCTCTCATGACCCAGGTCGCCGTCCCAATTCACGCCCGCAAATGTCAGAACCGCCGCTCGACTCCGACGAGCGATTGAGGTAAAACCCAACCGCCCCTTGTGTTCTCCTTGACCCAGTAGTGTTCGTCGTGACCTTGCGCACCTCCTGATACACTTGGTTTGTGCTAGGGTGATCCAAAGCGTCGCATATGTCTTCGTCACCGTGCACCTGACGCTGTCCTCAACTCCGACGAGCTCCTACGGCCACAACAGCTCGCCCCTGTCCACGCCAGCAGTACCTTGAGCTTCCTCGCAACCTTGCGACGCTGGTAAGCACCTCCACTCCCCCTATCCCCCTCTAGAATCACCGGATCGTCGCTGGCAGACGCGCAGCCGCCGCGGTAGCCATTTGCGCCGCCCGTTGTTGGTCAGAGCAACATGGTCCGTTAGATCTGGATCCAGCGGATGCGATTAGATCAACCCACGAAGGGGTATGCGCAGATCTGGGCCGTGCTTAGTTAGTTAGATCCAACGGCCGCGAGCGTGATCTAACGCGAACCGGTACCGTCCAATGAGGAGCTTCCGCGTGGCCTGTAATTTGTTTTAAAAATCTGAATTAGATCTATTAGTGATTCAAACTTGAAAAATTCATAACTTTTGATCCACACGTTCAAATTTTGTAAATTTTATATCATTGGAATCAGGAGAAAGAATTCTATCCATTGATGCACTTTTTTTAATAAATTGCATCTGTAAAATGGGTTGTTTTTGCAGAGACATCTCTAAGCTTATTTTGTATATAAAAATTGTATGGAAAATGTTCTAGGGGCCAAATTAATTTTATTTAGTGTATAATAGTTTTGTTTATGATTCAGTACTGTTTCACTTGTCTTGTTTAATTTAGAAAAATCATCACATGGAATTTGCATGCATTCATATATTTTTGCTTGTATATTTTTGATATGTGAATTTGGTGCTATCATTTTAAATGTAGATTTTGGTGCTAATAGTGATTGTGGTTGTGTCACATCCCAAGATTTTCCAAATCTTTTAATGTGAAAAGTAAATGAATAAAATAAAACTTTGATGAATTTCAGGGTGAGAAGAAACTTTTGATTCCAATTGGAAACCTTCAAACCCTTTTGATCAAACAAATCCTAAAGGGATTTGAAAAGTTAAACAATTAATAAAGAAAATATTTTGAATAAGTGAAATTACTATTTTGGATCTTTTAAATAAAAGGTTTTGGCTTTCAAAAGAAAAAGTGGATTTATAAATAAATATTATTTTATAAAGCCAAATTAAAACTTGGCCAAGCTTTTGGAATAAAATGTTTTGTTTTGATTAAAAATAGTAAAGGTTTATTTAAATAAAATAATAAGGATTTAATATCCAATTTTATTTAAGTAAAGGCTTTTCCCATATTAAATAAAACACTAAAACTTATTTATTTATTTTAAAATAAGTTTTCCAAGTATTTTATATTCTCAAATAAAACCTACTGAAGTGTTTTGGTTTTATTTTAGATTTCAAAATAAATATTTTAATAAAACAAATCCTATTTGATTTAATAATGAGGGTCTATTGTATTTAATTATTAATGGAACCTAAAATAAAAGGGTATTTTGTTTTAAACAAGTTTTCCAAGTATCTTTTATTTTCAAATAAAACCTACTGATTTGGTTTTGAAAATATTTAGATTTCAAATGGAGTTTTTAAATAAATTAAAACCCATTTGATTTATTAACTAGGGTCCATTTTATTTAATTATAAATGGACTCTAAAATAAAAATAATATTTTATTATTGGACTTTGGTTTTGTGTTGTTAAACAGAACCAAATTCAATTACTAGTGTGGTGAATTGTTTGAATTGTTTGATGTTTGAATAGTTGATTAAAATTCAAAACAGAAATTTGAATTAGAAAAAGAAAAAGCAAACAGGAAGAAAAAAATAGAAACTGGCCGACCCAACCCAGCAGCCCAACTAAGCCCAGTACCAGCCCAGTCTTTCTCCTCCTCCACGAAACGTTTTTCACTTAAAATCTCACCCGCAAGGACACTGACTGGTGGACCACACACTCGCGCTCTCTCTCTCTCTCGCAGACAGCCAGGACCCACCCTCTCCTGTTCATCGTCTCCACCACTGCGACCCGTTCTTCCCCGCCCCTGTCGTTGATTCCTCAGGCTTAATTCGTCTTAATGCGGCCACAATTACACGCAGTGATCACGCGTGATAAATCCGCTCTTTCTCCTCTTCCATTCCCCCCCCAAACACCACGCCTCGAGAGCCACCAGGCTGTCTCAACTTTCTCCTGCACCGCCGCCGTATCCGACGAAGTTCACGGCCAATTCCGGCAGCACCGCAACTCCCCCTGCCTCCCCGACCAAGCTCACATCCTCCCCGAACCCTGGCGCATCTCTCTGTGGCCTCAGCTCGCCCGCGAGTGACCTGCATCCTCGCCTCCGTCTTCGTCTGAGCGCCACCGACGGCTAGATCAACTCCGATGAGCTCCTCTGGTAATCCCTGACCGCCCCCTCTCTCTGTTTGACACTAGCATACTCTCCTTCCTCGCACGTGTCTAACGCTCCCTCTGTTTTACACCGACGTGCCTTCTAGCCTCGTTCAGGCAGCGGCGTGCTGACGGAAGCAGGGACTCCGGCGAGCAATTGTCGTCACCTCCGTGCTCCCCTTGGCCAACCAAAGCAACAACGCGAATCAGTGTTTCATTGCGAACCTGGTGAGCAACCTCACTCTTCCCCGCTCGTCCTATTTCGTCGGCAGCGTCATCGACAGAGCCGCGCCGCCGCGCAGCTACCGTCAGCGCCGCCAGTCCCTAGTAAACGCATTGTAGCCGTAGGATGCAAATCAATCGGCTAGGATTAGATCCAATCGAAAAGGTACGCGTCCATGCGCCGCACGTTTCCAGTTAGATCCAACGCACCCCGTAACCGATCTGTGCGAACCGTTTTCGTCCAATCAGAGACAGACACGTGGCCTCTGTTTGATTTAAAAGACAGAAAACTTCTATTAGATTTCCAATTTTGTAAATTGCACAACTTTTGAACCACACGTCCAAAAATTACAAAATCTATATCAATGGAATCAGTGGAACAATCCCTAGCCAACCATGCCTTTTGTTTAGTAAAAAGCCTCTGGAAAAATGGTTGTTTTTGCAGAAACATTTGTATGCTTGTTAAGGATGTAAAAATTGTCTAAAAATGAATTTGGGGATAAAATCTTTTGCAATTGGATTTCTTTGAACCTACTGACCCTAGGAAACACTTTGTGGTTTCAAAAATATATTTGGTGAAACAAAAGAATGATTCTTTGATTTAAAACCATTTCTAGTCAAATAGAAATGTGGTTTATTTATTAAAAATGGTTTTGGAAGAAAACCTTTGGAAAATGTTTTGTTTTAAACTCTCTGACCCCAAACACCAAGTTTTGAGGTTTGAAAACATATTTGGTGAACCCTATAGGTTAATGCCTTAGTAAAAATATTTCTACACCACATAAATTGATACTTTGTTTTGAAAATGGTTTTTGAAGTGAAGCCTTTAGCAAATGACTTTTCCACTTTACAAAATGACCATTAGGTGTTTTCAAATGTTTATGACCCATTAGGAACCACTTTTTCAAACAAAACAAAGCTTGGCATGCTTGCATGCATTACTTTGACTTTGTTATTTTATGTGTTGTTTTGCTTGATTGGTAGATTGAGTTTGTGCCTTGCTTGATTGATTTGTAGTGACTTGAAGAGTGTGATTGTTGCAAGGACAAGGAGTGAACCTATACCCTCTACCAAAAAGGCAAGTGATGCTTCATACTTTTGGTCCCATTACTTTCACTATGCATCAGTGATTTTTCTAAGTAAAACTTGCATAGAATTTTGCTAAGTATAAACCTTGCTACAGGAAAACCTAGTAGATGAAACCTTAGTGGAAATCTTCCTAAGTTAAGATTCCTATTACTATCAAGCTTAGCCTAGCTAATAGAAAACATGGGTGGAATATATATTCACACTACGGAAAATATTCTAAAGTCTGAGGACTTGTGTTTTGTTTAATAAAACAACTAAGTTAATGAATCACCTGGGTGGAATGGGACTTGCTTGGTGGATTTTGGTTGAGTGGTTCACAAGGCCCATGTCTATGGTTGACCTTGTGTATCTCACTTGTGGATGGCCACCCAGGAACAAAGAGATTTGAGATGTCAAATGTTGAGAAGCTTCAAGTGCAACAACTTGGCAATATGGGCTCTGCCATGATCATATAGGTTGCAAGAACTTAGCCATATGGACAGTGGGTGGTAGTGTTTTATAGGTTGGAGCGCGTCCATTTTGGTCTAAGGGAAAGCTTCTGAAAGATCTTGTCTTGGGAAACCAAGTCTTGTGGGGAAAGTGCACCACCTCTGAAGAGTGTAAATCTAAGTACTTAGCCATGTCCCTGGTAAAGGTCAATTTGAGCATCAAGACATGGAAGCAATCAAGAATCTCATCATTCAAATTTCTAAGTTAAAACTTGTGGTTTGAACAAGGGTTAAAGGATCTTCAAATCTTTGATTGAGAAGAATGATTTTGTCAAAGCAAAAACTTAGTGTTTTCAAAATGTTAAGGAAAAATCTATTTTGAGCAATGCAAGCCTCAACTCCACTTAGCCAAATGCATATAGATGATAGACTCCACCATACTACCATAGTATCACTTGCCAATACAATTCAAATGTATTGACCCTTGTGGCTGTAACTTGTAATGTTGCAGGTTTGATTGATTTTAGTGAAGATTGATTGATTAGGATTACAAAGTCTACAACCAACATCTGCCTGTGGCACTTTGAAGATGAAGAACCCATATTTATAGTTATTCCGCTACAATGTAATGTAATAGCCAAATGAGCTATGTATGATGTAATAAGATTATATTATTCCTGGTTATAAAGTTATATTATGACCTTTGTTTCTTGATATTACATCTTAACTGTGGATGCTAGCTATTGATCCAGGGACTAGCATTGTAAACACAGGGGACTCCACCTTATATTGTGTAAAGGTTGGGACACTCCCTCTACAGATGGTATCAGAGCATTGTGTTTCCTGTAGGATTTGTAAACATAAGATTGGACAAAAACCCTTAGAAAAATAGGAGTTGTATTTGTTCCAAAACTTATTTACAAAAAATCTTGTAAACTCTTTCCTTAACCATTTTGGTTTCAACTCTACATCTCTTCTACTTCAACTTGATGGATGGAAACCTACCCCATGACCAAATAATACACCATGTGCAAAGGACTTCTTCAACACTTTCAACTCTAATGACTTCAACTTCTTCAACTCTAATGACTTCAACATCTTCAGCATATTCACCAAGGACTTTCAACCTTGGAAACCACTAAGGACTAGTGAGACAAGAAATCTTGCTCAAGATTTGGAGACTAAGGAAAGATAAGTTAGAAGTAGCCTACATCACCTTTGAGATTTTGTGACCAAGAGTTTTTCCAAGGAAACCATGATCTCATGCAAGAAGAATCAACCAAGAAGGAAGAAAGATCTCAAGTGAACCATATAGATGGACCACCATATTTTAGTTAAGTCAAACACACCAACTTATGTGGTGTAACAAAAATATTTTTGTTGCCTAAAAAGTGCTTGAACTTTGTTGTTTGAGTGAATGTTTGTTTGTGAATGCTTGCACATTGCTAGTGTGAATTGTGATGTGTGTGATTAGAAATATTTCCTTAGAAATATCTTGCATATTCTAATCCCAATCCAACCCAAACAGATGACTACTCCAAGAGACTCCAAGGTTGATGACACCAACAACAACCAAGAGGACAACATGAGAGAACTTATTGCAACCCAAAACCAGTTGATCCAAGAGACAACTCAGCTTTTAGCCAACAACAATGGACTAGACCTAGCCATACAAAGGATTTTGAAACTTCAATCCCAATTGTTGCAAGGATTCGTTACTCAAATGATCAACATGGGAGAAAACTTTTCCCAAAGAGCTAATGACAACAAGGATGACAAAGATGCTAATCTAGAAGGAACCCAAGCTAGCAATATTTTTAGAGACAAGGACCATGCATACAAGGAACATGAAGATCAATGCCCCAAGAAGAGAGAAAGATCTCCCACCTATGAAGAACATGAACTAGAAGAACTCCAAGCTTTGGAGAGACCCAAAAAGAAGAAGAAGAAGAAATGCCCCAATCCTAATAAGGAGGATATTACTCAAGTGCAATGTTACAATTGCAAAGAGATGGGACACTATGCCAATGAATGCCTAGAAAAGAAGAAGAACCAAAGAAACAAACAAGAGGCAATGATACCAAAGGAAAAGAAATATATCAGCCAAGTGATGTGTTTCAAATGCAAGGAACTAGGCCACTATGCAAGCAACTGTCGAGAAAAGATGAAGAACAAGTTGAACAAGTCTATGAAGGATCTCACCCTTGGCCCATGGGTCAAGTGTGGAAACAAAGGACACTATGCAGAAGGTTGCCCAGAGAAGTTTCCCCAGGATCCCAAGAAGGCCAATATGTAATTTTTGTTTGAAAATTTTTAAGGGTGGTAGTACCCTAGATGTTTTGAGCCTACTTGTAACCCCTAGCCTCCCCAAATCTCGGGACGAGATTTATTTTAAGGGTGGTAGCCTGTCACATCCCAAGATTTTCCAAATCTTCTAATGTGAAAAGTAAATGAATAAAATAAAACTTTGTTGAATTTCAGGGTGAGAAGAAACTTTTGATTCCAATTGGAAACCTTCAAACCCTTTTGATCAAACAAATCCTAAAGGGATTTGAAAAGTTAAACAATTAATAAAGAAAATATTTTGAATAAGTGAAATTACTATTTTGGATCGTTTAAATAAAAGGTTTTGGCTTTCAAAAGAAAAAGTGGATTTATAAATAAAGATTATTTTATAAAGCCAAATTAAAACTTGGCCAAGCTTTTGAAATAAAATGATTTGTTTTGATTAAAAATAGAAAAGGTTTATTTAAATAAAATAATAAGGATTTAATATCCAATATTATTTAAGTAAAGGCTTTTCCCATATTAAATAAAACACTAAAACTTATTTATTTATTTTAAAATAAGTTTTCCAAGTATTTTATATTCTCAAATAAAACCTACTGAAGTGTTTTGGTTTTATTTTAGATTTCAAAATAAATATTTAAATAAAACAAATCCTATTTGATTTAATAATGAGGGTCTATTGTATTTAATTATTAATGGACCCTAAAATAAAAGGGTATTTTGTTTTAAACAAGTTTTCCAAGTATCTTTTATTTTCAAATAAAACCTACTGATTTGGTTTTGAAAATATTTAGATTTCAAATGGAGTTTTTAAATAAATTAAAACCCATTTGATTTATTAACTAGGGTCCATTTTATTTAATTATAAATGCACTCTAAAATAAAAATAATATTTTATTATTGGACTTTGGTTTTGTGTTGTTAAACAGAACCAAATTCAATTACTAGTATGGTGAATTGTTTGAATTATTTGAATGTTTGAATAGTTGATTAAAATTCAAAACAGAAATTTGAATTAGAAAAAGAAAAAGCAAACAGGAAGAAAAAAAATAGAAACTGGCCGACCCAACCCAGCAGCCCAACTAAGCCCAGTACCAGCCCAGTCTTTCTACTCCTCCACGAAACGTTTTTCACTTAAAATCTCACCCGGAAGGACACTGACTGGTGGACCCCACACTCGCGCTCTCTCTCTCGCAGACAGCCAGGACCCACCCTCTCCTGTTCATCGTCTCCACCACTGCGACCCGTTCTTCCCCGCCCCTGCCGTTGATTCCTCAGGCTTAATTCGTCTTAATGCGGCCACAATTACTCGCAGTGATCACGCGTGATAAATCCCCTCTTTCTCCTCTTCCATTCCCCCCAAACACCACGCCTCGAGAGCCACCAGGCTGTCTCAACTTTCTCCTGCACCGCCACCGTCTCCGACGAAGTTCACGGCCAATTCCGGCAGCACCGCAACACCCCCTACCTCCCCGACCAATCTCACATCCTCCCCGAACCCTAGAGCATCTCTCTGTGGCCTCAGCTCGCCCGCGAGTGACCTGCAGCCTCGCCTCCGTCTTCGTCTGAGCGCCACCGACGGCTAGATCAACTCCGATGAGCTCCTCTGGTAATCCCTGACCGCCCCCTCCTCTCTGGTTGACACTAGCATACTCTCCTTCCTCGCACGTGTCTAACGCTCCCTCTGTTTTACACCGACGTGCCTTGTAGCCTCGTTCCCGACAACGGCCGAGCGTGCCTGACGGAAGCAGGGACTCCGGTGAGCAATCGTATTCACCTCCGTGCTCCCCTTGGCCAACCAAAGCAACACCAAGAATCAGTGTTTCATTGCGAACCTGGTGAGCAACCTCACTCTTCCCCGCTCGTCCTATTTCGTCGGCAGCGTCATCGACAGAGCCGCGCCGCCGCGCAGCCACCATCAGCGCCGCCAGTCCCTGGCAAACGCGTTGTAGCCGTAGGATGCGAATCAATCGGCTAGGATTAGATCCAATCGAAAAGGTACACGTCCATGCGCCGCACGTTTCCAGTTAGATCCAACGCACCCCGTAACCGATCCGTGCGAACCGTTTTCGTCCAATCAGAGACAGACACGTGGCCTCTGTTTGATTTAAAAGACAGAAAACTTCTATTAGATTTCCAATTTTGTAAATTGCACAACTTTTGATCCACACGTCCAAAAATTACAAACTTTATATCAATGGAATCAGGGGAACAAGCCCTAGCCAACCATGCCTTTTGTTTAGTAAAAAGCCTCTAGAAAAATGGTTGTTTTTGCAGAAACATTTGTATGCTTGTTAAGGATGTAAAAATTGTCTAAAAATGAATTTGGGGATAAAATCTTTTGCAATTGGATTGCTTTGAAACTACTGACCCTAGGAAACACTTTGTGGTTTCAAAAATATATTTGGTGAAACAAAAGAATGATTCTTTGATTTAAAACCATTTCTAGTCAAATAGAAATGTGGTTTATTTATTAAAAATGGTTTTGGAAGAAAACCTTTGGAAAATGTTTTGTTTTAAACTCTCTGACCCCAAACACCAAGTTTTGTGGTTTGAAAACATATTTGGTGAACCCTATAGGTTAATGCCTTAGTAAAAATATTTCTACACCACATAAAATGATACTTTGTTTTGAAAATGGTTTTTGAAGTGAAACCTTTAGCAAATGACTTTGCCACTTTACAAAATGACCATTAGGTGTTGTCAAATGTTTATGACCCATTAGGAACCACTTTTTCAAACAAAACAAAGCTTGGCATGCTTGCATGCATTACTTTGACTTTGTTATTTTATGTGTTGTTTTGCTTGATTGGTAGATTGAGTTTGTGCCTTGCTTGATTGATTTGTAGTGACTTGAAGAGTGTGATTGTTGCAAGTACAAGGAGTGAACCTATACCCTCTACCAAAAATGCAAGTGATGCTTCATACTTTTGGTCCCATTACTTTCACTATGCATTAGTGATTTTTCTAAGTAAAACTTGCATAGAATTTTGCTAAGTATAAACCTTGCTACAGGAAAACCTAGTATATGAAACCTTAGTGGAAATCTTCCTAAGTTAATATTCCTATTACTATCAAGCTTAGCCTAGCTAATAGAAAACATGGGTGGAATATATATTCACACTATGGAAAATATTCTAAAGTCTGAGGACTTGTGTTTTGTTTAATAAAACAACTAAGTTAATGAATCACCTGGGTGGAATGGGACTTGCTTGGTGGATTTTGGTTGAGTGGTTCACAAGGCCCATGTCTCTGGTTGACCTTGTGTATCTCACTTGTGGATGGCCACCCAGGAACAAAGAGATTTGAGATGTCAAATGTTGAGAAGTTTCAAGTGCAACCACTTGGCAATATGGGCTCTGCCATGATCATATAGGTTGCAAGAACTTAGCCATATGGACAGTGGGTGGTAGTGTTTGATAGGTTGGAGCGCGTCCATTTTGGTCTAAGGGAAAGCTTCTGAAAGATCTTGTCTTGGGAAACCAAGTCTTGTGGGGAAAGTGCACCACCTCTGCAGAGTGTAAATCTAAGTACTTAGCCATGTCCCTGGTAAAGGACAATTTGAGCATCAAGACATGGAAGCAATCAAGAATCTCATCATTCAAATTTCTAAGTTAGAACTTGTGGTTTGAACAAGGGTTAAAGGATCTTCAAATCTTTGATTGATAAGAATGATTTTGTCAAAGCAAAAACTTAGTGTTTTCAAAATGTTAAGGAAAAATATATTTTGAGCAATGCAAGCCTCAACTCCACTTAGCCAAATGCATATAGATGATAGACTCCACCATACTACCATAGTATCACTTGCCAATACAATTCAAATGTATTGACCCTTGTGGCTATAACTTGTAATGTTGCAGGTTTGATTGATTTTAGTGAAGATTGATTGATTAGGATTACAAATTCTACAACCAACATCTGCCTGTGGAACTTTGAAGATGAAGGACCCATATTTATAGTTATTCCGCTGCAATGTAATGTAATAGCCAAATGAGCTATGTATGATGTAATAAAATTATGTTATTCCTGGTTATAAAGTTATATTATGACCTTTGTTTCTTGATATTACATCTTAACTGTGGATGCTAGCTATTGATCCAGGGACTAGCATTGTAAACACAGGGGACTCCACCTTATATTGTGTAAAGGTTGGGACACTCCCTCTACAGGTTGTGAAGATTGTTGCTACTCCCCCAACTACCAAGGCAAGTGGTGCTTCATATTTTTGTCCCAATATTTTGACTATACATTAAAAATATTTTGTATAGGGATTGCATTAATATTTTGCTAAGTATCTAAATGCAATGCTTGTGAAATCCTAGTAGTTATAGAATTGTTAGAATTATCTCTAAGTTAAGATACTTGCTATTTCCATGCTTAGCCTAGCTAGTAGAAACCAAGGGTGGAATATATTCATGCTATGTAAAAATATTGCTAAGTCTTTGACTTATTGTTTTACTTAATAAAACAACTAAGTGAATGAAACACTTGGGTGGAATGGTAATTGCTTGGTGGTTTTGGTTGAGTGGTTACACAGGGACCATTTCTATGGTTTACCTTGTGTATCTCACTTGTGGATTGCCACCCAGGAACAAAGGGATTTGAGATTCCAAATGATAAGAAGCTTCTAGTGCAGTCACATGGCATTATGGGCTCTGCCTGGATCATATCGCTTGCAATAACTTAGCCAAATGGACAATTGGTGGTAGGGGATTGATAGGTTTGGAGCGCGTCCATTTTGGTCTAAGGGAAGGCTTCTGAAAGGTCCTGTCTTGGTGAAAATCAAGTCTTGTGGGGAAAGTCCACAACCTCTGCAGATGGAATAAACTAATTACTTAGCCGTGTCCCTTGTAATGGACAACTTGAGCATCAAGACATGGAAGCTATCAAGAATCTCCTCATCCCAATTTTCTAAGTAAAACTTGTGGTTGAACAAGGGTGAAGGTTCACCAATTTCTATTGGTGGTTCCTTGGGAAAGTTTTTTCCATACAAAACTTAGTGTTTTCAACTGATAGGTAAAACCTATTTTGATCAAAGCAATCCTAAACTACACTTAGCCAAATTCATGTACTAACTAGATGTTAATATTCTACTAAGGTATCACTTGCACATACTATTCCAATGTATTGACCCACTGTGGCTCTAACTTGTGATGTTGTAGGTTACTCTGATGATGATTAGGGGTTATGAGTCTACACTCAACATGCTTGCCTGTGGCACATGAAGATGAAGACTTCTATTTTATATTGTTAAGTTAAACTCCTGTACTAGCCTATGGCTATGGAGTTGTAAAAGACTATGTTATCTCTGGAATGACGATGTAATAATGACCTTTGTTTGTGTGTACTTCATCTTAAACTGTGGATGCTAGCATTGATCCAGGGACTAGCATTGCAATCACAGGGATCTTTACCTTTATAAAGGTGGGATCTTACAGATGGTATTAGAGCACTATGTTGCCTGTAGGATTATAACCCTAGGATTGGATTAGAAACCACTAAGGAAAAAATTTCAACAATTTCCACACTTTTCTTTTCCTTCTCGTAAACTTTTCTAATCTTCTTTCTCGTCTCTATTTGTAGATGAACTCCATCAACGAAGCCGTGAGGAAGGGACCAATCATGACCATGACCTTGGAGTGTGAGACAGAATTTCCCAAGGCCCTCAAGGACCTCATGGTTGCCATGGGGATACATGGTGCAGTTGTGTATAAAGGATTCCCCGTGATGGATGAAGGAGTAGAGTACTGGTGGGTGCAACTTCACTTGTACAACAACAAGGAAGACAACCACAAGGAATCAGGATTCTGCATGGTCACCAACTCAGTAATGCACAACACATTCTTTGACTCTGCAAGAGATGCAGCTTGGAAGGCCATCAAGGAGCTTGGTGACAGACTCAAGTGCAGAATTCTTAACACCCAAAATGACCTTAGGGAAGAAAAGAAGCATACCCAAGAGTTAGAGGCTACCAACCAACGTTTAAGAGAGGACACCATAGACTTAGCAATGGATTCATGTGATCAGGATCGACAGATTGCCTCTAGGGATGCCTTGTTATCCAACTTTGCAAGTGAGATGGGATTGTAATGTACTTCATTAGTTGGACCACAACATCTATCGTTTTATTTCCAAAAATTTGTCTAAGTTATGTTGAACCTTTGATGCTTGTAATGGACTGATGTATGCCATGACTTGTGTGTTTGTTGCCAAAGATATGCTTGTGATACTTTGTATTGTGATTTGTCTCTATTGATGTTGATTCTAACTTTTATCTATCTTATAAAATAGATGCCTAATGTTACTATCAACACGGCTGAAGAGTTCAAGGGAACTCGTTTTGGCACTCGTCTTATTAAGCTCACTAGTGTGCTCAACCTTCCGCTCCCTAGCATCATGACGCTCCCCCTCACCAAGTTTGAGAGGAAGGACCTTTGGGGCTTCAAAGTTACTCAGCCAAGACGCCAGACTAAGCCAACCACGGAGGCTATCACTTTCAAGCTAATGCATGACGACAAGGAGAGAGGCTTAGATGTAGTCATGCAGGATTTACTTGGGCGTCTGGTAGGGAGGCACTCCAGAGAGCTTAGAGGTCTTTACTTTCACGCCTTCGGAAGACGCGACAAGGAGGGCGAGGCTATTGAGTTCGAGGATGCTGCTAGAGAGACGGTGGAGCCGATTCGTCTGTACCTTCAGGACCTAGAGGTTTTCATTAGGCACCTAGATACCGATAGGACCAACATCATGCTTAGCAATGATGAGCTACAGGTGCAGCTTCATGAGAAGGACAAGCTCTTCGCGGAGCAAGACAAGATAGTCAAGGAAATGGAGGCCAATTTTGAGAGCCAGGACAGGAAATTCAAGAGCCAGGAGAAGAGAGTCCAAGACCAGAACAAGAAGATCCGGGAGATGAAGGAAGAGCTAGAGACCAAGGACTTCGAGCTCGAGCATCAGCAGGGTGTGATTGAGAGACTTCGTTCACAGAAGAGGGCTCGTAAGGACAAGATAGAGGCCTTGACTACCAATGTCGAGGAATACAAGACCACTATGGAGAATGCAGGTCTTACACTTGTTGATGAGGAGGTTGATGCAGAGGAGTAGTGATGACTACTCATTTATCCTTCATTTACCATACTTATGATTATTGAGTCGCAATGACCATCCAACATGTGGATGGCTTGCTATCGTGTGTTTGCTTCACTACTAGGAAAATGGCTATAGGTAATCAGCACATCCGTGGCTCACATGGTTGAAGTGCCCCACGGCTAAAACAGGCGTGGCTCACCTGTGGGCAGTGCCCTACTAGTAACTAGAATAACCGTGGAGCACATGACTATAGTGCGCCACAGATGTGTGTGGGCCAGGGGCCTGTTGGCCGCACGCCAAACATCTGTAGCGCACTAGGGTCATGTGCGCCACGGTTGTTAGTCTCATCTGTGGCGCACATGGGGGGGTGCGCTACGCCTAAGCGCACGCCCCTACGCTGTAAACGGCCACAAACACGTGGCGCACGGCCTAGTGCGTCCTTTGGGTAAACATCATGGCGCACATGGCCTAGTGCGCCACGGTTGTCTACTCCTGTGGCGCACTAGGGCCGTGCGCCACGGATGTCGATTTTTTAGGACAGCACTTTATGTGCACATGTGTGACCACACATCCACCACCCCACACTTCACTTTCCCCTTCTTCTTCCTCCTTAGATATAGTCAGGATCTTCTCCTTCCCACCTCAATTTCTCCACCCATTCACCATTTTTAGCATGTAAAACTTGCTTTGGATGTTACATAAGTAATAGAGGAGGTCTCCGGTCTCTCATCTCCTTCTCCGGTCGATGCGCGCACCTCTCCTTTCCATCTTTTCTCGCGATCGGTCTCTCATCTCGGTAAGTTGTCCATGTAAGGATGTGTTCATGTGTATATGGATGATGTGCTCATATGTATGTAGATGATCGATGCTCATGATGTGTGTATGTGGAGAGGATGGTCATATGTGTGTGTGTATATGGAGAGTATCGATGATGCTCATGCATGTGCGTATGGAGAGGATAATGATATGTTCATGTGTGTATGGATCGGTCTCGATCTCTCTCTCTTGTGTTTGTATGTGAACAAGTTGCCATTTGTTTTGCCAAAATGTTGATTCATTTCCATTTTGGCAAGACTTTGGCATTCATAAAGGTCCTAATTTTAGGATAGGTCATGCCGAAATTTTCTATCGACCATTGCATGCATGCATTCATTATGTGGTTCTAATAGACTTCAAAATTGTACCGTGTACACCATGCAGGCAAAAATGGTCCGCATAATGAGAGAAGGCATTGTGGCTAGATTTTTGAAATGTGCGACGGCCGACATGATACGAAATAACAATACAGATATAAGATGTCCGTGCAGAAGATGCAAACTCAACTGGGTGATCGACCCAGATTCCGGAAATCTGCAGGCGCACCTGCTCCGCCATGGTTTCATGGATGGTTACACTCGTTGGATAAGCGATGACGTAGATGATGGAGACGATGAAGGTGGCCAACATGACGATAATCATCATCACGGCGAGAACAGGAGAGATGATGAAGAGTATCCTGGAGATGGTGAAGGTGCGGGCATCCGGATGATGATGATCTAGATCTTGGGAGGAGCGGACGGCGATGGAACAACGTCAGTTGAGTGCGGGACCCTTATGTGCAAGAGCTTCTCAAGCATAGTAACGCCAGGGCTGCCGCTAGAGAGAAATCCAAGCTTGCGCAACTTGAGAAAGACGCGGTTACTCCATTGTGTGAAGGATGCAGGCCCGATGATACCCGGTTGAATGTAACGCTCAAGGCTATGGAGATGAAGGCAAATCACAAATTGAGCGACGCAAGCTTCGACGATATGATGGCATTCTGGCACGATCGTCTCCCGGAGGGGAACACATGTCCAACTAGTATCAAGGATGCCAAGAAAATCGTCTGTCCTCTCGATCTACCGCACGTTAGATATCACGTATGCATCAACGATTGCATCATTTATCGGGGCGAGGAGTGCGGCGTGAGTCGATACAAGAAAGGGAAGAAAGCACCTCGAAAATTGGTATGGTACTTTCCTATCACTCCTCGTTTGCAGCGCTATTTCGCGGACCCTAAGGAAGCGAAGCTCATGCGATGGCATGCAGAAAGGAAGAAGCCAGGAGATGATGATGACCCCAAAAAGGATGAGCTGGCGCACCTTCGGATGCTAGCGGTGGAAAGCATTGGACCTCGAATTCCCGAATTGGAGATTCGAGGAACATCAGGCTTGGTGCAAGCACCGATGGACTCAATCCGTTCGGTAGCCAGAGCAGCACACACAGCACTTGGCCCGTGTTTGTATGGATGTACAACCTCCCTCCATGGTTGTGCATGAAGAAGAAGTACATACAAATGAGTATGCTAATTCAAGGGCCGAAACAACCTGGTACCGACATCAATCTGTATCTCGGGCTGTTGAAAGAGGAGCTAGCCACGTTATGGGAATCTGGAGCCAATACTTACGACGCCATCGCACAAGATTATTTCACTATGAGAGCCGCGTTGATCACTACGGTGCAAGACTATCCAGGTTGTGGGTATATCTCGGGGCAGGTTATCCAAGGATTCTGCGCATGCGTTAGGTGCATGGATAACACAAGCTATCTCCAAATAGAGAAAGATCTAGGGTCATCGAAAACCGTGTTCATGGCGCACCGGAGGTGGCTCGGCAAGAATGATCCATGGAGAAAACATGGAGACCTGTTCGATGGCAAATCAGAGACCCGAGGAATCCCAGAGCGTAGGAGCAGCGAAGAAGTGGAAGAGTTCTTTGAAAAAGGAAAGATTGTCCTAAGCACGGAAAGAAGCGAAAGAGGCAACAAGACAAGCCATTGATGAAGGTATGGAAAACAAGGTCTGTTTTACGGGAGTTGCCATCTTGGAAGTTTCTCCATGCGCCTCATAGCCTCGACATCATGCATATCACGAAAAACGTGCGAGAGTCGGTCGCCACCATAATCAACATACCGAGATAGGACGAAAGATGGTCCGAAAGCAAGGCGACCTGATATGCTTGGGTATCCGGAAGGAGCTTCACGGAGGACGACTACTCCCGATGATCGGGAAGATGGCGATGATCATGAGTCGGAGGCGACACAAGGTCGTCGGAAGGGTAAAAGTTCAAGAAGAACTAATATTACTGCCCTCCTTCTTGCTTCACTCTAAGCCGGATGAGATCAAACAGTTTTCAAGTGCCTTCTAGGAGTCAAATTTCCTTACGACTCTGGCAAGATAAGCGAGATACCTAGGCGAAGCAGAGGTTCGATGGCATGAAGTCTCAAGGCTGTGCCGTGCTAATGACGCAGTACTTCCGGTCGCACTAAGAGGGATAATGGACGAGCACGTCCGTGAAAGCGTTATTTGGCCTATGCAAGTTTTTCGGCGTCATCTCTAGGAAGTCGATTGGCGTGAATCAGCTCGGAAGGCTACAGGAGGAGATCGTGGTGATACTATGTGAGCTTGATGTCTACTTCCCATCCGCATTCTTCGACATTATGGTGCATCTGCTGGTCCATGTCGTGGAGGACATCGTACAACTCGGGCCGATGTTCCTCCGCAGCATGATGGCGTTCAAAAGGATGAACGGACACATCAAAGGATACATTTGCAACAGGTCCCGTCCAGATGGAAGCATAGCCAAGGGCTTTCGGCGAAGAGTGCATCTCTTTACGCATTTAATTATCTAGACATCGAGAACCCTGTCGGTCTTCCCGTCAACAGGCACCTTGGCAAGCTCGACGGATCTGGTCACCGAGAGGGTCGTCGCATACTGCATGCAGACTTCGATTTTCGTCGCGCAGACTTTGATCGAGCAAACCTCGTCGGCGCTACAGCATTTAGAACTGGTCGATCCTTGATGCGAAGCACAAAAGGTTAATCGAGAAGAAGTACGGTGGCATACAGAGGGCCGAGGAGAAATAATCAAAGAGCACAACTCAGATTTCACACATTGGTTTAGGCAGACACTCCTTGATAATCCCCCGCGCTCGCATTCTTCTGACACGGAAAAGATCATATTCACCTTGTCGTAGGGACCGATGCAAAACCTGGTGACCTATCAGGCGTATGATATCTACGGCTACACATTCTACACGGAGGAAAAGGACAACAAGTGTGATTATCAGAACTCAGGCGTAACGTCGGAATTCTACACCGATGACAACGTGAAGGAAAGATTCTACGGAAGAATCGAGGAGATCTGGGAGCTCAACTACTGTGGAGAAAAGGTGCCGATGTTCCGTGTCAGATGGGCAAAGAGCGTCGAAAGAGAAGACCGGTATTTCACAACCATGGTTATACCCGAATCAGCCAAATCCAAGGCCGCCGGTGCAAACGTGGCCGCGAAAAATGAACCATGGGTACTGGCTACCAAAGTGGACCAATGTTTTTTCATTACCGACCCGACAAAGCCTAGGCGTGTTGTCGTGAGGAGAGGAAAAAGAAACATCATCGGAATGGATGGAGTCGCCAACGAGCAAGACTTAGACCAGTACGACGACCCAAAGATTGAAGATGACGACGACTACGATGCAGCAACATACATCACAAGAAGAAAAAGGACAACCCTACCCAAAAAAGGTAGCCCGTTCGAAAGAAGAAACATTAAAGTGCCGGGGCTAAATTATTCAACCGCGACAAAGAAGGGAAAAAAGATTGTAAAACGCTAGCTCAAAAAATATTGTAAAACGCATGGTAGAACAAGATTGTAATATTTATGGAAAAATTATTATGACATATTTGAAGCATATTTAATTTGTACCACTTTTATGACATATATTATCACTTTTGGGCATTTTTGGAATATATAAAAGTATTTTAAAAACAAAACAAAACTTTTGTAGCATATATCACCACTTTTGGGCACCAGGATTCGAACCTGGGTGCTAACAGGTTTAGAATAGACCAGTGGGCGGAACCAGTGGGGTAAGGCAGTGCTAGTGTTAGCAAAGGGGGTGGCAGCCCTCTTATGTAAGTAGTCGTACTCACTTAGGCGTAGCGCACCCTGGGCAAGTGCGCTACGGTTATCCATAGCGCACTTGCCCAGGGTGCGCTACGCCTAAGTGAGTATGACTAGCAGTCAACAACTCCATCGTCCTTAGCCGCATATCCCATCCCCATCGTCCTCCGACACCGCAACTCTGACGACGCCACCGCCGCATCTCGGCAGCGCCACCGCCGCCAGCCACGCCGGAGGAGGAGGAGGCCACCTCGTCTTGGCTCGAGGAGGCCGTGCGCTCGAGGAGGAGGATCCCGCGCGCCCGTTGCTCGAGGAGGAGGAGGCCGCTGCTGCTCGAGGAGGAGGAGGCCGTGGAGGAGCCCGCCGTCGTCCTCATCTTAGAGGTGAGCCTCGCCCTCCTCTCCCTCTCGCCTCTCTGCATCCATTCCATCTTAGAGCCGCGCCACTTTGCTCGAGGTTAGGGTTCAGAGGATTAGGTTAGGGTTCGAGGATTAGAGGTTAGGGGTTCGAGGAGTTCTTGTTGAGATGGTGCATGGCGGTGCGATGGGTTTTGCTTAGTTCTTGTTCGGAGGAATTTGATATTCGGTGGTTGTTTTCCTTTGTCGGTGACAAAATTCAGGTGACTTTTAATTAGTGCATTCTCGATGGATCTGTAAATCCATTTACCCGATGGCTGCAGAGTCATGTTGATTAAATTACCAAGAGCACATCCTTTGGAACCATTTGTTCGAGTCATGTTCGATTAAATTACCAAGGCACAAGAACCATTTGTTCCTTTGATGCGAGATGATCTTTGAAGCTATGACGATAAATGTAGCTTGTAGTCTAGGTTTAGGCACAACTGAAAGATGGATGGCAGCCGCAACTGAAAGATGCAGATGATGTTGTGAACTCCCTCTGTCCCCCTCTCTGCTGTGAACCCTAGGTTTAGGCACCACTGAAAGATGGATGGCAACAGCAACACAAAAGGATGGGTCTGCTCTCTGTTAGCATGTATCTTGTAGTTCTATTAGCATGTAGCTTGTAGTTCTTGTGTGTTTGCTCTCTGTTTCTGCTTGTAGTATTGTCCCTACTGCTGGTTTATATAGAAGTTGGGGGAGGGGTAATGGTAGATAGAGAGGAGGAGGGGGAGGAGGAGCAGAGAGAGTGGAACAGGACAACCAAACCAAAGAACAGAGAGCTATAGAGGTTTTCTATAGCTCTGAATTTTCTTTAGAGTATTGCAAAGAACAGAGAGCTATAGAGGTTTTCTATAGCTCTGAATTTTATTTAGAGCATTGCAAAGAACAATCCCTTCATTACTTAGCTCTGCCTAGGATGCAAAGGCTGAGGCTTTGATGATGTTTGTATACAAAAGCTATTGCTTGCTTATGAAACTATCCAATGATGATCTTGTACTCCATGTGAGTACAGAGCTGAGGATTTTCTATTGCCCCCTCTATTTTCTTTAAGATGCAATAGTAAGAACAGATGCAAGGACCATGTGCTGGTGAACCACGTGCTCTGGATTAGTGCTGAACCATGTGCTCTGGATTAGCTAGTAGTAAGAAAATATGCAAAAGTAGTTACACCTCACAGGAACTTGATCAATATCATAAATTCAGAACAGTAAAAAGGAACATATGATCATGCAAGGAATGGTTTTTAGTTACAGGTGTGGTTATTTCAAATGCAGTAATGGTCTTGCTGTCATCACTTGGTCATTTCAAATGCAGTAATGATCTTGCTGTCATCACTTGGTTATTTCAAATGCAGTAATGATCATGCAAGGAATAGTTTTTAGTTACACCTCAAAGGAATGCTGTCATCACTTGGTCATTCGCTTGCTGTCACTTGCTGTAATGATCTTCTAGTATAGAACTTGGTCATTTGTTGTATTCTCATTTGCTTGCTGTCACTTGCTTAAATTGATAACAAAAGTATATATGGTTGTGGCACTGTGCTGGGACTGGATGGATGTGGTTGTGAAATGGTTTGTGCTTGTATATGAAGCACTTTATTATGTCGTGTATGCAAGTTCTTGTATGAAATGAGTCACGATTTTTGCCGGAATGTTGATTAACTTCCATTTCGGCAGAAATCGGGCACTCCTAGTTTAAGAAAATTAGCAAAGGTCATGCCGGATTTTTCCGTGCATTTAACCAATTATTTGTTTTTTATTAGTGCAAAGATGTGTGACAACGACGAGGCTAGATGTTCTAAGCGCATCAGCGCTGAAGGAGAACTCAAACCTCCGAATAAACAATTGAAATTCTGGGAGGCGGCCCAGCGGCTAGAAGACGATGAAGAATACCATCCCCAGGAGAGCGAGGATGATGAGATGGAAGACACGGAGGAAGAAGCCGAAGGAACGGCGGACGATGAAACCACTGATGGCGGCGAGGGCACAGGGAGTGGTAGCAACCCTCCTAAGAAGAAGAAGAAGAAGCCGAAGGACCGGCGCCCGAACACGGTCGGCACAGTCAGGGAGGAAATTACCGAAGTGAGCCCATCAGGGGTTCCTTTGGAGCCCGCCCTTGTCGTCAAAGGGTACGGTGGGCAAGTGGCGGCGATCACCCGGACAACCATCTCGATCAACACCGAGAATCTCCGGCATAAAGATAATGGCCCTTGCGCACCTCTTCGAGAAGATGCACGCGATACAAGTTCCCGCTAAGTATCCGAACACAAATTATCATGGGAACGAAGTAAACAAATCCGCCCTCACAAAGATGAGCACCGCCATTGGAGAACCCGGATAAAGAAGAAGATCTATAAAGAAGGCAAAAGTCTCGAGGAGATCCAGAAGATTGACCCGCAGATCACCGAAGAGCAGTTCCGGGAGTTCAAGGAGAGGTGTGAATCCGAAAGAGCCCTGGCCAATAGTAATCGGGTAAAGGTGCTGCAGGCGATGAATATAGGTCATCACCATCTCGGATCTGGTGGATACAGAACCGCGGAGGCCAAATGGAATAATGAGGAAGAAGAGTATAGATCCAAGGGGATAGAAAACCCCTTTGCTAAATTCGAACCCGGGCAGGTTCGAAAATTCATCAGGGCCCGTTACCATGTGGACCCAAAAACCAAACAACTCACCGCGGATCCTGCGGTGAAGGAATTCGAGGAAATTGTGGTAAGTATAATCTAATTACCGCGGATCAACACGATTGCAATCTAATCGATGATCTAAATGATTCACTTACCGCAGGAGGAGGAAATTGTTGCTAGTCATGGATCCTGGGTTCCTCATCCTGTGGGTCGACAATGCCACCGGTGGGATAACCCTTTTAACGAGGCGATGAACCGGCCAAGAAAATAGAGCCGATTACGAAGAAGTCGTTGCCGGCCGGCCGCCGCCTCGGGGGTAAGAATTGGGTGTATCATTTTGGTCCACCGCCGAGGACGCATGTGGCGCCGTCGGGAAGGAGCGAGGAGGAAAACCGAGAGGTTCAAGAACTTAAGGCACAAGTGGCGCGGATCCCGCAGATCGTCCAAGACAACCTGGAAATCACCCTCACGTCCTTCCTACCTACCTTGGTGGAGTCAATAGCGAACTGGAGTGCGGGTGGTCGAGTAGGGCCGTGCCCGATTCGAAGCATGGTCAGCAGCCACTCGAACAACGCGGCGCCGACGAATCAGGCGAACTACGTGTTCGTGACTCCGCCCGCTAGCACCGCGGCGCCGCAAGTGTTGGTGACTCCCCCTGCCATCACCGCGGCGCCGGAGTACATGTTGGTGCCCCCCTGCCATCGTCGCGGCGGCATCGGAGCTCCAAGAACCCGTCGGTAGGGAGAATACACCGGCGGCCAGCACAGCGCCATCAAGCAGCCCTTCCGTCTCTTGCACGCCCGTCGCCGTATGCGGTGCGTCGACATTAGCCGATCTCGACGCCATCACGGTAAACAAATTGCTTTAATTACCGCCTTTCATGCCATCTATTACTCTTATGGCATCTTGCTCTGACGACGTCGTACATGTTTTCCGCAGACGGATGCTCCTTGCACTCTCTTATGCTACGTCAACAACGAGCTGAGGGATGTTGCCAAGGGTACCATCGTTCAACCCTTGCAGCACACGTTCCACTCAAAGCCGATGCCAGATAGCGTGCACAGGGTTAAAATTAGTCGGGTGGTAAGGGGCTGCGACGACCTGGAACCTCCCATTCAACCCCCAGAAGCGGATGAACAAGAGCCGTCTGTCCTCAGAAGTTGCTTCGGCTTATTCTTGCTATGGCCAAAGAGCATGATCCGTTTGGGGACGGCGGGGGCCATCACGCCACACACAACAGCATCGCCTGTCGTGCCAGCGACAAGCAGTGGCAAGGCCCCCTTACCGCCCTCGCCGTCACCTCCACGCGGTGGGTCGGATGATCATGTTGATGATATGCACATGGCGCAGGATCCGGCCGAGGACGACGAAGACTGGAATGATCACTTCTTCAGCACTCAGTTTGGCAACGAAGAAGACCTAGCTGGTGGCCCCATAGAGAAAGCCACTATCACCAAGCGTCTGTTTGGTTCTCAGGAGACCCCTCTAGCTTGCGCCTTTACAGAGCCAGCTGATACAACCAACCGGCCCTTTATTCTAAGCCCTGACACACTACATAGGGCGGCCGGTGCTCAGATTGCGGTGCCTGCCCGCTCTCCAAAAGGAAAAAAGGGCAGGAAAAGAAAATCTAGCAGCTCGAGCCAGCCGGTGGCGTCAACAACTGCGAATCCGATCAGGTTTCGGGACGGGCCACCAAGACCCGAGGGAATTATGTGGAGGATTCATGTGGCGGGTGAGCCCATGCTACCTAAGAATTTGCGGAAGCTCGCTTCGAATCGCAGAGTGTGCATGACGCCCGTCTTGGCGATAGAGACGCCTTCTATCGGAGAAAGATCCCTCGCACCGGTATTCGTGGTTAAGGTGCCACCAGGCTTGGGCTCACGACAATGCCCCTGTGGATCTGTTCTTCCTGCGGTTCGACGACATCTTCAATATGTTCCACCTATGCCCGCTGCACTATACCATGGTCCGTCTGTTTTCTCTCAGCCTGGCCATGCAGATCATTAGAGAGAACACACCGGGTATCGCTATAGTGGACCCCTACTACATGCGTGACGGCTGCTTGGGTTCCCCCGCCGAACGACGTATCGTGGCCTCGTACCTAAAAAGAATCCTCGTGGCGAACAAGACAAAGGAATACATTCTCGTTCCTTACTTTCCCGAGTAAGTCGTTATTCACTCGCCACCGTCGATTGGCTTTATTAGATCATCATCATTCTTTTTCCAACACATTCCATTTGAATTTTTTGCGCAGAGATGAACACTGCAAACTCATCTCCTTATCGCCGAAGCATTCCCACGCCACGTATTTCAACTCGGGGAGTCTAGAAAAGAAGAAAAACTACGACAAGATCAAGGAAGTTCTGGATGATGCTCTCACTGGCTTTGCCTCGACGGAAGGCACCACCTTCGTGCGTACGAAGGTCAAGTTCGGCAGGCACGTCTTCAACCACGTAACGGAGTTCCCCTGCGTGAAGCAGCCGGAAAACAGTAAGAAGGAAGCCTACTACGCACTCCATGACATGAGGGCGTTCCTACTTGACCAGCAAAATTCTACGCTGCCAGATCATCTCAAACAGTGGGCCGAAGCAAAGGCCAAGATCAATGATTCGGATATTAGACAAGAGATGTATCGCATCCAGCAGCAGTTTGGGGCAATCATCTTTCGTGATGTCATGACTTCGGGGGGGATCTTCTATGGAGGAAATATCCCGAATAACCGTGACATAGAAGATCGCCTAGAGATGCAGGGTGACTATAGGAAGTTCATGACGAGACAGGGCGTCCTCCCGTTCCCTAAGCCGAGCCAGAAGGCTTGATGTTGTCCTAGTTGTAGTTACAAACTATAGATGACCTTTGTGTGTGTGTGGACGACAAGTGAACTTATTTTGCTTATTATTATATATCAATCAATGCTTGGTTTTTTTGCTTACTCTTTGGTCCTTTGCTCAATTTGGTCCTTCTTTTTTTCCTTACTCTTTTTTCGAGAATAATGCCGATGATTGAAATGTCGTGGCACACTATATATGTGAATGTGCTACGATGGGACTGTGAGCCTTGTGATATGCACAAGTCCAGGTCTTGTGCATCCTACTTGGCTCACCGTTCCATCGTAGCATATTCCTGTGTCCAACGACCTATGTATATATATGAGGCATTCTTTTCGAGTTATTTTTGTCTTTTTCGAGAATATGCCGATGATTGAAATGTCGTGGCACAATATATATGTGAATGTGCTATGACGGGATAGTTAGCCTTGTGATATGCACAAGTCCAGGAATTGTGCATCCTACTTGGCTAACCGTTCCGTCATAGCATATTCCTGTGTCCAACAACCTAGCTAGTTATATATGAGGCATTCTTTTCGAGCTACTTTGGTCTTTTTCGAGAATAATGCCGATGATTGAAATGTCGTGGCACACTATATATGTGAATGTGCTACGATGGGATTGTACGCCTTGTGCTATGCACAAGTCCAGGTGTTATGCATCCTATTTGGCGTACGGTTCCATCGTAGCATATTCCTGTATCGAACGACCTATGTATATATATGAGGCATGCTTTTTGAGTTACTTTGGTCTTTTTCGAGAATAATGCCGATGATTGAAATGTCGTGGCACACTATATGTGAATGTGCTGCGATGGGATTGTTCGCCTTGTGCTATGCACAGGTCCGGGTGTTGTGCATCCTACTTGGCGAACAGTTCCATCGTAGCATATTCCTGTGTCGAACAACCTAGTTATATATGAGGCATGCTTTTTGAGTTACTTTGGTCTTTTTCGAGAATAATGCCGATGATTGAAATGTCGTGGCACACTATATGTGAATGTGCTGCGATGGGATTGTCCGCCTTGTGCTATGCATATGTCCAGGTGTTGTGCATCCTACTTGGCGGACAGTTCCATCGTAGCATATTCCTGTGTCGAACAACCTAGTTATATATGAGGCATGCTTTTGAGTTTGGTCTTTTGATTTAGGAGTACTTTCTATAAGTGTATCTTCATATGCGACTTTAATTATATATGTTTTTTTTCAATAATCGGTTAATTATTATTGTCAACTTATAGATGACGTGATACGTGGTACAAGGGACGGGTTCGAGTCTACGATGATTGGGAAGACTGCCGGGAGACAGTGCACCGTTCCGGCAATAGCTACAAAGGGTACAACACTATGGAGGCGGAAGCTAGATACACGCGCTATCTAGCGGGAGTTAGGACAAGGAACCGGATGAAGACCTACACCTTCGTCGCGACGGTGATCATGCTTATCTTCTTTGGTTATTTATCCCGCGTTTGTGTCTAGCTAGCTAGTTTTGATGTCTAGGCGAGCTTCCGAGCTCTAACTTGTTCGATCGACACATGTATTCGCATGTCACCAACTACTACTTTGTAACATGATCGAAACAATGTAACTTAGACTATGTATTCATGTATGAGACTTATCTATATGTATTTGTTTCAATCTTGTTTTTCATATTGAGTATTTATATATATAATTGTATATCTTGTATCTATGTGTGTATATCTGTTGTAATATTGTATATAATCTGTATTGCATATAATCTGGCTCGGAAATTAAAAAAACAAAAAATACATCTGTGGCGCACATGGTCTACCTTCTGTGGTGAACTACACCTAAAGCGCACTATGGAAGTTTAGTGGCGCACTAGATAGTGCGCCACAGAAGATCGAGGGTAGCGCACCATCCCAAACCATGGCGCACTGGGAGGTGCGCCACGCCTATCTTCACAACCGCAGTGGCGCAAGGCAGGCGCCACTACCGAGATAGCCAGAAGCGTGGCGCATGACCGCTAGTGCGCCACGGATGGGCATTTCGGGTGCGCCACTAACAGCATGTTTCCTAGTAGTGAGCTTTTTCAAACTTGTTGTTTATGTTGTTGAACTTTATATTATTTTGATGCTTGTTTGGTGATTGTCTATGTGATGTATTGTGCATGTTAAGCATCTATGGGTATCTCATTCTTATCCTTATGAAAACCACAGATGCCTCCTCGACGTGCCAACCCCAACCCAAACAACAACAATGTCACCCCCGAGATGCAGCAGTTGATGACAGCACATGCACAGCTGATACAGATGATGGCCACTTTTATGCAGAATCAGAATAACAACAACAACAACAACAACAATCAGAACAACCCACCAGGATTTGACATGCTCACCAGATTCCTAAGACTCAGGCCTGCAAAGTTCTCAGGAACTACTGATCCCATGGTGTCCAATGATTGGCTACGTTCAGTGAACAAGGATTTGGTAACTGTCGGCTACACCGACGAAGAGAAAGTCAGGTTTGCAGCACATCTGTTGGAAGGACCAGCAACCACTTGGTGAGATAACTTCCAGATCACCACTCCCATTGAGGATGTGACATGGGCTATCTTTGAAGATGGTTTCCGTACAGCTCACATCTCATCCGGGGTGATGAATTTGAAGAAGAAGGAGTTCCATAACCTGAAACAGCGTCACTGCAGCGTGGCTGAATACATTGAGGAGTTCAACAATATGGCGCGTTATGCACCGGATGAAGTTGATACCGATGCCAAGAGGAAGGATAAATTCCTCTAAGGACTGAACAATGTACTGAAACTGCAGCTATTTGTTGCCTATGTCCCAACCTACCAATCACTTTGTGATAAGGCTACCATCTTGGAGAACAAGATGAAACAGGTTGAAAGTAGAAAGAGGAAGCACAACTCTGACAAGCATAGTTCGGGATCGTCTCACAAGCATTCCCATCATGATGACAGTGGGAGTTCTGGATCCCACAAGCATGGAAAGTACAACAGCCACCACAACCAGAACCGCCATCATGACAACAAGCATCACTGTAGTCATGATAATGACAAGTACAAAAACCACAAGAGTGGACACAAGAGTCACCACAGTGGAGGTGGAAGTGGAAGTGGCAGTCAGCCTGCAAAGAGAGATATCAGCCAGGTTGAATGTTTCAAGTGTAATAAGTTGGGGCACTATGCAAATGAGTGCCTAAAAAAGAAAGTTGAAGGAACCAGCAAGCCCAACCCTTTCCGGAAGGGACAAGTGATCCACATCAATGTGGAAGAGATTTATGAGGAGTCCGATGCTGTGGCTGGTAAGTTCAAACTCAATTCTATTCCAGCACTTGTTCTTTTTAATACTGGTGCATCACATTCATTCATATCAAAATCATTTGTTGATAGAAATGGGTTTCCAACTGAAAATATTGGGTGTACAATAAAAGTAAGTTCTCCCGGTGGAGACATGATAGTAAGTCTTGGATGTCGTGATCTAGTGATAGGATTTGGAAAGCATAAGTTTCCAGTTAGCCTGATAATCCTAGATTCCCAAGGACTGGATGTAATATTGGGAATGGACTGGATGACCAAGTATGAAGGAGTACTAGATTATGCCAATCATACTGTCGCACTCACAACCCCGAAAAAGAAACGGATAAGATTCAAGTCTAACTTTGAATCAAAAGGGAGAAAGCTAAATTCTCTTAAGGGGTTAGCTTAGACAGTGTGCCAATTGTGAGTGAATATCCAGATGTGTTTCCGGAAGAATTTCCAGGAATGCCACCAGATAGAGATGTGGAATTTCTGATTGACTTGCTGCCAGGATCAGGACCAATAGAAAAGAGACCTTACAAGATGTCAGTTGATGATTTGAAAGAACTCAAGAAACAACTTGGAGAACAGTTGCAGAAAGGATTTATTCAACCAAGTTCTTCATCTTGGGGAGCACCAGTCTTGTTTGTGGAAAAGAAAGATAGAAGTCAAAGGTTATGCATAGATTATTATTCCCTCAATGAGGTGACTATCAAGAACAAATATCCTTTGCCCAGAATCAATGACTTGTTTGATCAGCTAGAAGGAGCCTGTGTGTTCTCAAAGATTGATCTCCGGTCAGGTTATTTTCAGCTTAAGATAAGAGAGCAAGACATACCTAAAACATCATTCACCACTAGGTATGGATTGTATGAGTACACCGTGATGCCATTTGGTTTGACCAATGCACCACCTTACTTCATGAATATGATGAACAAGGTGTTCATGGAGTTCCTTGACAAGTTTGTTGTCATTTTCATCGATGGCATTTTGATCTACTCCAAGAGCAAAGAAGAGCATGAAGGACATTTGCGTTGGATACTTGAGAAGCTTAGAGAGCATAAGTTGTATGCCAAATTCAGCTAGTGTGAATTCTGGTTGAATGAAGTCGGATTTCTTGGACACATTATGTCAGGAGATGGTGTAGCAGATGATCCCGCAAAAGTGTCAGCTGTAACTGAATGGGAATCTCCTAAGTCAGTGAAAGAAGTTCGTAGTTTTCTTGGCTTGGCAGGATACTATAGAAGATTCATTGAAAATTTCTCCAAGGTAGCTAAGCCAATGACGGAGTTACTAAAGAAAGACAAGAAATTTGCTTGGTCTGAAGGATTTGAACTCAGTTTCCAGGAATTGAAGAAGAGACTAGTGACAGCACCAGTCTTATGTCTGCCAGACTTGGAGAAGGATTTCCAGGTTTATTGTGATGCATCCCATCATGGATTAGGTGCAGTTCTGATGCAAGAAGGGAAAGTTGTCGCTTATGCCTCGAGTCAACTCAAAACTCATGAGGTGAATTATCCAACTCATGATTTAGAGTTAGCCTCTGTTGTCCATGCACTCAAAACATGGAGACATTATCTTTTGGGAAAGCGATGTGAAGTGTTCACAGATCACAAAAGTTTGAAGTATATCTTCACTTAGAAAGAAATCAACATGTGACAAAGAAGATGGCTAGAAATCATCAAGGACTATGACTTGAGTTTGCAATACCATCCTGGTAAAGCAAATGTTGTAGCGGATGCACTAAGCCGTATGGTATTTGTGAATGGCCTTACTAAGGGAGAGTTGCCAGATGATCTGTGTGCCCAATTTAGAGACCTTAGATTGGAGATTGTGCCTGAAGGACATCTCATGTCATTGTATGTTCAACCCACCTTGTTGGACAAAATCAAGGAAGCCCAAAACATGGACAAGGAAATTGAAGAGATTAAGGAAAGATTGGCAAAGGAAAAGCCAAAGGATTCCATGAAGATGAACAAGGTACTTTATAGTATGGAAAATGTATCTACGTTCCGCAAGATCCGGAGCTTCGGAAACTGATTTTACAGGAAGCACACAACGCACCATATTCCATCCATCCGGGTAACACAAAAATGTACATGGATATGAAGGAAAGATTTTGGTGGAATAATCTCAAGAAAGACATCGCCGAACATATTGCTTTGTGTGATGTATGTAGTAGAGTGAAAGCGGAACATCAGAAGCCAGCAAGGTTGTTACAACCACTACCTATTCCTGATTGGAAGTGGGATAATATTGGCATGGATTTCATCACCGGATTGCCAAGGACCAGGTCAGGATATGATTCTGTTTGGGTAGTAGTGGATCGCCTCACTAAAGTGGCTCATTTCATACCCGTGAAGACAACCTATACAAGTGCTAAGTTGGACAAGATCTATATGAATAGGATTGTGTGTTTGCATGGAGTACCCAAGAGTATTGTGTCAGATAGGGGAACTCAATTCACTTCTCATTTCTGGAGACAACTGCATGAGTCATTGGGAACGAGATTGCAATTCAGTAATGCTTTTCACCCCCAGACTGATGGACAAACAGAAAGGACCAACCAGATTCTAGAGGATATGTTGAGGGCATGTGCCCTAGACTATGGAGTTAGTTGGGATGAAAGTCTGGCTTACGCAGAATTCTCTTACAACAACAGCTATCAAGCCAGTATTGAGATGGCACCATTCGAATTTATCTATGGGAGAAAGTGTACTACCCCATTACTATGGAATGGTGTGGGAGAAAGAAACTTGTTCGGGCCAGAACTAATCAAAGAGGCTAAAGAGAAAGTCAAGCTAGTAAAGGACAGATTGAAGATAGCATAGTCCCGACAGAAGAGCTACGAAGATCCTAAGCGTAGAGAAGTCACCTATGAGGTGGGTGATAGAGCTTATCTTAGAGTGTCACCACTTCGTGGAGTGAAGAGATTTGGAGTCAAAGGAAAATTGGCCCCAAGATACGTTGGACCATTCAAGATTCTGAGTCGTAAAGGAGAAGTAGCTTATGAAATTGAACTACCTGAATCATTGTTTGCCATTCATAATGTGTTTCATGTGAGTCAGCTAAACAAATGCCATCTAGAGATGGAGGAGACTTCTTTGAAGGACACTATACCTTTGGAAGAGGTCCAGTTGGAAAGTGATCTCACCTATGAGGAAAAGCCTATCAAAATTCTTGAGACTGCAGAAAGAATTACTCGGACAAAGACTATCAAATTCTGCAAAGTATAGTGGAGCCATCATTCCGAAGAAGAAGCAACATGGGAAAGAGAAGATGACCTTCAGAAAGACCACCCTCACCTATTTGCTAGCCAATCTGAATCTCGAGGGCGAGATTCACCTTAAGGGGGTTAGATTTGAAACATCCCTAAAATCATGTTTTCAAAGTTTGCACATCATACATGCATTCATACTCATCTTAGGATCTTTTTCTCAAAAATCAGAAACTTGTGATCTATCATTTTATGTAAGAAAGGCATTGACCCAATGCTACTCTCTAGTATGAGATTATTTGTTTTAAACCAAAGATATTTGATCCTAAGTTTGTTTGATAATTTCCAAAGATTGGACAAAGTTTTCAAAACAAAGAATGAATTTAAAATCATTTTTATACCTTTATTAAACAATGGTAAAGGCACTATTTCTTTTAAAATTTCAAAGGACCAAAGTAAGTTTGAGTGGACAACAGTGCTAAATGATCAATTAATAGCTGGATCCATCCTACAAAAATTCAGAACAAATTTGAATTCATTTTGGTTTGAAAATAATTTGAAAATGTTTTTAGGAAATCAAATTAGAAATAGAAAAAGATAAAAGAATAGGGAAAAGGCCAGCGCTGCCATTTTGGCCCAGCACAGATTCCAACCCACTAAGCCCACCTGGGCCAGTTCCTCCTCTACCCTCTCTCACCCGCGCGAAGCGTACCCCGCAACCACTAACACTGGGCCCTCTCCACGTCAGTGTCGTCTTCCCTAGATTCTCGCGCGCAGACGCCGCTCCGCCGTTACCACCGTGCAGTGATGCCGCGTTTAAACCTCACTTAAATCCCATTGATTCAGCGCATAATTCTTGCCCCGCTCCTGGCTACTTAAACACCTTGCCGCCGCGGTCATTTCCCCCCACACAGAACACTCACCTCGCCACCAGGCTGCCAGTATTTCGAGTCGCACCGCCGCGGCCCGACGAACTCCGGCGTGTGATTACGGTGAGCTCCGACTGCCCCTGCCTCTTGTTCAAACAAGCATGCCCAGCATGATCTTGCGCGTCTCCTGATGCTATTCGTTTTCCCTCTCGTGACCCAGGTCGCCGTCCCCGTTCACGCCCGCAAACGTCAGAACCGCCGCTCGACTCCGACGAGCGATTGAGGTAAAACCCGACCGCCCCTTATCTTCTCCTTGACCCAGTAGTGTTCGTCGTGACCTTGTGCACCTCCTGATACACTTGGTTTGTGCTAGGGTGATCCAGAGCGTCGCCTACGTCTTCGTCACCGTGCACCTGATGCTGTCCTCAACTCCGACGAGCTCCTACGGCCACAGCAGCTCGCCCTATCCACGCCAGCAGTACCTTGAGCTTCCTCGCAACCTTGCGACGCTGGTAAGCACCGCCACTTCCCCTAGCCCCCTGTAGAATCACCGGAGCATCGCCGGCAGACGCGCAGCCGACGCGGTAGCCATTTGCGCCGCCCGTTGTTGGTTAGAGCAACGTGGTCCGCTGGATCTGGATCCAGCGGATGCGATTAGATCAACCCGTGAAGGGGTATGTGCAGATCTGGGCCGTGCTTAGTTAGTTAGATCCAACGACCGCGAGCGTGATCCAGCGTGAACCGGTACCGTCCAATCAGGAGCTGCCGCGTGGCCTGTAATTTGTTTTAAAAATCTGAATTAGATCTATTAGTGATTCAAACTTGCAAAATTCATAACTTTTAATCCACACGTTCAAATTTTGTAAATTTTATATCATTGGAATCAGGAGACAGAATTATATCCATTTATGCACTTTTTTTAATAAATTGCATCTGTAAAATGGGTTGTTTTTGTAGAGACATTTCTAAGCTTATTTTGTATATACAAATTGTATGGAAAATGTTCTAGGGACCAAATTAATTTTATTTAGTGTATAATATTTTTGTTTATGATCCAGTAATGTTTCACTTGTCTTGTTTGATTTAGGAAAATCATCACATGGCATATATTTTTGCTTGTATATTTTTGATATGTGAATTTGGTGCTATCATTTTATGTGTAGATTTTGGTGCTAACAGTGATTGTGGTTGTGAAGATTGTTGCTACTCCCCCAACTACCAAGGCAAGTGGTGCTTCATATTTTTGTCCCAATATTTTGACAATACATTAAAAATATTTTGTATAGGGCTTGCATGAATATTTTGCTAAGTATCTAAATGCAATGCTTGGGAAATCCTAGTAATTGTAGAATTGTTAGAATTATCTCTAAGTTAATATACTTGCTATTTCCATGCTTAGCCTAGCTAGTAGCAACCAAGGGTGGAATATATTCATGCTATGTAAAAATATTGCTAAGTCTTTGACTTATGGTTTTACTTAATAAAACAACTAAGTGAATGAAACACCTGGGTGGAATGGTAATTGCTTGGTGGTTTTGGTTGAGTGGTTACACAAGGCCCATTTCTATGGTTTACCTTGTGTATCTCACTTGTGGATTGCCACCCAGGAACAAAGGGATTTGAGATGCCAAATGTTAAGAAGCTTCTAGTGTAGCCACATGGCATTATGGGCTCTGCCTGGATCATATAGGTTGCAATAACTTAGCCAAATGGACAATTGGTGGTAGGGGATTGATAGGTTTGGAGCGCGTCCATTTTGGTATAAGGGAAGGCTTCTAAAAGGTCCTGTCTTGGTGAAAATCAAGTCTTGTGGGGAAAGTGCACAACCTCTATAGATGGAATAAACTAAGTACTTAGCCGTGTCACCGGTAATGGACAACTTGAGCATCAAGACATGGAAGCTATCAAGAATCTCCTCATCCCAATTTTCTAAGTAAAACTTGTGGTTGAACAAGGGTGAAGGTTCACCAATGTCTATTGGTGGTTCCTTGGGAAAGTTTTTGCCATACAAAACTTAGTGTTTTCAACTGATAGGTAAAACCTATTTTGAGCAAAGCAAGCCTAAACTACACTTAGCCAAATTCATGTACTAACTAGATGTTAATATTCTACTATGGTATTACTTGCCAATATTATTCCAATGTATTGACCTACTGTGGCTCTAACTTGTGATGTTGCAGGTTACTCTGATGATGATTAGGGGTTATGAGTCTACACTCAACATGCTTGCTTGTGGCACATGAAGATGAAGACTTCTATTTTATATTGTTAAGTTAAACTCTTGTACTAGCCTATGGCTATGGAGTTGTAAAAGACTATGTTATCTCTGGAATGACGATGGAATAATGACCTTTGTTTCTGTGTACTTCATCTTAAACTGTGGATGCTAGCATTGATCCAGGGACTAGCATTGCAATCACATGGATCTTTACCTTTATAAAGGTGGGATCTTACAAAAGTAGAACTATCTAGTGCTGAAAGTAAATACAGAAAATAAAACTATCTAATGCAAGTAAAGTAAAGCAAGCAGAGTAGAAGCAGTAAAGTGAAGAGAGGGTAACTCTCGGGAGCAAGTGTTCTGGCCAATTGCTATTTCATTTGTTTTGGTTGGCACAATTAGTGAAGCACATTTTATAGCTATCCACATAAGTACAGAACACAATAAAGCATACATAACTCGATGATTAAAACCCCAGGGCACTAGAATCTGGAACAAAAATAGGATTAATTAAGGACATGTGTTTACTAGGTGACACTCCTAACCATCACATCTAACCTGTATAGATAAAGTATATTGTTTCTTCTAGGTGGAGACACAAATCGGAATAGTCAAGTAAATGAACTACTACACACCCTAGTGATTGGTCCCTAGGCCAAGTGAATGTGCTAACAAGGGATTCATTAAGACAAATATGTCCAACCATTTCTTTAAGATCTAAGGTACCCAATATATTCCATGTGAATTAACCATGAATTAATATAGAATGCATACAAGACTTGGAACACAGTTTTGTTGGGTTTGTAGCATAGAAAACAAAAAATCCTACAATGTGAACAACTGAGCACCAAGATCTATCTATCTAGATACAAGCAAAGGGTGGATATACATCCATAGAGAACTTACCCTTGAAGACCGACAAAGGGTTACGAGATTGGTTCTCGTGGATGATGTAGTCGCTCACTTTCCGATCTCAAGATCATGATGAAGTCCATCAGGTCTAGCACCAGTAAGTCCAGCATCGCAAAGCAGTGGTGCATCAGTGATCGCACACACGTCCAGTACCCCGAAAACCTCTGAGTCCTCGCTCCAGAAAAGAAGCGGAAGTAGCAAATCCTTGCTCCAGAAAAATTCACCGGGAACATGTATCTTGCTAAGCCGATACCATGGGAAATATTCTAGAGGGGGAGAGAGATCCTTCACGAGGAGGTGTGAGAGTGGAGGAGGAGGATGTGCTCCTTATATAGGGGAGGGGGATGACCAAGGGGCATGGCCTCCAGCCATGGTGGGTGCCCCGACCCCTCCCTCATTCATGTGGGTGGAAGATCCACTCACATAAACACACCTCCACTAAAAGTTCCACTCACATCCATTAAATTTTCACCAAATTTATTACAATCTCTCATTTAATAAAACTCTTTTATTTATTTTATTCAGAATTTTTTTAATTACATTAATTAAAAAACATTCACATAAAACCCCTTGCAACATTTCAATTTCACATGCAGAACCAATTTCAGCAATTTCACCCGAAAAAATTCTGGTTTCCATTGAAATAATTCTAGCACTTCGATATTATTTCTCTTGCAACTTATTTGCTCCAAATGGTGTCGGTATCCCTTAAGTGTGTCACCCTACGGTTCATGAATAATGCAGACATGATTGAGACGCCGCTCTGATCAATAATCAGCAGCGGGTCTTGGAGATCCGTACTGACTCCCACACATTAACTGATGACTTCTTGTGATCATGTGAACCTTTAACATTGTAACTAAATCCCTTCGTATCGTGATATTTTACATGATCGAGATTCGATCATCAGTATCCCCATACCTAGTTTGATCTCGTTACCTACATGTACTCTTTTCTCGTTCCCGTGATATAACATTCTAGTGATCCCCATCACTTTCTTGCAAGCTATATCAATGTGATATCACCGAGAGGGCCTAGAGTATATCTATATGTCATTTGTATGGATAAATTCCACTCTTGATCCATGAGCCTCTACATAACACTATCGAAGTATCTGAACCAACCTTTATAGTCACCATCTTCCGGTGTGACGTTTGATGTTATCAAGCTACTCTTCCTGTGTTAGTGATTGACATGATCTCATGGTCTAAGGACTAAAGTTATTGTAATGATGTTATAGAAATTTAAACATAATGACTTTGATCATATTACTATACCTTGGATGAATGTTTATCACATCATTCCACCAATGTTGTGACCTTGTTATTAGCAACATCCAATAATGTCCATGATTAGGAAACCTTGACAATCTTGTTAATCAACGAGCTAGTTTATATGATATGCACAACTAGGAACTCTTAATTTGTCTATTAAACACACATGTATTAATATTCCGATTAATACAATTACATCATGCAAAATAAACATTTATCATAAACAAGGAATAACATAATAATCACTTTATTATTGCCTCTCGGGCATATTCCCTTCAAGTTTATGTTCAACTTCGTCCATCCATCCTCCTAACAACATACAACAGTGACAACCTTATGCATGCCCCAACATATGTGTGCACTCATATAGTAGTACATAAGACCATCATAGAAGATAACAAACTGATACGTCCAAAACGTATCTACTTTCCCGAACACTTTTGCCATTATTTATCCTCTAAACTTGTGTGATTTGGATACAACTAACACGGACTGATGCTGTTTTCAGCAGAATTACCTTGGTGTCTAGTTTTTGTGCAGAAAATCAACTATCGGGAAAAATCCAGGAAATATGCCAAAAAATCTATTTTTCACCAAAAGTTCCACGGAGACAGAAGACGAGACCGAGTGGAGGTTTGGGGATCCCACACCCCTGCCAGGCGTGGGTGGCCCAGCCCGTGCCTACGAGGGTGCGGCCACCCCAGGCACCCCCTCGGGCTCCCTCTTCGCCTATAAGTTACCCCTTGACCTAAAAACTGAGGGGGTTCATCGTTTTTCCAGAAAGAGTTCCGCTATACCGCCACCACCAGAAACCAAGATTCAGATCCAGAAACTCCGTTCTGGCACCCTGCCGGGACGGGGAATTTGGAGAGGATCATCACCAACGCCTCTCCATCAACCATCAATGTTTCCCTCATCCATGAGTGAGTAATCCCCCGTTGTAGGCTATGGTGATGGTAGGGATTGGATGAGTTCTATCATGTAATCGAATAAGATTGTTAGGGCATGGTGCCTAGTATATCTATTAGTGCTATTTGACTTTTTTGCAACTTGTTGTGCTTAATGCTTGTCACTAGGGCCCGAGTGCCATGATCTCAGATCTAAAATTATTATTGAATCATTATGATAGTATTGTTTTTTATCTTATCTGCAAGTTGTGTACACATATCATTGTCCGGATCCAAAGGCCCCGAAGTGACAAAAATTGGGACAGCCGGAGGGGATGTTTGTGGTGTGAGGATCACATGTGTTCACGGAGTGTTAATGCTTTGCTCCGGTGCTCTATTAAAAGGATCACCTTAATTGCCAGTAGTTCCCTAGAGGCCCTGCTGCCACGGGCTGGTAGGACAAAAGATGTTGTGCAAGTTCTCATTGTGAGCACGCATGACTATATATGGAGCACATGCCTATGATTGTTTAGTACTTCGATGCTTATTCTTATTTATCTGCAATTCCCTAGATCTTGAAGCTACATGTTTAGACTCGTCCATGCAACGCCCGTCCATCCATCCTTATGCCTACCACACTCACATCCTACTGTTTGCTGCTACTGTTACTATTGCTCCTATTTTACTGCTGATGTTGCTTTGTTGTTGCTACTATCAAACTGTTGCAACTAATAAACTTTTGTGAGCAAGAACTATTTCCAGGTGCAGCTGAATTGAAAACTCAGTTGTCAAGGCTTGCAAGTATTCTTTGGCTCCGCTTGTGTCGAATCAATAAACTGGGTAATACTACCCGCGAAGACTGTTGTGGACTCCTATACTTGTGGGTCATCAAGACCATTTTTTGGCGCTGTTGTTGGGGAGCATAGCTTTATTTTTAAGTTCACTTGGATCTATTATTGTTCACTTCTACTCCTTTCATCATGGGGAAGTCTCGTGATGGAAAGTTTCTTATTTTACCATCCACTACAAGAAGAGGTATAGTCCTAAACACCTCTGTTGCTCTTGATTCACCTCACGTTATAAGTAAGCTTGTCACACCACCACCACATACTCATGCTACACACACTTATACTACTGTTGAGACTGCTTTTGATGTTCATGATGTTACTTCTAATGTGCTTGATGCGAGTGGTTCATTAGGTCCTTTCCTAGATGCTACTATGGCTAGTCTAGGAAATACTGAAACTCCTAGTGAAGACACTGTTACACCTGTTAGCTCACCTGAGTCTAGGGAGATTTATGATATTAATGATGGTTACAATGAGTTCACTGATGAATTTGTTGAATACTGCCAAAACACACGTGGTGCTGGTGCTATTAAGAGTCTCCTTGCTAGACGTACCATTATTCCTAAACTGTCCTCTAATCCTAAGTTTGCCACCTCTCCCATAGATATTAAAGATAAAGATTATGATTTCTCTCTTGATTTATCCTATTTGGACATTGTTGAGAAAGAACCTTTTTGTGGGACTGAAAATGAGAGTGTTGTGGCTCATATGAATGAGCTTTCTACTATGAGTGCTTTGTTCTCTAATGATTTTAAGATGCGCAAGTATTTTGTTACAAAGATCTTCCCTTTTTCACTAAAAGGAGAAGCTAGGGATTGGTTTAATAGATTACCTCCTGTTTCCATTGATAGCCCTGATTGCTTGATTGCTTCGTTCTTCCCGAAATATTTTCCTCCCAGTGCTATACATGCTGCTTTGCGGAGACTTTTTTATTTTAAAAAGGGAGAAGAAGAGAAATTGCCTGAGTCATGGACAAGGTTTTGTGCCATGATTCATGCACATCCTGGATGTCCATTAACCTAAGAATGAGTGTAAGACCCCACCTTTATAAAGGTAAAGGTCCCTGTGATTGTAATGCTAGTCCCTGGATCAATTGCTAGCATCCACAGTTTAAGATGAAGTACATAGAAACAAAGGTCATTATTACATCGTCATTCCAGAGATAACATAGTCTTTTACAAATCCATAGCCATAGGCTAATACAAGAGTTTAACTTAACAATATAAATAAAAGTATTCATCTTCATGTGCCATAGGCAAGCATGTTGAGTGTAGACTAATAACACTAATCCTCATCAGAGTAACCTGCAACATCACAAGTTACAGCCACAGTGGGTCAATACATTGGAATAGTATTGGCAAGTGATACTTTAGTAGAATAATAGTATCTAGGTTCTACATGAATTTGGCTAAGTGTAGCTTAGGATTGCTTTGCTAAAAATAGATTTTACCTATCAGTTGAAAACACTAAGTTTTTGTTTGGCAAAAACTCCCTCCCAAGGAACCACCAATAGACATTGGTGAACCTTCACCCTTATTCACCCACAAGTTTTTAACTTAGAAATAGGGATGAGGAGATGCTTGATAGCTTCCATGTCTTGATGCTCAAATTTTCCATTTCCGGGGACACGACTAAGTACTTAGTTTCTTCCTTCTGCAGAGGTGGTGCACTTTCCCCCCACAAACTTGATTTTCACCAAGACAGGACATTCAGAAGCCTTCCCTTAGACCAAATGGACGCGTTCCAAACCTATCACCCACTACCACCAACTGTCCAAATGACTAAGTTATTGCAACCTATATGATCCAGGAAGAGCCCATAATGCCATGTGGTTGCACTAGAAGCTTCTTAACATATGGCATCTCAAATACATTTGTTCCTGGGTGGCATTCCACAAGTGAGATACACAGGGTAGACCATTGAAAAATGGGCCCTGTTAACCACTCAACCAAACTCCAACCAAGCAATTACCATTCCACCCAGGTATTTCATTCACTTAGTTGTTTTATTAAGCAAAAACATAAGTCAAAGACTTAGAAATATTTTTCCATAGCATGTATATAATCCACCCTTGGTTGCTACTAGCTAGGCTAAGCATGGAAATAGCAAGTATCTTAACTTAGAGAAAATTCTAACAATTCTACAACTACTAGGATTTCCCAAGCATAGCATATAGATACTTAGCAAAAATTATCGTGCAAGCCCTATACAAAAATATTTCTAATGCATAGTCAAAATATTGGGGTATAAGTGTAACATCCCAAAAATCATAGTTTCAAAACTCATTCATATCATCTTTGCATTTAGGGTTTTCTCAAAAATCATTTAGAGACAGATGTCTGAGCTATGATTTCATGTGAATAATTTATCTCAAATGGCCATCACCCTTTGAAATTTGAATGTTTAGGTTCTGGTTTGCTTATCTCTATTGATGGAAAGATTAGGTGAAGCTTTTAACCAAGATTTCAAATTTAGAAATGGTTTCAAAATCCTTTTTCAAAATATTTGCAAAATAGAGCAAATCTCTGTTTACTTTGAAACCCAAGCTTGACCCAAGCCTTGCAAAGTAACCACTTAGTTAAAATGACTGTTTTTGAATCCACAAAACCCAGAAAAAATTCACAAGGCAGTTTGGTTTCAAAAGGATTTGAATTCATATCAAATTCATACCAGAAAATGAATTTAGAAAAAGAAAAGGGCTTCTCAATAGGAAAAGGCAGCGGCCAATCTGCCCAAGAACAAATCGAGCCAACAAGCCCACCCGGGTCTCCTTATTCTACTCCCACGCAGCAAGCGCACCGAGCAGTGAGACCCCACCTAAACTCCGCACCTCGCTGACAAGCGGGCCTTCTCCACGTCGGCGTCTCCACCCGCACGACCCGTTCGTCCCCAAATCAACGCGAGCGTTTCTGGTTTTAATTCGCGGCGTCAATTCGAGTTATTGGCAGAGTGATTCTCGCTCGCGACCAGGCTATAAGAAACCCCTCTGTCCCCTCTCTCTTCTCCCCCAAACCCCGAACCCAGAGCGCCACCAGGCTGCGAGTATTACCCTCTGCAACCCCGCCGTCTCCGGCGACTACTCCGGCAAATTACGGTGAGTTCTGAGCTCTCCTCTGCCTCTCATTCTTGCAAACTAGATCAGTAAGCCCTTGCGCTTCTTTTGACACATTCCTTTTGTCCTCGCATGAACCGTAGCTCCGGCAGCATCGTCAACTGGGCGCCGCCGTCTTCAGTACGAACTCCGGCGAGCTCTAGTGGTAAGCCCCGACCGCCCCGCGCCTTCTAGTTCAAACACGACCACCGCTTGACTCTGTGAATCTAACGTGTCCTCGTCTTGCCGTGGGGTGGTTCAGCGATGTCCACGACGACCAATCGACGCCTTGGCGTCCTCCACTCCGTGAGCAATCACAACCGTGCCCGCGCCTTGACCAACCATGAGTCGACGAGCCAAGACCTCCGAGCACGGTGAGCTACTCCTCGTTCTCACTTACCCTATGCCGCCTCCGCCGTCGATTGGTAGCGCCGCCGGTAGCCGCTCGCCGCGGATCTTGGTCAGGACGATAGCAGCCGTTAGATCTTTATCGTAGCGCTAGGATAGATTCACTTAATCCGAAGCGGTACACGATCTGAGCCGCCAGATTTCATTTAGATCCTACGGCTGTGGAGCTCGATCCCGTGCGAAACGGTATGGACGAATAAGAACATGACGCGTGGCTAGGTTAGATCTGAAAACAGATTTAAAAACCAGAATTTTGATTCAAATTCAAATGCTCATAACTTTCAATTGCCACGTTAGATTTTTGCAAACTTTATACCGTTGGATTCAGTGAAACAAGGCCTTTCTGAATATCCAATTTATTTAGCATATGGTAACAGTTAAAATGATTTTATTTTGTAGAACAAGTTTAAGGCTAATTTTGGATATAGATTTATTTGGTAAAATTATTTTGGGCCAAATAAGTATAGTTGACAAACTTGTGACATGTTAAGTTTCTGTAGGCATGAGCATACTTGGTAGAATTTTCAAAAATCAACACTTAGTAAATTCTTGCATGCATGCATTCATATTATTTTTGATTGTATATAATTGTGTGTAATTGTATGCTTTATTTTCTTGTGTAGATTTTGCTAGTGATTGTGATTGTGAAGAGTGCTACTCTCCCCACTACCAAGGCAAGTGATATTTTCATGAATACTCCTATCCTAAGTTTTGTACTAGCATTAGATATTTTTGCTAAAGTATTGCATGATATTTTGCCTAGTGCTAAGATGGGAAATCCTAAGTAGAGAGAAATAGTAGAATTGCTATGGAAATTTTTCCTAAGTTAAGTTATCATTTTCTGCTTAGCCTAGCTACTTAGCAAACAAGGGTGGTGAACATCTATATGGTTTATGATAAAAATATTCTAAGTCAAGAGACTTATATTTTCATAATAAAACAACTAAGTCAAATGAACCTCCGGGTGGAATGGAATGATTGGGTTATGTTGAGTGGTTACACAAGGCCATGGACTTGGGTTGTGTATCTCACTTGTGGTATGCCACCCAGGCACAAAGGGATTTGGAGGCCAAGTGTTGAGAAAGCTTACAGTGCAACCACTTGGCAATATGGGCTCTGCCTTGATCATATAGGTAGCTATAACTTAGTCATTTGGACAGTTGGTGGTAGATGGGATGATAGGATGGAGCGCATCCATTTGACTAAGGAAAGGCTTCTGAAAGGTCCTGTCTTGGGAAACCAAGTCTGGTGGGGAAAGTGCACAACCTCTGCAGATGGAAAACCTAAGTACTTAGCCTTGTCCAAGGCAATGGACACTTTTGAGCATCAAGACATGGAAGCTACAAGAATCTCATCACTCCAACTTCTAAGTAAAAACTTGTGGGTGAACAAGGGTGAAGGACCCCAATGTCTATTGGTGGATTCTTGGGAATGTTTTGACAAAGAAAAACTTTTCAACTAATAGGAAAACTTATTTTTAAGCAAAGCAAAGCCAAGCTACACTTAGCCAAAATGCATATAGTAATATAGTCCACTTAAAATATACTAAGGTATCACTTGCCAATACTATTCCAAAGTATTGACCCTCTATGGCTGTAACTTGTGATGTTGCAGGTTACTCCGATGATGAATAGGAGTCATGAGTCTACACTCAACATGCTTGCCTGTGGCACATGAAGATGAAGACTTGTGTTTATCTACTTATTCCTTAAACTCTTGTAATAGGCCTATGGCCTGAGTTGTAAAAGACTATGTTTTTATCTCTGGAATGAATGTAATAAACGACCTTTGTATCTGTGTACTTCATCTTAAATTGTGGATGCTAGCATTGATCCAGGGACTAGCATTGCAATCACAGGGATCCTATCCTTTATAAAGGAGGGGTCTAACAATAAGCATGAAACACCACTTTCCTTGGTAGTTGGGGGAGTAACAACAATCCTCACAGTCACAATCACCACTAGCACCAAACTCTACACATAAAATGATAACACCAAATTCATATTCCAAATAATCAAACAAAAATATATGATTGCATGCAAATGCCATGTGATGATTTTTCTAAACCAAACAAGACAATTAAAACAGTACTGAACAATAAACCAAACAATTATACACCAATTAAACTTAATTTGGCCTTTAGAACATTTTCCAAATAATATTTATACACAAAATATGCCTACAAATGTCTCTGCATAATATTCCATCTTAACAGAAACAAAATATAAAACTAAGCCCATATATGTGTAGGATTTATTTTTGTGATTCCAATGGTATATTATTTGTAATTTTTGGATAAACATATCAAAAGTTATTGAATTTACAAGTTTGAATAACTAATAGATTCAAAAACAGGATTTAAATCAAAAACCCAGACACGTGGGCTTGTCTGATTGGCCCGTACCGGTTCAGCCGGATCGATCAACGTGAGCCGCACGATCTAAATGAAACCGCACGGGCCAGATTCACCCGTACCCCTTCGTTATATGATCTATTTATACGCGTTAGATCTAGATCCAACGCTGTTGAGCACACGACCAAGGATGGGCGGCGCTGGCGACAGCGGTGCGGCGGCGGCCCTGCTGGCGATGGTGGAACGACAATTCTAACGAGGCCTAGGGGTGGTGATGATGCTTACCAGACTCGCACGTGCATGAGGGAGCTCAACGTGGTCGCGGTTGGGCAGGGGCGTGCTGTAGCGGGGCCTAGGGCTCGTCGGAGTTGCAGGCGGCGTCGGGTCCTTGCAGACGAAGTCGTTTCCGATGCTCTGGATCGTCCTAGCACAAACCAGCGGTATCAGGAGGTTCACAGGGTCACGGCGAACACGGCAGTGTCAAGGAGAAGGCAAGGGGTGGTCGAACTTTACCTAAATCGCTCGCCGTAGTTGAGCGGTGGCTCTGTCGCTTGCAGTGGTGAGTGGGGACGGCATCTTGGGTCATGCGCAGGCAAACCAGAAGTGTCAGCAGATGTACAAGATCATAAGGACCACAATCATATGAACTAGAAGGACAGGGGCGGTCGGGCTCACTGGAATTTCGTCGTCAGAGTCGCTCGGTACTGCGGCGGTGTAAGAGAAATTGTGGGCATCCTGGTGGCGGAGTAGGGGTGCTGAGTGAGGGGAAATGGTCGCAGAGGGGTGGAGGTTAAGTAGCCAAAGTGGGGGCAAGAATCTCGTCAGCAATCAACGTCAATTAAGTGCATTTGAGTCGGGGAGGAAACGGCCGCGGCGAGCAGGTCTTCAGCGCGAGATTGACGACGAGGTTGACGTGGCAGTGGGGCCTGCCCGTCAGTGAGGGGGGGTGTCCGGGCGAGGTGAGACATAGAGGGAGAGGAGAAAACCCGGGTGGGCTGGTTAACGGGCTGGTTCTGCTGCTAGGCTTGATTGGTGGCGCCGGCCTTTTCTTTATTCTTTTCTCTTTTTCTTTTTCCAAATGATTTTCCAGGAATCCTTTTCAAATGATTTCAAATGAGTTTGAATTCAAACTCTTTCTAGATTTTTGTAAAGTGAAACATGTTCATATTTGTGTATAAAGCATTGCTGTTCACTCAAAATTAGATTGGCCATTGAGTTTTAAAAAATAAAAACCATGCCTTAATTAATTAGTTATAATAGGCATATGAATGGTTTTGAATTCATATTTTGTTTTGAAAACTTTGACCAATCTTTGGAAATATCAATCAAAACTATGTTCAAACCTTTTCTGGTTAAAACAATTATTCTTATGTTATAGAGTGGAAATAAATCCATTGTTTTTCCTACATAAAATAATAGACAACAATTTGCTTCTGTTTTTGAAATCTTATTTGAAAATGATCCTAAATGTTTATGAATGCATGAATGATATGCAAACTTTATAAATCATGATTTTTGGGATGTTATAATGAGCTTCTTGATATTTATTATAATGGACTAACTGATGATTCTAGGACCTACCTGGATAGCTTTGTTGATTGTGTTTTCAGGAAAAAACTCCTACAGATACTGAAGAATTAATGGCTAAGATAAGCAAGAATTATGATGATTGGACTTCAACTGAGCTAAATACACCTGAGCCTATTACTCCTGAACCAGTTGTGCCTGAACCAGATCCAACACCAACACTAAATAATAGGGGAGTAATTTCATTAAATGATGAAGTGATGAAAGAAGGTAAGAAATGTCTAAAGGAGAAAGGTACTAGAGCTGAAGATGTGAAGAATCTACCTCCTATAGAAGAATTATGTAAGCCAATTCCCCAATCATCTACTATTGAGGTACACTCTCTCCACTTTAATGAAGGTGATATTCCCTATGGTAAGCCTCTTGATCAATGCTTAGAGGAACTTCACACATTTATTGTTAAACAAGGTAATTTTAATAAACAAGTTCAGAATCATTTATTGGAAACTCTAGAGATATTAATGAGTTGAAAGATATTGTGGAAATAATTTCTAATGATATTAAAATGCTTTGTAAACACTTTCAAATGGTTCAAACCCAACTTGATCAACTTGCTAAGGTACAAAAGGATATGGTAGTTAATGCCTCAGGAGATAAACATGCTTATGGAATTAGAACTAGGAGTGGTATAGCTACTCAAGATCCTTTATATCCTGAAGGACACCCTAAAAGAATTGAGCAGGATTCTCAACAAGGTGAAAGTAGTGGTAGTCCTCGTAAGAGAAAGAAAAAGAAGCATAAAATAGTTGAGGAACCACTTGAACCTGCTGTAGATACTAATAGTATATCTGTCTCTGATGCTGAAACTGAAACTGGTGATAAAAATGATGCTCATGATAAGGAGGAAGTTGAGGAAGAACCTGAGAAGCACACTAAGAACACCAGGTACACTAAGGACGATATTATTGCTAATAAACATGGTAAAGAGAGAGAACCTTGGGTGCAGAAACCTATGCCTTTTCCAGGTAAGAAACAAAAGTCAAAGGAGGAAGAACACTACAACAAGTTTTGTGAGTGGATGAAACCTTTATTTTGTAAATTCCTTTGGCTGATGCTATCAAATTGCCTCCTTATTCAAAGTATATGAAGGATATTGTCTCTAATAAAAGGAAGATTCCTAATGAGGAAATTTATACTTTGCTTGCTAATTATTCCTTCAATGGTAAGGTTCCAAAGAAACTTTTGGTGATCCAGGTATACCGACTATTCCTTGCCCTATTAAGAATAATTATGTTAGAACTGATTTATGTGATTTGGGAGCTCGAGTAAGTGTTATGACTTTTTCTCTCTATAAGAGACTCTAGCTAGAAAATTTGATACCAACTGATATATCTTTGTAAATGGATGATAAATCAACTACTATTCCTGTTGGTATATGTGAGGATGTTCTTTTCAAGTGGCTCATAATTGCTTGGTTTTAACTGATTTTGTTGTGCTTGACATGCCTGAAGATGATAATATGCCTATTATTCTTGGGAGACCTTTTCTTAATACTGCATGTGTTGTCAGAAATTATAATCAAGGAAAAGAAACATTCAATATTAATGACAAAGAGCATACTGTTTATTTCCCCAAGAAGGTTGATAAGAGATATTGCCTGAATTCCATTGAAAATATTGAGAGCATCAAGGTTGGAGAAATATATTGTCCCATTCCACAAGAAAATTTTGAAACTATTATGATTGGGACCATTGCTATCAAGTTTGAGGTAACATAATCACCTTATGGAATGCAAAGTTTTGTTTCATATAAGATTTTTTTGGTAACAAGAATTGATCAACCTTGTTAACAAAAGGATTTTAATGAACAAAGCAATGCTTTCACTGTGGTTATATTTGCTCATTTTTACTTTTCTCCTTCCTAGTATTTGCCTTTTCTCTTGTTAGCTTTGGTTTTGCTAGTTGTTTGCTTCTTAGAGTGTCTTAGAACTTCTGTAGTTCGGTTTTTGGTTTGCTTTTGCTTCTTCTAAAAAACTGTTTCTGCGAGAAAATCAATTTTCATACCCTGAAAATTGGCCAAAAATAAAGTTTCCCGAAAAATCCCAGAAAATTCATTTTTTCCTTGAAAAAAGGGGCAAAGGGACACCTGGAGTGACCAAGGGGGCCACCCCAGTCCACCACACCCCTGGTGGGCGCGGGCACACCCTAGGTCGCGCCTAGGTGGGGTGTGGCCCACCTGGGCCCCTCCAAGGTGCCTCCTCCTAGCCTTATTATTTCTCTCTCCCAAAAAACACCGAAAAACTTGCTCAAGCTCGAGTTCCTGCTGTTCTTGCTCGCGATTTTTTATCTTGTTGATCAACCCATCTTTGCTGCTGATTTTTGGAGGGATTGCTCCTTGGTATGTGCCTCCTCTGCTTGTCCAATTAGATTTGTGATTGGTAGATTGTATCTTGAGTATTTTTCTGCTATAGGTAACAGGTTCTATGAGCTTGCATGATTGTTCTATGCTTAGGGATTTTATTTTTATGCATTTGTAGCCCTCTAGCAAGTTCCTATAGTAGTTTCTCATCATTTATCAACTTGGAAATCACTTGGTTTGATGTTTGTCCAAAAATTTCAGAAAATAAGATGAGTGCATACCCACTAAGTCAATATGACTTGGTGTTGCCTGAGCCAATGAAAGTTCATCGTGAGGAAGGAGTCTTTCCTTCCATATATCCATGCCATGAATTTATGAGAACTGCGGGAATCTTCCAGGATTTCCGAACTATGATTACCAATGCAGGGTTGGAACACCTTGTTGAAGGTTAAACACTTGAATATGTTAAGATAACCATGGATATTGTGCAGGACTTCCGGTTTACTTGGTCTTCATCTAATCCCATGGTCCATTATAAAATATACAATATAGCTGTCGACCTGCCTTTTGCTGATTTCTGTGCAGCAATTAGAGTACCTCAGTGGGGATGTTGTGAGAAGATCAAGGAGAGGCCCAAGTCACTTATGGATTTATATGCTAAGATTTTCCAAGGTTTCGACTTCTCAAAGGAAAGTGGTAAAATTCGGAACATTCAGTTCCCATCCATTAGATATTTTGCCTACTTCATTACCAAGTGTGTTCTTGCTAGAAATATTGCTAGAAAGTTATCTTCTTTTGATCTAGCTTTTATCGCAGCTGCTTTGAATATGACTAGATCTTATAACCTAGGTGCTTTGATAGCTTACCGTCTCACCACCAACCGCGAGAAGGGTGGAATTTGTGTAGGTCTCATTGCTTCTAGGTTGCTAGCTTTCCATGGTTTAGAGCCTCACCATTCAGATTATCGGTTCCCCTTATAGAGGCTTGATCTTGAATCCATGATTCAGCATGGTTTTGTTTCCTTGGGGGATACTGTGAGAAGTTTACCGTATGAACTATCTTTTTCCCAACGAAGTTGGAGAGGGGGTAGGACTAAGAAAATAGTTTATTTGCCTGCACCTGCTTTGTTTAATTTTGATAACTGGCAAGGATGGTCACTCACGGAGGAGGAGTTTGACACATATCTGGCGGATCTCTCCCATCAAGAGGAGAATGTTGGAGAGGATGTCGAAGATGATTGGGGTGCGTCTTCTTCTTCTTCACAAGCGCCAGACTATGATCATTCCTATGACGACCCACCAGCTTGGGGTTACTACTCGCGCTATTGAGCCCCACTTAGGCCAAAAGCCTAAGCTTGGGGGGGAGGTATACCGACACCACACTCATCTATATATCATGTTCATCGGTTCTTTGTATATCTATTGTTTCGCTTTCTTTTTGGTTTTTTGTTTCTGCTTTCTCAAAACATAAAAATACCAAAAATATTTTTGTTGTTTCTCTTGGTTTGTTTCGTTGCTTTTTAGCTTTGGTTTGCCTTAAAGAAAAATCCAAAAAGATTTTTCTTTGTTTTTGCTTTGTTTGCGTGCTTTGAAAAATCGAAAACACCAAAAATATTTGTTATTCTTCTTTGCAGGGTTCAGCCGTCCTTAGTGGATTTTGGTTTCATGTTATTATTCAAGTCACACAAGTAAAGGGCAGTAATGAAGATTAAGACAACTCGAGGTGTGGTAAGAGGCTGGTAACAAACTCTATTTGTTTTCATTTTTGTACGTATACTCATCATAGTGAGCATGATTAGTCTGTTCATGTAAGGTGTATGTTACTGATGGATGCTTAGTAGTTCTTGCTTGTCTGTGATTATCTCCAGCTTGCTAATAGTTTGTAGCATGTCATATGAATGTTTGCTTGCATTGCTTTATTCATATTTTTTTATGATATTGTGGTATCCTCCTCTAGAAGTTTCATGTGAATCGACTTGGCACATGCTCACACATGCATATGAATAAACAATAGTCAGTAAGCCTCGATGATTTATTTTCCCTCAGAGTTCTGTATCACTTTCATGCCATAATTAGTCCTTTTTTTGCAAACATGATTATGACAGTCATTGCTCTCTCGTTTGTCACTCCCTCTCTATTTCTAGCCTTCACTTGCACTGAGTATGAGCTCTACTTGTGTTTGTAACTCCCTAAAACCAATATTGCCAACAGTTTCCACCATACCTACCTATTAGCATCATTTGCTATTTCAGTGCATATTCAATATGCCTTGTTTTCTTCCAGATAAAATGTTTCTCTGTTTTGAGAAAGTTAGTTAGTAAAGCTCTCATGAACTTGATGGCACACTTTATTCCTTGCACTTAATATTCCTGAACCATTGTGACATGTCCATGAAAGTTATATGTTTGCAAATTATAGGCTAGGAGTTAGCAGAACCGTGCTGTTCACGAGGAACACTTTTAACACTTATGGATACATATCCATTTGATACCTTGCTCTTTTGTGTGTGGATGTCGTCGGTGTGAAATAATAGGGGAGCTTGTGAGTTCATGGAGTATATATATGTGTTAGAGAAACGCCTGGTCCGCTAGCCTAAGCCATGCCTAATCATGGTGGAAACTTGCAGCATCACCATAATGAGCATTCTGTGAAGCATCCTCAATAAAAAGCTATGCACATAGTAAATAAAAAGATCGCTGAGATGCTCATTGTCTGCTTGCCTTGTCATTTTGATCACGGTATAGCCCCTGTATCATGTGCAAGGGGTACCCCGTTGGCGGTTCTCTATGATATGCATGTATGTACAATGAGAAGAACTTGCAGGTACCCAAAGTTGAGTAGCTTGCGGAGAGGCCCTCGTACTCAAGGGACATGGGATTTCTAATTTATTGTCTGTCAAGCATATAACTCATACTGGACCTGACTTTCATCTTAACCATATGAAGATGCCTATGATAGGGGCAATGAGAGCTCAAAGCTAATGAGTACCTTCCTTTCAACATTAGGAAGCCTTTCAAACCTTTCACAACCTTTTTGACTCCCTTGTTGAGTCACCACTTATTCTATGAGCACCCTCTTGAGAGCATAGTTGTCATTCTTGTGTTTGTCTCAAAACTTGGTTAATTATGTTATGACTTTGATGCTTGTATCTCTGATATCTTTATTTCTAGTCTTCATGTGAACTTCAGAGGTGCCTTGGCATTTATATTGTGCTCTACAAACAAAGGCAAGAGAGATACCACTCTATCATACCTTATTATGAGCATTGCAATGTTGTTTATGTTTATGTTTCATGCTACTTATTATTATTGAGTTGGTTTCTCTTCATAGCTTACAATGACTATTGAGTAGACTTTGTTGATACTTCTTATGATGAATAGTTTAAGTATCTACTCCAGTGCTAAGAATATATACATCATATGAAGCAAATGTGTTCGTGAAAGTTATTTTATCGCACTAAGTTTTCAACTAAATTGCTTGAGGACAAGCAATAAGCTAAGCTTGGGGGGAGTTTATACGTCCAAAACATATCTACTTTTACAAACACTTTTGCTATTGTTTCTCCTCTAAACTTGTGTGATTTGGATACAACTAACACGGACTGACGCTATTTTCAGCAGAATTACCAAGGTGTCTAGTTTTTGTGAAGAAAATCAACTATCAGGAAAAATCCCGAAAAATATGCCAAAAATTCTATTTCACCAGAAGATCGACGGAGCTAGAAGATGAGACGGAGTGGAGGCCTGGGGGGCCACAGCTGTCGTGGTATTGCCGACGAGTACGCCATGGAGGTGTCCTCACAGTGCGTGTTTAGAGACGTGGGGTAAGGCGGACGGTTGACGGGTACGAGGTAACACAACTTACCAGGTTCAGATCCCACAACGGTGGCGGAATCCTACTCCTTCTATAAATCACTATAAGGGCAATACGCCGAGTTACAGAGATAGGTTCGCTATGCGAGGTTGTATGAATCGATGCCCTAAAGGCTCCCATAGGCCCGACTTATATAGTCGCCCGGTCCTAGGGTTACAGGGAAAAGTGCTAGCCGGACAGGTTACAGAGTCCTACACCGTCTATTACTAGTCTTGTGTATCTTGCACTCCAAGTCTCCGGGTACGTTGGTGACTCCACCGTAGCCTTCCTTTATCCGGCATGGGCCTCCCTTCTGGATCTACCTAACTGGGCTGCCCAGTGGGCCATAGGCCATGCTACCAACTATGGGTCACCCGGGTTAGCCGGATAAGATACATGCTATAAGGATACCCATATAGCATATCCCCAACAGTAGCCCCCGGAGAACTCCGAGATCTTGCGCCATCTTGCCTCTTCACGTGGAATGCTCCGTCTAGATGGATGTCGGCAGACCGTCAAGCAACATCTTGTAGTCCTCCCAAAAGAACCCTGCAAGGTTTTCTCCGTCTTCGATTTGTAAGCCGGAGAAATGCTGAATCTTCCATCGTACTCTTTCGTAGTCGGAGTAAATCCGTCCATGCCGGAATCTTCGATGTGACGGCTCATCTACCCGTGTCATCTAGGACGACGTAGGCTTAGGTCAGCGACACCTCGTAACTCACACATGCAGAGAACGCAATCATATCCGATTTTCCCGCGTGAGCAATACGAACCGTTGGCGGCGACGGTTGGAGACGTGGCGAAATTTCCGCGCACGTTCGTGAACACGTCGTCTACGCGGCAACCATCCGATTAGCTACACGAATCTTGACGCCGAGGATGATAAATAGTAACCGTGGGGAATTTTCCACTTTTTACCCCATTCTTCTCGCGTCGTCTTCTTCCTCCAGCCGCACGCCTCCTCGAGCTCTCCGCGAGAAACCTCGAAAACCCTAGCTTCCATTTGTGTCAGTCGCACTCGTCCATCACTCCATGGCTAGCAGCAGCACCTCCCCGTCGATGGTGGCGTCGAGCGAAGCCGCGACGAAGCCGCGGCGAATCCAACGAGCTCCGTCGTCGTGCCCCCAGAGGGCTTGGTCATCCCCGCAACGGCGGTGATCGAGTCCACCGGCGGCGACCACAATTTGGCGGCGCTGGAACCACTGGAGGAGGAGCCAGACTCGTATAAGGGCGACTGGCGCGGCTCGGACATCACCGACCGCGACATCCAAGAGATGGTCGCCGAAGGCTACCTCCCCGCGACGGAGGGGCTTGCCTGGCGGGCGGCGCCAGCCAGCGAGGTGACACCTTCTCCCCAAGCTAGAGAAAAGGTGTACCTCAAGGCTCAGCTGGTACGCGGCGTTTCCCTACCCATTTCTTCCTCTCCTTCTTGAACCACTATAAGGTCCAACCCCATAACCTCTCTCCCAATAGCATCTTAGTGCTTAGCAACTTCGCGGCACTTTGCGAGGGTTACCTAGGGATTAGGCCTAGGTTAGACTTGTTCGTGTACTTCTTCACCGTCAAACGTGAAGCCGGACATAGTAAGGAGGAGCTTAGGAACTGCGGCACCATAAGCTTCAAGATTCGACCTGGCCGGAGGTTCCCCGACATCGTCGGCCACGAGTCCTGCAAGGACTGGCAGCGGACGTACTTTTACGGCCCCAACCTTCCTTTGGCGGGCCGAGAAGTGACGTATCCGGACTTCGTGGATGGAGCCACCGCTGAAGTTTCTACATGGAGATCCCATGCCTCCCTTCCCTCCGACCTCGACGCTTCTCGCGCAATAAGGCGGATCGAATGGTTCGTAGAGACGGGTTTGACCGGATTGGAACTAGCCATGTGCTGGTTCATCAGGCGAATCCAACCTCTGCAGCACCGCGCGAAGTTCATGCACGAATATACCAGTGATCGAAGGGATACCCTCCGGATCTCCGTGGAGAACTTCTCGAGCGACTCCGTCAAGCTCCGCTTGAAGGAAATCGTCAAGGTGAAGGATAAGAAGCGTGGCTTCACCATCACCTACGACATGTTCGTAGACGGCAAGTGCCCAAAGGTAGGTATTTATTTTCCGTGTACGACATATGCTCCAGTTCTTCCGTCTTGCGAACACCATTTTGTCTAACACGGTGATTTATCACTGAACAGCTTAGCGATCTAGATGAGGACAACCTGGCTGCCCAAATCTATGATCCAAAGATGAAGGAAGTCACGGTCGTGTCCGACGACGATGTCCCGTTGGTGCAAAAGCGGAAGAGCTCCACCTCTGACGCTGCTGACGGAGGCAAGAATAAGAAGACGGAGGGTGGAGCCTCCAAAAAGACTACCGCCGCCCTGGAGGCAGAAAAGAGAAAAGACACCGGGATTTTTGCCAAAGCGCCCCCCTAGTGTAAGCTTCTAATTCTGCGACATTGTCTATTTATCTGTCTTGTTCCTGTACTTATGCATTTTGCACGTCTCAGGAAGAAATCCACGACCAGCCTCAAGAAGACCTCCAAAACTTTGGGGGCTTCTAGAAATATCAAGGATATGCTGCATCGCGATGCCTCCCCCGCCATCGCCCCTGCTACCCCTACCGTCAAACCTTCGTCCGCCCCGACAAGCTCACAAGCTAAGGAGGCACCAGGCCCTTCCGTCATGGAAGTGGATTCTGGCGCCTCTACCGAACTCGCTGTCGTCGGCGAGTAGGCGACGCAGGAGAGCACTGCTCAACAAATGGCTGAAGCTCCGGCTAAGGATTCCATCGGGCGGCACGGCGATGGTGGAAGCTAGTACATCTTCCGCAGGCGGTGCCCTTGCTCCCCAAAAACCCTTCGAGTTCCCGAAGATAGTTTACCCGGCGCTCACGTCGAGTAGCACAACTCTGGTTCCTAGAGGAGTACCGTCATCTCCGACGTGCGGTATTGAGGAGCTTCTCCGACAAGCGGATATCTTGCTAGGAAATAGTATCTCCTTTGGCAAGCTGCTATCCGAGAGCGCTACAAACCTCAAGATTATTGCACTTGTAAGTTTTACTTTGCCTTTTTGCATTTCATATGAGTATCCCACTGTAGCCCTCGAGGATGTAGACGGAAAACCATAGGGTTTGCATCTATAGGCTCTAAGAGTGACTAAGTTAGAAAAAACTCTCACTGTAGCCCCCAAGCATTTAGATGGAACAAACTATTCCGACTAGATGCTTTAAGAGTAGCATACGCAGTGTTCATAATTTTCAATACTGTAGCCCCCAACCCTCTAGTTGTAACTGAATTAGTTCCGACTAGATGCTTAAAGAAAAGCTAAGCATTTTCCAAGTTAAAACTTTATACTGTAGCCCCCAAGCTTCTAATCGAGAACTGAATTAGCTCCAACTAGATGCTTAAAGAAAAGCTAAGCATATTGTTAAGTTAAAAAACTCTCGCCGTAGCCCCCGAGCGTCTAGGTGGAAAGATTCTGACTAGATGCTCCAAGTAGACTAAACAATGGTTTACCTTTTTTCCTTTTTTCTACAGAACGAGAATGCTTGGAGGGGCATGGCCAACGACAAGTACCAGAAGATGCGCTCAGATCTTGAAGCCGAAAAGGGTAAAACAGCCATCTTGAAGGAACAGATCATCAAAAACAAGAGTCTGTTTTCTTTTTTGCGCATTCCATCTTGGTTTTGTGCCTTCATTCTCCGAGTACTTACTGTGTACTTTGTTTTCTCCGACTTTGCAGAACATGTTGCCAAGGCCAAGGACATTGTTGAGCAATCCAAGCACATCCAGCAGTTGGACAGCGAGAACAAGATCCTTAAAAAGGAGAGGGAAGAAATACTGAAAATGCATGAGGATTCCATAAAGGCCCTGCAGGAGTCCGCCTCCACAGAAATCAATCTCTTGAAGGAGGAGCTTGCGATCTTAAAAGATCAGAAGCAAGCTGCTAATGAGCAAAACCATCGCCATAGTGAGGCGTATAAGCTCCTCCAGCAAGAGAAAGAATCCCTGGCGGACACCCTCTGGCAGGATAATGCCAGCATCTTCAGTAAGTTTCCTCCACCTTGTATTTATGTAGTCTGGATACTTTGAATTGTTGAACTCATGCAATCCTTATTGGAATTTGCAGCTCCTATGGGTTTAACCAGATTGCCTCCTCCAGCCAAGGAATGCATGATTCTTGTCGGCAACTTTATCAACACCGCCATCACCCAAGCCAAAGATATTGCCAAGCCCCTCCAGATACACATCAAGGCCTCGGACTCCGTGGCAAAGTACTCAGAGATTCTGCGCCGAGCCCCCGAGCGTATCACAAGCTGTAAAGCTTCATGTGCACGGGCTGGCGCAAGGATGGCGCTGTCAATGGTGAAGGCACACTACGAAGATGCCAACATCGACATGATGACCTCTGGTATCCCCGACATTGACGATGACGGCAAAGAGATTGATCACGAAGCCATCTTGTCATCACTCGTGGGTTACGACACCAGAGTTGCCGATTTGGTGGACATCAACGTCTTCGTGCCCATGAACAACATCGATAGCGTCAACCAAGATTCCTCCGAGTCCCACCACAGTGCCGACATTGAGGGTGACTCTCCGGTTGGTGACGATGCTGCTTCCAAGTCTCCTGCGCCCAAGGAATGAAAAACACTATGTAATATTTGTTTCATCTTTGGTGTATGCGCGGAAAAAACTTGATGATGTAACTTAAGGCGGAGAACAATGGTTGTTATTTCCTGCTACTTAAGAACTTGGTTCCCCGCATGTATATATTTTTTAAGCAAGTGCTAGCTTATCCATTACTTTGGTTTTTATGCTTGACCTTTCGTGAGTCGGAAGACTCGTTGTCGGAACCATGCGCTCGGGTGATGATGCCCAATGGCACCGTCAATAACCTGAGCACAACATCGCCGACAATAAGTGCCAAAAGTCACTACTCCAGAATCCACATAAAAACAACAAAGAACGTGTAGACCAGAAAACTTAAGCTAACGCCCGTAGGCGGAATTTTCACAAGCGCAAATGCAAAGCTTGTGCATAAAGGTTTTACATGATCCAAAAATTAACACTAAAGGAGGTAAAAGACTCAGAAATATGAGTGAACCAGAGAGCTTTATTTCATTGATCATATAAGAGGTACACAATTAGATAAAAAATGCTAAGTGTAAAAAGGACATAGCTGTGCTATGTTCCATGGACGATCAAGCTCCGGGTAGTCATCATCCGGGTCACGTCGCTTACGCTTATGATCCTCGTTGGGTCTACCTTTAGTTCACGATTGTCAACAAGGTAGTAAGACCCATTGAGCAGTGCCTTGCTTATGATGAACGGTCCTTCCCATGGCGGGGATAATTTGTGTGACTTCTTCTGCTTAAGTCGGAGCACTAAATCCCCCTCTTTAAACGAGTGATGCCGAACGCGGCGACTATGGTAGCTGCGTAGCTTCTGCTGGTAGATGGCGGATCTTTGGCATGCCAAAACGCGCTCCTCCTCGAGAAGGTCCACATGCAGGCGTCTGGATTCTTCAGTGTCATCCTCGTCGTAGGCAGCAACTCTTGGTGCATCGTGGAGGATGTCGGAAGGAAGGATGTCTTCTGCTCCATATACCATGAAATAAGGGGAGTAGCCGGTGGATCTGTTGGGTGTAGTTCGTAAACTCCACAGCACAGATGGCAATTCTTCCGCCTAGGCTCCAGCTGCTCTATGTAGCGGTGCCTCAAGACGTGGCTTGATTCCCTGCAGAATTAATCCATTGGCTCGCTAAACCTGACCATTGGATTGTGGGTGTGCCACAGATGCAAGGTCGAGTCGGATGCCTTTCTCCCAGCAATATGCCTCCACTTCTCCGAGTGATAAATTGCTTCCATTGTCGGTGATATTGCTATGTGGGAGACCAAATCTCACCACTAGATCCCAGACAAACCTGAGGGCAGTTGCCCCATCAAGCTTTCTAATGGGTTTAGCTTCTATCCATTTGGTGAATTTATTAACTGCTACAAGTAGATTCGTAAACCCACAAGGTGTCGTCTATAACGGTCCCACCATGTCCAACCCCAGACCGCAAACGGCCAAGTTATTGGTACTGTTTGCAGTTCTTCGGCAGGAACATGTGGTTGTCGGGCATAATACTGGCATCCCATGCATGTCTCAACCAGCTTGTCGGCGTCCGCCTTCACGGCCAGCCAATAGAATTCTTGCCGGAAGGCTTTCACGACCAGCGATCGAGGAGCGGCGTGATGCCCGCAATCTCCGAGATGGATTTTGTGCATGATTTCCATACCTTCTAGCTGGGAAACACACTTTAGGTATACACCAGTAGTGCTCGTTTTATAGAGTTGCCCATTGATTATGGTATAACCCTTTGCTCGTCGTACTATTTGCCGTCTTTCGACTTTGTCGTCGGGAAAAGTTTCGTGTTCGAGATATTCCATGAACGGTTTTGTCCAAGCCAGCGGGACCTTAGTCACCATGTTGACGAAAGAGTCAGCTCTATCCGGGTTGTCGATGTCGGCTCCCTTCACGGATGGTGTGCGCAGGTGCTCTAGGAAAACTCCTGGAGGAATTCGCTTGCGCCCTGATCCTAGGTTAGACAGCAGATTAGCCGCCTCGTTTTGCTCCCTAGGCACATACTTGACTTCGTAGCCCAAGAAGCTCTTGGCTATCTCGTCCACTTCGTCTCGATATGCCGCCATCATAGGGTTCCACGCGTTCCAGGTGCCAGCCACCTGCTGGGCAACCAAGTCGGAATCTCCACAACAAACTATGTGCTTGATGCCAATATCCTTGGCTACACGTAGTCCGTGAATAAGTGCTTCATACTCCGCCATGTTGTTTGTAGCCTCGAAGTGGATCTGCAGAACATAGTGTAGCTTGTCTCCTGTTGGTGACTGTAGCAATACACCAGCCCCCGAGCCGTTGAGCATCTTTGATCCATCAAAGTGCATCACCCAGTACTCTGGTTCTGGCAATGGAGTAGCGTCTGGCATCTCCGTCCAATCTACAACAAAATCCGCCAAGGCTTGTGACTTGATAGCGTCGCGTCTCTTGTAGGTGATCTCGAAGGCGGCAAGTTCAATGCCCCACTTCGCGACCCTTCCTGTAGCGTCGCTGTTATTGATAATGTCGGACAGTGGAGTCTTGCTCACCACTGTGATTGGGTGCTCCTGAAAGTAATGCCTCAGCTTCCGAGAAGCAAGGAATACTCCATAAGCTATCTTTTGGTAGTGCGGGTAACGTTGCTTGGACTCCGTCAAGACCTCGCTCACATAGTAAACTGGTCGTTGAACTCCGTGCTCATAGCCTGGTTCCTTCCGCTCTACCACGACGACGATGCTGATAACCCGGTTGGTTGCCGCCATGTAAATTAACAGGGGCTCACCAGGCTCGGGTGCTGCAAGGATGGGCGCTGAGGAAAGAATCTCCTTGAGCTGCTTCAATGCTGCATCTGCTTCGTCCGTCCACGTGAATTTGTCCGCCTTCTTCAGCAACTTGTACAGCGGCAGATCCTTCTCTCCAAGTCGGCTGACGAATCGACTAACTGCTGCAACACAACTTGTTAGTCGTTGAATGTCCTTTAGGCATGTCGGACGTCTTATGTTTAAGATGTCCTTGATTTTATCCGGGTTGACCTCGATTCCACGTTGGGAAACGATGAAGCCCAAAAATTTGCCGGCTGGAACCCCGAAGACGCACTTCTTAGGGTTGAGCATCATGTTGTATTTCCAAAGATTATCAAAGGTTTCTTTTAAGTCAGAGATTAAGTCGTTTGACTTTTTAGACATCACCGCGATATCGTCCACATAGGCGTGAACGTTCCGACCAATTTGGTCGTGGAGGCAACATTGCATTGTCCGCTGGTAGGTAGCACCTGCGTTTTTCAGCCCAAAGGGCATCGTGACAGAGCAAAACATGTCGTATGGGGTAGTGAACGAAGTGGCCAATTGGTCCGACTTCCTCATCTTGATCTGGTGGTATCCTGAGTATGCATCAAGAAAACACAAAAGTTCCGAGCCAGCCGTCGATTCAATGACTTGGTCAATGTGAGGCAAAGCAAACGGATCTTTGCGACATGCTTTGTTCAAGCCGGTGTAATCAACGCACATTCTTAATTCATTGGTTCCCTTTTTGGGGACAAGTACAGGATTGGCCACCCATTGGGTGTGAAGGACTTCTCGGATAAAACTAGCCTTAAGTAACCTAGCTATCTCTTTGCCAATGGCGCGTCTCTTCTCATCTCCAAAGCGTCGTAGAGGTTGCTTCACTGGTTTGCATTTTGGATCAATGTTTAAGCTGTGCTCGGCAAGTTCCCTAGGTACACCTTTCATGTAGGCAGGTTGCCAGGAAAAGATGTCCTTGTTCTCATGGAGGAACTCGACGAGCGCGCTTTCCTATTTGGGATCCAGGTTCATCCCAATGGCGGTGACCTTGGAGGCGTCGCCTACCACAAGTTCCACCGGCTTGGTCTCGATGGCGGCCTTGAACGCAGGAGCGGAGTCGCAGATCTGCTTCTTCGACGCGGGCATCTCTGAGTCATCGACCTTGCTCTGGATCTCCTTGAATTCTTCGTTGTAGAGGACAGCTTCTGCAACGGCTGCTTCGTTGATCTTGCAGTCCCTTGCCTTGGTAAAGCTTCTGGATATGAAGATGATGTCGTTTGGTCCGGGTATCTTGAGTTTGTTGTAGACGAAGCATGGCTTGGCCATGAACGTGTGGATTATGCCGCGGCCGAATATGACATGGTACACGCTCTTGAAGGGGACCACCTCGAAGGTCATGCGCTCTTGACGGTAATTATTAACATCGCCAAAGGCAACCTGAAGTGTAATGCACCCAAGGGACCGAGCCTCCCGACCAGGAACTATGCCGTGGAAGATGGTGTTGGTCCGCCTTAGGTTTGCCTCCGTCAATTTCATCTTCTGCAGTGTATCCAGGTACATGATGTTGATGCTGCTTCCACTGTCCACCATACACTTGGTGAACTCCACGCCGTCAATCAAGGGGTTGATGACCATGGCGTACTGGTTCTCCATGGCTATAAGGTCTGGGTGGTTCGTCCTGTCCCAAGTTATTGGAACCTCCGACCAGCGCAGGTACTGGGGTACTAGGGGAAGAGTAGCCATCAGGATCCTCAGAGAGGTCTTCTGTTGTCGGACGGCGGGGGTGTCAAGGAAAGTGTGGTAGACTGGAGCCTTCTTTGCGAAGGGGTTCTTTCCCTTGTCATCGCTCTTGGTGGCGTGCTTGGGTTCAACGTCCTCGTCCATGTCACTTGAATCCTTGGACTGCTCCTCCTTCTTCTTCCCCTTGCCCTTTCCTCGCGGTCTGTTCTTCCGACTTTGCTTGTAGCCGGACTCCGGGTCTTCCTTGAGGTCGTTGACGAACTTGCAGTGTCGATTGGTATGAGTGGCCTTGCCGTTGGGGTCGAGGTGTACGAGGCATGGCACATCGCGGTACTTTTTGTAGGTTTGGGGAACGTGGAGCGGTGCTGAAGTGGTTTCACTTCCTCGTTTCTACCCACGACCAGCTCCCCTTCCTCGGTCACGTTGTCCGCCTTCTCCTCGTCCTGCAAAAGTCATAGCGACCATGTCGGTAGATTGATTTTCTTTTGGAGCGGTCTTCCTCTTTGTACTGCTGTACCTCCGAGCCTGAGTTGGAACGGCTGTTGCTGGCAAGGAGCCACGAGCATCGTCGTCGGCGGCTGGGAACTCACTAGCCAACTGAATCATCTGGTTCAAGTCAAGCTGGTGATTGTCCTGCAAGCGCTTCAGCTTATGTCGGAGCAACGTGCCTCTTTCCAACCCATCGATGAAGGCGTCCATGGCGGTCTGAGCATGCACTCCTGCACAGGAATTCTTCATGTCCAGCCAGCGGGAGAGGTAGGCGCGAGATGTCTCGTCTTTCTCTTGCACGCACCGCTGTAGATCACCCACAGTGCAGGGACGCTTGTATGTACCATCAAAGTTCTTGGTGAATGCTTCTTCCATGTCCAGCCAGTTGTAGATAGATTTCTCCGGCAAGTCGTCGATCCATTGACGGGCCGTGCCTGCCAACATTAACGGGAGGTACTTGACGGCGACGTTGGGGTTGCCTCTGGCAATCTCCACCGCGTTGCCATAGTCCTGCAACCATGTGGCTGGCTTGGCGGTGCCTTCATAGGGCTTGATGGTCTTGTCAATCCGGAAACCTTTGGGGTAAGTTGCGGACCGTATTGCAGGTCCAAAGCAACATGGTCCCACGTATGGTCCTTCCCGGGCCTCGTGGATCTTATCAATCCGTGAACGTGCATCGTACGACTCCGGGTTCTTCTTCTTTTTGTCAACAGGGGATGGGCTGCGTGAACGACGCGGGCCCCCTCCGCCATGGTGACTGCTTGGTGGTGACGGAGGCGGAGGTGGCGGTGGGTTAGCCTTCTTGTTGTTACCCTTCTGTGACGCCTCACGCCTGTCACGGTTGCTTGTCGGACGTAGAGGGTCATGGCGTGACCTGCTCTTGTGTCCTTGGTTGCGCTCTCCGCCATGACGGGTCTGCTCCGTGTTGTCACGGATGAGGATGCCACACTGCTTTGGTGGGGGCATATCCGTACGATGGTGAGCCTTGTAATCTTCGTGACGTCGGGGAGATCGGGGCGGTGACGAAGGGAGACGAGGTCGGGCCTTTTCTCTGTGATCAGAGGATTTGGGGATGGCATCCTTCCTATTGCGCGCATCCCTCCGTCTTCATTCTGATGAACCCGTCTGGGACCCGACATCAAGAGGAGATTTGTCCCTTGGCGGCTTGTACTGGCTAGATTGGAAGAGCGCTGGGTTAGACTCAAGCCTCTGAGAGGTGGCCTTTTCCTGCTGCTTCACCTCCTTGGCCACTAGGTCATAGACCTGTTCCACTGCCTCAGGCGATCTATCCTGCTCTAGAAGGGTCTTGGCGATGACAAGGTTAAGGAGTGGGGTGGGCATCACCTGCTTGCCTTCACTATCAATGTATGGCTTGGCCTGTGCCGGCTTCGAGGGAGCCCATCCTAGGTTGCGCCGTACACCAGGATCGTTGATGACGCGATCCGGATCTTTCTTAGCCTTCTGCTGCTGTAGCAGAGTCTTGTACTCGGCCTCCATTACTCTAGCTTTTTCTATGGACTTTTGCACGTTGACCAGATCTCGATCTAGTTTAGCGCCTTGTTGTGCGATGGCTTGCGCTTCCTCCAGCAGCTGCTGGCGCTTGTCGTCAAGCTGGGCCACATTTCGGATATGAGAAACGGTTAGTGGCTCGACGAGGAGATTGCCGTACATCACTCTATCAGCTGGAGTAACTTGGGATGCTGCAGACGTAGATGCTGGAGGCGGCAAGTTTGCGGTGTTGTTGTTGCTCGGGCCGGTGCTGAGTTCCTGCGGCAGCAGCACTGGGTTAGGCGGAGGAGGAATGACCTTTGCGCGATCATCGTCAGCAGCAATAAGTGGCCCCTTCCCCTTTCCAGCACCGTAGGCAGAGCTCGTCCGGGTTGATCTTTATCCATCGCCGTCCCAATGGTGAAGAACACCCCTCGGGACGTGATGGCGTTGTTGGCTTGCTCGTCGCGCGAGTACTCCTCCTCCATCTCCTGCATAGCGGAGTCTAGCTCTTCTGGACTGAAGTCTATCTCCTCTGAATCTGCATTGAAATCAGCATAAAGCACGTCAATGACAGAGTCGGAGGGTGCCAGGACTTCCTCGATGATGGGCAGTGGAGGTGCAACGGGCTCGACGATGACTGGAGGTGGTGGTGCTGCTGCGACGATGGAGGCGGGAGGCGGTGGCGGTGGCTGCTGAATCGGAGGTTCTCCGTCTCTGAGCGCGAGCTCCCTCTGGGCTGCTGCGTCAGCTGCCGCGTAGTTGTTGACGGTGCTCACCATCTCTTCGAGGGTAAGGCGTCCTGTTGCCTGCTGTCGTCTTAAAGAATGTCGGAGAAGCGTGCCGCGGTCCAATCCTTCCATGAAGTGATACAAAGCGTTATCATCGGGGTAGTGGGCTAGATCGGCTTGTATACGGAGCCACCTGGCTAGGTAATCGCGGGGGTTTTCGCCCTCTCTCTGAACGCAGTGTGCCAGATCAAAGATGGTAACCACGCCGATAAACTTGGATCTCTGCTGTCCAGATGCACGGACGAAGCCGGCAGATTTGCAGTGATCTTCCACCTTTATATCCTGCACAGGGACGGTTTGGGTGGGCCTTGAATTTTTTCGATCTTTGCCGGCAAACTCTGAAGAGAGATCCGACATTGATCGTTCCGCGAACGTATCCTGCCCGTAGGCGGTCCATGCGGGCCTTGATACTCCTCCGACTCCCAGGGAACTACTGCCCGAGTCGGTTTCGCTGATGAAGAGGTGGATGTCTTCGATAGGAACGATCGAACACCGCGTAGGTTTCGTATTCGCCGGGATCTAGAACTCGTCGGGAGGGATGATCGGAACGTTGCCGGAGAAGAGAACTTGACCGATGGCTACGGTTTCGCCGATTCCCGCGAAGATCTTGGTCCTCACCCGCTGAAGAGCCTGAAGCGCCTCTTGCCCCACGGTGGGCGCCAACTGTCGTGGTATTGCCGACGAGTACGCCTTGGAGGGGTCCTCACAGTGCGTGTTTAGAGACGTGGGGTAAGGCGGACGGTTGACGGGTACGAGGTAACACAGCTTACCTAGGTTCAGATCCCACAACGGTGGCGGAATCCTACTCCTGCTATAAATCACTATAAGGGCAATACGCCGAGTTACAGAGATAGGTTCGCTATGCGAGGTTTTATGAATCGATGCCCTAAAGGCTCCCATAGGCCCGACTTATATAGTCGTCAGGTCCTAGGGTTACAGGGAAAAGTGCTAGCCGGACAGGTTACAGAGTCCTACACCGTCTATTACTAGTCTTGTGTATCTTGCACTCCAAGGCTCCGGGTACGCTGGAGACTCCACCGTATCCTTCCTTTATCCGGCATGGGCCTCCCTTCTGGATCCACCAAACTGGGCCGCCCAGCAGGCCATAGGCCATGCTACCGACTATGGGCCACCCGGGTTACCCGGATAAGAGACATGCTATAAGGATACCCATGTAGTATATCCCCAACAACACCCCTGCCAGGCGCGGGTGGACCCATTCCGCGCCTTAGGGGGTGCGGCCACCCCAGGCACCCCCTCGGGCTCCCTCCTTTCCTATAAGTTACCCCTTGACCTAAACACCGAGGGGGGTTCGTCGTTTTTCCAGAAAGAGTTCCGCTACGCTGCCACCACCAGAAACCAAGATTTGGATCCAGAAACTCCGTTCTGGCACCCTGCCGGGACGGGGAATTTGGAGAGGATCATCGCCATCGTCATCACCAACGCCTCACCACAATGTTTCCCTCATCCATGAGTGAGTAATCCCCCGCTGTAAGCTATGGGGATGGTAGGGATTGGATGAGTTCTATCATGTAATCGAATAAGATTGTTAGGGCATGGTGCCTAGTATCTCTATTAGTGCTATTTACTTTGTTGCAACTTTTTGTGCTTAATGCATGTCACTAGGGCCCGAGTGCCATGATCTCAGATCTGAACTTATTATTGAATCATTATGATAGTATTGTTTGTGATCTTATCTGCAAGTTGTGTACATATATCATTGTTCGGATCCAAAGGCCCCGGAGTGACAAAAATAGGGACAGCCGGAGGGGGTGGCTGTGGTGTGAGGATCACATGTGTTCACGGAGTGTTAATGCTTTGCTCCGGTGCTCTTTTAAAAGGAGCACCTTAATTTCCAGTAGTTCCCTAGAGGCCCCGCTGCCGAGGGCTGGCAGGACAAAAGATGTTGTGCAAGTTCTCATTGCGAGCACACATGACTATATATGGAGCACATGCCTATGATTGTTTAGTACTTGGATGCTTTTTCTTATTTATCTGCAATTGACCTAGATCTTGAAGCTACATGTTTAGACTCGTCCATGCAACGCCTGTCCATCCATCCCTATGCCTACCTCACTCACATCCTACTGTTTGCTGCTACTATTACTATTGCTCCTGTTTTACTATTGTTGTTGCTTTGTTGTTGCTACTATCAAACTGTTGCTACTGATAAACTTCTGTGAGCAAGAACTATTTCCATGTGCGGCTGAATTGACAACTCAGTTATTAAGGCTTGCAAGTATTCTTTGGCTCCCCTTGTGTCGAATTAATAAATTGGGTAATACTACCCGCGAAGACTATTGCGATCCCCTATATTTGTGGGTCATCACAAACTTGCATGCAACCAATCAACAAAGTATTTCACAATTTCCAAGAACAATCACTACTCAAACTTAGACATAGATACAATAGATTATGGGAAAACAATATATTGTACCACACATCATGATTGCCGAGATATTATAGTAGGGGTATGGAGAGGATCTTTCTGTAGATGTTGATGATGAACACACCGGCAGTGGCGAAGCCACAACCCGGCATGCTCGAGCAACTGCCTAGGCTATGTCCAGGATGCTCCATTCAAACTAATGCAAGGAGTGGTAAACTAATCAAGGCTAAAATGACCGCCGGCCGGAGAACATCGTACTTTGTCCGGGATCTCAGTTCCGGCTGGCTCCTCCACTGCACGCCGGAGGGGGCGGAGTCCACTAGAGGCGATTCTAATAGTGTTCCCCCCTCCAATCTCTGTCAGCGGCTGCTTGCAAACTCTCTATTTATGTGTTTTTATCTCCGCCTTCATGTCGAGGGAACGCCTTAGGGGGGGTCTTCATATAGGTGTTTTTAGGTCAACATGATAAACCTAAGATGAAGATGGATGACATCGAAGGACTGAGGACCAAACAATACTGGGTAGCGCATCCTGACCAGGGGCTCGTGCCACCAGTGCTCATTTGGGCCTCGTGGCCTCCCTCGCTGACTTCTTGTGCTCTAGATGCTTCTCATGATAAAATATTAACGCCCAAAAAATCCCAGGTCAATATGAGTTCCGGAAGGTCCCTGAAACGTCAAAATACGCAAAATAGGGCTTTCCTATCCTGAAGAGTTATAACCAAAATAAGGGGGATCAAAGGAAAATCCCCATAAATCAATGCAAAACAAGATTATAACATCTAATAATCTTAATATGTTAGAATATGCATCATAAACTACAAAGTTCATGCATGAATTTTGCATGCATCAAGGATCCATGAATAAGGTTTATGCTAGGAATACTAAGAAACAAGACCGTTAAGTTATACCATGCAAGTGGTGAAAGTGTTCAACACAAGCTGAACTTCATGTATATATTTTCATAATTATTCTTTTACGAAATGGGTAATCCTATGAGAGTTTATCTATTTTGCGAAGTCTTGGAAAGTGCAATGATCACTCCTGAAAGTTAGTATGAAAAGTGGATATGATTCAAATTGTCCAACATGCAATGGATAGTCTTATTCAAAAGTAAGGTAGTTGCCAGAGTTTCTACTTATGATCCCCTCATTTGTATGAGTATTAGTTACAAATATTCTAAGGTAATTGAACATGCATAAGTTTATGATATAATGCTCGTATTTATTTTGTCAACCATGAGTTCATTGATGCATGATATGACATATTCTCTTATTTTCATCACAAGAAGGGCAATGGGCCTTGGAAGCACGCAAGGGGAACCACGAGGGCTGAATGATCCTAGGTGGCGTGGGCCTATAGGTAGGCCGCGCCACCTACTCAAGTTCGGGCCTCGAGCGTCATATCGGCTCCCCATTTTGAGATATGACATTGATCGCCCAAAACCTGCGCCATATTTTCCCACGATTTATAGAGATAGCTGCGAAGGCGAGAATCTTCTACTTCGGGAGAGGGAAGATCCTGCTTCTCTGAGGCCTCCAGAGAGGAGGAAATCCAAGCCATTGTCATCACCACTCCTCATTGGATTAGGGAGGCATCTCCATCACCATCTTCATCATCCCTAACATCAACACCATCTCCATCTTGAAGATCCATCTTGCTCCCCTCGTAGTTTGTGATTAGATTGAACCCTATATACTGTTTTTGAAAGGAATATGACCGAGAGGCAATAAAAAGTGGTTATTATGCTATTACAGGTTTATAATATATATTTATTTTTCATGCTATAATTGTGTTAATAGGAAACATTAATACCCGTGTGGTTTATAAATAGAAAAGGTTCCTAGTAATGCCTCTCTCAGTACTAGCTTGTTGATTAACAAATGATCGTCGAGAGAACACTCCGGAGAAACAAAGGACGAAGATAGAGGTATCAAACGATAAGGCCACCTCTAACTTCCATTAGAAGAGGGAAAAGTTACATTGATCCACCAGTTCGATGCAAGAGCGAATAAAGAAGAGTCGGTAGGGTGATCAGTCCATCCCGGACCCAACTATCAACTCTATACATGGGTAGGAGAATCAGGCAACTCGACTCTCGAGATTTAGACTGAAGACCTTCTTAGGCGGTATCCGGAACAAAGGGATGCTGCCAGCAGAAATCGTATGAAAGACACACTGATTAGGTTCCGCGATGGTTCCATTGGCATGAACAACACATGCTCAAGGTTAACTCCAACTTCACCAATGCTCGTCCTGCTCATATGTTTTTCAACGACACTGGTATCCAGCAAGGAACACACATGGATAAAGAGCTCAAGAACAAAAGATTGGAGGAAGGTACAACAGACAAGTTGCAGATTGATGATCGTAGAACCTCCGTTACAAAAGGGAGAAAGCGAAACCCTGAAGGTACGACGGAAACCCAACCACGAGAAATCCTGGACTCGAAGAGAGAGAAGAGAGCGGATTCAAAACACGTAGAGGTAAGAGGATAACAGCAGAGGGGTAAGGAGTAAAACCAGACCTAGTCAGAACTATCCAACCGATTTTTCAAAATAGTTTTTGACACTCTACTTCGGCCGTTAGCTAGGTTATCCTACAGGCTGGACTTGTGGGGTATCGCAACTGCTGAGCTCTAATACCACTCTGTAACACCCTCAGAATCGGACCTATGCAAGTTTGAGCAAAATTCGCCAAACCCGCATAGAAACGATTCAAAGGTGCCCACCAGGCACTTTCGTGCGGGTGGAAAACGAAGTAATAACATTACACAACAGTCCTCGATGGGACCCACAGAACAGATATATACAACATCGACTCAAAGATTCAAGAATACAGATATAATATACAAAGATCCAAATCACCTTGAAAACGGTAGAGCGTCCGACTACGGACAAGAAGCAAATGGGGCTAAGAGCCCCGAAGAATAACCAATGGCGTCCATAACCCTGCCCAGGCCAAGCCGGAAGGGTAACCCTGCTAACGGCGTCGATCTCAAAACCTGCTTAAACAAAAGGGGTGCCGACAAAGGGCAAAGGAAAAAGAAGGAGCGTCGATCTTGAGGCGATGCAGCGAGGCTAGAATTCGGCGGTCCTCGCCTACATAGGTATGGTGGACTGAGCGACAGCGGCAGCATGCACTAACACCCTATAGAGACTCGATACAAAAGGCGGTTATCAGAGAGGGATAAGAATGACCTATCCGGATGTAACCTGAAGCTAACACCAAACAAACCCATCCTGGTGTTTCCCCCTCGATACCAAACGAGGAAGTCAACCGAGGAACTCACACCGTTGGCAGTTTTATTTATTCAGTTATCGTTGCAGCAATTACTAGTCAGGTTTAGATAATCATTCTGATAAAGTAAGAAGTGGGCAATTTTAGTTGACCATTCCGTTATAGTGGCAACACTTACTAGTCAGGTGCAATTAGCATGAGATAACCCAAAAACCCAGCAGTTGTTGGTACTTTTATTAAGCCATTCCGTTGTAGTTGCAATACTTACTAGACAGATACAATGGTCGCAAGCGACAATCCAAACAAGCAATTGTGGGCAGTATTATTAGCCATTCCATTAGAGTGAAGCTGATTACTAGTCATTATAAAGTCAAATTTATAGCAATAAACTTTAGTTATGCTTGTCTATGATCGAGATACTGTGCTCCAAGTCGTCCATATCCGCGGACACGGCTTTCAGAAAGTTTTACCCCGGGTGCACCAATAGCAACACGCTCGATCAACCTCGGAAAAACCAACTCAAAACCCAACGAGGCTTTCACGTGAACAATCACAGGATTGAGAAATATTTGAGGCCACCCTTAAGTAGATCCATAGCGAAGCTAGTGACTCGAGGCGGCCTCAAGGTTTGGGTGGATGTAAACGATCGGGAACCCGAAAGTGTGGCTGGGCTTGTCGATGCAGCGTCGCGTGTCCCGATCCTAAGCGATGCAGTGTGCTCCTCGCTGTCGTAAATACATAAGTAGCATGGCATAAGTACGGATAGTAAATAAAACCACAAACTAGTTTGTGGCCCCAAGAAATAAGATGAATCAAGCTCGGCTCGGGGGTCCCATATACCTCCCGGATGTGGATAGCGCGATAAATCAAGGAACAGGTATCAAGTACTCGGGGTCTTACGGGACACAAGTGGGCGTTCGGAAACCAAATATTATCTATCACCCACCGATGCCTCTGCTTACTTCAATTTTAGTTGTTAAACAGGAATTAAAGTGAACGATAAATAATGCTATGATCATCTTCAACATCAACATGCGACAATACATCAACAACTGTGGCACTTGACAACACGCAATAGCACTTGAGCAAGCGACTACGACGCGCAAGTCCAACTATCTACCAAACAACAGGTAATAGGAAGTGTCCAAGGCAATATAAGGCTGCAGGGGATATCACGGGTACGAAAACTAGAGCATCGCAACACAGATAGCAATAGATCAACAGGAGGGAATAAATACTATAAAAGTAAGATAGGTAGAAAGGGGGAGATGCTCGCCTGAAAACATTGTCGAAGGTTCAACCGAAGATCGGGGCGAATCTCACATCAACTCAACGGCCTTATCCGCAAAGAAGCAAAACACTAGAAGAAACACCGGATGCACTATTTAATACAATGGCAGAAGATCGGCATGATGCATGTATGATGTATGACATGGCAAAGGTGCGATGCAATTAGGTCATATTAAGTGGAACCGGGGGTCCCGACAATTATATATATGGTTCTAGTTGTTTAGATACCCCGCATTTTTAAATGTTGTTTGAACATGGCAGAGGATAGTACTGGTTCGCTACACAAATTTAAATGAGGCCAATATAAGGCTAGATTTGCCCGCATATGGGCCCCATATTTAATTATTAGGTGAATCGGCATAAGGCCCCCAAACCACACAAATATGCATGCGAGATGAACAATTAATATGCAACAAGTTGTTATTTCATTTATAAAATAGGGCTCGAGAAAGGGGTTCACACATTAGGGATCTCGACGATCTTGGGTCTCCGGGGTTCGGTTCGGCGAGGTCAGTGGGTTCGGGTTCGAGCGTTCTCGGGTAGCGGGGTAGGTCTTGGCGCATTCGCGATGGTCGGGCCATGTTGACGGTCATGGCGTTCGGGATGAAGCACTTGTCGCACCGGGGTCTCGGTGTCCGGGGTGAAGTACTCGGCGTTCCCGTGTCGGCGGCCTTGGCGGTATCGGGTTCGGTCTCCGGATCCGGGCACGGTCTTAGCGTTCCGTCTTCGGTGTCGATGGCGAACTCGGGCTTGATACCGGGGTCCTTCGGATCCTTGAGGCGATCTTGGCGTTCCGGGCATCTTCGGTCCTCGGGTCCGAGAGGGGGTACTTGTATCCGGTCTTGGTGTCCGGAAGGAGGTCTTGTGCCTAGAATTCGGTCCTCGTGGTCATTCCTTTAGATCGGGCCGATCTTCAGTTCCACAACTCTCGGTGTGGGTTTTTCCTCAGTCGATGAAGATCTTGGAGAGCTCTCCGTTAAAGATGGTTGTATCGAGCGGAACAAACGCCACAGAACCCATCAGTACTTGTTCCAAACATGGCGAGCATGGTGGCTGGGCCCGGAGAGGAGGGTGGCCTTGGCCTCGCGTGCGGCGGCGCTCCAGCGGGGCGAGGCGGGCGATGGGGAGGGCGATGGCATGATTCTTGCAGGCGACGGCGGATCTTGGCGAGTCAGGTCCACGCGAGGAGCTCGGGGGCGGCCATGGCGGGAGGCGGCGCTCGGACGCTGGCGAGCTCGAGGAGGCGCTGGCGGAGACGTCTCGCGAAGGAGGCGGCTCGCGGGGCGGCCAGCCTTGGCCGAGGGCGAGACAGCGCCCGGGCGGAAGGGACTGGAGGCAGCGGTGGAGGAGGAGGCGGCTGCGGAGGACGAACGGCGAGGCTTCGCTTGGCGGGGTGAGGCCGGGGCGGAGGCTCGGCGGAGGACAGGCCCAGTGGAGGCGCTGAGGCCAGGCGGCTCGCGCGAGGTGCGGGCGAGGCAGCGGCGGCCAAGGAGAAGAAGGAGGAGAGGCGGGCTATGCGGAGAGGTGGCTGTGACGGCCTGGGACGGCACGGAGGCGGCTTGTCCGCGGGCTCGAGGGGCGGGGAGGAACGCGGGGAGGATGGGACTCCGCGGCGGAGGCGGGGCTGCTCGCTGCCGACGCGCCATGGCCGGGGTCAGCGCCAGAGAAGAGAGGTAGGACGCGGGGCGGGGAGAGGATGTGGGGACGGGGAGGGGCTGGTCTGGGTGGCCCACATGGGCCAGGCGGGGGATCTGGTGCGGCCGGGCCCGCGCGTGTGTGGTGTTGTGTGCGTGGTGTGCTGACAGGGGAGTTGTGTGGTGGGGGAAGTGGGGTGAGAGAGAGAGGGAGGGTTGGGGTGAGGTGGCAGGGTCTGATAGGCTAGGGGGAGGGGAGAGGATGAGGTGGCAAGAGATGATTGGTGGGGGTGAGGTGGAGGGAGGGTGTGGGTAGAGAGGTGGGTAGCTGTAGGATTTAGAAGGGCGGTTTAGGTGGACCGATTTAAATCCTGGGGCGGTCGTTCGGGTCATTCGGCCCGTTCGACTGCCCCACTAAAACAATTAAATGTTTTATTTAATTCCAACAAGCCTTTTGCAAACTAAATGCAGACAAAGTAAAATATTCCGGCGACCCGGTTTTGATATTTGAATAAAGATGGGGCGTCTTAGAAAACAAAACGGACTTTGCGAAAATAGTTTTAGACAAACAACATATGATGATGTCGATGCAATGCACAAATCAACGCGATTTTCTAGTAGTGGTTTTGCGGGATGCCACAATCATGTCCTCAATTTATATTTCTATCACATTCGTAGTAACTCAATGTCCTTAGACCATGATATCGCATGAATCACTTTCACCGGAAAGGTACTTTGATTCCATCAAACGTCACACCATAATAGGGTGATTATAAAGGTGTCGTCGGGTACTTGGAAAGTGTTAGTTAAGGATCATGGATCAAGAGTGTGATTTTTTCATCCAAATGACGGAGATATATACTTAAGGCCCTCTCGGTGATATCACATTTACATTGCTTGTAAGCAACTGATTTGATCACTAGGATGTTATATCACAAGAAAGAGAACAAGAGTACTTGTCGGGAATGATATTAAACAAGGTATGGATGATACCAAGTGAACGGATCCTAGACAAGTAAAATATCATGAGACAAAAGGAATTTGATTATGGCGAAAAAGGTTCGGACGATCATTGGATTTTCATGGAACTAGTGGGAATCATTATGGATCTCCAGGTCCCGCTAATGATTATTGATCGGAGAGAGTCTCTATCATGTCGACATAGTTTTTGAAACCATAGGGAGACACACTTAAGGTTAGTCGATGTAATTGAGTGGATAGGGAACGCTAGAGAAGATAATGGACATCGCAGCAATTTGTTCTATCGAATTTGCTGAAATAGTTTTGGGGTATCGAAACAAAGCAAGAAAATAAATTTTAATGTGTTTATTAAATGAAGTACTCATTAAATAAAGTGTTCATTAAATTGAGTTGCATTAAAACAAGATAATTAAAGTTCTTTAATTGAAAGACCTTTGTTTTTTTGAGTGGAGAATAAATGGAGAAAGTGGAGATTGATTTTTTGTGAGTGGAGAGTCCACCCACATGAATGATAGGAGGGGTGGGGGAACCCTCTTGGCTGCCAGACAAGGGAGGGTCTTTCCCCCTCCCCCTATAAAAGGAGGTGGAGATCTCCTCCTCTCACACACACTTGCCCACTCCTCTCATATGCCCTTTGGTTGGCATCTTGTCCCTCTTGCTAGCCTTGTACATTGCCATAAGAAAAGGTGCCTAGGCGAATTCCTGCTCGAGATCGTCCCCTCCACCACCTCTACCATGTCGTAGCATTGTTTTTCCTAGGGATCCACTACTTCCACTGCCCGGTTGGAGCGAGGGTTCAGGAGTCGTCGACGCACCATACGTGTGACCGATTACGGAGGCGCCACCCTCTTGTGGCGTTGATCATCTGCACGTCATCAAGGACGGTCGTGTACATGTACATCAACCATGTTTTTTTGCAGGAACATTATCCCGGTAATGGTATTCGAGGGTGAGTCCATCTGAAATTGTTACATAGTATCGCCTTGATTCGATCTTGGCAGTTGCAAACCATAGGAATTTTTTTGTTTTATATGCAACAAACCCCATCAATTTTAGGGCCTTGTGCATGACTATGCTTGGTAAATTATCATAATTTTGTGCTTAGTTTATAATTTCATATTGTGTTATACTCCATATGCCTCTAATATATATCATGTTTCACCGTTGTGAGTAGTTCCCCATGTTTCTGAGGGCATAGGATGAATTGGCTATGATTTTCATATAGTATGCAATGGGTATTTGGTTAAGTTTTAATCTTTTATGTGGTTATATAATGGTAATATGCGAACATTGACTGTATATTACTTCACCTATATGGGCTCATAGGGCTGCATCTTAGTGTAATGAAGGGAGTAAGGAGAGACGTAATGATAGAAAAACCGTGTCCTAAGCCTTGGAATTGGATTAAGGTTTGTTTATAGTGGGACCTTAGAAATTTATGTTGTGGTTGGACTTTACGTCTTAATGAATCCTTTGTTTACTCATGAACATGGTCTTAGCACCAACAATAAGGGGTGTACTTGCTCATGTATATGTGTCACATCCCAAACAAATTCAAAATTTTGAAATGTGAAAAATAAACAAACAAAAGAAACGAATGTTGAAATTTAGGGTGAAAAGAAAATTTTTGCTTCTAAATGGAAACATCAAAACCCTACTTGAACAAAATACGAATGAAAAGGCAACAAACAAAATTTCAAAAAAGTCAAATGCATTCATAAATGAATGTACCTTGAATTTAAAACACTTGGGAAAAGTTAAACCAAAATCCTAAACCCTAATGAAAGAAATCATCTCCAAGATCACTCTAAGACTATGGCTTTGTCCCATATAAAAATTTAGCAACAAACATTTCTAAATGACCAAAATTGGTAAACAAAAACATTATAAAACCATGGGAATTGATTTCACTCAATTTGGAGCCATGGATAAAAACTTATAATTTTAAAAAGATAAAAGAAAGTAAATTCCAAGGCTAATAAATCTCCTAACAAAAAAATCAATACCAAATTGTGAGAAAAGTAATACTAAAGGGATTTAAAAAGATAAACAATTATTAAATATAATTATACAAAGTAGAATCACCAATTTTGGAACTATAAGTAAAAATATATGGATTTTATAAGACAAAGAAAGGAATAAATAAATAAGAAATATTTAAAAGGCAATTTAAATCTTGGCCAAATCCATAAGAAAATGGAATAAAAGTAAATCAAATAAAATAAAAAGAATAAAGGATTATTTGAATAAAATTATATGAGTTTGAACCATATTCAATTTTATTTAAATAAAGACAAAATGCCTATTTTAAATACATATTAAATCATAAGAGAATATTTGAAATATTCTAAAGTGGACTTTTAAACACACCAAATAACTGGTATAAAAACCTACTGAAAGTTTGGAAACGATTTGAAATCAAATTGAGGTTTAAATCATTTGAATTGAATTAAAACAGAAAATAGAAATGGAAAAGGCAAAAAGAATCAGAAGGAAAAAATAGAAAGAACCCCCAGCAACCCAGGCCCTATAGCAGGCCCAGCACACAGCCCACCCGGCTCCACCTCTCTCCCCTCTGCCTCCCTTTCTCACCACACGAAACCCCCACCCCTCACTGACTCGCTGGACCCACCCTTCCACCTCATCGTCATCTTCACTCGCGCGCTGACCTCGCCCCTCCCTTGACCGTTTCCTGCCATGAATGCGCCGAGTAAATTCGAGTAACTACGCCAGAGATCCTCCTCAGTGACTATGCTCGATTAAACGCCTCCTCCTCTCTATCCCCCCCCACTTTCCCGCACCAATGAGCCCCTAGGATGCCATAATTTCTCCTCACGCCGCCACTGTCACCGACGAGCTCCGGCGCCAATCCCGGCGAGCCCAAACCCTCCTACCCCCTAGCTCCCACTAGCTCACTCGCCATCGTCGTGCGCATCTGCCAGCAACCTCCATTTTCTTGCGTGAGCCTCTGATGCTCGGCAACGACCTCGCCTACTCGCCACCATCGTCTGCCTCAACTCCGGCGAGAAGTTGCCAACGATTCATTGCGCCCCTTTCCCTCTGGTAGGTACCGTCGCAACCCCCGCAACTGTGCGCATATCTCTGATGCTCCGCCTTGCTCGCTTGCATCCCAGGTACTCGCCACCGACGAGTCCCGTGCGTGCCCGACGCCAGGAACATCTCCGGCGAGAAATACACGACAATTTTGTGTGCCCTTCGCCCACGAAGACCACCTTGAGCACTGCCACGTCCTTGCGAACCTGGTAACACCCTCCTCCCCTCCTCCCCTCCTCTTACCCCCTATAATCGTCGGACCACTGCCACCAAACACGCCGCCGCCGCGCACCGTCGCCAGCATCGCCCATCTTAGGTCAACGCGCGCTGACCCGTTAGATCTGACTCTAACAATGTAGATTAGATGACTTAGACAAAGCGGAATTGTTTGATCTGTGCCATGCGATGCTATTTAAATCCTACGGCCCATGATGCTGATCCTGCCAAAACAGTATTGTCTAGTAAAAACAAGACACGTGGCCAGTTCTGTGTGTTCAAAATTCTAGAAAATGTTTTTGAATGCTTTAAACTTGCAAAAATCATAACTTTTGATATTTATGTCCAAAAATTACAAATTTTATATCAATTGATTCATAAAAATGTGTGCTTTGCAACTGTGGCCCTGGTTTGGTCTTTTTCTTTTAAAAAATTAGGTGTTTTTGCAGAAACATTAATAGGACTATTTTGAGTATAAATATTGTTCTAAAAATAATTTTTGAGTGAAACCTTTTGCAAATGGATTTTTTTGAACCCTCTGTGTAGGGGTTCGTAGCATGGAAAACAAAAATTTTCTACCGCATACAAACAAACAAGCCAAGATCTATCTACTAGATTGTAGCAACGAGTCGATAGAGGAACTCACCCTCGAAGATTCCAAAGCGGTTAACGAGAGCAGATTCTCGTGGGTGATGTAGTCGTACACTTGCCGATCTCAAGATCGCGTGAGCGATACTTCAAGGCATTGCGTTCGGAAGTGCTTCCATGATCGGTCACCGTTCGGTACTCGGCGAAGACCTTCCTCTCCCTTGTTCCAGGCGTGAAGGTTGTAGCACTCTCCTCGCGATTCCGTGAACTGACGTGGTACCGGAAGTAGAGGAGATCTCGCAGCCTTAAGCCGGGCGAGTATGGTGGACTATGAGAGAGCCTTGGTGATCTAGGGTTTATACACACCAATTAGAAGGGCTAAACCAACGGCTAGGGCAATTAGAAGCTCTAACTTTCGGACTTGGGAGAAATCCTAGGCTGTGGCTAGGGTTTAGGTTTAGAGGAGGCAACTTGTGTGTCTAGGAGGGAGCCCTGCCCTCCTTATATAGGTGGAGGAGGCGCCCGGCCAGGGAGGAGTCCCTCCCAACTCGGATCCCTAGTGGGCGGTGGAGGAGGAACTCCTCCCCAACTCGTTTCCACTTCTTCTCCACTTTCCAAAATAGCCATTTGACTTTTCAAATTGGCGTTTGACTTTTCAAACTAGGATTTGATTAAAACCTTTATTTTGTACAGCGATGACACCTAGTACATGATGCAATCATTCCAACTTGCAATGACACATTCATGTACCCTTCCTCCCGGTCTTGGGACATTCCGAACCTTCTAGAACATTCGATGAAAACACGGAACCATTCTCCAACCCGAAATAGGACTTTCCTTATATGAATCTTATTCTCCGGACCATTCGGATCTCCTCGTGATATCCGGATCCCATCCGAGACTCGAACAACATTCGGTCTCTTACTCATCATTCCATAACTACTCAACAACATCGAATCCTTAAGTGTGTCTCCCTACGGTTCGTGAATTATGCGGACATGATCGAGACACTTCTCCGATCAATAACCAATAGAGGAATCTGGAAATTCATATGGCTCCCACATATTTCTACGATTACTTTGCGATCGAATGAACCACTTACATACGATACCAATTTCCCTTTGTCTCACGATAGTTTACATATCCGAGGTTTTGATCGTCGGTATCTCTGCATACCTAGTTCAACCTCGTTACCGATAAGTACTCTTTTCTCGTTCCCGTGATATGTGATCCCTTTTGAGCCAGTCACATGCTTTCAAGCTAATTGGATGACATTCCACCGAGAGGGCCCAGAGTATATCTATCCGTCATATGGATGGACAAATCCCACTCTTGATCCATGTGTCTCAACCCATACTTTCCGAACACTCAATGCCATCTTTATAGCCACCCAGTTACGGTGTGGTGTTTGATGTCATCAAAGCATCCTTCCGGTGATGGTGATAAGCATGATCTCATGGTCGAAGGAATTAGGTTACTATGTATCAGAAAGCTTATAGCAAATGAACTATATTAAATGACTTGATCTTTATGCTACGCTTAACTATAGGAGTATGTCCATCACATCATTCTCCCAATGATATGACCCTGTTGTTAATAACATCTCTATGTTCATGATCAGAAAACCATGATCATATATTAACCAACAAGCTAGTTTAACAAGAGGCTTTACTAGGGACTCTTTTACGTTTACAAATCACACAAGTATTAATGTTTCCTTTTAATACAATTATAGCATGGTATGTAAACATTTATCATAAGTATGAAGATATGATAATAACCTACTTTATTATTGCCTCTTGGGCATATCTCCAACAGTCTCACACTTGCACTAGAGTCAATAATCTAGTTTCAAACCTTTGTGTATTCAACACCTATGGCTTTCCGGTGTTGTATGTACATGATTGCTAGTGGTCAACTGATCTCCGGATCTGACACTTCCAGGTCCGTGTGTCATTGCATGTCTTTGCGTCTCTACGCATCACTCATTCTCTAATGAGATGGCTTTGTACAAATTTGGTCCTTTGGTGAGACCTTTAGTTCTTTGGGGTTAAAACATGTTGATAATATTGTCGTACAATATATCTTCATAGTACTATCCCACTGTGAACTACACCTAGTTTGATAACAAACTACTTGACACAAATGCCCTCTTTAGCTGCTATTATAGCAGTCATATACTTAGCCTTTTGTTGTAGTATCTGTCACAATGTCTTAACTTTGGAACTCATCCAAATCCATTATGGAACTTACTTTCCATTATATTGTGCCACCCTTAGTTTAGATTGAGATAAACTTAATTTGTACTTTGTGACAAAACTAGTATCAATGTACTACTTTTACAATGAACTAACCATCTATTTGTCACTTACAAATAATATACTCTTAGTTCTTCCAAAAGATCATAAGAATATCCTTACTATTGTCCAATGATCAACTTATGAATCATTCTATTATATGCTCATAACATTTAGAGTATAGGACATATCTGGATTTGTACATATCACAGTATGATTGATATAAATACTCTTTGTGATTTCATACATCCAGTATCAATCTATAATTGAATCTTTGTTTCACTTACCCAGTGTCAATACACTTGAATATATCATCAATATTGAACTCATTCAATCTTTTCTGTGTGACAAGAACCTTTCTTGTAGTTTCTATATTGAACTCATTCAATACATCATCTATGTACTTTCGGCACAACCATATTAGCGTCTATTGATGCCAAATATTTGGGTTTTGCCTAAGTCTTTCATCAGGATGAAATTCTTAATATGTGTTAATAAAAGATACATATTTTCCCATCAACAATATGTCCTCCACATAATGTATTAGAAATATGTCTTAGCGCTTCCACTTAATTTCTTGCAAATGCAAGCATCTTCATTGTCTCTGATGAAATTAAACTCTTTTAACAGTTTCATCATAGTGAAGATTCCAACTCCGCTATGCTTACTTCAACCATTGAAGTTGGCATATGCTTTTTAGCATCCTTTGAATTAACAAAAACCCCTATGGACCATGTTATTCTCATGTCCTAGGTAACAATTCTATTAGAAGAACTTGTTTTGTTTATTCAACTACCATATAACAAAATTATATGTAGTGGTTTCTACACTAATCCGTCTAGACTAAATATCACTATGAAAGATCAAATCTTATCATAGTCAACCTTTGAACATTGTTGTGAACTTTTTCCCAACATGTCGACTACTTCATAGATGTGAAACATCCATGTCTATTTCTTTATAGATCCAAACACAACTGTAAGGTCTTACACCTTTCTTGAGGGTCCTTCAAGTTCAAAACTTGATTTCTCGTGTATGGAACTATCACGGATTTTATGGCTTCAAGCCATTTGACGGAGTCAGGGCCCATCATCGCTTCTTTGCATGTAGTCCGTTCATTATTCTCAAATAATGATTCAACCCTCAAATCTTGGTATTTGATTGTTTACTCAACCTACTTGGTTCAATAGAAACTTTGACCTTCGTAACCACAACCTTTGAGGCACGTGAGCCATGAGCATTGTTGCTGCCTCCGGAACACTTTTCGGCGCTGCGCAACTCTGCACATATAGCTAAGGTTCTTTTAACCTTATCAAAGTTCTATTGTCCTCCCACTTAACTTTTCACGAAAAATTCCTTCTCAAAGAAACTTGACGTTTTAAGTGACAAACACTTTTGTCTCCGATGTTATGGAGTATTACTTAACAGTTATTAGAAATAACATACAAGGACAGGTTCATCCGACTTTGGTTATAAATATCTTTCTTATGCATAGCATACCAATGTTTAAGAAAGAACTACTTGGGTCTTATCCCAAACCATAACTTTATATGGTGTCATTTCAATGGATTATGATGAAGCTCTTTTCAGTGGAAAAACGGTAGTCACTAAAGCTTTTAATCTTTAAAATATAATGGCAGTTTCTGAATTACACCTTCGATCTTACCATGTCAAACGAGGTTTAATTACATATCTCGAACACTCCATACTCTTATGGTGTTTCGGGATATGCAAATCCACGGAACGATTCCTTAAATATTACGTATTATGCTAAACTTGTAACTCAAATATCTTCCTTTATGATCTTATCATAAACTATTTATATTCTTGTTACAATGATTTTGCACTTCATCTTGAAAGTCTTTGAACTTTTCAAATGTTTCATACTTCATCCTTATTAAGTAAATATTCATATATTCACTCAAATTCTCGGAGAAAGCATATGAAGTTGAAATCCATCGCTCTTGACTACACATAATGGACTTCATACAACAATATGTACAAGTTCCAATAAGCTAGTCACTCGTTCCCTTTTGGCCTAAGAACGAAGTTTTAATTATCTCTAGGAAATTTTCACAAGCGTCATGTGATCAAAATCAAAAGACTCCAAATCCATCCACATGGAGTTTCTTCATGTTTTCTTTCCAATATAATTTAAACGGCGATGTCACTTCCTAAGTGATCTTTCAATCAATTTGTCTTTCGACATTTTTTAGCACTAGTTTTATGGATGTGATTTCTCCAACGAGATTTGTGAATCATCCATATTTTATAGATTACGGCAATTATTTGAACAACCCTTTTGTTCTCATAATACCTGATAAAACAAATCTTGAAGGCAAGCTTTGATGTTTAACGAGCAACACAGTAAACCTCTATTTGTTCTCGATGAACATCATCACATATTCTTTTGCTAGTTACTTAGGCCATTGTAGTTCATGAATTGTGTTGTTTCGTATGACGATTCACACCAACAAATTCAGTATCAAATACTTAAGAACCACATTGTTTAATAAGCAAAGAATATAGCCATAACATGTATATCATCTATATAATTAAACTAAACAATTCTAGTCTTTTCTTTTCTGCCATACATTTATGAGATTCTCTTTCAGTATTCTCTTTTGAAAGAATCTATCAACATCAATAGTGGAGTCATACATATGACACATAGTCCAAAGCGTGTATAATTAAATACCAATGTCTTTGGACTTTCACTTTGAAGTAGATCACCATCATCAAATGTTTGATGTGCTTTCAAATTCCACTCTTTAGTAATCTCTTGGTGTAGTAATATTTTACCTACATCAAATATTCACCCTTATCATGGAAGTATTCATGATCAAGCTACTTTAGCTTATTGCGGTGAATCGCGAGTATAATGTTGCTCTCCAAAACCTTTTGGAGAATTAAGACAACTATTGTCTTCAACCTTTTGCAAATGCTCATCAAATATGAGAACATGACTTTTGCCATATTATACTCTATCATGTTGCAACCAAAACTTCGTTTCAGATATCACAATATCTTCCACACATCATGGTTTCTGAAACAACTCTCTCAGATCCTAGATAACCTTGATATTAAGACAGTCCTTTTGAATATCAAGAATCATGGAGACAAACATGATACTCATACACTAACTCTTGGAATTGTCACTCTTGTTTTAATACCAATTATTAAACTTCATGGAGTAACCGGAACTTACTGAAAGTTTGCAATAGGACTTTTAAACTTTAGATTAACACTTCAAAACAATACGATACCAGTTCGTAAAGTAACTAACCAGAATTCTATAGTTCTATTATCTCAATTATAACTAAGCGCAAGGTGGTAAACGGATGCCAATGACTACAACAACTATGCAAATTCACTTTGATTTAATTTATGATAAATAGTGTTCAACTCTTAATTACATTGCCGTTGAACTCCCACTCAAAACAATATCCCTCACATTGTTTTAGTGATCACACGAACCAAATCCACCACATCAAAACCGATCATCACGAGAGTTGATGTAGCTTCAATGGCGAACAATCATCATGTTCATCATATCTACTATATGACTCATGCTTTACCTTTCAGTGATCCGTGTTCCGAGACCATGTATATACATGCTAGGCTCGTCAAGATTAAACCTTAGCTTCCGCATGAGCAAATCTGGCTTGCTCACGTTGTATACACTCGCAGAATCTAACACACCCGATCATCACGTGGTGCTTCGAAACAACGAGCTTTAGCAACGGTGCTTACTAAGGATGAACACTTTAAAACTTGAAATTGTGTTCTTGAGGGACCGTCTTATAATTCTACCGTCGTGAACTAAGCAATACAAGATGCATAAAAGGATTAACATCACATGCAATTCATAATATGTGATATGATATGGCCTTTCTTCTTGTGCTTCCGATCTCCATCTTCAAGCACGAACATGACCTCCATCATCACCGGCATTGCATCAAGGTCAATGACGCCGCTTCATGGTTGTCATCCACCAGCTTCAACTATTACAACTACTTTGAATAGACACGCGGGTCTTATCAGAATTTAAAGACAACCATATGGCTCCTTCCGGTTGCCTACTTACAATAAGGAACATTGCATACATCATATATAATCACAATCATGGCCATATCACATCACAGCACACCCCTGCAAAACAAAGTTAGACGCCTCTAACTTTCTTTGCATATTTTACGTGGTTTGGGGCTTTCAATAAGTGTCGTTCTAACTTACGAACAAGAACCACAACATTGATACTAGTATTGTCAATCACCCGTTGTAAATTGAATCTTAACTATGTTGGGAGAAACAGGCACCCGCAAAGCCACTTATGCAATACAAGTTGCATGTCAAGCGTGGAGCAAGTCTCATGAACGATGTCATGTAAGGTTAGCCCGGGCCGCTTCATCCCACCATCCCGCAAGATGCAAAGTACACAAGAAGCAATCGACAACAAAAGCATCAACGCCCACAATGACCATTGTGTTCTACTCGTGCAACAGATCTACATATAGACACGGCTCTGATACCACTGTAGGGGTTCGTAGCATGGAAAACAAAAAATTTCTACCGCATACAAACAAACAAGCCAAGATCTATCTACTAGATTGTAGCAACGAGTCGATAGAGGAACTCACCCTCGAAGATTCCAAAGCGGTTAACGAGAGCAGATTCTCGTGGGTGATGTAGTCGTACACTTGCCGATCTCAAGATCGCGTAGACGATCCTTCCGGCGCTGCGTTCCGGTAGCGCTTCCGCAGTCGGTCACACGTTCGGTACTCGACGAAGACCTTCCTCTCCCTTGTTCCAGCAGGCAGCGGAGGTTGTAGCACTCTCCTCGCGATTTCGGCAGCATGACGGCGTGGTACCGGAATTAGAGGGGAGATCTCGCAGGGCTTCGCCTTAAGCCGGAGCGAGTATGGTGTACTATGAGAGAGCCTTGGTGACCTAGGGTTTAGACACACCAATTAGAAGGGGCTAAACCAACGGCTAGGGCAATTAGAAGCTCTAACTCGGCGACTTGGGAGAAATCCCTAGGCTGTGGCTAGGGTTTAGGTTTAGAGGGAGGCAACTTGTGTGTCTAGGAGGGGAGCCCTGCCCCTCCTTATATAGGTGGAGGGAGGCGCCGGCCAAGGGGAGGGAGTCCCTCCCCAACTCGGATCCCTAGTGGGCCGGCGGTGGAGGAGGAACTCCTCCCCAACTCGGTTTCCCACTTCTTCTCCACTTTCCAAAATAGCCGTTTGACTTTTCAAATTGGCGTTTGACTTTTCAAACTAGGATTTGATTAAACCCTTTATTTTGTACAGCGATGACACCTAGTACATGACGCAATCATTCCAACTTGCAATGACATATTCATGTACCCTTCCCCTCCGGAGTGCCGGACATTCCGGAACCTTCTAGAACATTCCCGATAAAAACACCGGAACCATTCTCCAACCCCGAAACAGGACTTTCCTTGTATGAATCTTATTCTCCGGACCATTCCGGATCTCCTCGTGATATCCCGGATCCCATCCGAGACTCCGAAAAACATTCGGTCTCTTACTCATCATTCCATAACTACTCAACAACATCGAATCCTTAAGTGTGTCTCCCTACGGTTCGTGAATTATGCAGACATGATCGAGACACTTCTCCGATCAATAACCAATAGAGGAATCTGGAAATTCATATGGCTCCCACATATTTCTACAATTACTTTGCGATCGAATGAACCACTTACATACGATACCAATTTCCCTTTGTCTCACGATAGTTTACTTATCCGAGGTTTTGATCGTCGGTATCTCTGCATACCTAGTTCAACCTCGTTACCGATAAGTACTCTTTTCTCGTTCCCGTGATATGTGATCCCTTGTGAGCCAGTCACATGCTTGCAAGCTAATTGGATGACATTCCACCGAGAGGGCCCAGAGTATATCTATCCGTCATATGGATGGACAAATCCCACTCTTGATCCATGTGTCTCAACCCATACTTTCCGAACACTCAATGCCATCTTTATAGCCACCCAGTTACGGTGTGGTGTTTGATGTCATCAAATCATCCTTCCGGTGATGGTGATAAGCATGATCTCATGGTCGAAGGAATTAGGTTACTATGTATCATAAAGCTTATAGCAAATGAACTATATTAAATGACTTGATCTTTATGCTACGCTTAACTATAGGAGTATGTCCATCACATCATTCTCCCAATGATATGACCCTGTTGTTAATAACATCTCTATGTTCATGATCAGGAAACCATGATCATATATTAACCAACAAGCTAGTTTAATAAGAGGCTTTACTAGGGACTCTTTTACGTTTACAAATCACACAAGTATTAATGTTTCCTTTTAATACAATTATAGCATGGTATGTAAACATTTATCATAAGTATGAAGATATGATAATAACCTACTTTATTATTGCCTCTTGGGCATATCTCCAACACTCTGACCATAAACACTAACTTACGGATTTAAAAATAAATTTTGTTAACACTAGGAATTATTCCTTTGAATAAAAGCAATTCTAGTAAAACAAAAATTATTTAAATGACATATTTTCACTAACTTGGTTTCAAATGATTTTCCCACTTTTATAAAAGACTAGTAGGTGTTTTGAAATGTTTAGAACCTTGTTACAAACCACTTTTCAATAAACAACCCTTTTGCATGCTTGCATGCATTTCTTAGTTTTTATGGTTTTATTTTGTTATTTGTTTGAGTGTTAGTTTTGATTGTATGCTTTGATTGATTGAATTGTAGTGAACTTTGAAGAGTGTGACAATTGCAAGATCAAGGAGAGTACCTAGATTCTCTACTAAAAAGGCAAGTGGTACTTTGGTCATCAAAAGTCCTATCTTTTCAATATTGCATTAGTGATATTTTGTAGTATGCATGATAGGACTATTTTTATATATTTCTATGCTATAGTAGATCCTATAGAATATATCTTGGTAGGAATGTTCCTAAGTTAAGAAACATGTGATGCTAGTATGCTTAGCCTAGCTATTAGGATACAAGGGTGGAATATTCATACTATGATATTATGCAAAGTCTATGACTATGTTTTTGATTAATAAAACAACTAAGTGAATGAATCACCTGGGTGGAATGGGAAGATTGGTTTGTGTTGAATGGTTACACAAGGCCCATGTATATGGTTTACCTTGTGTATCACACTTGTGGATGGCCACCCAGGAACAAAGAGATTTGAGATGTTTTGTGTTGAGAAGCTTCCAGTGCAACCACATGGCATATGGGCTCTGCCTTGACCAACTAGGTTGCAAGAACTCAGACAGACAAATAGAAGGTGGTAGTGATGATAGGATGGAACACGTCTGTGTTGATCTGAGGGATTGTTTAAGAAAAGTCTCGTCTCAATGCATGTCAAGTCTTGTGGGAAAAGTGCACCACCTCTCGAGAGGGTAAAACCTAAGTACTTAGCTGTGTCCCCGGTAATGGACATTTTGAGCATCAAAGACATTGAAATGATCAAGGATCTCCTCATCCCAATTTCTCTAAGATAAAATTTGTTGGGTGAACAAGGGAAGCACCTGGTGTGATTCCAGTGTTCCATGTGTGATGAAATGTTTTGATAAAGAGACAAACTATTTTCAAAGGATAGGGAAAACTTATTTTGTGCAAAGGCCAGCCAAAACTCCACTTAGCCATATATTCAAGTATATGTTAGATTCTCCATAACAATATGATATCACTTGCCAATACAATTCAGATGTATTAATCCTTGTGGCTGTAACTTATTATGTTGCAGGTTTATTTGATGTTAGTGAAGTTTGTTGAGTAGGGATTAATGTCTACAACCAACATGATTTCCTGTGGAACATGAAGATGAAGGACTCCATGCTATATAGTTATATATGCTGCTTTGTAATAAGATAGCCATATGAGCTATGTAAGTTGTGATGAACTATTTTATTCCTGGTTATAAGTTGTAATATGACCTTTGTTTCTTGATATTACATCTTAAACTGTGGGTGCTAGCTATTCGATCTAGGTACTAGCACTGTAAACACAGGTATCTCTACCTTATCAGGTTGGGACCTCTACAATATGGCCCCACCTATTTTAGGCTCCATCCAAAGAGAATAAAACTTGACAAAATACTTACATGCTGTTATAGAAATCTTTTATTGTTTTACCTGTCAGAATTACTTCAGCTCCTCGTGGGTTAACAAAAATTTCTCATTGAAAGGTATTATAATAGATTTCCTGCACTTGTGAGACATCGACATGTTCTCGTGTTAAAAGCTATAACTTGAGGTGTGAATGGGATTGTTGGTCGGTACCGTGCCCTGTTGCTTTTAGAGGCCTTCTTATGGGTGGACTCACGGCCTCCACTGTAGTACGTCTTCATCCACCTTTGAGTTATACCCTCTAGTGAGTTATAACATGTAGTCTAGGGGTTTATAGTGGCCTTGCAGGTGGGCATCCCTAGATGGTGGCGGTATCTCCCTATAGATGACATCAGCGGCGGCTCTTGGGCGCCGCAGAAACCGAGGATATCCATACCTATAGTGGTGGCCCGACACGGCGACGACGCAGCTCACTGGAGAAGTAGGTGACATGGACAGGGAGGGAGCGGCTCTTGGACGGCTTTAGGTGGAGCTGGTCGACGATGGTGGGGATGCGGCCTCAACCCAGATCTAGGCCCATCGAGGCAACTTAGGGTTGACCAGCACCTGCTGATCGCTAGGTTTCAGGGGCTTCCAAAGTGGGAGCCCACCCCTAGTGTGGCTGGGGCTCCAGATCGGGGCCAGTTGTGCCTAGATCTGGTAGCCACCAGACGAACCCTTCTAGGCTCCACGAGGTTAACTTGTGGGCGTGTACTGCTTGTTATATTGCATTTTCTGAGGGATGGTTAACTCGCACCATCCTCTCCTTCTCATTTTGATGTACCTCTCATGGTTGTGTTGTGCCATGGCGCGGATGTGAGATCTTGGGCGCTAGGACGGTGACCCAAAAGGTAGACTGCATGTGAATCTCTACTGCAAGCGAAGTGGCAGTGGTGATGGTTTGCTCTTATGGCCATGAGGGTGACGAGGAGTGGGTGATGGGGGACCATATTGTTGGCGGCTCTTCGGCAAGGACAACTCCCACATCATGTGGGGAAGTCCTAGTTCAGGGCTAGTGGGTGGTCCGACATACCACGTGTTGTTCAAAGGTTTTCAGGGTGAAAGATCCGTGCTACAATGCCAATAGCGGCGATCCCTGCGAGGGGTGGCAATCCTCTTGTGGGCGTCGTTGTGGTTAAGGTCTCCACACTTGGGCTCCAGGTGAAAACCCTTCACCATCTTGATATTGATGATAGCGTCACGCAACGTCATTACCCTCCTGATGGTATCATCGTGGAGTCTTAATTTTCTTGGTCTCCGTCTGATTTTGGTGGCAAGCTGGCACTTCCTGTTTATCTTTGAACTGCTTTGTAAGACGATTTTCTTATCACTTTGTATCAGTTCGACCATTATGGGTTTATTTATAAAGGAAGGCAAAATCTTGTTTTGAGAGGTCATTTGGAAGAAACATGGAACAAAGAAATCCAATCCATGGAAACACTCATTGATGTTGTTTTGTAAGATAAAAACATATTTATTTGAATCATACGGCATACTCAAGTTCTAGAATTCAAACACCCTAGCGGGATATGGAAATTCCGTGGCAGAGGTCTAAGTTTGAGCGATACGGCCCTGAAGGAATTGTAATTTTACTAGGGAAGTAGGCGCGACGCCACGTCGCGTCCGTGTGGTTAATTTATTTTGTGTATATTGTTATGGAAGTTGAGTTGGAAAAAATACCGGTAAAATATTTTGGTCGAAGGGGCATGAAAGAAAAGCGGAAAAAATATGGCTGGTAGAAAAATTACGTCAAAGGAGAAGGAAGAAAAGAGGAAAACAATATTGTTTACTATTTATTGCATTTTACTTTACGCTCCCGTTGGAAAAACTGAGAACCTACAATACCATCGACCGAACATACATGGATCACTAAGGGGAGCACAAATCTAACTGTTGGGCCACATAGAGATAAAAAAACCTTTTTCTCTCTAACGCGGTGATCCCAAGATCTAGCTGAGGTAAAAGGCCATGAGGATTACCACTAGACGCGTGGTTGTGGATTACTAAAAAATCACATCAGTTGATGGAGTGTAATCCTCACGATCCGATATGATCACGATCGTCAGGGTGCTGATAGTACAGCACCGCTGCTGGTATCCACACGTACAAGGAGGAGCGCCTGTGATAAACTGCTAGGTTCGTTACAGCGGCAGGACTAAACTAGAGCTAGGGTTTCTAACGCATGGAATGACCTAATTGCAGCACCTCTCTAAGTATGTGTGCCCAATATATATAGGGAGTAAAATTCAAATCCGGTTCAGGTCCCCAAATGGATTTTTTGGTTCAGATCCAATCCGAACTTGCTCCCGCTGTTAAGTGGGTGACCCCGCAGGCTCATGTTAACTTGGACATAATTGGAGTCTGACTCGCAATCGATCAATCGGTAGTAGCTCCTCGAAGAACGTGCCGACTCACAAGTACCAAAGAATCATGACGACATGCCTTTCCAATGCGACTTGTGTTCGAGTCCCTTTTTCCTCACGATATACATTATCGTACTATAGGCGAATAATCTTCATTCCTTAAATAGTCTGACTCTCTTCTCGATCCGAGACAAGTGATTCATCCGACTAACTCTTAGTTGATCGCCTCGGTTAACACTTAATCGATTCACGCATGGCCATTCTTTCCGAATCATATCCCGCGAGAGGGACCAGAGAATATCTCTCTAGATGGAGGAACAAAATATCATCTTGGTTATCCACATCACGCAGCTTGATTCTCAGTCGACCCGAACGCTGCCTTTATAACTGCCCTGTTATGGAACAGTATTTGACAGAACCTAAGTCAGTGATCCTCAACTCGGATTGTGCAACAACCTCAGGTCTAAGGATTACATTGATTGAGATATACAAATGATGACTTTTTTGTTGTATCTCAATATGGGTCAATACGACTCGCTAAACTCTTTAGCTGAATCTACATAAGTCGGAATGGCATCACCATGTCCATGAAAATTAGAACTGAGTCATCAGATGACTTTCACATTGATCTAAGTTGTGTGTCCAGCACAACCTCGACAACCAAGGATATTTAGCATGGACAACATGAATGTATAGTTCCACAACCGAATCACATATTCAATGATATACAACATAATAACTTTATGAATACAAAAGGAATTACATCATACATGATTGCCTCCAGGGAATATTCCCAACAGTCTCCTACTTGCACTAGAGTCAATCTTCCGACATCACATGTCTGGGCATCAAATGCCCATAGCTCTCAGGTGTGCCTCATGCTTTGGTTGTGATAACGGCTATCAACGGATCAGCAATATTTGCATCCATGTGTACCTTGCATAACTTGATATCATCTTTATACACGAACTAGCGAATCAGGTAGTACCGCATGAGTATATGTTTGTTCTTCTAGTGTTGTCTTGGTTCCTTGGCTTTTGAAATAGCACCATTATTGTCACAATACACGTCTAACGGATTGGACAAGCCCTGACCTACACCAAGATCCATGAGGAAATTCCTCATCCAAATAGATTCCTTTATTGCCTCTAAGGCGGCAATATACTCAGCCTCTGTTGTAGATGCTGACATAGTCTGTTCCTTGGAACTCTTCCATCTCACATCCCCTCCATTTATTTACAACACATATCCAGATTGTGAATGAGAATCATCAGAGTCGGTAAGATAACTCGCATCCGTGTAACCCTTTACACTGAGTTCATCTTCACCTCCATAAACCAAGAACATATCCTTAGTCCTTCTCAATTACTTAAGGATATTTTTAGCCACTGCTAGTGGAATTCTCTAGGGTCAGCCTAATTTCTGCTCACAGCAATTAGAGCATAGGAAACATCCTACCTAGAACAAATCATGACATACATGATGGATCCGACTGCCGAAGCATACGGAATCACACTCATCCGACTTCGCTCATCAGTCGTCGAAGGACACTGAGTCTTGATAAGTTTTACACCATGGGACATCGGTAAGAAACCCTTCTTAGATGATTCCATGTTGAACTTCTTCAGCACTTTGTCCAAGTATGTACTCTGACTCAATCCAATGATCCACCTTGATCTATCTCTATAGATCCGAATTCCTAGAATGTATGTTGTCTTACCCAAGTCTTTTAATAAAAACTCCTTTCCAATGATTCTTTGGTTTCTTGCAACATCTGGACATCATTTCTAATTAGTAATATGTCATCCACATAAAAGATCAGAAAGTTTACTTTGCTCCCACTAAACTTCTTGTACAAAAAAGAATCATGATCACTCTTGATGAAGCCAAACAATTTGACTACCTCATCAAAGAGAATATTCCAACTCTAAGATGCTTGCTTCAATCCATAAATGTATTTATGAAGTTCGCATACTTTTTCAGCATTATCCGGATCAAAAAAAACCTCGGGCTATATCATATACACATCCTCGGTTAAAATCCGTTAAGGAAGGCCGTCTTGACATCCATCAGCCATATCTCATAGTCAAAATAGGCTATTATGGCTAACATGATCCGGACTGATTTAAGCATCACTACGGGCGAGAAATTCTCGTCGTAGTCAACTCCTTGAACCTTCCGGAACCCCTTCTCAACAAGTTGTGCTTTATAGACAAAAACATTTCCATCCATATCGGTTTACTTCTTAAGGACCCATTTGCTCTCGACGGGTCTTGCACTGTCTGGCAGATAAACCAAGTTCCAAACTTGCTTTTCATCCATGGACATTAACTCGGATATCATGTCTCCAAGCCATGAATCGGAATCATGTCCACCATCGCTTCTGAATAAGTTGTCGGGTCATCATTGTCTAACAGTAATACATCATGAACACTTTGCAATCTAGCAGATCTTCGTGGTTCGGGTGTAGTTGACGGCTTAGCTACCATGACGGGCTCAACCTCTAAGGATTTTGCTGACATTCTACTAGCCGGTTCCTCTCGAATTTCTTTGAGCTGCACTGTTCTCCCACTGACTCCTCGACTGAGAAACTCTTTCTCAAGGAATACACCGTTCCAAGTGACAAATACTTTTCCCTCTTCTCGGTTGTAGAAGTAGTAACCCTAGGTTTCCCTTGGATACCCCACGAAAATACACTTATACGACTTGGCCATGAGCTTGTCCTATTGAAGTCACTTGACAAATGCTTCACAACCCCAAATCTTAAGAAAAACAAACTTAGCTTCTTGACAGTCCACATCTCATGCGGTGTCTTCTCTACTGACTTTGATGGTACTCTATTTAGTGTGAATGTTGTAGTTTCTAGACAATAACCCCAAAATGATAAAGGTAGATCTGTCTGACTCACCATTGATCATACCATGTCCAACAAGGTCCAATTCCGCCGTTCCGAGACACCGTGGCATACATGGCGGAGTGAGTTGAGGAACTATTCCGCAACTTTTCAGATGGTCATCAAACTCATGGCTCATGTACTCGCCCCTCGGTCTGACCGAAGAACTTTATTTTCTTGCTGAATTGATTCTGTACTTCATTCTAGAATTCTTTGAACTTTTCAAAGGCTTCTGACTTATGTTTCATCAAGTAGATATATCCATACCGACTCAAATAATTAGCAAAGGTAATGAAGTACTCATAACCACCCCTGGCTGTCGTGCTCATTAGACCACATACATCACTATGTACTAGTCCCAACAAGTCGGACGCCCTTTCACAACTCTTTGCAAAAGGTGTCTTGGTCATTTTGCCGAGTAGGCAAGATTCGCATGTCTCAAACGACTCCAAGTCGAACGAAGATAGGAGTCCGTCATCATGGAGCTTCTTCATGCGTTTCCAACTTATATGTACAAGCCGACAGTGCCAAAAGTAAGTCATGTTCAGATCATTTGGTTTCAATCTTTTAACATTTATGTTATAGACCGACTCACCATCAAGATTCAAAATAAATAATCTGTCCTAGGTTGGGTGGCTGCAAAGCCGTGAAACATATCATTCAAATATGAAGAACAAACATTATTCTTAATATTTGACTCATAACCTTGTCTCATCAAACATGAGGCAAAAATAATGTTGTGACTAAGCACTGGAACATAATAACAATTATTCAGTTCCATTAAGAATCTGGAAGGTAAATTAAGTTGTATCTTGCCGACTTACAACACAGCAACTCTCGCCTTGTTGTCGACTCGAATGTCAACCTCGCCTATTTCTACGTTCCTAGTTCTTACCAGTCCCTGGAACGAGTTGCAGATGTGAATAACTGATCCGATATAATATACTCAAGAATTATTAGGTGCATCACCAAGATAAATGTCTATAGCATTGCAAATAAGAATACCCGAGATGGAAGTCACACCTCCACTCTTGGCTTTGTCAGCCAAGTACTTGCTGCAATTCCTCTTTTAGTGGCCATCCGCCTTGCAATAGAAGCAAGTGGATTTGGCTGACGGAGATGGCTTAGTCCGTAAGGAAGCGCTTGGGGCCGGGTCTTGAGCTTGCTTGCCTCCCGACTTAGACTTCTTCTTAGTCCAAGAACTTTTCTTGAACTTAGCCTTATTCTGCACCATCAACATTTAACTTGCACCCTTCTTGAGATCCGCCTCTTCCTGCTTGAGCATCCCATATAATTCAATGATCTTCTTATCCATACTATGCATGTGGTAGTTTGATATGAACTGACCATACACACTAGGAAGAAAGTTCAGAATTATGTCCGTAGCGAACTCTTCGCTATTGGGGTAGCCAAGCCTTTCCAAAGACTGCACGTAACCAACCATCTTGATCACATGTGGACTCAGTGGATCATCATCCTTAAGCTTGCAACTCAGCAAAGCCTGAGAGATTTGATACCTCTCGGTATTTGCCTGAGCCTGGAACATACTTTTGAAGCTTTAGATCATATCATAGGTCTCAACATTCTCGAACTGCTGGTGCCTGTCCGATTCCATGTGAGCAAGCATAAGATAGCTAATTTATGTGGACTCATCCTTGGCACTATGGTATGCATTGGTGGCAGCGACAATCTCATTCTCCTTTAGCTCATCTGGAAGTGGGTTGTCTAGGATATGTTCCTTCTTTTCTTCTTTGAGAACAATTCAAAGATTTCGATACCAGTTGGAAAATTAGTGTCATTCAACTTATCTTTCTCAAGAATGGTTCTTAATGCAAAATCGGATATCTGAGGGTTACTGCTACTTGGTTCCATGATCTACAAATTATTCAAAACACTTAAGACATGTATCCATAAAAGAGCAAGCATATTAAATATTTTAATACTTATGCTCCCACTATAACCAACACCCCTTTGATGGTTACTTAGTGATTTAGGATTCTAAATAAGCAAGTCGGCTAGTGATTTTTATCATCACCGCTAGCGGCCAAGTGATGTAGATAGATAACTCCTTGTCAATCGCATCTCATACGACTCCTGTTGGTTGGGTGGCATCACATGCCCCGACTCCCATCCAACTTTTCCCGAGTCCCACAACCGTTGTGATAGACCCGTCTAGCTTACCGAGTGTTTCTGCTGTAAGAGTCTGACTCGAACCCACCTAGTCAGAAAGAATTGGCAGCACACCAATTTTATGAGGCCACTACCAAAAATGTCCGACTTGTGATGGTGCAAACACTGGCGGGAAAACCGACTAAACCTTCTTTGAGGGATTAAATTTTACCGACTATCTAATAGAGGTAAAACTAGAGATATATCAATAACAAAAAATAAAGCAATTACAATGTGAAATGGTATGGCTCTCTTCATGGCGATCTTGATCTCCATAAAGCCTATAATCCGACTCATGCCAACTCTTGTCACTTGCCGTATTACTCCATGTGGCCGACTTGTACATTGACTTGCATGACATCCGGGTTCTCTAAACATCTACACTAGCTTAGTAAAGTACATTACATAGAGAATCCAACATGAAGGTTGTTATACAATAAAACAATAGCACCTAGGCTCCAACCGGCAGACAAAACCATGATTCGCATATCACGTATGGATTACACATATCATCTACACATAAGCCCTAGCATTCACAACTTCCTGCAAAAACAAGTTATGCATAGATACGATATCTACCAGCGTTGTGAAACTCGCAACAACATATAAGGCGCTACGGCATCTAAGGCATGATTTTTCCGAAAATTAGATCTCATCTACATTCTGAACATGGATTCTGGTTATTGTCACGATTCGATCAAACTCTTTTGTTCTTTGATCACCGCTTCTGGATTTACGTGTCATAGTCTACCCCGATGGCAGAAACCGACCGGTAGGGGTATGTCATTCCATGACCTCAATGGTATGATCACGGAAACCAGATCATTGAGATCTATGCACGCTTCTATTCTTGTAGACAGCGTTGGGCCTCCTAGTGTAGAGATTTGTAGAACAGCAGCAAGTTTCCCTTAAGTGGATCACCCAAGGTTTATCGAACTCAGGGAGGAAGAGGTCAAATGTATCCATCTCAAGCAACCCTACAATCAAGATACAAGAACTCTCTTGTTTCCCCAACACACCAAATACACTTGTCAGGTGTATAGGTGCACTAGTTCGGCGAAGAGATAGTGAAATACAAGTGATATGGATGATCATAAGTGGTAATTGCAATCTGAAATAAAAATGGCATCAAGCAAACATGTAATAGGACTAATTGTAAATGGTGTTTCAATGCTTAGAAACAAGGCTTAGGGATCATACTTTCACTAGTGGACAATCTCATATAAATATCTTCTCTTCATTATGATACTCTGAACTACTCTCCGGTTGGACGATGTAGGGCTATAACAGCACACCTAAAAGTTCGCATTCCCCATCTAGATAACCCCATTGTCACCTTGAGTGCTAGATGGTTCCAACAAACACCACAAACTCAAAGATACATCCAAGTCAAATTATAATTCATGATAAGTATTTCTGTAATATTTAGCCTAAGTGCCACACGGTGTGCAGACTGTCAACTTCACACACGTGGGGATAACCGGATATTACAATAATTAAATCACTTTAGTAGCAGAGTAGATCTACTTATTCAACTAGATTACAAAGCTCATGATCACATAAAGATCACGCATAGAGAGAGAGAGAGATGAACACGTAGCTACCGGTAGAGCCCTTAGCCTCATGGGAGAACTACTCCCTCGTCATCATGGGAGTCAGCAACGGCGATGGAGATGGCGGTGGAGTCGATGGAGAAGGCTCCAGGGGCAATTCCCCGTCTCGGCACGGTGCCGGAACAGAGACTTTTGTCCCCCGAATCTCCACTTCAGTGGCGCCTGCGCCATGGAACTTTTTGTGGATTGAGGCTGGATGATTTAGGGCTTTTGCGTCGTGGGCTTTATATAGGCGGAAGCTCAAGGTTAGTGGACGTCCGAGGGGCCCACACCACCTGGTGGCGCGCCCCTAGCCACGCCACCGTATGGTGTGGCTGCCTCGTTGTAGAGGCCTAAACCCAATAAGGTACAAGTCCCTGTGTTTACAGTGCTAGTCCCTGGATCGAATAGCTAGCACCCACAGTTTAAGATGTAATATCAAGAAACAAAGGTCATATTACAACTCATAACCAGGAATAAAATAGTTCATTACAACTTACAAAGCTCATATGGCTATCTTATTACATAGAAGCAAATATAACTATAAAGCATGGAGTCCTTCATCTTCATATGCCACAGGCAAACATGTTGGTTGTAGACTTGTAATCCCTACTCAACAACTTCACTAACATCAAACAAACCTACAACATGATAAGTTACAGCCACAAGAGTCAATACATTTGAATTGTATTGGCAAGTGATATCATATTGATATGGAGAATCTAACATCTACATGAATATATGGCCAAGTGGAGTTTTGGCTGGCCTTTGCATAAAATAAGTTTGCCCTATCCTTTGTAAAATAGTTTTTCTCTTTTTCAAACCACTTCATCAAACATGGCACACTGGATACACACCAGGTGCTACCCTTGTTCACCCAACAAGTTTTAACTTAGATAAATTAGAATGATGAGATTCTTGAACTGCTTCACTGTCTTGATGCTCAAAATTGTCCATAACCGGGGACACGTCTAAGTACTTAGTTTTTACCCTCTCGAGAGGTGGTGCACTTTCCCCACAAGACTCGACATGCATCGAGATGAGAATTTTCAGAAGCAGTCCCTCAAACCACCATGGACGTGTTCCATCCTATCATCACTACCACCTTTTGTCATCTGGCTGAGTTCTTGCAACTTAGTTGGTCAAGGCAGAGCCCATATGCCATGTGGCTGCACTGGAAGCTTTCGCGACAAGAATGTCTCCAATCTCTTTGTTCCTGGGTGGCCATCCACAAGTGAGATACACCAGGGTAAACCATAGAAATGGGCCCTGAGTAACCACTCAACAAAAATCCATCCATACAAGTCCATATTCACCCAGGTGTTTCATTAACATCAGCTGTTTTCATTAGTCCAAAACAATATTTGTATTTTCAAAAGACATCATATCATGATTTCCACCCACAAATATATATAGCTATACTAAGCATTCTAAACTTACCATGTCTCATATCTTTAGGAAATACTACCAAGGTAGATACTATAGGATTTGCATAGCATAGAAATATTTTAAAATAGTCCTATCATGCGTACTACAAAAATAACTCTAATGCAATATTGAAAACATAGGACTTTTGATGACCAAAGTATCACTTTCCTTTTTAGTAGAAAATCTAGGTACTCTTCTTGATCTTGCGAATGTCACACTCCTCAAGGTTCACTACATGACAATCAAGCAAAGCACACACTTAAGATTACCACACAAAATAACAAAACAAAACAAGAAAGCAAAGAAATGCATGCACGCATGAAAAAGGTTATTTTATTGAAAAATTTGTTACTAACAAGGTTCTAAACATTTCAAAACACCTACTGGTCTTTTATAAAAGTTGAATTTCATTTGAAACCAAGTTAGTGAAAATAAGTCATTTAAATCATTTCTCTTTGGTTAGAAAAGCTTTTATTCAAAATAATAATTTCTAGTGTCAACAAAAAATATTTTTAATTTCAAATGTTAGTTTTTATGGTCAGAGGGTTCAAAACAAAACCATTTGTAAAAGGTTTCAGTCAAAAATAATTTTCAGAACATTTTTTATACTCAAAATAGCCCTAAACAAGTCTATGCAAATGCACATTTTTAGAATAAAATGGCCAGAGTAAGAACATATATGCAAAGTACACATTTTTATGAATCCATAGACACCTAATTTGTAATTTTTGGAATTACAGATCAAAAGTTATGAATTTTACAAGTTAAATCATCTAATAGACAAAATCTGGATTTTAAATCTAAAACAGAGCCACGCGGCAGCATCTGATTGGTCGATACCGCTTCGGCTGGATCACGCAACACGCTTTGTTAGATCTAAGTGGAATTCTGTGTCTCAGATCATCCCTTAGTGTTTCACTTCTAAATCTAATCTAGGCCCTACGATGCAGATCCAATTGATCTGAGCGTGCTAGCTAGGGATGGGCGGCGCTGCTGGCGACGTGCGTCGGCGATGCGCCTGGTGGCGGCGTACCGGAAGTTTAGAGGGGTAAGGGGAGGAGGTTACCGTGGTCACGGGGACAAGGCGGTTGCAGGGGAGGTCGTAGGAGGGGCAGGGGCGCACGGGCTCGTCGATGATTCCTCGTCGGAGCTGCGTCGGGCGTCGATGGTTGCAAACGAAGATAGGGTCGAGCGTCTAGGCCACGAGCAAACAAACGGAGAGGGTCAGTGCATGCGCACGAAGATGACGGACGTGGCAGTGCACGCTGGAGGTCAAGGGGGACACGGTGTTTACCGAATTTCATCGCCGAAGCTGTGCTCATCATCGATGGCTTGCAGGTGATGACGGAGGCGATCCTACAGAGCGCCCACAGACAAACAAAGAGCATTAGTGCATGCCGTAATTCTTGCCGTGTGAACCAGAGGGAAAGGAGAGGTCAGGGTTCACCGGAATTCTTGCTGGAGTTCGTCGGTGCTGCGGTGGCGCGAGCTCGTTTCCGAGAAGCCTGGGGGCTCTCAGAGTGTGGGGCTTGAGGGGAAACGGACAGGAATTACGCCGCGAATCAACGGGAATTTAAGCGAATTCAATCGAGGAAACGGCAGAGAGAGGGCGCGTGTTCAACATGCTGGAGACGACGAGGCTGACATGGCTGTGGGGCCGGCTGGTCAGTGAGGGGTGGGGGTTCTGCGCGGTAAGAAAAGAAAGCAGAGGAGAGAGGGAGTGGCCCGGGTGGGCTGCTGTCGGCCTTGGGTGTTGGGTTCCCTTTTTTTATTCTTAGACTTTTTTTTGTTTTTATTTCTCTGTTTTTAAACAAATCATTTTATTCAAACCTTAATTTGAATTTAAATCTTCACCAATCTTTTTCAGTAGGTTTTATACCAAAATATTAGTGTATTGTTTAGTTCAATTCAAATATTTTTATCAATTAATATTCATTTAAAATTGAGTGATGTATATTGGTATTTATTTAAATAAAATTTTCATATGGTTCATAAGCCCATAAAATTTTATTTAAATAAACTTTTATCCTTTTATATCATTTAATAAACTTTTATTCCATTTTCTTATGGATTTTAGCACTGGTTTAAATTGTATTTGCAATAATTCTTATTTATTTATTTGTCTTATAAAATTCATATATTTTTTTATAGCTCCAAAAATAGTGATTCCAATTTATATAATTTTATTTAATAATTATTTATCTTTTTAAATCCTTTTAGGATTACTTTGTTTAAAATTTGGTATGGATTTCAGCTATGAGATTTATTAGTCTTGGAATACGTTCTTTTATTTTATAAAAATCATAAGTTTTTATCCATGGCTACAAATGGAGTGAAATCAATTCCCATGGTTTTGTAATTTTGTGGTTTACCATTATTGGTCATTTAGGAATGTTTGTTGCTAAAAAAATTATATGGAACAAAGCCATAGTCTTGGAGTGATCTTGATGATGATTTCTCTCATTAGGGTTTAGGTTTTTGGTTAAAATTTTCTAAGTGCTTAAATTCAAGATACATTCCATGCATGAAAGAATTTGATTTGTTTGTAACTTTCGCATTCAAAATTTGTTCAAGTAAGGTTTTGATGTTTCCATTTAGAAATAAAAAGTTTCTTTTCCCCCTAAATTTCAACATTTGGTTCTTTTGTTTGTTTATTTTCACATTTCAAAATTTGCAAAATTTTGGGATGTGACACTCATGGCTCCTCTTCGTCTCCCCTTCGGTCTCCGTGTCGTGTCTGGTAAAATATTGACTTTGGCTTTTGTTCCATCCAATTCCGAGAATATTTATTTACTAACTTTTGTGAAACCCAAAACAACAGAAAACAGGCAACTGGCACTGCGGCATCTTGTCAATAGGTTAGATCCAGAAAATGTATAAAAATGCCTCAAACTGTAAGCAAAACATAAGAAAGTTGATACAAAACAAGCATGGAGCATCAAAAATTATAGATACATTTATGATGTATCAAGCATCCCCAAGCTTAACTCCTACTCGTCCTCGAGTAGGTAAGTGATAAAAAGAATAATTTTTGATGTGACATGCTGTCACGATTTTGATCAAAATATTGTAAAGAATTGATAGTGAAATACCCCACCTTTATAAAGGTAAAGGTCCCTGTGATTGCAATGCTAGTCCCTGGATCAAATTCTAGCATCCATAGTTTAAGATGAAGTACACAGATACAAATGTCTTTTATTACATCATCATTCCAGAGATAACATAGTCTTCTACAACTCCATAGCCATAGGCTAGTACAAGAGTTCAACTTAACAAAATAAAGTAAAGTCTTCATCTTCATGTGCCACAGGCAAACATGTTGAGTGTAGACTCATAACCCTAATCCTCATCAGAGTAACCTGCAACATCACAAGTTACAGCCATAGTTGGTCAATACATTGGAATAGTATTGGCAAGTGATACCTTAGTATAATAATAGTTTCTAGCTTCTATATGGATTTGTCTAAGTGTAGCTTAGGCTTGCTTTGATCAAAATAGGTTTTGCCTATCAGTTGAAAACACTAAGTTTTTGTTTGATAAAAATTCCCAAGGAACCACCAATAGACATTGGTGAACTTTTACCCTTGTTCAACCACAAGTTTTTAACTTATAAATTGGGATGAGGAGATCCTTGATAGCTTCAGTGTCTTGATGCTCAATTGTCCATTGCCGGGGACACGGCTAAGTACTTAGATTTTTCCTTCTCGAGAGGTGGTGCAATTTCCCCACAAGACTCGACATGCATCAAGACAAGACCTTTTAGAAGCATTCCCTTAGACCAAATGGACGCACTCCAACCTATCACCCTACCACCAACTATCCATCTGGATAAGTTATTACAACCTATATGATCAAGGCAGAGCCCATATGCCATGTGGTTGCACTAGAAGCTTCTAAACACTAAGTATCTCAAATCCCTTCGTTCCTGGGTGGATTTCCACAAGTGTGATACACAAGGTAGACCATAGATATGGGCCTTGTGTAACCACTCAACATAACCCAAACATACCATTCCACCCAGGTGATTCATTCACTTAGTTGTTTTATTAAGCAAAAACACAAGTCAAAGACTTAGCAATATTTTCCATAGCATGTATATAATCCACCCTTGTTTGCTACTAGCTAGTCTATGAAGGGAATATGCCCTGAGAGGCAATAATAAATTGTTTATTATGTGTATTCCAAGTATATGATAGATGTTTATTTTGCATGCTATAATTGTATTAATACGGAAACGTTAATACATGTGTGTTTAATAAACAAACAGAAAGTTCCTAGTTAAGCCTCTCTCATAAACTAGCTCGTTAATTAACAAGATGATCAAGGTTTCCTGATCATGGACATTGGATGTTGTTAATAACGGGATCACAACATTAGTGTAATGATGTGATGAACATTCATCCGAAGTATAGCATTACGATCAAAGTCATTGAGTTTATATTGCTATAACAACTTACGAAGTGATCCTAATCCTTAGACCATGAGATCATGTCAATCACTAACAGGAAGAGTTTCTTGATAACATCAAACGTCACACCGTAACAGGGTGATTATAAAGATGGATTGAACTAATAAAGTGTTATGTTGAGGCTCATGGATCGAGAGTGGAATTTGTTCATCCCGATGACGGATAGATATACTCTGGGCCTCTCGGTGATATCACATTGATTAGCTTGCAAGCAAGTGATTTGATCACTAGAATGTTATATCACGGAGCGAGAAAAGAGTGCATGTCGAGAACGAGATCAAACTAGGTATAGAGATACCGATGATCGAATCTCGGACATGTAATATATCGTGAGACAAAGGGATTAAGATACTAGCGTAAAGGTTCCGCGATCACAAGAAAGTCATCGTTGAATGTGTGGGAGTCGGTATGGGTCTCGGATCCGCTTCGATTATTGATCGAGAGGGGTCTCGATCATGTCCGCATTATTCACGAACCGTAGGGTGACACACTTAAGAGACACCGACATCCAATTGGAGCAAATGTTTCATGCCGAAAGAATAAACAAGCGCAGGAATTTATTTCACTAGATACCGAAACAGGTTTTCGGGTGAAATTGCATAAAGTGGTTATGCATGTGAAATAGAATTCTAGCAAGGGGTTATTTGTGAATGTTTGTCATTAAAGTAATTGACAAAATTCTGAATAAAATAAAAGAGTTTTATTTAATGAGAGTTTGCATTAAATTTGGTGGAAATTTAATGGGATTTTTGAGTGGGTTTTTTGAGTGGAGAATTTTGAAGGGCCATTTTGTGAGTGGAGTGTCCACCCACATGAATGAGGGAGAGGTGGGGGCACCCTCCATGGCCGGCGGCCATGCCCCCTTGGGCTGCCCCCTCCCCTATAAAAGGAGCCCCTCCTCTCACTTCTCACTCACACCTCCTCGTGAAGGATCTCTCTCCCCCTCTAGAATTTATCCCCCATGGTCTCGGACTAGCGAGATACATGTTCCCGGTGGCTATTCGGCAAGAAAGAGTTGTGCTTCCGCTGCATCGCTGGAGCGAGGAGGCGGAGGTTGCTCGGTGCCTCGAACGTGTGTGCGAGCACGGATGCGCTGCTGATTTGCGGCGCTAGGACTTCCTCTCGATCTTGAGATCGGCAAGAGATCGTCTACATCAACCACGAGTTGAACTCGTTAAGCTTTGTCGGTCTTCAAGGGTATGTTCTCTACGGATATACATCCGCCCGTTGTTTGTATCTAGTATAAATAGATCTTGGTATATAGTTCACATCGTAGGAAATTTTTTGTTTTCTATGTTGCGAACCTTTCAGTGGTATCAGAGCCGGATCTATGCGTAGATACTTTACACGGGTAGTACACATATGAGTATGTGGACGATGATGATCATGTTGTTGCTCCTTTGTTGTGATTTTGGATATTGGTGGCATAGTGGGATGAAGCGGCCCGGACAAACTTTACATGTCCTCGCACATGAGACCTGTTCCACGCTTGACATGCAACTAGTTTGCATAAGTGGCTAGCGGGTGTTTGTCTCTCCTAATATAGTCAATATCTATTTTGCAAGCGAGTTGTCAACAATTTGATTATCCTCGTTGTGGTTCATGTTCGTAGGTAAGAACGGTTCTATCTCGAAAGCCCTAAGCCACGTAAAACTTGCAATGGATAAATTAGAGGCGTCTAGTTTAGATTGTTCTTTGGGCTAGTGTTATGATATGGTAGTGTTGTAAGTAGAAGTATGATATGATACTCTTACAACACACATAGCGTGTAAAATCCATAGACTTTGGATTTACACATATAGGTATGATAGTGATCATACCACGATGCACATGATAGAGATCATCTGCGGGAACCATATAATTTCACTAATAAACATATGATGTTTGATTACATCTTATATTGCTTGTTTAGCGCTTTGTTAAGCATAATAAGATGATCCCTCATTTAAATATCAAGATAAGAATGTGTTCTTCCTTTAGTATGCACCGATTATGTTTTCGTCGCTCCAAGACATCACGTGATGATCGGGTGTTCTTGGATCCACGACCATATTTCGGGTGTAAAACAGTTACACGCAAATACTAAGGTTCTAACTTGGCGAGCCTAGCATGTACAGACATGGCCTCGGAACACAGGCCGAAAGGTTAAGCATGAGTCATATAGTTGATATGATGCCCATTTGATGCTCGCCTTTGAAGCTATACCGACTCACGTGATGATCGGACTTGGTGTAGTGGATTTGGTTCATGTAATCACCAAAAGGACACGAGGGATGTCGCTTTTGAGTGGGAGTTCATTCGTAATATAGATTAGTTGAACTCAATCTATCATACACTTAGTCTAAACTTTACAAATTCTGTTGTAGATGGCACCACCTGCTTTTAATTTCAATGTGTTCATGGAGAAAGAGAAACTAGCAAACGGTAGCAACTTTCTTGAATGGGCCATGAATTTGAGGATTCTCCTCTGCGCACAAAAGCAATATGTGCTAGAAGCGCCGTTAGGCCCCCCTTTGATGATGCCTGACGAGGAGAAGAATGTCTATCGGACTCGTCGGAGGACCACAACTTAGTTCATTGCGGCATATTGTATGGGCTAGAGCCGAACTTGAAAGCATTTCAAACGGCAATGCATTTGATACAATGGGTGAGTTGAAAATGATTTTCGACACACATCTTTGTGAGAGCTACAATGCTTCAGAAAAGTTCTTTAGCTGCATGATGGAAGAGCACAGCTCGTTAGTGAGCATGTACTCAAGATGTCGGGTTATGCCGATAAGCTTGTGTCCTTGGTAATAACGATTCCCATTGACTTAGGCATCCATCGTGTTCTGGGTCTCGCCACCTAGCTATAAGAGCTTCGTGATGAACTATAATATGCAAGGCATGAAGAAGTCTCTCCCGAGCTTACATCAATGCTTAAAAGCTGAGTGGAGATCAAAAGGAACATCAAGTGTTGATGATCAATAGGAACACTGGTTTCAAGAAAGACAAGAAGGGAAAGCGGAAGGGAAGTAAGGCGGCAAGCTGTTGCAGCGCTGAAAGAAACCCGAGTTGGACCTAAGTCGATACCAAGTGCTACTATTGTAAGGGGCCACCCTTCGAAGCTTAATCGCCCCCAAGTATCTGCGATGTGAAGGCCGGCAAGGAAAACAAAGGTATATATGATATACATGTTATTGATGTGTACTTGACTAGTGCTCATGATAGCACCAGGTATTTGATACCGGTTCGGTTGCTAATATTTGTAACTCGAATCAGGGCTGGAACAAGCGACCGCTAGCAGGGGTGAGGTCAAGATGCGTGTCGGCAATGGATCAAACGTTGATGTGATCACCGTCGGAACGCTGCCTCTCCACTTACCGTCGGGATTAGTCATAAACTTAAATAAATGTTATCTGGTGCCTGCACTGAGCATGAACATTGTATCTGGATCATGTTTGATGCAAAGTGGTTATTCATTTAAATCTGAGAACAATGGTTGTTCCATTTATATGAATGAAATCTTTTATGGTCATGCACCGATGATGAATGGTTTATTTCTGTTAGATCTCAATGATAATGTTACACATATTCATAATGTTGATGCTAAAAGGATTAAACTTAATGATGATATATCCGCATATATGTGGCCTTTGCCGTCTAGGTCATATTGGCATTAAGCATGAAGAAACTCCATTTAGATGGACTTTTGGAATCACTTGATTATGAATCATTTGATACATGTGAGCCATGCCTTATGGGCAAGATGACTAGAACGCCGTTTTCGGTTCAATGGAGCAGGCGATGATTTATTGGAAATCATACATTCGATGTATGTGGTCCAATGAGTGTGTCGTGAGGTGGATATCGTTATTTTGTTACTTTCACGGATGATTTGAGTAGATAAGGTTATATCTACTTGATGAAACACAAGTCTGAAACCTTTGAAAAGTTCAAGGAATTTCGAATGAAGTGGAAAATCATCGTAATAGAAAGATCAAATTTCTGATGCGACCGTGGAGGTGAGTATCTAAGTTACGAGTTTAGCACTCACATGAAAGAGTGTGGAATTGTTTCACAACTCACACCTGCGGAACACCACAATGAAATGGTGTGTCGAACGTCGTGTCGTACTTTATTAGATATGGTTCGATCTATGATGTCTCTAACGGACTTGCCGTTGTCATTTTGGGGTTATGCACTAGAAACTGCTGCATTCACTTTAAATCGGGCACCATCTAAATCTGTTGAAAAGACACCGTATGAATTGTGGTTTGGAAACAAACCTAAGCTGTCATTTCTTAAAGTTTGGGGATGCGATGTTTATGTGAAGAAACTTCAACCGGATAAACTCGAACCCAAAGCGGAAAAATGCGTCTTCATAGGATACCCTAAAGAAACTATTGGGTATTCCTTCTATCACAGATCCGAGGGCAAGGTTGTTGTTGCCAGGGATGGATCCTTTCTAGAGAAAGAGTTTCTCGCGAAAGGTGTGAGTACTCGGAAGGTAGAACTCGAAGAGGTTGTGGAACCTTCTCTTCAAAGTATGGCGAGTAGCGCAGCGCCGGAAGTTGTTCCGGAGTTGGCTCCACCTGTTGAAGAGGGAACTAATGATAATGATCATGAAACTCCGAAAGAGAGTACTACCGAACCTCGCAGGTCAAACAGGGCGTGCGGCTCCGAGCTGTCACGGAAATCTGTCATAAATTTCATGGTTGATGAAAATAATGACCTGCGACGTATGAAGAAGCGATGATGAACCGGATTCCAACAAATGGTTAGAAGCCATGAAATCGAGATGGAATCCATGTATGAAAATCAAGTTTGGAACTTGGTGGAATTACCTCACGACCGAAAGGCCGTGGAGAACAAATGGATTTTCAAAGGAAAAGCGTCTTGATGGTAATGTGACCATCTATAAAGCTCGACTTGTCGCAAAGGGGTTTCGACAAATTCAAGGAGTTGACTACGATGAGACTTTCTCTCCTTAGCGATGCTAAAGTCAGTTAGGATTATGTTAGCAATTGTTGCATATTTCGATTATGAAATATGGCAGATGGATGTCAAAACCGCGTTTCTCAATGGTAATATTGAAGAAGAGTTGTATATGATACAACCAAAGGGTTTTGTCGATCCTAAGGATGCTAACAAGGTGTGCAAGCTTCAGCGATCCATCTATGGATTGAAGCAAGCATCGCGAAGTTGGAATCTCCGCTTTGATGAGGTGATCAAAGAGTTTGGATTTGTCCAAACTTATGGAGAAGCTTGTATTTACAAGAAAGTGAGTGGGAGCAATGTGGCATTTCTGATATTATATGTGGATGACATATTATTGATCGGAAATGATATAGAACTTTTAAACAGTGTTAAAAGTTATCTAAACAACAAATTTTCAATGAAGGACCTAGGTGAAGCGTCATACATATTAGGCATAAAGATCTATAGAGATAGATCTAGGCGCCTAATAGGGCTATCGCAAAGTACATACCTTGATAAGATTTTAAAGAAGTTTAAAATGGACGGAAGTAAGAAGGGGTTCTTACCTATGTTGCAAGGCAAGACATTGAGTAAGACTCAAAGTCCGGCTTCGGCGGAAGAAAGAGAGATAATGGACAAAGTCCCTATGCCTCGACCATAGGCTCTATAATGTACGCCATGCTATGTACAAGACGGATGTGGCACACGCTATTAGTTTGACTAGTAGGTACCAATCGGATCCAGTTGAGAACCTTTGGATAGCGGTCAAGAATATCCTTAAGTACTTAAGAAGAACTAAGGATATGTTTCTTGTATCTGAGGTGAAGAAGAGCTCGTCGCTAAGTGTTATGTCGACGCTAGCTTTGACACCGATCCGGATGACTCTAAGTCTCAATCCGGATACGTATTTCTCATGAATGGCGGAGCGATTAGTTGGAGGAGCTCAAACAACCTGTGGTAGCGGGATCAACAACGGAGGCGAATATGTTCTGCTTGAGCGGCTCGAGGAAGCTTTGGATGAAGGAGTTCATATCCGAACTAGGAGTTGTGGCAAACGCGTTGGACCCAATGGTGATCTATTGTGACAACAATGGTGCCATTGCCAATGCCAAAGAGCCAAGGTCTCACAAGCATTCCAAGCATATTAAGCGCCAGTTTCACTCCATCCACGAGCATGTCAAGGATGGAGATATAAAGATTTGTAAAGTACATACGGATCTCAATGTAGCAGATCCGTTGACTAAAACTCTCCTAGAGCAAAACATGATCAACACGAGAACTCAATGGGTGTTAGATATATCACTATGTAACTAGATTATTGTCTCTAGTGCAAGTGGGAGGCTGAAGGAATATGCCCGAGAGGCACTAATAAATTGTTTATTATGTGTATTCCAAGTATATGATAGATGTTTATTTTGCATGCTATAATTGTATTAATACGGAAACGTTAATACATGTGTGTTTAATAAACAAACAGAAAGTTCCTAGTTAAGCCTCTCTCATAAACTAGCTCGTTAATTAACAAGATGATCAAGGTTTCCTGATCATGGACATTGGATGTTGTTAATAACGGGATCACAACATTAGTGTAATGATGTGATGAACATTCATCCGAAGTATAGCATTACGATCAAAGTCATTGAGTTTATATTGCTATAACAACTTACGAAGTGATCCTAATCCTTAGACCATGAGATCATGTCAATCACTAACAGGAAGAGTTTCTTGATAACATCAAGCGTCACACCGTAGTGGTGATTATAAAGATGGATTCGAACTAATAAAGTGTTATGTTGAGGCTCATGGATCGAGAGTGGAATTTGTTCATCGATGACGGATAGATATACTCTGGGGCCCTCTCGGTGATATCACATTGATTAGCTTGCAAGCAAGTGATTTGATCACTAGAATGTTATATCACGGGGCGAGAAAAGAGTGCATGTCGAACGAGATCAAACTAGGTATAGAGATACCGATGATCGAATCTCGGACATGTAATATATCGTGAGACAAAGGGATTAAGATACTAGCATAAAAGGTTAGCGATCACAAGAAAGTCATCGTTGAATGTGTGGGAGTCGATATGGGTCTCGGATCTCGATTATTGATCCGAGAGGGTCTCGATCATGTCCGCATTATTCACGAACCGTAGGGTGACACACTTAAGAGACACCGACATCCAATTGGAGCAAATGTTTCATGCCGAAAGAATAAACAAGCGCAGGAATTTATTTCACTAGATACCGAAACAGGTTTTCGGGTGAAATTGCATAAAGTGGTTATGCATGTGAAATAGAATTCTAGCAAGGGGTTATTTGTGAATGTTTTTCATTAAAGTAATTGACAAAATTCTGAATAAAATAAAAGAGTTTTATTTAATGAGAGTTTGCATTAAATTTGGTGGAAATTTAATGGGATTTTTGAGTGAGTTTTTGAGTGGAGAATTTTGAAGGGCCATTTTGTGAGTGGAGTGTCCACCCACATGAATGAGGGAGAGGTGGGGGCACCCTCCATGGCCGGCCATGCCCCTGCCCCCTCTCCTATAAAAGGAGCCCTCCTCTCACTTCTCACTCACCTCCTCGTGAAGGATCTCTCTCCCCTCTAGAATTTATCCCCATGGTCTCGGACTAGCGAGATACATGTTCCGGTGGCTATTCGGCAAGAAAGAGTTGTGCTTCCTGCATCGCTGGAGGCGAGGCGGAGGTTGCTCGGTGCCTCGAACGTGTGTGCGAGCACGGATGCGCTGCTGATTTGCGGCGCTAGGACTTCCTCTCGATCTTGAGATCGGCAAGAGATCGTCTACATCAACCATGAGTTGAACTCGTTAAGCTTTGTCGGTCTTCAAGGGTATGTTCTCTACGGATATACATCCGCCCGTTGTTTGTATCTAGTATAAATAGATCTTGGTATATAGTTCACATCGTAGGAAATTTTTTGTTTTCTATGTTGCGAACCCTTCAGTCTAAGCATGGCAATATAACAAGTATCTTAACTTAGAGTAAATTCTACCAAGACTACAACTACTACGATTTCCCATAACATAGCATATAGATACTTAGCAAAATCTCACGCAAGCCCTATACAAAATATCACTAGTGCATAATAAAATAATGGGACAAATACATGAAGCACCACTTGCCTTGGTAGTTTGGGGAGTAGCAACAATCCTCACAATCACAATCACCACTAGCACCAAAATCTACACATAAAATGATAGCACCAAATTTACATTCAAATTATTCAAGCAAAAATATATGAATGCATGCAAATGCCATGTGAAGATTTTTCTTAAACCAAACAAGACAAGTAAACAGTACTAAACACAAAACTAAACTTTTCTAGACTAAATAGAATCAAATTAGTCTTTAAAACATTTTCTAAATAATTTTTATCCCCAAAATAAGCCTACAAATATCTCTGCATAAATTTCTTACATAAGCAAGGTACAAAACTAAGACCATAGATTTGTAGGATTTATTTTTGTGAATCCATTGATATATTATTTGCATTTTTTGGATAAACAAAACAAAATTTATTGAATTTACAAGTTTGAATAACTAAAAGATCAAAGTTTCAGATTTAAAACAAAAATAGGGACATGCGGCAGCGTCTGATTGGCGCGTACTGGTTCGCGCTGGATCACGCTTCTGCACCATTAGATCTAAATGAAATCTAGCGGCTCTGATCTATCCATACCCCTTCGCATTTGATCTAATCCTAGCCGTGTCATCTGGAACCAACAGATCTGGTCACTCTGACCACGAATGGGCGGCGCAAATGGCCAGAGCAGTGGAGACGGCTCTGTCGGCGATGCTCCGGTGATGCTAAGGGGTAAGGGGAAGGGCGTAGGGCATTACAGAGGTCGGCGATAGCGCGGTTGCAGTGGAGGTCACGGGTTAGGGCGGGGCGCTCAGGTTCGGCGGGTATTCCACACCGGAGTTGCTCCTGGCGTCGGTGGTTCGCGGGCGTCGACGAAGGCGAACCTACAGGGCACCGACAAACATTTGGAGGACATCAGTGGATGTTTACGAGGACAGGGGTTGCGGTAAAGCAAACCAGAGAGTGAGAGGGGGTCGAGGCTCACTGGGATTGGTCGCCGGAGACGTGTGGTGCCGCGGTGGTGTGAGCTCTAGTGTGGGCAGCCTGGTGGCGCATAGACAGTGGCGAGTGAGGGCAAATATGCGGGGGAGGAAGGATTAAGCAGCAGGCTCAGGGACGAGAATCACTCTCTTATTTACTCGGAATCAATCGCGAATTCAAAGGGGGAAACGGCAGCGGCGAGCGGGTCTTCGGCGCGTGTTTGAAGACAACGTTGACGTGGCAGAGGGTCCACCAGTCAGTGGGTGGGTGCGCGCGTTTGCGATGAGAAACAGAGGGGGGAGTGGGTTTCTTGGTGGGCTAGGTGGGCTGTAAGTTGGGCCGCGGGGTGGGATGGGCTAGATAGGTGGCGCCCGTTATTTTTTTCCCTTTTTCTCTTTTTCTTTTCTGTTTTGATTTTCTAGAATGAATTTGAATGGCTAATTCAAATCTGTTTGATTTCAAATTATCTCTAGACTTTTGTACTGTGTTTCTAGTGTCCAAAAGTATGTCAAACACATTCTTACACTCAAAAACACTTTTGTCCTTTTAATTTTAAAAAATAAAACCATGCCTCTTATATAATATAAAAAGAGGGGTTTACATATGGTTTTGCTTAGGGTTTTAGTTTTGAAAATTTTGTACAAGCTTTGAATTCCACTTTAAAATATTTCTGATCAAACCAAAGCATTCTCATACTTTGAGAGTAAAATAAAACCATTGCCTTTCTTACATAAAATAATAGGCATTACATGGTTTCTTATTTTGAAATCTTGTTTGAAATGACCAAATGTTATGAATGCATGAATGATATGCAAACTTTTCAAATCATGATTTTGGGATGTTACAGATAGCTGGGATCAAAGTACTCTAAACATGAGCATGAAAGATGTAGTTATAATAATAAGACATAGCAACTATATTGTAACATCAAAAGGTATAAACAAAAATCATGAATAGCAATTCATTGAAAGATGTTTGTTTGGTTCACATACAAAAAAATAGCAAGAATGGTATTCGGCTTGTCTTTCATGGAATAGAAAAACATAAATGCATAGGATACCTTAAAAGTTCATAAGGGTGACTAGATACGAATAATTTAAGAACAAGCAATATCAACATTACGAATCAATCAATAAGTTTTGGGACAATGCACATTGAACTAAGAATTACAACTATGCTCTCTTAATTGGTGCATAAAGATAGAAGGTGGAGACTCAACATAAAAGTAAAAAAGAAAGGTCCTTCACAAAGGGAAGCAGGGATTTCAAGTTTCATAAAGATCTTCCAAAAATTATGGACTTATTAGCTTTCATCTATCATTGCCCCTAGCATTAGCATCATGAAGTCATTAAGGTTAAACTGACACAAATATGAGTATATGCTTCACAAGCTATAAGTTGAAAATCGCATGCCCCTTGCGTATGAGTACCGAACCTCATGCTACTCAACTTTGGTCACAAGCAAGTTCTTGTCATTGTAAGTATATGTGTATCATAGAGAACAGCCAACAGGGTACCCCTTGCCCCATGACACAGGAGCTATCCCATATAAAAATGACAAGGCAACAGACAATGAGCATCTTAGAGATCTTTTTATTTGCTATTTGCATAGGTTTTTATTGAGGATGCTTCACAGAATGCTCATTATGGTTACGCTGTAAGTTTCCACCATGATTAGGCATGGCTTAGGCTAGCCGCTCAGGTTTTTCTCTAACACATATAAAAACTCCATGAGCTTACGAGCTCCCCTTTTATTTCACACCGTCAGGATCCATAAACAAAAGAACATGATATCAACTAAATAGAATAAATGCAATGTTGAAAGCATTCGCCATGACAGCATGGTTTTGCTAATTCACAACTTATAATTTGCAATCATATAAACAACATAGATGGGCACAATGGTTCAAGTTTATTAAGTGCAAGAAAGAAAGTGTGCCATCAAGTTTGTGAGAGCTTTAAACACTAATTTTCACATAACAAGTTTAATTTGGAAGATAGATAAAAACATGAATATACTTGGAATGTTGTAATGCACCATGCATAGGAGTTTATAGTGGACTCTTTGGAATAACTTGGTTTCTTGGGAGTTGGATGTACGAGTAGAGATCATACTCAGTACAAGTGGAGGCTAGCGAAAGACTAGGAGCGACCAACTAAGAGAGCAGTAATGGCCATAATCATGCAAAGCGACAAAACATTATTAATCAAAGCATAAAGTGATATCACAAGTCAAAAACTAAATGATCATAGAGTCTAAGGTGACTGGTTCATAGTCATTACACGGTGTAAGCATGTTCCAAGTCAACCCAAATAAAGCATCAAAGGAGAATACCACAATATTATGCTTTTGTATGCTAAAACAACAAATGATTCTTTCAAGGCACATTAAGCAATCTCGATTGTTTGGAACAATTCATGCTACATAAATAATCACTAAGCATATGGTCAAAGCAGCATTCAACATGATATGATAAAGTCTAAGCCATAGTCAAAACAAGCTTCCTTTTGTACCACCATAAGCATGAAACTTTCTACTCTTTTCCAACACCAATCAACTTATTTGAAACAACTCACAAACATAATAATCAATAAATAATAGAGCGATTGTCTCACAAATTTACAAAGAAGAACTAAAAAGTTCTAAGCAGAAAGCATGAGAAAACTAAAGCTAAATGCAGTGAGAGCAAAAGTGAACACTCACAGAACAATCAGAGTGCAAACTAGAGTGTTCTAAACAATGAAAATAGATTGTGTCTGTAAGATCCGTCCTTTATAAAGGAAAAGGATCCCTGTGATTGCAATGCTAGTCCCTGGATCATTGCTAGCATCCACAGTTTAAGATGAAGTACACAGATACAAAGGTCATTTATTACATCCATTCCAGAGATAAACATAGTCTTTACAACTCCAAGGCCACATGCCTAATACAAGAGTTAGGAATAGGTAAATAAATAAAAGTCTTCATCTTCATGTGCCACAGGCAAACATGTTGAGTGTAGACTCATGACACCTAATCCTCATGAGAGTAACCTGCAACATCACAAGTTATAGCCACAGTGGGTAAATACTTTGGAATAGTATTGGCAAGTGATACCTTAGTAAAAGTTTAAGTGGACTAGATACTATATGCAATTTGGCTAAGTGTAGCTTGGCTTGCTTTGCTCAAAATAGGTTTTACCTATTAGTTGAAATCACTAAGTTTTTCTTTGTCAAAACTTTTCCCAAGGAACCACCAATAGACATTGAGGTCCTTCACCCTTGTTCACCCACAAATTTTTACTTAGAAATTGGGATGAGGAAATTCTTGATAGCTTCCATGTCTTGATGCTCAAGTTGTCCATTGCCATGGCCTTGGCTAAGTACTTAGATTTTTCCATCTGCAGAGGTTGTGCACTTTCCTGTGGCGCCCCGCAAAAACCACTACTAGAAAATCGCGTCGTTTCTGTGCATTGCATCATCATGACTGCATGCTCATGTCATCATGCCACATTGCATTTGGGCATCGCCATGTCATCTTGCATTTGTTTGCATAAAACTATTTTCGAAAAAGCCTGTTTTTGTTTTCTCAAACGCCCCGTTTTAAACAAGTAAAATATTTAATTTATTTTTGGGAGGCAGCCGCTAGGCCCGAAAGCCCGGCCGGCCACCTCCAAAACCTAGTCTAAAATATCTAGTCCTAATTCTACCCAACCCTATTCTACCCAGCCTCCCTCCACCTCACCCTGACCAATCCCCTCCCTCCACCTCACCACTCCCTTCCCCTCCAGCCAACCACCAGCCGCCACCTGGACACCTCGCACTCCTCACCCCGCCAACCACACGCCACCTGCCCCAACCCTCCTCTCTCTCTCTCCCCGACAGCCTGGCCCCAACCCCCCTCTCTCTCCCCGACAGCCTGGCCCCACCCCGTTTTCCCCATCACCCCCGCGTCTCTCTCCTCCCCGACCCCGCTCCCTCGATCCCCCGCCCTGTCTCCTTCCCCAATTCGCCTCCTTCCTCTCCTTCGGCAATCGCCGCCGCGGGCGAGTGCCTGACTCCGCGCCTCCTCGACACCGCCGGCTCCACCGTCGCTCCCCCTCAAGCTCCTCTGGCCGGAGCCCGGCCACCCGCCTCCGTCGCCACGTTCCCTCGCGTCGACCTCATCTCCTTTGACCGCGTGACCCCTCCTCCCCATAGAGCGCCCCCGTCGTCCCCGCCGCCGACCTGGGCGACCCCGCCTCGCCGTGCCGCCTCCCGCAGCGTTGCCGTGGCCCGGTCCTCCCTGCGCCCTCTCCGAGTGCCGCTCGCCCGCGACCGCCCTAGCTCGTCCTCGGACCCCGTCGTCGTTCGGGCTTGAGCTGCCGCCGTCTCCTCCTCGTCGACCTTTCCTGCAAGCGAGCTCCATCACCGCCCCACCATCTGCGAGCCGCGCCTCCGACCGCTCGTTCGAACCGCCGACCGGCCGTGGCCCCATTGCTAAGCTCGCCTCTGCCGGCTGCCTTGCCCCTTCCCCTGTGCTTGCCGGTGACCACCGGGCTGGACGGCCGTGCTCAGCGCCTCCGTCCCTCCTCCTGCTTGCGACGTCGCCTTCACCATCCTTTGCTTGTGCTGCCTCCCTCTTGATAGCTCTGGTCACCGGCGTTCCCCTATTGCGAGCCGGCTGCGAGACCCCTCTGTTGCAGGTTCTACTCCACCCGGGGCACCCTGCAAGTGTGAACAGTGGCCGCGCAAGCTGCTGCCTCGAGTTGTTGCCGCTGCTTGTTGCTGATGTGAAATTGGTGTGGTGGCTGCACAACTCACATCGGTCTGGCATGTGTTGATGCGTTTTCCTGGAAACCTTCTAGTAGAGGAGACTGACATGCTTGATGCCCGACTTGTGGTACACCAAGTTCTACACCGATATTAAAGCCAAGACAAGGTCTCTATTACCTATCCGACGACGATGCACTGAGATGTACCGCAACCCCCACAAGGATATCGTGCCGCCGCCAAGGCCTTCTTCCTGGAATCGTCATGACCGTCGACATGGAACCATCTACCAAGATCTCCGAAGACCGATCCGAAGCGCCAAGGCCTTCGACAGGGAATCGACAAGATCATCGCGGAACTCCAAGGTCTACTTTGTAGGTTACCGAACGCCAAGGTCGCCGACACGGAACGCCAAGTACTTCACCCCGAAGGCCAAGACCAACCCGGAACGCGGACCCGACGAGATCTTCGCGACGACAAGATCGGCACCGACCAGGGCGGATCCGATGTGCCGCCGACGCCAACCAAATTCTTCTTCTCGGATGCGACAAGATCGACTTCCATTGTCCGAGACCGATCTCGTCGAGCCATTCTCCCGTCGAACCCTGAGAGCCGACCCTGAACCCCTCGGAGCCCAAGTTCGCCGAACCCTAACGTGATTCCCTATCCGAGACCCCATTATTTTTATAATATGACATTATCATCTGAGGCATATTAAATTGACATGCTTGCATACATATTGTGGGTGTTTGGGGGTGTTTCGACGATTCACCTAAATTAAATATGGGATCCATATGCGGGCAAATCTAGTCCAATATTGGCCCCATTTAAATTTGTGTAGCGAACCGGTGATACTTTTTGCCATGTTAAGACAACATTTAAAATGTGGGGTATCTAAACAACATGAACCTAGTAAATAATTATCGGGACCCCGGTTCCGCTTAATATGATCTAATTGCATCGCATGCCTGCCATGTCATACATCATACATGCATCATGCCCGATCTTCTGCCGTAGTATTAAATAGTCCATCCGGTGTTTCTTCTAGTGCTTTGCTTCTTCACGGATTAGGCCGATGAGTTGATGCGAGTGTCGACCCGATCTTCGGATGAACCTTCGGCAATGTTTTCAGGCGAGCATCTCCCCCTTTCTACCTATCTTACTTTTATAGTATTTATTCCCTCCTGTTGATCTATTGCTATCTGTGTTGCGATGCTCTAGTTCTCGTACCCGTGATATCCCTTGCAGCCTTATATTGCCTTGGACACATCCTATTACCTGTTGTTTGGTAGATAGTTGGACCTGCGTGTCGTAGTTGCTTACTCAAGTGATGTTGTGTGTCGTCAAGTACCACAGTTGTTGGAGTATTGCCGTATGTTTAAGGTTGGAGATGATCATGGCTTTAATTATCGTCTAATTCAATTATTGTTTAATAACTAAAATTGAAGTAGGTAAATGCAGAGGCACAGGTGGGCAATAGATGTTATTTGGTTGTTAACCGTCCACTTGTGTCCGTGGGACCCGAGTTCTTGACACTGTTCGAGATCGAGCGCTAACCACAGTGGGGTGTATGGGCACCCCATCGATTAGTACCTGATTTCAAAATCTTGTCTTGGGGCCACAATTAGTTTGGGGCTTTATTACTATTCTACTTATGCCATGCTTTCTTGCTTAATTTAAATTGTGCAGTCTTGCACTTGTCTTGTTTAGGTAAGCGGAGTGTTTTCATGGTATCGACAAGCCCAGTCATTTTGGGTTCCCGATCGTTTTACCATTGCGCAAACCACGAGTCCGTCTCGGAGACCGGACGACTTCGTTCTTGAGTAACCGTGGGGTGGCCCCATGTACTTGCTTTGGGTGCAGGAAGCGTCATGACTTAGGCCCGCCGACATACCGATGGGTGTATGTTAGCGAGGCGGCAAAAGGGTCGAAGTGCGTGTGGATACTTTGGTGCACCCTGCAGGTTAAATCTTTTCAAAAAGCCATGTCGCGGTTATGGGCGACTTGGAGCCTGATTCTCGATCATAGACAACTATAACTAAAGTTTACTATTATAATTTGACTTGTATCTGATATGACTAGTAATCAGCTCCACTACAACGGAATGGCTAAATAAAAGTACCAACAACTGCTGGGTTTTGGGATGTCTCATGCTAATCGTATCTGACTAGTAAGTGTTGCAACTACAACGGAATGTTTAACTAAAACTGCCCACTGCTTATTATATCAGGATGACTCATGCCATCTTTATTTGACTAGTAATTGCTGCAACTATAACGGAATGAATAAAACTGCCAACTGTGTGAGTTCCTCGGTTGACTTCCTCGTTTGGTCTCGAGGGGGAAATACCAGGATGGGTATGTTTGGTGGTAGTATCAGGATGGTTCCGAATAGGTCTTTCTTATCCCTCTCTGATAGCCGACAGTTATCTCGAGTCTCTATTGGTTGTTTAGTGCATGTCGCGCTGCCGCTTCAGTCCACCATACCTATGTAGGCGAGGACCGCCGAATTCTAGCCTCGCCGTGTACTGGCCTCAGTACTGACCGCTCTATCTTTTTCCTTTGCCCTTTGTCGGCACCCCTTTTGTTTAAGAAGGTTTTGAGATCGACGTCGTTAGCAGGGTTACCCTTCCGGCTTGGCCTGGGCAGGGTTATGGACTCCATTGACTATTCTTCAGGGCTCTTAGCCCCATTTGCATCTTGTCCGTAGTCGGACGCTGTATCGTTTTAAAGGTGATTTGGATCTTTGGTATTGTATATTTGTATTCTTGACTCTTTGAGTCACTGTTGTATATATCTGTTCTGTGGGTTTCATCGTGGACTATTGTGTAATGGTATTACTTCGTTTTCCACCCGCACGAAAGTGCCTGGTGGGCACCTTGAATCGTTTCTATACGGGTTTGGCGGGAATCGCTGAAACTTGCATAGGGCCGATTCTGAGGGTGTTATAGAGTGGTATCAGAGCTCAGCAGTTGCGATACCCCACAAGTCCAGCCTGTAGGATAACCTAGCTAACGGCCGAAGTAGAGTGTCAAAACTATTTTTGAAAAATCGGTTGGATAGTTCTTATTAGGTCTGATTTTACTCCATACCCCTCTGCTGCTCTCCACTCACCTCTGCGTGTTTTGAATCCGCTCTCTTCTCCCTCTCCGAGTCCAGGATTTCTCGTGGTTGGGTTCCGTCGTACCTTCAGGGTTTCGTTTCCTCCTTGGGTAACGGTGTTGCTACATCTGGTCTTCATGCTATCCGAGGAATCCTTCGTCTGGTGTACTTCTCTTTGTTTCTTCTCGTTCCTTCCGGTGTTTTCCGACGCGACGACATCATCTACACCAGATCCGATGCAGAGTCTGCATCACTCCTTTGTTTCTGAACCTCAATTGTCGAGATCTTCAGTCTGATTCCGAGAATGGTTGCACGCTTTTCTACTGATTGTGCAGAGTAATAGTTTGGGTGCGTGATGGATTGGCCCCCATGCCGACTACTCACTCTATTCGCTTGTGTACATTGAAGTGGATGAGAATGCATCGATTCTCTCTTTCCATCGAAGCTAGAGGTGGCTTTATTTGTTGATACCTCTACCTTCGACCTTTTGTTCCCGGAGTGTTCTCTCGACGATCACGGACAACGACCTCTTGTTAGTGGTGTCGCGAGGATCTACACGATGCGAGAAGATTCAGATCGCCGCCCTTCCTTCCGGTACCATGAGGCGGATCTCGAGGGCGAGATCCATTGTTAGTGGTGTCGAATTGTGGCGCCCCGCAAAAACCACTACTAGAAAATCGCGTCGTTTCTGTGCATTGCATCATCATGACTGCATGCTCATGTCATCATGCCACATTGCATTTGGGCATCGCCATGTCATCTTGCATTTGTTTGCATAAAACTATTTTCGAAAAAGCCTGTTTTTGTTTTCTCAAACGCCCCGTTTTAAACAAGTAAAATATTTAATTTATTTTTGGGAGGCAGCCGCTAGGCCCGAAAGCCCGGCCGGCCACCTCCAAAACCTAGTCTAAAATATCTAGTCCTAATTCTACCCAACCCTATTCTACCCAGCCTCCCTCCACCTCACCCTGACCAATCCCCTCCCTCCACCTCACCACTCCCTTCCCCTCCAGCCAACCACCAGCCGCCACCTGGCCACCTCGCACTCCTCACCCCGCCAACCACACGCCACCTGCCCCAACCCCCCCCTCTCTCTCCCCGATAGCCTGGCCCCAACCCCCCTCTCTCTCTCTCCCCGACAGCCTGGCCCCACCCCGTTTTCCCCATCGCCCCCGCGTCTCTCTCCTCCCCGACCCCGCTCCCTCGATCCCCCGCCCTGTCTCCTTCCCCAATTCGCCTCCTTCCTCTCCTTCGGCAATCGCCGCCGCGGGAGAGTGCCTGACTCCGTGCCTCCTCGACACCGCCGGCTCCCCCGTCGCCCCCCCCCCCCCCTCAAGCTCCTCTGGCCGGAGCCCGGCCACCCGCCTCCATCGCCACGTTCCCTCGCGTCGACCTCATCTCCTCTGGCCGCGAGACCCCTCCTCCCCGTCGAGCGCCCCCGTCGTCCCCGCCGCCGACCTGGGCGACCCCGCCTCGCCGTGCCGCCTCCCGCAGCGTTGCCGTGGCCCGGTCCTCCCTGAGCCCTCTCCGAGCGTCGCTCGCCCACGACCGCCCTCGCTCGTCCTCGGACCCCGTTGCCGTTCGGGCTTGAGCTGCCGCCTTCTCCTCCTCGTCGACCTTTCCTGCAAGCGAGCTCCATCACCGCCCCACCATCTGCGAGCCGCGCCTCCGACCGCTCGTTCGAACCGTCGACCGGCCGTGGCCCCATTGCTAAGCTCGCCTCTGCCGGCTGCCTTGCCCCTTCCCCTGTGCTTGCCGGTGACCACCGGGCTGGACGGCCGTGCTCAGCGCCTCCGGCCCTCCTCCTGCTTGCGACGTCGCCTTCACCATCCTTTGCTTGTGCTGCCTCCCTCTTGATAGCTCTGGTCACCGGTGTTCCCCTATTGCGAGCCGGCTGCGAGACCCCTCACAGGTTCTACTCCACAGGGCACCACGCAAGTGTGAGCAGTGGCAGCAAGCTGCTGCCTCGAGTTGTTGCCGCTGATTGTTGCTGATGTGAAATTGGTGTGGTGGCTGCACAACTCACATCGGTCTGGCATGTGTTGATGCGTTTTCCTGGAAACCTTCTAGTAGAGGAGACTGACATGCTTGATGCCCGACTTGTGGTACACCAAGTTCTACACCGATATTAAAGCCAAGACAAGGTCTCTATTACCTATCCGACGACGATGCACTGAGATGTACCGCAACCCCCACAAGGATATCGTGCCGCCGCCAAGGCCTTCTTCCTGGAATCGTCATGACCGTCGACATGGAACCATCTACCAAGATCTCCGAAGACCGATCCGAAGCGCCAAGGCCTTCGACAGGGAATCGACAAGATCATCGCGGAACTCCAAGGTCTACTTTGTAGGTTACCGAACGCCAAGGTCGCCGACACGGAATGCCAAGTACTTCACCCCGAAGGCCAAGACCAACCCGGAACGCGGACCCGACGAGATCTTCGCGACGACAAGATCGGCACCGACCAGGGCGGAACCGATGTGCCCCCGACGCCAACCAAATTCTTCTTATCGGATGCGACAAGATCGACTTCCATTGTCCGAGACCGATCTCGTCGAGCCATTCTCCCTTCGAACCCTGAGAGCCGACCCTGAACCCCTCGGAGCCCAAGTTCGCCGAACCCTAACGTGATTCCCTATCCGAGAACCCATTATTTTTATAATATGACATTATCATCTGAGGCATATTAAATTGACATGCTTGCATACATATTGTGGGTGTTTGGAGGTGTTTAGACGATTCACCTAAATTAAATATGGGATCCATATTCGGGCAAATCTAGTCCAATATTGGCCCCATTTAAATTTGTGTAGCGAACCGGTGATACTTTTTGCCATGTTAAGACAACATTTAAAATGTGGGGTATCTAAACAACATGAACCTAGTAAATAATTATCGGGACCCCGGTTCCGCTTAATATGATCTAGTTGCATCGCATGCCTGCCATGTCATACATCATACATGCATCATGCCCGATCTTCTGCCGTAGTATTAAATAGTCCATCCGGTGTTTCTTCTAGTGCTTTGCTTCTTCACAGATTAGGCCGATGAGTTGATGCGAGTGTCGACCCGATCTTCGGATGAACCTTCGGCAATGTTTTCAGGCGAGCATCTCCCCCTTTCTACCTATCTTACTTTTATAGTATTTATTCCCTCCTGTTGATCTATTGCTATCTGTGTTGCGATGCTCTAGTTTCCGTACCCGTGATATCCCTTGCAGCCTTATATTGCCTTGGACACATCCTATTACCTGTTGTTTGGTAGATAGTTGGACCTGTGTGTCGTAGTTGCTTACTCAAGTGTTGTTGCGTGTCGTCAAGTACCACAGTTGTTGGAGTATTGCCGTATGTTTAAGGTTGGAGATGATCATGGCTTTAATTATCGTCTAATTCAATTATTGTTTAATAACTAAAATTGAAGTAGGTAAATGCAGAGGCACAGGTGGGCAATAGATGTTATTTGGTTGTTAACCGTCCACTTGTGTCCCGTAGGACCCCGAGTTCTTGACACATGTTCCGAGATCGAGCGCGCTAACCACAGGTGGGGTGTATGGGCACCCCCATCGATTAGTACCTGATTTCAAAGTACTGTACTGGGGGCCACAATTAGTTTGGGGCTTTATTACTATTCTGTACTTATGCCATGCTTTACTGCTTAATTTAAATTGTGCAGTCTTGCACTTGTACTGTTTAGGTAAGCGGAGTGTTTTCGCGGTATCGACAAGCCCAGTCTCATTTTCGGGTTCCTAGTCGTTTACAGCCATTGGCGCAAACCCTGAGTCCGTCTCGGAGACCGGCCGACTTAGTTGCGGGTAGCTTAGTGGGGTGGCCCCCATGTACTTGCTTTGGGTCTGGGAAACGTCATGACTTAGGCCCCGCCGACATACCGATGGGTGTATGTTAACTGATCTGGCAAAAAGGGTCGAAGTGCCTGTGGATACTTTGGTGCACCCCTGCAGGGTTAAATCTTTTCGAAAAGCCGTGTCCGCGGTTATGGACGACTTGGAGCACAGTTCTCGATCATAGACAACTATAACTAAAGTTTACTGTTATAATTTTACTTGTATCTGATATGACTAGTAATCAGCTCCACTACAACGGAATGGCTAAATAAAAGTACCAACAACTGCTGGGTTTTGGGATGTCTCATGCTAATCGTATCTGACTAGTAAGTGTTGCAACTACAACGGAATGTTTAACTAAAACTGCCCACTGCTTATTATATCAGGATGACTCATGCCATCTTTATTTGACTAGTAATTGCCGCAACTATAACGGAATGAATAAAACTGCCAACTGTGTGAGTTCCTCGGTTGACTTCCTCGTTTGGTCTCGAGGGGGAAATACCAGGATGGGTATGTTTGGTGGTAGTATCAGGATGGTTCCGAATAGGTCTTTCTTATCCCTCTCTGATAGCCGACAGTTATCTCGAGTCTCTATAGGTTGTTTAGTGCATGCTGCCGCTTCAGTCCACCATACCTATGTAGGCGAGGACCGCCGAATTCTAGCCTCGCCGTGTCTTGGCCTCGATCGACCGCTCTCTCTTTTTCCTTTGCCCTTTGTCGGCACCCCTTTTGTTTAAGCAGGTTTTGAGATCGACGTCGTTAGCAGGGTTACCCTTCCGGCTTGGCCTGGGCAGGGTTATGGACGCCATTGACTATTCTTCAGGGCTCTTAGCCCCATTTGCATTTTGTCCGTAGTCGGACGCTGTATCGTTTTAAAGGTGATTTGGATCTTTGGTATTGTATATTTGTATTCTTGACTCTTTGAGTCACTGTTGTATATATCTGTTATGTGGGTTCCATCGTGGACTATTGTGTAATGGTATTACTTCGTTTTCCACCCGCACGAAAGTGCCTGGTGGGCACCTTGAATCGTTTCTATACGGGTTTGGCGGGAATTGCTGAAACTTGCATAGGGCCGATTCTGAGGGTGTTACATTTCCCCACCAGACTTGGTTTCACCAAGACAGGACCTTTCAGAAGCCTTCCCTTAGACCAAATGGACGCGTTCCAACCTAACATCCCACTACCACCAACTGTCCAAATGGCTAAGTTCTAGCAACTTATGTGATATAGGCAGAGCCCATATTGCCATGTGGCTGCACTAGAAGCTTCTTAACACTTGGCCTCTAAAATCTCTTTGTTCCTGGGTTGCTTACCACAAGTGAGATACACAAGGTAAACCATAGAAATGGGCCTTGTGTAACCACTCAACATAAACCTTTCCTTCCATTCCACCCAGGTGTTTCATTAACTTAGTTGTTTTATTAGGCAAAACACAAGTCCAAAGGACTTAGAAATATTTTCATCATAGCATGTATATATTTCACCAACCCTTGGTTACTACTAGCTAGGCTAAGCATGGCATAGATAGTAAATTAACTTAGAAACTCCCTAGCATTTCTACAACTACTAGGATTTCCCAACATGACATATAAGCAAAATATAGCATGCAAGTCTAACAAAATATTTCTAATGCTTAGTAGAAAACATAGGAATGATAATATTCATGAAGTACCACTTGCCTTGGTAGTTGGGAGAGTAGCACTCCTCACAATCACAATCACTAGCACCAAAATCTACACAAGAAATGGTAGCCACAAATTACACACAAAAAATATACAATCAAAAATATATGCATGCATGCAAAATGCTAAGTGATGATTTTCAAAACTCAACCAAGAAAGTGCATAGTACCGAGTCCTAAACAAGTCAAAAACTTGCCAAACAATAATTATTTAACCCTTAAAACAATTCCTAATCATTTCATATACTCAAATAATCCCTACACATGTTTCTGCAAATAAAACCTTTTTAACAGAAGCTAAACATTAAACACATTGCATAATCAGAAAGAGCTTGCTCTCCTGATTCTAACGGTATAAAATTTTTCAAATTCTAACGTGGGGATCAAAAGTTATAGCTAAATCAAATTCAAACAATAATCTGATTCAAATTCTGTTTTTAAACTCTAACAGCTGCCACACGGCGCTTTCCTATTGGTCGATACCGCTTCGCGTCGGATCGTGCTTCCGCGCCGTAGGATCAACTTAGATCCAACACGCCAGATCTAAAGAAAACGGTTCGTCCCCGTTCTAATCTAATCCCTACGATGCAGATCTAACGGCGGTTGTTGCTTTGACCAAAGTCGATCGGCGCTAGCGGCGGCGACTGGCGGCGACGCCTCTGTCAGAGGTGCTACCGGCGTTCTAGGTCACGCGTGAGAGGGGGAAGGGGTTTACCGGAATCGCAGAGAGCTGCTGATGCTCAAGGTGGCGGTGGTTCGGCAAGGGGCGCTCTAGAGTGGCCGAGGGAGCTCGTCGGAGTTGCGGGCGGCGGCGGGTTGGAGTGGACGGCGACGTTGGCGACGTTCCTGGTCTCCCTAGCGCAAACCAATGGCATCAGATGGTGCACAAGACAGTGGCGAGCCTAGTCGTACGCGAGAGAGGTCAAGGGGCGCTTAGTGCTTACCGCAATTGATCGCCGGAGTTGAGCGGCGGCTCGGTCGCTGCGAGAACGAACGAGGCGGCGTCTGGTCTGCGAGCAAGCAAATGGTATCAGAAGGTGCACGAGGTCATGCTGGTTACACTCGTTTGAATCAGAGGCACAAGGGCAGTCAGGACTCACCGGAATTTGCTGCCGGAGATGCCCAGTACCGCGGCGGCGCAAGTTCGATTGTGGACAGCCTAGCGGCGCTTTGCGGTTGATGAGTGAGGGGAAATGGTCGCGAGGGGGAGAGGTTTATATAGCCGGAGCTGGGCGTGGAGTTACTCACGGAATCAATGGAAATCAACGCGGCAGTGACTGCGGCGAGTAACGGCGGCGTGAGCGTCGCAGGCACGTGTGATTGACGAAGACGACGACGGGGTCACGGGTCCACTTGTCAGCGAAATAAACAGAGGGGAGGTGGGGTCCTGGCGTCAGCGACTCTGTGGGTGCGTCTGCGAGTGAAAGAGATAGAGGGAGGACCCGGGTGGGCTAGATGGGTTGGATCCGTCATTGGGCTAGAAGTCTGGCGACGACCCTTTTCTATTTCCTTTCTCTTTTTCTTTTTCTGTTTTTATTTTCTGGAATGAATTTCAAATGGTTTCAAAAGCTTTTGAATTCAAACATTTTCCAGTATTTTGTAGGGTGCAACATTCACACTTCTGGTCATAAAAACAAGTGGTCACTTTGAATTGGCTTGGTCATTTGGAATAAAATAAAATAAACAGTGTCATAGCACTTGTTTAATATTGGTTTTGAAATTGGTTTTCAAATTGTATTTGCTTTGAAATTTTTTGGTTTAAACCTTGGCAATCTAGCAAAACAACCTGGGATCAATAAGACAACAAAGTTTGGTTTCATGAACAACAATCTCTATTAAAGAGTAGTATATGTTTCAAATGTTGATCACATAAAATAATGAGCTCATATGCTCCTGTTTCAAATGTTGATCACATAAAATAATGAGCTCATATGCTCCTGTTTTTGAAGTGTTTTGTTTGAAATGAAAAACATATGATCATGGATGCATGGATGATATGCATAAGTTTGAGACATGATTTTAGGGATGTTACAGTGTCTCTCTCCAAAAGAAGTGCGTTGTGATCCAACCAACTTATTGCAGCAGACCAAACAAAAGAAAACTTAAAAACAAAGACGCTCCAAGAACAACACAATAGTGCATGAAGCAATAAAAATAAAGTGTCTAAAAAGAAGACCTGGGATTTTTATTGATGAAGAAGGGGATGCCTTGGGCATCCCCAAGCTTTGACGCTTGTACCTCTGGAATATTTATTTGGGTGACACGGGGTGCCATCCCCAAGCTTGAGATTTTGTCCATACTTCATATCATCACATCATTCTTCCCCTACAATTGAAAATTTCCTTCATACAAAACTTCACACAATTCTTCATTAGCAACATTAGTGTATTCAAGATAATAAGCCCTTGGGTTAAGTTTCAACACAAATAAAACTTCCATTAAAAAACAAGCTACCGTAGCAATTCCTTTTAAAAGCTCAGGTGATCAAAGAGAACTCAAAAGAAACCGATTAAGAGGTAAATGCAAATAATGGCAGAAATCTGTCGAAACAGACCAGCAGGTAAAACCCATTTTTTCGAAGACCTTCTTTTGTTCAAATTGAAAAGTTTTGAACTAATGAAAGTTACATTATAACCAGGGACATATGATTAGAAAATTACAGATCAATCCGATGTACTGGTATTTTTCACGAATTTTGTACAGTGAGGCACAAAAATCTGTTTCGGGACAGCAACTTCCCCAAATCTTATTTCTCTCTCATTAGAGGTTATTCTTGGCACAAAAACCACACAAAAAGGATAAAAAGAGGTTATTACAGAGGCAATAACTTCCAATACTCAACAAAAGAAAAACTTACTGAAATAAAAAAATTGGGTTATCTCCCAAGAGTATTTTTCTTTAATGCCTTTAAGTTAGGCATGATAATTTCGATGATGCTCACATAAGAAATATAAATTGAAGTAAAATAGAGCATCAAGAAGAAAATATAAAAAAAATGTAAGTCTAACCCACTTCATATGAAAAATAATTTTGTAAAGAAACAAGTCATGGAAGCACAAAGCAACAAGCATAGGAAAGCAAAACAAATGGAACTTCAAAATTTTCAACATAATGAGGGGAAACTTAATATTATTGAGATGCATAAAACCATGTTTCCCTCTCTCGTAATAACTTTCAGTAGCATCATGAATAAAATTAACAATATAAATATCACATAAAACATTCTTATCATGAGCCACATGCATAAAATGATTATTACTCTCCACATAAGCACAGTCATTCTTATTAATTGTAGTGGGGGCAAATTCAACAAAATATCTATCATTATTATTCCCATCACCATAATCACCCAATATAGGAGACATATTGTAATCATGATTAATTTTCTCCTCAATAGTAGGTGGACTAAAATCATATTTATTATTGAAATCATCATAAGCAATAGAATAGTTATCTTCCAAAGTGTGTTCATTTGTAAACATATCATCATTGGAAGGAACATGGATAGTACTAATAGTACAACAATTATTAGTATCAGCGTTTTTAGAATTGGTACCAAAGAGATTTTCAATATCAAAGGTAGTGTGCTTTTCCCAATCATGATCACTACTATAGGTAATAGGCATATGAACATCATCGAGTTCAGACTCATCAGCAAAAACTATAATAGGAAAAACCTACTTTGGGGAAAATACCGTTTCCTCTCTCCTTTTACTCCTCCTTTTCTTTTTATTCTTCCCCTCTTTTGGAGGGAGACGCTTGAAAGGAAGCTTCTCCATATACCCTGGTTTATTGTTAGAGATCAATAGAAGAAACTTTGGAGGATTCCTCCTTTTCATTAATAAGAGCAAAACACATATTAGTCCTGTCATATTTTTGTAAAATATCATCTTTTATAATATTTTGTATGTAAGTATTTGCGTGGAAGTTATTAACACAGTAAAGATGACAACCATGCAGGACGCTATTCATATAAAAAGCACTCATATCTACCAAAGAAGTTTTCTTGATAGCTCTTCACACCCCAAAAATAATGTGTCACATCCCAAAATTTTGCAAATTTTGAAATGTGAAAAAATAAACAAACAAAAGAAACAAATATTGAAATTTAGGGGAAAAGAAACTTTTGCCTCTAATTGGAAACATCAAAAACCATACTTGAACAAAATTTGAATGAAAAAGCAACAAACAAATCAAATGCATTCAAGCATAGAATGTATCTTGAATTGAACATTTGGAAAAGTTAAACCAAAAACCTAAACCCTAACGAAAGAAATAATCTTCAAGATCACTCTAAGACTATGGCTTTGTTCCATATAAAAATTTAGCAACAATAATTTCTAAATGACCAATAATGGTAAACAAAAATATTACAAAACCACGGGAATTGGTTTCATTCCATTTGGAGCCATGGATAAAAACTTATGATTTTAATAAGATAATGTAACATCCCAAAAATATTAATCAAGGTTATCAATTTCAAATCACCCAAGTTTAGGGCTAACAAAAACTTTTGTTAATTAAAATCAGTATGAATGCATGTGTGTGTGTGTGATGAATGCATGAATACTTGTATGGAGTTGTTTGATTGTTATGAATGGCAAGGATTGGTTTAAAGATGAAAACAACATCATCTAAATCATTTCCAAGCAGAACCAAATGAAGAGAAATTCAAAAACAAACCATATAAGAAAATGGTCATTTTTGCCAATCTTGTTCACTAGACCACATTGAGTGTTTCTAGTCCAATATTTCTAACATAAACAAATCCAATTCTTTTCACCCCTTGCTAGACCAAGTGAAAGTGAACCCAAGCCCACCTTGCAAAGCCACAAAAACATTTTGCAAATCTATGCCAAGGATAATTCAAAATTGAATCTAGTTTATATGGTAAGATCACCATTTCTCAAAACCCCACCAAACCAGTTCACCTTGATAAATCCAAACAACCAGATACTATCCAGTGTGTGACCAATGCACCCAACAATTTTCATCCAAAAATTCAAATCTAAATTTCTTGCCGCCATTTTGTCAAACACCTTGCAGACACAAATAAACCCTAGCCTAACTACACTATTGTGAGGAGTGATCTTTGACCATTTGGTCCCCTCTTAACTCTCTTGTATCTCCTGAGCCTAGCCAATCCCCCCAGACCAAACCCTTCTTAGTCGTGGGCATAGTGGAGCGCCGCCCATTTTTGGTCGTCGCCGGCCAACAGTGGACAGCATGCCAGGAGCATCGCCGCCCTCGCCCAGGACACGCACCAGACACGCCCCACTCCGCCGCCACCCCCTGTCCCAGCCTCGGCCGCAGAAGAGCCCTGGACCAACCTAGCACTGCCGCGCCCTATACCTCTGTGCCATGTCTAGAGTGCGCCAGCTCCCTGTAGCCGACCGCCTCGCACAGACCGCGCCTCGCCCTCGCCGCACGCGCGTACACGCACCATGATCACAGCAACCCCGCAGACACCCACGTTCGCTTTCCCATGACCCGAAGCTACCGCACGCCGTCGCAAACACCTCTGCATCCACGTAGAGCGCCGCACGCTCCCAACCAAACAACACCGCCCCTTGCCGCGCCATCAAGTCGTTGAGCACCGTCAGGAGACCGCCCACCGTCCTAGCACCCAGACCGTTTGGTTCCCTCGCCACAGTATAAATAGAGGCCTCCCCCACACAATTTCTTCACACCATTCCACTCCACACCTCTTACTGATCCTTCCCACTTCTTCCGGGAGCAAGGCGAGCACCAGGTTGCCGGAATTTGGCCGGATTCTACCGCTGCTGGAGGAGAAGGGTGCCATCGATTGCGGCCACCCCAGGAGAAGCCGCCAGTACCAGGAGAACCGCCGTTGTCGACAACCTCATTCTCCCCTGTCGCTGACCCTAGATGGAGCCTAGGTGAGCCCCGCTAGACCCGCACCTCCGTGTTAGGGTTAGTTCCTCGCCAGAGTAGCTCGTCGCCGACGACGAATCTCAGCCGTTGGATTAGAATTAGATCGTAAGGCTCAGATTCATAGATACCATTTCGTTTAGTTAGTTCTACTGACTAGTGGACCCCATCTATCAGCAGCCCGCACGCGCACTGTGCGCAGTGGGCCGACCCATTTAGTTCAAACTTAGATTTTTCATTTTAACTCAAAACCTAGTTCTGTCTATTAATTCAAAAATCAATTCAGAAATATTCACCAAACCAAATTGCATGAAACTAATTTTGTTAGAAAGGCATTAAAATTATTAATCCGAGCCCGTTGGATTCAAACCATTTGAAATTATAGATCACCTATGGTAAAAATAACAAGGCAAAGACTTTTCTACATTCAAACATTTTTCAAAAATCAAGCATAGATGCTTTTGAGTTGATTCCAACTATCAAAAATCACATTTGATAAGACCTTTCTGAATATATAAAAATATCTAGGTTTACTTGCAGTAATAATGGACAAGTATTAAAAGAATGCCCCATAGGAATTTCTAGTCACTTTAATTAATTAAAATAATAATGTTAAACCTTATTAAATTGTGACACCACTTTAAATCACATTACCAAGTATTAAAATATGTGGTGATGACATGTGTCAACATGATCCCGTATTTTAATTGGAGAATATTAAATCTTAAGTAGTTTTTCAATGAGTGGAAATTACTTTTCTAAAATAAAATAAATAAGACTAAGTCTTTAATTCATGTGATGATGCTATATCATCTAGTGTGAACCTTTGTGTGCTAAATAGAAGTTGTTAAGTATTGTTTGGTGATTGTGTACTTCGTATTTATTTATAGACGCTAGTATCGACTAAGGATATGAAGAGGAAGGAGACTACTACGAAGAGGAAGCAGAGGAGAACTTCAACCACTTCACTGCTCAAGGCAAGCTAACACTTGCATGATAACTATGCAAACTAGATGCCTTAGGCATATGTGATTATACCACTTGATTATACCAAAACCCAATTTTAATTGCAAGCTTTATTCTTTTATTTCTTTATCAAAGCTTTTTATTTATGTGTACTTAGTGACTTGTAAATTTTGGGAAAGATTTTATAGGTAGCATAAAGAGCATAAAACTTGTCCTAAGTTAGATAGAATTAGATGTCATCCTAAGGCATGAGATTAGACTTAGATAAATCACACTTGATTATCATTCCTCATTAGTGATTACCCCCAACTTTAGTAGCTAGTGCTAAGCATAAAACTTGATCACTTTAGATGGGAATACTTGGTGAAAAGGATTATGAAAACCTTAGAATGATGAGTCATTCTAATGAGATGTTTTGACATGTGTTATGAACACCTGATTATTTGATGATGAAAATGTTGAGGCATGAGCCTTAGCCCTTTTATAAAACTGATTGTTATGTTTGGATGCGATACCATTCCAATTTTATCGTACAACCACAATACCCAAATTTGGGTAGGGCTTGACTGGAAATTTATATATCTTAGTATGGGTTCCCTTGCGGCCGAGGTTTGAGCTAAGGCTACCTCATGATGATTGTCCACCTATGCATTTCCCAAGATGACAGATGGTCATGTTGGGAGGCCAAACTCATAGGGAAGGTGCCTATACTAGGGTATGTAATTAAAAGGTTAGGATTGATTATCCGCATAATGAGTATGGTGATTCAGGATTGTTCCTGGCGGATGTATCGAATGTTGTGGTGAAAGTGTACCACCTCTATAGAGTGTCAAACTATTCGAATAGCCGCGTCCGCAGTTATGGACAATTGGAGTGGCCATACTGTTATGGCGTCATATGTTTTCAAAATGACTTGTGAAATGAATGACTTTGACTTGACCACAACAGGGTTGTGAAAGTGAAATCTAAGTTCCCACTTAGGTGTTACAAAACATTAAATTAGTTTTCTTTGCCTCTAAACTAAGTTAGAGATAAACCTGGCTTTTTGCAAAACAACCTAGAGCTTAGGATTCCTACGTGAAACCTCTTTACCTGTTAGTGATAGTTTGCGAGTACTTAAAGAGTACTTATGGCTTTGTCCCTGGCTATTCCCGTGGCCAGACTATGAGGAGGACTACCAGGATGATGGACAGCAGGAAGTCTACGACAACTAGGATCATCTCACATCGTTAGCATTGCCTGTGACTCGGAAGATGGAGCTTCGCCCATGCTACCGTTATTATATTATTCCACTATGTTGATTGTATTAAGACTGGATCATGAGATCCTTTATTTGTAAGACCTTTATTATGATTTGTAATGGATGATGGACTATGGTACCAATCTGTTATGTGTCGCAAAAATGGTAATCCTGGGATTGCGATGTATGGCATAATAGGCATTTGGGATTAAAAATCTGGGTGTTGACAGATAAAATAAAGTATTTCCAAGGCTAATAAAGCTCCTATCTAAGGTCAATGCTTAATTGTGAACAAAGTAATCCTAAAAGGATTTTAAAAGATAAATAAATATTAAATAAAATTATACAAATTGGAATGACTATTTTTGGAACTATAAATAAAAAGATATGAATTTTATAAGACAAAGAAAGAAAGAAGAACTATTTCAAAGACAATTTAAACCTTGACTAAAACCATGAGTAAATGGAATAAAAGTTTATTAAATAATATAAAAGGATAAAATTTTATTTAAATAAAATTATACGGGCTTATGAACCATATACAAATTTTATTTAAATAAATGCCAAGGTGCAACACTCAAATTTAAATGATTAATAAATCATGAAAACTATTTGAAAATGAACTAAATAACCAACTTATATTATGTGTAAAATATTCTGAAAAGGTTGGCAAAGTTTTGAATCAATTTGATGTTTGAATCAAATGTTTTTAATAAGAACAGAAAACAGAAAACAGAAAAAGAAAAAAGAAAAAGACAAAGGAAAAAATAGAAACTAACCCTTCCCAACTAAGCCCAGCAAGCAACCAGCCCAGCTAAGCCCACCTGGGCCACTCTCCCTCTCCCCACAGATTCTTTTCTCACCCGTGCACACCTGTACCCCCTCACTGACGCCCTGGCCCTATAGCCACGTCGACATCGTCGTCAACCAGCGATCGAGCCCACGTCCTCCTCCCTGCCATTACTGATTAAATTGATTCACATAAATTTCATTGTTTTCATGAGAAAATTTCTCTCCCAACCTTGCCTTCTTATTCTCCTCTCCCTCCTCTCCATTTCCCCTCACTTCCCCGCACCAGTAAGCCCCCGGGCTGCCCTGATTCTAGCTCTCACCACCGCAGACCCTGATGAACTCCGGTGCCGATTCCGGTGAGCCTCGACCTCCCCCTTGCCTCTAGATCACACTCATTTACCAGCCATCCTCTCGCGCACGCACTGACGCTCCCAGCGTTCCTTCTCGTGCTCTGTAGACTCGCCAACGACGACCTCTTCAAGTTCCCAACGGTGCGCACAACTCCGGTGACAAAATCTGGTGAACCCTCTAATTCTTGTTATCATGTTCGCCATCGTCCTGTGCTTCCTCTGATGCTCGCCACATGCTCGCTCGTGACCTGCAGGCTCGATGATACGTCGGAAACATATCTATAATTGTTGATGTTCCATGCTTGTTTAGTATCTACTTTTCTTTGCTTTGTCCACACTTTGAGGTGCTTTTCATATGTTTTCTGGTACTAACCCATTAACAAGTTATCACGGTGCCAGTTGCCTATTTCTACTGTTTTTGGTTCTACAAAATCTAGTAAGGAAATATTCTCGGAATGGGACGGGACAAAAGCCAAAGTTAATATTTTACCAGGGAGAACACGGAGTCCAGAGGAGAGACGGAGGGGCGCCACAGGGCGGCTGCACCCCCCCTCCCCAGGCGCGGCCTATGGTGGGCCTGCGCCTGGGCAGGGTGTGGGCCCCCTGGCCGCCTCCCAGCCTCGCCTCTTCGCCGATAAGAAGCCCTTAATGCCTAACCCCTAAGAACCCGATCAATATTCCACGAAACCGTCTGTAGCCGCCGCCACCATCGTCCCTAGATCGGGGGGATTTGAAGCTCTTCCCGGCACCCTGCCGGAGGTGAGATCATCCCGGAGGCCTTCTTCTTCAACATGCCAGCCTCCGGTATGAAGCGTGAGTAGTTCCACCATGGACTATGAGTCCATGTATTATCTAGATGGTTGTATATCATCCTTGTGCTTTCATGTCTAGATCTTGTGAGCTCCATTCATGATCAAGATCTCATCTATTTGTAATCATGCATGTTGCGTTTGCGGGGATCCGATGGATATTGATATTACTATGTCAGATTGATTAATGGTTTTGTCTTATTGATTTTATCATGTATGTGTTGTTTGTGATCTTGCATGCTCTCCGTTGTAAGTAGCTGTCTTAGCCAAGTAGTTGTTAGTGACTCCAAGAGGGGGTATTTATGCTCGATAGTGGGTTCATGCCTCTACTTAATCAAGGTAAGTGACAGAAATTTCTATGGTTGTAGATGTGCTATTGCCACTAGGGAGAAAACAATGGTCTCTTGATAATGGAACAAGTGGATTGTTTACCTTACACACTTTTCTTAAAGTAGTTGTATGTTGCTTGCAACTTAATACTGGAGGGGGTTCGGATGATAACCCAAAGGTGGACTTCTACTCATAGATGCAGTTGGATGGCGGTCTATATATCTTGTTTTATTGCCTAATCGAATCTCATAGGATCTTTATGTCTACTATTGCATTATTATGCCTTGCTCAGTCCTATCAATTGCCCTGCAGTAATTTGTTTACCTAGCATGCCACGTTTGTTTATCTAAGGATAACACCTCTAGTGAACTATGGACCCGGTCCAATCTTTACCATTGATACATCTTCCACTGTTACTGTTTACTTGCTGCAAACCATCATCACCTTCCACACCATACAGTTAATCCTTTATTACAGCAACCGGTGAGATTGACAACCTCACTGTTAGTTGGGGAAAAGTCTTGAGTTTGTGTTGTGTAGGTTTCCATGTTGCTTGCAACACCTTTGAGACATTTCCTTCCTCCTACTGGTTCGATAACCTTGGTTTCTTACTGAGGGAAAGCTTGCTGCTGTGCTGCATCATACCTTGCTCTTGGGGTTTCCCGATGAAGCGTCAATACGCATCAAGACATTTTCTAGCGCCGTTGCCGGGGAGGCTAAGGATGTCTTCACAAGGGTAGTCCTCCTCAACCTTTCTCTTTACTTTGTTTTTGGTTTGCTTAGTTTCTTTTGCTTGGTTTTGTTTGCCTCTTTTTATCAAAAGCTCCAAAAAATTAGTTTAGTTTGGTTTGCTTTCTCTTATCAAAATCACAAAAAAATTAGTTCCTGCTCTAGCTGCTGCTGCTGTTTTTGGCTTGCTCCACTTTTGCCAAAATGAATTCTGCTGAGAACACCAAGTTGTGTGACTTCGCTAGCTGATACATCCAAAACGAATCTACTTTCCTGAACACTTTTGCTATTATTTCTCCTCTAAAATTGTGTGATTTCGATACAAGTAACACAGACAGACGTTGTTTTCAGCACAATTACCTTGGTTTCTAGTTTTTGTGCACAAAATCAACTATCAGGAAAAATACCGAAAATATGCCAAAATTCCTATTTCACCAGAATATCCACGAAGACAGAGTACGAGATGGAGGAGGCTGGGGCACACCTGCCAGCACAAAGCCAGGCTGACGCTTAGGGGTGCGACCCCTGTGCACCCTCGGCCTACCTCTTCACCTATAAGAAGCCACTTGACCTAAAAACCGAGGGGGGTTCGTCGTTTTTTCAGAAAGAGTTCCGTTGTGCCGCCACCACCAAAATTCGCAATTCGTATCCAAAAACTCCATTTTGGCACCTTGCCGGGACAGGGAATTTGGGGAGGATCATCGCCATCGCCATCGTCATCACCAACGCCTCTCCATCAACCATCATTGTTTCCCTCATCCATGAGTGAGTAATCCCCCGCTGTAGGCTATGGGGATGGTAGGGATTGGATGAGTTCTATCATGTAATCGAATAGGATTGTTAGGGCATGGTGCCTAGTATCTCTATTAGTGCTATTTGACTTTGTTGCAACTTGTTGTGCTTAATGCTTGTCAGTAGGGCCCGAGTGCCATGATCTCAGATCTAAACTTATTATTGAATCATTATGATAGTATTGTTTGTGATCTTATCTGCAAGTTGTGTACACATATCATTGTCCGGATCCAAAGGCCCCGAAGTGACAGAAATTGGGACAACCAGAGGGGATGGTTGTGATGTGAGGATCACATGTGTTCATGGAGTGTAAATACTTTGCTCTGGTGCTCTATTAAAAGGAGCACCATAATTGCCAGTAGTTACCTAGAGGCCCCGCTGTCACGGGCTGGGAGGACAAAAGATGTTGTGCAAGTTCTCATTGCGAGTACGCATGACTATATATGGAGCACATGCCTATGATTATTTAGTACTTGGATGCTTATTCTTATTTATCTGTAATGCCCTAGATCTTGAAGTTACATGTTTATACTCATCCATGCAACGCCTATCCATCCATCCCCATTCCTACCGCACTCATATCCTACTGTTTGCTGCTACTGTTACTATTGTTCTTGTTTTACTGCTGATGTTGCTACTACAAACTGTTGCTACTGATAAACTTCTGTGAGCAAGAACTAATTCCAGTGCAGCTGAATTGACAACTCAGTTGTTAAGGCTTGCAAGTATTCTTTGGCTCCCCTTGTGTCGAATCAATAAATTGGGTAATACTACCCTCGTAGACTGTTGCGATCCCCTATACTTGTGGGTGATCAAGACTATTTTCTGGCGCCGTTGCCTGGGAGCATAGCTTTATTTGTAAGTTCACTTGGATATACTATTGTTCACTGCTACTCCTTTCATCATGGGGAAGTCTCGTGATGGAAAGTTTCCTATTTTACCATCTACTACAAGAATAGGTACAGTCCTAAACACCTCTGTTGCACTTGATTCATTGTCTGTTATAAGTAAGCTTGTTACACCACCACCACATACTCATGCTACACACACTGCTACTACTGCTGAATATGAAACTTCTTTTGATACTCGTGATGTTACTTCTACTGTGCTTGATGCGAGTGGTTCATTAGGTCCTTTCCTAGATGCTACTATGGCTAGTCTAGGAAATACTGAAACTCCTAGTGAAGACACTGTTACTCAAGTTAGCTCACCTGAGTCTAGAGAGACTTATGATATTAATGATGGTTACATTGAGTTCACTGATGAATTTGTTGAAGAGTTCCGAAACACACATGGTGCTAGTGCTATTAAGAGTCTCCTTGCTAGACGCACCATTATTACTAAACTGTCCTCTGATCCTAAGTTTGCCAACTCTCCCATAGATATTAAAGATAAATATTATGATTTCTCTCTTGATTTATCCTATTTAGACATTGTTGAGAAAGAACCTTTTAGTGGGACTGAAAATGAGAGTGATGTGGCTCATATGAATGAGCTTTCCACTATGAGTGCTTTATTCTCTAATGATTTTAAGATGCGCAAGTACTTTTTTACTAAGATCTTCCGTTTTTCACTATAAGGAAACGCTAGGGCTTGGTTTAATAGATTACCTCCTGGTTCCACTGATAGTCCTGATTGCTTGATTGCTTCTTTCTTCTAGAAATATTTTCCTCCCAATTCTAGGCATGCTGCTTTGCAGAGACTTTTTGACTTTAAACAGGGAGAAGAAGAGAAATTGCCTGAGTCATGGACAAGGTTATGTGTCTTGATTCATGCAAATCCTGGATGTCCATTGCCTAAGAATGAGCTTCTTGATATTTATTATCATGGACTAACTGATGATTCTAGTACATACCTAGATAGCTTTGCTGATTGTGTTTTCAGGAAAAGAACTCCTATAGATGCTGAAGAATTAATGGCTAAAATAAGCAAGAATTATGATGATTGGACTTCAACTGAGCTAAATACACCTGAGCCTATTACTCCTAAACTAGCTGTGCCTGAACCAGTTCCAATACCAACACCAAAGAAGAGAGGAGTAATTGCATTAAATGATGAAGTGATGAATGAAGCTAAGAAATGTCTAAAGGAGAAAGGTATTAGAGCTAAAGATGTGAAGAATCTACCTCCTATAGAAGAATTATGTAAGCCAATTACCCACTCATCTACTATTGAGGTACACTCTCTCCACTTTGATGAAGGTGATATTCCTTATGGTAAGCCTCCTGATCAATGCTTAAAGGAACTTGACACATTTATTATTAAACAAGGTAATTTTAATAAACAAGTTCAGAATCATTTATTGGAAAACTCTAAAGCTATTAAAGAGTTGAAAGATATTGTGGAAAGAACTTCTAATGATATTAAAATGCTTTGTAAACACTTTCAAATGGTTCAAACCCGACTTGATCAACTTGCTAAGGTACAAAAAGATATGCTAGTTGATGCCTCAGGAGATAAACATGCTTATGGAATTAGAACTAGGAGTGGTATAGCTACTCAAGATCCCTTATATCCTGAAGGACACCCTAAAATAATTGAGCAGGATTCTCAACAAGGTGAAAGTAGTGGTAGTCCTTGTAATAGAAAGAAAAATAAACATTAAATAGTTGAGGAACCACTTGAACCTGCTATAGATCCTAATAGTATATCTGTCTCTGATGCTGAAACTGAAAGTGGAGATAAAAATGATGCTCCTGATAAGGAGGAAGTTGAGGAAGAACCTGACAAGCACACTAAGAACACAAGGTACACTAAGGAAGATTTTATTGCTAATAAACATGGTAAAGAGAGAACCTTGGGTGCAGAAACCTATGCCTTTTCCAGGTAAGAAACACAAGTCAAAGGAGGAAGAACACTACAACAAGTTTTGTGAGTGGATGAAACCTTTATTTTTGCAAATTCCTTTGACTGATGCTATTAATTTGCCTCCTTATTCAAAGTATATGAAGGATATTGTCTCTAATAAAAGGAAGGTTCATAATGAGGAGATTTCTACTCTTCTTGATAATTATTCCTTCAATGGTAAGGTTCCAAAGAAACTTGGTGATCCAGGTATACCAACTATTCCTTGCTCTATTAAGAATAATTATGTTAGAACTGCTCTATGTGATTTGGGAGCTGGAGTTAGTGGTATGCCTTTTTCTCTCTACAAGAGACTCCATCTAGAAAAGTTGATACCAATTGATATATCTTTGCAAATGGCTGATAAGTCAACTACTATTCATGTTGGTATATTTAAGGATATTCTTGTTCAAGTGGATCATAATTGCTTGGTTTTAACTGATTTTGTTGTCCTTGAGATGCCTGAAGATGATAATATGTCTATTATTCTTGGGAGACCTTTTCTTAATACTGCAGGTGCTATCATAAATTGTAATCAACGAAAAGTAACATTTAATATTAATGACAAAGAGCATACTGTTTATTTCCCCAAGAAGGTTGCTAGAAGCTATTGCCTGAATTCCATTGAAAATATTGAGAGCGTCAAGGTTGGAGAAATATATTGTCCCATTCCACAAAAAAAATTTGAAACTAATATGATTGGGACCATTGCTATCAAGTATGAGGTAACATAATCACCTTGTGGGATGCAAAGTTTTGTTTCATATAAGATTGTTTTGGTAACAAGACTTGATCAACCTTGTTAACAAAAGGATTTTAATGAACAAAGCAATGTTTTCACTGTGGTTATTCTTGCTTTCTTTTATTTTTCTCCTTCCTAGTATTTTCCTTTTCTTTTGCTAGCTTTGGTTTTGCTAGTTGTTTGCTTGTTAAAGTGTCTTAGAACTTCTGTAGTTTGGTTTTTGGTTTGCTTTTGCTTCTTCTAAAAAAATATGTTTCTGAAAAAAAATCAATTTTCATACCTTGAAAATTGGCCAAAAATAAAGTTACCCGAAAAATTCCAAAAAATTCAAAATAATTTTTTCCTCAAAAAAGGGCAGGACACTGGAGTGACCAGGGGGCACCCAGGCCACCCACAGTGGGTGGGGTAGCCCAGTGGCGCCTGGTGGTGTGGCCCTCCAAGGTACCTCCTCCCAGCCATCTTCTTTCTCTCTCCCGAAAAACACCGAAAAACTTTCTCTAGCTCGAGTTCCTACTGTTCTTACTCGCGATTTTCAATCTCCTTGCTTAGCCCATCTTTGTTGCTGATTTTTGGAGGGATTGCTCCTTGGTATGTGCCTCCTCCGCTTGTCCAATTAGACTTGTGATTGGTAGATTTTATCTTGAGTATTTTGATGCTATAGGTGACAGGTTGTGTGAGCTTTCATGCTTGTTCTATGCTTAGAGATTTCACTTTGATGCATGTGTAGCCCTCTAGCAAGTTCCTATAGTAGTTTCTCATCATTTATCAACTTGGAAATCACTTGGTTTGATGTTTGTCTAAAAAATTTAGAAAAGGAAGATGAGTGCATACCCACTGAATTAATATGATTTAATGGTACATGAGCCAATGGAAGTTCATCATGAGGAAGGAGTCTTCCCTTCATTTACCCATGCCTTGAATTTATGAGACACGGGAATCTTCCAGGATTTCCAAACTATGATTACGAATGCAGGGTTGGAACACTTTGTTGAAGGTGAACCTTTTCAGTATGTTAATCTAACCATGGGTGTGGTGCAGGACTTCTGGTTTACTTGGTCTCCATCTAATCCCATGGTCCATTATAAAATATACAATATAGACGTCGACCTGCCTTTTGCTAATTTCTGTGCAGCAATTAGAGTACCTCAGTGGGGATCTTGTGAGAAGATCAAGGAGAGGCCCAATTCACTTATGGATTTATATGCCGAGATTTGACAAGGTTTCGACTTCTCAAAGGAAAGTGGTAAAATTCGGAACATTCAGTTCCCATCCGTTAGATATTTTGCCTATTTCATTACCAACTGTGTTCTGACTAGAAAGATTGCTAGAAAGTTATCTTCTTTCGATCTAGCTTTTATTACAGCTGCTTTGAGTAGGAATAGATCTTATAACCTGGTTGCTTTGATAGCTTACCGTATCACCACTAACCGCAAGAAGGGTGGAATTTGTGGAGGTCTCATTGCTTCTAGGTTGCTAGCTTTCCATGGATTAGAGCCTCACCATTCAGATTATCAGTTCCCCATAGAGAGGCTTGATCTTGAATCCATGATTCAGCATAATTTTGTTTCTTTAGGGGCTATTGTGAGAAGTTTACCATATGAGCTATCTTTTTCCAAGTGTGGTTGGAGAGGGGGTAGGACTGAGAAATTAGTTTATTTGCCTGCTCCTGCTTTGTTTAATTTTGATAACAGGCAAGGATGGTCGCTCACGGAGGAGGAGTTTGACATGTACGTGGCGGAGCTCTCCCAGCAAGAGGAGAATGTTGGAGAGGATGCCGAAGATGATTCGGTCAGCCCTCCAACTTGGGAGATTCTTCATACTAGCATCCCTCCTTTGATTGGGGCGCGTCTTCTTCTTCATTGCAAGCGCCGGACTATGATCATTCCTATGATGACCCACCAGCTTGGGGTTACTACCCGCTCTATTGAGCCCCACTTAGTACAAAAGCCTAAGCTTGGGGGAGGTATACCGACATCATACTCATCTATATATCATGTTTCGTCGGTCCTTTGTATATCCATGATTCGCTTTCTTTTTGGTTATTGTTTATGCTTTCCCAAAACACAAAAATACCAAAAATATTTTTGTTGTTTCTCTTGGTTTGTTTCTTTGCTTTTTAGCTTTGGTTTGCCTAAAAGAAAAATCCAAAAAGATTTTTCTTTGGTTTGCCTTAAAGAAAAATCCAAAAATATTTTGCTTCGTTTGCTTGCTTTGAAAATCGAAAACACCAAAAATATTTGTTGTTCTGTAAGATCCCTCCTTTGTAAAGGAAAAGGATCCCTGTGATTGCAATGCTAGTCCCTGGATCATTGCTAGCATCCACAGTTTAAGATGAAGTACACAGATACAAGGGTCATTTATTACATCCATTCCGGAGATAACATAGTCTTTACAACTCAAGGCCACTGGCCTAATACAAGAGTTTGAATAAGTAAATAAATATAAGTCTTCATCTTCATGTGCCATAGGCAGACATGTTGAGTGTAGACTCATGACACCTAATCCTCATCAGAGTAACCTGCAACATCACAAGTTACAGCCACAGTGGGTCGATACTTTGGAATAGTATTGGCAAGTGATACCTTAGTAAAATTTAGGTGGACTATATTACTATATGCATTTTGGCTAAGTGTATCTTGGCTTGCTTTGCACAAAATAGGTTTTTCCTATTAGTTGAAATCACTAAGTTTTTCTTTGTCAAAACTTTTCCCAAGAAACCATCAATAGACATTGAGGTCCTTCACCCTTGTTCACCCACAAGTTTTTACTTAAAAGTTGGAGTGATGAGATTCTTGATAGCTTCCATGTCTTGATGCTCAAGTTGTCCATTGCCATGGACTTAGCTAAGTACTTAAATTTTTCCATCTGCAGAGGTTGTGCACTTTCCCCACCACACTTGGTTTCCCAAGACAGGACCTTTCAGAAGTTTTTCCTTAGACCAAATGGACGCGCTCCAACCTATCATTCCCACTACCACCAACTGTCCAAATGGCTAAGTTCTAGCAACCTATGTGATCCAGGCAGAGCCCATATTGCCAAGTGGCTGCACTATAAGCTTCTCAACACTTGGCCTCTAAAATCCCTTTGTTCCTGGGTGGCTTGCCACAAGTGAGATACACAAGGTAAACCATAAACATGGGCCTTGTGTAACCACTCAACCAAAAACCACCAATCAAGTCCCATTCCACCCAGGTGTTTCATTGACTTAGTTGTTTTATTAAGAAAAACATAAGTCCAAGGACTTAGAAATATTTTCATCATAGCATGTATATACTTTACCAACCCTTGTTTGCTACTAGCTAGGCTAAGCATGGCATAGTAACTTAACTTAGAAATTTCCTAGCAATTCTACAACTACTTAGGATTTCCCAACATGGCATTTGGCAAAAAATAGTAACATGCAAGACTTAGCAAAATATTTCTAATGCTTGTATAAAAATATAGGGATAGACATATTCATGAAGTACCACTTGCCTTGGTAGTGGGGAGAGTAGCACTCTTCACAATCACAATCACTAGCACCAAAATCTACACATAAAATATAGCCACAATCACATACAAACATATGCAATCAAAAAAATATATATGTATGCATGCAAGATGCTAAGGAATGATTTTTAAAACCCAACCAAGCAAGTGCATAGTACTGAACCATAAATAAGTCAAAAACTTGCTAAACCAAATTTATTTGACACTAAAATAATTTCCTAAACAATTTCTATACTCAAAATAGTCCTAAACAAGTTTCTGCATATAAAGTCATTTTAACAGAAACTAAACACTAAACACATTGCATAAACAGAAAGCGTTTGTCTCCCTGAATCCAACGGTATAAAATTTGTCAAATTCTAACGTGTGGATCAAAAGTTATAGCTATTTCAAAATTGGATCTAAATCTGATTCAAAATCTGTTTTTAAACTAAACCCTAGCCACGCGTCGCGCTCTGATTCGTCGGTACCGCTTCGCGTGGATCGACCAGCGTGGACCGTCAGATCAAACTTAAAGCGCACGGCCCAGATTGTCACTTACCCCTTCGATGTAGATCTAATCTAGACCGCTGGATCTAGATCCTACGGCTGCTAAGCGTGCGACCAAGGATGGGCGGCGCAAATGGTTGCTGGCGGCGGCGGCGCTACTGGCGGTGATGGTCCGGCGAATACAGGAAGGGTTGGGGTGTGTGGCATGGCTTACCAGACTCGCATGGTCACGAGGAAGCTCAACGTGGTCTTTGCTTGGACAGGGGCGTTCTGGCACGGCCAGAAATCCTCGTCGGAATTGAGCACGGCGTCGGGTGGTTGCTGTCGAGTTGGTTGCCGAGGTTTCGCGTCCCCTAGCACGAACCAGAGGGATTAGAAGACGCACAAGACGAAGGCGAACAACCTAGTATGCAAGAGGGGGCAAGGGGCGCGCTCTGCTTACCGTAATTGGTCGCCGAAGTTGAGCGGCGGCTCGGTCGGTTGCGGGCACGAACAGGGACGGTGTCCTGGGTCACGAGCAGGCAAGCGACGGGTGTCAGAAGATGCACGAGCTCATGCTGAGCATAATCGTTTGAACCAGGGGCATAGGGGCGGTCGGGACTCACCAGAATTGCTGCCAGAGATCGTCGAGACAGCGGCGGCGTCTGGCGAGTTTCAAGCAGCCTGGTGGCGTGGAGAGGGAATTGGTTGAGGGGAAATGGCCACGAGAGATAGGGGATTAAATAGGCAGAGGCTCGACAAGAAATGCTCAGTGATTCAATGCCAATTACCTCGCGGAATCAAAGCAGCAACGGGCAGCGGCGGAGTTCATGCGCGGAATTTTGGGGAAGACGATGACGTCGTGGACGGGGCCCGCTTGTCAGCGAATAGAGTAAAGGGGAAGTGGGGTCTGAGTGTCAGCGACTTGCTGGGTGTGTCCGCGCGTGCGAGAGAGAGAGAGGTGGCCCGGGTGGGCTAGTTGGGCTGCGTCTGTTGCTGGGCCAAATTCCTTGCGCCGACCCTTTTCCAATTCTTTTCTCTTTTCTTTTTCTAAATTGATTTTCAGGAATGGTTTTCAAATGATTTCAAAAGCTATTTGATTTCAAATCTTTTTGGGATTTTTGCAGTGTGCAACAGTCACAAAACTTGGCATAAAACCAAGTGGTCACTTTGAGTTGGCTTGGTTATTTTTGGAAAAACAAAATAACAGGGACATTGCACTTGTTTTGCAAATGTTTGAAAATGGTTTTTGCAACCATTTCTATTTTGTAAAATTTTGTTCAAACTCTACACTCAAGCCAAACAATATAGAAGCAACCAAACTTGGTTTCTAAAACACTAAGCTCTCAAGTGAGGATGGGCATTTGATTTAAGTTGGCTCACATAAAATGATAGCACTATGTGCTTCTGTTTTCTTGAAATGAGTTTGAAATTGATCTCAATTCCATATGCATGCATGAATGATATGCAATCTTTGAAATAATGACTTTAGGGATGTTACAAATCTAACCCCCTTAAGGTGAATATCTCCCTCGAGATTCGGATTGGCTATCAAATAGGTGAGGGTGGTCTTTCCGAAGATCATCTTCTCTTTCCCATGTTGCTTCCTCTTCGGAATGATGATTCCACTGCACTTTGCAAAACTTGATAGTCTTAGTCCTTGTGACTCTTTCTGCAGTCTCAAGAATCTTGATAGGTTTCTCTTCATAGGTGAGATCACTTTCCAATTGAACCTCTTCCAAAGGTATAGTATCCTTCAAAGAAGTTTCTTCCATTTCTGGGTGACATTTCTTAAGCTGACTCACATGAAACACATTATGGACAGCTGACAGAGATTCTGGCAATTCAATTTCATAGGCAACTTCTCCTTTGCGACTCAGAATCCTGAATGGCCCAACATATCTTGGTGCCAATTTTCCTTTGACTCCGAATATTTTCACTCCACGAAGTGGTGACACTCTAAGATAGGCTCTATCACCAACTTCGTAGGTGACTTCTCTACGCTTAGGATCCGCGTAGCTTTTCTGTCGGGACTGTGCTATCTTCAACATGTCCTTAACCAACTTGACCTTCTCTTCGGCTTCTTTGATAAGATCTAGCCCGAATAAACTTCTTTCTCCCACACCATTCCGTAACAATGGGGTGGTACATTTTCTTCCGTAGAGAAACTCAAACGGTGCCATCTCAATGCTGCCTTGATAGCTGTTGTTATAAGAAAATTCTGCGTAAGGCAGACTTTCATCCCAACTGGCTCCATAGTCTAAGGCACACGCCCTTAACATGTCTTCAAGAATCTGATTAGTTCTTTCTGTTTGTCCATCAGTTTGAGGATGAAAAGCAGTACTGAATTCCAACCTCATTCCCAATGATTCATGTAACTGTCTCCAAAAATGGGAAGTGAATTGAGTTCCCCTATCAGACACAGTACTCTTGGGCACTCCATGTAGACATACAATTCTACTCATGTAGATTTTGGCTAACTTAGCACTTGTATAAGTTGTCTTCACGGGTATGAAATGAGCCACTTTGGTTAGGCGATCCACTACTACCCATATGGAATCATATCCTGACCTGGTCCTTGGTAATCCGGTAATGAAATCCATACCAATTTTGTCCCACTTCCAATCAGGAATAGGTAGTGGTTGAAGCAAACCTGCTGGTTTCTGATGCTCCGCTTTCACTCTGCTACACACATCACACAAAGCAATATGTTCGGCGATGTCCTTCTTGAGATTATTCCACCAAAATCTTTCTTTCATGTCCATGTACATTTTGGTGTTACCCGGATGAATGGAATACGGCGAGTTATGTGCTTCTTGCAAAATCAGTTTCCGCAGTTCCGGATCTTGTGGAACACAGATACGTTTCCCATGCCATAAAGTACCCTGTTCGTATTCATGGAATCCTTTGGCTTTTCCCAAGCTAATATTTCCTTTAATCTCTTCAATTTCTTTATCAATCTTCTGGGCTTCTTTGATCTTGTCCAACAAAGTGGGTTGAACATCCAAAGACATGAGATGTCCTTCAGGTACAATCTCCAATCTGAGTTTCCTAAATTGGGTACACAGATCATCTGGCCATTCTCCTTTGGTAAGGCCATTCACAAATACCTTACGACTTAGAGCATCTGCTACAACATTTGCTTTACCAGGGTGGTATTGCAAACTTAAGTCATAATCCTTGATAAGCTCTAACCATCTTCTTTGCCTCATATTAATTTCCTTCTGGGTGAAGATATACTTCAAACTTTTGTGATTTGTGAACACTTCACATCGCTTTCCCAAAAGATAGTGTCTCCATGTTTTGAGTGCATGGACGACAGAGGCTAACTCTAAATCATGAGTAGGATAGTTTACTTCATGAGTTTTGAGTTGTCTCGATGCATATGCCACAACTTTACCGTCTTGCATAAGAACTGCACCCAAACCTTGATGAGATGCATCACAATATACTTGGAAATCTTTTTCCAAGTCTGGCAGACACAAGACTGGTGCTGTCACAAGTCTCTTCTTCAACTCCTGAAAGCTGAGTTCACAACCTTCAGACCAAGCAAAATTCTTGTCTTTCTTTAACAATTCATTCATGGGCTTAGCTACCTTAGAGAAATTCTCAATAAACCTTCTGTAGTAACCTGCTAAGCCAAGGAAACTGCGAACTTCTTTCACGGACTTGGGAGACTCCCATTCAGTCACAGCTGAAACCTTAGCAGTATCAAATGCTACACCATCCTTTGTCATAACATGACCAAGAAAACCAACTTCCTCCAACCAGAACTCACACTTGCTGAATTTGGCATAAAGTTTATGCTCTCTTAATTTCTCAAGTATCAAACGCAGATGTCCTTCATGCTCTTCCTTGCTCTTGGAGTAGACTAAGATGTCATCGATGAAAATGACAACAAACTTGTCAAGAAATTCCATGAACACTTTGTTCATCATATTCATGAAGTATGCTGGAGCATTTGTCAAGACAAAAGGCATTACGGTATACTCATATAATCCATACCTTGTGGTGAATGCTGTTTTTGGTATGTCTTGTTATCTTATCTTGACTTGAAAATAGCCTGACCTTAGATCAATCTTTGAGAACACACATGCTCCTTCTAGCTGATCAAACAAGTCATTGATTCTAGGCAAAGGATATTTGTTCTTGATAGTTACCTCTGTAGGGGTTCGTAGCATGGAAAACAAAAAATTTCTATCGCATACAAACAAACAAGCCAAGATCTATCTATTAGATTGTAGCAACGAGTCGATGGAATAACTTACCCTTGAAGATTCCAAAGCGGTTAACGAGAGCAGATTCTCGTGGGTGATGTAGTCGTACTCTTTCCGACCTCAAGATCGTGTAGACGATCCTTCCGGCGCTGCGTTCCGGCAGCGCTTCCGCAGTCGGTCACATGTTCGGTACTCGACGAAGACCTTCCTCTCCCTTGTTCCAAAGACGTGGAGGTTGTAGCACTCTCTCGCGATTCCGGCCTGGCGTGGTACGGAAGTAGAGGAGATCCCATGAGCCGCCTTAAGCCGGAGCGAGTATGGTGGAGTATGAGAGAGAGCTATTAGTGGTCTAGAGATTAGACACACCAATTAGAAGGCTCTAAACATGAGCTAGAGCAATTAGAAGCTCTAAACCAAAACGGCTCTAAACCGGAGATTAGAGGATAGGAACTTGTGTGTCTAGAGGAGGAGGCCTGTCCCTCCTTTTATAGGTGGGAGGGCGGCCAAGGGAGGAGTCCTCCCAAGTCGGCCTTGGTTGGCGCTCCGGCTTGGAGGGACTCCTCCCCCAAGTCGGTTCCAACCACCTCTTGCTTGTTTCCCACAGTTTCCTGTTTTAGCCGTTTGACTTTCAAACTGGCAGTTTGACTTTTCAGTTTTGGAACAGCAAGAACACTTAGTACATGATGCAATCATTCAATATGTAATGACACATTCATGTACCCTCCCGGAGTCTTGGGACAATCCAGAACCTTCTAGAACATTCCTGATGAAAACACCGGAATCATTCCCGAAATCCGAAATGGGACTTTCCTTATATGAATCTTATTCTACGGACCATTCCGGATCACCTCGTGATATCCCGGATCCCATCCGAGACTCCGAACAACATTCGGTCTCTTTCTCATAATACCATAACTACTCAAACAACGTCGAATCCTTAAGTGTGTCTCCCTACGGTTCGTGAATTATGCGGACATGATCGAGACACTTCTCCGAACAATAACCAATAGAGGAATCTGGAAATTCATATGGCTCCCACATATTTCTACGATTACTTTGCGATCGAATGAACCACTTACATACGATACCAATTTACCTTTGTCTCACGATAGTTTACTTATCCGAGGTTATGATCGTCGGTATCTCTGCATACCTAGTTCAACCTCGTTACCGATAAGTACTCTTTTCTTGTTCCCATGATATGTGATCCCTTGTGAGACAGTCACATGCTTGCAAGCTAATTGGATGACATTCCACCGAGAGGGCCCAGAGTATATCTATCCGTCATATGGATGGACAAATCCCACTCTTGATCCATGTGTTTCAACCAATACTTTCTGAACACTCAATGCCACCTTTATAGCCACCCAGTTACGGTGTGGTGTTTGATGACATCAAAGCATCCATCCGGTAAAGGTGATATGCATGATCTCATGGTCGAAGGAATTAGGTTACTATGTATCAGAAAGCATATAGCAATTGAACTATTGAAATGACTTGATCTTTATGCTACGCTTATCTATAGGAGTATGTCCACCACATCATTCTCCTAATGATATGACCCTGTTGTTAATAACATCTCTGTGTTCATGATCAGGAAACCATGATCATATATTAACCAACAAGCTAGTTTAACAAGAGGCTTTACTAGGGACTCTTATTTTAGTTTACAAATCACACAAGTATTAATATTTCCGGTTAATACAATTATAGAATGGTATGTAAACATTTATCATAAGTGTGAAGATATGATAATAACCACTTTATTATTGCCTCTTGGGCATATCTCTAACAGTCTCCCACTTGCACTAGAGTCAATAATCTAGTTTTAAACCTTTGTGTATATAACACCTATGGCTTTCTGGTGTTGTATGTACACGATTGCTAGTGGTCAACTGATCTCCGGATCTGACACTTCCAGGTCCGTGTGTAATTGCATGTCTTTGCGTCTCTACGCATCACTCATTCTCTAATGAGATGGCTTTGTATAAATTTGGTCTTTCGGTGTGACCTTTAGCTCTTTGGGGTTAAAACATGTTGATAATATTGTCACACAATATATCTTCATAGTATTATCCCACTGTGAACTATACCTAGTTTGATAACAAACTACTTGACACAAATGCCCTCTTTTGATGCTAAAATAGCAGTCATATACTTAGCCTTTTGTTGTAGTATCTGTCACAATGTCTTAACTTTGGAACTCATCCAAATCCATTATGGAACTCACTTTCCATTATATTGTGCCACCCTTAGTTTAGATTGAGATAAACTTTAATTTGTACTTTGTGACAAAGCTAGTATCAATGTAGTACTTTTACAATGAACTAACCATCTATTTGTCACTTCTACAAATAATATACTCTTAGTTCTTCCAAAAGATCATAAGAATATCCTTACTATTGTCCAATGATCATCTTACGAATCATTCTGGTATATGCTCACAACATTTAGAGCATAGGACATATCTGGATTTGTACATATCACAGTATGATTGATATAAATACTCTTTGTGATTTCATACATCAAGTATCAATCTATACTTGATTATTTGTTTCACTTTACCAAATGTCAATACACTTGAATATATCATCAACATTGAACTCATCCAATCCTTTCTGTGCGACAAGAACCTCTCTTGTAGTTTCTATATTGAACTCATTCAATATCTTGTCTATGTACTTCTGGCACAACCATATTAGAATCTATTGATGCCAAATATTTGAGTTTTGCCTAAGTCTTTCATCGGGATGAAATTCTTAATATGTGTTAATAAAAGATACATCTTTTCTAATCAACAATATGTCCTCCACATAATGTATTAGAAATATGTCTCGGTATCCCACTTAATTTCTTGCAAGCATAAGCATCTTCATTGTCTCTGATGAAATTAAACTCTTTTAACAGTTTCATCATAGTGAAGATTCCAACTCCGCGATGCTCACTTCAACCATTGAAGTTTGCATATGCTTTTAGCATCCTTTGAATTAACAAAACCCTATGGACCGTGTCATGCACACGTCCTAGGTAACGATTCTATTAGAAGAACTTGTTTTGTTTATTCAACTACCATATAACAAATTATATGTAGTGGTTGCTACATTAATCCGTCTAGACTAAATATCGCTATGAAAGATCAAATCTTGTCATAGTCAACCTTTGAACATTGTTGTGAACTCTTTCCCAACATGTTGACTACTTCATAGATGTGAAACATCCATGTCTATTTCTTTATAGATCCAAACACAACTGTAAGGTCTTACACCTTTCTCGAGGGTCCTTCAAGTTTAAAACTTGATTTCTCGTGTATGGAACTATCACGGATTTTATGGCTTCAAGCCATTTGACGGAGTCAGGGCCCATCATCGCTTCTTTGCATGCAGTCCGTTCATTATTCTCAAATAATGATTCAACCCTCAAATCTTGGTATTTGATTGTTTACTCGACCTACTTGGTTCAATAGAAACTTTGACCTTCGTAACCACAACCTTTGAGGCACGTGAGCTATGAGCATTGTTGCTGCCTCCGGAACACTTTTCGGTGCTGCGCAACTTTGCACATATAGCTAAGGTTCCTTTAACCTTATCAAAGTTCTATTGTCCTCCCACTTTTCTTTTCACGAAAAATTCCTTCCCAAAGAAACTTGACGTTCTAAGCGACAAACACTTTTGTCTCTGGTGTTATGGAGGAATACTCAACAGTTATACAAAGACAGGTTCATCCGACTTTGGTTGCAAACATCTTTCTTATGCATAGCAAACCAATGTTTAAGAAAGTACAACTTGGGTTTTATCCCAAACCATAACTTTATATGGTGTCATTTCAACGGATTATGATGGAGCTCTTTTCAGTGGAAAAACGGTAATCTCTAAAGCTTTTAATCTTTTAAAATACAATGGCAGTTTTATGAATTACACCTTCGATCTTACCATGTCAAACAAGGTTTAATTACATATCTCGAACACGCCATACTCTTTATGGTGTTTCGGGAAAATGCAAATCCACGGAACGATTCCTTAAATCTTAGGTATTATGCTAAACTCTGTAACTCAAATATCTTCCTTTATGATCTTTATCATAAACTGTTTATATTCTTGTTACAATGATTTTGCACTTCATCTTGAAAGTCTTTGAACTTTTCAAATGTTTCATACTTTATCCTTATTAAGTAAATATTCATATATTCACTCAAATTCTCGGAGAAAACATATGAAGTTGAAATCCATCGCTTTTGACTACACATAATGGATTTCTTACAACAATATGTACAAGTTCCAATAAGCTAGTCATTCGTTCCCTTTTGGCCTATGAACGAAGTTTTAATTATCTCTAGGAAAGTTTCATAAGCGTCATTTGATCAAAATCAAAAGACTCCAAAATTCCATCCACATGGAGTTTCTTCATGTTTTCTTTCCAATATAATTTAAACGGCGATGTCACTTCCTAAGTGATCTTTCAATCAATTTGTCTTTCGACATTTTTAGCACTAGTTTTATGGATGTGATTTCTCCAACGAGATTTGTGAATCATCCATCTTTTATGGATTACGGCAATTATTTGAACAACCCTTTTGTTCTCATAATACCCGATAAAACAAATCTTGAAGGCAAGCTTTGATGTTTAACGAGCAACACAATAACCCTTTATTTGTTCTCAATGAACATCATCACATATTCTTTGCTAGTTACTTAGGCCATTGTAGTTCATGAATTGTGTTGTTTCGTATGACGATTCACACCAACAAATTCAGTATCAAATACTTAAGAACCACATAGTTTAATAAGCAAAGAATATAGCCATAACATGTATATCATATATATACTTAAACTGAACAATTCTAGTCTTTTCTTTTTTGCCATATATTTATGAGATTCTCTTTCAAGATTTCCTTTTCCATTTGAAAGAATCTATCAACATCAATAGTGGAGTCATACATATGACACATAGTCCAAAGCGTGTATAGTTAAATACCAATGTCTTTGGACTTGCACTTTGAAGTAGATCACCATTATCAAATGTTTGGTGTTCTTTCAAATTCCTTTCTTTAGTAAACTATTAGTGTAGTAAACATTTTACCTACATCAAATATTCACCCTCATCATGGATTTATCCATGATCAAGCTACTTTTAGCTTGTAACGGTGAATCGCAAGTATAATGTTGCTCTCCAAAACCTTTTGGAGGATTAGGACAACTAGTGTCTCCAACCTTTTGCAAATTCTCATCAAAATATGAGAACATGACTTTTGCCATATTATACTCTATCATGTTGTAACCAATACTTCGTTTCAGATATCACAATATCTTCCACACATCATGGCTTCTGAAACAACTCTTTCAGATCCTAGATAACCTTGATATTAAGACAATCCTTTGAATATCAAGAATCATGGAAACAAACATGATACTAACACTTGGAATTGTTACTCTTGATTTAATACTAATTATTAAACTTCATGGAGTAACCGGAACTTACTGAAAGTTTGCAATAGGACTTTTAAACTTTAGATTAACACTTCAAAACAATACGATACCAGTTCGTAAAGTAACTAACCAGAATTCTATAGTTCTATTATCTCAATTATAACTAAGCGCAAGGTGGTAAACGGATGCCAATGACTACAACAACTATGCAAATTCACTTTGATTTAGTTTATGATAAATTGAGTTCTAATTAATAATTAAATTAATCTAGGTGAACTCCCACTCAAAACAACATCCCCCACATTGTTTTAGTGATCACACGAACCAAATCCACCACATCAAAACCGATCATCACGAGAGTTGATATAGCTTCAATGGCGAACAATCAACATGTTCATCATATCTACTATATGACTCATGCTCTACCTTTCGGTAATCCGTGTTCCCGAGGCCGTATGCGTACATGCTAGGCTCGTCAAGATCAAACCTTAGTTTCCGCATGAGCAAATCTGTCTTGCTCACGTTGTATACACTTGCAGAATCTAACACACCCGATCATCACGTGGTGCTTCGAAACAACAAGCTTTAGCAACGGTGCTAACTAAGGGTGAACACTTTATGACTTGAAATTCATGTGCATGAGGGATCATCTTATAATGCTACCGTCGTCTACTAAGCAATACAAGATGCATAAAGGATTAACATCACATGCAATTCAATAATATGTGATATGATATCGCCTTTCTTCTTTGTGCTTCCGATCTCCATCTTCAAGCACGAACATGATCTCCATCATCACCGGCATTGCATCAAGGTCAATGACGCTTCTCCATGGTTGTCGTCCACCGGCTTCAACTATTACAACTACTTTGAATAGACACGCGGGTCTTAACATAAATTAAATACAACCATATGGCTCCAGCCGGTTGCCAACTTACAATAAGGAACATTGCATACATCAAATATAATCACAATCATGGCCATATCACATCACAGCACACCCCTGCAAACAAAGTTAGACACTTCTAATTTTCTTTGCATGTTTTACGTGGTTTGGGGCTTTCAATAAGTGTCGTTCTAACTTACGAACAAGAACCACAACATTGATACTAGTATTGTCAATCACCCGTTGTAAATTGGATCTTAACTATGCTAGGAGAAACAGGCACCCGCAAAGCCACTTATGCAATACAAGTTGCATGTCAAGCGTGGAGCAAGTCTCATGAACGATGTCATTTTAGGTTAGCCCGAGCTGCTTCATCCCAACATACCGCAAGATGCAAAGTACACAAGAAGCAATCGACAATAAAAGCATCAACGCCCACAATGACCATTGTGTTCTACTCGTGCAACAGATCTACATATAGACACGGCTCTGATACCACTGTAGGGGTTCGTAGCATGGAAAACAAAAAATTTCTATCGCATACAAACAAACAAGCCAAGATCTATCTATTAGATTGTAGCAACGAGTCGATGGAATAACTTACCTCGAAGATTCCAAAGCGGTTAACGAGAGCAGATTCTCGTGGGTGATGTAGTCATACTCTTTCCGATCTGAAGATCGTGTACGATCCTTCAAGGCTGCGTTCGGCAGCGCTTCCGATCGGTCACATCGTTCGATTTTCGACGAAGACCTTCCTCTCCTTGTTCCAGCGGCCGGAGGTTGTAGCACTCTCGCGATTCCGGCAGCGTGTGGGAAGTAGAGGGAGATCATGAGCCTTAAGCCGGAGCGAGTATGGTGGATTATGAGAGAGAGAGCTATTAGTGGTCTAGATATTAGACACACCAATTAGAAGGCTAGAGCAATTAGAAGCTCTAAACCAAAACGGCTCTAAACCGGAGATTAGAGGATAGGAACTTGTGTGTCTAGAGGAGGAGGCCCTGCCCCTCCTTTTATAGGTGGGAGTGGCGGCCAAGGGGAGGGGAGTCCCTCCCCAAGTCGGCCTTGGTTGGCGCGCCGGCTTGGAGGGACTCCTCCCCCAAGTCGGTTCCAACCACCTCTTGCTTGTTTCTCACAGTTTCCTGTTTCCCACAGTTTCCTGTTTTAGCCGTTTGACTTTCAACTGGCAGTTTGACTTTTCAGTTTTGGAACAGCAAGAACACTTAGTACATGATGCAATCATTCAATATGTAATGACACATTCATGTACCCCCCCCGGAGTCTTGGACAATCCAGAACCTTCTAGAACATTCCCGATGAAAACACCGGAATCATTCCCGAACTCCGAAACAGGACTTTCCTTATATGAATCTTATTCTCCGGACCATTCCGGATCACCTCGTCATATCCCGGATCCCATCCGAGACTCCGAACAACATTCGGTCTCTTTCTCATAATACCATAACTACTCAAACAACGTCGAATCCTTAAGTGTGTCTCCCTACGGTTCGTGAATTATGCGGACATGATCGAGACACTTCTCCGAACAATAACCAATAGAGGAATCTGGAAATTCATATGGCTCCCACATATTTCTACGATTACTTTGCGATCGAATGAACCACTTACATACGATACCAATTTCCATTTGTCTCACGATAGTTTACTTATCCGAGGTTATGATCGTCGGTATCTCTGCATACCTAGTTCAACCTCGTTACCGATAAGTACTCTTTTCTCGTTCCCGTGATATGTGATCCCTTGTGAGCCAGTCACATGCTTGAAAGCTAATTGGATGACATTCCACCGAGAGGGCCCAGAGTATATCTATCTGTCATATGGATGGACAAATCCCACTCTTGATCCATGTGTTTCAACCAATACTTTCTGAACACTCAATGCCACCTTTATAGCCACCCAGTTACGGTGTGGTGTTTGATTACATCAAAGCATCCATCCGGTAAAGGTGATATGCATGATCTCATGGTCGAAGGAATTAGGTTACTATGTATCAGAAAGCATATAGCAATTGAACTATTGAAATGACTTGATCTTTATGCTACGCTTATCTATAGGAGTATGTCCACCACATCATTCTCCTAATGATATGACCCTGTTGTTAATAACATCTCTGTGTTCATGATCAGGAAACCATGATCATATATTAACCAACAAGCTAGTTTAACAAGAGGCTTTACTAGGGACTCTTATTTTAGTTTACAAATCACACAAGTATTAATGTTTCCGGTTAATACAATTATAGCATGGTATGTAAACATTTATCATAAGTGTGAAGATATGATAATAACCACTTTATTATTGCCTCTTGGGCATATCTCCAACAACCTCGTTGAGTGAACGGTAATCTATGCATAACCTTTGACTTCTATCTTTCTTCTCCACAAACAAGACTGGGGCTCCCCAAGATGAAGAACTTGGTTGAATAAATCCTTTCTTCAACTGTTCTCCAAGTTGCTTCTTGAGTTCTTTCAGTTCGTCAACTGACATTTTATATGGTCTTTTTGCTATTGGTCCAGACCCTGGTACCAAATCTATCAGAAACTCCACATCTCTATCAGGTGGCATTCCCGGCAATTATTCCGGAAACACATCCGGATACTCACTCACAATTGGCACACTGTCCATGCTAACCCCCTTAAGAGAATTTAGCTTACTTCCTTTGGATTCAAAGTTGGACTTGAATTTAATCCACTTTCTTTCCGGGGTTGTGAGTGCAGATGCGATTGGCACAATCTAGTACTCCTTCATACTTAGCCATCCAATCCATTCCCAATATTACGTCCGGTCCTTGGGAATCTAGGATTATCAGACTCCTTTGAAACTTATGTTTTCCAAACTCTATTACTAGATCCCGGCATCCAAGACTTACTATCATATCTCCACCCGGAGAACTAACTTTTATTGGACACCCAATGTTTTCAGTTGGAAACCCATTTCTATCAACAAATGCTTTTGATATGAATGAATGCGATGCTCCAATATCAAAAAGAACAAATGCTGGAATAGAATTGAGTCTGAACTTACCAGCAACGGCATCAGGCTCCTCATAGACCTCCTCCACACTGATGTGGTTCACCTGTCCTTTCTGGAAAGGATTGGGCTTGATAGGTCCTTCAACTTTATTTTCAGGGCACTCATTTGCATAATGCCCCATCTTCTTGAATTTGAAGCATTCAACCTGACTGATGTCTCTTTTAACAGGCTGACTTCCACTTCCACTACCATTACCACTATGGTGGCTCTTATGTCCACTCTTGTGGTTCTTGTACTTGTCATTGTCATGACTGCGATGATGCTTGTTGTCATGACGGTTGTGGTTGTGGTGCTTGTTGAATTTCCCATGCTTGTGGGATCCTGAGCTTCCGCTGTCATCATAATGAGATCGTTTGTGAGGCGATCCCGAGCTGTGCTTGTCGGAGTGCTTTCTCTTTCTACTCTCGATTTGTTTCATTTTGTTCTCCAAAATAGCAGCTTTGTCACAGAGCGACTGATAAGTGGGAACATATGCTACAGCCAATTGCAGATTCAGCTCATCATTCAAGCCTTCCAGAAATTTTTCCTTTCTCTTGGCATCGGTGTCCACTTCATCCGGTGCATAACGCGCCAGATTGTTGAACTCCTCAATGTATTCAGCCACGCTGCGGTGGTGCTGCTTCAGATTGTGGAACTCTTTCTTTTTCAGGCTCATCACTCCTGATGAGATATGAGCAGTGTGAAAGCCATCCTCAAAGATAGTCCATGTCACTTCATCTATGGGAGTGGTGATCTGGAAGTTGTCCCACCAAGTGGCGGCTGGCCCTTCCAGCAGATGTGCTACAAATCTGACCTTTTCAGCATCCGTGCAACCCACGGTTACTAAGTCCTTGTTCACGGAACATAGCCAATCATTGGCCACCATGGGATCAGTCGTTCCTGAGAACTTAGCTGGCCTCAATCTCAAGAACCTGGTGAGCATATCAAAGCCCGTAGGGTTGTTGTTGTTGTTATTGTTTTGGTTCTGGATGAATGTTGTCATCATCTGCATCAGTTGTGTTTGAGCAGTCATCATTTGTTGCATTTCTGGAGTGATGTTGTTGTTGTTGTTGGGGTTGGGGTTTTCACGACGGGGAGGCATCTGTGGTTTGTTCAAATAGAGATAAGAATGAGATACCCATAGATGTTTTCATGCACATTACATCACATAATCAAACACATAACATGCAACACAAGATAAAAGTTCAACAACAAGATAACAAGTTCACAAAGTAAAACACACAAGTAGCAAGCCATCCACATGTCGGATGGTCCAATAACAAGTTCTCAAATAACAAGTATGATAATAAAAGATAAACGAGTAGTCAAGTCTACTCATCGGCATCAATCTCCTCCTCGACAAAGGTAAGACCTGCGTTCTCCATCGCGGCCTTGTTCTCCTCAATGGTAGTGGTCAAGGACTCTATCTTGGCCTTGAGGGCCCTCTTCTAGGAATGAAGCCTCTCGATCACCGTTTGCTGCTGCTCTAGCTCGAAATCCTTGGACTGCAGTTCTTTAGTCATATCCCGGATCTTCTTGTTCCTATCCTAGACACGCTTCTCCTGACTCTTGAACTTCCTGTCCTGGGTCTCGAACTTCGCCTCCATTTCCTTGACTATCTCGTCCTGCTGCGCGAAGATCTTATCCTTCTCGCGAAGCTGCACCTGGAGCTCGTCGTTGCTGAGCATGACATTGGTCCTGTCCGTGTCCACGTGCCTAATGAGAGACTCTAAGTCCTGGAGGTACAGGCGTATCGGCCCTGCTGCGTCCCTCGAGTCGTCCTCGAAGTCGATGGACTCTCTGTCCTCATCACGTCTTCCGAAGACGTGGAAGTGGGTGCCTCTAACCTGTCGGGAGTGTCGCCCTAGCAGACGTCCTATCAGATCCTGCATAATTACCTCCATGCCTCTCTCCCTGTCATCGTGCATAAGCTTGAAGACGATGGCCTCCGTAGTAGGCTCTGTCTGACGTCCGGGTGGTTCACCTTGAAGCCCCAGAGGTCCTTCCTCTCGAACTTGGTGAGGGGATGCACCATGATGGTGGGAAGAGGGAGATTGAGCAAAGTAGTAAGCTCAACGATACGAGGACCAAAGCGGGTAACCTGGAACTCCTCAACAGTGCTGATGGTAATAGGCATCTATTTATAAGATAGAAAAGTTAGAACAACACAATTCAAGATAAAACAAAAGACAAAACATCACATACATATCCTTGGAAAGCAAAATCACACAAGTCATGCATACATGAATCCATTACATGAACCAAGGTCCAATCTTATTTTAAGGTAACATTTTGGAAAATAAGGTGATAGGTGGTGGTCCAACTAACGAAGTACGTTTACAATCCTATCTCATTGGATCTGTTGGCTAACACAATGTTTCTAGAGGCAATCATCCTATCTTGCTCACATGATTCCATCACTAAGTCTATAATATCTCCCCTTAAGGTTTGGTTGGTAGCTTCCAACTCTTGGGTATGTTCCTTCTCTTTCTTCAAGTCTTTTTGGAGGTTGAGCATTCTGCACTTGACTCTAGCACTAAGTTCTTTGATAGTCCTCCAAGCTGCTTCTCTTGCTGACTCAAAGAATGTGGTGTGCACCACAGTGTTGGTGTACATGCAGAATCCTGTTTCTTTGTGGTTGTCTTCCTTGTTTTTGTACAAGTGAAGTTGCACCCACCAGTACTCAACTCCTTCATCCATCACTGGAAAACCCTTGTACATAGCTTCACCATGTATTTCCATTGCCACCATGAGGTCCTTGAGAATTTTGGGAAACTCTGTCTCACACTCCAAGGTCATGGTCATGAGTGGTCCTTTCCTTACGGCTTCGTTGATGGAGTTCATCTACAAATAGAGATGAGAAAGAGAAGATTAGAAAAGTTTACTAGAAGAATAGACAAGTGTAGAAGTAGTTGAAAAATTTTCCTTAGTGGTTTCCAATCCTAGGGTCATAATCCTACAGGCAACACAGTGCTCTAATACCATCTGTAAGATCCCTCCTTTGTAAAGGAAAAGGATCCCTGTGATTGCAATGCTAGTCCCTGGATCATTGCTAGCATCCACAGTTTAAGATGAAGTACACAGATACAAGGGTCATTTATTACATCCATTCAAGAGATAACATAGTCTTTACAACTCAAGGCCACGGGCCTAATACAAGAGTTTGAATAAGTAAATAAATATAAGTCTTCATCTTCATGTGCCACAGGCAAACATGTTGAGTGTAGACTCATGACACCTAATCCTCATCAGAGTAACCTGCAACATCACAAGTTACAGCCACAGTGGGTCAATACTTTGGAATAGTATTGGCAAGTGATACCTTAGTAAACTTTAGGTGGACTATATTACTATATGCATTTTGGCTAAGTGTAGCTTGCCTTGCTTTGCACAAAATAGGTTTTTCCTATTAGTTGAAATCACTAAGTTTTTCTTTGTCAAAACTATTCCCAAGAAACCATCAATAGACATTGAGGTCCTTCACCCTTGTTCACCCACAAGTTTTTACTTAAAAGTTGGAGTGATGAGATTCTTGATAGCTTCCATGTCTTGATGCTCAAGTTGTCCATTGCCATGGACTTGGCTAAGTACTTAGATTTTTCCATCTGCAGAGGTTGTGCACTTTCCCCACCAGACTTGGTTTCCCAAGACAGGACCTTTCAGAAGCTTTTCCTTACACCAAATGGACGCGCTCCAACCTATCATTCCCACTACCACCAACTGTCCAAATGGCTAAGTTCTAGCAACCTATGTGATCCAGGCAGAGCCCATATTGCCAAGTGGCTGCACTTTAAGCTTCTCAACACTTGGCCTCTAAAATCCCTTTGTTCCTGGGTGGCTTACCACAAGTGAGATACACAAGGTAAACCATAGCCATGGGCCTTGTGTAACCACTCAACCAAAAACCACCAATCAAGTCCCATTCCACCCAGGTGTTTCATTGACTTAGTTGTTTTATTAAGAAAAACATAAGTCCAAGGACTTAGAAATATTTTCATCATAGCATGTATATACTTTACCAACCCTTGTTTTCTACTAGCTAGGCTAAGCATGGCATAGTAACTTAACTTAGAAATTTCCTAGCAATTCTACAACTACTTAGGATTTCCCAACATGGCATTTGGCAAAAAATAGTAACATGCAAGACTTAGCAAAATATTTCTAATGCTTGTATAAAAATATAGGGATAGACATATTCATGAAGTACCACTTGCCTTGGTAGTGGGGAGAGTAGCACTCTTCACAATCACAATCACAATCACTAGCACCAAAATCTACACATAAAATATAGCCACAATCACATACAAACATATACAATCAAAAAAATATATATATGTATGCATGCAAGATTCTAAGGAATGATTTTTAAAACCCAACCAAGCAAGTGCATAGTACTGAACCATAAATAAGTCAAAAACTTGATAAACCAAGTTTATTTGACACTAAAATAATTTCCTAAACAATTTCTATACTCAAAATAGTCCTAAACAAGTTTCTCCATATAAATTCATTTTAACAGAAACTAAACACTAAACACATTGCATAAACAGAAAGGGTTTGTATCCCTGAATCCAACGGTATAAAATTTGTCAAATTTTAACGTGTGGATCAAAAGTTATAGCTATTTCAAAATTGGATCTAAATCTGATTCAAATTCTGTTTTTAAACTAAACCCTAGCCACGTGTCGCGCTCTGATTCGTCGGTACCGCTTCGTGTGGATCGACCAGCGTGGACCGTCAGATCAAACTTAAAGCGCACGGCCCAGATTGTCACTTACCCCTTCGATGCAGATCTAATCTAGAGCGCTGGATCTAGATCCTACGGCTGCTAAGCGTGCGACCAAGGATGGGCGGCGCAAATGGTTGCTGGCGGCGGCGGCGCTACTAGCGGTGATGGTCTGGCGAATACAGGAAGGGCTGGGGTGTGTGGCATGGCTTACCAGACTCGCACGGTCACGAGGAAGCTCAACGTGGTCTTTGCTTGGACATGGGCGTACTGGCACGGCCGGAAATCCTCGTCGGAGTTGAGCACGGCGTCGGGTGGTTACTGTCGAGTTGGTTGCCGATGTTTCGCGTCGCCCTAGCACGAACCAAAGGGATTAGAAGACGCACAAGACGAAGGCGAATAACCTAGTATGCAAGAGGGGGCAAGAACGGGGACGGCGTCCTGGGTCACGAGCAGGCAAGCGACGGGTGTCACAAGATGCACGAGCTCATGCTGAGCATAATCGTTTGAACCAGGGGCACAGGGGCAGTCGGGACTCACCGGAATTGCTGTCGGAGATCGTCGGGACAGCGGCGGCGTCTGGCGAGTTTCGAGCAGCCTGTTGGCGTGGAGAGGGAATTGGTTGAGGGGAAATGGCCGCGAGAGAGAGGGGATTAAATAGGCAGAGGCTCGACAAGAAACGCTCAGTGATTCAATGCCAATTACCTCGCAGAATCAAAGCAGCAACGGGCAGCGGCGGAGTTCATGCGCGGAATTTTGGGGAAGACGATGACGTCGTGGACGGGGCCTGCTTGTCAGCGAATAGAGCAAAGGGGAAGTGGGGTCCGAGTGTCAGCAACTTGCTGGGTGTGTCCACGCGTGCGAGAGAGAGAGAGAGAGAGAGAGAGAGAGAGAGAGAGAGAGAGAGAGGTGGACCGGGTGGGCTAGTTGTGTTGCCTCTGTTGCTGGGCCAAATTCATGGCGCCGGCCCTTTTCCAATTCTTTTCTCTTTTCTTTTTCTAAATTGATTTTCAGGAATGGTTTTCAAATGTTTCAAAAGCTATTTGATTTCAAATCTTTTTGGGATTTTTTGTGCAGTGATCACAAAACTTGGCATAAAACCAAGTGGTCACTTTGAGTTGGCTTGGTTATTTTTGGAAAAACAAAAAAACAGGGACATTGCACTTGTTTTGCAAATGTTTGAAAATGGTTTTTGAAACCATTTCTATTTTGTAAAATTTTGTTCAAACTCTACACTCAAGCCAAACAATATAGAAGCAACCAAACTTGGTTTCTAAAACACTAAGCTCTCAAGTGAGGATGGGCATTTGATTTAAGTTGGCTCACATAAAATGATAGCACTATGTGCTTCTGTTTTCTTGAAATGAGTTTGAAATTGATCTCAATTCTATATGCATGCATGAATGATATGAAATCTTTGAAATCATGATTTTAGGGATGTTACATGTTCTTCTTTGGTTTTGTGAGTTATTTGTAGGGTTCAGTCGTCCTTAGTGGATTTTGGTTTCATGTTATTATTCAAGTCACACAAGTAAAGGGCAATAATGAGGATTAAGACAACTTGAGGTGTGGTAAGAGGCTGGTAACGAACTCTATTTGTTCTCATTTTTGTACATATACTCATCAAAGTGAGCATGCTTAGTCTGTTCATGTAAGGAGTATGTTACTAATGGATTCTTAGTAGTTCTTGCTTGTTTGTGATTAGCTCCATCTTTATAATAGTTTGTAGCATGTCATATGAATGTTTTCTTGCATTGTTTTATTCATATTTTGGTATCATATTGTGGTATCCTCCTCTGAAAGTTTCATGTGAATCGACTTGGCATATGCTCACGCATGCATATGACTAAACAATAGTCAGTAAGCCTCGACGATTTATTTTGCCTTGGAGTTCTTGTATCACTTTCGTGTCGTACTTAGTCCTATTTTTTTGCAAGCATGATTATGACAATTATTGCTCTCTCGTTTGTCTCCCCCTCTCTATTTCTAGCCTTCACTTGCACTGAGTATGAGCTCTACTTCTGTATCCAACTCCCCAAAACCAATATTGCTAACAGTGTCCACCATACCTACCTATTAGCATCATTTGCTATTTCAGTGCATATTCTAGATGCCTTGTTTTCTTCCAAATAAAATGTTTGTCTGTTTTGAGAAAGTTAGTTAGTAAATCTCTCACGAACTTGATGGCGCACTTTATTCCTTGCACTTAATAATCCTGAACCATTGTGACTTGTCCATGAAAGTTATATGCTTGCAAATTATAGGCTGAGAGTTAGCAGAACCATGCTATCACGAGGAACGCTTTTGACACCCATGGATACATATCCAGTTGATACCTTTCTATTTTGTTTACGGATGTCGTCGGTGTGAAATAAAAGGGGAGTTTGTGAGTTCATGGAGATATATATATATATGTGTTAGAGAATCGCCTAGGCTGCTAGCCTAAGCCATGCCTAATAATGGTGGAAACTTGCAGCATTAGTATAGTGAGCATTCTGTGAAGCATCCTCAATAAAAAGCTATGCACATAGTAAATAAAAAGATCGCCGAGATGCTCACTGTCTGCTTTCCTTGTCATTTTCATTATGGGATAACTCCTGTATCATTTGCAAGGGGTACCCCGTTGGCGGTTCTCTATGATATGCATGTATTTACAATGACAAGAACTTACATCTAACTAAAGTTGAGTAGCACGAGGAGCGGCCCTCATACTCAAGGGACTTGGGATTTCCAGTTTATGGTCTGTCAAGCATATAACTCAGATTGGACCTCACTTTCACCTTAACCACATGAAGATGCCTATGATATGGGCAATGAGAGCTCAAATCTAATGAGTACCTTACTTTCAGCATTTGGAAGCCTTTCAAACCTTTCAAAACCTTTTTCACTCCCTTGTTGAGTCACCACTTATTCTATGAGCACCCTCTTGAGAGAATAGTTGTCATTCTTGTGTTTGTCTCAAAACATGGTTAATTATGTCATGACATTGATGCTTGTATCTCTAATATCTTTACTTCTAGTCTTCACTTGAACTTTAGAGGTGGCTTGACATTTATATTGTGCTCTACAAACAAAGGCAAGCGAGATACCACTCTATAATACCTTCTTATGAGCATTGCAATGTTGCTTATGTTTATATTTCATGCTACTTATTATTATTGAGTTGGTTTCTCTTCATAGATTGCAATGACTATTGAGTATACTTAGTTGCATACTTTTTATTATGAATGATTTAAGTATCTACTCCTGTGATGAGAATATATACATCATATGAAGCAAATGTGTTCGTGAAAGTTCTTTTATCGCACTCAATTTTCAAGTGAATTGCTTGAGGACAAGCAATAAGCTAAGCTTGGGGGAGTTGATACGTCCAAAACGTATCTACTTTCCCGAACACTTTTGCTATTGTTTCTCCTCTAAACTTGTGTGATTTGGATACAACTAACACGGACTGACGTTGTTTTCAGCAGAATTACCTTCGTGCCTAGTTTTTGTGCAGAAAATCAACTATCGGGAAAAATCCCGGAAAATATGCCAAAAATCCTATTTCACCAGAAGATCCACGGAGCCACAGTACAAGACGGAGTGGAGGCCTGGGGGGCACACCCCTGCCAGGCGTGGGCCAGGCCTGGGGCTGCGGCCACCCCAGGCACCCCCTTGGCCTCCCTCTTCGCCTATAAGAAGCCTCTTGCCCTAAAAACCGAGGGGGGTTTGTCGTTTTTCCAGAAAGAGTTCCGTTGAGCCACCACCACCAGAAGTCGTGATTCGGATCCAGAAACTCCATTCTAGCACCCTGCCGAGATGGGGAATTTGGGGAGGATCATCTCCATCGTCATCACCAACGCCTCTCCATCGACCATCAATGTTATCCTCATCCATGAGTGAGTAATCCCCCATTGTAGGATATGGGGATGGTAGGGATTGGATGAGTTCTATCATGTAATCGAATAAGATTGTTAGGGCATGGTGCCTAGTATCTCTATTAGTGCTATTTGACTTTGTTGCAACTTGTTGTTCTTAATTCTTGTCACTAGGGCCCGAGTGCCATGATCTTAGATCTGAACTTATTATTGAATAATTATGATAGTATTGTTTGTGATCTTATCTGCAAGTTGTGTACACATATCATTGTCCGGATCCAAAGGCCTCTAAGTGACAGAAATTGGGACAACCGGAGGGGATGGCTGTGATGTGAGGATCACATGTGCTCATGGAGTGTTAATGCTTTGCTCCGGTGCTCTATTAAAAGGAGCACCTTAACTGTCAGTAGTTCCTTAAAGGCCCCACTGCCACGGGCTGGCAGGACAAAAGATGTTGTGCAAATTCTCATTGCGAGCACGCATGACTATATATGGAGAACATGTCTATGATTGTTTAGTACTTGGATGCTTATTCTTATTTATCTGCAATGCCCTAGATCTTGAAGTTACATGTTTAGACTCGTCCATGCAACGCCCGTCCATCCATCCCTATGCCTACCTCACTCATATCCTACTGTTTGCTGCTACTGTTACTATTACTCTTGTTTTACTGCTACCGTTGCTTTGTTGTTGCTACTACAAACTGTTGCTACTGATAAACTTTTGTGAGCAAGAACTATTTCTAGGTGCAGCTAAATTGATAAATCAGTTGTTAAGGCTTGCAAGTATTCTTTTGCTCCCCTTGTGTCTAGCACAAACAACAATGATTTCCTTAGCACTCCTATTGCTCCACCTGCTCCTGATGCTGCCTTTTATGAAATTAAGCCTGATTTGTTGAATCCTGTGATGAGAGAACAATTTTCTGGTGCTAGTTCTGATGATGCTACTACCCATCTCAATAGCTTCGTTAAACTCTGTGAGATGCAAAAGTATAAGGATGTAGATGGATATATTATTAAGCTCAAATTGTTTCCTTTCTCCTTGAGAGGAAAAGCTAAAGAATGGTTGTTATCCTTGCCTAGGAATAGTATTGATTCTTGGATTAAGTGCAAAGATGCTTTTATTGGAAAGTACTACCCTCTTGCTAGGATTATATCTATGAGAAGTGACATTATGAAATTTAAAAAACTTGATAATGAACATGTTGCTCAAGCTTGGGAAAGAATGAAATATTTGGTTAAGAATTGTCCCACTTGTGGACTTACTGCTTGGATTATTATCCAGACTTTTTATGCATGTTTGAACTTCCCTTTAAGAAACCTGTTGGATTCAGCTGCTGGAGGTACCTTTATGACCATCACCTTGGGTGCTGCAACAAAACTCCTTGATAACATGTTGGTTAATTATTCTGAATGGCACACTAAGAGAGCTCCACATGGTAAGAAGGTAAATTCTGTTGAAGAAAACTCTTCTTTGAGTGATAAGATTGATGTTATTATGGCTATGCTTGTTAATGGGAAAGCTCCTTTAGATCCAAATAATGTTCCCTTAGCCTCTTTGGTTGCTCAAGAAGAGCAATTTGATGTGAACTTCATTAGAAACAACAATTTCAACAACAATGCCTATAGGAAGAATTTTGGTAGAAATAACAATTATAGGCCTTATCCTCCTAATAATGGCATTACATATGGAAACTCCTACAACAATGCTAGAAGTTCTCCCTCTGAACTTGAAGTCATGCTCAAAGACTTTATTAGTAAACAAACCATTTTCAACAAGACTGTGGAGGAAAAGCTTTTAAATGTTGAGAAAAATATTTCCTCTTTGTGTGAAGCTCGGTCCTCCTTGATTAATAAAATGGCTGCTAAACCTGAAACCATGGAAAGTACCTTTGTTGATACTCATGTCATACAAGTTACTATTGATGAAAATGTTAGACTGTTAGCCCAACTTCATGCTAAGTGGGAAAGGGAAGCTGAAATTTATAGAAACAATAGTGTGTGCACCATCACCACCACCCATATGGATGCCACTAAACCACAAGAAGTCCCTATTCCTCCTCCTACAATGCCTAAGCCTAATCAGTCTACTACTAGTGATGCTAAGTTTGATTTTGATCTTGATGGTCGCAATATTTCTGAAGTAATTATGTTCCTACAAAAGCTTGTTAGAAGTCTTGATGCTAGTGATATGCATGTTTCTTTCACCAAACACATTACAGATGCTCTTGTTAAGATTAAGGAAGAGAAGTTAAAACACAAAGCTTCTATTCCTAGGAAAGTAGAATATAGTTGGGAACCCATTATTAATATGCAAGTGAATGACTTTGATCTCAAAGCTTCATGTGATGTTGGTTCTAGTGTCTCTATTATGCCTAGGAAGATTTATGAAATGCTTGATTTGCCACCTTTGGAAGATTGTTATTTGGATGTCCCACTTAATGATAATGCCAATAAGAAATTCATGGGGAGTATTAATGATGTTCTCATTATGGTTAACAATGATTATGTCCCTGTTGATTTCTATGTTTTGGATGTTGAATTCAATGATTCTTATCCTATTACTTTAGGAAGACCTTTTCTTAGAACTGTTGGCGCCATCATTGATATGAAAGAATGCACCATTAAATATCAATTTACATTTAATAAAGGTATTGAACACTTCCCTATGACAAGAGATAAGTTGCTTTTTGCTCCTCCTTTGAAAGCAAGGTCATGATGTTAATGCTTCTTCATTTGAAAATACTTGATTTATTGCTTCTTGTGCCTAACTTAAAGGCGTTAAAGAAAAGTACTTGTTGGGAGATAACCCAAGAGTTTACTTGAGTCTTGGAAGTTATTACTTCAGTAATGACCTCTCTTTATCATTTTTGTTTGCTTTTTGTGCCAAGAATGACCTCTAATGAGAGGGAAGTAAGATTTGGGGAGTTGCTGTCCCAAAACAGATTTCTATCCTCCACCATAAAATTTGTGAGGAGTCTCTGTAAGTAGGATTGATCTGAAAATTTACGAATAAATCCCCAATTATGTTAGCTAACTTTCTTTAGTTCAACACTTTTTTATTTAAGCAACAGAAGGTCTTCGAAAAAATCGGTTTCTACCTGCTGGTTTATTTTGACAGATTTCTGCCATTATTTGCATTTGCTTATTATTGATTCCTTTTTGGGATATTTTTGGGAAATTGAGATTTTTGATGGAGTTGCTACAGTATCTTGTGTTTTTAGTGAAATTTTTGCTGTTCTAAAGCTAAACCCAAGGTTATATTATCTTTTGAATACACTAATATTGCTAATGAAGATTGTGTGAAGTTTTGTATGAAGAAAAAATCAGGTGTAGAGAGAGAATGATGTAATGAGATGAAGAATGGACAAAAGATCAAGCTTTGGGATTCCACCCCGGTTTCACCCAAGAAATATACAAGAGGTACAAGCTTCAAAGCTTGGGGATGCCCAAGGCATCCCCTTCTTCATCAATAAAAAGCTCAGGTCTGTCTAGACACTTCGTTTTTATTGTTTCATGCATAGTTGTGTTGTTCTTGGAGCGTCTTATTTTTCATTTGGTTTGCTTAGTTTGTTTAGTTTGCTTGAATAAAGTAGTTTGGACCCCCGCTCTCGCTCTGTTGTTTCAAATAAGTTCCTTGATGTTGGAAAGGAGTAGAAAGTTCTTGCTTGATAAGTGCAAGAGGAGCTTGCATTGACTGTGACTTAGACTTTATCATGACATGCTAGGTGTTGTTTTGAACTTATGCTTAGTGATTATTGCTGTAGCATGACTTGTTCCAAACAACTGGGATTGCTTAGTGTGCCTTGAAGGAATCATGCATTGTTTTAGCATACAAAAGCATAATACTGTGGTATTCTCCTTTGATGTTTTGTTTGGGTTGACTTGGAACATGCTCACACCATGTTATGATTATGAACAAGTAACCATAGCCTCTATGATCATTTAGTCATTGACTTGTAGTACCACTTTATGCTTTGATTAGTAATTTTTTGTCGCTCTGCCTGATTATGGCCATTATTGCTCTCTTAGTTGGTTGCTCCCAGTCTTTTGCTAGTCCACTTGTATGAGTAAGCTCTACTCATGCTTCCACCTCCCAAGAAACCAAGTTACTCCAAAGTGTTCACTATAAATTCCTATGCATGGTGTGTTACACCATTCCAAGTATATTATTGTTTTCAGCTATCTTCCAATTAAAAAAGTATTTTTGTTATGTGAAAACTTAGTGATTAAATCCCTCACGAACTTGATGGCACACTTTATATTCCTTGCCCCTAATAAAATTGAACCATTGTGTCATGTTTCTTGTATATGCTTGTACTTATACATTGGAATTAGCAGAACCATGTTTTCATGGGTAACGTTTTCAACATTGCACTTGTACTTTGTACACAGTTGATATCATGCTCTTTTGTCTATGGATGTTGCCAGTGTGAAATAAAAAAGGGAGCTTGTAAGTCCATTGAGTTATGTATTTTGTGTTAAAGAAATGCCTAGGCCGCTAGCCTAATCCATGCCTAATCATGGTGGAAACTTACAGCATCACCATAATGAGCAATCTATGAAGCATCCTCAATAAAAACCTATGCAAAATAGGAAATAAAAAGATCGCTGAGATGCTCATTGTCTGCTTGCCTTGTCATTTTGGTTATGGGAAAGCTCCTGTACCATGTGCAAGGGGTACCTCGTTGGCAGTTCTGTATGATACACATGTACTTACTATGACACGAACTCACAAGTAACTAAAGTTGATTAGCATGAGGTTCGGCCCTTGTATTCAAGGTACATGAGATTGCCAACTTATACTTTGTCAAGCATATACTCCATAGTTTGCTCACTTTAACCTTAATCACTTCAACATGTTTATGATAGGGGCAATGAGGGCTGAAAGCTAACCAATACCATAATTTTTGGAAGCTCTTTTTGAAACTTGAAATCCCTGCTTCCCTTTATGAAGGGCCTTTCTTCCACTATTATATTGAGTCTCCACCTTCTACCTTTAGGCACCAGTTAAGAGAGCATAGTTTCCATTCTTAGTTCTATGTGCAGTGTCCCAAAACTTATAAATTGATGCATATTGTTGATATTGCTTGTTCTTGTGCTATTTATATCTAGTCACTCTTATGAACTTTGAAGGTCTCCTATGCATCTATTTGCTACTCCATGAGGGACAAGCTGAATGCCACTATGACATGTTTTCTGTATGTGAAACAAACAAACGTTTCTCAATTCATGTTATTCATGATCCTTGTTTGTATCCTTTCATGTTGCATGCATAGTTAGTTTGTCTTATTGTTAGAACTCTATCTTTCATGCACATGTTTAGAGTTCTTTGTTCCCAGCTTTCAATGCTTGCAAATGGTTTGATCTTGGTTTTGATGGTGCATGTCACCTCAAAAATTATTCTTTTTATCACTTACCTACTCGAGGACGAGCAGGAGTTAAGCTTGGGGATGCTTGATACGTCGGAAACGTATCTATAATTTTTTATGTTCCATGCTTGTTTAGTATCTACTTTGATTTGCTTTGTCCACACATTGATGTGTTTTTCATATGTTTTCTGGTACTAACCTATTACCAAGTTGCCACAATGCCAGTTGCCTGTTTTCTGCTGTTTTGGTTCCACAAAAGCTAGTAAGGAAATATCCTTGGAATTGGATGGGACAAAATCCAAAGTTAATATTTCACCGGGGAGAACACGGAGTCCAGAGGAGAGATGGAGGGGCACCACAGGGCGGCTGCACCCCCCAGGTGCATCCTAGGGTGGGCCCGCGCCTGGGCAGGGTGTGGGCCCCCTAGACGCCTCGCAGCCTCGCCTCTTCGCCTATAAGTAGCCCTTGATGCCTAAACTCTAAGAAATCTATCAATATTCCACGAAACTGTCTGTAGCCGCCGCCACCATCGTCCCTAGATCGGGGGGTCTGAATCTCTTCCCAGCACCCTGCCGGAGGCGAGATCATCCTGAAGGCCTTCTTCTTCATCATGCGAGCCTCCGGTATGAAGCGTGAGTAGTTCCACCTTAAACTACAGGTCCATGTAGTAGCTAGATGGTTGTATCTCCTCCTTGTGCTTTCATTCCAGATCTTGTGAGCTCCATTTGATCAACATCTCATCTATTTGTAATCATGCATATTGTGTTTGTGGGGATCCGAAGGATATTGAGATTACTATGTCAGATTGATTAATGGTTTTGTCTTATTGATTCTATCATGTATGTGTTGTTTGTGATCTTGCATGCTCTCCGTTGTTAGTAGCTATCTTGGCCAAGTAGTTTCTAGTGACTCCAAGAGGGGGTGTTTATGCTAGATAGTGGGTTCATGCCTCTACTTAATCAAGGGAAGTGACAAAAATATCTACGGTTGTAGATGTGCTATTGCCACTAGGGAGAAAACAACGGTCTCTTGTTCATGGAACAAGTGGATTGTTTACCTTACACACTTTGCTTAAAGTAGTTGTCTGTTGCTTGCAACTTAATACTGGAGGGAGTTCGGATGATAACCCAAAGGTGGACTTCTAGTAATAGATGCAGTTTGATGGAGGTATATGTATCTTGTTGTATTGCCCAATTGAATATCATAGGATCTTTATGTCTAGTATTGCATTGTTATGCCTTGCTCGGTCCTACCAATTGCCCTGCTGTAACTTGTTTACCCAGTATGCCATGTTTGTTTATCTAAGGAGAACACCTCTAGTGAACTATGGACCCTGGTCCAATCTTTACCATTGATACATCTTCCACTGTTACTGTTTACTTGCTGCAAACCATCATCATCTTCCACACCATACAGTTAATCCTTTGTTACAGCAACCGGTGAGATTGACAACCTCACTGTTAGTTGGGGCAAAGTCTTGAGTTTGTGTTGTGCAGGTTTCCATGTTGCTTGCAACACCTTTGAGACATTTCCTTCCTCCTACTGGTTCGATAACCTTGGTTTCTTACTAAGGTAAAGCTTGCTGATGTGCTGCATCATACCTTGCTCTTGGGGTTTCCCGACGAAGCGTCAACACGCATCACTCGGCCGCAACGGTATCTACAAGCACCAGACGGAGCGCGCAACTCCGACAAGGAATCATCGCCGCACCCGTGCTCCCCGGCCTCGCCCACGACCACGTTGAGCATCGCCACATCCCTGTGACCCTGGTGAGCCTCTATACCCCTTCCTTGCCCCTGGTTTCGCCGGACCATCACCGCCAGACGCATCGCCGTCGCAGATCGCCAGTAGCGCCGCCTGTCTATGACCTAGCGCTCAGGTCCGTTAGATGTGTATCCAAAGGCTAGGATTAGAAGATTAAGCGAAGGGGTATCATTCGATCTGGTTCGCGCGTTACCACTTAGATCCAACGGTACGCGATGTGTGATCCACGCGAAGCGGTACCAGCCAGTCAGACAGCGCCACGTGGCCAGGCTTTTGAATTAAAATCCAGAATTTGATCTAATAGATGTTTAAACTTGTAAAATCAATAACTTTTGATCTGTTTATCCAAAAATTACAAATTTTATATAAATGGATTCAGAAAAATAAGATCTTTGCAACTATGGTCTTGTTTTGGACATTGGGTTCTGTAAAATTAGGTTTTTAGGCAGACATTTGTTTAGGACTATTTTGAGTATAAAAATTGTTCTAAAAATTATTTTTGAGTAAATCCTTTTTCAAATGGTTTGTTTTGAACCCTCTGACCATAAACACTAAAATTTGAAATTAAAATGTATTTTTTTGACACTAGAGAAAGCATTTCTGGTAAAACAAAAAATGATTTAAATAACCAAATTTCACTAACTTGGTCCCAATGGAATTTCCACTTTTATAAAAAGGACCAGTAGGTGTTTTGAAATGTTTAGAACCTTGTTAGAAAGCACTTTCTCAATAAAATAACCTTTTGCATGCTAACATGCATTTCTTTGTTTTTCTTCTTTTGTTTTGTTATTTGTTTGTGTGCTAGTTTTGAATGTGTGCCTTGCTTGATTGTGGTGTAGTGAACTTTGAGGAGTGTGACATTTGCAAGATCAAGGAGAGTACCTAGATTCTCTACTAAAAAGGCAAGTGATACTTTGTTCATCAAAAGTCCTATCTTTTCAATATTTTCATTAGTAATATTTTTGTAATATGCATGATAGGACTATTTTGTATATTGCTATGCTATGGTAGATCCTACAGAATATATCTTGGTAGGAATCTTCCTAAGTTAAGAGACATGTTACACTAGTATGCTTAGCCTAGCTATTAGAAATTCAAGGGTGGGAATTCATGTTATGATCTTATGGAAAGTTTATGACTATATGTTTTTGACTAAGAAAACCACTTGTTAATGAAAAACCTGGGTGGAATGGAAAGAATGGTTTGTGTTGAGTGGTTACACAAGGCCCATGTATATGGTCTACCTTGTGTATCACACTTGTGGATGTCCACCCAGGAACAAAGAGATTCGAGATGTTTATTGTTGAGAAGCTTCCAGTGCAACCACATGGCATATGGGATCTGCCTTGACCAACTAGGTTGCAATAACTAAGCCAGATGGAAAGTTGGTGGTAGTGATGATAGGATGGAACGCGTCCATGATGGTATGAGGGATTGCTTCTGAAAAGTCTCGTCTCGATGCATGTCGAGTCTTGTGGGGAAAGTGCACCACCTCTCGAGAGGGTAAAATCTAAGTACTTAGTCGTGTCCCCGGTTATGGACATTTTGAGCATCAAAGACATTGAAAGGGTCAAGAATCTCCTCATCCCAATTTCTCTAAGTTAAAACTTGATGGGTGAACAAGGGTAGCACCTGGTGTGACTCCAGTGTTCCATGTGTGATGAAATGTTTTGAAAAAGAGAAAAATTATTTTACAAAGTATAGGGAAAACTTATTTTATGCAAAGGCCAGCCAAAACTCCACTTAGCCATATATTCATGTAGATGTTAGATTCTCCATATCAATATGATATCACTTGCCAATACAATTCAAATGTATTGACCCTTGTGGATGTAACTTATCATGTTGCAGGTTTGTTTGATGTTAGTGAAGTTTGTTGAGTAGGGATTACAAGTCTACAACCAACATGATTGCCTATGGCATATGAAGATGAAGGACTCCATGAGTATTATATATATCTGCTGCTCTGTAATAAGATAGTCATATGAGCTATGTAAGTTGTAATGAACTATTTTATTCCTGGTTATAAGTTGTAATATGACCTTTGTTTCTTGATATTACATCTTAAATTGTGGGTGCTAGCTATATGATCCAGGGACTAGCACTATGAACACAGGGACTTGTACCTTATTGGGTTTAGGCCTCTACATAATGTAAGTTCATCATGTTGATTAAAAGTGATCATGTTATCACAAGGTCATTATTATGGCATGAGCATTTTGAAATGACACACTTCAAAACAAAGTTCACAAATAAAAGGATAGAGGGCACAAACGTTTTTACCAAGATCATTTAAAGCCCTATACTACGTTCTAGTTTTTTCATTCCTGTGGGTGATACAGTATTCTTCTTCAATTTGATTCTTTTCACAACGTCTATGTACTCCACAAAAATTAACATGCTTATAAGAAATAGTACTTTTAGAGGTTTGAGCATGTTTATTGCAATCATTATTATCAATTTCATTTTTCATGCAAGTGTCTTTAAAAGGTTCATGATACATGTCCCATTTTTATTTAGGAGCATTAATATGAGAAGCAAAGTCTCTCCAACAATTAACATGAATTTGAGGATCAAGACCACTAAGATCTTGAAAATCAGCAGTTTCAGCGAAATACATTATGCAATCATACTCATAGTTTATACATGGTTCGTTACCATTGTCGTTATCCCAATCTTCGGTATTACTTTGAATTGTTTCAAGAAGATCCCACTTAGATTTGACCTCATTACTTGTGAAGGATCCCTCTAAAGAGATATCTAGATAGTCCTTGTAATGTCCTGAAAGCCTTGCATAAAAATTATTAATAATAATATTACTAGGGAGCTCATGAATGGGACATTTGAGCATTAGTGACTTCAATCTCCCCCATACTTGGGCAATACTTTCTCCATCATGAGGATGAAAATTATAAATATAATTCCTATATTTATGAATTTCATGAGGAGGATAAAATTTAGAGTAAAAGAGAGATTTAAGTTCCTTCCACTCTGAATGATGAGGATCATCTAGTAGCTCGTACCACTCCCTTGCTTTGCCCTTAAGTGATAAAGAGAATAGGTTCCTCTTAACTTGGTCCATTGAAACACCTTCACACTTGAACAACTCGCATAATTCATGTATAAAGAGTATATGATCACCAGGATGGACAGTTCCATCTCCAAAATAGCAGTTATTCATAACACGTTCAATAATTTCCATAGGTATTTAAAAGGGGACACTTTCAGTATGTGGATTTAAAATATCACAAGTATCATTAGAATTACCACATATGGGAGATAAAGTATCATCAGAGCAAATTTTCTCCTCTAAAGCTAGGGAACTAAAAAGATTATTTTCATTAAAACCAGCTTCCCCAAGCTTAGACGTTTCCATAGCATTAGCAATGATGGTGTTCAAAAGATTCATACTAATAACATTACTATTAGCATGCAAACTAGTGAAAATAAAAACAAGAAACAAAAAGATATAATTGCAGAATCTAAAGGAAATAACTTCGAGCACTCACACACTAGCAACAGTACTAGAAGATAGCTTAGTAGCCAGAGGATGTGAGTACCTTTTACCTTACCTCCCCGACAACGGCGCCAGAAAAGAGATTGATGTCTACGCATGCTTCTATTCTTATAGACAGTGTTAGGCCTCCAAGTGCAGAGGTTTGTAGAATAGCAGCAAGTTTCCCTTAAGTGGATCACCCAAGGTTTATCGAACTCAGGGAGGAAGAGGTCAAAGGTATCCCTCTCAAGCAACCCTGCAATCAAGATACAAGAAGTCTCTTGTGTCCCCAACACACCCAATACACTTGTCAGGTGTATAGGTGCAATAGTTTGGCGAAGAGATAGTGAAATACAAGTGAAATGGATGATTATAAGTGGTAATTGCAATCTGAAATAAAAATGGCAGCAAGAAAACATGTAACAGGATTGATTGTATATGATGTTTAAATGCTTAGAAACAAGGCCTAGGGATCATACTTTCACTAGTGGACACTCTCATATAAATATCTTATCTTCATAATGCTACTCTGAACTACTCTCCGGTTGGACGATGTAGGGCTATAATAGCACACATCAAAGTTCGCATTCCCCATCTAGATAACCCTATTGTCACCTCGAGCGCTAGATGGTTCCAACAAACACCACAAAATCATAGAGACATCCAACTCAAATTATAACTCATGATAAGTATTTATGTAATCTTTAGCCTAAGTTCCACATGGTGTGCTATAAGGTTCCCAACCTTTAATAAGGTAGAGATCCCTGTGTTTACAATGCTAGTCCCTGGATCAATAGCTAGCATCCATAGTTAAGATGTAATATCAAGAAACAAAGGTCATAATACAACTTTATAACCAACTATCCATTTGGCTAAGTTCTTGCAACCTATATGATCCCGGCAGAGCCCATAATGCCAAGTGGCTGCACTTGAAGCTTCTCAACATTTGACATCTCAAATCTCTTTGTTCCTGGGTGGCCATCCACAAGTGAGATACACAAGTTAAACCATATAAATGGGCCTTGTGAACCACTCAACACAAACCATTGCTTCCATTCCACCCAGGTGATTCATTCACTTAGTTGTTTTATTAAACAAAACACAAGTCCCCAGACTTAGAAATTTTTCCATAGCATGAATATATATTCCACCCTTGTTTTCTACTAGCTAATCTAAGCAATGATAGTAGTAGGAATCTTAACTTAGGATAATTCTACTAAGGTTTCATCTACTAGGATTTCCCATAGCATGGTTTATACTTAGCAAAAATTCCATGCAAGTCTTACTTAGAAATATCACTAATGCATAGTGAAAATAATGGGACAAAAGTATGAAGCATCACTTGACTTTTTGGTAGAGGGTATAAGTTCACTCCTTGTCTTTGCAACAATCACAATCTTCAAGTCACTACAATTCAATCAAGCAAACAACATTTCAATCTACCATTCAAGCAATTCATCACATAAAATAATAATAACAAAACAATGCATGCAAGCATGCTAAAGATTTTTTTATTTGAAAAAGTGGTTTATAATGATTCATAAACATTTGAAAACACCTAATGGTCATTTTATAGAGTGTCAAAATCATTTGTATAAGATTTTACTTCATAAACCATTTTTTGATCAAGTCATTATTTTATGTGGTATAGAAATGCTTTTAATAAGGAAAAATTCTATAGGTTTCACAAAATATGTTTTCAAACCATATAACCTTGTGTTTAGGGTCAGGGAGTTTATTTCCAAAACATTTCTCAAAGGTTTTCTTCCAAAACATTTTTAATAAATAAACCATATTTTTATTTGACTAGAAATGGTTTAAATCAAAGATTTATTCTTTTGCTTCACCAAATACATTTTTGAAACCACAATTTGTTTCATATGGTCAGTAGGTTCAAAACACACCATTTTCCAGAGATTTTATCCTCAAAATCATTTTAGAACAATTTCTATACTCTAAACATGCATACACAAGTTTCTGCAAAAACAAACATTTTACCAGAAACTTTTTACTAAACAAAGTGCATGATTGGCTAGGGCTTGTTTTTCTGAATCCATTGATATAAAGTTTGCAAAATTTGGACGTGTAGATTTAAAGTTATGGAATTTACAAAATCACATATCTAATAGATTCAAATCTGTTTTTAAAACCAGAGTCTGGCCACGTGGAATGTTTTCATTGGCTCATACCATTTCGTTCGGATCAGGCAACGTGGTCCTCAGGATTTAAAGGGCATCGCACGGATCAGATCAGCCCATAACGCTTCATTTAATGATTCTATCGTGGCTGTGGGATCAAGATCTAACGGGCAGCCTTGCCTGGACCAAAGACTGGCGGGGTAGGTCAACGGCGAGCGGCGGCGCGCTCGGACGAGGGTGGTGCTGGCGATGCAAGGAGCTAGAGGAGGAGTGGGGTATCTCACCGAGTTCGCGGGGCGTTGCTGAGGCTCAACGTCGTCGTGGGGAGGCCAGGGGCGCACGAGGTCACCGTGGATTGCTCACCGGAGTTCACAACTGCGTCGGGCATGCTCTGGTTGTCTTTGCTGGGGAGGATACAGGCAACGCCAAGGCACAAAAATGGTTGCATTAGCTGCGCACAGAAGCGGCGAGTACGGGTGCATATAGAAGAGGGGTAGGCGCGGTCGAACTTTACCTGGGAGCGTCGCCGGAGCGGATGCAGATGACGGCGTCATGCTGCCGTCGAGGTTACTGATGTTACAGGGCACGCGCGGTTAAACGAGCGGCACTGGGAGATGCGCGGGAGGCTGGAGAGTGATCTCGAGGGGTCGAGGGAACAAGGGGAGGCGAGACTTGGTCGGAATTGTCACCGGAGGGCGTCGGAGACAGCGACGGTGTAAGCAGAAATGGGGACGGCCTGGGGGCTCTCTTGTAGCGGTGTCTAAGGGGAAAGGAAGGGGAGAGGGAGGTGGTTAAACGAGCGTGATCGCGGGGGATTTTAATTCGTAGAATAACTCGTATTGATTCAAATTAAAACGCGGAAGAAACAGTCAGAGGAAGGCGAGTTCATCGCGGGGTGAAGACGATGATGACCTGGCTGTGGGGCCTGGCGTCAGTGAGAGAGAGAGATGTTTCAGGTGGGGTCCAACGGTCAGTGAGGGTGCGGGTGAGTTCACTGGTGCGAAGCGTTTTCTCGCGGGGAGAGAGGGAGTGGGCTGGTTGTTGGGCCTATTGGGCTGCCGAGCTGGGCTACTACCTTTTCACTTTTTTTTGTTCAGTTTGTTTTTCCTTTTCCCTTTTCTTTAATTCTGTTTTGATTTTGTTTAATCAATTCAAACCTCAATTTGATTTCAAACCTTTGCCAAAATTTGTGTAGGTTTAAATATGGATTAGTAATATATTCTGAAGTAAATTTTGGAATAAAATTTTATTCTTTTTAGGGTCTTTTAATTATTCAAAAAGGCCCTTGTTTTAAATAAAATAAAATTTTAATAATATTTTCAAACACCATTTAAATTCTTAAACCTTCCAAATCTTTTTCAGTAGGTTTTTATTTGTTTAATTGGGTGTCAAATAATTCATCTTGAATTATTTGGAGAAAGTATTTAATATGATTTATTGATCATTTAAGATTGGGTATTTGTTTTAATACAAATGGATTTAAATATGGTTTTAATTCCCTAAAGTTTATTTGGAAGATTTCTTTAATCTTATTTAAGTTGGATTAAACAACTTTTATTTCACTTGAGTAAATTCCAAAATATTATTTTCTCATGAATTAAATAATAATTCTTATTAGAGATTTGTCTTTATTAAAATAGGGATAGAATGGTTATTGCCATTTTATTTTATTTTGGAAAATTATTTATCCTTTTATTTTTATTTGGATTTGGATTTCCATTCATTCCATTTTCTTAATGGATTAGGCCAAGATTTGATTTGGTCTTTAAATATTCTTTATTTAATGTTTTTTTTCATCTTATAAAATCCATATCTCTTTATTTAGAGATCCAAGCTTGGTGATTCCAATTTGTAAAATCTTATTTAATATTTTTTTATCCTTTTAAATATCTTTAGGATTATTTTCTCACCATTTGGTATGGTTTTTAGATAAGGGCTTTATTAGCTTTGGAAATAACTTTTCCTTATCTTATTTAAATTCCTAAGATTTTATTTATGGTTCCAATTTAAGTGAAACCAATTTATATGGTTTTATAATATTTCTATTTGTCATTCTTGATCATTTGTAAATGTTTGTTGGCAAATTTTTATATGGATCAAATCCATAGGCTTAGAGATAACTTGGAAATGATTTTTATTCCATTAGGATTTTAGGGTTTGGATTTATTTTCCAAGTGTTTAAATTTCCAGATACATTCATTGAGGAATGCATTTCTCTTGATTTGGATTTTGTTGAATTCAAACTTTAATTAAAGTTTGTTCTAGATGGGATTTTTAAGTTTCCATTTAGAAACAAAAGTTTCTTTTCACCCTGAAATTCAACAATAATTTATTTTATTTTATTTATTTTTCACATTACAAGATTTGGAAAATCTTGGGATGTGACAGGCTACCACCCTTAAAATAAATCTCGTCCCGAGATTTGGGGAGGCTAGGGGTTACAAGTTGACTCAAAACAACTAGGGTACTACCACCCTTAAAATTTTTCCAACTAAACTACATCTTGGCTTGCTTGGGATCGTGATGAAATCTCTCTGGGCAAACATCTGCATAGTGTCCTTTGTTTCCACATTTGAAACATGTGACAAGGCTGAGATCCTTCATAAGCTTTATCTTATTCTTCATCTTTTCTAGACAATTGCTTGCATAATGTCCTTGGTTACCACAATTGTAACATGTGATAAGATTGAGTTCATCACGTATCTTCTGTGGGCAAGTTGCTACATAATGGCCTAGCTCTTTGCAGTTTTTGCACCACACTTGTCTAATCTCCTTATACTTCTGCTTCTCTGGACATTCACTGGCATAGTGTCCCATGTCTTTGCAATGACCACATTGCACATGGCTTATGTCCTTCTTCTTCTTTTTGGGTCTCTCCAAAGCTAGGAGTGCTTCTAGTTCATGTTCTTCATATGTTATCTCAAAGGTAGGAATGTCTACTGGTCTCCTTGACTTTCTATTACTCCTTGGATAATACATATGTCTCCTTTTTGGTCCTTTAAATTGAGTCATGTTGTTGGGAGCTACAAGCTGGGATTTTCCTTTGTCTTCATACTTCTTGGTAGACTTGGCTCTCTCATGGTAATCTGCAATCAGTTGTTGCACTCCACCTTGTTTCCTTTGTTCAACTATGGAATAGATGGGGCATTGGATAGGGACATGATTGTTTCCTTCACATAGGTAGCAAGTAGTTTGGGATGTGGGGCATTGGTTAGCTGGATGTTTCTCTTCACAGTTGGGGCATTGATCTTCATTCTCCTTGGAAATGTGATCCTTGTCTCCACAAATATTACAAGCTTGGGTTCCTTCTAGAATAACATCTTTGTCATCCTTGTTGTCACAAACTCCTTGGGAAGAGTTGTCTCCCATGTTGATCATTTGAGTGGCCATCCCTTGCAACAATTGGGATTGAGTTTCCAAAACTTTTTGCATGGTTGGGTCTATCTCATTGTTGTTGGCTAAAAACTGAGTTGTCACTTGGTTCAACTGGGTTTGTCTTGCAAGCAGTTGGTCTCTCATGTTGTTCTCTTGGTTGTTGTTGTCACCGTCCTTGATGTTGGAGTCTCTTGGGAAAGTCATCTGTTTGGGTTGGTTTGGGGTTAGAATAGGCAAAAATATTTCTAAGGGAATAATTCTAATCACACACATCACAATTCACACAAGCAATGTGCAAGCAATCACAAACAAACATTCCACTCAAACAACAAGTTTCAAGCATATTTTTAGGCAACCAAAAATATTTTTGTTACACCACATTAGTTGGTGGGTTTGACTTAACTAAATATGGTGGTCCATCTATATGGTTCACTTGAGATATTTCCATCCTTCTTGGTTGATTCTTCATGAACAAGATCTTTATATCTTTGGAGAAAATTTCTTGTGTCTTGGTCACAAACTTCAAAGGTGATCATGGTTCCTTCTAAGTTGTGTTTCCTTAGTATTCAAGTCTTGAGCAACATTTCTTGTCTCAATTGTAGTCCTCAGTGATATCCAAGGTTGAAGTCCTTGTTGAAAATGTTGAAGATGTTGAAGTCATTAGAGTTGAAGATGTTGAAGTCATTAGAGTTGATGAAGTCTTTTGCACATGGTGAAGTCTTGGGTCATGGGTAGGCTTTGTCCATCAAGTTTGAGATAGAAGAGATGTAGAATCAAAACCAAAATGGTTGAGGAAAGAGTTTACAAGATTGTTTGTAAATAAGTTTTTTGGAACAAAAACAACTCCTATTTTCTAAGGGGTTTTGTCCAATCCTAGGGTTACAATCCTACAGGCAACACAATGCTCTGATACCATCTGTAAGGTTCCCAACCTTTAATAAGGTAGAGATCCCTGTGTTTACAATGCTAGTCCCTGGATCAATAGCTAGCATCCACAGTTAATATGTAATATCAAGAAACAAAGGTCATAATACAACTTTATAACCAGGAATAAAATAAATTATTACATCTTACATAGCTCATTTGGCTATTACATTACATTGCAGAAGAATATCTATAAGCATGGGGTCCTTCATCTTCAAAGTGCCACAGGCAGACATGTTGGTTGTAGACTTGTAATCCTACTTCACTAATATCAAACAAAACCTGCAACATAACAAGTTACAGCCACAAGGGTCAATACATTTGAATTGTATTGGCAAGTGATACTATGGTAGTATAGTGGAGTCTATCATCTATATGCATTTGTCTAAGTGGAGCTTAGGCTTGCTTTGCTCAAAATAGATTTTTCCTTATCATTTGAAAACACTAAGTTTTTGCTTTGACAAAATCACCCAAGGAACCACCAATAGAAATTGGTGAACCTTAAACCCTTGTTCAACCACAAGTTTTTAACTTAGAAATTTGGATGATGAGATTCTTGATAGCTTCCATGTCTTGATGCTCAAATTGTCCTTTGCCAGGGACATGGCTAAGTACTTAGATTTTACACTCTGCAGAGGTGGTGCACTTTCCCCACAAGACTTGGTTTCACCAAGACAAGATCTTTCAGAAGCCTTCCCTTAGACTAGAATGGACGCGTTCCAACCTATCAAACCCCTACCACCAACTATCCATTTGGCTAAGTTCTTTCAACCTATATGATCTAGGCAGAGCCCATAATGCCAAGTGGCTGCACTTGAAGCTTCTCAACATTTGACATCTCAAATCTCTTTGTTCCTGGGTGGCCATCCACAAGTGAGATACACAAGTTAAACCATATAAATGGGCCTTGTGAACCACTCAACACAAACCATTCCTTCCTTTCCACCCAGGTGATTCATTCACTTAGTTGTTTTATTAAACAAAACACAAGTCCCCAGACTTAGAAATTTTTCCATAGCATGAATATATATTCCACCCTTGTTTTCTACTAGCTAATCTAAGCAATGATAGTAGTAGGAATCTTAACTTAGGATAATTCTACTAAGGTTTCATCTACTAGGATTTCCCATAGCATGGTTTATACTTAGCAAAAATTCCATGCAAGTCTTACTTAGAAATATCATTAATGCATAGTGAAAATAATGGGACAAAAGTATGAAGCATCACTTGCCTTTTTGGTAGAGGGTATAAGTTCACTCCTTGTCTTTGCAACAATCACAATATTCAAGTCACTACAATTCAGTCAAGCAAACAACATCTCAATCTACCATTCAAGCAATTCATCGCATAAAATAATAATAACAAAACAATGCATGCAAGCATGCTAAAGATTGTTTTATTTGAAAAAGTGGTTTCTAATGGTTCATAAACATTTGAAAGCACCTAATGGTCATTTTATAGAGTGGCAAAATCATTTGTATAAGATTTTACTCCATAAACCATTTTTTGATCAAGTCATTATTTTATGTGGTATAGAAATGCTTTTAATAAGGAAAAATTCTATAGGTTTCACAAAATATGTTTTCAAACCATATAACCTTGTGTTTAGGGTCAGGGAGTTTATTTCCAAAACATTTCTCAAAGGTTTTCTTCCAAAACATTTTTAATAAATAAACCATATTTTTATTTGACTAGAAATGGTTTAAATCAAATATTTATTCTTTTGCTTCACCAAATACATTTTTGAAACCACAATTTGTTTCCTATGGTCAGTAGGTTCAAAACACACCATTTTCCAAAGATTTTATCCTCAAAATCATTTTAGAACAATTTCTATACTCTAAACATGCATACACAAGTTTCTGCAAAAATAAACATTTTACCAGAAGCTTTTTACTAAAAAAAGTGCATGATTGGCTAGGGCTTGTTTTTATGAATCCATTGATATAAAGTTTGCAAAATTTGGACGTGTAGATTTAAAGTTATGGAATTTACAAAATCACATATCTAATAGATTCAAATCTGTTTTTAAAACCAGAGTCTGGCCACGTGGAATGTTTTCATTGGCTCATACCGTTTCGTTCGAATCAGGAAACGTGGACCTCAGGATTTAAAGGGCATCACACGGATCAGATCAGCCCATAATGCTTCGTTTAATGATTCGCCGTGGGATCAAGATCTAACAGGCAGTCTTGCCTGGACCAAAGACTGGGGGCGCTAGGTCAACAGCGAGCGGTGACACGCTCGGACGAGGGTGGTGCTGGCGATGCAGGGAGCTAGAGGAGGAGTGGGGTATCTCACCGAGTTCGCGGGGCGTTGCTGATGAGGCCAGGGGCGCACGAGGTCACCGTGGATTGCTCACCGGAGTTCACAACTGCGTCGGGCATGCTCTGTTTGTCTTTGCTGGCGAGGATACAGGCAACGCCAAGGCACAAAAATGGTTGCGTTAGCTGCGCACAGAAGCGGCGAGTATGGGTGCATCCAGAAGAGGGGTAGGCGCGGTCGAACTTTACCTGGGTGAAGACGATGATGACCTGGTTGTGGGGCCCGGCGTCAGTGAGAGAGAGATGTTTCAGGTGGGGTCCAACGGTCAGTGAGGGTGCGGGTGAGTTCACTGGTGCGAAGCGTTTTCTCGCGGGGAGAGAGGGAGTGGGCTGGTTGTTGGGCCTGCTGGGCTGCCGAGCTGGGCTGCTACCTTTTCACATTTTTTTTGTTCAATTTGTTTTTCCTTTTCCCTTTTCTTTAATTCTGTTTTGATTTTGTTTAATCCAACCTCAATTTGATTTCAAACCTTTGCCAAAATTTGTGTTGGTTTAAATATGGATTAGTAATATATTCGAAGTAATTGGAAGAAAATTTTATTCTTTTTAGGGTCTTTTAATTATTCAAAAAGGCCCTTGTTTTAAGTAAAATAATATTTTAATAATATTTTCAAACACCATTTAAATTCTTAAGCCTTCCAAATCTTTTTTAGTAGGTTTTTATTTGTTTAATTGGGTGTCAAATAATTCATCTTGAATTATTTGGAGAAAGTATTTAATATGATTTATTGATCATTTAAGATTGGGTATTTTTTTAATTCCAATGGATTTAAATATGGTTTTAATTCCCTAAAGTTTATTTGGAAGATTTCTTTAATCTTATTTAAGTTGGATTAAACAACTTTTATTTCACTTGAGTAAATTCCAAAATATTATTTTCTCATGAATTAAATAATAATTCTTATTAGAGATTTGTCTTTATTAAAATAGGGATAGAATGGTTATTGCCATTTTATTTTATTTTGGAAAATTCTTTATCCTTTTATTTTTATTTGGATTTGGATTTCCATTCATTCCATTTGCTTAATGGATTAGGCCAAGATTTGATTTGGTCTTTAAATATTCTTTATTTAATGTTTTTTTTTCATCTTATAAAATCCATATCTCTTTATTTAGAGATCCAAGCTTGGTGATTCCAATTTGTAAAATCTTATTTAATATTTGTTTATCCTTTTAAATATCTTTAGGATTATTTGCTCACCATTTGGTATGGTTTTTAGATAAGGGCTTTATTAGCTTTGGAAATAACTTTTCCTTATCTTATTTAAATTCCTAAGATTTTATTTATGGTTCCAATTTAAGTGAAACCAATTTATATGGTTTTATAATATTTCTATTTGTCATTCTTGATCATTTGTAAATGTTTGTTGGCAAATTTTTATATGGAACAAATCCATAGGCTTGGAGATAACTTGGAAATGATTTTTATTCCATTAGGATTTTAGGGTTTGGATTTATTTTCCAAGTGTTTAAATTTCCAGATACATTCATTGAGGAATGCATTTCTCTTGATTTGGATTTTGTTGAATTAAAACTTTAATTAAAGTTTGTTCAAGATGGGAATTTTAAGTTTCCATTTAGAAACAAAAGTTTCTTTTCACCCTAAAATTCAACAATAATTTATTTTATTTATTTTTCACATTACAAGATTTAGAAAATCTTGGGATGTGACATGTGCACACTGTCAACTTCACACACGTGGGGATGACCGGAGATTACAATAATTAAAGCACTTGGGTAGCATAGTAGATCTACTTATTCAACTATATTACAAAGCTCATGATCACATAAATATCACGCATAGAGAGAGAGATGAACACATAGCTACCGGTAGAGCCCTTAGCCTCGAGGGAGAACTACTCCATCCTCATCATGGGAGTCAGCAACGACGATGGAGATGGTGGTGGAGTCGATGGAGATGGCTCCGGGGGCAATTCCCCGTCCCGGCAGGGTGCTAGAACAGAGACTTCTGTCCCCTGAATCTCATCTTCGGTGGCGGCGGTGCCGCGGAACTTCTCGTGGATTGAGGATGGATGATTTAGGGCTTTTGCATCGAGGGCTTTATATAGGCGGAAGGTCAAGTTCGGTGGACGCCCGAGGGGCCCACACCACCTGGTGGAGCCCCCTGGCCGCGCCACCGTATGGTTTGGCTGCCTCGTGGCTCCTCTTCGTCTCCCCTTCGGTCTTCGTGTCGTGTCGGGTAAAATATTGACTTTGGCTTTTGTTCCGTCCAATTCCGAGAATATTTTTTTACTAACTTTTCTAAAACCAAAAACAGCAGAAAGCGGACAATTGGCACTGCGGCATCTTGTCAATAGGTTAGTTCCGGAAAATGTTTAAAAATGCCTCAAACTATAAACAAAACATAAGAAAGTTGATACAAAACAATCATGGAGCATCAAAATTATAGATACGTTTTCAATCATCCATTCCTCGAGTATAGTTGATCCAATCAACATCATACAAAACCAATCTATCTCATAGATCGACCACCAAAAACAGCAAATAGATCCAATCTATAGTCAACTTCATATCATATATGCGAGATCTCGAGCCTAAAACCAGAAGTTATCGCTCTGATACCACTGTTGGGCCACATAGAGATAAAAAACTTTTTCTCTCTAACGCGGTGATCCCAAGTTCTAGCTGAGGTAGAAGGCCGTGAGGATTACCACTAGACGCGCAGTTGCGGATTACTGATGAAGCATGCCAGTTGCTGTAGTGCAGTCCTCACCATTCGATCTGATCACGATCGTCGGGGTGCTGATCATACTGCACCGCTGCTAGTATCTACACGTACGAGGAGGAGCGCTAATGGTGAACTGCTAGGTTCGTTACGGCAGCAGGACTGAACTGTAGCTAGGGTTTCCAACGCATGGAATGACCTAATCACGGCACCTTTCTAGGTCTGTGTGCCCCAGTATATATAAGGAGTAAAAGTGGGCTCCACTCAATTGTGGCCTATTCACTAAAACCCATATTAGTCACTGTGAGTCCGACTCACCGACTTAGTTCAAATCCAGTTCAGGTCCAACCCAAATGGATTTCCGGTTCAGATCCCACTTGCTCCCTCTCTTAAGTGTGTGACCCCACAGGCTCATGATAACTTGGACATGATTGGAGTCCGGATCGCAATTGATTAATCGGTAGCTGCTCCTAGCAGAATGTGCCGACTCCCAAGTACCAAAGAGTCCTAACGACATGCCTTTTTAATGCGACTTGCGTCTGAGCCCCTTTTGTCTCATTATATACCTTATCAAACTGTAGGCGAATAATCGTCATCCCTTAAATAGTCTGACTCTCTTCTCGATCTAAGATAAGTGATTCATTTGACTAACTCTTAGTCGATCGCCTCGGTAAACCACTTAATTGAGTCACGCATGGCCATTCTTTCTGAATCATATCCCATGAGAGGGCCCAGAGAATATCTCTCCTGATGGAGGGACAAAATTTCATCTTGGTTATCCATATGACGCAGCTTGATTCTCAGTCGACCCGAACTCTGTCTTTATAACTGCCCTGTTATGAAACAAATTTTGACAAAACCTAAGTTGGTGATTTTCAACTCGGATTTTGCAACAACCTCGGGTCTAAAGATTACATTGATTAAGATATACAAATGAAGACTTGTTCATTGTATCTCAATATGGGTCAATCCGACTCGTTAAACTATTTAGCCAAATCTGCATAAGTTGGAATGGCATCATCATGCCCATAAAAAGTGGAACTGAATCATCAGCCGACTTTCACATTGATCTAAGTTGTGTGTCCAGCACAACCTCGATAACCAAGGATACTTAACATAGACAACATGAATGTATAGTTCCACAACTGAATCACATATTCAATGATATACACCGATGTCCATACAGGGACAACATAATAACTTTATGAATATAAAAGGAATTACATCATACATGATTAACTCTAGGGCATATTCCCAACACTAACACGTCTTAAAAGATAGTATCTATTATGGTCGAAAAGGTGTGTCAAAAATTATAGTAGAGTATCTAGGAGGAAAAGACATAAAAAAATACCGTTTAGGTTACCTCCTGTTTGAGAGGTATGTGCAATTAATTTACAGCCCAAAAATTACAGTTAAAGAGCCAAAAGAGGATGAATAAAAGAAAGGGTGAAATAGTTGTGTAGCATGGACCGATATGAGTGGAGAAAATATAGAATATTTTTGAAACATTATCGACAATCCTTATAAAACTACCGTCAATAAGTAAGGGTAGATTTACCGAAGATAGGTGCAATTAAATGCAGCCAAGAAATATTAGTCGAGAAGTGGGCCAAAAATTGTCGTCGAGGAGTCCAAAAAGAGGAACCATTTTTTAAAAAACATTGTCAACAAACATTAAAAATATGGTTCAAAATCTATTTTCCGAAAGATAGATGCAATTAAATAGGAACCATAAATTTTAGATACTAAGAGTCACACTAATAATTATCATTAAAAAGTATAAAAAGAAACATCAAACTTTAAGAAATACCGTCTAGAAAATCTATTGTCGACAAATGTTAAGAAATACCATTTACAAAATCTATTGTTTTGAAGGTAGACATAGTTAAATGCATGCTATTAATTTTAGCCAAAAACTCTCGCTAAAAATCACCGACGAGGGTTCTAAAAGGACAAACCAAAAATACAAAAAGAAAAAGGGAAAAAATATTGTACGGCTAAGTCTAGGCCAAAAATTATTATAGAAAATTCCAGAAAAAGAACCAATCTTATAAAATATTGTCGTCGCACATTAAATAATACTGTCTAAAATAAATTGTTTAGAATGTAGACACAGGAAAATGAGAAACGGAAATTTTAGCTTGTAACAGTCGCCCAAAGAAATTATCACAAAAAATCTAAAAAGAAACCACAACGTTAAAAAATACCGTCTAGAAAATCTGTTCTTGACAAACGTTAAAAAATAGGAGCAGTTAAAAGTCGCTCTAAAAATTACGATAGAAGAGTTTAAAAAGAGAAAAAATATAAAAAACTAAAAAAAGCGTTGGCAGTAACAGATGAACTGCAGCAGATGCGGCACTGTTACTTTCATGTGAACCGTAACCGGAGCAAGGAGAGGCCGTCATTCCTATGAGCGTTAATATATACTAGGAAACTTGGCACGGCGTCACGTCGTGCCCGTGGCGGTGTATATAGTTAATTTTGATCCAGACTTGTGTATTTGTTAGGTGTGAGATAGCACTGCCAATATAAGATAGCTGATAGATATACTTACACTGGATTAATGGCAGGTTATGTCGACTTGCACTGGATACATAATTTCACTGGACTTAGGTCAGACGGTGCCGATGCATGGATTAGGTTGCATTACAGAGAAGACACATTCTAATTACACTATTGTCAGACATATATGAATATATCCTAAGGTACGCATTACACTGAGCTAAACATACTACGGATTTGATTCTACTGCTTTTTTTCCATTAGTTGTGTCTGTCGTTGTCCTCTTGGTTCGAGATATCTTACGATGCGAGCCAATTGCTAAGATCCACATTATCAAGGATACACTAAATCTACAAAGGGATGAACCACGCGGCATTCTCACTCCTTAGTTCCCCTGTTTAGGACAGTATCCTCCTGACATCTCACTTCTGATGTGTATGCTCACAATAAGGAGAAAAAAAGGTTAGTATGTATCTCAGCCAGAAAAAAAGGTAATTTTATCAATTTAGTAACGGCCTCCTAAATTATCTTTTAAAAGGCTGTGATAACACATAGTTACCATGGCACTAAATTGTCATAATCCTAAAACTCCATCTATGTGGTGGCAGAGATATTAAACCCATGCTCCAAAATTATTTCGTAAAAGTTTATGATAACAAAAACTTACAGATGTAGGTGATTCATGCCATTCAAAAGGCTGGACGATCCCAATTCTCATAGAAGTAAAGAACTAGATTGCAGCAAAAGAAACAGCAAAGATTTGTTACTTCATGAAAACACAGGTCAGCAAGTACATTAACGGACCAATTCACCATAAATGAAACAGACATTAGAAGAATCGAAATGCTTTTTACTGTAAATTATTTATAAAATCATTTATAGAATATACATTGGAGCCATCCAGTTCAGTGGGAAGGATGGCAACAGACTAAAATAGAAAACACACATGCGTATTATTTTCTTAACAACTGTACATGTATCCTAAGAAGAAATAATAGCTACTAATCGGATAGAAATACCATTTTTGCAAGCTTTTCACAAATTCTATTGATATAAGTTACAATGTGATGACTCAACAATCACAATCAACTTTCGTAGTGCAATGAGTGATTTAACTGAACCACAAAAATAAGAGCAATGACCACTGTTTACATGCCATGTTTTCAGGCTAAATTAAACATCACCAAATTCAACCCAAGTCTGGACTAATTTATAGTGCGCAAAAATACCACGAAAGTATACCATTTCACAAATACAAAAATACCAGCCTTACATCAATTAACAATGGTTAAAGGACATGAGAAGATCCAAGAGCATCAATATTATAATATACTGAGTATCAAGATTACATAAAGAAAATATATATTCTGGTGCTCCTTTTCTAGTGCAACCAAGGAAGCTTAACTAATGTAAAATGCCCCGACAACATTAACAACAATCCATGAGGAATTATTTTATAGGCTGAGAAAAATGGACCAATGATTTTCCACACAAATTTAAGAGAATGGAATTGCATAAATACCGTAGAGAAATTAGATGCACACCTTATCTTCTTCATCAACCTGAATATTTAAAAACAGACGGCAAGATAGCTTCGTTATTTCGTCCTGTCAACTTGATACCAAGCTTGCAGCTTTGTCCTCTACATCATCATCCTAGTATCCCCCTCTTGTAATGTGCTGATCTTCAAAGCAACTTTGTGCATGTGCTATTGTGTCAGGTAAACATAACAGTACAAATTGGATCAAATGCGAGGAGAGCAAGATCTGTTGGCTATGAATGTATCGATAATGTAGGTAAAAAGGGCAGACAATTCTAATTTTTTAACATTTGCCTGTAAAAACAAAATTATGAACAAATCGGTAATATATATCATGTTTTATCAATACAATTCCTACTCTTTGATTAACACCATTTGCTATGATTAATCCGCGATAGACTTTCCTTCATAAACCTGCATTTGGAATTTCACAATTTTTAGTCTCAATATTTCCCTTTCAGGAGCATCCTATTTGAATTTCTTAAATTCATGTTGAATACTGTTTTGTAAGTTGAATATAACATATTTTGAGAAGACATAATAAAATTACACCTGGGAATGTCTCATATGGTGAACCTTATATTTGACTAACAGACATCATATGCAAAACGGAAAGGGAAACAAACATGCATAAATTGGAACCGAAACTTAGAATTACCAACAAAGGTCTTCCACGCACCTGGTCAGCTGGAGAAGGAGCAGACTGGCAGGACCTTTCATCTACAATCTATCAATAAAGAATCTCTCGTACTTCGTCACGAAACCATTCATCGAGGAAGCTGGCATAATAATCCGTTTTAAAACAAAATCATGAAATCTGACATAGGTCGATCACTTTGATGCCGAAGCGACCGGGCGCAAAGTAGAGTCGACCAGCTCGAGCGGTCCGACGCTGAGATCTCATTGATCAGCCCGACTGCATAAAGCATAAAAGGAGGAGAATTTGTGATTAGAACACTTAACCTACCGGATGAAATCTGTAAGCGAAACCAGATGAATAGCAGCCGAAAATAAATTGATAGAAACACATTACCAGGTGACAAATCCTACGAAGTGTGACGACGTAGGAGCGGCAGAAACGATGGGCCAAACTGGCCGCCCACGCCCTGGCCTCAGCCTGTAAGTGGGAATGGGCTGCCCACGGGGCCGCCAGCCCATCCCACCTTTTTTTCTTTAGTGGAGACCCATTAGTTACAGAGAAAAAGATTAGGGTCCCACGGTTCCATCTTGAACCGCCCCGCCGTCCCCATTTCCTCCCCCTGCTCGCCCCCTCGAGATCCCGCTCCATTGGTCCACTCCTCCCGTCGGCAGCGGCATCACGTCCATGCCAAGGACCACAGAGCAAGGAGGCTAGGGGGACGGCGATTTTCAGGCAGTTCTTGTCCGTGTGAAGATCGAGGCCACCGCTGGCGATGTGCTTAGGTCAGGGCCTTCCTCCAAGAAAAAGGGGAAAAAGGTAGCTCTCTCCCTCTTGCTTAAATTCAATCCTCGTTTGATGGGTGGGGATTGGTTGTCAGTTCCAATTTTTGGTTACACGGGAAGTTCTTGATCTAGGAGCTAGGATAGACATGGAACCTCCCAGCTAAGAACCATGTAAGCCAAGTAAGCAAAGAAAGAACAATGACCTACAAACATGAAACGAATTGTTGTTTAACCCTAATAAGAATACATCGTCATTGGAAAACTTCTGTACATGAGCTTTTGCCATTTGTGCTGACTTTACTAGCCTTACAATCTGTGCCAGGGCACTCTCTGATCCAACAATCAGATGCATGGCTAGATAACCCATCGTTCCTGATTCATCCTCCTTATGAAGAAGCATCAGATGCATGTTAATTAGTTTTTTAACTAATCATGAGTTAAAACAATGAAAATTACAATCGGATAGTTTAATTTCTGCAAGTAAACCATTTGGAAGTTAAATAATGAAGCTCGGTATACCTTAACTGCATATTAGTATATTGTGAACTGCAACTTACAGAGCACATCGAGAAACTACAGCACCTGATACCACTGGCTGCTTCAATCCCACTGGCTGAGGCCAAGTACAACAGTTTTTGTTTTGGAAATGCGGTCAAAAGGCGCACAAGATTCATCGATATCTGAAATTAAATCACCATGGATGCTAAATTTGTTTTGGAATCAGATTGAGATACCTGTCTTGAAAGAATAAACAATCCAAATAGAAACTCTATGCTTAAATGTAAACTTAGTGATTAAACACAATATAGCATTATAGTACAGTAGATACTCTGGGCTTCAGAAACTCTAGCATGTTTTGAAACATTTGATGATCAATATGCACTTGTTCCTAATCAGTATGTAATGCTTTATGAGAAATTTATATACTGTGTGCTTGTGGTTGCCTACTGAACATTTTTATCATTTGTTCAGCAGGGCAGGATTCCAACGAGGTTATGACCACGCAACTGCAAGATAATAAATATGCAAGTGATATCTCGGAAACGTTGAGCAGCACAAGCCTTTGATTTTCTTGGTTTGTTGGGTGGATGTGCAGTAGGAATTTCTTATTCTGGTCAGACTTTGACAATCTGATCATGCTATCATGTGTTGCAATTTAGGTCCATGTGGGGACGCAGAGCGGTAGCGAGATCCAGTGGAAAAAGAACCGCAAGAAGGTACGTTGATGGATTTCTTGGCTTTAAATCATTCTTGTTAACTTGTCTGGGTTAGTTACTGCCGCTTTGCTACATTGGGTTCCAGTCATCTTCGACGGTTGTGGCCTCTTGGCACTAGCGTGAGTGTGATCTCTTGGAACTAGCTTACATACTACGAAAAACTTTGATTATTAGTTGTACAGAACTAGGTCATGTAGCATCTCTTGGTTGCTTGCTGCTTAGTTTACTTACAAATGTAGCAGCAGATCTATTTCTGTTTGTTTGTGATACATTTAAACCGTGTCTCTCGAGTGTCCACAAATTCACCTTTAAAAACCTTGTTAACTTTGACAAATCGAAAATTCATTGCATCTTTTATTGGCCAAAGAGTGGAATTTGCATCTAGTTTCAAGATGAAACGAGAGTAGAATTTGCATCTATGCCTGGCCAGATTCTTTAATAGTATCTGCAAATATATAATATAATGACTTTTGCACTAGTCTGTTGCACTTGTGCAGTACTGCTATTTTTTCATGTGATTTTGTGGTCCTTAACCAGCTACCAGATGACAAACACTATTTAAATGAAGGTTTCTTCAACCCATCTGCTATATCAGTGACCCTGTTTCTTAATGTTCTGTTTCTAGATGGATTTTTTTACCATACAAAAAAAATTCGCATTTAATTACACGTTGCAAGTTGTAAGTTGCAAATATAGTTGCAAGATCCTCGAGATAGTTGCGTTAAATTCCTATTTTTATCAACAATCTTCCTATTTTTCATAGGCTTCATATCAAATTCGCCGAGATGGTTACAAGATCTATGAGATAGTTGAAATTTCTATGATCAATACACGACTGCTTGCAATACAGAACACTTGCTAAAATTTATTGCATTGCTTCAGGTCCTCCGCTGACAGAGATGAGGAGGCCAGACCTCATCGGTCACCTCCATCTGTAGGACGGTGCCCGGAACCGTGTAGTGGCATACGAAGGCGCATTGCCTGTTGCAGAGTCAAAGCGGAGGCCGACGTGGAGCGTCTCCCGGAAGGCGTCTCCATGATTCGAGCTCGCCGGCGTCCTCCATGAGTGCAATCTTGCCGGTGTGCCGAGGCAGGATACTGCACTATCCATGAGTGCGAGCTCGCCAGCGTGCCGAGGCAGGATATGGCGTCCTCCATGAGTACAAACCTGTCATATTGTTGCAACTTCCTGCGGCATTTTTGTGTTTATTATTGTGAGATATTCGCATGTTTTCATTTAGTGTACTGGTTTGATGTCTAAACACTGCCCGATGAGTCGTGATGCTATGCTTGTTTTCAAGTTTGTGACTCTTCGGGTCGTGGGAATGCCAAAGGGTCCTAGTGTGTCGCTGCTCACTGAAGTAGCGCGGTGATGCTGATGCTTAAAGCGCTGGTGGGCTTAGGCGGTCAGCTGGACGCCGCGTAACATAAATTGATATTGCTGGGGCACATGCCTGGCCCAAGAAGTACATACATACTTCCCTTCGGCGCGCACTGTCGGAAGAACCGACCACAAACGAAGAATCGAGTCTCCATATCCCGCATCAGCATTGCGACAGGGGTCCCTCTGCAGCCAGCACCGACGCTTCCTGTCAACCACATGGCAACCAGCCTCTGTCCCCCGCCGGGCGCCGCCTGTCAAGCTGCCGCGGCTGGCCCACGATGATGGAGGCGAGACGACGCACAGGCGTCTCCACCGACGCAGACGCCGGCTAGGAGACCGGGAAGGCGCGACCACCGCTACGACCTTAGGGGGAGCCGTTCCTAGGGCCTCGCAGTAGGAGAACACTAAAAAAGAGGGAGGAGAGGAGGAGGAGATGGACGCCTACGGCTGGGCAGTGGCGTTCATGGAGGAGGGGGAGACTGGGAGGTGATGAAGATGACGGGATGGAACATGAATATTCTAGAGAGGCGCCCGTAGATATATATCGGTAGTCAGCACCGCTTTGACCCGGAAGACCGGGATCAGGATCGGAAGCTACGGGACATGAAGAGATCGTCAGTCAATTAAAGCGTTGAAAAAAAGAAAAAAGAAAATGGACGTGCGGCTCTACGCTGACCTACGCGTCATGATTTTATTGGCTAAAATTAGACCATCTACAGTACCCATTCGGTAACCTAAAGACGTGGATCGCTATTAGGCCGAGAACTTTTCGCCCTTTAATATACGTAGGTATAATCTATCTATATATATATAGGTTTGTCGCACCAGATTTTTCGTCCGCTTTTACGTTGGACGCTTTTGCCCCTGATGTTTTGAAATAATTACCCGCCCTGCCACCGCTAAGTGCCATCCTCTCTCCACTCGCGACTGCCAGCGCCTCCTTTGAACTGTTGACTGCAGCTTCCCCGCCGTCAAGCTCCCGCGACCAGCGCCGCCCTCTACCGGCTCATGCGCCGCCCGCCTCCCTCGACCGCTTTACTCCGACCGGAGCTCCTCCGATCGCAAATTCCCCGGCCGCCGTCGCCACTACTTAACCTCCTAATGTGCCGCCAAACCGATCCTTCCAGATCTTTTCCCCTCTGTTCTCCACTTCTCGGCCATGACTGCGAGCTAGCGCCGCTTCACGTTGTCGCTGTAGTCCTTGCCGACCAGCACCGAAGCCGGGGATCTCTTTGTCGTGCCGCTGCCGATCGATCGGAGCCCATAGGAGGAGCCGGACGTGCCCGCCTTGTCTTCCCCTTTTCTTCCCGCCGGAGCACTATCGCAGTACCTTGCCGTCACCGTCATCTTCGTCCTCCCCCATCCAAGCCTGGGTCGCCACGAGCATATGGGTGAGCTTATCGTCCATACCCCCTCTTCCCTCGTCCAATTCCTTTTCGTTTTTGAGCCTCGCATCGACGTCGAGCTTCCTCCGCTGGCTGTCGTCGTTGTTTTTCCCCTCCGGTGTTACGATGATGGAATTTATCACGGGGACGAGTTCCCGGTAGCTTTCGCGTCGATTTGTGAGCCTGCACGCGTCCTAGCGCCGCCAAAACGAGGGTCGCCATCGTGGTCACCTGTGCTCCGGCGCAACCTGTACCACAACGTAGAAGTTCAGAGCCTCGTCCTGTTATCTTCAGGTTCGTCAGGAACCTGAGTCTCGGCCTTGATCCATTCAATTAAAAGGAGCACGCGCTATGCTCTGGATAAGAATTTCCCAACCGTACATGGACATATTCCCGATCCTTCTACGGAGTACCAGTGAGTCTGAAGATCAAATCCTCCTTGGAGCAATTAACTTCATCCTTTCTTTTTAATATCGACAATCCACTATTAGTGGAGATATTAAAGCTGATGCTCGATGGAGCTTCATCCGTTGCTGGTACAAACGGTTGTTGTGCCCTCTTTTCGCGGGGTGAAGATGCTGCTATTTCACACCTTTTGGCTTTGGATGATATAACTCACGGAGTCATAAAGTAAGACTAGAGAAGAAACGAGCATGCTTGGCTAGAGAAAAATATAGGAGATGATAACAGCAGATCTGTGGTGTTTAAGAGAATTTGGTATTTTTTTAAAATGCTCCATTACACGGTGCTGCTTCAAATTTGTGTAATTTAGTTTTTTCTAAGGTTATAGGTAGTCTTGTCGAAGAAAGCTTCTTACTTACTATTTAAATTTATCATCTTGTCACTATTTTTTATACTTCCACCGCTTCACTTGCTCAATTTTGAAAGCCCGCAGAAATGCAAAACACCCCTACCATGATGGCCTTTTCTTCTCCGATGACCAGCTTGCTCCAACCTCTGTCCAATCCAGCTTACTCCTTGCATTTTAGCAGCTAATGATTTCTTCCACAAGCAATACACATTGCAGAGGCTAACAATCTGATTTCAACATTGCTCAGACCATACATAGCAAATAGCACAACTGAACAAATAATACAAATGTTTTTACGATACACTCTCTAATGTATGTCCATGGAAGCAAATAGCACAACTGAATAAATAGTACAAATGTTTTTAGGATGCACTTTCTAATTTATGTCCACAGAAGCATATTTTTTGTTGAGAGGGATAAATCCCCAATGTATGTCGATGGAAACACATTTTCTATTTGACTGAAACACTTCTTATTGCTTTGGAAGTGCAGTCTGAAGTTGTTAAAATTCATGCCTGTATAAAGCATCTTGCAGAAGTCATTCAACATGATGTTTCATGATACTTGTTCAAAATAAAAGGATGCTTCTAGATAATTTTGGAGGATATCTACCGTGAACATCCTGATTTTTAGGCTTAACATTTTTGTTCAGAGCGGTGAAATTTAAGCATTCTTATTTGCCATTTTGTACATTGTTCTCAAAATATTGTACTATAAATTTTTTTGTCCAGAGATGGATTATTTGGAGTCCTCTTGTACCTTTACAGTAAGGACAAGAAAAATACATTGCAGCAAATAATGAAAACTCTTCTTATACTGTAAATTGTTTTAGTATGCAAAAAACATCCTGCCATACTACAAAATTTACAATATCGGTTGTGTTTGGTACATCGAGAAAAAACAGTCCCTTCTTATGACAGAAAATTTTCACCTCCGTGACAAACTCATTGCGTATGGCTCATAATTTTGGCTTTGTCCCTTTCCATCGTTATTACCCCCACCGGTCCATTCTTACCAACGTCAGAGCTCGACTTATGGGTTGGCACTCGCCATTCCGTCACCGTGTTGTATTCCCGAACACAGTGAGCCTCCGTTGTGGTCTTAAATTTTTTTTTGCGGTATGGGCTTTAACAATATATAATCAGTGAGGTAGCTGTTCAAATTGATTATAATTTTTTTATCCCAAATTAATTTTATGTGGATATTGCATGAATGTATATTATCTTTAGGTGTGTGCTAAGAAAAAAGTTAGAGGACCGTAGCAACGCACGGGCATTTATCATAGTATAATATAATGATTTTCTATGCAGTTTTGTCTACCAAGTCAAAAGGGACAACTTGTCCGCTTTGAACCCGATAAGGCCCGCGCGGAGCAAAACCCCAATTTAAAGGCCCTCAACAGCCCAACTTCCTCCACTAGAGCGTCCACCGGGACGTGCTATACACCGCTCCTTGCGGCGCCTCAGAGTAGCGCCGCATGAAGGGCACCCTTACATGGGCGGGCCTCTCCAATCAGACTTAGTTTCCGTGTTTATTTTTTAGATCGGTATAAGGTTCCTATTTTGTGCTGCTAGAATGCTGCTTCCGAACATGCACGATCGCATGTTTCTGTTCCTATTGTTAGGTTGGTTCCTATTTCTATTTCCTTTTCCTGTATTTTAATTTAAACTCCGAAAATTTTTATAATAGTGATTTAAAACCCACGAACATTCTTAAAATATTCATGAAGATTTTTTAGAAATAGTAAAAAAAGTTAAAAAAAAAAAGAATAAGCGAAAAAAGATGAACATTCTTTGATAAAAATCATGAACCATTTTTCGAAACTATTGAACCATATTTCAAAATTCATAAATAATTTATAGAAAATCTTGAACTTTTTTAGAAACCATGAATATTTTCCAAAAATCATGAACCAATTTTTGAAAGTCATGAACCAAATTTCCATATTCCTAAACAATTTTTAAAAAGCATGAACATTTTTTAAAAAGTTCATGAATATTTTTTTTAGAATCATGAACAACTTTTAAAATTTGAACATTCAAAATCATGCAAATTTTTTAAACCATGAAGCAATTAATAGAACCATGAACCAATTATTCAAATCATGAACCACAAATTTAAATTCATGAACAATTTTTCAAATGTCATGAACAAAAAAATTAAAATCATAAACCAAAATTTTAATTCATGAATAACTTTTTTAATGTTATGAACATTTTTTTAAATCATGAACCAATTTTTATAATCATGGACAAAATTTTGAATCCTGTGACCACCTTTTCCAAATTTCTAAACCTATTTACGGAATCCATGAACATCTTTTTAGACCATAAACAATTTTTTGAATCTCATGGACACTTTTTCCAAATCTCTAAACCTATTTACGTACTCCGCGAAAACATTTTATAAACATCCATAAATTTTTTTTCATACCATGTGAACTGGTTTGTGAATCTATAAATAATTTTGAACCTCGTGAACCATTTGTTGAATCTGTAAAACCTATTCTATAATCTATGAAAAACATTTTAAACCTCGTGAAGATATTTTTAAACTACTTGAACAATTTTTAATATTCGAGAAACATAGAAACGAGGTGAAGAAATTAAAGAAATAAATAAATATAGAAGAAAAGGGAAGAAGGAAAAGAAAGGATAGAAAAAAAGCAAACAGGAAAAGAAAGTAATAAAATAAGCAACTACCCGCCGGACGCCCTGAAATAGCGCGATTCTGGCGGGCATTTCCGACTGTTATCCCGCGTCACCGCGCCCCGCCCCCTCCCATCCCGGGCGCATGACCATGTCCAAAAAAGGAAAGCTGACTTTTCCCCCAAATTTGGGACCATCTTCCTCTCTAAGCAAAAACTCAAAACCCGAAACCAAAATCCCCCCAGATCTAGCGCTATCCCCCTCCCCCGATTTCGCACATGTCCATATCGCCTTCATCCTCTAGACAAGATTGTCATTGCAGCTCCACCTTAACACCTTGATGCCCAGCGTCCTGCTCCTGAAAAGTAAAAAAAGGAACACACAGGAAAAACAGCAGGTACTTCTCAAATCAAATCTTCAAATCACCATGATTTTGGTAGTAAAATCTCTATATGGTTCTCAAGATGACAATATACTGCTGCACAACATGAATCTAAACAAAAACAGGGCATCTACAACTAATTTACTCCTCAATTTTGCATCTGAGATATGTCCAATATTGTTCAAACTATAAGAAATCAATCATCCTAAGCTTCAGTGACAGTATATGGTGATCCCTTCATTACAAACAACTAATTTAGGACAACTAACAACTAAATAGACATGACATCCTATTATTGTTTCATCTTAAATTCTGATATGATGAATATTTTGGTTGAACAGCTGTTAAACCATGGAAATTAACCTTAATGCAGAACCAGATCAAGAAATAGACGAAGAGGAGCATGTTGATGTTTCACACACAATTGCTATTGTGCAAGTTAGGAATGAAGGTATGATGATTATATGCAATCAACTTATCCAGCAGTATTTAACAGAAGTTATCCAAGCATATCAGTACAAGTTATCCACTAACTAAAACTATAGTTATATATGCATATGAGTACAAGTTATCCACTATCTAAAACTATAGTTATCCATGTTTATGAGTAAAATTTATCCACTAGCTAAATCTACAGTTATCCATCCATATGAGTACAAGTTATATACTATCTAGAACTATAGTTATTCATGCTTACATATAGAACTTGTAGGGTTTGTAGCATGGAAAACAAAAAATTCTATCGCATGAACACACAAAACCAAGATCTAATCTATGACAAAGCCAAGATCTAATCTACGAGATCGGTGCAACGAGATTGTGGAGAACTAACCCTTGTAGATCCAAAGCGTTTAACGAGATAGGATTCTCGTGGTTGATATATTCGATCACTTGTCGATCTCAAGATCATGTAGACGATCCTTCCGGTGCCGCGTTCCGACAGCGCTTCCGTAGTCGGTCACACGTACGGTAGTTGATGAAGACATTTCTCTCCCTTGTTCTAGTAGGGCAGCGAAGGTTGTAGATCTCCTCAGAATACCAACAACACGACGGTGTGGTGGTGGAGGAGGAGAGATTTCTGCAGGGCTTCGCCTAACCCGAAGCAGGACGGTGGACGAGAGAGAAGAGAGAGGAGGCTAGGGTTAGGCGCCAATAGACCAGGGGTGTGGAGGGGTGTGGAGGGGTGCGCCCCCACCCCTCATTATATAGGTGGAGGGCGGCCGGCCAAGGGTTCCCAGCCTAGGACGTGTACCCCCCCAACTCGGCCACCAAGGGAAGATCTAGAAACCTTTTCCATCAAGTCTTCCTTCTTACCAAAAACTAGAGTTTGACTTTTCAAACTAGGAATTGACTATTCAAACTAGGGTTTGACCCTTTTACTAGTCTTGGCAGAATTGGTCCTTTAGGGTTTGGTGCAGCTAGACCCTAGGGCATACCACTATCCAAGTGACCCCCTTACGGGGTGGTGGAACCACTGGTGGTCCCTCTAGAACATTCTAGAAGTATCCGATCAAAACACCGAAACTTTCCCGAACCCTAGAAAACCACTTTCCTTATATGAATCTTATTCTCCAGACCATTCTGGATCTCCTCATGATGTCCTAGATCTAATCCGAGACTCCGAACAACGTTCGGTCTCCAACTCATATTCAATATCTACTTTAAACAACATTGAATCCTTAAGTGTGTCTCCCTATGGCTCGTGAACTATGTAGACATGATCGAGACACATCTCTGATCAATAAGCAATAGAGGGATCTGGAAATCCATATGTCTCTCACATATTTCTATAATGACTTCATGATCGAATGAACTATTTACATATGGTACCTATTCCCTTTGTCATGCGATACTTTACTTATCCTCATTACCGATAAGTACTCTTTACTCGTTCCGTGATATGACATCCCTTGTGACCTAATCACATGCTTGCAAGCCAATTGGATGACATTCCACTGAGAGGGTCCAGAGTATATCTATCCGTCATATGGATAGACAAATATCACTCTTGATCCATGTGCTTCAACACATACTTTCATAATACCTAATGCCACTTTTATAACCACCTAGTTACGGATGTGGTGTTTGATGTCATCAAAGCATCCATCCGGTGATGGTGATTAACATGATCTCATGGTCGAAGGATTAGGTTACTATGTATTTGAAAGCTTATAGCAAAAGAACTCTAAATGACTTGATCTTATGCTATGCTAACTATAGGAGTGTGTCCATCACATCATTCTCCTAATGATATGATGTTGTTATTAATAATATCTAATGTGCATGATCAGGAAACCATGATCATCTATTAATCAACAAGCTGGATTAACAAGAGGCTTACTAGGGACTCTTTTATGTTCACAAAACACACAAGTATTAATGTTTTTGGTTAATACAATTATAGCATGGGATGTAAGCATTTATCATAAACACAAAGATATAATAATAACCACTTTATTATTGCATCTTGGGCATATCTCCAACAGTCTCCCACTTGCACTAGAGTCAATAATATTGTTTGATAAACTTTGTGCATTCAACACCTATGGCTTTCTGGTGTTGTATATACACGATTGCTAGTGGTAAAAATAATATTCATATCTGACACTTCTAGGTCCGTGTGTATTTGCATGCATTTGCATCTCTACGCATTACCCATTCTTCAATAAGATGGCATTGCATAAATTTGGTCCTTTGGTGAGACCTTTAGTTCCTTGGGGTTAAAACATGTTGATACAATTGTCGTACAATATATATTTATAGTAATAGCCCACTGTGAACCACACCTAGTTTGATAACAAACTACTTGACACAAATGCCCTCTTTTGCTGCTACAATAGCAGTCACATACTTAACCCTTTTGTTATAGTATCTGTCACAATGTCTTAACTTTGGAACTCATCCAAATCTGTTATGAACTTTCTTTCCATTACATTGTGCCACCCATAGTTTAAATTGAGATAAACTTAATTTGTATCTTGTGACGAAACTAGTACCAATGTAACACTTTACAATGAACTGTCTATCTATTTGTCACTGATACGTCGTAAATGTATCTATAGTTTTTGATGCTCCATGCTTGTTTTGTATCAACTTTGTTATGTTTTGTCTACACTTTGAGGCTTTTATACATTTTCTGGAACTAACCTATTGACAAGATGCCACAGTGCCAGTTGCATGTTTTATGTTGTTTTTTGGTTTCAGAAAATTTAGTAAAGAAATATTCTTGGAATTGGACGGAACAAAAGCCAAAGTCAATATTTTACCGGAGCAAAGTCGGAGTCCAGAGGGGCGACGAAGAGGCTCCACAGGACGGTTGCACCACCCCTGGCGTGGTCCCACCCTAGGTCGCACCAGGGCATGGTGTGGGCCCCCTGGCCCTCAACTGACCTCGCCCCTTCGCCTATATAAACACCCTGAGGCAGAAATCCTAAGAACCCGATCAGAAATCCACGAAAGATTCTGTAGCAGCCGCCACCATCGTACCTAGATCGAGGGATCTGAAGCTCTTCCTGGCACCCTACTAGAGGGGAGATATCATCCCGGAGGCCTTCTTCATCACCATGCCAGCCTCCGGAGTGATGCGTAAGTAGTTAACCCTTGGACTATGGGTACATACAATAGCTAGATGGTTGTTTCTCCTCTTTTGTGCTATCATGTTTAGATCTTGTTAGCTCTGTTCATGATCAAGATCATCTATTTGTAATCCTACATGTTGTGTTTGCAGGGATCCGATGGATATTGAGATACTATGTCAGATTGATTATTGATTCTATCATGTCTATGTTATTTGTGATCTTGCATGCTCTCCATTGCTAGTAGATACCTTGGCCAAGTAGATTCTTGTAACTCCAAGAGGGATTATTTATGCTCGATAGTAGGTTCATGCATCTAGTAATCTAGGAGAGTGATAGAAACTTATAAAGTTGTAGATGTGTTGTTGCTACTAGGGAGAAAACAACAATCCTTTGTCCAAGGGCAATTGTATTGTTTACTTTACACACTTTGTTTAAGGCAATTATCTGTTTATTGCAACTTAATACTAGAAGGGGTTCGAATGATAACCTGAAGGTGGTTAGTCATAGATGCAGTTGGATTACGGTCTATGTATTATGTTGTAATGCCCAATCAAATCTCGCAGAGATCAAGATGTCTAGTATATGCATTGTTATGCATTCTCAATCTGTCAATTGCCCCATTGTAATTTGTTCACCCAGCATGCTATTTATCTTATGGAGAACACCTCTAGTGAACTGTGGACCCCGGTCCATTCTTTACCATTGATATACCATCTACTGTTTACTGTTTACAAATACTACAAGAAATTACTATCTTCCACACTATACGTTTAATGCTTTGTTTTCAGCAAACCGGTGTGATTGACAACCTCACTGTAAGTTGGGGCAAAGTATTGTGGTTGTGTTGTGCAAGTTCCAAGTTGCTAGCAACACCTTGGAGTTGTTTCCTTACTCCTACTGGTTCGATAACCTCGATTTCATAACTGAGGGAAACTTGATGTTGTGCTCATCATACCTTCCTCTTGGGTTCCCAACGAGCTCTACATATCTGATCCATCAAGCACTTAACTGGAACCGTTTCCTGGGAGATAAGGACAGCTTCAATCTCTTCCTCCCCGTCAATCACTTTTGAGGGAGAAAGAAGATTCTTGCAAGGAGAGTCTCTCACAACCAATCTCTTTACTTTGTTTTTGTTTTGCTTAATTTATTTTGCTTTTTTTGCTTGTTTAATTTAATAAAAAATACAAAAAAAATAGTTGTACTAGTTTGTTTATTTTTATAAAAACACAAAAAAATTAGTTCCTACTTCAGTTTCTATTTCTGTTGGCTTGCTTTAATCCTGCAAAAATTAATACTCCTGAAAACACCAAGTTGTGTGACTTCACTAGCACAAACAACAACGATTTTATGTGTACACCTATTGCTCCACCTGTTCCTGAAGCTACTTTCTTTGAAATTAAACCTGCTTTGCTGAATCTTGTTATGAAAGAGCAATTTTTTGGTGCTAGTTCTGATGATGCTGCTGACCACCTTAATAATTTTGTTGAACTTTGTGAGATGCAAAAATATAAGGATGTAGATAGAGATATTATTAAGATTAAATTGTTTCCTTTCTCTTTGAGAGGAAGATCTAAAGAATGGTTGCTATCTTTGCCTAGAAATAGTATTGATTCTTAGATTAAATGCAAATATGCTTTTATTGGAAAATATTATCCTCCTGCTAAGATTATATCTATGAGAAGTGAAATAATGAAATTTAAACAATTTGATAATGAACATGTTGCTCAAGCTTGGGAAAGAATGAAATCTTTGGTAAAGAATTGCCCCACTCATGGACTGACTGCTTGGATGATTATCTAAACCTTTTATGCAGGACTAAATTTTTCTTCAAGGAATCTGTTGGATTCTGCTGCTGGTGGTACCTTTATGACCATTACTTTGGGTGCTGCAACAAAGCTCCTTGATAATATGATGGTTAATTATTCTGAATGGCACACTGAGAGAGCTCCACAAGGTAAGAAGGTAAATTCTGTTAAAGAAACCTCCTCCTTGAGTGATAAAATCGATGTTATTATGTCTATGCTTGTTAATGGAAAAAACTCATATTGATCCAAATAATGTTCGTTTAGCCTCTTTGGTTTCTCAAGAAGAGCAAGTTGATGTGAACTTCATTAGAAATAACAATTTTAGCAACAATGCCTATAGGAATAATTTTGGTAATAACAATTGTAGGCCATATCCTCCCAATAATGGTAATGCTTATGGAAATTCATACAACAACAATAGAAGTGCACCCTCTGAACTTGAGGTCATGCTTAAGGATTTTATTAGTAAACAAACTGCCTTCAATAAAACTATTGAGGAAAGCTTCCGAATGCTGAAAAAAATATTTCATCTTTGTCTGAAGCACCATCTTCTTTGATTAATAAAATGGCTGCTAAACCAGAAACTATGGAAAATCCCTTTGCTGCTACTAATGCCATACAAGTTAGAATTGATGAAAATGTTAGAATGTTAGCTGAATTGCATGCTAGGTGGGAAAGAGAAGATGAAATTGCTAGATATAGTAGTGTTTGTACTATTACCACCACCAACGTTGATGCTAGCAAACCACCTAAAATTCCCATTCCTTTTTCCAATAAAAATGCTAAAATTCTTCGAAATATGGGAAACCATAATTCTACTACCTTGGATGCTAATTTTGATTTTGATCTTGATGGTTGAAATATTTATAAATTAATTATGTTCTTACAAAATCTAGCTAGAAGTCCTAATGCTAGTGCTATGAATATGGCTTTTACAAAACACATTACAGATGCTCTCATGAAAATTAAGGAAGAAAAATTGAAACATAAAGCTTCTATTCATAGGAAATTATAAGATGGTTGGGAACCCATCATTAATATGAAAGTGAATGATTTTGATCTCAAAGCTTTATGTGATCCTGGTGCTAGTGTCTCTATTATGCCTATAAAAATTTATGAAATGCTTGATTTGCCACCATTGGAAGATTGTTATTTGGATGTCCATCTTGATGATAATGCTAAAAAGAAACTCATGGGGAGCATTAATGATGTTCTTATAATGGTTAAAAATGCCTTTGTCCCTGTTGATTTCTATGTTTTGGATGTTGAATGCAATGCTTCTTGTCCTATTATTTTGGGAAGACCTTTTCTTAGAACTGTTGGTGCAATTATTGATATGAAGGAAGGCACCATTAAATATCAATTCCCATTCAATAAAGGTATAGAACATTTCCCTAAAAAGAGAGAGAAGATACCTTTTGCTTCTCCTATTAAAAAAAAGTTGATGTTAATTCTACCTCATTCGAAAATAGTTGATTCTTGCTTTCTATGCCTAGCTGAAAGGTGTTAAAGAAAAACACTATTGGGAGATAACCCAAATTATTTTTATTTTAAGTAAGTTTTTATTTTATTTAGTCTTGTAAGTTATTTCCTCTGTAATAACCTCTACTTATCCTTGTTGTGTGGTTTTTGTGCCAAGAATAACCTCTAATAAGAGAGAAGTAAGATTTGGGGAAGTTGCTGTCCCGAAACAGATTTTTGTGCCTCACTGTAAAAAATTGTGAAAAATACCAGTACATCAAATTGAGTTGTAATTTTTTGTGCATATTCCCCAGGTTATTATCTAACTTCCATTAGTTTCACACTTTTCGATTTGATCAACAAAAGGTCTTCGAAAAAATCAGTCTTTACCTGCTGGCATGTTTTGATAGATTTCTGTCATTATCTGCATTTGCCTCTTAATCGGTTTCTTTTGAGTTCTCTTTGATCACTTGAGCTTTTAAAAGGAATTGCTACAGTAGTTTGTGTTTTAATGGAAGTTTTACTTGTGTTGAAACTAACCCCAATAGCTTATTATCTTGAATACACTAATGTTGCTAATGAAGATTCTGTGAAGTTTTGTATGAAGGAAATTTCCAAGTGGAGGGGAAGAATGATGTGATGAGATGAAGAATGGACAAAAGATCAAGCTTGGGGATTCCACCCGTTTCACCCCAAGAAATATTCAATAGGTACAAACATCAAAGCTTGGGGATGCCCAAGGCATCCCCTTCTTCATCAATAAAAATCTTAGGTTTTCTTTCTAGAAACTTTATTTTTATTGCTTCATGCACTATTGTGTTGTTCTTGGAGCGTATTTGTTTTATTTTTGAGTTTTATTTTTTTTGGTTTGCTGCAATAAATTAGTTGGACCCCCGCATTCATATTTTGTTTCATATAAGTTGATTGGTGTTGGAAAAGATTAGGAAGTTTCATGCTTATAGTGGTACAAAAGGAAGCTTGTTTTGACCGTGGCCTAGACTTTATCATGTCATGTTGGATGTTTATTTGACCACTTGCTTAGTGATTACTGTTGTAGCATAACTTGTTCCAAACAATTGAGATTACTTAATGTGCCTCAAAAGAATCATGCGTTGTTTTAGCATACAAAAGCATAATATTGTGGTATTCTCCTTTCATGCTTTATTTGGGTTGACTTGGCACATGCTTACACCATGTTAAGACTATGAACCAGTCACCTTAGCCTCTATGATCATTTATTTTTTGACTTGTGATATCACTTTATGCTTTAATTAATAATGTTGTGTCGCTTTTCATGATTATGGCCATTATTGCTCTTTTAGTTGGTCGCTCCCAGTCTTTTGCTAGCCTCCACTTGTACTAAGTATGAGATCTACTCATGCATCCAACTCCCAAGAAACCAAGTTATTCCAAAGAGTCCACTATATATTCTTATTTATTCAGCAATTAGCCAGGCACATAAGTGCAAGTTATCCACATAGCTAGCATTATAGTTACCCATTCTACATGTAGAATTTAAAAACAATATAAACACTACAAATTATGCATAAGTGTTATGTGTGACTAAACATTGGAAAGACAATCGACATGTTTACGAATACTTGCTAGTTTAAAAAGTTACCCACCTATTAGAACTGTTGTTATCCATGAATTTTCATTATATTCACCCATTCCTGCAAAAAAATAAAAATATAGAATAACTAATCCACCATTTTATACATCAGTTATCCATGCATATAAAAACAAGTTATCACCCTTTTTATTCATCAGTTATCCAAACAGATAGATTCAAGTTATCCACATACCTAGCACCATAGTTACCCAAGCTTTTATGTAGACTTTAACACAAATATCAACACTACATTTTATACAAAAGTGTTGTGTGTGACTTGCCATTCAAAGACAACCAACATATCTATGAAATAAATACATGATATCGTAAAATGTTACCCACTGGATAGGGATAAGTTACCAATGAATTTTATCTTTTGTTATCCATGACTTTTCATTGTGGTTGCCCATTTCTGGAAAAACAGAAATGATAACTTGTGTTTATTTGCATAACATGTGATGTCTGATACGTCGGAAACGTATATATAATTTTTGATGCTCCATGCTTGTTTAGTATCTACTTTGCTTTGCTTTGTATACACTTTGAGGTGTTTTTATATCTTTTCTGGAACTAACCTATTAACAAGTTGCCACAATGTCAGTTGCCTGTTTTCTTCTGTTTTTGGTTCCAGAAAGGCAGAAAATCAATATTCTCGGAATTTGACGGGACAAAAGCCGAACTCAATATTTTACCATAGGGTACACGAAGCCAGAAGACGAGACGGAGAAGCGAACCAGGGCGGCCAGACCCCCCTAGGTGCGGGTGGGCCCACCCCGTGCCTGGGTAGGGTGTGGGGACCCTAGCCGCCTCCAAGCCTCACCTCTTCGCCTATAATAAGCCCCCGACGCAGAAAACATAGGCATCCGATCAAAACTCCATGAAACCTTCTGTAGCCGCCGCCACCGTCGTCCCTAGATCAGGGGATCTGAAGTTCTTCCCGGCACCCTGCCGGAGGGGAAATCATCCTGAAGGCCTTCTCTCCGATACGAAGCGTGAGTAGTTCCACCTTGGACTATGGGTCCATGTAGTAGCTAGATGGTTGTATCTCCTCCTGGTGCTTTCATGTATAGATATTGTGAGCTCCGTTCATGATCAATATCTAATCTATTTGTAATCATGCATGTTGTGTTTGTGGGGATCCGATGGATATTGAGATTACTATGTCAGATTGATTAGTGGTTTTGTCTATTTGATACTATCATGTCTGTGTTTTTTGTGATCTTGCATGCTCTCCGTTGTTAGTAGCTATCTTGGCCAAGTAGTTGCTAGTGACTCCAAGGGGGGTATTTATGCTCGATAGTGGGTTCATGCCTCTAGTTTCCAAGGGAAGTGACATAAATCTCTTTGGTTGTAGATGTGCTGTTGCCATTAGGGAGAAAACAACGGTCTCTTGTTCATGGAACAAGTGGATTGTTTGCCTTACACACTTTTCTTAAAGCAGTTGTCTATTGCTTTCAACTTAATACTGGAGGGGGTTCGGATGATAACCTGAAGGTGGACTTCTAGTCATAGATGCAGTTGGATGGCGGTCTATGTATATTGGTGTATTGCCCAATCGAATCTCATATGATCTTTTTGTCTGGTATTGCATTGTTATACCTTGCTCAGTTCCTGTCAATTTCCCTGCTGTAATTTGTTTACCCTTCATGCCATGTTGTTTATTTAAGGAGAGCACCTCTAGTGAACTATGGACCCCAGTCCAATCTTTACCATTGATACATCTTCCACTGTTACCTGTTTACTTGCTGCAAACGATTACCTTCCACACCATATGTTTAATCATTTGTTACAGCAAACCGGTGAGCTTGACAACCTCACTGATTCGTTGGGGCAAAGTCTTGAGTTTGTGTTGTGTAGGTCTTCGTGTTGCTTGCAACACCTGTGTGACATTTCCTTCCTCTTACTCGTTTGATAACCTCGGTTTCTTACTGAGGGAAAACTTGTTGTTGTGCTGCTTCGCACCTTGCTCTTGGGGTTCCCAACGAAGTGCTCCTACATCAACTCAGTGTTGCATCAAGCTTTGTAGCGCCGTTGCCAGGGAGGCTAAGGACGCCTTCACAAGGGGAGTCCTCCACTTCCTTTCTCTTTACTTTTTTTTAGTTTGCTTAGTTTCTTTTGCTTGGTTTTGTTTGCCTCTTTTAAAAAACTCCAAAAAAATTAGTCTAGTTTGGTTTGCTTCCTTTATTCAAAAACACAAAAGAAATAGTTCATGCTCTAGCTGCTGTTGTTTTTGGCTTGCCCACCTTTGCCAAAATGAACTCTGCTGAGAACACCAAGTTGTGTGACTTCACTAGCACCAACAACAATGATTTCCTAAGCACTCCTATTGCTCCACCTGCTCCTGATGCTACCTTTTATGAAATTAAGCCTGCTTTGTTGAATCTTGTGATGAGAGAGCAATTTTCTGGTGTTAGTTATGATGATGTTGTTGCCCATCTCAATAACTTTGTTGAACTTTGTGAGATGCAGAAGTATAAGGATGTAGATGGATATATTATTAAGCTCAAGCAGTTTCCTTTCTCCTTGAGAGGGAAAGCTAAAGAATGGTTGCCATCCTTGCCTAGAAATAGTATTGATTCTTGGACTAAGTGCAAAGATGCTTTTATTGGAAAGTACTATCCTCCTGCTAAGATTATATCTATGAGAAGTGACATTATGAAATTTAAACAACTTGATAATGAACATGTTGCTCAAGCTTGGGAAAGAATGAAGTCTTTGGTTAAGAATTGTCCCACTCATGGACTCACTGCTTGGATGATTATCCAAACTTTTTATGCAGGTTTGAACTTCTCCTCAAGAAACCTGTTCGATTCAGCTGCTAGAGGTACCTTCATGGGCCTCACTTTGGGTGCTAAAACAAAGCTCCTTGATAATATGATGGTTAATTACTCTGAATGGCACACTGAGAGAGCTCCACATGGTAAGAAGGTAAATTCTGTTGAAGAAACCTCCTCTTTGAGTGATAAGATTGATGTTATTATGGCTATGCTTGTTAATGGGAAAACTCCTCTAGATCCTAATAGTGTTCCCTTAGCCTCTTTGGTTGCTCGAGAAGAGCAAGTTGATGTGAACTTCTTTAGAAACAACAATTTTGGCAACAATACTTATGGTAATTACGGGCCTTATCCTCCTAGTGGAAGTGTTAATCACGGTAGATCTAGAATGCCTAGTCAAGAAAGGATTCTAGAAGTAGAGAGATCCACCAAGAATTTTATGCAAATGCAATATGATCAAAATAAGATTTTCACTAAAACTATGGAGGAACAATCTATTATCTTGAAAAATATTAGTCATCGGCTTGAGAATCTGAATAGAGAAATTCCTAGTTTACAGTCAAAATTTTTGAGTGCTGAGAAAAATATATCATCTTTGTCTGAAGCATAGTCCTCCTTGATTAATAAAATGGCTGCTAAACCTGAAACTATGGAAAATACCTTTGCTACTGCTCATGCCATACAAGTTACTATTGATGAATATGTTAGACTGTTAGCTCAACTTCATGCTAAGTGGGAAAGGGAAGCTGAAATTGATAGAAACAATAGTGTGTGCACCATCACTAGAACGGATACCACTAAACTACAAGAAGCCCCTATTCCTCTTTGTACTATGCCTAAGCCTATTGGTTCCACTACTAGTGATGCTAAGTTTGAATTTGATATAGATGGTTGCAATATTTCTGAAGTGATTCTTTTCTTGCAAAAGTTTGCTAGAAGTCCTGATGCTAGTGATATGCATGTTGCTTTCATAACACATTATAGATGCTCTTGTTAAGATTAAGGAAGAAAAGCTAAATGTCACATCCCAAGATTTTAGAAATTGGGACTAGAAAAAAAATTCATTTGCATGTCATTCATGAGCATTGCATTGCATTAATGAAAATTTGAGTTGCAAAACCTCATCTATAAACCCTATTTCGATTTACCAAAATGCACCTACAAAGGATTATACAAGGATGTGTAAATCCACTATTTTATAACTAGTGGAAAAGGTTAAAGATGGATCCTAAAATGATCCTCTGGTTTTTAGAAAATTTTAGAGACAAAGATGAGCTCATTTGGAGCTATATTCAAAAAGATATCAAATAAAGTAGAAAATGAAAAAGAATAACAAAAAAATGAAACCTAATCTAACCTACCCATCTGCCCCACCCTCCTACCATCTACAAGGCGCTGAAGGCCAAGATAGCACAAGAAGTGGAAGCAGCCGACCCACCTAGCGCAGAAGCAGCCAAGGCTCCGCTCAAGCTCTGACCGGGTCCCACTCCTTTCTTCATCCTCTTGATCGGGTAACCAGGAAGAACATGAAACCCCCTGCCCTGATTGATCCCCGCAAATTCTGCCCCGATTCAGATGCCCCCTTACCCCTTCTCCACGCCTTCGCACCCATATAACCTCCCTCGTCGGATCCCTCTTGTTTTTTTTGACAAAATACGAACCCTAGCGTCGCCACGCTCAGATCCCGATCTTGCCGCCGCTAGAGCTTCAGAACCCATATTGAATAGGAGGTACTCTTCACCCTGCACCCCTCCTATACCCCTCATTCTTCTCCCCGTGCTCCACCGATTCTTCCTGACCCACTTTCCCTCTCTGCAGCGCATCAGGGCCGCAAGAATTCACCGTCGGAGCTTCGCTGGAGTACCACCGTCATCGCACAGCTTCGGCCGCCCGCCACCGTTGCTCGGGGAAACGAGACGCCGCGTAGAAGACACCAAGATTTCCGCCAAGTCCGCCCACATCTTGTAGACCACCTCGCCGGAGAGCGCCGGAGCGCCGTTAACCACCACCATCTGAGCCGCCACCGCCGCCAACTCCGGTGAGCCCAGCTGCTTTGGTTCCTGACCGTCTGATCATCGTTGAACGTCCAGGATTAGAACCTGAACCGAAATGGTATCGTCCAATGGACGCGTGGCGCCTCGTCAGCGCTGACCGCCAGTCAGCGTTGACCGTTCAACTGTTGACAAAATTGATTTTAATAAATAGCAGAAAATAGTTGAAACTTGTAAAAGTTGTAGAAATTAATCCACTAGGCCAAAAAATTACAAATAAGGTATCAATAGATTCAGAAAAACGTGTAGAATTTTAATATGACGGTAGATCCAACCTTTAATGTATGTGTTTATTGTAATAATTTAGTTAGTTTTAATGATCCTTTAGGTTAATAAATTCATAGTAAAAGATCTACTGGTCCAAAAATCGCAAATAATATACCGATGGATTCACAATTGTGTGTATATCATCAATATGCAATTGTTTCAGACCTTTACTATAAGGTTTTGAAGCAATTAAATAAATAGTTTAATGGCTTATTTAGAGCATTAAAATCATAGTAATTCGAGTACTGCTCAGAAAATTACAAATAATATGTCCATGGAATCACAATCCCATGGAGATTACAGATATAATTTTAGTTTGATTTTTAGGTAACAGAAACTATATAAATGATTTAAAACTCACTAAACACTATTTAAATCATACAAAAAATTCTACAACTCCGATTAGGGTGAGTCCAACGCCTACTGGTTCATAATAATGCCCTCTATCCAGTACACTTAAGAAACAAATTTAATTCGACAATTAGAATAGGCGTTAAACTAGAACTATTAAAACGCCTATATTGGCAAGTAATTATTAATAACAAATACTCCATTGCATTAATTGCTCTCTTGCATGCATCATGTACTTCAGTATTTTTTAGAGAACTTAAACAACAACCATTGTGAATTATTAAATTGTCATGCATGCTTTTGTTGCATTTGTTTGATCTCTATGTGCTATTGTTTATGTTGTATGCAATTGTTTGATCAATAGATTGCGAGGAGTACAACGTGTGTGATTGCAACGAGTGCTTGAATGACTTCAGCTGCAACCAAGGCAAGTAGATGCTACTTTGTTCATGATATTATCCTACTATTTTCAATGCATTGTCGTGTATTTTGTAGATGCATGTGTAGAAAAGTACTATCGCTATGCTATGTCCTATTATGTGGTAGGGATCTCCTGTAGTTGAGCCACCGTTGGTAGATGTGCTTAGCCGTGCTATGATGAACGAGGGCTGGGTAACATCATTTGAAAGTTGTTTCTAAAGTATTGTTTTGTGAAAACTAAAAACAAATTAATCAATGAATCTCCTGGGTATGATGGGATTGATATTTTTTGGTGGTATCATTGCGGAAAGGCACCCAGGTATCAAGAGAAAATGATTGGCTTCTTTATTTGGTAGCTTACGTGTACAACCATGTGCCAATAATGAAATGGGCGGTTGGTTGGACTCATTAGGTTGTGGTAACTCGAACCCACGTATATAGAGATGTAGAATTTTGGTAGGTTGGTATGGTGTGTGTCGGGTTTGGGGAGCTACTTCCTGAACTGTACCTTCTTGGACTTCTCCCTATCATCACCCAATATGAGAGTGGTGGTACGAGATGGGTTGGCCAAGTCACATGGGTAAAGTGTACTAACCCCTGCAGGGTGTATAATCTAATCGATTAGCCGTGTCCCCGGTTATGGACATCTGAGTTGCTTGATATTGAGTTCATGACATGTTTCTCGCTCATTCTAATTTCCTAATTGCTTTAATGTTGATGGGATAATCTAATTGGGAATCTTTTCAAAGAAAATCAAAAACTATTTATGAAAGTAGGACAAAGATGTTTGCAAATGCAAGCTAGCCACAGCTCCACTCGCCAAATAAGCATGTAGATGCTAGGTCTATTGTCTCCTTTAATAGCTCTACTTGCCATACATTCCATGTATTGACCCTTCGGGGCTGCTATGTTTTATGTTGCAGGTTATTATTCCGATTATGAGTGATCGACTAGGTTGCGATACTCCACTCAACATTTGTTCGCTTGTGGGCAATTGAAGATGGAGTCTACTATATATACTTATGCTTCCGTTTTCTATTGAACTATTTGAGCTAGCCTACGTGCTAAGCATTATTGTAATAATTGCAAATTCTGGATCAATTCGTTATTTATGATGCACTGTTAAATTCTTTGGTATTCATCTGTATTGTGTGTGCCAGTGAACCGATCCAGGGATTGGCACTATACACATGAACTCAGCCTTATCAGGCGAGAGTGTTAAACTAAAACATAATGCTTCTATTCCTAGGAAAGTAGAAGATATTTGGGAACCCATTATTAATATGCAAGTGAATGACTTTGACATCAAAGCTTCATGTGATCTTGGTTCTAGTGTCTCTATTATGCCTAGGAAGATTTATGAAATGCTTGATTTGCCACCTTTAGAAGATTGTTATTTGGATGTTACACTTGATGATAATGCTAACAAGAAACTAATGGGTAGTATTAATTATGTTCTCATCATGGTTAACAATGCTTATGTCCCTGTTGATTTTTATGTTTTGGATGTTGAATACAATGCTTCTTGTCCTATTACTTTGGGAAGACCTTTTATTAGAACTGTTGGTGCCATCATTGATATGAAAGAAGGCACCATTAAATATCAATTTCCATTCAAGAAAGGTATTGAAAACTTCCCTATGAGGAGAGAGAAGTTGCTTTTTGCTCCTCCCTTTAAAGCAAGGTTTGATGTTAATGCTTCTTCATTTGAAAATACTTGATTTCTTGCTTCTTGTGCCTAACTTAAAGGCGTTAAAAAAAGTACTTGTTGGGAGATAAACTAAGAGTTTCCTTGAGTCTTGGAAGTTATTACTTCAGTAATTACCTCTCCTTATCCTTTTTGTTTGCATTTTGTGCCAAGAATGACCTCTAATGAGAGGGAAGTAAGATTTGGGGAGTTGCTGTCCCGAAACAGATTTCTGTCCTCCACCAAAAAAAATCGTGAGGAGTCTCTGTAACTCGGATTGAGCTGAAAATGTACGAATAAATCCCCCAGTATGTTAGATAAATTTTGTTAGTTCAACACTTTTTTATTTGAGCAACACAATATGTTCTACAAAATCGATTTCTAGCTGCTGGTCTATTTTGACAGATTTCTGCCATTATTTGCATTTGCTTCTTATTGATTCCTTTTTGGGTTCTCTTTAGGTGAACTGAGCTTTTTGAAGGAGTTGCTACAGTAGATTTTGTTTTTAGTGAAAATTCTTGCTATTCCAAATCTTTGCCTAAAGGTCTATTATCTTTTGAATACACTAATGCTGCTAATGAAGATTGTGTGAAGTTTTGTATGAAGGAAAAAATTTCAGGTGTAGAGAAAGAATGATGTAATGAGATGAAGAATGGACAAAAGCTTAAGATTGGGGATGACACCCCGGTGTCACCCCAATAAATATCCAAGAAGTACAAGCGGCAAAGCTTGGGGATGCCCAAGGCATCCCCTTCTTCATCAATAAAAAGCTCAGGTCTGTCTAGACACTTCGTTTTTATTATTTCATGCACAGGTGTGTTGTTCTTGGAGTGTCTTAGTTTTCGTTTGGTTTGCTTAGTTTTTTAGTTTTCTTGAATAAAGTAGTTTGGACCCCCGTTCTCGCTCTGTTGTTTCAAATAAGTTGCTTGGTGTTGGAAAGGAGTAGAAAGTTCTTGCTTGATAAGTGCAAGAGGAGCTTGCATTGACTGTGACTTATACTTTATCATGACATGCTAGATGTTGTTTTGACCTTATAAAAAGTGATTATTGATGTAGCATGTCTTTTTCCAAACAATTGGGATTGCTTAGTGTGCCTTGAAATAATTATGTGTTGTTTTAGCATCCAAAAGCATAGTATTGTGGTATTCTCCTTTGATGCTTTATTTGGTTTGACTTGGAACATGCTCACACCATGTTATGACTATGAAAAAGTCACCATAGCCTCTATGATCATTTAGTCCTTGACTTGTAGTACCACTCTATGCTTTGATTAGTAATGTTTTGTTGCTCTGCATGATTATGACCATTATTGCTCTCTTAGTTGGTTGCTCCCAGTCTTTTGCTAGCCTCCACTTGTATTAGTAAGATCTACTCATGCTTACAACTCCCAAGAAACCAAGTTATTCCAAAGTGTCCACTATAAATTCCTATGCATTGTGTGTTACACCATTCCAAGTATATTCTTGTTTTCAGCTATCTTCCAATTAAAAACTATTTTGTTATGTGAAACTTAGTGATTAAAGCCCTCACAAACTTGATGGCACACTTTATATTCTTTTCCCCTAATAAACCTGAACCATTGTGTCATCTATTTTGTATATGCTTGCACTTATACGTTGGAATTAGCAGAACCGTGCTATCACGGGGAACGTTTTCAACATTGCACTTGTACTTTGTACTCCGTTGATATCATGCTCTTTTGTCTATGGATGTCACCGATGTGAAATAAAGAGGGAACTTTTAAGTCCATGGAGTATGTATTTTGTGTTAGAGAAACGTCTGGGCCGCTAGCCTAAGCCATGCCTAATCATGGTGGAAACTTGCAGCATCACCATAGTGAGCTATCTATGAAGCATCCTCAATAAAAAGATATGCATATAGTAAATAAAAAGATCGCTGAGATGCTCATTGTTTGCTTGCCTTGTCATTTTGGTTATGGGATAGCTCTTGTACCATGTGCAAGGGGTACCCCGTTGGCGGTTCTCTATGATATGCATGTACTTACAATGACAAGAACTTACAGGTGACTGAAGTTGAGTAGCATGAGTTGTGGCCCTCATATTCAAGGGACTTGAGATTGCCAACTTATACTTCGTCAAACATATACTCCATCCTTGTTCACTTTAACCTTAACCACTTCAAGATGCTTATGATAGGGGCAATGAGGGCTGAAAGCTAACAAGTACCATAATTTTTGGAAGCTCTTTTTGAAACTTGAAATCCCTGCTTCCTTTATGAAAGGCTTTTCTTCCACCATTATTTGAGTCTCCACTTTCTACTTTTAGGCACCATTAAGAGAGCATAGTTGTCATTCTGTGTGCAGTGTCACAAAACTTATTGATTGATGCACATTGTGATATTACTTGTTCTTGTGATACTTGTTTCTAGTCACCCTTGTGAACTTTGAAGGTTTCCTATGCATCTATTTGCTACTCTATGAGGGACAAGATGAATGCCACTATGCCATGTTTTCTGTATGTGAAATAAACAAATGTTTTTCAATGCATGTTATTCATGATCTTTGTTTGTAGCCTTTCATATTGTATGCAAAGTTACTATGTCCTATTGTTAGAACTACCTCTTTCATGCACATGTTTAGAGTTCTTTGATCCCATATTTCAATGCTTGCAAATGGTTTGATATTTGTTTTGATGGTGCATGTCACCTCAAAAATTATTCTTTTATCACTTACCTACTCGAGGACGAGCAGGAGTTAAGCTTGGGGATGCTTGATACGTCGGAAACGTATCTATAATTTTTGATGCTCCATGCTTGTTTAGTATCTACTTTGCTTTGCTTTGTCTACACTTTGAGGTGTTTTTATATCTTTTCTGGAACTAACCTATTAACAAGTTGCCACAGTGCCAGTTGCGTGTTTTCTTCTGTTTTTGGTTATAGAAAGGCAGAAAATCAATATTCTCGGAATTGGACGAGATGAAATCCGAAGTCAATATTTTACCGTGGGGGACATGAAGCCAGAAGATGAGACGGAGAAGCGAACCAGGGCGGCCAGACCCCCTAGGCGCGGGTGGGCCCACCCCGCGCCTGGGTAGGGTGTGGGGCCCATGGTCGCCTCCCAGCCTCGCCTCTTCGCCTATAAGAAACCCCCGATGCAGAAACCCTAGGCACCCGATCAAAACTCCACGAAACCTTCTGTAGCCGCCGCCACCGTCGTCCCTAGATCGGGGGATCTGAAGTTCTTCCCGGCACCCTGCCGAAGGGGGAAATCATCCCGGAGGCCTTCTCTCTGGTATGAAGCGTGAGTAGTTCCACCTTGGACTATGGGTCCATGTGGTAGCTAGATGGTTGTATCTCCTCCTTGTGCTTTGATGTATAAATCTTGTGAGCTCCGTTCATGATCAAGATCTAATCTATTTTTAATCATCCATGCTGTGTTTGCAGGGATCAGATGGATATTGAGATTACAATGTCAGATTGATTATTGGTTTTATCTATTTGATACTATCATGTCTGTGTTGTTTGTGATCTTGCATGCTCTCCATTGTTAGTAGATATCTTGGCCAACTAGTTGCTAGTGACTCCAAGAGGGGGTATTTATGCTCGATTGTGGTTCATGCCTCTAGTTTCCAAGGGAAGTGACAGAAATCTCTTCGGTTATAGATGTGCTGTTGACATTAGGGAGAAAACAACGGTCTCTTGTTCATGGAACAAGTGGATTGTTTACCTTACACACTTTGCTTAAAGCGGTTGTCTGTTGCTTGCAACTTAATACTGGAGGGGGTTCAGATGATAACCTGAAGGTGGACTTCTAGTCATAGATGCAGTTGGATGGCGGTCTATATATATTGTTGTATTGCCCAATCGAATCCCATAGGATCTTTTTGTCTGGTATTGCATTGTTATGCCTTGCTCAGTTCCTGTCAATTGCCCTGCTGTAAGTTTTTTACCCTTCATGCCATGTTGTTTATCTAAGGAGAGCACCTCTAGTGAACTATGGACCCCGGTCCAATCTTTACCATTGATACATCTTCCACTGTTACCTGTTTACTTGCTGCAAACTATTACCTTCCACACCATATGTTTAATCCTTTGTTACAGCAAACCGGTGAGCTTGACAACATCACTGATTTGTTGGGGCAAAGTCTCGACATTGTGTTGTGCAGGTCTCCGCGTTGCTTGCAACACCTGTGTGACGTTACCTTCCTCCTACTGGTTCGATAACCTCGGTTTCTTATTGAGGGAAAACTTGTTGCTGTGCTGCTTCGCACCTTGCTCTTGGGGTTCCCAACAAAGTGCTCCTACATCAACTCAACGCTGTATCAATGTCCAAACTAAATAATATACTGACAATGAATGCATGTATACTATAGTTGAACAAGCTACACAAGAAACAATAATGGGTGGCACAATCGAGGAAACAACAGTACACACAGCAGATTCAAATGAGGATAGGGAGAATAATTCACACAATGATGCCAGAGATGAAGTATGCTCCACGTCGCAACCACCAATAGATGGAATGTGCTTTGACAGTTTTGAATCAGCTAGAGAACACTACAGGGCGTATTCATAGAGGAAGGGTTTCAGAATAAGGATAGATTGGTCAAAAAAGATGCAAGAAATGAGCTAAACAAGGCGTATCTTGTGTGCACAAAAGCTGGTAAACCTCACGAAGAGAAGGAAGACACACAGAACCCAAAATCATGTGTCAAGAAGAGGAAAAAAATACACATCCAAGGACTGGGTGCACAACACACTTATATGTCAAGAGGAAAGATGCATGGTGGTATGTTCAGCATTCATCGGGTGATCTTAACCATCCCCTGATAATAAAACCTTCAATAAAAAGGTTCTTGCGTTCACACCGGAACATACCAGCAGAAGAAAATGTGTTCTTGCGGATGTTGTATGCATGCAACATCGAAACATGGCGACAGATGCAGTTGATGGAAAGTTCTATGGCAGTATGAATGATGTGCCATACATAGAAAAGGACATGCCGAACCTAAGGGCTTCTTATAACAGTGAAAACAATCACCACGACATGCAAGACACCTTGTCATACTTCGAAAAGATGAAGGCAGAAGATCCATATTTCTTCTACAAATTTACACTTGATGAAGAGGAGAGGATTGAGAACCTATTTTGGATTGACGAGGCATCATGAAGACCATACAAGTCTGGATACAATGATTGCATATCATTCGACCCTACCTACCTAATGAACCGTTATAAACTACCATGCGCTCCATTTATTGGGATAAATAACCATGGACTATCAGTTCAGTTTGGATGCATGTTCGTGTGTCGAGAGCTCAAGGACAACTTTGTGTGGTTGTTTCAAATGTTCAAACTGGAAATGGACGGCTTAGCACCAAAAAATATAATAACAGATAAAGATGCTTCCATGGGTGGTGCTATACGTGCTATTTTCTCAGATGCAACTCACAAGAATTGCAGATGGAACGTCATCCAGAATGCAACTGAGAAAATAGGGACATTCATGGCCAACCATCCAGATTTTCTCGACGCTTTCAATGCATGTGTGAACAATAGCTTGTCACCGGAGGAATTTGAGGAGACTTGGATGCATATTAAAAATACTCATAATGTCCGTGACAATGTGGATTTGTTTTCACTATTGGAACAAAGAAAGGTTTGGGTACCAGCGTACTTTATGCACGCCTTTTTCCCATTCCTTTAGACCACATCAAGAAGCAAAGGTTTCAATGTAGTGCTCAAGAATTATGTCAAACCAAGCAACTTCATTTATGAGTTTGTACAACAGTACATGTCGGTACAAGAAAAGATTTACAATGGTGAGCTAAATGCAGAGTGTGATATAGCTTTGATAGACCTGGAGTGGTGGTGTGGAAGCATTATGGAGAGACAAATGGCAAAAGCATACACGAGAAAAATTTCTTCAGGTTTTAGAGTGAAATGCGAAAGAGAATGTCATACCAATGCGACCACCTCAACGGCTACCAGTTTGAGCTGAGAATAACAGGGATACCAGTACCACACTATGGCTACATAAGTTATAGGGTATTCACAAACTAGGAAGAAGGAACATATGAATGCAACTACTGCAAATTCGATCATGACGGTATGTTGTGCTGCCACATTATAAAAGTGATGACGCATATAAAAGTCCATCAGATCCTAGATAGGTATACCCTGAAAAGGTGGACATTGGACGCGAAAACTATCCTAGCTGAAACAAATGACAAACATAAACAAGGAAAGAAAGAGATGCCTAAAGACTCAAGAAATATGATGGTGTTTGCATCATATAGACAAGAGTTTGCCAGAGCTACAAAGATAGGAGTAAATACAGATGATGAAAGAAAAATCATTAGGAAACACTTTAAGGAAATGAAACAAGATCTAGATGTGATAGCAAGAACAGAAGAGAAGAAGACAAGAGAGGCCGAAAATAAAGCGATTACTATGCCATGTCTAGTGCTCCTAACGACGTAGGCGTGACACCTCCGACAACTGCCCTACCAAACAGGGAACATTCAACAGGCAACTATGCAGCAGTTCAAATAACAAGCAGATTGGGATCTCACATGTCATCAACAAAGCACATAAAGAACCCGGAGAAGTCAGTAACAAAAGGATAACCACGACAGATAGCAAACAAAAATTCACTAGACCTTGCTACAAAGAAATAAAAAAAAATGCAGCCACTGCGGTGCCGAAGGTCACACCGTTCGCAAATGCCAGGAAAAGTTGAAGCTGCTAGGATACCAAATCTAGACAAACTATGCAAAAAACATATCTATTAGAATGTTTATGTAACACGATATGCCAACAATGTCTTTGTTGTTTCTATGTATGATAGTTCATGTTATACATTCTGTGGTTTCAAGCTATCCTTGCATATGTGTACAAGTTATCCACCAGCAAATACATCATTTATCCATACATACGAGTACATGTTATCCATTAGCTAAATCTACAGTTATCCAAGCTTATATATAGAAGTTACCCAACAAAACATTACTAGACTATTTAAAACAAAGTTATACAGACATATGACTACAAGTTATCAACCAACTAACACAACAGTTATCCATGCATACAAGTGGAAGTTATCTAGTAGCTAAAAACTACAGTTATCCTTGCTTATATGTCGAAATTATCCCACAAAATCATCAATAGATAAATTACCCAACAAAACATTACTAGACTATTTAAAACAGAAGTTATCCATACATATGACTACAAGTTAGCAACCAACTAACACAACAATTATCCATGCATACAAGTAGAAGTTATCCAGTAGCTAAAAACTACAGTTATCCATGCTTATATGGTGAAATTATACCACAAAATCATCAATAGACAAATTATCAAATAAAATTGAGTGTGCCTAACAAACTAAAATAAAAAACTTGACAATCGAAAGAAAGCATAAAAACACTCATTTATACGAAGACACGTATAAGATGGGTAACTTATATATCACAGTGTGGATAACTTATAGAAATATGACTGGATAACAAACATACAAGAGTGTGGATAACTTGGGAAAAATACCTCAGACTTATTGTCTTCCAAAAGTGACATCCAATTCAAAGAACATTATGAGGGTTGTTCAACCAAAAAGAAGTCATCTTTTTTCTTAATTCCCAACATCATATCTTGAAAATACAAGTCACGACACTTCCATTCCACAATTCAAGGTTCTTGAGAATGAAGAAACCACAATCAATGCTGAAAAACAAAAAATAGAGAGTAAACAATATAATATCAATGATTATACAAAACCAAAATATGATTACATGCATATAAAACAAACTAAAACTATATACAAGAACAGAAAACAATGATGCCACGTTATGAATAACACTAACCTGCCAACTTGCTTCGGAACAGGGACATGCATCAACTCAGAATCTTCAATCTGTCTTCTAGAATCAGAATAATTAACGATGTACATTTTCTTTATTGCTTCCATTAGCTTGGTCGCATGTTCAATCATTTCTACATTAGCTTCACCACGGAGCGAGTCAAGAATCTCAAACCTTTTGGCATGCATGTTAACAGAAAACATGTACCAATGGACCATAGGGTCTTTTTAGTCCCATGCTCCTGAAGGACAGCAAAGCAAAGATACAGAAAAAATGAATATAAAATAAGTAGGGGCACGTGCAGAAAAAATAGTGGTTACCCAGGCAGAAATGAAAGAGTTATCAACACAAATTAGCAATGGTTACCTTACATTATGATCTGAACTTATCAATTGCATACAACAAATTAAAAACAATAAACAATCAAATTAGACTGCATACCATATGTTTGTGGCTGAGTTTGTAGTTGTCATCTCTCCTAAACGACCTCCAAACAAGAGTCGCGGTGAATCTTCTCTCCAACAGATATTTAGTCATGATATAAGGAAATATTATTTTGTTGGATGGACAATTATCTTGCATTGCAGAAATAACAAGATCACACATATTGTTTGAAAATCTAGCCATAAGGCATTACACTTCCAGCAAAATCACTAGTTGTCACCCACATTGCGTTAATGTTACAAATCAGTGTGCTATAAAAACATAAAACATATGTAATTATTAGAATACAACTTATCAACTGTAAAAACCATAAGTTACCAGCAACAAATAGTACAAGTGATCCACCAATAGTAATACAAGTTATCAAACAAGTACCAAAAAAGGTTCAAGTTATCCACTATAAAACTAAGAGTTATCCACTAAAAATAGTACCAGTGACCCACCAGGATTACTACAACTTATCAACCAGATACCAAAAAGGTCAAGTTATCAACCATAAACAGTAAAAGTGATCCACTATAAATAAGGTATTAGCAATAAAACATATGTAATGATTAGAATATGTAAAGTTCCCAACTTTAATAAGGTAGAGATCCCTGTGTTTACAATGCTAGTCCCTGGATCAATAGCTAGCATCCACAGTTAAGATGTAATATCAAGAAACAAAGGTCATAATACAACTTTATAAACAGGAATAAAATAATTTATTACATCTTACATAGCTCATTTGGCTATCTCATTACAATGCAGCAGAATATAACAATATCATGGGGTCCTTCATCTTCAAAGTGCCACAGGCAAACATGTTGGTTGTAGACTTGTAATACTATTTCAACATACTTCACTAATATCAAACAAACCTGCAACATAACAAGTTACATCCACAAGGGTTAATAAATTTGAATTGTATTGGCAAGTGATACTATGGTAGTATAGTGGAGTTTATCATCTATATGCATTTGGCTAAGTGGAGCTTAGGCTTGCTTTGCTCAAAATAGTTTTTCCTTATCATTTGAAAACACTAAGTTTTTTCTTGATAAAATCACCCAAGGCATCTACCAATAGAAATTGGTGATCCTTCAACCCTTGTTCAACCACAAGTTTTTAACTTAGAAATTGGGATGAGGAGATTCTTGATAGCTTCCATGTCTTGATGCTCAAATTGTCCTTTGCCAGGGACATGGCTAAGTACTTAGATTTTGCTCTCTACAGAGGTGGTGCACTTTCCCCACAAGACTTGGTTTCACCAAGACAAGATCTTTCAGAAGCCTTCCCTTAGACCAGAATGGACGCGCTCCAACCTATCAATCCCCTACCACCAACTGGCCATTTGGCTAAGTTATTGTAACCTATATGATCCAGGCAGAGCCCATAATGCCAAGTGGCTGCACTTGAAGCTTCTCAACATTTGACATCTCAAATCTCTTTGTTCCTGGGTGGCCATCCACAAGTGAGATACACAAGGTAAACCATATAAATGGGCCTTGTATAACCACTCAACACAAACCATTCCTTCCATTCCACCCAGGTGTTTCATTCACTTAGTTGTTTTATTAAACAAAACACAAGTCCTTGACTTAGAAATATTCCATAGCATGAATATAATCCACCCTTGTTTTCTACTAGCTAAGCTAAGCATGATAGTAGTAGGAATCTTAACTTAGGAAATTTCTACGAAGGTTTCATCTACTAGGATTTCCCATGGCATAGTTTACACTTAGCAAAAATTCCATGCAAGTCCTACTTTAGAAATATCACTAATGCATAGTGAAAATAATGGGACAAAAGTATGAAGCATCACTTGCCTTTTTGGTAGAGAATATAAGTTCACTCCTTTATCTTGAAATATTCACACTCTTCAAATCACTACAATTCAATAAAGCAAGCAATATTTCAAACTACCATTCAAGCAACTCATCACATGAAATGATAGAAACAACACAATGCATGCAAGCATGCTAAAGATTTTTTTATTTGTAAAAGTGGTTTCTAATAGGTTATAAACATTCTAAAACACCTATTGGTCATTTTATAAAAGTGGCAAAATCATTTGCAAAAGATTTTACTTATAAATCATTTTTAAACCAAATCAATACTTTATGTGGTTGAAAATGCCTTTAGCAAAGCAACAATCTTTATAGGGTTCACCAAATACATTTTTAATTCTAAAACTTGGTGTTTGGGGTCAGATAGTTTAAATCAAAACATTTCCCAAAGGGTTTTCCTCCAAAAGCATTTTTAATATATAAAAATTATTTTTATTTGACTAGAAATGCTTTAAATCAAATATTTATTTTTTTGCATCACCAAATATGTTTTTGAAACCACAAATTGATTTCTATGGTCAGTAGGTTCAAAACAAACCATTTGCCAAAGATTTTATCCCCAAAATAATTTTAGAAAGAATTTTATATTCAAAACATGGCTACACAAGTTTCTGCAAAAACAATCATTTTACCAGAAGCAATTTACTAAAAAAGGGCATGGTTGGAAAGTACTTGGTCTGCTGATTCCATTGATATAAAATTTGCAAAATTTGGACGTGTGGTTTGAAAGTTATGAATTTTACAAAATTGAACCTCTAATAGAAATGTTTCTGTTTTTAAAACGAAGTCTGAGCCACGTTGCTGATTCCTATTGGGCAAAAATGGTTCGCGTGGATTGACAGATACAGACCGCAGGATCTAACTTGATTGCACGGCACAGATTTCTACTTACCCCTTCGACTATGTTCTATCGCGTTCGTCCGATCTACATCGCGTGTTTCTTATTTACTCGACCACAAAGTGAAGACGCTATGATGGCGACAGGCGGCGGCGTGCTCTGACGTGGTCGTTGCCGACGATTTAGGATGCAAGAAAGAGAGGGAGGAGGCTCACCGAGTTCGCGTGGTCGAGGTGAAGCTCGAGGTGTGGTCTGTTTGTCGAGGGGCGCACCGGAGCTGCATGGATTGCTCGCCGAAGCTAGCAGCGGCGTCGGGTGTCTCTGATTGTCGTCGGGGGCGAGGCTGCAGGTCACCCTAAGGCAAGATAAAGGCATGGTTAGACGGGGGCGAGCGTGGGGAGTACAGGAGCATCATCGGGAGGGTTCGGGGTGGTCTGAGCTTACCAGGGGAACTCACCGGAGAAATGGCAGACGACGGCGATGCTCAGTGTCGAGGTTGCCGACGCTAGGGGATGTGCGCGGGTAAGTGGAGCACACGGGCAGGTGTGCACGGGACTGGGGAGTAAGCTTGCGTGTTCTGGAAGGAGAGGGGCGGTTGCAGTTCGCCGGAATCGGCCGGAGAACACGTCGGAGATAGAGAGGTTTGATCTCGCAATTTGCGCAGCCTGGAGGCAGAGAGGAGCTTGCGTTTTGGGGGAAGAGAGAGGGAAGAGGGGCGATTAAGTACGGCGTAGTCACAGGGAGAGTGATGACCACAATAACGCGAATTAACGCGAGGATTAAACAACAGAAACGGCGACGAGGGGGAAGGCTTGGTCATCGCGGTGGGGAGGAAGATGATGACGGGCAAGGGGTCCAACCACAAGAAGAGAGAAGTGGGAGATGGGCGCCAATGATCGGTGGCAGAGAAACTGAGTGAAAAAGGTTCACTGCGGGGTGAGCAGATGGGCTGCGCTGCTGGGCTTGCTGGGCCTTGGCAGTGGGCTGCTTCGTTTCATTTTTTTATACAAAATGTTTTTCCTTTTCTTTTTTGAATTTTCTATTTTGATTTTCATTTAAACAATTCAAATTCCAAATCAATTCAAACCACCACCAAACTTTTAGGTATAGTTTAATTCTGTTTACCAACATATTCCAAAGTCCAAAATAAAATAATTCTTTTATTCTTTTAGGATCTATTAATAATTAAATAAATAGACCTTAGTCTTTATTTCAAATAGGATTTAATTTACTTTAAAACTCTATTTGAAATCTAAATAATACCAAAACCTTTTCAGTAGGTTTCATTTGAAAAACAAAACATTTGGAATTTTTATTTAAAATACTTTAACAAGTTTTTAGTGTTTATTTAAAATGGAAAACCCTTTACTTAGATAAAATTGGATATTAATAAATCCTTATTATTTTATTTAAATAATCCTTTACTATTTTTATCAAATAGAAATATTTTATTTCATTTGCTTGGCCAGGATTAAATTTGACTCTTTAAAATAGTCCTTATTTATTATTTCTACTTTGTTTATGAAAACCATATCTTTTTATTAAAATACCCAAAAATGGTGATTCCAACTATTATAAATTTATTTACTTTTTGTTTATCTTTTTAAATCCCTTTAGGATTCTATTGGATCAAAATAGTTTTTGATGTTTCCTATTGGAATCAAAAAGTTTCTTCTCACCCTAAATTTCAACAATTATTTATTTTGTTTATTTATTTTCACATTACAAGATTTGGAAAATCTTGGGATGTGACAGGCTACCACCCTTAAAATAAATCTCGTCCCGATATTTGGGAAAGATAGGGGTTACAAGTTGGCTCAAAGCAACTAGGGTACTACCACCCTTAAAATTTTCCAACTAGATTACATCTTGGCTTGCTTGGGATCTTGATGAAATTTCTCTGGACACTTGTCTGCCAAATGGCCTAGCTCCTTGCATTTGAAACACATCACTTGGCTATTATCCTTCTTTTCCTTTGGTATCCTTGCCTCTTGTTTGTTTCTTTGATTCTTCTTCTTTCTGGGCATTCATTAGCATAGTGTCCCATCTCTTTGCAAGTGTAACATTGTTCTTGGGTAATATCCTTTTTTCTAGGTTTGGGGCATTTCTTCTTCTTTTTGGGTCTCTCCAAAGCTAGGAATTCTTCTAGTTCATGCTCTTCATATTTCACCACAAAGGTGGGAAATCTTTCTCTCTTCTTGGGGCAGTTACTAGAGATATGACCTTCTTCTTCACAAGAGTAGCAACACTTTTAGGTCACTTTGGATTTGGCCTTATGAGGAATGGTTTTGACTTTGCCTTCATCCTTCTTGGCAGAAGTTGTTCCTTTATGAGGGTTTACAAACTGTTTCCTTTGTTGAACTATGGAATAAATGGGGCATTGGATAGGAACATGATCATTTCCTTCACATAGGAAACAAGTAGCTTGAGAGGTGGGGCATTGATTAGTTGGATGTTTCTCTTCACAATTGGGGAATTGGTCTTAATGCTCCTTGGAAGTGTGATCCTTGTCTCCACAAACATTGCAAGATTGGGTTCCTTCTAGAATATCATCCTTGACATCATTGTTATCACAAACTCCTTGGGAAGGATTGTTTCCCATGTTGATCATTTGAGTAGTCATCCCTTGCAGCAATTGGGATTGGATTACCAAAAACTTTTGTATGGTTGGGTCTAACCCATTGTTGTTGGCTAAAAACTGAGTTGCCATCTGATTCAAATGGGTTTGGTTTACTAGTAGTTGTTCTCTCATGTTGACCTCTTGGTTGTTGTTGTCACCATTCTTGATGTTGGAGTTCCTTGGAGTAGTCATCTGTTTGGGTTTGATTGGGATTAGAATGGGCAAAATATTTCTAAGGGATCAATTCTAATCACACACATCACAATTCACTCAAGCAATGTGCAAGCAATCACAAACAAACATTCCACTCAAATTACAAGTTCAAGCACATCTTTAGGCAATAAAATATTTTTGGTACACCACATAAGTTGGTGTGCTTGATTTAATCTAAATATGGTGGTCCAACTATATGGTTCACTTGAGATCATTCCTTCCTTCTTAGTTGATTCTTCATGAACAAGACCTTTGTATCCTTGGATAATTTTCTTGAATTTTTTGTCACAAAACTCCAAAGGTGACGATGGTTCCTTCTAAGTTGTGCTTCCTTAGTATTCAAGTCTTGAGCAATATTTCTTGTCTCACTTGTAGTCCTTAGTGATATCCAAGTTGAAGTCCTTGTTGAGAATAAGGTTGAAATCACTCGAGTTTGTGAAGTCCTTTGCTCATGTTGATGTCTTTGCTCATGGTGGAGGCTTTATCCATCAAGTTGAAATAGAAGAGATATAGAGTTAAAACCAAAAGGTTGAGGAAAGAGTTTACAAGATTGTTTGTAAATAAGTTTTGGAACAAATACAACTCCTATTTTTCAAGGGGTCTTGTCCAATCCTAGGGTTACAAATCCTACAGGCAACACAATGCTCTTATACCATCTGTAAAGTTCCCAACCTTTAATAAGGTAGAGATCCCTGTGTTTACAATGCTAGTCCCTGGATCAATAGCTAGCATCCACAGTTAAGATGTAATATCAAGAAACAAAGGTCATAATACAAATTTATAACCAGGAATAAAATAATTTATTACATCTTACATATCTCATTTGGCTATCTCATTACAATGCAGCAGAATATAACAATATCATGGTGTCCTTCATCTTCAAAGTGCCACAGGCAAACATGTTGGTTGTAGACTTGTAATCCTATTTCAACATACTTCACTAATATCAAACAAACCTGCAACATAACAAGTTATAGCCACAAGGGTCAATACATTTGAATTGTATTGGCAAGTGATACTATGGTAGTATAGTGGAGTCTATCATCTATATGCATTTGGCTAAGTGGAGCTTAGGCTTGCTTTGCTCAAAATAGTTTTTCCTTATCATTTGAAAACACTAAGTTTTTGCTTGATAAAATCACCCAAGGCATCTCCCAATATAAATTGGTGATCCTTCAACCCTTGTTCAACCACAAGTTTTTAACTTAGAAATTGGGATGAGGAGATTCTTGATAGCTTCCATGTCTTGATGCTCAAATTGTCCTTTTCCAGGGACATGGCTAAGTACTTAGATTTTACACTCTGCAGAGGTGGTGCACTTTCCCCACAAGACTTGGTTTCACCAAGACAAGATCTTTCAGAAGCCTTCCCTTAGACCAGAATGGACGCGCTCCAACCTATCAATCCCCTACCACCAACTGGCCATTTGGCTAAGTTATTGCAACCTATATGATCCAGGCAGAGCCCATAATGCAAAGTGGCTGCACTTGAAGCTTCTCAACATTTGACATCTCAAATCTCTTTGTTCCTGGGTGGCCATCCACAAGTGAGATACACAAGGTAAACCATATAAATGGGCCTTGTATAACCACTCAACACAAACCATTCCTTCCATTCCACCCAGGTGTTTCATTCACTTAGTTGTTTTATTAAACAAAACACAAGTCCTTGACCTAGAAATATTCCATAGCATGAATATAATCCACCCTTGTTTTCTACTAGCTAAGCTAAGCATGATAGTAGTAGGAATCTTAACTTAGGAAATTTCTACGAAGGTTTCATCTACTAGGATTTCCCATGGCATAGTTTACACTTAGCAAAAATTCCATGCAAGTCCTACTTTAGAAATATCACTAATGCATAGTGAAAATAATGGGACAAAAGTATGAAGCATCACTTGCCTTTTTGGTAGAGAATATAAGTTCACTCCTTTATCTTGAAATATTCACACTCTTCAAATCACTACAATTCAATAAAGGAAGCAATATTTCAAACTACCATTCAAGCAACTCATCACATGAAATGATAGAAACAACACAATGCATGCAAGCATGCTAAAGATTTTTTTATTTGGAAAAGTGGTTTCTAATAGGTTATAAACATTCTAAAACACCTATTGGTCATTTTATAAAAGTGGCAAAATCATTTGCAAAAGATTTTACTTATAAATCATTTTTAAACCAAATCAATACTTTATGTGGTTGAAAATGCCTTTAGCAAAGCAACAATCTTTATAGGGTTCACCAAATACATTTTTAATTCTAAAACTTGGTGTTTGGGGTCAGATAGTTTAAATCAAAACATTTCCCAAAGGGTTTTCCTCCAAAAGCATTTTTAATATATAAAAATTATTTTTATTTGACTAGAAATGCTTTAAATCAAATATTTATTTTTTTGCATCACCAAATATGTTTTTGAAACCACAAATTGATTTCTATGGTCAGTAGGTTCAAAACAAACCATTTGCCAAAGATTTTATCCCCAAAATAATTTTAGAAAGAATTTTATATTCAAAACATGCCTACACAAGTTTCTGCAAAAACAATCATTTTACCAGAAGCAATTTACTAAAAAAGGGCATGGTTGGAAAGTACTTGGTCTGCTGATTCCATTGATATAAAATTTGCGAAATTTGGACGTGTGGTTTGAAAGTTATGAATTTTACAAAATTGAACCTCTAATAGAAATGTTTCTGTTTTTAAAATGAAGTCTGAGCCACATGGCTGATTCCTATTGGGCAAAAATGGTTCGCGTGGATCGACAGATACATACCGCAGGATCTAACTTGATCGCACGTCACAGATCACTACTTACCCCTTCGACTATGTTTTATCGCGTTCGTCCGATCTACATTGCACGGTTCTGATTTACTCGACCACAAAGTGGCGGAGCTGCGACGGCGACAGGCGGCGACGCTCTCTGACGTGGTCGTTGCCGACGATTTAGGATGCAAGAAAGAGAGGGAGGAGGCTCACCGAGTTCCCGTGGTCGAGGTGAAGCTCGAGGTGTGGTCTGTTTGTCGAGGGGCGCACCGGAGCTGCATGGATTGCTCGCCGGAGCTAGCAGCGGCGTCGGGTGTCTCTGGTTGTCGTCGGGGGCGAGGCTGCAGGTCACCCTAAGGCAATATAAAGGAATGGTTAGACGCGGGCGAGCGTGGGGAGTATAGGAGCATCATCGGGAGGGTTCGGGGCGGTATGAGCTTACCAGGGGAACTCGCCGGAGAAATGGCAGACGACGCCGATGCTCTGTGTTGAGGTTGCCGACGCTAGGGGACGCGCGCGGGTGAGTGGAGCACCCGGGCAGGTGTGCACGGGACTGGGGAGTAAGCTTGCGTGTTCTGGGAGGAGAGGGGCGGTTGCAGTTCGCCGAAATCGGCCGGAGAACACGTCGAAGACAGAGAGGTTTGAGCTCGCAATTTGCGCAGCCTAGAGGCAGAGAGGAGTTGGCGTTTTGGGGGAAAGAGAGAGGGAAGAGGGGCGATTAAGTACGGCGTAGTCGCATGGGAGAGTGATGGCCACAATAACGCGAATTAACGCGAGGATTAAACAACAGAAACGGCGACGAGGGGGAAGGCTTGGTCATCGCGGTGGGGAGGAAGATGATGACGGGGCAGTGGGGTCCAACGGTCAGCAAGAGAGGAAGTGGGGAGATGGGCGCCAGCGGTCAGCGACTGCACGTGTGAGAAACTGAGTGAAAAACGGTTCACTACGGGTGAGCAGATGGGCTGCGCTGCTGGGCTTGCTGGGCCCTGGCAGTGGGCTGCTTCGTTTCATTTTTTTATACAAAATGGTTTTCCTTTTCTGTTTTGAATTTTCTGTTTTGATTTTCATTTAAACAATTCAAATTCCAAATCAATTCAAACCACCACCAAAATTTTAGGTATAGTTTAATTCTGTTTACCAACATATTCCAAAGTCCAAAATAAAATAATTCTTTTATTCTTTTAGGATCTATTAATAATTAAATAAATAGACCTTAGTCTTTATTTCAAATAGGATTTAGTTTATTTTAAAACTCTATTTGAAATCTAAATAATACCAAAACCTTTTCAGTAGGTTTCATTTGAAAAACAAAACATTTGGAATTTTTATTTAAAATACATTAACAAGTTTTTAGTGTTTATTTAAAATGGAAAACCCTTTACTTAGATAAAATTGGATATTAATAAATCCTTATTATTTTATTTAAATAATCCTTTACTCTTTTTATCAAATAGAAATATTTTATTTCATTTGCTTGGCCAGGATTAAATTTGACTCTTTAAAATAGTCCTTATTTATTATTTCTACTTTGTTTATGAAAACCATATCTTTTTATTAAAATACCCAAAAATGGTGATTCCAACTATTATAACTTTATTTACTTTTTGTTTATCTTTTTAAATCCCTTTAGGATTCTATTGGATAAAAATAGGTTTTGATGTTTCCTATTGGAATCAAAAAGTTTCTTCTCACCCTAAATTTCAACAATTATTTATTTTGTTTATTCATTTTCACATTACAAGATTTGGAAAATCTTGGGATGTGACAGAATACAAGTTATCCACAATGAAAACCATAATTTATCAGCAATAAAACAGTAAAAGTGATCCACCAGTAGTAATACAAGTTAGCAAACAAGTACCAAAAACAAGATTCAAGTTATCCACTGTAAAAACTAAGAGTTATCCACTAAAAATAGTACAAGTGACCCACCAGGATTAGTACAACTTATCAACTAGGTACCATAAAAGGTCAAGTTATTAACCATAAACAGTAAAAGTGACCAATGGTAAAGTACAAAAGTTACGAACAGAGAATAATAAAAGGATAAAAGATTGTAAAAAAGAACATGCACATACTTCCTAATCTTTGACTTATTCTCTTTATGTGTATGTATGATAATCTTCTTATACAATGCATCTTCTTATTTAGTTGTCCTAGTATAGGAGAACGGAGGGAGAAGAGACTTGGCAGGATGAATAAGTCTAACAGTGCACAGCCGCGTCGCATGTGTAACACTGCCAGCGACAGCAACTGGAAGAGCAGAACTAATACCAGGAGTTGAATAGTCAGGAACAACTACAAAAACAACAAAATTAATGCAGCACATAAAAATATTCATTCAAATAAAAAAATAACTAAACTTTTTTGTTTCAATACCTGGAATGAAACAACTACTCTGGTTCAACTGTTTGGTAACTTTCGTAAAGCTCTGAACAGCTTGATAACCAATCTTTTCACCCAATAGATCATCAAGATAAATAACTACATTTTCATCATTTACCAGATTTTTGCACTTATAATCAACTATTTGTTGATACACTACAAAAGATTAAAGAAAGGACAAAAGGAAATGTTCAAATTAAAAAGTATAGAAATGGCGGACCCCATGTGGAAAAAAGTACATGTTTATCACCATAAGAAAAAATTGAAAAACACAAACATATATTAAACAATAAGGGTAGTTTAATTATATCACACAAACATAGAGTCATATAAATTATATCACAAATCGTTCCATGAAGGACATATCACAAAATAAAAGTTCCCATAAACTACAACCTAATTTTAACTACGACTACCATAAAACAGAACCTCAATCAAAGATAGCCCGACCGCCATGAAACCCAAGCCCCAAACAGCCATCACAATGATGATCTTCAAGTTTGTCATCCAAGGAACAGTTAACTAGATCCATCATCCACACCCTCATTTTTATCACCACCCGTTTTTGGTAAGTTCAATAAGTTAATAGCTGCATAGAGTATGTCCCAAAAAGAAAGACAAGAAGAAAAAGGGACCAAACAAAAAATATTGTTAATGCCATATAATTTGTTACATGTTGCCTACAAATAAAACATGTTAATCCATATTTCATGCCAACTAAACATACGATTATAATTATACATCTAGCATGGAGGTTTTTTTCTAAGATTGCATGAAGTTTAAAACACATAGGGAAACATGATATTAACTAAACTAGGAGTTACCAATGAATATATGTATAGTAATCCACCACTTAGAGCTACAGTTACCAAATCATATAAAAACAAGTTAACCAACACCTATCCCAACATTTATCAAGGCATATATTTATGAAAAAATATAAAATAGGACATTTGCAAACAAAACAGTGTAGGTTACCAACATAATTAAGTTAAAGTTATCAACATTAATATATAAAAGTGATCCAGGGCATATATATAAAGTTATCAAGACAAACAAAAAATGCACAATCATGATAAAACCCATGATCCACTATGAAATAAAACATCATTAATAGAATATAGTTTGACATTACAAAAAACAAGCATATGATGAAGTTACAATCATTTAAGACATATGAATAAAAATAGAGGTGTGTACCATTGCTAGGAGAAGGTTCCCAAGACAAAGGAAGAACATCTTCTGCTTCAAAAACATGGAATAAATCACCCGGAGCAGCAGAAGTGTCATGAGAGACAGGTACAACATTAGGATCAGCTTGTGCAACAATACGAAGATCAGGCTGAGCAGGAGCAGTAGGAGTAGGTTGCGCAGGGGCACTAGCAGTAGGAGCAGGCTGCACAGGGGCACCAGCAGTAGGAGAAACGGGAGGATCTGCAGCAGGCGGATGCGCCAACGACACAACATCAGAAAAAATATGTAATGGTATGCTAGGAGCAAGACTCAACTTTCCATCACGAGCAACCAATTTTGCTTTCTTGATAATGGTGGCTTCGGCTTCAGAACTTCCAGCTCCACCAACATGTCCACTAACAAATGGTGAAGAACCAGCAGATGTATCGGACACATGGGATTGCCTGCTAATAGAGGGCTCGAAAAGACTCGACGAAGGAACCAAAGGAGCAGATAAAACAGGTTGTACATCTCCCTGGGTACTATCATCCAAGCTAGAAGGCTCATTTTCACTCCCACCCTGAGTTGATGGATCTCCAAGCGAGCAGACAACAGGACTTGCAGGCACATCAACAGAAGTAGCAGCTGTTGCAAGATTAGTGAATAGCGATGATGTAGGAACAAGTACAACGCCATCAGGACAAACATAACCATCTGGCTGAACATTGGAATCAACCTGGGAGCATCTATGGTGGTAGCAAAAACTTCCATGATGTTGTCCGTCTGCTTTGGCATTTACCACGCTGCTGCTAATAGGCTGATCACTGATTTTCTTAATCAATGGAGCTCCTGAATCTGGTTGAGCTACATTCATTATCACATCAACAGATAATACCACTACAGCTGTAGAAGGTGCACTCGTCACAGATAGATCTTTAATAGCAACACCCTTGGCAGTTGTTTCTGCACTAGATATAACATCTTCAAGATTCTTAGCAGGTACATCCACGACATCAGGATTTGCATCATCATTAGCAGGTCCTTCAACACATGTAGGTGAAGGAATAAGAGATGAACCACCAATATCTATAACATATGTGCCTTGATACGTCCAAAACGTATCTACTTTCCCAAACACTTTTGCTCTTGTTTCTCCTCTAAACTTGTGTGATTTGGATACAACTAACACGGACTGATGCTGTTTTCAGCAAAAGTGCCTTGATGTCTAGTTTTTGTGCATAAAATCAACTATCAGGAAAAATCCCAGAAAATATGCCAAAAATCCCATTTCACCAGAAGACTCACGAAGCCTAAATACGAGACGTAGGGAAGGCCTGAGGGGCCCACACCCCCCTTGTCATGGTGGTGGCACAACAGATGCCATGGGTAGGCTTAAGTTGGGGACCGATGGATGCTAGTGGGATCTGGGGAGGGATAATGTAGCGATTTCTACACACAACTAGTTAGAACTCAGATCTTTATTCCACCTCTATTGTGCTACAAGTGCTCCTTGAGCTGTATCATAGAGAGGAGGAAGAAGGTTACAACACGAGCCCTCTAGCGTACAAATGAATCGATCCCCTCTCCAGGAAACCCTGCCTCTTTTTATAAAGGAGTCACTCTAGGGCTGACGTGGACAAGCATATTCTTGGAATATGCTTGTCTCAAAGCGGTAACTCGGCGGACCTCTTTCTGTGTCCCCCTTCTATCGACGGCAAAGACCTAGAACCCCCCACATGTGAGCCTCGGGCCTGCCACTGTCACCTCCGTGATGCTCCTCTGCTCCTCTGCGGATCCGCTCCTTGTCTCTAGCGCTTGGCTCTGTGCAGATTCCACCTAGATAGTAGCTAGGGTTTGACTTCGGGAACCACCTCGTTCTTCTGAAAGCTTCCTGTAACTCAGCCTTGCCTCGCGTAACTCGGCTCGACTTTCACCTGTATTTAAGCTAATCAACCTCATTCGGCCAACCTAACCCATATGTCCGCTGAGTAAGGTATCAACTGCTCGATTCATGGTAAGCCATGCCTTATTCAGTGGGTCCTTGCATAACCCGGCCGAATCAGCTCTAGACCTGGTCTAGGGTAAGAAAGGTTCCTCCCCTCTCTCTGCTATCTTGACCCTACCTGGGGTCATCCCCCCAACATTAGTCCCCGAAGCTGGTGCGGTCCTGCCGGATACTTCGACCGGACCACATCAGTTTCTAGAAATTCGTTCCAACTTTCTGCCCGACGTATTTCTTAGCCGACGCTCCTCTTGAGCTATCTCACATTTGTTCATCCTCTCTTACTGAGGTACAATTTGTTCTCTGAGTTGTTCTCTTTCGTCCGGAGTATCCCCTTAGCTTCTTCTATAAGCATCATCCTACATGTATCAATCATCATTTTACATCTCATCTTCTGTGTTGCTATAGTGCACGCTGACAATGCTACAGTAATTACTGCACCAGTCCCATCACTGCCATGACTCTTCGATCACCGCAACGACTATGGTGGCCTGATCTCCTCTTGCGTCGTGTGTCCTCCGTTGTGGCTCTAGTCATCGGTCGTGTATGCTCTGTACACACCATCGCGCGGTTATTGTGCCACATCTACGATCCCACTACTGCTTGCCGTTTGCGGTTACAAATAGGGGAGTGGGGATGGGTTGATTCACTTTTCCCCTTCCCCACTTACTTCGTTTTCCTCCTTGCGCCACCGCTCTTGTGCCTCCTCTCTAGCAACCACGCCGTCGTGATTCCACTCCCGCCGCTGCACCGCCGCGCATCTTCTCTAGAGGTTACTCCGCGGCGCTCCTCCTTATGGAACGCGCCGCCGCCACTCGGTCCTGGTTTGCCGTGCCTCACCCTCGTCTTAGGTTCTCAGCGGTGGTTTCCTTCTCCCCCCACTGTCGTGCTCGCTGCTATCGCAATGGGGCCTTGGGTGTCAAGGCCTCTCCCCGCCACCAGTTCTTCCTCTGTTGACTCCTCTAACGAGCCTATGTATAGCTCCCTCAGCGGCGTTGTTGTGGGGGAAGAAGAACTTATGGTGGGCCTAGAACGCAGCTCGTGGCAAGGATCTACGGTCACTCGCCGATAAATTGAGTGGTTGCGGAAGACCTACCGAATTCCTGCCGAGGTAAAGTGTCGCTTACCCGGCAAAGAATCTTCCCCAATGCTCGAAGATGGCGTGTATGTGGTGTTCATGTCGCATTTTTTCAGAGGATTCGGCCTCCCTCTCAGTGACTTTGCCTGTAGATTCCTTGACTTCTTCGTCCTTCAACCTCACCATCTGCCGGCTAACGCCATAGCCTCTCTGTCGGTGTTTATCTCGGCCTCAGAGGGATATTTTGGCCTTTGGACGTCTGTAGATGTTTGGTCAAAGTTTTTTCAGATTCGATCTGATGTAGTTCCTGATAAGTCTCTGCATCCCTCTGAGAAATCTCTCACCCAGTGTGGGGCTGCTTCCATCACACCTCGGAAGAATTCTTTGTTTCCTCGGATCACTGGCTTAGAGTCCTGTAAGAAATGGCATAGGTTGTTTTTCTATGTCAAAAACACTGGTATAGAGGACAAGATCTGGCTCCCTGCCTTCTCTATCGGTCCCCCCCTCCGAACAGAATTGGGCCTATAACCCGAAGAGGACCCACGCTCTTGCCGAGGCATTCGAACTTCGGCTGAAATAGTTGACTCGGGCTGGGCTTTGCGGCGAGGACTTGATGGCCGCCTTTATTAGTAGCCAAATCTGCCCTTTTCAGCTCCGCTCTCATAAGCTCTGTTATATGAGCGGTCCTTTGGATCCCAACCGAGTCTCTACGGTTGAGCTTGACGATTTTCAAATCCATAAACGTGTCCAGGCTATCATCAAGACTGAGATGCCCGAGGAATGGGTGTGGGGAATGAAACCATTCTCTCGCAAGAATCCTCCTCCCCAGGTAAATTGAACATAAGATGTTCTATCCGGATCATTTTTCATCAGTTGTTTCACTAACTTTTGTTTTCTTTTCTTCCAGACATTTGCCGAGCAGGCCATGGAGGATGCAGAGGTGCTATCTCTTCCCTGGACCGCTGACTGCAATACTCCGGAAAATGGAGAACCTGATCTGGAGGAGTTCATTCCTAAGCTGGAGTATGCTCCTGCTCGCACCCGGAGTAAAACCTCGGCCCGTGCTGATGAAGGTGATTCGGACGACGTTCAAATTCTTGAGGTAGTTGTCGTGGTGCCTATCTCTTATGCATTTTCGGCTCCTTCTTTCCCAGCTAATCCGGCTGGCCAGGTGCACGAGGTCTAACCTCTCGCTTCGGAAGCCCCTACTCCTTCTAAGAAGCGCGCTACTTTGAAAGATCCTTTGGGTGCTTCTCCCAAGAAACGAATCAAGAAATCCTCCCAGCACATTCCGAAGCGCAAAGTTATGCCTGGAGTCTCTAGGTAAGTTTCCTTTTACATTTTCACTTGTATTTCTTGTTTCTCTCTTTCTATTTCTGAATTAATTTTCATTCTTGTCTTTGCAGTGCTCCTCTTTCTACCAAACCTAGCGGTCCGAGTATGACATCTCATGTTACTCGACCACTTTCACCATCGCGTTCGGAAGATGTCCGGGTTCCTAGTCCTTCTCGAGATGAATCTCCTCCTGGGCCGACTAATGGCTCTCCTCGACGTGATGAGCCCAGAGCTCCCCATGTTGCTTCTGATGATGCCACAATGCCGGATTGCCCGACTGATTCAGCAGCTCCTCCCAAGACTCCCGAAGTTACTCCCGCCGATCCTTCGTCTATCGTAGTTCCAGCTTCTGTTCAGACATCTGCCGAGGTCGCCGCTACCTACTATCCTTTAGAGACAGTCGCCCCTTCTGTTGCAAAGGATGTTTCTCCCAGCACCGAGGTTATTGCCCCTACCGAAGTTCATGCCAAGAGCAAGAAAAGTGTTGCTGCCAAACCCTTGCCATCCCAAAAACGGAAAGAAGGTTCCTCTCAGCCAAGCATTGCCGATATGCTTCGCAAGGGAGCCTCTATGGCTAAGCCTGGGGCTTCCCTCGCCTCCGACATGCAACTCGTGCTTCACAAGAGCCCGGCGGCCAAGGAAGTCACGCAACATGCGCGAGAGGCCAGAGGTAAGGTGTTGACACACACAGAAAGCGGGAACACCCTCGGATCATTGGTAGAGTATGCCAACGATTGGAACGCTGCTGATGAACTTGAAGGCAATCCGAGTAATCAGTCATTCCAGCTATCCGACGTCAGCAGCCGTTTACACATGGCTGCCAAGGTTGTTCTTGAAAGCGACAAGATGAACAAGGTATGCACTTCAATTTATACTTCGTCTTTTACTTAGAAGATATTATATGCCCACTAGTCCCCGAGCTTGCAACCGAATGACTTGTTATTCGTTTGGAAGCTTTCCTTGTTTACAATACAGCTACTTGCTTGTGCAATAGATAGTTTTTGTTGTGCGTGTTTTGAATTAAAACGCATCTAGCCGCCTAGATCTGAGTCAAGTTTTACTCGATTCGGATCTTTTTTGGTTTAGCCTTGAAAATCCGGCTACCTAGATCCGAGTCTAGTTTTTTCTCGATTCGGATATGTTTTAGTTTTGAATATTCAGCCACCTAGATCCGAGTCAAGTTTTACTTGATTCGAATCTTTTTTGGTTTAGCCCTGAAAATCCGGCTACCTAGATCTGAGTCTAGCTTTTTCTCGATTCGGATATGTTTTAATTTTGAATATCCATCCACCTAGATCCGAGTCTAGCTTTTTCTTGATTCGGATCTTTTTTGTTGTTTTCTTTGTATAACTTGGTGTTATTTTAGGTTGCTCATAATCGGCGTACGGACAAATTCCAGAGGTTACTTTTCTTGCATAAAAAGCTTCAAGATAAATTTGAAAAATGGTTCTTGTTGTGAAGAAGACTGGTAAATTAGTCAGCTTTTAGTGCCCACTATCTTTATACAAGATCCAGTTTCTCGGCTAATTTCTAGTGTATTGTCGTGCAGCTAACATTAATAATCTAAGAAGGAATCACTGATTACCTCTTGGCTGGCGACGTACGTCTCCTGAGGCGGCGGTGCTAAACCCAACTCCCTCCCTAGATCCCAGCCGGAGATCGGACTGGTTCCCTCTCCCTCCGCTTGCCACTCCGGCAGCTGGAGGGAGGGGGAACCTTGTTCCTTCGTCTAGTAGTTAGGGTTAGGGTATTTTTATCGTGGCGTGATGTTGGGGTGGTGGGAGCGGCATCCGGACGAATAAATCTGCCTTATCTCTACTCACACACCAGTGCTGATCTTCATGGTTGCGCCTCGGAGGTGATGGCAACGTTTGTTGTTTGGTCATTCAGATCGGCAGCTTGGTCTTCTCGTCGTTCTTCAGATTTGGCGAGATCTATTTCTCGTTGTGTCGCTGGCGCTCGTCGTTATCCGCGATGGCACTGGCGGCCGGGACGAGGTGGTTTCTCTAGAGCAAGGATGTTGGTCCGGAGGTGGTGGATCTGTCTTTCTCCTTCGACTTCGTTGACAGGAGGCGACAGATATTGGTCCAAGACAGCACGAGGACGTCCCCGGGTCGACGTGCCACGGTGATATGTGCCTCGATGCGTGCAGCAGGCCTGTTCATCGACTCATAAAGCCTCGTTGGCGATGGTGCTTTTTTGGATCTTGCAATGGTGGAGGCTCGATGTCTCTTTCGGCGTTCGTCTCAGCGGCGCTGGAGGTTGGTGGAGGCCGCTAGATTCCATGGTTGTAGTAAAATCTAGGGGTCATTTTGTATTTCTCGATCTATTAGTCTTTTATCTGCAGTGTTTTCAGGGTAATCATTTTATCCCAGTCTGTCTTTTAGTGTCCACATGTGTTGCTTCATGTAACTTGATTTTCAATTAATGAAATATGTGGTTTCTCTCTCAAAAAAAATTAAAAATCTAAATACTCGGCTTACGAAGAAGGTTGCCACTCTTGAAGGTTAGTTGCCCCTCCATCCCTTATTCTTCTGTTTACGTTCGAAGTAAATATCGAGTGTCTTACGGTATCCCATCTTCGGCTCAGCCGAGTTACAAAGATTTGCAGCATCGCATCAAGAGTGCATACCTCTGCCTGATATGATGCTGTATTTTTTAGAGCAAGCAGGTACTCACTCGGCGCAACTTAAGGAAAAAGATGAAGAGATAGCCCGGCTCCGTGCCGAGGTTGAATCCCTCAAACTCTCTCAGAAATCGGAGTTCGAAAAAGTTGATCAAGAGTTTTTCGAGGAAAAGAACCGACTAAGCCTTCAACTTCAGAAAGACAAGGAACTTCTTGATGCTACCGAACTAAAGAGTCAGGCGATGACCGAAGAAATGACTTATTTTGAGAAGAACAGGGATGACTGGGCCATGGATCTCCAAAAGATGCTGCGATACATCCCCCATAAGTTTTCTGTTTCTAGCCGAGTCATTCTTTGCTTGTAGTTTCCCTTGACTTATTTTATGTTTTTCCTTACAGATCATTTTCCAAAATCCGAATCTGTGTGTTCTAAGGCTGTGATCGCTGCTCGCGGCCACCGAGGTGTTCTTGTTGTTCCGAATCAAGAATATTCCATTGAAGATTTCTTGGTTGCCATTGCTGCTGCTATTGAGCCGATGATGATTATGGGAAAAGATCTGGTGCAAGCGGCTATTCGGGCCTACCATGTACTATGTCCAAATGAGCCAAAGATTAAGAAAGTAGAAGTGCTCGTGGCGAGGCTGATGGAGTATCAGACTCGATTGAATCTTTGGAGAGAATCTACCGGACGACCAAAGCTGATATGGCACTCACTGCTGTTTTGTCATGGTACGAGGATATCTCCCTCGATACCCTGATGAATTTGCGCACTGGCTCTCCTTGGGTTGAAAATCCGGATTATGTTGCTCGTCGCCAAGCCCGTGCCTATCAGCTCATTAAGTATGCCAATGTTCATGAATGGAACGAAGGGCCGAGCTTTCTCCCTGATGATGCTGAAGACGATGTTGAGGCTGTGGAACTGAAGCTTCTCAAGCCCATGGTGGAGTCTCTCAGCAAACAACCCTTGCCCCAGATGTTCTGGCTACCTCCGTCGATGCCGAAGTAACCTCCGCAGAGGCTCAGGCAACTTCTGAGGACCCAGCTTCTAAGGTTGTTCCTCCTAGCAAGGCCGAGGTAGCTTCGGTTGTATCCGAGATACCAGCGTCAGAAGCTCCCACTGCTGCTATTGTTCCTCATGCGGATGATTCGGCAACTGCTAATGCCTGATATGAAGAAACTTTTATTTGTTTAAGTCCCTGGTATGCCGGGTGTACGCTTTCTTAAGACAATTTGCCTCTTTTGGTACCATGTGATCCGTATAACTTTGGAATCCTATGCCATATTAATCGTTATGTTATTATTGTTCTGGTTGAGTTTGTGTGATGCGTATCCTTGTTCACAAATTTTTCATTTCAAAAATTCGAATCAAACTTCCATGTGTTTGATTTTCAACCGGCTCTTGCTTCATCCATCTTGTGCCTTTCACCCATTCTTATTTGCAACACTTTAGTTTCACAAATTTGAATCACGTATTATGACTCCTATGTCCATATATTAGTTAGTCGGATAGACTTACCACCCATCCGAGTTATCGAATGGTAATATAAATGTGGTACTTCCCAAGTCATATTTCGAATTACCGAGGTTTATAATAGTAAAACATCATGGGGCAGTCCCCGAGTTATTGCTCGGGTTGCCGGGGTGATTACACACATAATTGGTGATAGACGATACGGGGTAGTCTCCGAGTCACTATTTGGGCTACCGAGGTTTCATACATAATCAAAATGATAAACAATACGGGGTAGTCCCCGAGTTACTGCTCGAGCTACCGAAGTTTCATACATAATCAAAAATGATAAACAATACGGGGTAGTCCCCGAGTTACTGCTCGAGCTACCGAAGTTTCATACATAATCAAAAATGATAAACAATATGGGGTAGTCTCCGAGTTACTGCTCGAGCAAACGAGGTTTCATTAATTCATGTCTAATACATCAACTTCGTACATATTATTATTGGATACAATACACTTCCTCTAAGTGTAAAACAGACGAAGTAAAGCCACATTCCACGGTCTTTTTGACTCGTCTCCGGATTTATCCGCCTTGTTCTTTTCTGGCGCTTGAGCATCGATTAGGTAGTATGCATCGTTGTGTAATGCTTTGCTCACAATGAATGGGCCTTCCTATGGGGGTGAGAGTTTATGCATGCCGGCCGTGCGTTGCACCATCCGAAGAACTAAATCTCCTTCCTTGAAAACTTTTGGATTTACTTTCTTTCTATGATATCGCCTGAGGTCTTGTTGATAAATAGCTGATCTTGATAATGCCAATTCTCTTACTTCTTCTAGCAGATCCACATCATCTTGCCGAGATATTTCATTTACTTTGCTGCTCGTGTATTGGGCGACTCTTGGCGAGTCATGCATTATGTCGGCTGGAAGTACAGCTTTTGCTCCATACACGAGAAAGAACGGGGTATATCCCGTTGATCTATTTGTGGTAGTCCTCGGGCTCCACAGTACCGTTGGGAGTTCCTCGATCTAGCATCCTACCGACCTCTGCAGTTGTTCTATCAGCCGAGGTTTTATTTCGAAAAATATTAGTCCATTTGATCTTTCTACTTGCCCATTTGATGCTGGGTGAGCCACTGAAGCAACATCGAGTCTTATGTGCTTCTCTTGGCAGAATCGAGCAAAAGCTCCTTCGGTGATGATACTATGTGGGTAACTATATCTCAGAATGATATCTTTGAGGAATTTCACCGCCGTGGGCCCGTCACATTTTCTTATTGGTTTTACTTCTATCCACTTTGTGAATTTGTCCACCATGACCAAAATGTGAGTCATGCCACCGCGATCCGGCTTAAGTGGACCTACCATATCTAATCACCATACGGAGAATGGCCAAGTGATTGGTATTGTTTTTAACTCGGATGAAGGCATATGTATTTTGCTGGCATATCTCTGGCAGCCATTACACTTTGTTACCAATTCTTTTGCCTCCTTTAGCGCACTTGGACAGTAAAACCCATGCCTGAATGCTTGGCCACGAGGGCTCTGGACGAGGCATGGTGCCCACACTCTCCTTGATGTATATCTAAGAGGATCTCTTGTCCCTCTGTCGAGTCAACGCATTGTTGCAGCACATTTGTCACGCTTCTCTTATAAAGCTCATTATTTATGATCGTGTAATCTTTTGCTCTTCTTACTATTTGCCTATCCATAACCTCATTATCCGGTAGTACCATATCTTTGAGGAACGAGAATATGGGTTGTGCCCATTTCGGCATGACTTTTTTCGGGAAAATTGTTTTGTTAATTTCCATTACTTATGCCAACATAACATCTGCCGGCTTTTCCCAATCTATTTTTGGGTTAAGCGAATTAGTCCCCGAGTATTTCGGCTCATGTACTTTGTCAATTTCCATTGGGATGCACCCGGCTATCTAATCCGACGAGATACGAATTGACTCGGATTCTGGCGAAGGAATAATTGACGACTTTCTTAGGTGTTCCAGGGCGATACCAGGCGGAATTGACTGTCTGGTTGATCCGAGTTTTGATAGCGTATCTGCAGCATCATTTTCTGCCCGAGGTACGTGATGGAATTCACATCCGTCAAAATAACCACTAATTTTCTGTACATGAAACCGATATAGAGCCATGTTTGCATCCAATGTGTCCCAATTTCCTGATACTTGCTGGACTACGAGGTCCGAATCTCCATAACAGAGAATCTGACGTATGCCGATCTCTTTTACCATTTTTAGGCCATGGACAAGTGCCTCATATTCGGCTACATTGTTTGATGCAGCGAAATGTATTTGCAATACATATTTCAGCTGATCCTTTTTTAGAGAGGTTAACACTATCCCTGCTCCTAACCCATTTCTTAACTTGGACCCATCAAAGTGCATCGTCCAATAATTCGGATCTGGCAATGGGGGTTCATACTGCACCTTGGCCCAGTCTACAAAAAAGTCGGCGACTGCCTAAGATTTAATTGCATCTCGCCTATCAAATTGTGGGGCATAAGGTGATAACTCAATTGCCCATTTTGCTATTCGGCCACTTGCATCTTTGTTGCTCAGTATCTCGGCTATTGGTGCCTCACAAATAACCTTTATGGGGTGTTCTTCAAAGTAATGTTTGAGATTCTTTGCTGACATGTATACTTCGTAAGCCATTTTCTAGTAGTGTGGGTAGTTCTGCTTGCAGGCCGATAATACCTCGCTCGGGTAATACACCGGTCTTTGCACTGACTTACCTTCTTCATTTCGTTCCACAACAACTACTGCACTTACCACCCTGTTTGTTGCTGCTAAATAGAGCAGCATAGGCTCTTTTGATAATGGGGAAGCCAAGATAGGCGATGTAGCCAACATATTTTTTAACTCATGAAAAGCACTATTGGCCTGAGGTGTCCAGGTGAACTTATCAGATTTTTTCATTAATTGATACAAAGGCAATGCTTTTTGTAGCATCCCATTTGTCTAACAACTGTAATGCTACTTGGTTTAATAAAAATAATGGTTACTCCCTACATAAAAGTGTTGAATCATCATCCTATCATGCTCATGTCATGATGCCATCTTGCATTTGTGCATCATACAAAACCCTTGTTGTTTTGGTTCTTATCTCATATGCATTATTATTTGCATTTGCTTCTTGATATTGTATTTGGTTCTTGATATATTGTTGAATGCCCAAGTTGAGTTGGGGGCATATCTTTTATTGACTCCACCACCCTTTCTTTCACCACCTTATAATTCCACCATCCAATTTATATGAGCTATGCATTTTAATTGAGTTCACTTCTAGCTCATGTGGGTTGGGTGGATTCCACTTATAATCTATTGCTTAGGCCTTACTCCACATTTTTGGAGTGCATAAGAATGATGCCATGTAAATCATCTTGTTTTCACAAAATAAGCAGGGTATTAACTATTATGCATGGCCCATGCAAGTACCATCTTGTGCTTGTCATTGGATTTTATTTGGTTTTTGAGTTGATCATCTCCATCTCTTTTTCCCTCTTTTGGCTTGATATATGTTGATCTTGCTAAAACCCTACCACCACATCCCTCTCTTTTTCTTGTCTTGTTCTTGTTGAGCTTGTGTGGATCATACTTGATCAACTCAAGACAATAAACCCCTCATCTCTCTACCTCTAAAACCTACCCCCTAATTACCATACCTATTTCCCATTTAACCCTAAACCCTACCTCTCCTTTTAGTCCATCCCATCCTTGCATGATCATGTGATCATGTGGGTGTGCATGAGCCCTAAACCCCTAACCTTCTCATTAACCCCCACCCCACCTTGTGCTTGCCCATGTGATGCCATTGTCATGTGTTAAACATGGGCATCTCCCTTTTTCCCTCTCATCTAACCCTCCCTTAGACCCTAAACCGAACCCCCTCTAAGCAAAACCCTAAACCGAGGCTTTTACCCCTAACCCTTTTCTCCCTCCCTCTCGGCCTTCCCTCTCTCCCATGCTTGGGCCACATACCCCCTCTCCCTGGCCCCACATGTCATCTCCTCTCTTTTCTCTTCTCTCTCTCCACCCCAAAACCATCTACCCTAGCCGAGCCACCCCTCTCCCCTCTCTTGCTCTCTCTCTCTGTCTGACCTGCCCCACCCCGAGCCCCTCGCACCTGGCCCACCTGGTAGTCCCCCCCCCCCAACGCCCTGCCTAGCTAACCCTCTCCCTTCCCCTGCCTGGCCGATCACGTGAGGAAGGAGAGCAAAAAGGTGGCCAAGCCATCTTCCCCTCCCCCACGCAATCCTCACCTGCCCCCTCTCGTTCTTATCCACCCCTCCGTCTCTGCCTCGCCCAGCTACTCCCTATCCACCCCAGGAACCCCTCCTCCCTCCTTCCTCCTTCCCCAAGCAAGGCCATGGCCACCCCATGTCCCTCTAAGCCCTAGCTCGGCCAGGCCAGAAGGAGAGCGGGAGAAGCCGTGCTAGAGGGTGCCCAAGGCGTCCAGGTGTTCCCTCTCGATCCTCATCGCTGCATCTGGGAGATCGCCCGGGTTCGCCGGAGAAGCTCGCCCCCGCCGTGCCCGTGACCACCAGGACGCCTCCGGCCTGCTGCCTCCTCGCCGATCCCCGCCACCTCAATGCCCCCGGCCACGCCGACGACACCGCGGTGAGCCCCTGCAGCCCCTAGACACCCCCTTCTCCTCTCTAGTTCGCCATAGCTCCGCCGGCCTCCGTCGAACATCCTGGCGTCTTGCCGCCACCGCCACCGTCACAAGGCGTCATCGCAGCGTATGCGGCTCTCGTTCCTCGACGAACCTGCAGCCCTCCTCCGAGCTAGCCCCCTGAACAAGAATTGTAGCCGATAGCGCCCTCTTCATCTTTGGTTTTTGCGGCTTGGCCGGAGACGCCGTGGTTCGCACGCCATCGTCGTCCAAAAGTCTGGCCAGATCCACCGCCGCGGCACCGCGTTCAAGAGAGACAACCTGCTGCTTTTGCAAAGAAACCTCCCTTTTCCGCCTAAACCGCATGACCCACCGACCCACCTGCCGCGTAGAATTTTTGCAAATAGGGTCCTCCGCCTGCTGCTTCCGGCCGCAGCCCCTGGATCGCCCACGTGTCGCCACTGGATGGCTGCGCACGCGCGTGGCCCCGTTAGACCCGCACGCCGTCGATTTCGGGCTAGGACAACCTGAGTGCAAAAAGGCTTTTTATGCGTGCGTGGCAGCCCAGTCAGCTTCGACCCCACCTGTCACTGGCTGTGGGTAGATCTGCCTGAGTAATAAAAGCCCAGAAATCTGTCTGTTTCAAATTAAAATCTTTGCAAATTAATTCAATTCAAATTCAAATTCAAATCTGTTTAAATCTAAATGAATTCATAACTTATTCCTGGTTTGGAATTTGAATTCAAACCTTATATGAAAAATGTTTTGTTTTTGAATGTTAATTCAAATCTTTATTCAAATATTTTCAAAACTAATTTAAAATAGTCAAACCTTTGACTTTGACCTAATATGACTAATTTTGACTTAAAAATAAAATTAAATTCATATTTCCAAATAATACAAATAACATATGTTTTGGAATCAGAAAAATGTGAGGATTTCAAATATGCTATTCAAATTACCTTTTGCACATTTAAAATTCCAAGTTGAGTAAATTACAACAAATGCCACTAGAACTTAATAAATTAATAACTTTTGATTTATAACTCCGAATTTAACAAATGATATGTCTAAAATGATCAACTCGACGAGACCTTTCTGTTTATGCTACCCATGACTTCAATTGCAGCATGCATCATATAAATATAAAGTATACAGCAACTATTATGACAATAAAATGGAACCAAAACCCCATAAAAATGTTACTTCTTGTGTTCTACACCTCACCCATGCCATGCAAATTGTGCATCATTCATCATGGCATGATTGTTTGCTTGTCGCATTTTATTCATATGCTTGCGCTCTTTATTTATGTTGGCCCTTGTTTGTTTGGTTCTTCTTTCGAATAGACGAAAGGTGGGATATATCAAGAGAACCGTGAGCACTACCAGATTCGCCTCTCGCTTCAACTGAGTTGCCGTGCAAGCACTACCACATGCTTGCATACATCTGACAGTACCTATTGCCTCTATCTTATTCTTGCATCATTGAGTCGCGATTGCATTAAACTGAATCCCAAGTATTGCATAGCCTTTACTTTTAAACCCCACCAAGCTTGTTCCTCCATCCCATGAGCCATTACTACAGAGTTGTTTGGGCCGTGCAGTCGTAGAACAGCATGTGTAGGGTATGTGAGAGTCCGATGGATAACGAGGTACCTAAACAACTTAACTCGAGTAGTAATGGGATAACTAATGAAAGTGGCACCGGTGAGCAACATCTGCTATTTGGTTTTCCCGCTCACTTGTGTCCCTAAGACCCCGAGTACTTGATTCTGTTCCAAGATTATTCGCGCTATCCACATCCGGGAGGCTTATGGGACCCCCAGCAGAGCTTGATTCAGTCTTATTTCTTGGGGCCACAAACTAGTTTGAGGTTTTATTTACTATCCTGTACTTATGCCATGCTACTACTGTATTTACGATTGTGCGAGGAGCACACTGTACTGTTTAGGATCGGGACACGATTCCACGGTGTCGACAAGCCCAGTTTTGGGTTACCAGTCGTTCACAGCCGTCCACCCAAACCTCGGGTTCGTCTCGGAGTCAGCTAACTTTGTTGCGGGTGTACTCCAAGGGGTGGCCCCCTGAAATATTTCTGAATCCCGTGATTGCTTTGTCGTGAAGGCCTCGTTGGGTTTTGATTTGGTTTTTCCGAGGTTGATCGAGTGTGTGTTGCTATTTGTGCACCCCTGCAGGGTAAAACTTTCTGAAAGCCGTGTCCGCGGTTATGGATGACTTGGAGCACAGTTTCTCGATCATAGACGAGCATAACTAAAGTACCGTTTTAATCTGACTAAGAAATTGACTAGTAAATAGTGCAACACTCATGGAATGGTTATTAAAATTGCCAACGGATGGGGGGTTGTTCGTCCGCTTCCTCGTTGGTAAGCGAGGAGGAGGATGGATCTGATGAAATTACTGTTATAACTGTTGTCTTTAATTCACGGACATCCGTCTATCTTTGGTTAGGCGGATGGTTAGCGAGTATCTATAGAACTGCTAGGGTTTATCTTTTGCTGCAATTGCGTCACCCCAGGTTGTGTCCCCTTTAGAGGCATAAAGACTTGCTGAGTACCCTTAGGGTCTCACACGATAAATTATTGGTTCAGATGAACAGGTACACTCGCAGGACGGATACTGGGTTGAAGAGGCTGATGATGTGGGCAACGATCGTTCGGTGTAGAGATTCCGGGAACGGGGATCCGTGAGATCTGTGGGCGGGATGTGCTTATTTCTATGGCATCATATGCCGATTTGCTTCTTATCCGTACTCGGACTTTGTTTTGCCGCTTCCGCTTGATACTCTGATGTGTGATGTATGAGGAATTACCCTAAATATTATATCTATCTAGGTCATTTGAATCTTGCCGTATGGCGTTGCTATATTTCCTTTCTTTCTAGATGGAATGGATCTGATGTACTTTTGTATGGTGGCTTGCTTACATACTCATTTGTGTATGTAGTTGATCCCTTCGCCTGCCGATTACGCCGCCCGTGCAGGTCCCGATGAATTGGAAGTGGTTGGGACGGCCGAAAGGTCTACCCGTGAGTGGCTTTTGGGGCCCCACCGTACTATTTCAACCACTACCGTTCATCCAGGCTTGTATCTAGGAGCGTAATTCACCGAGGTAGTTACACTTTTTCACCTAGCCGACTTATGAACCGACTTAGGGATGCAAGGCATCCTGTAAACTTTTGAACATCATTTAGGCATCTAGGAAGTTCCATTCTTTCCACCGCACGAATATTAGTCGGATTTGCCTCTATACCTCGGCTGGACACGAGGAAACCGAGTAGTTTTCTGGCTAGCACACCAAAGGTACATTTTTCAGGGTTAAGCTTCATTCGGAACCTTCTTAGATTCGTGAATGTCCGTCGGATATCTTCTAGGAGCATGTTGCTCTCTTTGGTTTTTATAACCACATCATTGACATACACTTGCACATTTTTTCCAATCTGGTCGTGTAGACATTTTTGCATGCATCTTTGGTACATGGCTCCTGCATTACGCAGGCCGAATAGCATGGTGCGATAGCAATAAGCCCCATACGGGGTGATAAACGCAGTCTTTATTTGATCATCCGAGTTTAACGATATCTGGTGGAAACTAGAGTACGCGTCTACAAATGATAATAGATCACAACCCGCGGTCGAATCAATGACTTGGTCTATCTTAGGTAAGGGAAAAGGATCTTTGGGACACACCTTGTTAAGGTTTGTGTAATCGATACACATTTGCCAAACGACAGCTACATTTGGATCATAGTTTTCATTTTCTACCAACACCGGGTTTGACAACCAGTCCGAATGAAGTACTTCCATGATAAACCCGGCCGCAAGGAGCCGAGCTATCTCATCCCCTATTATTTTTCTCCTGTCTTCGGTGAAGCGGAAGAGAGGTTGCTTCATCGGTCTTGCTCCTGGACTTACATGCAAAGAGTGATCAGCCAACTCCCTCGTCACTCCTTGCAGATCCTAAGTGGACCATGCAAAGATATCCCGATTCTGCTGGAGGAAGTTGGTGAGCTTGTTTTCCTATTTGTCATTCAGGCCGGCACCAATAGTGATGGTGCGCTCTGGGAATTGATCATCAATCTGGATCTTCTTTGTTTCCTTAGTCAGCTGGAACGATACACTTCCATGTGGGTTGGCAAGTGCCGGCATGTTAAGCTGTGCCGACTGAGCTAAAGCTGCTACTTCCTGAATTCTCCTTTTCTCCCTTGTGATTACCAAAGACTCGGCCAGGTTTGATCCGGCTGAGGCACATTCCATTGATTTCCTATAGTCTCCTCCTATTGTTATCACTCCCTGAGGTCCCGGCACCTTCATTTTCAAGTAACTAATATTATATCTTCTCATAAACTTGGCCAATGTCGGCCGTCCGAGTAAGGCATGATAACAACTTTCCAGATCCACCACTTCAAACTCCAGATTTTCAGCTCTGCAATTCTCTCTCGTGCTGAATAATACATCTACTCGGATCTTTCCAATGGGTTCGCATGACAGTCCAGGCACTATCCCATGGAACGTTGTCCTAGTCGACTGCAGCATATTCGGAGTTATTCCGAGTTTATGCATTGTGTCTTTGTACATAATATTGATGCTACTCCCATTATCTATTAGTACTTTTGAGAACTTTACATTAATACTAGGCCCTACAAATGTCGGATCTAGCACTAAAGCATATGACCCTGGGTTTGGCATGATTTTCGGGTGATCCGACCATGGCATATACCTTGGCACTGCCGGCATAACCGTATTCACTTCCATATGCCGGCGTTGTACGCTCTGTCTATCTTGTTGTTCCGTTGTGAACACACAGTATGATTGGTGGTGTTCCCTGTAGTCATTGCGTCCATTGTTTCTGGTGTTTCCTCTACCATCTTGGTTCTGATTTATTACTTGATGAACTATATCCCTCTGATCCTGATTCTCATACCTCTGAGGCGGTGGAGGTAACATCAGCTGCTGCGCATTTCCCCTATCAGCTGTGGCTGCTGTTGGTGATGCACTTGGTGTTGCGGCGCTTGCAAGGCTATCGGGTTTCCCATTGCGATTTTCATCCAGGCGCATTGGCGAGTGGTGTGGTTGGCTGGCTTGGCCGGGTTAGGTGTGTGAAATTTACACATCTGATCCAGCATCGACTCAAACATGTACTTCAGCCTCTCTTGCCATTGTTTTTTCTGCTCAGGTTTCCACTGTTTCTTCCCATCGTTGCTTGGTGTCCACTGATGAGGACCATTCTTCTGACGCCGATTGATCCCAAGACTCGGCTGATCCTGCACGACTGTTGCCACTTGATTTGAACTATATCTATAATCCGGCCTCTCATCCCTTCTTCTACCTCGGTATTCATTGCACTGAGATGATCCCGCACCATCTTGAGCGTAATGATCCTGCTGCTCACGATGTTCAGCCGACATAAGCTCTGGTTGAGTTGGATCACCCAAGGCATATGAATCTGCTACTCCCATAGTCTCCGCCAATGTGGTGGGCATATCTCTCTGCAGCCTCTGCCACAACACACTTCCATATCTACACCCCTGAGCGATCCAGGCAATTGCTTGATATTCTATAACTCCTTCACATGAATTTCTGAGGTTGCACCACCGAGTTAAGAACTCTCTATCAGTCTCATTCGGTTTCTGCTTGCACATTGCGAGTTGTTGTGGTCTGTTTGTCCTCTTATATGTACTGGTGAAGTTACTCACAAACATTTCCTCAAAATCCAACCAGCAGCTGATACTGCCTGTTGGCAAATTATTCAGCCAAACTCTGGCCGGCCCTTCCAACATCTGGGGCACGTATCTCACAACTCATCTCAAATTTCCTCCTGCTATTTTTATTGATCAATTAGCAAGACAAGATTGGATAATCAATTAAAAGTTATCTAAACAGCAAATTTTCTAAACAAGACAAGATTGGCGAGATAACTTTTACTCATAAAAGTTATCTAAACACCTGCTATCTCTATAGATCTTTATGCCTAATCAATTAGCCAATCTTGTGGTTTTGTACTTCCATTGTACGTTTTCATGCCTCTTGCTAACTGGAAGTTCGGCACGGGTGGTTCGCCCATAATCCGACGTCCAAAACATGTCGGGCCAGGTGGACCCTGCTCTTCCAATAACTCGGACCGATACAGCCTATCCAGCTTCAATCTTGCGTCTATTGACGGCAATTTTATATAGATAATCCTTTCCTGCATTCCATAACGATTTTGTCCACCATGCTCTGCATTCTCCATTTCTGAATAACCATCATTATACCTATCATTTTCTTGGTTATGCGGAACTTGTCTTGCGTCTCGGTCTTGCCGAGGTTCATGTCTCGGCTGATGATCTTGCGGAAGGTACCTCCTTTCTTCTGCCGGGTTATTGTTCTCTGGGATTTCCCTTCCAAGATTCCCATGCTCTCTGTTGCCGCGGCCAGGGTTTCTGTCACCGCTATTACCTCGGCTTCCATTGACCCTATTTTCATTGACCTTTCCGGCCACTGCGGGGTCATACGAGACAATCTGCTTGTTTCTCCTTCCCGAAGTTACAGCTTTATCTTTCCGTGCACCATTTCCGGGTAAGGATGCCACCGCTGCAGATAACGCGGGGCAGCCCCTGCCGAATGAACCATGTGCGAAGCTCCCGGCTTTTCCGGGTTAGCCTTAAGCGTCTCCTCATTTTGCTGGTTCGCGATGCGTACCAGCTTATTTACTCTTTCTTGCTGTTGGGAATATGCCCTAGAGGCAATCATGTATGATGAGATTTCCCATTGTATTCATAAAGATATTAAGTAGTCCTTGTATAAACGTCTGATGTGTATCATTGAATATGTGATTCGGTTGTGGAACTATGCATTCATGTTGTTTGTACTAAATATCCTTGGTCATCAAAGTTGTGCTGGACACACGACTTAGACCAATGTGAAAGTTGGCTTGATGACTCGGTTCCACTTGTCATGAGCATGGAGATGCTATTCCAACTTACATAGATTCATCTAAAGAGTTCAGCGAGTTGGATTGACCCATATTGAGGTACAATGAACAAGTTATCATTTGTATATCTCAACAAATGTAATCCTTAGACCTGAGGTTGTTGCATAGTCCGAGTTGAGGATCATCGACTTAGGTTCTGTCAAACACTGATCCGTAAATGGGCCGTTATAAAGGCAGAGTTCAGGTCGACTGAGAATCAAGCTGTGTGATGTGAATAACCAAGATGGGATTTTGCCCCTCCACTTGGAGAGATATTCTTTGGGCCCTCTCGAGAGATATGATTCGGAAAGCATGGCCATGCACGACTCGGTTAAGTGTTAACTGAGGCGATCGACTAAGAGTTCGTCGGGTGAATCACTTATCTTGGATCGAGAAGAGAGTCGGACTATTTAAGGGATGGCAATTATTCGCCTATAGTCTGACAAGGTATATCGTGAGGCAAAAGGGACTCGGACGTAAGTCGCATTGGAAAGGCAAGTCGTCATGACTCTTTGGTACTTGGGAGTCGGCACGTTATGCTAGGAGCCGCTACCGACTGATCGATTGAGAGTCGGACTCCAATCGTGTCCAAGTAGCCATGAGTCTGCGGGGTCACACACTTAAGAGCGGGATCATGTTCGGATTGGATCTGAACCTGTAATCTGGTTGGGTTGGACCTAAACCGGATTAGGACTGAGTTAGTGAGTTGGACTCACAGTGACTAGTGTTATGTGGGCTTTAGTGAATGGGTCGCGCAAGCAGAGCCCACGTTCACTCCCTATATATAGTGGAGCACCGTAACCCAGAAAAGTTAATCGCTATTCGGTTAGGTCATTCCATGTGTTAGAAACCCTAGCTCCACAGCAGTCCTACCATCGATACGAACCTAGCAGTTCGCCGTTGGTGCTCCTCCTTGTACGTGTGGATACCAGCAGAGGTGTTGTGCGATCAGCACCAGGACGATCGGATCGTGAGGACTACACTGCATCAACTAACGCGCTTCATCAGTAATCCGCAACTGCGCGTCTAGTGGTAAACCTCATGGACTTCTACCTCAGCTAGATCTTGGGATCACCATGTTAGAGGAAAAGTTTTGTTTTATCTCTGCGTGGCACAACAGTGGTATCAGAGCGATAGCTTCTGGTTTTAGGCTCGAGATCTCGCATATGTGATATGCGGTTGGTTGTAGATGAGATCTATGTGCCGTTTGGTGGTCGATCTATGAGATAGATCGGTTTTGTACGAAGTTGATTGGATCAACTGTGCTCGGGGAATGGTAGATCTGATTTCCGTGATCATACTGCTGAGGTCGTGGAACGACATACCCCTACCGGTCGGCTTCCGCCATCGGGGTAGACTATGACACGTAAATCCAGAAGCGGTGATCGAAGATCAAAGAGTTTGATCGAATCGTAACGATGGTCGGAATCCATGTTCGGATCGTAGATGAGATCTACGTTTTCGGAAAAATCGTCGGGACCGCCGGCTTCGCCCTGTCGTAGCGCCTTAGATGTCGTTGCGAGTTTCACAACACCGGTAGATATTGTATCTATGCATAACTTGTTTTTGCAGGAAGTTGTGAATGGTATGGTTCATGTGCATGTGATGTATGTGTGTAATCCATACGTGATCTGCGAATCACGGTTTTTTGTCAGCCGGCTAGAGCCTAGGTGCTGTCATTTTATTGTATAACGACCTGTGTGTCGGATTCTCTATGTAATTTACTTTACTAAGCTAGTGTAGCTGTTTGGAGAACCCGGAAGGCATGCAAGGCGTTGTACATGTCGGCGACATGGAGTAAGACGGCAAGTGACAAGAGTTGGTACGAGTCGGATTACAGGCTTTGTGGAATGGAGATCGCCATGAAGAGAGCCATACCATTTCACATTATAAATGTTTTATTTTGTGTTAATGTTATGTCTCAGTTTTACCTCTATTAGATAGTCGGTAAAATTTAATCCCTCAAAGAAGGCCTAGTCGGTTTTCCCGCCAGTGTTTGCACCATCACAAGTCAGACATTTTTTGGTAGTGGGCTCATAAAATTGAGGTGCTGCCAATTCTTTCCAACTAGGTGGGTTCGAGTCAGACTCTTACTGCAGAAACACTCGGTTAGATAGACGGGTCTATCACAACGGTTGTGGGGCTCGGGGAAAAGTCGGATGGGAGCTGGGGCATGTGATGCCACCCGTCCAACAGGAGTCGTATGAGATACGATTGACAAGGAGTTGTCTACCTAGATCACTTTGTGGCTAGCGGTGATTCTAAAGCTCACTAGCCGACTTGCTTATTTAGGATCCTGAATCACTAAGAAACCATCGGAGGGGTGTTGGTTCTAGTGGGAGCATAAAATATTAAAATGTTTAATATACTTGCTCTTTTATGAATACATGTCTTAAGTGTTTTGCATATTTTCTGTTGTAGATCATGGCACCAAGTAGCAGTCACTCTTAGATATCCGGTTTTGCGTTGAGAACCATTCTTGAGAAAGATAAACTGAACGACACTAATTTTACCAACTGGTATCGAAATCTGAGAATTGTTCTCAAACAAGAAAAGAAGGACCATGTCCTAGACAACCCACTTCCAGATGAGCCGAATGAGAATGCGACTGTCGCTGCCACCAATGCCTACCGTCAGGCTAAGGATGAGTCCACGGATATTAGTTGTCTTATGCTAGCTCACATGGAACCGGACTTGCAAAAGCAGTTCGAGCATGTTGAGGCCTACGATATGATCGAAAGCCTCAAAAGTATGTTCCAGGCTCAGGAAAAGACTGAGAGGTATCAAGTCTCTCAGGCTTTGCTGAGTTGCAAGCTTAAGGATGGTGATCCACTGAGTCCGCATGTGATCAAAATGGTTGGTTATGTGCAGTCTCTGGAGAGGCTTGGCTATCCCATTAGCGAAGAGTTCGCTATGGATATAATTCTGAACTCTCTTCCTAGTGCATATGGGCAGTTCATTTCGAACTACCACATGCATGGTATGGATAAGAAGCTCACTGAATTACATGGGATTCTCAAGCAGGCAGAGGCGGATCTCAAGAAGGGCGCCAGTCAAGTGTTGATGGTGCAGAATAAGGCTAAGTTCAAGAAGAGTTCTTGGACTAAGAAGAAGGCTAAGTAAGGAGGAAATCAGGCTCAGGACCCGGTCCCAAGCGCTTCCTCCGGGACTAAACCATCTCCTTCAGTCGGATCCACTTGCTTCTACTGCAAGGCGGATGGCCACTGGAAGAGGAACTGTAGCAAGTACTTGGCCGACAAAGCCAAGAGTGGAGGTATGACTTCCGACTCATGTACACTTGTTTGCAATGTTATAGACATATATCTTGCTGATGCGCCTAATAGTTCTTTGGTATATGATACCAGATCAGTTATTCACATCTGCAACTCATTGCAGGGACTGGTAAGAACTAGGAGCATAGCAAGAGGCGAGGTTGATATTCGAGTCGGCAACAAAGCAAGAGTTGCTGCGTTGGAAGTCAGCACAATGCAACTTCATTTACCTTCCTGATTCATTATGGAACTGAATAATTGTTATTATGTTCCAGTGCTCAGTCGAAACATTATTTCCGCTTCATGTTTGATGAGGCAAGGCTATGAGTCGAATATCAAGAATAATGGTTGTTCTTTGTATTTGAATGATATGTTTCACGGTTGCACCCGCCCGTGACGGGTTATTTATTTTGAATCTTGATGGTGAGTCGGTTTATAACATAAATGTTAAAAGGTTGAAACCAAATGATCTGAATATGACTTACTTTTGGCACTGTCGGCTTGGTCATATAAGTTGGAAACGCATGAAGAAGCTCCATGATGATGGACTCTTAACTTCGTTCGACTTGGAGTCGTTTGAGACATGCGAATCTTGCCTACTCAGCAAAATGACCAAGAAACCTTTTGCAAAGAGTTGCGAAAGGGCGTCCAACTTGTTGGGACTAGTACATAGTGATGTATGTGGACCAATGAGCACGACAACCAGGGGTGGTTATGAATACTTCATTACCTTCACAGATGATTTGAGTAGGTATGGATATATCTACTTGATGAAACACAAGTCGAAAGCCTTTGAAAAGTTCAAAGAATTCAAAAATGAAGCACAAAATCAACTCGACAAGAAAATAAAGTTTCTTCGGTCGGACCGAGGAGGTGAGTACATGAGCCATGAGTTTGATGACCATCTGAAAAGTTGTGGAATAGTTCCTCAACTTACTCCGCCAGGAACACCGCAAAGGAACGGTGTTTCGGAAAGGCAGAATCGGACCTTGTTGGACATGGTATGGTCAATGATGAGTCGGACAGATCTGCCTTTATCATTTTGGGGTTATTGTCTAGAAACAGCGGCGTTCACACTAAACAGAGTACCATCAAAATCGGTAGAGAAGACATCGCATGAGATGTGGACAGGCAAAAAGCCGAGTTTATCTTTTCTTAAGATTTGGGGTTGTGAAGCATTTGTCAAGCGACTTCAGTCGGACAAGCTTACGGCCAAGTCGGATAAATGTATTTTCGTGGTGTATCCGAGGGAAACCTTGGGTTACTACTTCTACAACCGAGAAGAGGGCAAAGTGTTTGTCGCTCGAAACGGTGTCTTCCTTGAGAAAGAGTTTCTTAGTCGAGGAGTAAGTGGGAGCACGGTGCAACTCGAAGAAATTCGAGAGGAACCGGATAGTAGCGAGTCGGCAAAAACCTTGGAGGTTGAGCCGGTCGTGGAAGCTGAGCCAGCAGCAACACCTGTAGTACGAAGATCGGCAACATTATGAAGTGTTCGTGATGTGTTACTGTTAGACAGTGATGAGCCAGCAAATTATTCAGAAGTGATGGTGGGATCTGATTCCGAGTCATGGCTTGGAGCCATGAGATCCGAGATAAAGTCCATGGATGAAAATCAAGTTTGAAACTTGGTTGATCTGCCAGACAGTGCAAGACCCATCGAGTGTAAATGGGTCTTTAAGAAGAAAACTGATATGGATGGAAATGTTTCAATCTATAAAGCACGCCTTGTCGCGAAGGTGTTCCGAAAAGTTCAAGGAGTTGATTACGACGAGACTTTCTCGCCCGTAGCGATGCTTAAATCAGTTCGGATCATGTTAGCTATAGCGGCCTATTTCGACTACGAGATATGGCAGATGGATGTCAAAACGGCTTTCCTTAACGGAAATTTAACCGAGGACGTGTATATGATACAGCCCGAGGGTTTTGTCGATCCGGCTAATGCTGACAAGGTGTGCAAACTTCGGAAATCCATTTATGGGTTGAAGCAAGCATCTCGGAGTTGGAATATTCGCTTTGATGAGGTAGTCAAATCGTTTGGCTTCATCAAGAGTGATCATGATTCTTGTTTGTACAAGAAGTTTAGTGGGAACAAAGTAAATTTTCTAATCTTATATGTGGATGACATATTACTGATTGGAAATGATGTCCAGATGTTGCAAGAAACCAAGGAATCATTGGAAAGGAGTTTCTCAATGAAAGACTTGGGTGAGGCAACATACATCCTCGGAATCCGGATCTATAGAGATAGATCAAGGAGGCTCATTGGATTGAGTCAGAGTACTTATTTGGACAAAGTGTTGAAGAATTTCAACATGGAATCGTCTAAGAAGGGGTTCTTACTGATGTCCCATGGTGTAAAACTTAGCAAGACTCAGTGTCCTTTGACAACTGATGAGCGAAGTCGGATGAGTGCGATTCCATATGCTTCTGCAGTCGGATCCATCATGTATGCCATGATTTGTACTAGGTCGGATGTTTCCTATGCTCTAAGTGTTGTGAGAAGATACCGGTGATCTCGAGAGATCCATCGGACTAAAAATATCCTAAAGTACTTGAGAAGGACTAAGGATATATTCTTGGTTTATGGTGGTGAAGATGAACTCAGTGTAAAGGGTTACACGGATGCGAGTTATCTTACCGAATCTAATTATTCTCATTCGCAATCCGGATATGTGTTTATTATAAACGGAGGTTCTGTGAGCTGGAAGAGTTCCAAGCAAGAGACTGTGTCTGCGTCTACAACAGAGGCTGAGTATATTGCCGCCTCGGAGGCAACAAAGGAAGCTGTTTGTATGAGGAATTTCCTCATGGATCTTGGTGTGGTTGAGGGCTCGTCCAATCCGTTAGACGTGTATTGTGACAACAATGGTGCTATTGCGCAAGCCAAGGAACCTATACAGCACCATAAGAACAAGCACATACTCATGCGGTACCACCTGATTCGCCAGTTCGTGGATCAGGGTGATATCAAGTTATGCAAGGTACACACAGATGCAAATATTGCGGATCCATTGACAAAGCCGTTACCACAGCCGAACCATGAGGTGCACCTGAGAGCCATGGGCATTAGATGCTTAGACATGTGATGTCAAAAGATTAACTCTAGTGCAAGTGGGAGACTGTTGGGAATATGCCCTAGAGGCAATCATGTATGATGAGATTTCCAATTGTATTCATAAAGATATTAAGTAGTCCTTGTATAAACATCTGATGTGTATCATTGAATATGTGATTCGGTTGTGGAACTATGCATTCATGTTGTTTGTACTAAATATCCTTGGTCATCGAAGTTGTGATGGACACACAACTTAGACCAATGTGAAAGTTGGCTTGATGACTCGGTTCCACTTGTCGTGAGCATGGAGATGCTATTCCAACTTACACGGATTCAGCTAAAGAGTTTAGCGAGTCGGATTGACCCATATTGAGGTACAACGAACAAGTTGTCATTTGTATATCTCAATCAATGTAATCCTTAGACCTGAGACTGTTGCATAGTCCGAGTTGAGGATCACCGACTTAGGTTATCAAGCCGATCCGTGAATCGGGCGATTATAAAGGCAGAGTTCGGGTCGGCTGAGAATCAAGATGTGTGATGTGAATAACCAAGATGGGATTTTGCCCCTCCACTTGGAGAGATATTCTCTGGGCCCTCTCGAGAGATATGATTCGGAAAGCATGTCCATGCACGACTCGGTTAAGTGTTAACCGAGGCGATCGACTAAGAGTTAGTCGGGTTAATCACTTATCTTGGATCGAGAAGAGAGTCAGACTATTTAAGGGATGACAATTATTCGCCTATAGTCTGATAAGGTATATCGTGAGGGAAAAGGGACTCGAACGTAAGTCGCATTGGAAAGGCAAGTCGTAATGACTCTTTTGTACTTGGGAGTCGGCACGTTCTGCTAGGAGCCGCTACCGACTGATCGATTGAGAGTCGGACTCCAATCGTGTCCAAGTAGCCATGAGCCTGTGGGGTCACACACTTAAGAGCGGGAGCATGTTCGGATTGGATCTGAACCTGTAATCTGGTTGGGTTGGACCTAAACCAGATTAGGACTGAGTTAGTGAGTTGGACTCATGGTGACTAGTGTTATATGGGCTTTAGTGAATGGGTCGCGCGAGCAGAGCCCACGTTCACTCCCTATATATAGTGGAGCACCGTAACCCAGAAAGGTTAATCGTTGTTCGGTTAGGTCATTCCATGTGTTGGAAACCCTAGCTCCACAGCAGTCCTACCGTCATTACGAACCTAGCAGTTCGCCTCCGGTGCTCCTCCTTGTATGTGTGGATACCAACAGAGGTGCTATGCGATCAGCACCAGGACGATCGGATCGTGAGGACTGCACTACATCAACTGACACGCTTCATCAGTAACCGCAACTGCGTGTCTAGTGGTAAACCTCGTGGCCTTCTACCTCAGCTAGATCTTGGGATCACCACGTTAGAGGAAAAGTTTTGTTTTATCTCTGCGTGGCACAACACTTGCTGTCTCTACCGGTCTTCCCCGGTCAGTCCTTCCAATTCCAGGGCTGCCGCATTTTCTGCCCTGAGGTTCTTTATCGGGTTGTTGTACGTCGGCAAGCCTGGGTCAACCGAATCGCCCGGCTGAGCTTCATGCTCTTTGTTGATATCATCCATGAGGTTCTTTCCTCTCAATCTCAGATCATCTACTCGGCCAGGGGCCGTATCTATCTTGTTTGGGCATATTCTCGTAGAGTCCTGTTAAAGGACTCCTACAAAGCCGACACTTTCTTTGCCTCCTCTAACATTTTCAGCCTAGTCTCTTCTAACTCTGCTTGTGCATTTGCCGGGTTAACTATCGGTGCTACAGGTGTAGTTAAGTTATCTATGGATACTTGCAGGATATTCTCTGGCCTCTCCAGAGGTGGCCACCTTACCCTTGGTGCCTTTGGAGTTACATCTTGCACCTCAGATGCTCCAGCTGCCGGCGGATCTGTTGTTGGCTTCGTGGCTGCCATCTTAGCTGCCTCCTGACCGGATGTCGCCGGGTCCTTGCTCGGCCCGACTCCTTCTCCTGCTGCTGGCGCTGGAGCCGTCATCATCACCTCAACACTGCCCGCGGGGCGAGCTCCACGCTAACCATTGGCAGTACTGAGGGGAGGATCTCCTGCGAGGACGAATCGGCGCGGATAGACGCAGGAGGTGTCGATGCCAACGTAGATATTGTGAGGGCCTAGGTTGATGAAGACACTGTTGCGCGGGGGTTCCTTCCTTCTGAAACTGCCAGCGTTGTCGCTAACATAGTCCCAGATGTCAAATCTCTGGACTAATCCAGAAACCACCCGCTCGCCAGTGTCGATGAAGTTTCCCGTCCGGATCTTGACTCCATCTAGCACTGTTGCTGGCCCCACGGTGGGAGCAAACTGTCGTGGTGTGGCACGGGATGTCATGGGTAGGCTTAAGTTGGGGGCCGATGGATGCTAGTGGGATCTGGGGAGGGATGATGCAGTGATTTCTACACACAACTAGTTAGAACTTAGATCTTTATTCCACCTCTATTGTGCTACAAGTGCTTCTTGAGTTGTGTCAGAGAGAGGAGGAAGAAGGTTACAATACGAGCCCTCTAGCGTACGAATGAATCGATCCCCTCTCTAGGAAACCCTGCCTCTCCTTATAAAGGAGTCCCTTGGTTCACTCTAGGGCTGACGTGGACAAGCATATTCTTGGAATATGCTTGTCTCAAAGCGGTAACTCGGTGGACCTCTTTCTATGTCCCCCTTCTATCGACAGCAAAGACCTAGAACCCCCCACATGTGAGCCTCGGGCCTGCCCACTGTCAGCTCCATGACGCTCCTCTGCTCCTCTGCAGCTCCGCTCCTTGTCTCTAGCGATTGGCTCTCTACAGATTCCACCTAGATAGTAGCTAGGGTTTGACTTCGGGAACCACCTCCTTCTTCTGCAATCTTCCTATAACTCGGCTCGACCTTCACATGTATTTAAGCTAATCAACCTCATTCGGCTGACCTAAGCCATATGTTGGCTGAGTAAGGTATCAACTGCTCGATTCATGGTAAGCCATGCCTTATTCCGTAGATCCTTACATAACCCGGCCGAATCAGCTCAAGACCCGGCCTAGGGTAAGAAAGGTTCCTCCCCTCTCTCTGCTATCTTGACCCTAACTGGGGTCATCCCCCAAAACCCTTGCCGCGCGAGTGGGCCCAGGCCGCACCTGGAGGGGGTGTGGCTGCCCCAGGCACCCCCTCGGCCTCCCTCTTCGCCTATAAGATGCTCTTGACCTAAAACCGAGGGGGGTTTGACGTTTTTCCAGAAAGAGTTCCGCTGCACCACCACCACCAGAAACCGCGATTCGGAACCAGAAACTTCGTTCTAGCACCCTGCCGGGACGGGGAATTTGGAGAGGATCATCACCATCGTCATCACCAACGCCTCTCCATCAACCATCCATGTTTCCCTCATCCATGAGTGATTAATCCCCCGTTGCAGGCTATGGGGATGGTAGGTATTGTATGAGTTCTATCATGTAATCGAATAGGATTGTTAGGGCATGGTGCCTAGTATCTCTATTAGTGCTATTTGACTTTGTTGCAACTTGTTGTGCTTAATTCTTGTCACTAGGGCCCGAGTGCCATGATCTCAGATCTGAACTTATTATTGAATCATTATGATAGTATTGTTTGTGATCTTATCTGCAAGTTGTGTACATATCACTGTCTGGATACAAAGACCCCGAAGTGATAGAAATTGGGACAACCTAAGGGGATAGCTGTGATGTGAGGATCACATGTGTTCACAAAGTGTTAATGCTTTTCTCCGGTGCTCTATTAAAAGGAGCACCTTAATTATCAGTAGTTCCCTTGAGGCCTCGCTACAACGGGCTAGCCGGACAAAAGATGTTGTGCAAATTCTCATTGCGAGCACGCATGACTATATATGGAGCACATGCCTATGATTATTTAGTACTTGGATGCTTATTCTTATTTATCTGCAATTGCCCTAGATCTTGAAGTTACATGTTTAGACTCGTCCATGCAACGCCCGTCCATCCATATTTGTGCCTACTGCGCTCATATCCCACTGTTTGCCACTACTGTTACTATTGCTCTTGTTTTACTGTTGTTGTTACTTTGCTATTGCTACTACAAAACTGTTGCTACTAATAAACTAATATGAGAAAGAATTATTTGCAGGTGTAGCTGAATTGACAACTCAGTTGTTAAGGCTTGCAAGTATTCTTTGGCTCCCCTTATGTCGAATCAATAAATTGGGTAATACTACTCTCGAAGACTGTTGCGATCCCCTATAATTGTGGGTTATCAAGACTATTTTATGGCGCCGTTGCCAGGGAGCATAGATTTATTTCTAAGTTCACTTGGATCTATTATTGTTCACTGCTACTCCTTTCATCATGGAGAAGTCTCATGATGGAAAGTTTCCTATTTTACCATACACTACAAGAAGAGGTATCGTCCTAAACACCTCTGCTGCTCTTGATTCATCGTCTTTTATAAGTAAGCTTGTTACACCACCACCACATACTCATGCTACACACACTGCTACTACTGCTGAATCTAAAACTGCTTCTGATACTCATGATGTTACTTCTATTGTGCTTGATGCGAGTGGTTCATTAGGTCCTTTCCTAGATGCTACTATGGCTAGTCTAGGAAATACTGAAACTCCTAGTGAAGATATTGTTACACCTATTAGCGCACCTGATTCTAGAGAGAGATATGATATTAATGGTGGTTGCATTGAGTTTACTGATGAATTTATTGAAGAGTACCGAAACACACATGGTGCTAGTGCTATTAAGAGTCTCCTTGAGAGACATCCCATTATTCCTAAACTGTCCTCTGCTCCTAAGTTTTCCACCTCTCCCATAGATATTAAAGATGAAGATTATGATTTCTCTCTTGATTTATCCTATTTAGACATTACTGAGAAAGAACCTTTTTGTGGGACTAAAAATGAGAGTGTTGTAGCTCATATGAATGAGCTTTCCACTATGAGTGCTTTATTCTCTGATGATTTTAAGATGCGCAAGTACTTTGTTACAAAGATCTTCCATTTTTCACTAAAAGGAGAAGCCAAATCTTGGTTTAATAGATTACCTCCTGGTTCCATTGATAGCCCTGATTGCTTGATAGCTTCTTTCTACCAGAAATATTTTCCTCCCAGTGCTAGACATGCCGCTTTGCAGAGACTTTTTGATTTTAAACAGGGAGAAGAAGAGAAATTGCCTGAGTCATGGACAAGGTTTTGTGCCTTGATTCATGCACATCCTGGATGCCCATTACCTAAAAATGAGCTTCTTGATATTTATTATAATGGACTAACTGATGATTCTAGGACATACCTAGATAGTTTTGCTGATTTTGTTTTCAGGAAAAGAACTCCTACAGATGTTGAAGAATTAATGGCTAAAATAAGCAAGAATTATGATGATTAGACTTCAACTAAGCTAAATACACTTGAGCCTATTACTCCTGAACCAGTTGTGCATGAATCAGTTCCAACACCAGCACCAAACAAGAGTGGAGTCATTGCATTAAATGATGAAGTGATGAAAGAAGCTAAGAAATGTCTACAAGAGAATGGTATTAGAGCTGAAGATGTGAAGAATCTACCTCCTATAGAAGAATTATGCAATCCAATTCCCCACTCATCTACTATTGAGGTACACTCTCTCCACTTTGATGAAGGTGGTATTCCCTATGGTAAGCCTCATGATCGATGCTTAGATGAACTTGACACATTTATAGTTAAACAAGGTAATTTTAATAAACAAGTTCAGAATCATTTATTGGAAACCTCTAGAGCTATAAATGAGTTGAAAGATATTGTGGAAAGAACTGCTAATGATATTAAAATGATGTGTAAACACTTTCAAATGGTTCAAACCCAAATTGATCAACTTGCTAAGGTACAAAAATATATGCTAGTTAATGCCTCAGGAGATAAACATGCTTATGGAATTACAACTAGGAGTGGTATAGCTACTCAAGATCCTTTATATCCTGAAGGACACCCTAAAAGAATTGAGCAGGACTCTCAGCAAGGTGAAAGTAGTGGTAGTCCTCGTAAGAGAAAGAAAAAGAAACATAAAATAGTCGAGGAACCCTCTGAACCTGCTGTAGATCCTAAAAGTATATCTGTCTTTGATGCTGAAACTGAGAGTGGTAATGATAAAAATGATGCTCCTGATAAGGAGTAAGTTGAGGAAGAACCTGAGAAGCACACTAAGAACACTAGGTACACTAAGGAAGATTTTATTGCTAAAAAACATGGTAGTGAGAGAGAACCTTGGGTGCAGAAACCTATGCCTTTTCCCAATAAGAAACACAAGTCAAAGGAGGAAGAACACTATAACAAGTTTTGTGAGTGGATGAAACCTTTATTTTTCCAAATTTCTTTGACTGATGTTATTAAGTTGCCTCCTTATTCAAAGTATATGAAGGATATTGTCTCTAATAAAAGGAAGATTCCTAATGAGGAAATTTCTACTCTGCTTGCTAATTATTCCTTCAATGGTAAGGTTACAAAGAAACTTGGTGATCCAGGTATACCAACTACTCCTTGCTCTATTAGGAATAATTATGTTAGAACTGCTTTATGTGATTTAGGAGATGGAGTTAGTGTTATGCCTTTTTTCTCTCTACAAGAGACTCCATCTAGAAAAGTTGATACCAACTGATATATCTTTACAAATGGCTGATAAGTCAACTACTATTCCTGTTGGTATATGCTAGGATGTTCCTGTTCAAGTAGCTCATAAATGCTTAGTTTTAACTGATTTTGTTGTGCTTGAAATGCCTGAAGATGATAATATGTCTATTATTCTTGGGAGACCCTTTCCTAATACTGCAGGTGCTGTCATCAATTGTAATCAAGGAAAAGTAACATTTAATATTAATGACAAAGAGCATACTTTCTATTTCCCCAAGAAGATTGATAAGAGCTATTGTCTGAATTCCATTGAAAATATTGAGAGCATCAAGGTTGGAGAAATATTTGTCCCATTCCACAAGAAAGTTTTGAAACTATTATGATCGGGACTATTGCTATCAAGTTTGAGGTAACATAATCACTTTGTGGAATGCAAAGTTTTGTTTCATATAAGATTGTTTTGGTAATAAGACTTGATTAACCTTGTTAACAAAAGGATTTTAATGAGCAAAACAATGTTTTCACAATAGTTATACTTGCTCACTTTTATGTTTCTCCTTCCTAGTCTTTGCTCTTTATCTTGTTAGCTTTAGTTTTGCTAGTTATTTCCTTGTTATAGTGTCTTAGAAATTCTGTAGTTTTGGTTTTTGTTTGCTTTTGCTTCTTCTAAAAAAAATCTTTTCTGCGAGAAAATCAATTTCATACCCTGAAAATTGGCCAAAAATAAAGTTTCCCGAAAAATCCAAGAAATTTCATATTAAAATTTTCCTCAAAAAAGGGGCAGAGGGACACATGGAGTGGCCTAGGGGGACCCACCAGGCCAGCACACCCCCTAGTGGCGTGGCCAGCCCCCAAGGCGCGCCTGGCCTGGGTGGGACCCACCTGTGGCCCTCCAAGTTGTCTCCTCCTAGCCACTTCTTTCTCTCTCCCGAAAAACATCGGAAAAATTTCTCAAGCTCGAGTTCCCGCTATTCTTGCTCCCGATTTTTGATCTCCTTGCTCAGCCCATCTTTGCTGCTGATTTTTGGAGGTATTGCTCCCTGGTATGTGCCTCCTCCGCTTGTCCAATTAGATTTGTGATTGGTAGATTGTATCTTGAGTATTTTGCTGATGTAGGTGACAGGTTGTGTGAGATTGCATGCTTGTTCTATGCTTAGAGATTTCATTTTGATGCATGTTTAGCCCTCTAGCAAGTTCCTATAGTAGTTTCTCATCATTTACCAACTTGGAAATCACTTGGTTTGATTTTTGTCTAAATTTTTCAAAAAGGAAGATGAGTGCATACCCACTGAATCAATATGATTTGATGGTACCTGAGCCAATGAAAGTCCATCGCGAGGAAGGTGTCTTCCCTTCCATTTATCCATGCCCTGAATTTATGAGAGCTGCAGGAATCTTCCAGGATTCTAGACTATGATTACTAATGCAGGGTTGGAACACTTTGTTGAAGAAGATCCAAATCAGTATGTTAAGATAACCATGCATGTGGTGCATGACTTCCGGTTTACTTGGTCCTCGTCTAATCCCATGGTCCATTATAAAATCTATAATCTAGCTGTCGACCTGCCTTTTGCTGATTTCTGTGCAGCAATTAGAGTACCTCATTGGGGATCTTGTGAGAAGATCAAGGAGAGGCCTAAGTCACTTATGGATTATATGCTGAAATTTGCCAAGATTTTGACTTCTCGAAGGAAAGTGGTAAAATTTGGAACATTCAATTCCCATCCATTAGATATTTTGCCTATTTCATTACCAAGTGTGTTCTTGCTAGAAAGAGTGCTAGGAAGTTATCTTCTTTTGATCTAGCTTTTATCTCAGCTGCTTTGAATAGGGATAGATCTTATAACCTGGGTTCCTTGATAGCTTACCGTCTTACCACTAACTGCGAGAAGGGTAGAATTTGTGGAGGTCTCATTGCCTCTAGGTTTCTAGGTTTCCATGGTTTAGAGCCTCACCCTTTAGATTTTCGGTTCCCCATAAAGAGGCTTGATCTTGCTTCCATGGTTCAGCATAATTTTGTTTCTTCTTGGGATACTGAGAGAAGTTTACCGTATGAATTATCCTTTGTCAAGCGTGGTTGGAGAGGTGGTAGGACTGAGAAAGTAGTCTATTTGCATGCACCTATTTTGTTTAATTTTGATAACAGGCAAGGATGGTCGCTCACGGAGGAGGAGTTTGACACTTACGTGATGGAGCTCTCCCAGCAAGAGGATAATGTTGGAGAGGATGCCGAAGATGATTTGGTTCAGCCCTCCAATATGGGAGAGTCTTCATACCAACATCCCTCCTATGATTGGGGCGCGTCTTCTTCTTCATCACGAGGGCCTGATTATGATCATTCCTATGATGACCCACCAGCTTGGGGTTACTACCCGCGCTATTTAGCCCCACTTAGGCCAAAAGCCTAAGCTTGGGGGAGGTACACCGACATCACACTCATCTATATATCATGTTTCGTCGGTTCTTTGTATATCCATGTTTCGCGTTCTTTTTGGTTTTTGTTTCTGATTTATTAAAACACAAAAATACCTAAAATATTTTCATTGTTTCTCTTGGTTTATTTCTTTGCTTTTTAGCTTTGGTTTGCCTTAAAGAAAAATCCAAAAAGATTTTGCTTTGTGTGCTTGCTTTAAAAAAATCGAAAACACCAAAAATATTTGTTATTCTTCTTTGGTTTTGTGGAGTTATTTGCAGGGTTCAGCAGTCCTTAGTGGAGTTTGGTTTTATGTTATTATTCAAGTCACACAAGTGAAGGGCAATAATGAATATTAAGACAACTTGAGGTGTGGTAAGAGGCCGGTAACAAACTCTATTTTTTTCATTTTTGTACATATACTCATCATTGTGAGCATGCTTAGTCTATTCATGTAAGGTGTATGTTATTTATGTATGCTTAGTAGTTCTTGCTTTCTTGTGATTAGCTCCATCTTGCTAATAGTTTGTAGCATGTCATATGAATGTTTGCTTGCATTGTTTTATTCATAACTTGGTATGATATTGTGGTATCGTCCTCTGAATGTTTCATGTGAATCAACTTGGCACATGCTCATGCATGCATATGACTAAAAATAGTTATTAAGCCTCGATGATTTATTTTTCCTCGAAGTTCTTGTATCATTTTCATGCCATAATTAGTCCTGTTTTTCTTCAAGCATGATTATGACAGTTATTGCTCTCTCGTTTGTCGCTCCCTCTCTATTGCTAGCCTTCACTTGCACTGAGTATGGGCTCTTCTTGTGCATCCAACTCCCCAAAACCAATATTGCCAACAGTGTCCAACATACCTACCTATTAGCATCATTTTATATTCAGTGCATATTCATTATGCCTTGTCTTCTTCCAAATAAAATGTTTGACTATTTTGAGAAAGTTAGTTAGTAAAGCTCTCACGAACTTGATGGCACACTTTATTTCTTGCACTTAATAAACCTGAACCATTGTGACTGTCCATGAAAGTTATATGCTTGCAAATTATAGGCTGGGAGTTAGCAGAACCGTGCTATCACGAGGAACGCTTTCAACACTTATGGATATATATCTAGTTGATATCATGCTCTTTTGTTTGCGGATGTCGTCGGTGTGAAATAAAAGGGGAGCTTCTGAGTTCATGGAGTTATATATATATATGTTAGAGAAATGCCTAGGACGCTAGCCTAAGCCATGCCTAATCATGGTGGAAACTTGCAGCATAACCATAATGAGCAATCTGTGAAGCATCCTCAATAAAAACCTATGCAAATAGCAAATAAAAAGAACGCTGAGATTCTCATTGTCTGCTTGCCTAGTTATTTTGATTATGGGATAGCTCATGTATCATGTGCAAGGGGTACCCCGTTGGCGGTTCTCTATGATACGCATGTATTTATGATGACAAGAACTTACAGGTAACTAAAGTTGAGTAGCATGAGGAGTGGCCCTCGTACTCAAGGGACATGAGATTTCTAGTTTATGGTCTGTCAAGCATATAACTCATATTGGAGCTCACTTTCACCTTAACCATATAAATATGCCTATGATAGGGGCAATGAGAGCTCAAAGCTAATGAGTACCTTACTTTCAGCATTTGGAAGCCTTTCAAAGCTTTCAAAAACCTTTTCACTTCCTTGTTGAGTCACCACTTATTCTTTGAGCACCTTCTTGAGAGCATAGTTTTCATTCTTAGTGTAATGTGCTTGTCTCAAAACTTGGTTAATTATGTCCTGACTTTGATGCTTGTGTCTCTGATATTTTTACTTCTAGTCTTCACTTGAACTTCAGAGGTGCCTTGGCATTTATTTTGTGCTCTACAAACAAAGGAAAACGAGATACCACTCTATCATACCTTATTATGAGCATTGCAATGTTGCTTATGTTTATGTTTCATGCTACTTATTATTATTGAGTTGGTTTCTCTTCATAGCTTGAAATGACTATTAAGTAGACTTAGTTGCATACTCTTTATTATGAATTGCCTAAGTATATACTCATGTGCTGAGCATATATACACCATATGAACCAAGAGTGTTAATTCTTTGCTCCGGTGCTCTATTTTAAAGGAGCGCCTTAATTGCCAGTAGTTCCCTTGAGTCCCCGCTGCAACGGGCTGGCAGGACAAAAGATGTTGTGCAAGTTCTCATTGCGAGCATGCATGACTATATATGGAGCACATGCCAATGATTGTTTAGTATTTGGATGCTTATTCTTATTTATCTGCAATTGCCCTAGATCTTAAAGTTACATGTTTAGACTCGTCCATGCAACGCCCGTCCATCCATCCCTGTGCCTACCGCGCTCATATCCCACTGTTTGCCACTACTGTTACTATTGCTCTTGTTTTACTACTGATGTTACTTTGCTATTGCTACTACAAAACTATTGCTACTGATAAACTTCTGTGAGCAAGAACTATTTCCAGGTGCAGATGAATTGACAACTCAGTTGTTAAGGCTTGCAAGTATTCTTTGGCTCCCCTTGTGTCGAATCAATAAATTGGGTAATACTACCCTCGAAGACTGTTGCAATCCCCTATCCTTGTGGGTCATCATGCTTCCATCTGTAGAACACTGTTTTGCCAACCGTGGTGAAGACCTTGTAGCTACCATAGATGTCTTCTTCGATGATTTTTTGTTGTAATAAATAATTAGCACCAATTATTATATGAGGTTAAACAAACAAAAATGCAAATAAAACACATACATTACACTACATATAGCTATAAAAAATGTCTTAAAAACTGCAGTGACCCACACTGACATAGATAAGTTATCTAGGTAGAAGTGCACAACTTATCCATAACATTTAATAAGTTATCCATCCACAAAAAAGTAAATAGTTACCCGTATACACATGTAGATGATAACAAATGTGTTTGCAAAAGTAACTACAAACTTTAATACATAAAATTACAACATAATACACAAAATAGGAAATGGACATTACATAGACAATCTGATACAAGGGTAAAAAAAGCTATATGATAAAAAACAGAAATGTTACTGATGACCCACAAGTGTAGGGGATCGCAACAGTCTTCGCGGGTAGTATTACCCAATTTATTGATTCGACACAAGGGGAGCCAAAGAATACTTGCAAGCCTTAACAACTGTGTTATCAATTCAGCTGCACCTGGAAATAGTTCTTGCTCACATAAGTTTATCAGTAGCAACAGTTTAATAGTTGCAACCACAAAGCAATAGTAATAGCAAAACATGAGCAATAGTAACAGTAACAGTAAATAGTGGGATTCGAGTGCGGTAGGCATAGGGATGGATGGACAGGCGTTGCATGGACGAGTCTAAACATGTAACTTCAAGATCTAGGGCATTGAAGATAAATAATAACACGCATCCAAGTACTAAACAATCCTAGACATGTGTTCCATATATAGTCATACGTGCTCGCAATGAGAACTTGCACAACATCTTCTGTCCAGACTGCCCGTGGCAGCGGGGCCTCTAGGGAACTACTGGCAATTAACGTGATCCTTTTAATAGAGCACCAGAGCAAAGCATTAACACTGTGAACACATGTGATCCTCACACCATAGCCATCCCCTCCGATTGTTCCAATTATTGTCACTTCGGGGCCTTTGGATCCGGACAATGATATGTGTATACAACTTGCAGATAAGATCACAAACAATACTATCATAATGAGTTCAGATCTGAGATCATGGCACTCAGGCCCTAGTGAAAAGCATTAAGAACAACAAGTTGCAACAAAGTCAAATAGCACTAATAGAGATACTAGGCACTATGCCCTAACAAATCTTATTCGATTACATGATAGAACTCATCCAATCCCTACCATCCCCATAGCCTACATTGGGGGATTACTCACTCATGGATGAGGGAAACATCGATGGTTGATGGAGAGGCATTGGTGATGACGATGGCGATGATCCTCTCCAAATTCCCCGTCCTGGCAAAGTGCCAGAACGGAGTTTCTGGATCCGAATCTTGGTTTCTGATGGTGGCGGCGGAGCGGAACTATTTTCTGGAAAACGTCGACCCCCCTGGGTTTTTAGGTCAAGGGGCAACTTATAGGCGCCGAGGGAGCCCGAGGGGGTGCCTTGGGTGGCCGCACCCCCCTAGGCTTGGGGCAGGGCCCACCCGCGCCTGGCAGGGGTGTGGTCCCCCAGACCTCCACTCCGTTTTGTCTTCTGGCTCCGTGGGTCTTCTGGTGAAATATAATTTTTTGCATATTTTCCGTGATTTTTCCTGATAGTTGATTTTCTGCACAAAAACTAGACACCAAGGTAATTCTTCTGAAAACAGCGTCAGTCCGTGTTAGTTGTATCCAAATCACACAAGTTTAGAGGAGAAACAATAGCAAAAGTGTTCGAGAAAGTAGATACATTTTGGATGTATCAACTCCCCCCAAGCTTAGCTTATTGCTTGTCTTCAAGCAATTCAGTTGAAAACTGAGTGCAATAAAAGAACTTTCACGAACACATTTGCTTCATATGATGTATATATTCTCAGCACAGGAGTAGATGCTTAAACCATTCATAATAAGAAGTATGCAACGAAGTCTACTCAATAGTCATTGTAAGATATGAAGAGAAACCAACTCAATAATAATAAGTAGCATGGAACATAAACATAAGCAACATTGCAATGCTCATAGTAAGGTATGATAGATTGGTATCTCGCTTGCCTTTGTTTGTGGAGCACAATATAAATTCCAAGGCACCTCTGAAGTTCAAGTGAAGACTAGAGGTAAAAAATATCAGAGATACAAGCATCAAAGTCATGAAATAATTAACCAAGTTTTGGAACAAAAACAAGAATGACAACTATGCTCTCAAGAAGGTTCTCATAGAATATGTGGTGACTCAACAAGGTTGTGAAAAACAGTTTTGAAAAGTATGAAAGGCTTCCTAATGCTGAAAGGAAGGTACTCATTAGCTTTGAGCTCTCATTGCCCCTGTCATAGGCATCTTCATGTTGTTCAGGTGAAAGTGAGGTGCAATATGAGTTATATGCTTGACATACCATAAACTGGAAATCCCATGTCCCTTGAGTATGAGGTCCGCTCCGCATGCTACTCAACCTTGGTTACCTGCAAGTTCTTGTCATTGTACATACATGCATATCATAGAGAACCTCCAATGGGGTACCCCTTGCACATGATACAGGAGCTATCCCGTGATCAAAATGACAAGGCAAGTAGACAATGAGCATCTCAGCGATCTTTTTATTTACTATGTGCATAGATTTTTATTGAGGATTCTTCACAGAATGCTCATTATGGTGATGCTGCAAGTTTCCACCATGATTAGGCATGGCTTAGGCTAGCGGCCCAGAAGTTTCTCTAACATAATATATATACTCCATGAACTCACAAGCTCCCCTTTTATTTCACACCGTCGACATCCGCAAACAAAAGAGCAAAGTATCAACTGGATAGGATATCCAAAAAGTGTTGAAAGTGTTCCCCGTGGCAGCACGGTTCTGCTGACTCCCAGCATACAATTTGCAAGCATATAACTTTCATGGAAAGGTCACAATGGTTCAAGATCATTAAGCGCAAGGAATAAAGTATGCCATCAAGTTCGTGAGAGCTTTACTAACTAACATTCTCAAAACAGAAAAACATTTTATTTGGAAGAAAACAAGGCATATAGAATATGCACTGAAATAGCAAACGATGCTAATAGGTAGGTATGATGGACACAGTTGTCAATATTGGTTTTGGGAAGTTGGAAGCATAGGTAGAGCTCATACTCAGTGCAAGTGAAGGCTAGCAATAGAGAGGGAGCGACAAACGAGAGAGCAATAATTGTCATAATCATGCTTGCAACGAAACAGGACTAATTATGTCATGAAAGTGATACAAGAACTCTGAGGCAAAATAAATCATCGAGGCTTACTGACTATTGATTAGTCATATGCATGCGTGAGCATGTGCCAAGTCGATTCAAATGAAACTTCTAGAGTAGGATACCACAATATCATACCAAAATATGAATAAAATAATGTAAGCAAACATTCATATGACATGCTACAAATTATTAGTAAGCTGGAGCTAATCATAGACAAGCAAGAACTACTAAGTATCCATCAGTAACATACGCCTTACAATGAACATACTAGGCATGCTCACAATGAAGAGTATATGTACAAAAATAAAAACAAATAGAGTTCGTTACCAGCCTCTTACCACACCTCGAGTTGTCTTAATCTTCATTATTGCCCTTCACTTGTGTGACTTGAATAATAACATGAAACCCAAAATCCACTTAGGACGGCTGAACCCTGCAAAGAACTCACAAAACCAAAGAAGAACAACAAATATTTTTGGTGTTTTTCGATTTTTTTAAAGATAGCAAACAAACCAAAACCAAACAAAGAAAAGGCAAACCAAACAAGAAGCAAACAAAGCAAGAGAAACAACGAAAATATTTTTGGTATTTTTGTGTTTTTGAGAAAGAAGCAACAAGAACCAAAAAGAAAGCGAAATAATGGATATACAAAGAACCGACCAAACATGATATATAGATGAGTATGATGTCGGTATACCTCCCCCCAAGCTTAGGCTTTTGGCCTAATTGGGGCTCAATCCCACGATGCCCAAGTAAATGCACCTATGTAGTACGACGAGGAAGCTCCCTCGTCCTGGTACGATCTCGAGGACTCCCCGGTGTATTGTACAGCGTGGTCATACGAGGGTGCTTCCTCCTGAAAGTGTCCATAGAAGCTAAGAGAGTGCAGCTTGTCATCCATATCCTCCTTGGAGCGTGACAAAGGTCCCTGAGAAACACTGAACAAAGTGGTTTGGGGGAGAGGGATCTCTCTCTTCCCCGTCAATAAACAACATTTTATAGACCAAGTTCTCAAGGGTAGAGCCATTAGTGACAAAGTGGTGCGCCTTCATGGCAGCAAGATCAAGCCTCTAAGGAGCCAAAACTGTATCATTTGGATCAACAGCAATGTTCAAGGCAGTAGCAACACGCATAGCAATAAATCCCCCATAAATGGGTCCCTTAGCAGTTAAATGACGAGCAATGAGAGAACCAAGATTGTACTTGGTATCATTGTTGAGCGCAGTGGCTAAGAAAGCCAAATGATAGTAAGTGAAGTACCTGATGGCTGGAAGCTAAATGTTTCTTATCTTTCCCTGTTGAGCTCTATGGTTATCATCATTGGTTATTCCTTGGTATAGCTCCAACAAATCAGCGGGTTGAGCTGGAATCTTCTTTGCTGACCTAGTTGTACCAAGTCCCAGAGCCTCACAAAATTTCTTCAACGTCATATGGTAAGACTTGCCATAAATTTTGAAAGAAACATCGGGGTTTAACATGCTGTTAGTAAAGGAGAAGCTCTCCACAAATGTTTTAGTGAGCATAGCATATTGCATGCTCTCATCCTGCATAAGACTTGTTAGACCAGCCCTCCGAACCAAGGTCATAAAATCATCAAGAATCCCAGCATCCTGCAAGAAGGTTTGTCAAGGAAAGGCGAAGGGGTGCGCATCCCCCTCATCTACCTCATCGCCGAATTGCGGAGTGATGAGATCCTCATTGTATGAGGTCCTAGCACAGGAAGATGATCTTGAAGGCCTTGACATTCTAGGTGCATCACTCTCAAATATCTCTCCAAATGTGTGGTTGTCCATGACCACTCTATTCTAAAAAAATTAGACAAACATCAAACCAAGTGATTTCCAAATTGATAAATGATGAGTAACTACTATAGGAACTTTCTAGAGGACTACACATGCATCAAAATGAAATTTCTAAGCATAGAACAAGCATGCAAGCTCACACAACCTGTCACCTATAGCAACAAAATACTCAAGATACAATCTATCAATCACAAATCTAATTGGACATGTGGAGGAGGCACATACCAAGGAGCAATCCCTCCAAAAATCAGCAGCAAAGATGGGCTGATCAAGGAGATCGAAAATCACGAGAAAGAACAGCAAGAACTCGAGCTTGAGCAAGTTTTCTGGTGTTTTTTGGGAGAGCGAAAGAAGATGGCTGCGAGGGGGTGTATGTTGGAGGGGCCTAGGTGGGACAGACCCCCCCTAGGCGCCACCCATGGGTAGGCCGCGCCTACTGATACGTCGGAAATGTATCTATAATTTTTTATGTTCCATGCTTGTTTTGTATCTACTTTTCTTTGCTTGTCTACACTTTGAGGTGCTTTTTACATGTTTTCTGGTACTAACCTATTAACAAGTTGCCATAGTGCCAGTTGCCTGCTTTCTACTGTTTTTGGTTTCAGAAAAGTTAGTAAATAAATATTCTCAGAATTGGACGGGACAAACATCAAAGTCAATTACTTTCCATGGGGAACAAGAAGTCCATAGGGGAGCCGAAGAGGTCGTCCAGGGGGGCCAGACCCACCCTAGGCGCGGGTGGGCCCTTACCCGCGCCTGGGAGGGGTGTCGGGCCCCTGTCCACCGCCTCGGCCTCCCCCTTCGCCTATAAGAAGCCCCCGATACAGAAACCCTAAGAACCCGATAAAATTCCCATGAAACCGTCTGTAGCCACCGCCACCATCGTCCCTAGATCGGGGGGATATGAAGTTCTTCCCAGCACCCTGCCGGAGGGGAGATCATCCCGGAGGCCTTCTCTCCGGTATGATGCGTGAGTAGTTCCACCTTGGACTATGGGTCCATGTAGTAGCTATATGGTTGTATCTCCTCCTTTGTGCTTTCATGTATAGATTTTATGAGCTCTGTTCATGATCAATATCTAATCTATTTGTAATCATGCATGTTGTGTTTGCGGGGATCCGATGGATATTGAGATTATTATGTTGGTTTGATTAATGGTTTTGTCTTTATGATTCTATCATGTATGTGTTGTTTGTGATCTTGCATGCTCTCCGTTGTTAGTAGCTATCTTGGCCAAGTAGTTGCTAGTGACTCCAAGAGGGGGTATTTATGCTCGATAGTGAGTTCATGCCTATAGTTTCTAAGGGAAGTGACAATAATCTCTTCGGTTGTAGAAGTGTTATTGCTACTAGGGAGAAAACAATGGTCTCTTGTTCATGGAACATGTTGACTGTTTACCTTACACACTTTGCTTAAAGCAGTTGTCTGTTCCTTGCAACTTAATATTGGAGGGGGTTCGGATGATAACCTGAAGGTGGACTTCTAGTCATAGATGCAGTTGGATGGCGGTCTATGTATCTTGTTGTATTGCCCAAACGAATCTCATAGGATCTTTCTGACTGGTAATTGCATTGTTATGCCTTGTTCAGTTCCTGTCAATTGCCCTGCTATAATTTGTTTACCCTTCATGCCATGTTATTTATCTAAGGAGAGCACCTCTATTGAACTATGGACCCCGGTCCAATCTTCACCATTGATACATCTTCCACTGTTACATGTTTACTTGCTACAAACCATTAACTTCCACACCATACGTTTAATCCTTTGTTACAGCAACCAGTGAGATTGACAACCTCACTGTTAGTTGGGGCAAAGTCTTGAGTTTGTGTTGTACAGGTTTCCACGTTGCTTGCAACACCTGTGTGACGTTTCCTTCCTCCTACTGGTTCAATAACCTCGGTTTCTTACTGAGGGAAGACTTGCTGTTGTGCTGCTTCACACCTTGCTCTTGGGGTTCCCAACAGGCTCCACATCAACTAAGCCATCACCTACCTGGGGTGTGGGCGCCTGGGGTGGCCCCCTGGGTCACTCCAGGTGTCCCTCTTCCCCTTTTTTCGAGGAAAAATTTATTTTGAATTTTTTGGGATTTCTCGGAAAACTTTATTTTTGGCCAATTTTCAGGGTATGAAAATTGATTTCTCGCAGAAACAGTTTTCTCATAACAAGCAAAAGCAAACGAAAAGCCAAACTACATAAGTTCTAAGACACTCTAACAAGCAAACAACTTGAAAAACCAAAGCTAGCAAAAGAAAGGCAAAGACTAGGAAGGAGAAAAAGTAAAAGAAAGCAAGTATAACCACAATGAAAACATTATTTTGTTCATAAGAATCCTTTTGTTAACAAGGTTGCTCAAGTCTTGTTACCAAAACAATCTTATATGAAACAAAACTTTGCATTCCACAAGGTGATTATGTTACCTCATACTTGATAGCAATGGTCCCAATCATAATAGTTTCGAAATTTTCTTGTGGAATGGGACAATATATTTCTCCAACCTTGATGCTCTCAATATTTTCAAATGAATTCAGGCAATATCTCTTATCAATCTTCTTGGGGAAATAGAAAGTATGCTCTTTGTCATTAATATTAAATGTTACTTTTCCTTGATTACAATTGATGATAGCACCTGCAGTATTAAGAAAAGGTCTCCCAAGAATAATACTCCCTCTGACCTATATTACTTGACTTGGATTTATTAAAATTTAGATGAACATATATACTAAATGGAGTCTAGATTTATCCAAATCTAGACAAAATTGAGTCAACTAATATGGGTCGGAGGGAGTACACATATTATCATATTTAGGCATTATAAGCACAACAAAGTCAGTCAAAACCAAGCAATTATGATCCACTTGAACAGGAACATCCTCACATATACCAACAGAAATAGTAGTTGACTTATCAGCCATTTGCAAAGATATATCAGTTGGTATCAACTTTTCTAGGTGGAGTCCCTTGTAGAGAGAAAAAGGCATAACACTAACTCCATCTCCCAAATCACATAAAGCAGTTTTGACATAATTATTCTTAATAGAGCAAGGAATAGTTGGTATACCTGGATCACCAAGTTTCTTTGGAACCTTACCATTGAAGGATTAATTAGCAAGCAAAGTAGAAATCTCCTCATTAGGAATATTCCTTTTATTAGAGACAATATCCTTCATATACTTTGAATAAGGAGGCAAATTAATAGCATCATTCAAAGGAATTTGCAAAAATAAAGGTTTCATCCACTCACAAAACTTGTTGTAGTGTTATTCCTCCTTTGACTTGTGTTTCTTACCTGGAAAAGGCATAGGTTTCTGCACCCAAGGTTCTCTCTCACTACCATGTTTCTTAGTAATAAAATCTTCCTTAGTGTACCTAGTGTTCTTAGTGTGCTTCTCAGGTTCTTCCTCAACTTCCTCCTGATCATGAGAATCATTATTATTACCACTCTCAGTTTCAGCATCAGAGACAGATATACTATTAGGATCTACAGCAAGTTCAAGTGGTTCCTCAACTACCTTATGTTTCTTTTTCTTTCTCTTACAAGGATAACCACTACTCTCACCTTGTTGAGAATCCTGCTCAATTCTTTTAGGGTGTCCTTCAGGATATAAAGGATCTTGAGTAGCTATACCACTCCTAGTTCCAATTCCATAAGCATTTTTATCTCCCGAAGCATTAACTAGCATATCCTTTTGTACCTTAGTAAGTTTATCAAGTTGGGTTTGGACCATTTGAAAGTGTTTGCAAAGAATTTTAATATCATAAGAAGTTCTTTCCACAATATCTTTCAACTCATTTGATAGCTCTAGAGTTTTCCAATAAATTATTCTGAACTTGTTTATTAAAATTACCTTGTTTAACAATAAAAATGTCAAGTTCCTCTAAACATTGATTAGGAGGCTTACCATAAGGAATATCACCTTCATCAAAATGGAGAGAGTGTACCCCACTAGTATATGAGTGGGGAATTGGCTTACATAATTCTTCTATAGGAGGTAAATTCTTCACATCTTCAGCTCTAATTCCTTTCTCCTTTAGACATTTCTTAGCTTCCTTCATCACTTCATCATTTAATCCCAATAACTCCCCTCTTATTTGGTGTTGGTGTTGGAACTGGTTCAGGCACAATTGGTTCAGGAGTAATAGGCTAAAGTATATTTAGCTCAGTTGAAGTCCAATCATCATAATTCTTGCTTATTTTAGCCATTTATTCTTCAACATCTGTAGGAGTTCTTTTCCTGAAAACACAATCAGCAAAACTATCTAGGTAGGTCCTAGAATCATCAGTTAGTCCATTATAATAAATATCAAGAAGCTCATTCTTAGGCAATGGACATCCAGGATGTGCATGAATCAAGGCACAGAACCTTGTCTATGACTCAGGCAATTTCTCTTCTTCTCCCTGTTTAAAATCACAATGTCTCTGCAAAGCAGCATGTCTAGCACTGGGAGGAAAATATTTCTAGAAGAAAGAAGCTATCAAGCAATTAGGGCTATCAATGGAACCAGGAGGTAATCTATTAAACCAAGCCCTAGCTTCTCCTTTTAGTGAAAAAGGAAGATCTTAGTAACAAAATAGTTGCGCATCTTAAAATCATCAGAGAACAAAGCACTCATAGTATAAAGTTCATTCATATGATCCACATCACTCTCATTTTCAGACCCACAAAAAGGTTATTTCTCAACAATGTCCAAATAGGATAAATCAAGAGAGAAATCATAATCTTTATCTTTAATATCTATGGGAGAGGTGGCAAACTTAGGATTAGAGGACAACTTAGGAATAATGATGCATCTAGCAAGGAGACTCTTAATAGAACTAGTACCATGTGTGTTTCGGCACTCTTCAACAAATTCATCAGTGAACTCAATGTAACCATCATTAATATCATAACTTTCTCCAGACTCAAGTGAGCTAACAGGTGTAACAGTGTCTTCACTAGGAGTTTCAGTATTTCCTAGACTAGGCATAGTAGCATCTATAAAAGGACCTAATGAACCACTCATATCAAGCACAGTAGAAGTAACATCATGAACATCAAAATCATTTTCAGATTCAGCAGTAGTAGCAGTGTGTGTAGCATGAGTATGTGGTGGTGGTGTATCAAGTTTACTTATCACAGATGGTGAATCAAGAGCAACTGAGGTGTTTAGGACTGTACCTCTTCTTGTAGTGGATGGTAAAATAGGGAACTTTCCATCACGAGACTTACCCATGATGAAAGGAGTAGCAGTGAACAATAATAGATCCAAGTGAACTTACAAATAAAGCTATGCTCCCGGCAAAGGCGCCAGAAAATAGTCTTGATGACCCACAAGTGTAGGGGATCGCAACAGTCTTCGCGGGTAGTATTACCCAATTTATTAATTTGACACAAGGGGAGCCAAAGAATACTTGCAAGACTTAACAACTGAGTTGTCAATTCAGCTGCACCTAGAAATAGTTCTTGCTCACAAAAGTTTATCAGTAGCAACAGTTTGATAGTAGCAACAGCAAAGCAATAGTAACAGCAGAACAGTAGCAATAGTAATAGTAATAGTAAACAGTGGGTTTCAAGTGCGGTAGGCATAGGGATGGATGGACGGGCGTTGCATGGACAAGTCTAAACATGTAACTTCAATATCTAGGGCATTGCAGATAAATAATAACAAGCATCCAAGTACTAAACAATCCTCGGCATGTGCTCCAGATATAGTCATACGTGCTCGCAATGAGAACTTGCACAACATCATCTGTCTAGCCAGCCCGTGGCAGCGGGGCTCTAGGGAACTACTGCCAATTAAGGTGCTCCTTTTAATAGAGCACCGGAGAAAATCATTAAGACTCCATGAACACATGTGATCCTCACACCACATCTATCCCCTCTAGTTGTCCCAATTATTGTCACTTCGGGGCCTTTGGATCCGGACAATGATATGCAGATAAGATCACAAACAATACTATCATAATGATTCAATAATAAGTTCAGATCTGAGATCATGGCACTCGGGCCCTAGTGACAAGCATTAAGCACAACAAGTTGCAACAAAGTCAAATAGCACTAATAGAGATACTAGGCACTATGCCCTAACAAATCTTATTCGATTACATGATAGAACTCACCCAATCCCTACCATCCCCATAGCCTACAGCGGGGGATTAATCACTTGTGGATGAGGGAAACATCGATGGTTGATGAAGAGGCGTTGGTGATGACGATGGCGATGATCCTCTCCAAATTCCCCATCCCGGCAGGGTGCCAGAACGGAGTTTCTGGATCTGAATATTAGTTTCTGATGATGGTGGTGGAGTAGAACTCTTTTTTGGAAAACGTCGAGCACCCCTAGGTTTTTCGGTCAAGGGGCAACTTATAGGCGCCGAGGGAGCCCGAGGGGGTGCCTAGGGTGGCCGCACCCCCTAGGCGTGTGTAACACCCCAGTTTTAGCTACTTACTACTAGGGTTTGTTTTGTGCATCATGAGCATCATGCCCTAAACTTTGCATTGTGGAAAATAAAGAAAATCCTAAACCCTAATCTTCCACCTCTATTTGCAAATAAATTCAAAATAGTTTTGAATTTTGAAAAGTGACAAAATTAAAGGATCCCGAATTGATTAAAGGGGTCCCTACAGTATTTTATATATTCTATAAAATCTATGGTAATTTTAAAATCATCCAAAACAAATTTGAACTGAAAATTCAAAAGGGAAATGAAAAACAAAAATTGAAAAAGGTTTTCTGTAAAAAATGGAGCAACCAAGCTAACCAGGCTGGCCCAATCTCTCTCCTCTCCTCCCTGCCACCACTTGTGACCCAACCACGGCCCACTCGGCCCGGTACCCCTCTGCCGTCCCTCCCCTTTATTCTTTCATGCCGACAGAAGGAGAAGCTCCTCCGTGGAAGCGCCGATGTCGTCCTTCGTGCGCTTCTCTGCCGTTAATCGCCCGATTGGAGAGGATAAGACCCATGTTGGCACCCACTCCGTCCTCATCATCTTTCCCTCTCCCTAGCTCTCTTCCTCGCATTCCTCCTCTGGCCGAACCTTGGCCACCCAGTAGCCGGACGACGCCGTCGCTCTAGACCGTCCCAGGCCAAGCCGTGGCCACCATCGAGACCGCCATGCCGTTCTCTTCCTCCTCACCAAGTCACGTTAGCAAGGGTGCCCGCAATCAAGCCAATCGTGACCTCCTTCCCGAGCTCCAGCCGCCGTCGTCCCCGTCAATTCCGGCCACCCCGGACCTCGCCGTCGAGTTTGCCGCGCTCCTTGTGAGCTTCTGAAGCTCAAGGTGAGCTTTGTTTGGCCGCTTGTTTGCTGTAAGCTGTCGTGCACCATGTTGCTGCAAGTTCCGCTGCCGCCGCCCGCCGTACTGCTAGCTCCGGTGACCACTCCGCAGCGGAGCCACCATCTTTAGGTAGCCCGCGTCGCCCTCTCTCTAACACCCCCATCCACGCAAGCGCGCACGCCTTCCTCCGCCGTTCCGCGCCGCCATCTGGCCCGTTGGCCGGCGAGCCAACGTGGCACCCGTGTGGCGTCCACGTAGTGCCTGTGTGGTCCAGGCCCACTCGTCAGCCTCTCTGGCTAGCTTCTGCCTAGGTGAGAAATAACAACCAGCCCCCCGGTCCCTCTTGCTTGCGTGGCGTGCTGAGGTGGCCAGTACCCCACTGGTCAGTCATAGTGGCTAGGCTCAGTAGTGGTGCAAAAGTTTAACCCCCCCACCTGATGTCACAGTGATGCCATAATTCAATTTAAATTAATTAAATAATTTCTAAAATTGGTATAATATTGTAAATTCAATAACTTTTAATCTGTGATTCAGAAAAATACAAATAATATATCAAAATGTTCAGAAAAATGAGCCCTAGCTATATAAGCTATAATCATGCATTGTTCAACAACTTAAATGAAATTTTAATTAGAAGAACAAATGCACCCCTCTCATATGTTCCGGAGTTTTTCCGAATTAGGGTTTTCAACCCTTGGAACCCCGATTAAACTGTCGAGTATGCTTTAGGGTTTCAATTCAATGCAATTCAACTTGTCATATCATCATTCTTGTTTGAGCATTGCAACTATGCTATGTGTTGATTGTTTCCCTTTCTTTCCGGTATTTGGTTCTTCCTGGTAGAATACGATATCGAGATCGAGATCGAAGACCGAGATCAAGACCGTCGAAGATCAAAGATCGACAAACAATACTTGACCAACTCTAACCAAGTCAAGTTCAAGGCTTCCGAAGATCTATTTATCTGCTATCAACTGGCAAAGGCAAGCATAGCCCCACCATGATATAATCCTATGATTTCGAAAGCATTTCAATTTTTGCCATGATGCATACGATTCTACTATGGTCTTTTATCGATAGATAGAGTATCCTATCTATTGCATTAATCCTTTTGAGCTTATATTACCTGATCCACTGCTCCTAGCATAACTAGGTTTGGCTTATGTGCACTGCTAGAGCTTATATATGTGTCTGCTTAGCCATGCATAGCTGTCAGTTCTGGTCCATCCAGATGATGTATAGATGTAGAGAATCTAGTATGACAGGAGAATGTGATGAGATGAGATCAGTGATATGAGGTTAAACATGCTAAGGCTTGTATGGGAGGCCACAGTGGGATGTGGTTTTTCAAGTCCCATGCTCGCCACCACTAGGAACTGAGTTCTTGCCTTTGGAACCAAGACGAGCATGCAACCACACGGGGCCTGGACAACCTCATGACTGACTAACTTGCCTAGTAGATTCCATGAGTCACATAGTTCGGGCGTTCCATTCGACATATTCATAGAAAATCTTTTGAAAGATTTGTCGGGTGAAGTTGGTGCATTCATAACAGGTAGGTAAGCGTGGCCGAGGTTGATTGGGGTAGATAGCGCCCCTGGTAAACCAACCTCTCCTCACATCTTTAAGTACCAGCTTCGGGATTTGACCCATTATGGAAGGACCATACTTATTGTGTGACTCATGGTCTCGGCGAAAGCAAGGTAAAGGTCGTGTCTAACCACCCTCTGCCGGCCTTCCAAGGAAGAGGGCTATTACTAGTGGCATTAAGAGAAGTTTAGTATGTGTGGGTAAAGTTGTACACCCCTGCAGGGTAATAATCTTGTCAAAAAGCCGTATTCACGGTTATGAACGACTTGGCGACCGGACTCAAGATCATAGAGAACTATAACCTAATCGTAAAACTTGGCTGATCCACGTGTGCTTAAGGATGCTTCCTCATGGGTACGAGGGGGTGATCCTAGTTGGTAGATGATGATGACTTGGTGGATATCAACAGATGATGATCAATATTTCGGGGACGTCGCTCTCTTATTCCCTTTTAAAATACTCTGATTAGACGAGATTCTTCTCCCTCTCTTGTTTTATAAATAAAGATGGCTTTTCGCAAAACAACTCCACTAGCCAGAAGTCTTGCGGAGTACACCCTGTACTCACCCTTTCTTTGTTGATACTTTTGGCAGAGTAAGTGTTCACCTGAAGACGAGTTCCGTACTACATCGACATCGACGAGTAGCTTGGGGTTCCCAGCCGGCAGCTTGGAATCTATGGGCTGGGATGTCATCGTTATGCTTCAGGCCTCTTAGGTCATTTGTTAAGTTTGCTATACTTAATAGCATAATTTGCCTTCCGTTGTTTGATGTTTGTGGCCAGTGACCTCTGCTTGTAATAATTTGGTTCTATGCTCAGTTATGAGCTTGCTGTAATAAATTTTTGTGTCGTAGGGTCACTGTCGTGTTACCGATTCTTCACTGGATATTCTCGAGCTCAAGGTTAAGCTTATTTCAGACGGAGGTCTGGGATTTGTTTAGACCTGATCCCGGGGGTATCACGGTTTTTGGTATCAGAGCAGTACCGACCGTAGGAAAACCTTGCTATTGGTAGATGTTGAGTCTAGTGCTTGTGAAAACTATTTTAAAGATGAAAAGTATTTGCGAAAACTCTAGTATGCTTCTTTTACTCCTTATCCAATTTCGCTCTAACTTTAGGTCATTGTTGGGCCACGCGGAGATAAAACAAAATTTTTCCTCTAACATGGTGATCCCAAGATCTAGCTGAGGTAGAAGGCCACGAGGTTTACCACTAGACGCGCAGTTGCATATTACTGATGTAGCGTGTCAGTTGATGCAGTGCAGTCCTCACAATCCGATCGTCCTGGTGCTGATCGTACAGCACCTCTGCTGGTATCCACACGTACAAGGAGGAGCACCGGCGGCGAACTGCTAGGTTCGTTACGGCGGTAGGACTGCTGTGGAGCTAGGGTTTCCAACACATGGAATGACCTAACCGAACAACGATTAACCCTTCTGGGTTACGGTGCTCCACTATATATAGGGAGTGAACGTGGGCTCTCTCGCGCGACCCATTCACTAAAGCCCATATAACACTAGTCACCGTGAGTCCAACTCACTAACTCGGTCCTAATCCGGTTTAGGTCCAACCCAACTAGATTACATGTTCTGATCCAATCCGAACCTGCTCCCGCTCTTAAGTGTGTGACCCCGCAGGCTCATGGCTACTTAGACACGATTGGAGTCCAACTCTCAATCGATCGAGATAGCGGCTCCTAGCGTAACTCCCAAGTACCAAAGAGTCATTACGACTTGCCTTTCCAATGCGACTTGCATCCGAGTCCCTTTTGCCTCACGATATACCTTTTCAGACTATAGGCGAATATATTTCATCCCTTAAATAGTCCGACTCTCTTCTCGATCCGAGATAAGTGATTCACCCGACTAACTCTTAGTCGATTGCCTCGGTTAACACTTAACCTAGTCGTGCATGGCCATGCTTTCCGAATCATATCTCACGAGAGGTCCCAGAGAATATCTCTCCGATTGGAGGGGAAAAATCCCATCTTGGCTATTCACATCACGCAGCTTGATTCTCAGTAGACCCGAGGTCACATCCCAAGATTTTCCAAATCTTGTAATGTGAAAAAATGAATGAATAAAATAAAACTTTGTTTGATTTTCAAAGTGAGAAGAAAATTTTTGAATCCAAAAGGAAATCTTCAAACCAATTTGGATCAAATAAAATCCTAAAGAGATTTAAAAAGGTAAACATTTGATAAAGGAAAATAAAATATTTTGGAATTAATATTTTGGATCATTTAAATAAAAGGATTTGGTTTTCAAAAGAAAACATGGATTTATAAATAAAGAATATTTTATAGAGCCAAACTAAACCTTGGCCAAGGTTTTGAAATAAAAACATTTTGTTTTGATAAAAATAGTAAAGGTTTATTTAAAATAAATTAATAAGGATTTAATATCCAAGTTTTATTAATAAAGGTTTTTACTATTTCCAAGACATCAAAACTTATTTATTTATTTAAAATAAGTTTTCCAAGTATTTTATATTCCCAAACAAAACCTACTGATTTGGTTTTGAAAATAATTAGATTTCAAATAAAGATTTAAATAAAACAAATCCTAATTTGATTTAAACCTAGGTCTATTTAATTAATAATGGACCCTAAAATAAAATTATTATTTTTGGGTTTTGGGAATTTTGGTTTATGTTACTGAGCAGAACCAAATTCATAGTTGCAAAGTTTGTTGATTGTTTGAATTGATTTGAGTGTGGTTTGGTTGTTTGAATTTCAAAACAGGAAATAGTTATAGAAAAGAAAAAGGCAGCAGACAGAAAAAATGGAATCTGGACCAGCCCAGTCGACAGAGCCCAATAAGCCCAGGAACCAGCCCAGCTTCCCTCCCCGAAGAAAACGCTTCGCACCTGGCAACTGACCCACGGAGACACTGACCGGTGGACCTCCTTTCCTTCTCGCATCCTCACTGACGACTGGACCCCACCTCCCTGTTCGTCCTCCTCACCCGCGCGACCCCTTCTTCCCCAAACCGCGCTGCCGTTCTCTGTCATTCAACCGCGCGTAAATTCACGAGTAATGGCCGTGTTAATCTTGCCCCTGACCATGCGTACATAAGCACCTCTCCTCCCTCTGTCATTTCCCTCAAACGCCAACGCCACATCGCCACCAGGCTGCTCGCATTGCTTGCGACAACCCCCTGTCTCCGACCACCGTCCTCCCTCGATTCCGGCCGAGCCTCGCCACCTCCTGCCTCCCCGAGCACACAAGCGCACTCACCACTCCCTGTCGCATCTCCCAGTACCCTCTGTTCGATCGCGGGCGCCCCAGGGAGCCGTCTTCGACAAAGCACTGAGCGCCGCCGTCTGTCTCGCCTCCGTCGAGTTCCCCAGGTAAAATCCGACCGCCCCGACCCCTCTCGTTCACACACACGTCATCTACTTGATCGTACGCGTCTAACCATGCTTCTGGTTTGCCTTCTCGTGACCCGTAGCATCGTCTTAGACCTCGACCACAGCCAACCGTCGCCAGACCAAACTCCGGCGAGGAATTCCTCCTGCCCTCGTGCACCCCTTGCCCCGCCGACCACACGTCGAGCACCACCTCGTCCTCGCGACCTCGGTGAGCCTACTCACTCCCTCTCTCGCTTCCTGTTTCGCCAGCGCCGCCACTGTCAGACCATCGCCGCCGCTAGCCCTCGTCGGCGCCGCTCGCATATGGTCAAACATGCTAGCACCGTAGGATCGAGATCTAACGCTCACGATAGAATCACTTAACCGCGAAAGGGTACGCCCTCTAGACCACACGATCTATTTATATCCAACACGCCGCAGAGCCGATCCGGCTGAACCGGTATCGACCAGTTAAATAGCGACGCGTGGCCAGTTCTGTTTAAAACAGAATTTGAGAAACAGATTTAAGTTGCAATTTGAAAACCCTGTAACTTTTGATCCACACGTCCAAAAATTGCAAACTTTATACCGTTGGAATCAGTGGAACAAACCCTAGCCAACCATGGAATTTGTTTAGCAAATAGTATCTGTTAGTTTGTTTGTTTTTGCAGAAACTTTTGTATGCTTGTTAAGACTAGAAAAATGATTCAAAAAAGTTTTTGAGTTTGAAACCTTGGCAAAATAGTTTATGGTGAACTCACTGACCCTAGGAACTAACCCATAGTTTGGAAAATGGATTTGGTAAAGTTTAGGATGGAAAACTTGATTTAGTCATTTCTAGCCAAATGAGAATAATGGTTTTTGTTATGAAAATGTTTTTGGGGTAAAAACTTTGGGAAAATGTTTTGGATCAAACCTACTGACCCAAAACACCAAGTTTTGTGGATTAGCAACTCATTTGGTGAAAGACTTAAAAAGTTTTGAGAGGATAAAAACATTTTTCACCACATAAAATGATGAATGGATTTAAAAATGGTTTTGGATAAAACCCTTTTGCAAATGACTTTGCCACTTTGGAAAATGCCCACCTTGAACCTTACAAAGTTTAGAAGCCTAGTGGAGACCATCTTTACAAATAGAACCATCTTTTGCATGCTCACATGCATGACTTAAATCTTAGATCCCATTGTTTTATGTGTGTGAAATTGTTTGATTGATTATTGGTTTGGAATGCTAGTTGATTTTGTGTTTGCTTGATTGACTTGTAGTGAAGTTAGAAAAGTGTGAGACTAGCAAGATCAAGGAGTGAACCATCATTCCCTACCAAAAAGGCAAGTTACACTATCATCTAAAGTCCTACTATTTTCATTATACTTAGTGGATTTTGAAACATGCATGAAAAGATATTTTTATACTTATGCTATGCTAAATCCTAATAGGATTCCCTATATATACCTTAGAGAAAACAATGTAGTTGTTACATGCTTAGCCATGCTATATATATTTTGAAAAGAGATACATGTTGAGATTTTATGAAGTTGAGAAAAGGACTTGTGATTTTATATAATAAAACAAGGACTCAATGAACCACCTGGGTGGCCAAGGATACTTTGAGTATTGGAGAAGGTGGCAACAAAAGGAACCATGTCTATGGCAATCTCTTTGTGTTGTGCTCCAAAGGAAACCACCCAGGAAACTTAGAGATTGAACATGTTTCTCCAATTGTGGCTTTCGTGTGCAACCACATGCTATTATGGCTCTGGCTTAGTCAACTACATTGGGAAGACCCATGCATTGTCTTCAGTTTACTGGACATGGGGATCTGGAATGCTTCATGGGTGCTGAAGACAAGCTAGCAATGGTGTATGGGAGGACCCTTTGGAAAGACTACGTCACATTCTCAATCTGCCAGTACTCCTTCTTGGTGAGTGCTAATCCAGTGGCCACTGGTGGCAACAAGATGGGATTGTGACATGTGGGTAAAGTGTACTCCTTCTGCAGAAGATAATAAAATCTAAGTACTTAGCCGTGTCCCCAGTTATGGACAATACTGAGCAACTAAAGTTTGAAGCTATGGGAGATCTCGACATTCTAATTTCTAAAAGAAAACTTTTAAGGACTTGATGCACTTGGGTTTACCAAGGAGCTCAAGAGACTTTGACAAAACTTGATGTACTTGGGGTTACCAAGGAACTCAAGAGATTTTGTTGAAAACATGAACACTTGGGGCTACCAAGGAACTCATGAGATTTTGATAAAACTTGTTGCACTTGGGGTTACCAAGTAGCTCAAGGGATTTTGACAAGGACTTGAACACTTGAGTTTCTACCAAGGAGTTCAAGGAACTTGGAAAAGGAGATTTGACAAAGGACCAAAACCATTTTGAAAAGATAGGATAAATTTTGCTTTATGCAGATAAGCCTAAAACTCTACTTAGCCAAATATGCATATAGTAATAGTACTCACTTATATTTCACATAGTAGTGAAACTTGCCAATACAATTCAAATGTATTGACCCTTGTGGCTGTAACTTGTAATGTTGCAGGTTTGATTGATTTTAGTGAAGATTGTTCGATTAGGATTACAAAGTCTACAACCAACATCTGCCTGTGGCACTTTGAAGATGAAGGCCCCATGACTATAGTTATTCCGCTGCAATGTAATGAAATAGCCAAATGAGCTATGTATGATGTAATAAAATTATGTTATTCCTGGTTATAAAGTTATATTATGACCTTTGTTTCTTGATATTACATATATACTGTGGATGCTAGCTATTGATCCAGGGACTAGCATTGTAAACACATGGGACACCACCTTATATTGTTGTAAGGTTGGGACACTCCCTCTACACCCGAACTCTGCCTTCATAGCTGCCTAGTTACGGATCAGCGTTCGACAGAACCTAAGTCGGTGATCCTCAACTCGGACTATGCAATAACCTCAGGTCTAAGGATTACATTGATTGAGATATACAGATGACAACTTGTTCGTTGTACCTCAATATGGGTCAATCCGACTCGCTAAACTCTTTAGCCGAATCTGTGTAAGTTGGAATAGCATCTCCATGCCCATGACAAGTGGAACTGAGTCATCAAGCCAACTTTCACATTGGTCTAAGTTGTGTGTCCAGCACAACCTCAATGACCAAGGATATTTAGTACAAACAACATGAATGCATAGTTCCACAACCGAATCACATATTCAATGATACACATCAGAAGTTTATACAAGGACTACTTAATATCTTTATGAATACAATGGGAAATATCATTATACATGATTGCCTCTAGGGCATATTCCCAACAGTCTCCCACTTGCACTAGAGTCAATCTTCCGACATCACATGTCTAAGCATCTAATTCCCATGGATCTCAGGTGCGCCTCATGCTTCGGCTGTGGTAACGGCTTTGTCAATGGATCCGCAATATTTGCATCTGTGTGTACCTTGCATAACTTGATATCACCCTGATCCACGAACTGGAGAATCAGGTGGTACCGCATGAGTATGTGCTTGTTCTTCTGGTGCTGTCTAGGTTCCTTGGCTTGTGCAATAGCACCATTGTTGTCACAATACACATCTAACGGATTGGACGAGCCATGAACCACACCAAGATCCATGAGGAAATTCCTCATCCAAACAGCTTCCTTTGCTGCCTCCGAGGCGGCAATATACTCAGCCTCTTTTGTAGATGCAGACACAGTCTCTTGCTTGGAACTCTTCCAGCTCACGGCACCTCCATTTATAATAAACATGTATCCGGATTGCGAGCGATAATCATCAGAGTCGGTAAGATAACTCGCATTTGTGTAACCCTTTACACTGAGTTCATCTTCACCACCATAAACCAAGAACATATCCTTAGTCCTTCTCAAGTACTTTAGGATATTTTTAGCCGTTGTCCAGTGGATCTCTCCAGGATCATCCTGGTATCTTCTCACAACACTTAGAGCATAGAAAACATCCGGCCTAGTACAAATCATGGCATACATGATGGATCCGACTACATAAGCATATGGAATCGCACTCATCCGACTTCGCTCATCAGTTGTCGAAGGACACTGAGTCATGCTAAGTTTTACACCATGGGACATCGGTAAGAACCCCTTCTTAGACGATTCCATGTTGAACTTCTTCAACACTTTGTCCAAATAAGTACTCTGACTCAATCCAATGAGCCTCCTTGATCTATCTCTACAGATCCGGATTCCGAGGATGTATGTTGCCTCACCCAAGTCTTTCATTGAGAAACTCCTTTCCAATGATTCCTTGGTTTCTTGCAACATCTGGACATCATTTCCAATCAGTAATATGTCATCCACATATAAGATTAGAAAGTTTACTTTGCTCCCACTAAACTTCTTGTACAAATAAGAATCATGATCACTCTTGATGAAGCCAAACGATTTGACTACCTCATCAAAGCGAATATTCCAACTCCGAGATGCTTGCTTCAACCCATAAATGGATTTCTGAAGTTTGCACACCTTGTCAGCATTAGCCGGATCGACAAAACCCTCGGGCTGTATCATATACACGTCCTCGGTTAAATTTCCGTTAAGGAAGGCCGTTTTGACATCCATCTGCCATATCTCATAGTCGAAATTGGCCGCTATAGCTAACATGATCCGAACTGATTTAAGCATCGCTACGGGCGAGAAAGTCTTGTCATAATCAACTCCTTGAACTTGTCGGAACCCTTCGCGATAAGGCGTGCTTTATAGATTGAAACATTTCCATCCATATCAGTTTTCTTCTTAAAGACCCATTTGCACTCGACGGGTCTTGCACCGTCTGGCAGATCAACCAAGTTCCAAACTTGATTTTCATCCATGGACTTTATCTCGGATCTCATGGCTTCAAGCCATGACTCGGAATCATATCCCACCATCGCTTTCGAATAATTTGCCGGCTCATCACTGTCTAACAGTAACACATCACGAACACTTCGTAATCTTGCCGATCTTCGTAGTACAGGTGCTGCTGCCGGCTCAGCTGCCACGACCGGCTCAACCTCCAAGGTTTTTGCCGACTCGCTACTAGACGGTTCCTCTAGAATTTCTTCGAGTTGCACCGTGCTCCCACTTACTCCCCGACTGAGAAACTCTTTCTCAAGGAAGACACCGTTCCGAGCGACAAACACTTTGCCCTCTTCTCGGTTGTAGAAGTAGTAACCCAAGGTTTCCCTTGGATACCCCACGAAAATACACTTATCCGACTTGGCTATAATCATGTCCGACTCAAGTCGCTTGACAAATGCTTCACAACCCCAAATCTTAATAAAAGACAAACTCGGCTTTTTGCCTGTCCACATATCATGCGGTGTCTTCTCTACCGATTTTGATGGTACTCTGTTTAGTGTGAACGCCGCTGATTCTAGACAATAACCCCAAAATGATAAAGGCAGATCTGTCCGACTCATCATTGATCGTACCATGTCCAACAAGGTCCGATTCCGCCTTTCTGAAACACCGTTCCTTTGTGGCATTCCTGGCGGAGTAAGTTGCGGAACTATTCCACAACTTTTCAGATGGTCATCAAACTCATGGCTCATGTACTCGCCTCCTCGGTCCGACCGGAGAAACTTTATTTTCTTTCCGAGTTGATTCTGTGCTTCATTCTGGAATTCTTTGAACTTTTCAAAGGCTTCCGACTTATGTTTCATCAAGTAGATATATCCATACCTACTCAAATCATCAGTGAAGTTAATGAAGTACTCATAACCACCCCTGGTTGTCGTGCTCATTGGTCCACATACATCACTATGTACTAGTCCCAACAAGTCGGATGCCCTTTCGCAACTCTTTGCAAAAGGTGTCTTGGTCATTTTGCTGAGTAGGCAAGATTCGCATGTCTCGAACGACTCCAAGTCAAACAAAGTTAAGAGTCCATCATCATGGAGCTTCTTCATGCGTTTCCAACTTATATGACCAAGCCGACAGTGCCAAAAGTAAGTCATATTCAGACCATTTGGTTTCAACCTTTTAACATTTATGTTATAAACCGACTCACCATTAAGATTCAAAATAAATAAACCGTCCTGGACAGGCGCAAAGCCGTGAAACATATCATTCAAATACAAAGAACAACCATTATTCTTGATATTCGACTCATAGCCTTGCCTCATCAAACATGAAGCAGAAATAATGTTTCGACTGAGCACTGGAACATAATAACAATTATTCAGTTCCATAATGAATCCGGAAGGTAAATGAAGTTGCATCGTGCCGACTTCCAACGCAGCAACTCTTGCTTTGTTGCCGACTCGAATGTCAACCTCGCCTCTTGCTACGCTCCTAGTTCTTACCAGTCCCTGCAACGAGTTGCAGATGTGAATAACTGATCCGGTATCATATACCCAAGAACTATTAGGTGCATCAGCAAGATATATGTCTATAACATTGCCAACAAGTGTACCTGAGTTAGAAGTCATACCTCCACTCTTGTCTTTATCGTCCAAGTACTTGCTGCAGTTCCTCTTCCAGTGACCATCCGTCTGTTGGAGATATGCCCTAGAGGCAATAATAAATGTAGTTATTATTATATCTTTGCGTTTATGATAAATTTTTACATTCATGCTATAATAGTATTAACAAGGAAACATTAATACTTGTGTGATTAGTAAACTTAAATTAGAGTCCCTAGTAAAGCCTCTTCATAATACTAGCTTGTTGGTTAATAAATGATTGTGGTTTCCCTATCATGAACATTGAGATGTTATTAACAACAAGATCATATCGTTAGGAGAATGATATGATGGACATACTCCTATAGATAAGCGTAGCATAAAGATCAAGTCATTTTAATAGTTCAATTGCTATATGCTTTTTGATACATAGTAACCTAATTCCTTCGACCATGAGATCATGCTTATCACCATCACCGGAAGGATGCTTTGATGACATCAAACACCACACTGTAACTAGGTGTCTATAAAGGTGGCATTGAGTGTTCGGAAAGTATTGGTTGAGACACATGGATCAAGAGTGGAATTTGTCCATCCATATGAAAGATAGATATACTCTGGGCCCTCTCGGTGGAATGTCATCCAATTAGCTTGCAAGCATGTGACTGGCTCACAAAGGATCACATATCACGGGAACGAGAAGAGAGTACTTATCAGTAACGAGGTTGAACTAGGTATGCAGAGATACCGACGATCAAAACCTCGAATAAGTAAACTATCGTGAGACAAAGGGAAATTGGTATCGTATGTAAGTGGTTCATTCGATCGCAAAGTAATCGTATAAATATGTGGGAGCCATATGAATTTCCAGATTCCTCTATTGGTTATTGTTCGGAGAAGTGTCTCGATCATGTCCGCATAATTCACGAACCGTAGGGAGACACACTTAAGGATTCGACATTGTTGAGTAGTTATGTAATGATGAGTAATAGACCGAATGTTGTTCGGAGTCTCGGATGGGATCCGGGATATCACAAGGAGATCCGGAATGGTCCGGAGAATAAGATTCATATAAGGAAAGTCCTGTTTCGGGGTTGGAGAATGGTTCCGGTGTTTTCATCGGGAATGTTCTAGAAGGTTTCGGAATGTCCGGCACTCCGGAGGGTAAGGGTACATGAATGTGTCATAACAAGTTGGAATGGTTGCATCATGTACTAGGTGTCATCGCTGAACAAAATAAAGGGATAAATCAAATCCTAGTTTGAAAAGTCAAACGCCAATTTGAAAAAGTCAAACGGCTATTTTGTTTGGTGAAGGGAAAGTAGGAAACCTACTTGGGGAGGAGTTCCTCTCCCTCCACCGCCGGCCCTTGGAGACCGAGTTGGGGAGGGACTCCCCTCCCCTTGGCGCGCCCCTCCACCTATATAAGGAGGGGCAGGGCTGCCCCTCCAAGACACACACACCTTGCCCCTCTAAACCCTAACCCTAGCCGCCGCCCACCATAGCCGCCGCCCTAGGGTTTCTCCCAAGCCGCCGAGTTGGGGCTTCTAGTTGCCCTAGCCGCCGGCCTAGCCCCTTCTACTTGGTGTGTCTAAACCCTAGATCACCGAGGCTCTCTCATAGTCCACCATACTCGCTCCGGCTTAAGGCGAAGCACTGCGAGATCTCCCCTCTACTTCCGGTACCACGCCGTCGTGCTGCCGGAATCGCGAGGAGAGTGCTACAACCTCCACTGCCTGCTGGAACAAGGGAGAGGAAGGTCTTTGTCGAGCACCGAACGTGTGACCGACTGCGGAAGCGCTGCTGGAACGCAGCGCCGGAAGGATCATCTACGCGATCTTGAGATCGGCAAGAGTACGACTACATCACCCACGAGAATCCGATCTCGTTAAACACTTTGGAATATTCGAGGGTGAGTTATTCTATCGACTCGTTGCTACAATCTAGTAGATAGATCTTGGCTTGTTTGTTTGTATGCGGTAGAAATTTTTTGTTTTCCATGCTACGAACCCCTACAGTGGTATCAGAGCCGTGTCTATATGTAGATCATTGCCTGAGTAGAACACAATGGTCATTATGGGCGGTGGTGCTTTTATTATCAATTGCTTCTTGTGTACTTTGCATCTTGCGGTATGATGGGATGAAGCAGCCCGGGCTAACCTTACATGACATCGTTCATGAGACTTGCTCCACGCTCAACATGCAACTTGTATTGCATAAGTGGCTTTGCGGGTGTCTGTCTCTCCCATTATAGTATAGGTCCAATTTACAACGGGCACTTGATAGTTCAAACATCAACGTTGTGGTTCTTGTTCGTAAGTTAGATCGACACTTATTGAAATCCCCAAACCACGTAAAATATGCAAAGAAATTAGAGGCGTCTAACTTTGTTTTGCAGGGGTGTGCTGTGATGTGATATGGCCATGATTGTGATTATATTTGATGTATGCAATGTTCCTTATTGTAAGTTGGCAACCGGCAGGAGCCATATGGTTGTGTTTAATTTCTGTTAAGACCCGCGTGTCTATTCAAAGTAGTTGTAATAGTTGAAGCTGGTGGACGACAACCATGGAGAAGCGTCATTGACCTTGATGCAATGCCGGTGATGATGGAGATCATGTTCGTGCTTGAAGATGGAGATCGGAAGCACAAAGAAGAAAGGCCATATCATATCACATATTATGAATTGCATGTGATGTTAATCCTTTATGCATCTTGTATTGCTTAGTTAAGATGGTAGCATTATAAGATGATCCCTCATGCACATGAATTTCAAGTTCTAAAGTGTTCACCCTTAGTAAGCACCATTGAAAAAGCTTGTTGTTTCGAAGCACCACGTGATGATCGGGTGTGTTAGATTCTGCAAGTGTATACAACGTGAGCAAGCCAGATTTGCTCATGCGGAAGCTAAGGTTTGATCTTGACGAGCCTAGCATGTACAGATATGGTCTCAGAGCATGGATCACCGAAAGGTAAAGCATGAATCATATAGTAGATATGATGAACATGTCGATTGTTCGCCATTGAAGCTACATCAACTCTCGTGATGATCGGTGTTGATGTGGTGGATTTGGTTCATGTGATCACTAAAACAATGTGAGGGATATTGTTTTGAGTGGGAGTTCACCAAGATTAATTTAACTATTAATTAGAACTCAATTTGTCATAAACTTAGTCTAAACTATTGCAAATATGTTGTAGATCAATGGCGGCCCCTACCATCAATTTTAATGCGTTCCTAGAGAAAGAAAAGTTGAAAAACAATGGAAGCAACTTCGCGGATTGGTTCCGCAATTTGAGGATTGTCCTCAATCCGGTAATTTGACCTATGTCTTTGGATGCATTTGGGTGACTACTGCGGTGATGCTACCGATGAAGTAAAGAATGTTTACCTCACTCGGAAGAATCGTACTCCACGATTCAATGTGCTATCTTGTATGGTTTAGAATCGGAGCTTGAAAAGGTTTGAGAACTGACCCATGATATTGTCCGTGAACTCAAATTGATCTTTGAGACTCACGCGGCAGTTGAGAGCTATGAGGCTTCTAAAAAGTTCTTTAACTGCAAGATGGAAGAGGGCAGCTCCGTTAGTGAGCATGTGCTTAAGATGTCTGGGCACGCAAACAAACTTCAAAGCTTGGGTATAGTGATTCCTAATGCTTTGGGGATTTACCGTGTCCTCCAATCACTTCCACCAAGTTACAAGAACTTTGTGATGAACTACAATATGCAAAGCATGAACAAGCAGTTGCCAGAACTCTTCTCCATGTTAAAATCTGCAGAAGTGGAGATCAAGAAAGAGCACCAAGTGTTGATGGTCAATAAGACCACCAAATTCAAGAAAGGCAATTCTAAGCAAAAGGGACACTTCAAGAAGGGTGGTAATAAAGTTACCGCACCGACGAAGAAGACCAAGGCTGGACCCAAGCCTGATACAGAGTGCTTTTACTGCAAGGGAGAAGGTCACTGGAAGCGGAATTGCCCAAAGTACTTGGCGGATTTGAAGAATTGCAACATCAAGAAGAAAGATATATCCGATATACATGTTATTGATGTGTATCTCACTAGTACTCGTAGTAGTGCCTGGGTATTTGATACTGGTTCGGTTTCTCATATTTGTAACTTGAAACAGGTGCTGCAGAATAAACGGAAGCTAGCGAAGAACGAGGTGACGATGCGCGTGGGAAACGGATCAAAGGTTGATGTGATCGCGGTCGGCACGCTACCTCTTCATCTACCATCGGAATTAGTTTTATACTTAAATAATTGTTATTTGGTGCCTGCGTTAAGCATGAACATTATATCGGGATCTTGTTTATTGCGAGATGGTTACTTGTTTAAATCCGAGAATAATGGTTATTCTATTTATATGAGTAATATGTTTTATGCACGTGCACCTTTGATAGATGGTCTATTCTTGTTGAATCTCGATAGTGGAAATACACATGTTAATAACATTGAAGCTAAACGTTTGAAATCGAGCGATAACTCGACCTATATGTGGCACTGTCGTCTTGGTCACATTGGAGTGAAGCGTATGAAGAAACTCCAGTCCGATGGACTTCTTGAATCACTTGAAAGATGCAAAGCATGTCTGATGGGTAAAATGACTAAGAGTCCATTTTCTGGTATGATGGAGCGAGCTACAGACTTATTGGAAATCATACATACCGATGTGTGTGGTCCAATGAGTGTAGCATCGCGCGGTGGTTATCGTTATGTTCTTACCTTCACGGATGACTTGAGTAGATATGGGTATATCTATTTCATGAAACATAAGTTTGAAACTTTCGAGAAGTTTAAAGAGTTTCAAAGTGAGGTTGAGAATCAACGTAACAAGAAGATTAAATTTCTACGTTCTGATCGTGGAGGTGAATATCTAAGTTACGAGTTTGGTGAGCATTTGAAGAAATGCGGAATACTTTCACAATTGACACCGCCGGGAACACCACAGCGTAATGGTGTGTCCGAACGTCGTAATCGAACTCTCTTAGATATGGTTCGTTCTATGATGTCACTTACAGATTTACCGCTATCATTTTGGGGTTATGCATTAGAAACAGCCGCATTCACTTTAAATAGGTCACCATCTAAATCCGTTGAATTATGGTTTGGGAAGAAACCTAAATTGTCGTTCCTTAAAGTTTGGAGTTGCGAAGCCTATGTAAAAAGTTACAGCCGGACAAGCTTGAACCCAAAGCGCAAAAATGCGTCTTCATAGGATACCCAAAGGAAACTATTGGGTATACCTTCTATCATAGATCCGAAGGAAAAATCTTCGTTGCCAAGAATGGGTCCTTTCTAGAGAAGGAATTTCTCTCGAAAGAAGTGACTGGAAGGAAAGTAGAACTCGACGAGGTTGTCGAACCTTCTCTCGAACATGCAAGTAGCGCAGCACCGGAAGCGGTTCCTGTGGTGCCTGCACCAATAAGAGAGGAAGCTAATGATGATGATCATGAAACTTCGGTTGTAGTTGCTACAGAGCCTCGCAGGCCAACGAGAACTCGTACCACTCGTGATTGGTATGATCCCGTTATGAGTGTCATGTTGGTGGACAACACCGATGACCCTGCGACGTATGAGGAAGCAATGATGAGCCCAGATTCCAATAAATGGCAAGAAGCCATGAAATCCGAGATTGGATCCATGTACAAAAACCAAGTATGGACTTTGGTGGACTTACCAGATGGCCAGAAGGCTGTTGAGAACAAATGGATTTTCAAGAAGAAAACATATGCTGATGGTAATGTTACTGTCTATAAAGCTCGAATTGTCGCAAAAGGGTTTCGACAAATTCAAGTAGTTGACTACGATGAGACTTTCTCACCCGTAGCGAAGCTAAAGTCTGTGAGGATTATGTTAGCAATCGTTGCATATTATGATTATGATATATGGCAGATGGATGTCAAAACAGCATTCCTCAATGGATACATTGATGAAGAGTTGTATATGATTCAACCCAAAGGTTTTGTCGATCCTAAGGATGCTAACAAGGTATGCAAACTTCAATGGTCCATTTATGGATTGAAGCAAGCATCCCGAAGTTGGAACCAACGTTTTGATAAGGTGATCAAAAGTTTTGGTTTTATACAAACTTATGGAGAAGCTTGTATTTACAAGAAAGTGAGTGGGAGCTCTGTAGCATTCTTAATATTATATGTAGATGACATATTGTTGATTGGGAATGATGTAGACCTTCTTAATAATGTCAAAGAATATTTGAATAATAGTTTTTCAATGAAAGATCTTGGCGAAGCAGCTTACATATTGGGCATAAAGATTTATAGAGATAGATCAAGACGTCTAATATCATTGTCACAAAGTACATATTTGGACAAAGTTCTAAAGAGGTTTGGAATGGAAGATAGCAAGAAAGGGTTCTTGCCCATGTTGCCCAATACGACGTTGAGTAAAACTCAAAGTCCGACAACGGCAGAAGATAGAGAAAGGATGAGTAAAACTCCCTATGCCTCAGCCATAGGATCTCTAATGTATGCCATGCTATGTACTAGACCCGACATTGCATATGCTGTTAGTTTGACTAGCAGATATCAAAGTGATCTAGGAGTGGATCATTGGACAGCGGTCAAAAACATCCTTAAATACTTGTAAGATCCCTCCTTTGTAAAGGAAAGGATCCCTGTGATTGCAATGCTAGTCCCTGGATCAATGCTAGCATCCACAGTTTAAGATGAAGTACACAGATACAAAGGTCGTTTATTACATTCATTCTAGAGATAAAACATAGTCTTTTACAACTCAGGGCCAAAGGCCTAATACAAGAGTTTATGGAATAAGTAAATAAACACAAGTCCTCATCTTCATGTGCCACAGGCAAGCATGTTGAGTGTAGACTCATGACTCCTACTCATCATCGGAATACCTACAACATCACAAGTTACAGCCACAGTGGGTCAATACTTTGGAATAGTATTGGCAAGTGATACCTTAGTAATTTTTAAGTAGACTATATTACTATATGCATTTTGGCTAAGTGTAGCTTGGCTTGCTTTGCTTGAAAATAGGTTTTCCCTATTAGTTGAAATCACTAAGTTTTTCTTTATCAAAAACTTCCCAAGAAACCACCAATAGACATTGGGTTCCTTCACCCTTGTTCACCCACAAGTTTTACTTAGAAATTGGAGTGATGAGATTCTTGTAGCTTCCATGTCTTGATGCTCAAGTTGTCCATTGCCATGGACTTGGCTAAGTACTTAGATTTTCCATCTGCAGAGGTTGTGCACTTTCCCCACCAGACTTGGTTTCCCAAGACAGGACCTTTCAGAAGCCTTTCCTTAGTCAAATGGACGCGCTCCAACCTATCATTCCCACTACCACCAACTGTCCAAGTGACTAAGTTCTAGCAACCTATATGATCAAGGCAGAGCCCATATTGCCAAGTGGTTGCACTGTAAGCTTTCTCAACACTTGGCCTCCAAATCCCTTTGTGCCTGGGTGGCATACCACAAGTGAGATACACAAGCCAAATCCATGGCCTTGTGTAACCACTTAACCAAAAACCACCATTCAAGTCCCATTCCACCCAGGAAGTTCATTGACTTAGTTGTTTTATTAAGAAAAGCATGAGTCCAAAGGACTTAGAATTATTTCATCATAGCATGTACATTCTTTACCAACCCTTGTTTTCTACTAGCTAGGCTAAGCATGGCATAGTAACTTAACTTAGGAAAATCCCTAGCAATTCTACAATTCTACAACTACATAGGATTTCCCAACATAGCATTTGGCAAAAGTAGCATGCAAGACTTAGCAAAATAATTCTAATTCTTATTCAAAATAAAGGGGTGGAAATATCATGAAGTATCACTTGCCTTGGTAATGGGGAGAGTAGCACTATTCACAATCACAGTCACTAGCAAAATCTACACAAAAATTTGTAGCATACAATTACACACAATTAATATACAATCAAAAATATGAATGCATGCATGCAAGAAATTACTAAGTGATGATTTTGAAAACTCTACCAAGCAAGTGCATGATACAGAAACATAACAAGTCACAAAGTTTGCTAACTGAACTTATTTAGCGCTAATACAATTACTAAACTAAATCTATGCTCAAAATAGACCTAAATATGTTTCTGCATACAAAGTCATTTTAACAAAAACTTTTTGTTAAACACATTGAATATTCAGAAAGGGCTTGACTCACTGATTCCAACGGTATAAAGTTTGCAAAAATCTAACGTGGGAATCAAAAGTTATAGCCATTTGAAATTTGGATCAAAATCTGGTTTGAATTCTGTTTTTAAATCTAACCCTAGCCACGCGTCGCGATATTACTGGCGCGTACCGGTTCGCACCGGATCACCCTTTTGTGCCGTTGGATCTAACTAACGCTGCACGGCTCAGATCTGTCCATACCCCTTCGTTAAGTGAACTATTTCTACGCGTAGGATCTAGATCTGACGTCTCCTAACTAGAAACGAAGGCGCTTAGCGGCAATGACAGCGGCGATCAAGTGGCGGTGCTAGCGCTCTAGGTCGCCCGGGGAAGAAAGGAGGCGCTTACCAGGACCGCAGTGGCGTGCTGAAGCTCGAGGTGGCGTTGGTTCGTCGAGGGGCGCGCGGACACGGCGAGGATTTCTCGTCGGAGTAGAGGCAGACGTCGGGCACGGTCAGTCCTCGACGTTGGCGAGGTTCCTCGTCGCGCTAAGCCAAAATAAGGGTACCGTTAGATGCACACAACGATGTAGACTCTAGGTGTACCAGTCAGAGGGCAAGGGGCGGTGGCTACTTATGAAGGGAGGTCGTCGGAGTTCGTGCAGAGGACGGTGGCGGCCAGTCGTCAACGTTGCTGGAGCTACGGATCATGCGAGGGCGAATGAGAAGTGTCAGTAGGTGCGCAAAGACTTGCTGATCTTGATAGCATGAACGAGAGACAGAGGGGAGCACAGAACTCACGAGATTCGGCCAGCGTGAACAACAAGGCGGCGTCGTGGTTGTGGGCAGCCTGGTGGCGTGAAGGCAGAATTGTTTGGGGGGAAATGGTCGCGAGGATGGGGGGATCTTATAGCCAGAGGCTCGACAAGAAATGCTTGCTGCATCAATGCCAATTAAGCTCGTGAAATCAGTACAGCAACGGGCAGCGGCGGAGGTCGTGCGCGGAATCAGGGGAAGACGAAGCTGACGTGGACGGGGCCCGCTTGGCAGCGAAATAAGCAGAGGGGGGGGTCCGCTGTCGGTGGTGAGTGGGTGTGCTTTCAGCGTCTGAAGGAAAAGAAATGGCCCGGGTGGGCTAGTTGGGCCTGTTTAGATGCTGGGCTAGATTTCTGGCGCCTGGCCCTTTTCTTTTGTTTATTTCTTTTCTTTTTATATTTCAATTTTCACGAATGGTTTTGATATGAATTCAAACTCTTTTTGAATTCAAATTTTTCTGGAGTTTTTGCAGGGTGCAGTAATCTTCAATATAGGCATAAAAGCAGGTGGTTACCTTGCAGAGGCTTGGTCAAGCTTGGAGAACAAAATAACCAAGACTTGGCATTTGAATTGTAAAATTTGAGAAATGGCTTTTGAATTTATTTCCAAATTGTAAAACTTGGTTGAAACCACACTCAATCCTTTCTATGAGGGAGACAAACAAGCTAAGTTTAAGATCATTCAAATTTTCAAATGGGGATGGCCATTTGATTTAAATTTGCTCACATAAAATCATAGTCCCAAGTACTTCTGTTTTTCTGAAATGAGTTTGAAATTTAACCTCAAATTTATATGCACGCATGAATGATATGCAAACTTTGAAATTATGATTTTAGGGATGTTACAAATCTAACCCCCTTAAGGTGAATCTCGCCCTCGAGATTCGGATTGGCTAGCAAATAGGTGAGGGTGGTCTTTCCGAAGATCATCTTCTCTTTCCCATGTTGCTTCCTCTTCGGTATGATGGTTCCATTGCACTTTGCAAAACTTGATAGTCTTTGTTCTTGTGACTCTTTCTGCAGTCTCAAGAATCTTGATAGGCTTTTCTTCATAAGTGAGATCACTTTCTAGTTGAACTTCTTCCAAAGGTATAGTATCCTTCAAAGAAGATTCTTCCATTTCTGGGTGACATTTCTTAAGCTGACTCACATGAAATACATTATGGACTGCTGATAGAGATGTTGGCAGTTCAATTTCATAAGCAACTTCTCCTTTGCAACTCAGAATCTTGAATGGCCCAACATATCTTGGTGCCAACTTTCCTTTGACTCCGAATCTTTTCACTCCATGGAGTGGTGATACTCTAAGATAGGCTCTATCACCAACTTCGTAGGTGACTTATCTACGCTTAGGATCTGCGTAGCTTTTCTGTCGGGACTGTGCTATCTTCAATCTGTACTTAACCAATTTGACCTTCTCTTCGGCTTCTTTGATAAGATCTGGCCCAAATAAACTTATTTCTCCCACACCATTCCATAACAATGGAGTGGTACATTTTCTTCCATAGAGAAACTCAAACGGCGCCATCTCAATGCTGGCTTGATAGCTGTTGTTATAAGAAAATTCTGCGTAAGGCAGACTTTTGTCCCAACTTGCTCCATAGTCTAGGGCACATGCCCTCAACATGTCTTCCAGAATTTGATTAGTCCTTTCTGTTTGTCCATCGGTTTGAGGATGAAAAGCAGTACTGAACTCCAACCTCGTTCCCAATGATTCATGTAGCTGCCTCCAAAAATGGGAAGTGAATTGGGTTCCCCTATCGGACACAATACTCTTAGGCACACCGTGAAGGCATACAATTCTACTCATGTAGATCTTGGCTAACTTGGCACTGGTATAAGTTGTCTTCACGGGTATGAAACGTGCCACTTTAGTTAAGCGATCCACGACTACCCATATGGAATCATATCCTGATCTGGTCCTTGGTAATCCGGTGATGAAATCCATACCAATTTTGTCCCATTTCCAATCAGGAATAGGTAGTGGTTGAAGCAAACCTGCTGGTTTCTGATGCTCCGCCTTTACTCTACTACATACATCACACAAAGAAATATGTTCGGCGATGTCTCTCTTGAGATTGTTCCACCAAAATCTTTCTTTCATGTCCATGTACATTTTGGTGTTACCCGGATGAATAGAATACGGGGAGTTGTGCGCTTCTTGCAAAATCAGTTTCCGTAACTCCGGATCTTGTGGAACACATATACGTTTCCCATGCCATAATGTACCTTGTTCGTCTTCATGGAAATTTTTAGCTCTCCCTTGGCCAATATTTTCCTTAATCCTTTCGATCTCCTTATCGGTCTTCTGAGCTTCTCGGATCTTGTCCAACAAAGTGGTTGAACATCCAAAGACATAAGATGTCCTTCAGGCACAATCTCCAATCTGAGTTCTTTGAATTGATTACACAAATCATCTGGCAATTCTCCTTTGGTAAGGCCATTTACAAATACCTTACGACTTAGAGCATCTGCTACAACATTTGCTTTACCGGGGTGGTATTGCAAACTTAAATCATAGTCCTTGATAAGCTCTAATCATCTTCTTTGTCTCATATTGTTTTCCTTCTGGGTGAAGATGTACTTCAAACTCTTGTGATCGGTGAACACTTCGCAACGCTTTCCCAAAAGGTAATGTCTCCATGTTTTAAGCGCATGGACGACAGAGGCTAACTCCAAATCGTGAGTAGGATAGTTTACTTCATGAGTTTTGAGTTGTCTCGAGGCATAGGCCACAACTTTACCGTCTTGCATAAGTACGACACCCAAACCTTGATGAGACGCATCACAATATACTTGGAAATCCTTTTCCAAATCTGGCAGACATAGAACTGGTGCTGTCACAAGTCTCTTCTTCAATTCTTGAAAGCTAACTTCACAACCTTCAGACCAAGCAAACTTCTTGTCTTTCTTTAACAATTCAGTCATGGGCTTAGCAACCTTTGAGAAATTTTCAATGAACCTTCTGTAGTAACCTGCTAAGCCAAGGAAACTACGAACTTCTTTCACATTCTTGGGAGATTCCCATTCTGTCACAGCTGAAACTTTAGCAGGATCGACTGCTACACCATCCTTTGTCATAACATGACCAAGAAAACCAACTTCCTCTAACCAGAACTCACAATTTCTGAATTTGGCATAAAGTTTATGCTCTCTTAACTTCTCAAGTATCAAGCGCAAGTGTCCTTCATGTTCTTCTTTCCTCTTGGAGTAGACTAAGATGTCATCGATGAAAACGACAACGAACTTGTCAAGAAATTCCATGAACACTTTGTTCATCATATTCATGAAGTAGGCTGGAGCATTGGTTAAGCCAAAAGGCATTACGGTATACTCATACAATCCATACCTTGTGGTGAATGCTGTTTTAGGTACGTCTTGCTCTCTTATCTTGAGTTGAAAATAGCCTGACCGGAGATCAACCTTCGAGAATACACATGCTCCTTCAAGCTGATCAAATAAGTCGTTGATTCTAGGAAAAGGATATTTGTTCTTGATAGTTACCTCGTTGAGGGAACGGTAATCTATGCATAACCTTTGGCTTCTATCTTTCTTCTCCACGAACAATACTGGGGCTCCCCAAGATGAAGAACTTGGTTGGATAAATCCTTTCTGCAACTGTTATCCTAGTTGCTTCTTGAGCTCTTTCAGTTCATCAACTGACATTTTGTATGGTCTCTTTGCTATTGGTCCAGAACCTGGTACCAAATCTATCAGAAACTCCACATCTCTATCTGGTGGCATTCCTGGCAATTCTTCTGGAAACATATTCGGATACTCACACACAATTGGCACACTGTCCATGCTAACCCCCTTAAGAGAATTTAGCATACTCTTCTTTGCTCCAAAGCTGGTCTTGAATCTGATCCTTTTATTATCCGGAGTCGTGAGTGAGACAGTATGGCTGGCACAATCTATCACTCCTTTGTACTTAGTCATCCAGTCCATTCCCAGAATGACATCCAAACCTTGGGAGTTTAATATTATCAAGTTAACGGGAAACTTATATTTCCCGAATTCTATGACTAGGTCATGGCATCCTGAATTCACTATCATTTCTCCACCAGGAGAACTTACTTTTATAGGACCCCCAATAGTTTCTACCGGTAGTTCATTTCTTTCAACAAATGCTCTTGATATGAATGAATGAGATACACCAGTATCAAAGAGTAAAAATGCTGGAATGGAATTGAGTCTGAACTTACCAAAGAATAACAGTTCCTCATAGACCTCCTCCACATTAATGTGGTTCACCTGACCTTTCTGGAAAGGATTGGGCTTGACAGGTCCTTCAACTTTCTTTTCGGGGCACTCATTTGCATAGTGTCCCATCTTCTTGCATTTGAAGCACTCAACCTGACTGATGTCCCTTTTTGCAGGCTGACTTCCACTCCCACTACCATTTCCACTGTGGTGGCTCTTATGTCCACTCTTGTGGTTCTTGTACTTGTCATTGTCATGACTGCGGTGATGCTTGTTGTCATGACGGTTGTGGTTGTGGTGCTTGTTGAATTTCCCATGCTTATGGGATCCTGAGCTTCCATTGTCATCATAATGAGATCGTTTGTGAGACGATCTCGAGCTGTGCTTATCAGAGTGTTTCCTCTTCCTACTCTCGACTTGTTTATTTTGTTCTCCAATATAGCAGCCTTGTCACAGAGCGACTGATAAGTGGGAACATATGCCACAGCCAGCTGTAGATTCAGCTCATCATTCAAGCCTTCCAGAAACTTTTCTTTTCTTTTGGCATCTGTGTCAACCTCATCCGGTGCATAACGCGCCAGATTGTTGAACTCTTCTATGTATTCACCACTGCCATGGTTGGCTGCTTCAAGTTGTGAAACTCCTTCTTTTTCAGGCTCATCATTCCTGATGAGATATGAGCAGTGCGAAAGCCATCTTCAAAGATAGCCCAAGTCACCTCGTCTAAAGGAGTGGTGATTTGGAAGTTGTCCCGCCATGTGGCGGCTGGTCCTTCCAACAGATGCGCTGCGAACCTGACTTTTTCAGCATCCGTGCATCCCACGGTCACTAAGTCCTTGTTCACAGAACGTAACCAATCATTGGCCACCATGGGATCAGTTGTCCCCAAGAACTTAGCTGGCCTCAAACGCAGAAATCTGGTGAGCATATCAAAGCCCGGAGGGTTGTTGTTGTTGTTATTGGGGTTGTTGTTGTTGTTATTCTGGTTTTGGATGAATGTTGTCATCATCTGCATAAGCTGTGTTTGCGCATTCATCATTTGCTGCATTTCCGGGGTGATGTTGTTGGGGTTGGGGTTTGCGCGACGGGGAGGCATTTGTGGTTTGTTCAAATAGAGATAAGAATGAGATACCCATAGATGTTTTATGCACATTACATCACATAAGCAAACACATAGCATGCAACACAAGGATAAAAGATAAACAACAAGATAACAAAGTCTCAAGGTAAAACACACAAGTGGCAAGCCATCCACATGTCGGATGGTCCAATAATAAGTTCACAAATAACAATTACGATAATGAAAGAAAAACGAGTAGTCAAGTCTACTCATCAGCATCAATCTCCTCCTCGACAAAGGTAAGACCTGTGTTCTCCATCGCGGTCTTGTTCTCCTCAATCGTAGTGGTCAAGGAATCGATCTTGGCCTTGAGAGCCCTCTTCTGGGAGCGAAGCCTCTCGATCACCATCTGCTGCTGCTCTAGCTCGAAATCCTTGGACTTCAGTTCACCATGTCCCGGATCTTCTTGTTCCTATCCTGGACGCGTTTCTCCTGACTCTTGAACTTACGGTCCTGGGTCTCGAACTTCGCCTCCATTTCCTTGACTATCTCGTCCTGCTGTGCGAAAAGCTTGTCCTTCTCGCGAAGCTGCACCTGGAGCTCGTCATTGCTGAGCATGACGTTGGTCCTGTCCGTGTCCACGTGCCTGATGAGAGACTCTAAGTCCTGGAGATAGAGACGTATCGGCTCTGCTGAGTCCCTCGAGTCGTCCTCAAAGTCGATGGACTCTCCATCATCATCACGTCTTCCAAAGAGGTGGAAGTGAGTGCCCCTAACCTGTCGGGAGTGACCGCCTAACAGATGTCCTATCAGGTCCTGCATGACGACCTCCATGCCTCTCTCCCTGTCATCGTGCATAAGCTTGAAGACGATGGCCTCCGTAGTAGGCTCTGTCTGGCGTCCGGGCTGGTTCACCTTGAAGCCCCAGAGGTCCTTCCTCTCGAACTTAGTGAGTGGATGCACCATGATGGTGGGAAGAGGGAGATCGAGCAAGGTGGTAAGCTCAACGATACGAGGACCAAAACGGGTAACCTGGAACTCCTCAACAGTGCTGATGGTAATAGGCATCTATTTATAAGATAGAAAAGTTAGGACAACACAATTTAAGATAAAACAAGACAAACACTTCATACATATCCATGGAACACAAAATCACACAAGCCATGCATACATGATTCCATTACATCAATCAAGGTCCAAACTTATTTAAGGTATCATTTTGGAAAATAAGGTGATAGGTGGTGGTCCAACTAACGAAGTGCGTTCACAATCCTATCTCACTGGATCTGTTGGCTAACACAATGTTCCTAGAGGCAATCCACCTATCTTGTTCACATGATTCCATCACTAAGTCTATAATATCTTCCCTTAAGGTTTGGTTTGTGGCTTCCAACTCTTGGGTAAGCTCCTTCTCTTTCTCTAAGTCTTTTTGGAGGTTGAGCATTCTGCAGTTGACTCTAGCACTAAGTTCTTTGATAGTCCTCCAAGCTGCTTCTCTTGCTAACTCAAAGAATGTGGTGTGCATCACAGTGTTGGTGTACATGCAGAAACCTCTTTCTTTGTGGTTGTCTTCCTTGTTTTTGTACAAGTGAAGTTGCACCCACTAATACTCCACTCCTTCATCCATCACTGGAAAGCCTTTGTAAACAGCTGCACCATGTGCTTCCGTTGCCACCATGAGGTCCTTGAGAATCTTGGGAAACTCAGTTTCACACTCCAAGGTCATGGTCATGAGTGGTCCTTTCTTCATGGCTTCGTTGATGGAGTTCATCTACAAATAGAGATGAGAATGAGAAGATTAGAAAAGTTTACGAGAAGAATAGACAAGTGTAGAAGTAGTTGAAATTTTTTTCCTTAGTGGTTTTCCAATCCTAGGGTCATAATCCTACAGGCAGCACGGTGCTCTGATACCATCTGTAAGATCCCTCCTTTGTAAAGGAAAGGATCCCTGTGATTGCAATGCTAGTCCCTGGATCAATGCTAGCATCCACAGTTTAAGATAAAGTACACAGATACAAAGGTCATTTATTACATTCATTCCAGAGATAAAACATAGTCTTTTACAACTCAGGGCCAAAGGCCTAATACAAGAGTTTATGGAATAAGTAAATAAACACAAGTCCTCATCTTCATGTGCCACAGGCAAGCATGTTGAGTGTAGACTCATGACTCCTACTCATTATCGGAGTAACCTGTAACATCACAAGTTACAGCCACAGTGGGTCAATACTTTGGAATAGTATTGGCAAGTGATACCTTAGTAATTTTTAAGTGGACTATATTACTATATGCATTTTGGCTAAGTGTAGCTTGGCTTGCTTTGCTTGAAAATAGGTTTTCCCTATTAGTTGAAATCACTAAGTTTTTCTTTATCAAAAACTTCCCAAGAAACCACCAATAGACATTGGGGTCCTTCACCCTTGTTCACCCACAAGTTTTACTTAGAAATTGGAGTGATGAGATTCTTGTAGCTTCCATGTCTTGATGCTCAAGTTGTCCATTGCCATGGACTTGGCTAAGTACTTAGATTTTCCATCTGCAGAGGTTGTGCACTTTCCCCACCAGACTTGGTTTCCCAAGACAGGACCTTTCAGAAGCCTTTCCTTAGTCAAATGGACGCGTTCCAACCTATCATTCCCACTACCACCAACTGTCCAAGTGACTAAGTTCTAGCAACCTATATGATCAAGGAAGAGCCCATATTGCCAAGTGGTTGCACTGTAAGCTTTCTCAACACTTGGCCTCCAAATCCCTTTGTGCCTGGGTGGCATACCACAAGTGAGATACACAATCCAAATCCATGGCCTTGTGTAACCACTCAACCAAAAACCACCATTCAAGTCCCATTCCACCCAGAAAGTTCATTGACTTAGTTGTTTTATTAAGAAAAGCATGAGTCCAAAGGACTTAGAATTATTTCATCATAGCATGTACATTCTTTACCAACCCTTGTTTTCTACTAGCTAGGCTAAGCATGGCATAGTAACTTAACTTAGGAAAATCCCTAGCAATTCTACAATTCTACAACTACATAGGATTTCCCAACATAGCATTTGGCAAAAGTAGCATGCAAGACTTAGCAAAATAATTCTAATGCTTATTCAAAATAAAGGGGTGGAAATATCATGAAGTATCACTTGCCTTGGTAATGGGGAGAGTAGCACTCTTCACAATCACAGTCACTAGCAAAATCTACACAAAAATTTGTAGCATACAATTACACACAATTAATATACAATCAAAAATATGAATGCATGCATGCAAGAAATTACTAAGTGATGATTTTGAAAACTCTACCAAGCAAGTGCATGATACAGAAACATAACAAATCACAAAGTTTGCTAACTAAACTTATTTAGCACTAATACAATTACTAAACTAAATCTATGCTCAAAATAGACCTAAATATGTTTCTGCATCAAAGTCAGTTTAACAAAAACTTTTTGTTAAACACATTGCAGATTCAGAAAGGTCTTGACTCACTGATTCCAACGGTATAAAGTTTGCAAAAATCTAATGTGGGAATCAAAAGTTATAGCCATTTGAAATTTGGATCAAAATCTGGTTTGAATTCTGTTTTTAAATCTAACCCTAGCCACGCGTCGCGATATTACTGGCGCGTACCGGTTCGCACCGGATCACCCTTCTGTGCCGTTGGATCTAACTAACGCTGCACGACTCAGATCTGTCCATACCCCTTCGTTAAGTGAACTATTTCTACGCGTAGGATCCAGATCTGACGGCTAAAAATCTCCTAACCAGAAACGAGCGGCGCTAGCGGCGGCGCGTCTGACTGCGGCGGTGCTAGCGCTCTAGGTCGCCCGGGGAAGAAAGGAGGCGCTTACCAGGACCGCAGTGGCGTGCTGAAGCTCGAGGTGGCGTTGGTTCGTCGAGGGGCACGCGGACACGGCGAGGATTTCTCGTCGGAGTAGAGGCAGACGTCGGGCACGGTCAGTCGTCGATGTTGGCGAGGTTCCTCGTCGCGCTAAGCCAAAATAAGGGTACCGTTATGTAACTACCTCGGTGAATTACGCTCCTAGTTACAAGCCTGGATGAGCGGAAGTGGTTGAAATAGTACGGTGGGGCCCAAATGCCACTCATGGGTAGACCTTTCGGCCGTCCCAACCATTTCCAATCATCGGGACAAGTACGGGCGGCGTAATCGGCAGGCGAAGGGATCAACTACATACACAAATGAGTATGTATGCAAGCCACCATACAATAGTACATCAGAGCAACTCCATCTAAAAAGAAAAGGAAATATAGCAACGCCATACGGCAAGATTCAAATGTCCTAGATAGATATAATAGTTTAGGATATTTCCTCATACATCACACATCAGAGTATCAGGCGGAAGCGGCAAACAAGATCCGAGTACGGATAAGAAGCAAATCGGCATAAGATGCCCCATAAATAAGCACATCCCGCCCACAGATCTCACGGATCCCCGTTCCCGAAATCTCTACACCGAACGATCGTTGCCCACATCATCAGCCTCCTCCACCCAGTATCTGTCTTGCGAGTGTACCTGTTCATCTGAACCAATAATTTATCGTGTGAGACCCTAGGGGTACTCAGCAAGTCTTTATGCCTCTAAAGGGGACACAACCTGGGGTGACGCAATTGCAGCAAAAGGTAAACCCTAACAGTTCTATAGATACTCACTAACCATCCGCCTAACCAAAGATAGACGGATGTCCGTGAATTAATGACAACAGCTATATAAGAATATCCACAGATCCATCCTCCTCCTCGCTACCAACGAGGAAGCGACAACAACTCCCCATCCATTGGCAATTTTATTAACCATTCCATGAGTGTTGCACTATTTACTAGTCAATTACTTAGTCAAATTAAAAGCGGTACTTTAGCTATGCTTGTCGTGATCAAGAAACGTGCTCCAAGTCGTCCATAACGCGGACACGGCTTTGAAAGTTTTACCTGCAGGGTGCACAAATAGCAACACACACTCGATCAACCTCGGAAAAACCAAATCAAAACCCAACGAGGCCTTCACGACAAAGCAATCACAGGATTCAGAATATTTGGGGCCACCTTGAGTACACCATGACGAAGTTAGTGACTCGAGACGGACCGAGGTTTGGGTGGACGGTCATGAACGACTGGGAACCCAAATCGGGCTTGTCGACACCGCAAAACGTGTCCCGATCCTAAATAAAGACAGGTGCTCCTCGCATCGTAATAAAGCGATGTAAGGCATGGCATAAGTACAGGATAGTAAATAAAACCTCAAACTAGTTTGTGGCCCCAAGAAATAAGATGAATCAAGCTCGTGGGGGTCCCATAAGCCTCCCGGATGTGGATAGCCTTGAATAATCAAGGAACAAGAATCAAGTACTCGGGTCCCACGGGACACAAATGAGCAGGAAAACCAAATAGCAGATATTGCTCACGTGCCGCTTTCATTAGTTATCCCATTACTACTGTGTTAAGTTGTTTAAGTACCTCGTTATCCAACAGACACTCACATACCCTACACATCTGTTTCTACGACTCGCATGGCTCAAACAACTCCTGTAGTAATGGCTCATGGGATAGAGGACAAGCTTGGTGGGGTTTAAAAGTAAAAGCTATGCAATACTTGGGATTGATTTAATGCAATCGCGACTCAATGATGCAAGAATAAGATAGAGGCAATAGGTCTTGTATGTATACAAGCATGTGGTAGTGCTTGCACGGCAGCTCAGTTGAAGCAAGGGATGGATCGGTAGTGCTCACGGTTCTCTTGATATATTCCCCTTCGGCGTCTATTCAAGAAGAACCAAACAAACAAGGGCCAACATAAATAAAGTGCACAAGCATATGAATAAAATGCGACAAGCAAACAATCATGCCATGATGAATGATGCACAATTTGCATGGCAATAAAGTAGCATGGCATGGGTGAGGTGTGGAATACAAGAATAAATCATTTTATTGAGTTTTGGCCATAATTTATTGTCATATTAGTTGCTGTATACTATATATTTATATGATGCATGCTGCAATTTAAGTCATGGATAGCATAAACAGAAAGGTCTCGTCGAGCTGATCATTTTAGACATATCATTTGTTAAATTCGGAGTTATAAAACAAAAGTTATTAAATAAATGAGGAAAAGGGCATTTTATGTAATTATATTCAACTTGGAAAATAAAGTGCTCAATTGAAATTTTGGATGGCATATTTGAAATCCCCATATTTTTCTGATTCAAATTCATATATTATATGTTAAATTTGGATTTATAATTTTAAAGTTATTTGAAAACAGATTTAATTTTGAATTTGAATTAATTTGAACTAGATTTGAATTAAAACAGACAAACCAAAAACCTTTATTACTCAGCCGAACCCAGCCCCTGTCGCTGACGGGTGGGGCCGCGGCAACCACAGGGCCACAGGGGCGCCCAGGCACGTGGAGGAGCCGGACCATGGGTTGATTCCCCAAAAGCACGGAGCCTTTTTATAAAGAGCCACCGACTGTGGGGCTATGGGGACTGCGGGTCTAGGAATGAAAACAGGCAGGGGTTAAGCCAAAAGGCCCGCGCATCATGCTTCTTCCGCGTGCGAGACCGACTGGCGTGATGAGGCCGGCAGCGCCGAAGGGACTCGATCCCGCGACCTGGGGCTTGCGCTTGGCGGCGGCTGCCGCTGCGGTGGGTGTGGGTTGTTGTCTGGTAAGGGGGGCGCGGCTAGATAGGGTTTGTGCGGAGCGCGAGCGTGCAGACGCCAGCGAGCGGCGGCGCGCGCAGGCTGCTCGACGAATCGACCGGCGCGAACGGGAAGCAGCGTAGGATCTGGGCATGTCTAGGGAGTTCGTGGGCTCACCGTGAGGGCGTCGGTGTCGTCGGATCGGGCAGGCGTGCAGCGGATCGGCGGCGAGGCAGACGCCGGCGCAGCTAGGGTTTGCGTCGGGCCGGCGCAGTGGCTCTGGGCTCCTCCTCCTCGCTATGTGCAGGCGATGCAGAGGTCTTGCAGCTTCCTCGACAACCTAGCACCTCGCCTCCGGATCGATGTGGACGAGGGAGCCACGGTGGCCGGGCGGAGGATGGTGGTGGTGGAGAAAGAGAGAAGAGGGGAGAGGCAGGGGCCTGCAGGTATATCTGGCGAGGCAGAGAGGGGGGTGAGGCAGAAGATAAGGAGGGGGAAGGGGTAGATAGCGTGGGGGAGGGGAAGGTGGCGTCGGCCACCTTTTGCCACCTTCTCCCTCACGTGATCGGCATGGGGCCAGGCAGGGGAGGGGGAGGGGCTGCCAGGTGGGGTCGTCGTGAGAGCAAGGAGGCAGGGGCAGGCTCGGCTAGGGGGGCCCCTATGGCATAGAGAGAAAGAGAGAGGGAGGAGAGAGGGTGGTGCTAGGCTCGGGCTAGCTAGGGTCGGGTTAGGGTTTAGGGTTGGGTAGGCTCGGTGGCATGGTGGGGCCAGCTGGGAGAGAGGAAGGGAGAGGCCGAGAGAGAGAGAGAGGGGGGGAGGCTTAGGGTTTAGATAGAGGATGGGGAATGGTGTTTAGAGGGGGTAGGGTTTAGGGAGAGGATTAAGAGAGAGGGGGTTAGAGAGAGAGGGGGTAGGGTATGGTGATTAGGGGGGTAGGTTTTAGAGATAGCTAGAAAGGTAGAGAGATGAGGGGTGAGGTTGAGTGTTTGACAAGACAAAGCAAGATCAACAAGGTCAAGCAAGATAGCCAAAAGAGAGAAAAGGAGAAAAGGTGGTGATGGGGTAGATGGAGATGGTGATGAGGTTTAAGCAAGATCAAAAATATATCAAGCCTAAAAGAAAGGATAGAGATAGAGATGAACCACTCAAACTTCAAATAAATCCAAAGATGACCAAAGTTGGTGGTGGTTGCATGGCCCATGCAAATGCATTAAATGCTAGGTTTTATCTTGTGAAAACAAAATAATATCTCATGGCATTTATCTATTTGTATCCTCCAAAGTTGGAGTAAGGGTCAAGCAAAAGAACTTGTAGGATTGGACCCACCCTATCTCTCATGAGCTTGATTAAACACCAAAAGAAAAAATAATTACAAGCTCATGGATAATGGGATGGTGGGATTGTAAAGTGGTGAAAGAAAGGGTGGTGGAGTTAATAAAAGATATGCCCCCAACTCAACTTGGGCATTTAACAATATATCAAGAACCAAATACAATATCAAGAGGCAAATATAAATAATAATGCATATGAGATAAGAACCAAAACACAAGGGTTTTTGTATGATGCTCAAATGCAAGGTGGCATGATGACATGAGCATGATATGATGATGATGCAACAATTATATGTAGGAAGTGGCCATTTTATTACTAAACCAAGTAGCATTACAGTTGTTAGACAAATGGGATGCTACAACTCTCCCCCACTAAATAGGAATCTCGCCCCGAGATTCTAGGAAGAAGAAGAAGACACAAAGAGGGTAGGATAGTTGGCACGGAGTTCATCTTCACGCTCCCAAGTGGCTTCATCAATGAATGGTGCGACACCGCACCTTGCGTAGAACTTGATGGACTTGTTGCAGTCCTTCTTCTCATGGTCTCAAGGATTTTTGTGGGGTGTTCTTGATAAGTCAGGTCTTCTTGGAGATCGATAAGCTCATGATCCACGGTCCTTCCGGGATCTTTGAAGCACTTCTTGAGTTGAGAGATGTGGAAAACATCATGAACCTTGAGTTTTTCTGGGAGCTCAAGAGCATAAGCAACTTATCCTCTTCTACCACGAATTTTGAAAGGACCGATGTATCTAGGAGCCAGCTTCCCTTTAATACCAAAGCGGTGTGTGCCTCTCATGGGAGTGACACGAAGGTAAACGAGATCACCAGGGACATACACCATGTCCGTGTGCTTCCTGTCATAATTGCTCTTCTGGCAACTTTGAGCAATCTTCAGATTCTCAAGAATGATATGCACCTTCTCTTCCGCTTGAGTTACAATGTCAGGGCCAAACCATATTCTTTCTCCCGCACCTGACCAACCAATCGGAGTTCTGCACTTGCGGCCATAGAGAGCCTCAAATGGTGCCATCTTCAGACTTTTCTGGAAGCTGTTGTTGTAAGAGAATTCAGCATAAGGAAGACATTCCTCCCACTTCATGCCAAAGAGATGACGCTAACGAAGCATATCCTCCGTAATCTGATTGATCCTTTCAACTTGTCCTTGCGATCGAGGGTGGTAAGCTGAAGTTAAACTTTGTTCCCAAAGCATTTTGGAAACTTTCCTTAACTTGGAAGTGAAGATGCTTCCACGGTCCGAATCGATCTCAAGCGAACCCCATACAGAGAGACAATTCATTGATATAGAGCTCAGCCAACTGAATTCCGTAAATTGTTTCCTTGACGGGAAGAAGTGAGCCACTTTAGAAAGCTTCGATGACAACAAAGATTGCATTGTTGCCTTCGCGACCTTGGAAAACCAGTGATGAAGTCCATCTCTACTTTTTCCCATTTCCATTCCGGGGTTTCAATGGTTGTAGAGACCGAAAGGTTTCGATGGACAGCTTTCACTCTGCGGCGGACATCACACTCGAGACATACTTGGCACAATATCGTTTCAAACCCGCCACCAATATTGTGTTTTCAAGTCCATGTACATCTTTGTGCCGCCAGTGGTGGATAGACAGATGTAATCATGCGCCTCCTTGAGAACTTGCTCTCTCAAACCCGGGTAGTTCGGAACAAACATCCGGTGTTCAAAGAAAAGCATGCCTTGATCATCGACGTGGAAGGACTCATACTGGAAGCTGAAGTTTGAGATGATCTTTTGGTGTGCGGATCACCAAGTCGACGAGAGCGAATCTTTTCTTCCAAGAGAGGAGTAGCCGAAGGTTCAGAGATGCCCTTGTTCCACAATTTCTGTGTTGAGTCGACGGAATTCCTCACACAAGAGAGGCATTGTTCTTCCATCATGAGGTTGTTGACATACGCTTATGGCCGAGAGCATCGTCCATGACATTAGCTTTGCGGAGTGTATTTGATGGTCAAATCAAAATCATTGATTGCTTCAATCCATCTCCTCTGCCAAGGTTGAGATCAGCTGAGTGAAGATATACTTCAAACTCTTGTGGTCGAAAAGATCTCACAACGGTTGCCAAGCAAGTAGTGCCTCCATAGCTTCAAAGCAAAGACAACCGCTGAGCTCGAGGTCATGTGTGGATAGTTGATCTCATGCGTCTTCAAGCCGAGAGGCATAAGCAACCACTTGTTTTTCTTGCATAAGGACCGCACCCAATCCTTGCAAAGAGGCGTCACAGAATATCTGGAAAGGCTTAGATGTATCCGGAGGAACCAAGACTGGTGTGGAAGTGAGCTTCTCTTTGAGTGTCTCAAAGCTTGCTTGGCATGCAGGAGTCCAAAGGTATTTCTTGCCTTTCTTGAGGAGATCGGTAAGAGGCTTTGCTATATTCGAAAAGTTCTGAACGAAGCGACGGCAATAACTAGCCAAACCAAGGAAACTCCGCACTTCTTTGACATTTACAGGAGGAAGCCATTCAACAATTGTCTTCACAGTTTCCGGGTTAACTGCAATGCCCTTGGCAGAGATGACATGACCAAGATAGGTTACTTGAGGCAGCCAAAACTCACACTTGGAAAACTTTGCATACAAGCGGTTCTCACGAAGCTTGTTTAGGACACACCGAAGGTGTTCTTCATGCTCTTCCTTTGAATTAGAATAGCCTAGGATGTCATCCAGATAGACCACAACGAACTTATCAAGGTACTCCATGAAAACCGAGTTCATAAGCCTCGAGAAGGTAGCAGGTGCGTTGGTGAGACCGAAAGACATGACCGTGTACTCATACAGGCCATAGCGGGTGGTGAAAGCTGTTTTAGGCACATCTTCCTTGCGAATCTTGATTTGGTGATAACCACTTCTCAAGTCAAGCTTAGAGAACACCACAGCTCCAGCTAGCTGATCGAAAAGATCATTAATCCGCGGAAGGGGATATTTGTTCTTGATGGTTTTAGCATTGAGAGCCCGATAGTCAACACAAAGTCTATCAGTCTTGTCTCGCTTCTTCACAAAGATTGTTGGGCTACCCCAAGAAGAAGTACTGTGTTGAATGAAACCCAACTTCTCTTGTTCATCAAGTTGACGTTGAGTTCACCAACTCGAGACCCATTTTATAAGGCCGCTTGGAGATAGGAGCCGTTCCAGGTTCAAGTTCGATTACAAACTCAACCTCACGATCCGGAGGCATACCCGGCAACTCTTCGGGAAAGACATCTGGGAACTCACAGACCACCGGAACACTCTGAATAGCTTCCATAGCATCATCATTCAGAGCCGCCAAAGAGAAAAGCTGGATAGCAGGAGTTAGACTTGGAGAATAGACTATATCGCCTTCAGGAATCTTCAGAGAAACCGAGCGTTCAGCACAATCAATCACAGCTGCATTTGCTGTCAACCAATCCATGCCCAAGATGACATCAATGTCAGAATTGCCCAGAACAATTAAGGAAGCCGAGAACGAAGAGCCACCAATCTCAATTTGATTTCCATGGCTGATATGAACATCCCTTATGTTTGAACCAGGAGATTGTACCACCAACCGCTTAAGGAGAGGAACCAAGACTAACTCATTCTCATTTGCAAACTTGTGAGAAACAAATGAATGCGATGCACCAGAATCAAACAAAACTCGTGCAGGGACTGAGTTAACAGAAAGCATACCCATCACAACTCCAGGTGCATGCTCAGCTTGAGCGGCGTTGACACAGTTGGCACGAGCAACAGTATACCCAGGCTTGGTGTTGATGTTGAGAGCCCGAGGTGGTGGTGCACGAACCAAAGGAGAGCTTGCCGCACATCTTGGAGGGGGTGGAGGAAGAGCTTTGTTTTTCAACGGACAGTTCTAGTTCAGATGCCCAGGGTCTCCACACGTGAAACAAGCACCAGGTGGACGTGGAGCAACGTAGCTGGGACTCGCCAGCGCCCAGTAGTGGTGGTTGTAGCCCCTGGGAGCAGCAGTGATGAAGTTTGGTGGCCTTGCCGCGTAGCTTGCAGGTCTTGGTGGAGCCGGGAGCGACGGTGGGGTGTTAGGAACCTAGACACGCCGCTTAGAAGGAGCTGACATAGCTGAAGAGCTTGGTGCATCACGGTTGTGTTTCTTTGACTCCTCAAACACTTGCCTACTTGCTTCCTCCTGCAGAGCTGTGTGCTGAAGTTCCAGAAAAGACGTCGGCCTTGCATGTGTGATTGCATATTTGATTGATGCATTGAGCCCTTGCCGGAACCTCTTCTGCTTCTTCTTGTCATCGGAGATCTCATCGCCACCATAACGAGAAAGATTCATGAAGTTCCTGATGTAGGTGTTGACATTATCATTTCCCTGCTTGAGGTTGAGAAAAGCTTCCTTCATCCTCTCCATGACAATTTCTGACAGATACTACTCTTTGAACGCTCCAGTGAATCGTTCCCAAGTAGGCTGAAAACCAGCACAGTTTGCCTTCAGGTAATTCTCCCACCAGAGAGCTGCATCCCCCTTCAGAAGGTGAGTAGCACACTTTACCCACTCTTGCTCAGGAACATCAGCAGTCTCGAGTAGCCTTGACATCTCACGCAACCAATCATCCGCATCAAGTGGTCGATCAGAAACATCAAATTGGTGAGGGTTGAACTTCAGGAAGCTTTTGATGTCTCCTCGCTTGGGAGGTGGAGGTAGTGGAGCAAACTCATTCCTCCGTACACTTTCCTCAAAGCGCTGCTGGTTCTGCTGCATTGCTGCCAAGGCATTGGCGATGTTTGACAGCGCGGATCCCAGTTCAGGTGGTATGTCCTCATCAGAACGGCGTGGTGGAGCCATCCTGTGATTGATATAAAACACAAGTCAGTACTATAATGGAGAATAATAATAATCCAAAATAGTACCAAGATGGAATTAACCAAGATTAAATGATACAATTTACTAAGATGATATTAAAATATCAACAAAGTTCAAAGCACCTAGAAGATATTAAGCATATCGCACACGACTGAAAATGAGTGTGGTACACAAATATATCAAAGAAAAATTTTCCACAAATTTCGGCATTAAAATACCAATAGATGCGCAAAATCACTTAACGAATCAAGATTAGTGACTCTACCAATTCAATATACAAAAGCGAATGATAAGAGTAGTGGTATGGTCGCGACTCCATCCCGCACTCAAATCATTACTCCGCACATGAATAAGTGGAACACATATCCTAACCCCTTCTTCTCACGTTGATCCTAAAGATTGGTAACTACGGAAACGAACACCCCAAACAAGAAACGTCGGATAACAAAGAGTAAGACAGATCGCGTCGGTTTGCAAAAGCCTGTCGGTGTGGAATGTACCAACAGTTGATAACCAAAAGGCTGATTAGATAACAACTTGGATGCAACAGATAGACAAGGAATTACACACACACACACACACAACCTATGGTACTACGGAAACCCAGAACACGTGAATCCTAGTTTGAATTTTTAAGAAGAGGATTGAAAACGTTACACTTCCTTACCAGAAAAGGGTGGGTGGGTAAGAAGAAAAGTGGAAGCATTCCTACTCTCGCGTTTTGTTTTTCCCTAGTATACATAACTACCAAAAATACTTGCTAGACTGACAACGACCATTTGGCTGAGACCCTGAAGGGCGGGATGGCTCTGATACCAATTGTAACTACCTCGGTGAATTACGCTCCTAGTTACAAGCCTGGATGAGCGGAAATGGTTGAAATAGTACGGTGGGGCCCAAATGCCACTCACGGGTAGACCTTTCGGCCGTCCCAACCATTTCCAATCATCGGGACAAGTACGGGCGGCGTAATCGGCAGGCGAAGGGATCAACTACATACACAAATGAGTATGTATGCAAGCCACCATACAATAGTACATCAGATCCACTCCATCTAAAAAGAAAAGGAAATATAGCAACGCCATACGGCAAGATTCAAATGTCCTAGATAGATATAATAGTTTAGGATATTTCCTCATACATCACACATCAGAGTATCAGGCGGGAGCGGCAAACAAGATCCGAGTACGGATAAGAAGAAAATCCGCATAAGATGCCCCATAAATAAGCACATCCCGCCCACAGATCTCACGGATCCCCGTTCCCGGAATCTCTACACCGAACGATAATTGCCCACATCATCAGCCTCCTCCACCCAGTATCCGTCTTGCGAGTGTACCTGTTCATCTGAACCAATAATTTATCGTGTGATACCCTAGGGTTACTCAGCAAGTCTTTATGCCTCTAAAGGGGACACAACCTGGGGTGACGCAATTGCAGCAAAAGGTAAACCCTAACAGTTCTATAGATACTCGCTAACCATCCGCCTAACCAAAGATAGACGGATGTCCGTGAATTAATGACAACAGTTATAACAGTAATATCCACAGATCCATCCTCCTCCTCGCTTACCAACGAGGAAGCGGACGAACAACTCCCCATCCGTTGGCAATTTTATTAACCATTCCATGAGTGTTGCACTATTTACTAGTCAATTACTTAGTCAAATTAAAAGCGGTACTTTAGTTATGCTTGTCTATGATCGAGAAACTGTGCTCCAAGTCGTCCATAACCGCGGACACGGCTTTCAGAAAGTTTTACCCTGCAGGGGTTCACAAATAGCAACACACACTCGATCAACCTCGGAAAAACCAAATCAAAACCCAACGAGGCCTTCACGACAAAGCAATCACAGGATTCAGAAATATTTCAGGGGGCCACCCCTTGGAGTACACATGACGAAGTTAAGTGACTCGAGACGGACCGAGGTTTGGGTGGACGGTTGTGGAACGATCGGGAACCCAAAATCGGGCTTGTCGACACCGCAAAAACGTGTCCCGATCCTAAGCAGACAGTGCTCCTCGCACAATCGTAATAAAGCGTAAGGCATGGCATAAGTACAGGATAGTAAATAAAACCTCAAACTAGTTTGTGGCCCCAAGAAATAAGATCGAATCAAGCTCGCTCGGGGTCCCATAAGCCTCCCGGATGTGGATAGCGCGAATAATCAAGGAACAAGAATCAAGTACTCGGGATCCTACGGGACACAAATGAGCAGGAAAAACCAAATAGCAGATATTGCTCACCGGTGCCGCTTTCATTAGTTATCCCATTACTACGCAGGTTAAGTTGTTTAAGTACCTCGTTATCCAACAGACACTCACATACCCTACACATGCTGTTCTACGACTCGCATGGCTCAAACAACTCCTGTAGTAATGGCTCATGGGATAGAGGGACAAGCTTGGTGGGGTTTAAAAGTAAAAGCTATGCAATACTTGGGATTCAGTTTAATGCAATCGCGACTCAATGATGCAAGAATAAGATAGAGGCAATAGGTACTGTATGTATGCAAGCATGTGGTAGTGCTTGCCTGGCAGCTCAGTTGAAGCAAGGGATGGATCTGGGTAGTGCTCCTGGTTCTCTTGATATATTCCCTGCTCAGCGTCTATTCGAAGAAGAACCAAACAAACAAGGGCCAACATAAATAAAGTGCACAAGCATATGAATAAAATGCGACAAGCAAACAATCATGCCATGATGAATGATGCACAATTTGCATGGCAATAAAGTAGCATGTCATGGGTGAGGTGTGGAATACAAGAATAAATCATTTTATTGAGTTTTGGCCATAATTTATTGTCATATTAGTTGCTGTATACTATATATTTATATGATGCATGCTGCAATTTAAGTCATGGATACCATAAACAGAAAGGTCTCGTCGAGCTGATCATTTTAGACATATCATTTGTTAAATTCGGAGTTATAAAACAAAAGTTATTAAATAAATGAGGAAAAGGGCATTTTATGTAATTATATTCAACTTGGAAAATAAAGTGCTCAATTGAAATTTTGGATGGCATATTTCAAATCCTCATATTTTTCTGATTCAAATTCATATATTATATGTTAAATTTGGATTTATAATTTTAAAGTTATTTGAAAACAGATTTAATTTTGAATTTGAATTAATTTGAAATAGATTTGAATTAAAACAGACAAACCAAAAACCTTTATTACTCAGCCGAACCCAGCCCCTGTCGCTGACGGGTGGGGCCGCGGCAACCACAGGGCCACACGCGGGCGCGCCAGCGGGGGCGTGCCACGTGGAGGAGCCGGGGACCGCGGGTTGATTCCCCAAAAGCACGGGAGCCTTTTTATAAAAGAGCCACCGACGCTGACTGTGGGGCTATGGGGACTGCGGGTCTAGGAATAAAAAACCACAGGGGGTTAAGCGCAAAAAGGCCCGCGTGCACTGTGCTTCTTCCGCGCGTGCAGAGACCGACTGTGCGCGACAGAGGCCGGCCGCGTCGAGCGGGGACTCGATCCCGCGACCTGGGGCTTGCGCTTGGCGGCGGCTGCCGCTGCGGTGGGTGTGGGTTGTTGTCTGGTAAGGGGGGCGCGGCTAGATAGGGTTTGTGCGGAGCGCGAGCGTGCAGACGCCAGCGAGCGGCGCTGCAGTCGACTTAATCGACCGCCAATGTGGCAGCAGCGTAGGATCTGGGCATGTCTAGGGAGTTCGTGGGCTCACCGTGAGGGCGTCGGTGTCGTCGGATCGGGCAGGCGGCACGGATCGGGCGGCAAGCGCACGCCGCGCAGCTAGGGTTTCGCGGGCGCTGCCGGCGTAGCTACTGGCTCCTCCTCCTCGCTTGCGGGTACAGGGGCGATGCAGAGGTCTTGCAGAGCTTCCTCGACAACCCTAGCACCTCGCCCGCCTCCTGGATCGATGTGGACGAGAGGAAGCCGACGGTGGTGGCCGGCGTCGGAGGATGGTGGCGGTGGAGAAAAAGAGAGAAGAGGGGAGGCGAGGCAGGGCCTCTGGGTAGATCTGGCGAGGCAGAGAGGGGGGTGAGGCAGAAGATAAGGAGGGGGAAGGGGGTAGATAGCGTGGGGGAGGGGAAGGTGGTGTCGGCCACCTTTTCCCACCTTCTCCCTCACGTGATCGGCATGGGTCCAGGCAGGGGGAGGGGCTGCCAGGTGGGGTCGTCGTGAGAGCAAGGAGGCAGGGGAAGGATCGGCTAGGGGGGTCCCTATGGCATAGAGAGAAAGAGGGAGGGAGGAGAGAGGGTGGAGCTAGGCTCGGGCTAGCTAGGGTCGGGTTAGGGTTTAGGGTTGGGTAGGCTCGGTGGCATGGTGGGGCCAGCTGGGAGAGAGGAAGGGAGAGGCCGAGAGAGAGAGAGAGGGGGAGGCTTAGGGTTTAGATAGAGGATGGGGAATGGTGTTTAGAGGGGGTAGGGTTTAGGGAGAGGATTAAGAGAGAGGGGGTTAGAGAGAGGGGGGGTAGGGTATGGTGATTAGGGGGGTAGGTTTTAGAGATAGCTAGAAAGGTAGAGAGATGAGGGGTGAGGTTGAGTGTTTGATAAGACAAAGCAAGATCAAGCAAGATCAACAAGCTCAAGCAAGATAGCCAAAAGAGAGAAAAGGAGAAAAGGTGGTGATGGGGTAGATGGAGATGGGGATGAGGTTTAAGCAAGATCAAAAATATATCAAGCCTAAAAGAAAGGATAGAGATAGAGTTGAACCACTCAAACTTCAAATAAATCCAAAGATGACCAAAGTTGGTGATGGTTGCATGGCCCATGCAAATGCATTAAATGCTAGGTTTTATCTTGTGAAAACAAAATAATATCTCATGGCATTTATCTATTTGCATCCTCCAAAGTTGGAGTAAGGGTCAAGCAAAAGAACTTGTAGGATTGGACCCACCCTATCTCTCATGAGCTTGATTAAACACCAAAAGAAAAATAATTACAAGCTCATGGATAATGGGATGGTGGGATTGTAAAGTGGTGAAAGAAAGGGTGGTGGAGTCAATAAAAGATATGCCCCCAACTCAACTTGGGCATTTAACAATATATCAAGAACCAAATACAATATCAAGAGGCAAATATAAATAATAATGCATATGAGATAAGAACCAAAACACAAGGGTTTTTGTATGATGCTCAAATGCAAGGTGGCATGATGACATGAGCATGATATGATGATGATGCAACAATTATATGTAGGAAGTGGCCATTTTATTACTAAACCAAGTAGCATTACAGTTGTTAGACAAATGGGATGCTACACGTTAGATGCGCACAACAATGTAGACTCTAGGTGTACCAGTCAGAGGGCAAGGGGCGGTGGCTACTTATGGAGGGAGGTCGCCGGAGTTCGTGCAGAGGACGGTGGCGGCCAGTCGTCAACGTTGTTGGAGCTACGGATCATGCGAGGGCGAATGAGAAGTGTCAGTAGGTGCGCAAAGACTCGCTGATCTTGATAGCATGAACGAGAGACAGAGGGGAGCACGGAACTCACCGGAATTCGCTGGCGCAGTCGTCGGAACAGCGGCGGCGTCGTGCGAGTTGTGGGCAGCCTGGTGGTGTGAAGGCAGAATTGTTTGGGGGGAAATGGTCGCGAGGATGGGGGATCTTATAGCTAGAGTCTCGACAAGAAACGCTCGCTACATCAATGCCAATTAAGCTCGCGAAATCGGCAAAGAACGGGCAGCGGCGAGGTCGGGCGGAATCGAGGGAAGACGGTCGACGTGGACGGGGCCCGCTTGGCAGCGAAATAAGCAGAGGGGTGGGGGTCCGGCCGGATGAGTGGGTGTGCTTTCATGAAGGAAAAGAAATGGCCCGGGTGGGCTAGTTGGGCCTGTTTAGATGCTGGGCTATATTTCTGGCGCCTGGCCCTTTTCTTTTGTTTATTTCTTTTCTTTTTCTATTTCGATTTTCAGGAATGGTTTTGATATGAATTCAAACTCTTTTTGAATTCAAATTTTTCTGGAGTTTTTGCTGGGTGCAGTAATCTTCAATATAGGCATAAAAGCAGGTGGTTACCTTGCAGAGGCTTGGTCAAGCTTGGATATCAAAATAACCAAGACTTGGCATTTGAATTGTAAAATTTGAGAAATGGCTTTTGAATTTATTTCCAAATTGTAAAACTTGGTTCAAACCACACTCAATCCTTTCTATGAGGGAGACAAACAAGCTAAGTTTAAAATCATTCAAATTTTCAAATGGGGATGGCCATTTGATTTAAATCTGCTCACATAAAATCATAGTCCCAAGTACTTCTGTTTTTATGAAATGAGTTTGAAATTTAACCTCAAATTTATATGCACGCATGAATGATATGCAAACTTTGAAATTATGATTTTAGGGATGTTACAAATCTAACCCCCTTAAGGTGAATCTCGCCCTCGATATTCGGATTGGCTAGCAAATAGGTGAGGGTGGTCTTTCTGAAGATAATCTTCTCTTTCCCATGTTGCTTCCTCTTCGGTATGATGGTTCCATTGCACTTTGCAAAACTTGATAGTCTTTGTTCTCGTATTTACTTTGCAAAACCGATCCGGATGATTCTAAATCACAATCTGGATACGTATTTACTTTGAATGGTGCAGCAGTTAGCTGGAGGAGTGCAAAGCAAAGCGTTGTGGCAAGATCTTCAACTGAATCGGAATACATGGCTGCTTCGGAGGCTTCACAAGAAGCGATATGGATGAAAGAGTTCATTACAGAGCTCAGTGTGGTTCCAAGTGTGCTGGACCCAATGTCTATCTACTGTGATAACATGGGCGCCATAGCCAATGTGCAAGAACCAAGGTCACACAAGAAGCTGAAGCATATCAAGCTATGTTTTCACGCTATTCGAGAACATGACCAAGACGGGGACATAAATATTTGCAAAGTACACACAGATCTGAATGTAAGTGGTTCATTCGATCGCAAAGTAATCGTAGAAATATGTGGGAGCCATATGAATTTCCAGATTCCTCTATTGGTTATTGTTCGGAGAAGTGTCTCAATCATGTCCGCATAATTCACGAACTGTAGGGAGACACACTTAAGGATTCGATGTTGTTGAGTAGTTATGGAATGATGAGTAAGAGACCGAATGTTGTTCGGAGTCTCGGATGGGATCCGGGATATCACGAGGAGATACGGAATGGTCCGGAGAATAAGATTCATATAAGGAAAGTCTTGTTTCGGGGTTGGAGAATGGTTCCGGTGTTTTCATCGGGAATGTTCTAGAAGGTTTCGGAATGTCCGGCACTCTGGAGGGGAAGGGTACATGAATGTGTCATAACAAGTTGGAATGGTTGCATCATGTACTAGGTGTCATCGCTGAACAAAATAAAGGGATAAATCAAATCCTAGTTTGAAAAGTCAAACGCCAATTTGAAAAAGTCAAACGGCTATTTTGTTTGGTGGAGGGAAAGTAGGAAACCTACTTGGGGAGGAGTTCCTATCCCTCCACCGCCGGCCCTTGGAGACCGAGTTGGGGAGGGACTCCCCTCCCCTTGGCGCGCCCCTCCACCTATATAAGGAGGGGCAGGGCAGCCCCTCCAAGACACACACCTTGCCCCTCTAAACCCTATCCCTAGCCGCCGCCGCCCACCATAGCCGCCGCCCTAGGGTTTCTCCCAAGCCGCCGAGTTGGGGCTTCTAGTTGCCATAGCTGCCGGCCTAGCCCCTTCTACTTGGTGTGTCTAAACCCTAGATCACCGAGGCTCTCTCATAGTCCACCATACTCGCTCCGGCTTAAGGCGAAGCCCTGCGAGATCTCCCCTCTACTTCCGGTACCACGCCGTCGTGCTGCCGGAATCGCGAGGAGAGTACTACAACCTCCGCTGCCTGCTGGAACAAGGGAGAGGAAGGTCTTCGTCAAGCACCGAACGTGTGATCGACTGCGTAAGCGCTGCCGGAATGCAGCGCCGGAAGGATCGTCTACGCGATCTTGAGATCGGCAAGAGTACGACTACATCACCCACGAGAATCCGATCTCGTTAAACACTTTGGAATCTTCGAGGGTGAGTTATTCTATCGACTCGTTGCTACAATCTAGTAGATAGATCTTGGCTTGTTTGTTTGTATGTGGTAGAAAATTTTTGTTTTCCATGCTACGAACCCCTACACCGCCTTGCAGTAGAAGCAAGTGGATTCGGCTGAAGGAGATGGCTTAGTCTCTGAGTAAGAACTTGGGACCGGGTCCGGAGCCTGCTTTCCTCCTGACTTAGCCTTCTTCTTAGTCCAAGAACTCTTCTTGAACTTAGCCTTATTCTGCACCATCAACACTTGACTGGCGCCCTTCTTGAGATCCGCCTCTGCCTGCTTGAGCATCCCATGCAATTCAGTGAGCTTCTTATCCATACCATGCATGTGGTAGTTCGAAATGAACTGCCCATATGAACTAGGAAGAGAGTTCAGAATTATATCCGTAGCGAACTCTTTGCTAATGGGGTAGCCAAGACTCTCCAGAGACTGCACGTAACCAACCATTTTGATAACATGCGGACTCAGTGGATCACCATCCTTAAGCTTGCAACTCAGAAAAGCCCGAGAGACTTGATACCTCTCAGTCTTCTTGAGCTCGAACATACTTTTGAGGCTTTCGATCATATCGTAGGCCTCAACATGCTCGAATCGCTTTTGCAAGTCCGGTTCTATGTGAGCAAGCATAAGACAGCTAATATCGTGGACTCATCCTTAGCCCGACGGTAGGCATTGGTGGCGTGATGATCGCATTCTCATTCGGCTCATCTGGAAGTGGGTTGTCTAGGACATGGTCCTTCTTTTCTTGTTTGAGAACAATTCTCAGATTTCGATACCAGTTGGTAAAATTAGTGCCGTTCAGTTTATCTTTCTCAAGGATAGTTCTCAACGAAAAACCGGATATCTGAGAGTGAGTGCTACTTGGTGCCATGATCTACAACAGAAAATATGCAAAACACTTAAGACATGTATTCATAAAAGAGCAAGCATATTAAACATTTTAATATTTTATGCTCCCACTAGAACCAACACCCCTTCGATGGTTGCTTAGTGATTCAGGATCCTAAATAAGCAAGTCGGCTAGTGAGCTTTAGCATCACCGCTAGCCGCCAAGTGATCTAGGTAGACAACTCCTTGTCAATCGTATCTCATACGACTCCTGTTGGACGGGTGGCATCACATGCCCCGGCTCCCATCCGACTTTTCCCCGAGCCCCACAACCGTTGTGATAGACCCGTCTAGCTCACCGAGTGTTTCCGCAGTAAGAGTCCGACTCGAACCCACCTATTCGGAAAGAATTGGCAGCACCTCAAATTTATGATCCCACTACCAAATATGTCCGACTTGTGATGGTGCAAACACTGGCAGGAAAACCGACTAGACCTTCTTTGAGGGATTAAATTTTACCGACTATCTAATAGAGGTAAAATTGAGACATAACAATAACACAAAATAAAGCAATCATAATGTGAAATGGTATGGCTCTCTTCATGGCGATCTCCATCTCCATAAAGCCTGTAATCCGACTCGTGCCAACTCTTGTCACTTGCCATCTTACTCCATGTCGCCGACATGTACAACGCCTTGCATGCCTTCCGGGTTCTCCAAACAGCTACGCTAGCTTAGTAAAGTAAATTACATAGAGAATCCGACACGCAGGTCGTTATACAATAAAATGACAGCACCTAGGCTCCAGCCGGCTGACAAAAAACCGTGATTCGCAGATCACGTATGGATTACACACATACATCACATGCACATGAACCATACCATTCACAACTTCCTGCAAAAACAAGTTATGCATAGATACAATATCTACCGGCGTTGTGAAACTCGCAACGACATCTAAGGCGCTACGACAGGGCGAAGCCGGCGGTCCCGACGATTTTTCCGAAAACATAGATCTCATCTACGATCCGAACATGGATTCCGACCATCGTTACGATTCGATCAAACTCTTTGATCTTCGATCACCGCTTCTGGATTTACGTGTCACAGTCTACCCTGATGGCGGAAGCCGACCGGTAGGGGTATGTCATTCCACGACCTTAGCAGTATGATCACAGAAATCAGATCTACCATTCCCCGAGTACAGTTGATCCAATCAACTTCGTACAAAACCGATCTATCTCATAGATCGACCACCAAACAGCACATAAATCTTATCTATAGCCAACCGCATATCACATATGCGAGATCTCGAACCTAAAACCAGAAGCTATCGCTCTGATACCACTGTTGGGCCACGCGGAGATAAAACAAAAAAATTCCTCTAACGTGGTGATCCCAAGATCTAGCTGAGGTAGAAGTCCACGAGGTTTACCACTAGATGCGCAGTTGCGGATTACTGATGTAGCGTCGATTGATGCGGCAGTCCTCACAATCCGATCGCCCCGGTGCTGATCGTACAACACCTCTGCCGGTATCCACACGCATAAGGAGGAGCACCGCGCGAATCGCTAGGTTCGTTACGGCAGGACTGTGGAGCTAGGGTTTCCAACACATGGAATGACCTAACCGAACAACGATTAACCCTTCTGGGTTACGGTGCTCCACTATATATAGGGAGTGAACGTGGGCTCTGCTCGCGCGACCCATTCACTAAAGCCCATATAACACTAGTCACCGTGAGTCCAACTCACTAACTCATTCCTAATCCGGTTTAGGTCCAACCCAACCAGATTACATGTTCAGATCCAATCCGAACCTGCTCCCGCTCTTAAGTGTGTGACCCCGCAGGCTCATGGCTACTTGGACACGATTGGAGTCCAACTCTCAATCGATCGATCTAGCGGCTCCTAGCAGAACGTGCCGACTCCCAAGTACCAAAGAGTCATGACGACTTGCCTTTCCAATGCGACTTGCATCCGAGTCCCTTTTGCCTCACGATATACCTTGTCAGACTATAGGCGAATATATATCATCCCTTAAATAGTCCGACTCTCTTCTCGATCCGAGATAAGTGATTCACCCGACTAACTCTTAGTCGATCGCCTCGGTTAACACTTAACCGAGTCGTGCATGGCCATGCTTTACGAATCATATCTCACGAGAGGGCCCACAGAATATCTCTCCGAGTGGAGGGGCAAAATCCCATCTTGGCTATTCACATCACGCAGCTTGATTCTCAGTCGACCCGAACTCTGCCTTTATAGCTGCCCAGTTACGGATCAGCGTTTGAAAGAACCTAAGTCGGTGATCCTCAACTAGGACTATGCAATAACCTCTGGTCTAAGGATTACATTGATTGAGATATACAAATGACAACTTGTTTGTTGTACCTCAATATGGGTCAATCCGACTCTCTAAACTCTTTAGCCGAATCTGTGTAAGTTGGAATAGCATCTCCATGCCCATGACAAGTGGAACCGAGTCATCAAGACAACTTTCACATTGGTCTAAGTTGTGTGTCCAGCACAACCTCAATGACCAAGGATATTTAGTACAAACAACATGAATGCATAGTTCCACAACCGAATCACATATTCAATGATACACATCAGATGTTTATACAAGGACTACTTAATATCTTTATGAATACAATGGGAAATATCATCATACATGATTGCCTCTAGGGCATATTCCCAACAGTCATCTTATCTGGTGTTGATTTTGGAAAAGTTTTGATATCTTTTCTAGTATTTCAAAACTTAGGTGCCTTCTTGGCATGTCGTTTCTAAGCCAATTGACCTAGTGTTGAGTTCTCTAGAGTTGTGTGTGTTGTGAATTCCTTGTTCCCCTTGCTCTTGTTCATTTGAGAGATTCCTTTCTATCATGATCTCTCTATCTTTTGGGACCCACAATATTATACTGTTGGATCTGCAGTGTTTTGTTCTAGGCTTCGAGGTTTCCTTTCGCCTCGTGTGCCTCCCTTTTATTTTTTTGGGTACCTTAGAAGTTGTTTCTTCTTTTGGAAGCTACCTCGTGATTACTATCTTGCAGTGTACGTTGTGTCACTCAAGTAGTAGTTACTCCTTTCTTTGGGTTTTAACCCTTGGACTTGAACCGAAGATCCCTGATTGTGCAGGATTCTATTGTTGTGATTCTTGTACATGAAGCTGGTCTTTAAACCAAGATCCATCCCTTTGACCCCTGTTGTTAATGTTCACACATTACCTCAGGATGGCTGGTATTACAATTCTATCCTCCAAGCTTGTGGTTATTGTCGCGATTGAATTGTGACGATAAAGGACTTCCCCTACCACTAGCTATGGCAGATGTTCTTTAATGGAACCAAAAAGATCACGACAAGAGTACTCCTCGAGAGTCTCACATCTATATTCGTGACTCTGCCACACTACCACTTCTATGCATTGGTTTTGGAAGATTTATAATCTATGCATCCACATCCCGGGATTCTATCCTGAGCATGTTCCTTTCCCTTGTTGTTTTCCGACCTTTGTCTACCAGTTGGTAGCCAAGTAGTAAATGTGCATCGGTGTCTTCCGAAGCAAGATACTCTCGTGGTCCGTCATGAAAAACCATTTCGGGATGTCGGGAGAAACAAACTCCAGTACCTCGTCATTTCTAGGACCAGGTCAAAGTGTTGTAATCCATAGATTAAGAGGCAATGAGTATCTTCCATCTGTTCTATCTTCAAATATCACACCCTTTTATACTAAGAGGTCTTGCTGAGTTCCATGACCCCTTAATGAAGTGATGCTTTTACACATATTTACCCACCCTTCCTCGAGCTTTCGCGCTCATGAGTCATGCGTGTGCGTAATAATGTGGTCATCTGAGATTCTAGTTATTGTTTAGAACTCAAAGGACATTTGAATCATTCTTAGCGTGATTGGTTAACCCCATCGCTAAGCGAAGTTTGATTGTGTTACCAAGTCCGTTATTCTGGTACACTTTCTCCGGTCAAAGAGTTAGGTTGTTGCCGAAGCTCTAAGACTATGTCTTCTTGACTTATAAAGCAAGTTTCCTCTCGAACTAAGTGACATATCGGTGGTTCATGATATTATAGATGTCTACTAGAAGTATCGCCATGTTGCCACATGACTGAGTTATCAAGTTCTTGAGCAAGTAAGTTCTCTGAACTGCTCCTTTCTCCAAGGATCTGTACTGGATACCCCTGAACTAGTTGGTTGAACTTAAACAACAACTTGGAGAGTTATAAAACAAAAGTTCTATCCGATTTAGTTTTTTTCTAAAAGGGATGTTTAGTTTTGTTCGTGTTGAAGAAAGATATTATTTCCTTTGTGGATATGTTATCGTTCCCCAACCTTTTATTTGATTTGGGTTATCATCAAATCAAACTCAGTTCCAAGGACTATCTTGATGATGTTTCTTCTCATGATGTTCCACTTGAGTACATCTTCATGTCTTTGGTCTGACCAATACTCTTGCCTTGTTATACAACATATGAGTCCATCTTCTTGGAGTGTCTTGATAAGTTTGTTGTTGAACCCATCAACGACATTATTATTTTCTCCATGTAGACAAGATTCATATGGAGCAATTGGCATTAATGTTGGAAAAATTCGAGAACCATCTTCGAGTCATCCCGAAGTATGTGTTCTGGATGTTAGAAGTAATCTTCTCTGGTTCACGAGCAAGTGTTGAAAGATGTCGCCGTGGATTCAAGTAGAGTTAGATCCGTTCCCTAAGGACACATGTGTGTATTGTTGTTAGCACCTTATGTGTGTACAGTTGTCTCTCGACAAGTTGTAAATACATGGGTCTAGCAATTTAGCTCAGTCTTTTGGAGCTTTACACTATAGTCCATGTCTTGAGAATCTAGTAACTTTACCTTTGTGTAAATGTTGCAACCTTTCTATTCGGACATGCTGAGTCCGAAGTATCACTTCACTTAACCAAAGCTGAATCTCAAGCAGCAATGATGGTTGGTGTTCCTCAAGGTTTTGACATAGGTCTCTTTGTAAATCTGGCAATAATGATGTAATGGTTGACAACTTAGCCGGAAAGACCTCTTGTCATAATCTCTTGAATCAGCAATAACAACCACTCTTCATGAGGTTTCTTCTATAATTGATTATAGGAGTTGTGCTTATGGTTTCCTTTGTATCTGAAGTTCGACTTTTACTTGATGTTTGATTTCTCGAACATCAAGGAGAACATTTAAAGTAGTGTTGCTAAATGTCTGTCGGTCGATCCTCCAGACCATTTTATGTTGGCAATCATTTGGTTGTGCCAAGTAATTGAAGCCTGAGAATAAAGTTTCTTCCTTCTCGTGTCATCAGGAATCTTCTAAACTATTCACCTTGGTGGTGTAAAGTGATACCACAATCTTTGTCAAAGATTTTGGTATATTTGGATGGATAAAGAGTTTCCTTCGTCTTCTCAAACATGTTTTAAGAGTGACTATGGTTTTGATAATCAACAGTTTCTCTCGTTACATACTCCATGTGACTCTTGTGAGTCCTCTCCACAAAACACCTTTCTGTCTTGACCCTCTGTTGAATGAAAAAGTGATCCTTCTGTGTCAAAAGTAGTTCAACAGCTTGGTTTTGTTGATCCATATCTCTACAACTTGAAATGTCTACTTAAGTTGTTTAGTAGAGGTTCTCCATTGAAGTCTGCGTTATGTTCTTCCTGTTGGAACCTTCCTCTTCAGAAGCTTAAACCCTTCTGAGTTCCATGGTCTCAATCCTTATAAAGACCATATATCTAACAACTTGAAACCTGCTCCTCCTATTTCCTCTGTTACCTTGGTGTGTTTCATGTTTGTCATCTCAGAGTTGTTTCTGAACACTCCATCCATGAGTTGACCATGAGATACTCTGTGTTGTTTAGTGTGTTTCCCTCTTATCTTTAGAGTGACCCTGTTTCTTTCTCTCTGTCTCTTTTCCTGTCAACACCCGGATTTTTCAATCCTAGATGACTGTTATGCCATACATCGCAATCCCAGGATTACCATTTTTGCGAGACATAACAGAATTGGATACCATAGTACATCATCCATTACAACGATACAAGTTCGTACACAAACAGGGATCTCATGATCCAGTTCTTAATACAACATCAAGCAGCGGAATACGTAATAATAACGGTAGTGTAGGCGAAGCTCCATCTTCGGGTCATGTGCAATGCCGACGATGGAGATGATCCTAGTTGTCGTAACCTTCCCGGGGTCCATCCTCCGTGTACTCCTTCATAGTCCGCCATGGGAATAGCTGTGGTCAAAGCCATGAGTACTCTTTAAGTACTCGCAAACTAAATACTAACAAGTAAAGGGTTTTTGGATAATGGGACACTAGGCTCTAGGGTTGTTTTGCAAAAGCCAGTTTAACTCTACTAAGTTCCCAAAACTAGTTATAGTTTTATAACTCCTAAGTGGGATCTTGCAACTCGGTCACAACTCTGTTGTGGTCAAGTCAAAGTCTCAATTTACTTCTCAAGTCCTTTTGAAAAGTCGACGGGAACAAGATGGCCACTCCAATGTCCATAATCATGACGGCTATTCGAATAGTTTGACACTCTGCAGAGATTGTACACTTTCACCACAACATTTGATACATCCGTCAGGAACAAATCCTGAATTCACCATACTCAGTATGCGGATAATCAATCCTAACCTTTCAATTACACGCCCTAGTATAAGAACCTCTCCTGTGAGTTTGGCCTCCCAACCATGACCAACTTTCATCTTGGGTACTGCACAGGTGGACAATCTTCACAAGGTAGCCTCAGCTCAGACCTTGGCCGTGAGGGAACTAATACTAAGGTATATAAGTTTCCAGTCAAGCCCTACCCAATATTCGGGTATTGTGGTTGTACGCTAAAATTGGAATGGTATCGCATCCAGACAACCATCAGTTTTATAAAGGGGTAAGGCTCATGCCTCAATGTTTTCATCACCAAAATCATCAAGTGTTTGGAAACACATGTCCAAAACAATTCAATAGAATGATCCATCATTCCAAGGTTTTCATAACCATTTTTCCACCAAGTATTCCCATCTAAAGTTGATCAAGTTTTATGCTTAGCACTAGCATCTACAGGTGGGGGTGGTAATAATGAGGGGTGGTAACTAGTGGCGTTTCACTAAGTCCAACATTATATCTTAGGCTGAGATCAAGGTTTCTAGCTTAGGCCAAATTTTATGCTCTTTATGCAACCTTCAGCACAATTGTCTGGTATCTACCAACTCTTAGGTAGACTCTAAGTAAGCTTTAATAACTAAATAAAGTAAGAAGCTTGCCATAAAACTAGGATTGGTTTAGCAAGTTGGTATGATCACATACGCTTAAGGCATATGGTAATCATATCACAAGCATGGGTTTGTGGCCACAATGGGGTATCTTGCAAGTGTTAGCTTGCATTGGTCAACTTGGTTAGTAAAGCTTGCCTTGTGCAGAGCAGTGGTTGAAGTTCTCTTCGGCTTCCTCTTCGTAGTATCCTCCTTCCTCCTCGTAGTATCCTTGGTCAGTACTAGCGTCTATGAATAAATACGAGGTACACAATCACCAAACAATACTTAACTACTTGCAATCATCACACACAAGGGTCCTATAGATGATCTAGCATCGTCTCTAACATTACAAGGTTAAGGATTGGTTTAAGTCTTTTTATTTTAGAAAAGTAATTTCTACTCAATGAAAAACTACTTAAGATTTAATATTCTCCAAACTAAACATGGGATCATGTTGACACATGTCATCACCACATATTGTAGTCCATGGGAATGTGATTTAAAGTGGTTTCACAATTTAAGAAGGTTTTACCCTTTTATTTTACTTAATTAAAGTGGCTAGAAATGCTTATGTAGCATTCTTTTATTCCTTGAACATTATTTCTGCAAGTAAACCTATATATTTTTTATATTCTGAAAGGTATGGTTAAATGTGATTTTTGAGAGTTGGAATCAACTCAAAAGCTTTTATGGTTTAAATTTGAAGAAAATTTGAATGCAGAAAAGCTTCTGTCTTGTTATTTTTGCTATGGGTGATCTACAGATCCAAATGACTTGAATCCAATGGGCTTGGATTAAGCATTCACAGATCTTTCCAACAAAATTGGGTTCATCCAATTTGGTGCACTGAATCGATCTGGGTTGATTTTTTAAGTTGGGTGCAGAAGTGTGTTTGAATTTAAAAAAGAAAAGGTTTGATTTGAATTGCTGGGCTGCTGGAAATTTAACGGCCTGCTAAGCGCAGTGCTCCCGCGGGCTGCTTAAGTGGGTGTCCCCACTCGTCAGTGACACGGGGCTGGGCGAAGCGGTATGGGGCAACGTGGTTCGTCCGATCTCGTTCTAATCTAACGGCTGAGGGTCATTGTCGACGCGAGATAGCTCCGGCGAGAATGAAACCTAGCGCGGCCAGTGAGGGGTGCTGGGGGCTCACCGGGGTACGGGCGAGGGTTGGCGAGGTGGGCGAACGAAGAAGTCGACGACGGCGATCCTCCTGGTACCGGTGGCTTCTCCTAGGGCGGCTCCAATCGCTGGCTCCCTTCTTCTCCAGAGGCGGCGGGCTCTGGTGAAATTCTAGCGAAGTGGTGCTCGCCTTGCTCTGAGGATGGTGTGGCACGGTAAGTGGGGAGAGGGGAGTGAGATGGTGTGAAGAAATCGTGCGAGGGTGGCCTCTATTTATAGTCGAGCGAGGGGACCGTCGGGGCGCAAGGTGAGCTCATCGGGGGCGACGTTATAGGCAGCTAATGGCATGGGCAAAGGTAGGGGACGGTGCTGTGTCTCCTGGCGATGCTCAACGACATGATCGCGAGGCATGGGGCGGTGTGGTTTGGTCTGGAACGGGCGGTGCTCTGCGCGGCAGAGGTGGCGTCTTCGACGGCGGGCGGTGGCTGTATGGCACGGGGCTACTAATGGGGATGTCTGGCGGTGTCCTGGGTCGGTGGTGATCATGTGTGCGCGCGGTGAGGGCGGCGCGTGGTCTGGGGACGCTGGTCGCGGGTGGCGCTCTGGCGCACGCTCGGCATGGTCTGGGCGCGGCTTGTGCGCATGGTCCAGGGCTTGGCAATGCTCGTGGCTGGGACAGGCAGTGGCGGTGGACGGTGGGCTTCCTCCCAGACATGCTAGCTAGGCTTGCTGCTGCTCCTAGCTTGCTTTCCACATTGGGGTGACATGGGGGTGCTCAGATGTTCACCATTAATGGCAATGGCAAGCTCACAGGGGTGCTAGTGTTGGGCTAATCTTTCTAGATGATCTACTGGTTTGTGTGTGAGCTAACTAGGGAACAAGTTAGGCTCAAAACACTGCACACTATAGTGTTTGTGGTTTTATTTGATTTGTGTCTGCCACCTGTTTGATGAAATGGCCGCATGAAATCAAGTTTTGAATTTTGAAATGAATTTTGGTGAGTTTGCTAGATTGGTTCTGGTGAGTCTGCAGATGCTTGGGTTTTGAAAGTTGAGCTTGTTTGAGTGGTTTTTGAAAAAGTGGGATCTTCCCATATGAAGAAGATTCAATTTTGAATTGTCATTTAAACTATGCATTTGAAAGTTTCTGGATGATCACAAAGTGGGCCTTGATACTCTGTTGTGAGTACATTCAAGGGGTGCAAATATCCAGAAAAGTTTCTGTTAGGTTTTGAAAGTTTGAGACAGCCAAAGTAGGCATGTGAGTTAAATTGGCCAAAATGACCATTCACTTAATATATTTTTTTTGATTTACTTGTTCTTAGTAAAAGTGTGGGAAATGTTTTAGATGATGATATTTTCACCTAATAAACATTTTACAAGCAATGGATCACACAAACTAGGTGGTTTTTAAAGAAATTCAAAATTCATGCATACACATATACATGCATTCATGAGTTCATTTAGAAAAGTTTTTGTTAACCCTAAACTTGAGGATTAGTGTTTTGATGATCTAAGTTTGATATTTTTGGGATGTTACATTTCCTACCTTTGGAATCTCGGGTCGAGATTCTTGTAAGGGGGGTAGAGTTGTAACACCCCAATTTTAGCTAATTACTATTAGGGTTTGTTTTGTGCATCATGAGCATCATGCCTTAAAATTTGCATTGAGGAAAATAAAGAAAATCCTAAACCCTAATCTTCCACCTCTATTTGCAAATCAATTCAAAATAGTTTTGAATTTTGAAAAGTGACAAAATTAAAGGATCCCAAATTGATTAAAGGGGTCCCTGTAGTATTTTATATATTCTATAAAATATCTAGTAACTTTGAAATCACTCAAAACATATTTGAACTGGAAATTCAAAAGGGGAATGAAAAACAGAAATTGAAAAAGGTTTTCTATAAAAAATGGAGCAACCAAGCTAACCAGGATGGCCCAATCTCTCTCCTCTCCTCCCTGCCGCCCACCCGCACAGCAGCCAGCCCAACACGGCCCACTCGGCCCGGTACCCCTCTGCCGTCCCTCCCCTTTATTCTTTCATGCCGACAGAAGGAGAAGCTCCTCCGTGGAAGCGCCGATGCCGTCCTTCCGTGCCGCTTCTCTGCCGCCGTTCGTCGCCGATTGGAGAGGGGATAAGACCCCGCGCTAGCACCCACTCCGTCCTCATCATCTTTCCCTCTCCCTAGCTCTCTTCCTCGCATTCCTCCTCTGGCCGAACCCTGGCCGCCCAGTAGCCGGACGAAGCCGTCGCTCTAGACCGTCCCAGGCCAAGTCGTGGCCATCATCGAGACCGCCATGCCGTTCTCTTCCTCCTCACCAAGTCACGTTAGCAAGGGCGCCCGCAATCAAGCCAATCGTGACCTCCTTCCCGAGCTCCGGCCGCCATCGTCCCTGTCAATTCAGGCCACCCCGGACCTCGCCGTCGAGTTTGCCGCGCTCCTGGTGAGCTTCTGAAGCTCAAGGTGAGCTTTGTTTGGCCGCTTGTTTGCTGTAAGCTGTTGTGCACCGTGTTGCTGCAAGTTCCACCGCCACCGCCCGCCGTACTGCTAGCTCCGGTGGCCACTCCGCAGCGGCGCCACCATCTTTAGGTAGCCCGCGTCGCCCTCTCTCTAACACCCCCATCCACGCAAGCGTGCACGCCTTCCTCCGCCGTTAGCCTGCGTGGCCTAGGCCCACTCGTTAGCCTCTCTGGCTAGCTTCTGCCTAGGTGAGAAATAACAACCAGCCCCCCTGGTCCCTCTTGCTTGCGTCGCGTGCTGAGGTGGCCAGTACCCCACTAGTCAGTCACAGTGGCTAGGCTCATTAGAGGTGCAAAAAGTTTAACCCCCCAGCTGATGTCACAGTGATGCCATAATTCAATTTAAATTGATTAAATAATTTCTAAAATTGGTATAATATTGTAAATTCAATAACTTTTAATCTGTGATACAGAAAAATACAAATAATATATCAAAATGTTCAGAAAAATGATCCCTAGCTATTTAAGCTATAATCATTCATTGTTCAACAACTTAAATGGCAAATTTAATTAGAAGAACAAATGCACCCCTCTCATATGTTCCGGAGTTTCTCCGAATTAGGGTTTTCAACCCTCGAAACCCCGATTAAACTGTCGAGCATGCTTTAGGGTTTCAATTCAATGCAATTCAACTTGTCATATCATCATTATTGTTTGAGCATTGCAACTATGCTATGTGTTGATTGTTTCCCTTTCTTTCCGGTATTTGGTTCTTCTTGGTAGAATACGATATCGAGATCGAAGACCGAGATCAAGACCGTCGAAGATCAAAGATCGACAAACAATACTTGACCAACTCTAACCAAGTCAAGTTCAAGGCTTCCGAAGATCTATTTATCTGCTATCAACTGGCAAAGGCAAGCATAGCCCCACCATGATATAATCCTATGATTTCAAAAGCATTTCAATTTCTGCCATGATGCATATGATTCTACTATGGTATTTTATCGATAGATAGAGTATCCTATCTATTGCATTACTCCCTTTTGAGCTTATATTACCTGATCCACTACTCCTAGCATAAATAGGTTTGGCTTGTGTGCACTGCTAGAGCTTATATATGTGTCTGCTTAGCCATGCATAGCTGTCAGTTCTGGTCCATCCAGATGATGTATAGATGCAGAGAATCTAGTATGACAGGAGAACGTGATGAGATGAGATCAATGATATGAGGTTAAACATGCTAAGGCTTGTATGGGAGGCCACGGTGGGATGTGGTTTTTCTAGTCCCATGTTCGCCACCACTAGGAACTGAGTTCTTGCCTTTGGAACCAAGACGAGCATGCAACCACACGGGGGCCTGGACAACCTCATGACTGACTAACTTGCCTAGTATATTCCATGAGTCACATGGTTCGGGCATTCCATTCGACATATGCATAGAAAATCTTTTGAAAGATTTGCCGGGTGAAGTTGGTGCATTCATAACAGGTAGGTAAGCATGGCCGAGGTTGCTTGGGGTAGATAGCGCCCCTGGTAAACCAACCTCGCCTCACATCTTTAAGTACCGGTTTCGGGATTTGACCCGTTACGGAGGAACCATATTTATTGCATGACTCATGGTCTCGGCGAAATCAAGGTAAAGGTCGTGTCTAACCACCCTCTGTCGGCCTTCCAAGGAAGAGGGCTATTACTAGTGGCATCAAGAGAAGGTTAGTACGTGTGGGTAAAGTTGTACACCCCTGTAGGGTAATAATCTTTTCAAAAAGCCGTGTTCACGGTTATGAACGACTTGGCGACTGGACTCAAGATCATAGAGAACTATAACCTAATCGTAAAACTTGGCTGATCCACGTGTGCTAAAGGATGCTTCCTCATGGGTACGAGGGGGTGATCCTAGTTGGTAGATGATGATGACTTGGTGGATATCAACAGATGATGATCAATATTTCGGAGACGTCGCTCTCTTATCCCCTTTTAAAATACTCTGATTAGACGAGATTCTTCTCCCTCTCTTGTTTTATAAAGAAAGATGGCTTTTCGCAAAACAACTCCACTAGCCAGAAGTCTTGTGGAGACACCATGTACTCACCCTTGATTTGTTGATAATCTTGGCAGAGTAAGTGTTCACCTGAAGACGAGTTCCGTACTACATCGACATCGACGAGTAGCTTGGGGTTCCCGGCCGGCAGCCTGGAATCTATGGGCTGGGACGTCATCATTATGCTTCAGGCCTCTTAGGCCATTTGTTAAGTTTTCTATACTTAATAGCATAATTTGCCTTCCGTTGTTTGATGTTTGTGGTCAGTGACCTCTGCTTGTAATAATTTAGTTCTCTGCTTAGTTATGAGCTTGCTGTAATAAATTTTTGTGTCGTAGGGACACTGTCGTGTTACTGATTCTTCACTGGATATTCTCGAGCTCAATGTTAAGCTTATTTTAGACGGAGGTCTGGGATTTGTTTAGCCTTGATCCCGGGGGTGTCACAGCGCGGGGCAGGGCCCACCCGCGCCTGGCAGGGGTGTGGCCCCCCCAGGCCACCACTCCGTTTTGTCTTCTGGCTCCATGGGTCTTCTGGTGAAATATAATTTTTGGCATATTTTCCGGGATTTTTCTTGATAGTTGATTTTCTGCACAAAAACTAGACACCGAAGTAATTCTGCTGAAAACATCGTCAATCCATGTTAGTTGTATCCAAATCACACAAGTTTAGAGGAGAAACAATAGCAAAAGTATTCGAGAAAGTAGATATGTTTTGGACGTATCAGTTACCCATATGAACATAAAGAAGTTATCATGTGAAAAATGCTACAGTTATCCACACTCAGAAAGTAAAAAGTTATCAAGTCTTAAAAAGTGCAGTGACCCACACCAACATAGAAAAGTTATCCAGATATAAGTAGACAACTAATCAAGAACAATTAATAAAATTATCCATGCACAAAAAAGAGTAAACCGTTACACATATAGAAATTTATATGATACCATTTTTTAAAAGTAATAATTACAAAGTTAAAAACACAAAATCAGAACATCATGAAAAAAACGAAGAGGTTACCCACATGAACATAAAGAAGTTATCATGTGAAAAATGCTATAGTTATCCACACTAAGATAGTAAAGTTATCCAATGACTAAAAAATACAAAAAATGACTGAGATAAATAAAATATGCTCCTCATACCTCCCAGAAAAAGCAGACCGCATCATGATATGAGTATGTCAATATCTTTGTAGACAAGAGACTTGATTTCATTATCAACCTCCTCGACTATACCTGACTTCTTCTTCGTAGACCTTTCATACACACGCAGAGGGGTTTGTTGCTGTCCAGCCACAACAATAGCAACATGAGCGTTAGTCCCGGTAAACTGTTGAGGCAGGATCTGCAACAGGTGACCTATCTTTTGGTGTTGACATATAAGGATCGGCAGGTAATCTTGCTCCTGGACTGTTATTATGGTCTTTAGTGGAATCCAGGAAAGTCAAGGATAGCTGGACATTAGAAGAACCACCCGCATGACCACCGACCAAACCCTTCCCCTTCATGTCCGCACGGACATATCGTTCAGCACCGTCGTCTCCGCTGTTGTCTAACTGGGGCTCAAGGGTGTCATCATCATTATCAGAGCTGCTGTTGTGTGAATCCCGCAGAATTATATCATTATTAGGAAGAACAGGAGACAATACTACATTACTATGTGGAACATTCCTTCCACGAGAGACAACTTGAGTAACCCTAGCACCACGAGCAGCACTTGAACTAGCACCACGAGCAACACTTGATCTAGCTCCACCCATGAAGATTCCTCCCATGGGTTGCTGTGAGACCCTGGCACATGGCTCAATAGGATTGGTAGGAAACTCATACCAACAAGTTGCAACTTCTTTTTCGGAAGCTCATTCGAAAAGAACTCTAAGGTTAAGCGTGCTTGGCCTAGAGCAATTCTAGGATGGGTGACCGACTAGGAAGTGGGTACCAGGTGCACATGAGTGAGGACAAAGTGCGCAGAAAAGACTAGTGTTGGTCTGTGGGGTTAGTCTAGAGATCCCATTGAGCCGCTGTATGATGACTGCCGTCCGGAGTGACCGGGGGTGTTACAAGTGGTATCAGAGCCGACCCTCGTGGTTACATGGGCGTGTGCGGTTCAGTGGCGGACATGTGTTGCATGGTGCGTGTGGCCCAGAGTGGACATGACATGGCAATGTGCCGGCACTGGACACACAGACATGTGCCAAGAGGGGACATTCCTGGCATGTGGTTGATCGGTGAGGACGTCGATCTTCTAAGGGTGGGTGTATGTGAGACCCTGGCGCATGGCTCAATAGGATTGATAAGAAACTCATACCAACAAGTTGCAACTTCTTTTCTGGAAGCTCATTCGAAAAGAACTCTAAGGTTAAGCGTGTTTGGCCTAGAGCAATTCTAGGGTGGGTGACCGACCGGGAAGTGGGTACCGGGTGCGCATGAGTGAGGACAAAGTGCGCAAAAAAGACTAGTGTTGGTATGTGGGGTTAGTCTAGAGATCCTATTGAGCTGCCAGAAGTGACAACCGTTGGTCCGGAGTGACCGGGGGTGTTTCAGTTGCGTTGCAAGATGACCACCAAACTAGGCAGTAAATTGTTTCGCCATTTTAGCACCAGCATTACCTTGCACCGCTGCGGTGACCCAGCATACCACTGCATGATGTAGTACACTATAGTCGTTGACATAACACCAATGAAACACCGTTCACTAGTATTACATCCCTCAGAGTGGTACAACAGAAACACAGCAGGTCCAAGACATGATTATAGGTTACAACTCAACTCTTTACACAAGATCCAGAGAACACTCTAGGTTTAAGAGAGAGAAAGAATCTTCTTACAAAGAAGAAACAGAAATAAATAACTCCAAAAACTATCATACTATTGAGACTAGTATTTTAACTAATGGTCAGGTATTGCTACTATCGCAATACACTACAGAAATAGGTCTACGGCTAGAGATTATCTTCCTATCTAATCAGTAACTTCGTCTTCACTTGAGTTGGTGTATATGTTGACCTTCTTGACTTTATTGAAGAGATTTAGCTCTTGATGATGATTCCTGGAGCATAACTTGATGTGGACGTCGTCTGTACTGGCTTTAGAACCTAGCAAGGGTTAATAAGATACTTTGAGTACGAGCGTACTCAGCAAGTTCACTATAAAAGGAGTGTTTGATGCACTATATCTACAGTCACTAGAAATTAGCATCATTGGTCCGGTAAGGACTAATGTTTAAAGAAGCGAGATGCTTTTATGCATAAGTAATGTAATGCAAGTTGATAAACGCGAATCCCGAGGATAACGTTGATCTAGGGTTTGGATACTAGAAATGATTACTTTAGAATGTGTTGTCCTTTTAGATAAGTTTCATACTTGTGCATCTTATTAATGCTTATGAGTGTGTGTGAAACAATATGTACATATAATGGCATACAACAATAAGATATACTAATGAGATGTGCTACTCAAGGACTACTTATATGAGAATTATCTTATCTTCAAGTTTTACTTTGCAAGTAATGGCATTTATAAGGAACTTAAGTGCTAACAATCCTAAGTATATAAGTAAAGCTTAATGTAATGTGATTATTATTGATTGTCACTTGATGTTTGAAGTGGCAAAGAGAATAACATTTGAAGAAAGGATTTCTTTTCTAAGGTCTAATCAATTTTTGTGGTTAATCAAATGTGGTTGATGTTGTTTGTGCTTGATTGAATAGTTTGGATTTCAGATGCTTTATAACTTAATTATAACAGACCAAAGTTAACTATAAAGTATATAATTAAGTTTTTAGCATTATACCTAAAGTCTGGTAGACTAAAGTTAACTTTAAAACATAGATGCACTTTTAGGTGTAATGCTTATTATACTTATACCTTGTTCACTTTATAATGTTTCTTTAAAGTTACTTAAGAATGGTATTATTTTTAGTTGGTAATGGTTTCTTTACATTATAAATGTATAAAGGGATTTATCTCCCTATAAGGGTGTGGTTAAGGTTTGTGAATAAGTAAACAATATTATTTACTACTTATGAATTCACTCTAGTGTTTTGATTTGCTTATAAACTTGTGGTTAAAGTAAAGGAATAGGTTTTATTTCACTACAATTTATCCTTGGAGATTTTATATTGGATAATGATCCTTTTATAAAATAATCTACACTTATGGTTGAATGATAAATCAATAAAATTGCATTTTTAAAATGTGTTGAACCATTTTGACTAATACTATTAAAATGTTAATAAATTTTAGTATTTAAGACTAATACTATTACTATTTATTAGATTTAATTGGTTATTTAAGAAATATTAAGACTAATACTAATAAATCAATATTAGTATTTAAGACTAATACTATTTATTACATTTAATTGGTTAATTTAAGAAATATTAATAAATTTTATTTGACATTTTATGAGTTATTAACTAAAGAAATAGGTTTAAATTCAAGTTATTAAAATGTATAACTTTTCATTTAACTTAAAGAAGAATATTATATTTTTCAACATATACGTATTATTTTTGTGATCATTTTGGTATATTACAATTATTTTTGTGATTTATAAATAATTAGTTATGATTTTTATAATACTTGTTACTTTATAAATACTTAATAAATAACAAATATATAATTAAGTGGAGTAATAATGCATGATTATAGTTTTAAATTATAATTCTTATTTTTCTAAGATTTTTGGTATTTTATTTATATTTTTAACATTTAACATTATTAAAATATGAATTATCTAAGTTTTATTACTTATAAAACCTTTATTAAATAATATTTATTAAATAAACATCAGAATAATATTTGGTAATGGTTTTAAGTTGTAGATTTTGTTTTTCTTAAATTTTCATATATTACACATAATTTTCTGAATTACAAAACAAAAGATATTAAACTTATAAGATTTAATTATTTTATTACATTTCTAGAATATTGATATTTGAATTCATATTGTGTTTATCAATTTTATTAAATAGTTAATACTTTTCTTACCGAGGCAAGATCTACCCAAGGTCACTGACTAGTGGGATCCGTACCACGTTGGATGCCACATGGGCACAAAACAAGTCAAATGTGCTAACTGGGCTGAGTTGGCGTGTGCATGACGCAGTGATGACATCATAGAGGATGATCCTCTCAGATCGATGATCAACCCATCGATTGAGAGCGCACGGGCTAGCAAGGAGGGTGGTGTTCAAAAGAGGGATCCACGACGAGTCTATTGGTGGCGGCGCCACTCTAAAATGGTCACCGGAAGGGAGGGCACGACGGAAACTAGCGGCTATGCACGGCGGCGCTCATCGGTGACTCGATACAGGAAGCAAGCAAAGCTTTTAAGCATACTAGGAGACTCAGTGACTCACCCATAACACGATGGTGCGGTTGATAGGGCGAGGCGAGGTTGAAATCGATGACGAACGTCGTTGACGGGCGGCGGCAGTGATGTGTCGATTGTGCCGATATGGGAATCTTCGGCCTTCATGGCTTGGCTTGGGAGAACGAGGACAACAGGGCGAGGATAACGATGCTATCAGGAAGGCCAGGGGATCTCGGGAACGATGGCGATGTGCAGCTCCGGCGAGTTAGGTTTTCAGTCAGAGAGGAAATGGAGGAGGAAGAAGGGAACTAGGGTTCTTCGGCGGCGGCGCTGTGATTATATAGACGACACAGATCGGTGGCGCTCATCTTGGCGCGTGGTGCGCATCGCAGCGCCGGCGAACGGCGGATGACGTGCCAGGCAGCAGCTTGCGTCGGCGTTGCTTTTTGTCGGGAGGAAGAAGAAAGGGAAAAGGAGATCGAAGGCGTATAGGCCGGAGTTGGGAAGGCTGATGTTGGACTTCAGTGGAACGCGCGTGAGCAGTAGTTAGTTCCGTGAGGAAGTGGGCCGTGGGCCAGATTTGATGCTTCTTCTGTTTTTTCTTGGTTCTATCCCTTTTCTATTATTCTGTTTTGTTTTTAGCTTTGTATATTACACAATTGTTTTGATTTTCTTATTTTCTTTATATAGATACTTTTCCTATTATTATTTGTGAGGGCCTTTGATATGAATTTAATTGGGGCTAAATTTCATAAACTTATTATAGAATGCATTATTATTAATTAATGAGATTTTATTCTCATTAATACATAATATTAAGGCAACTTTTATATTTATTGATCCTTCATAAGTATTTGATACATAAAGTTCTAAGTACTAATAGGGTTTGAAATTATAAATGCTTACCCAAGGGTTTTAGGGTTCTTAATACATTTGTATTCTTTTGTTGATATGAATAAAGATTAATGGCTAAACACATTGTCTTTATGTTTGTGATTTTTAATAATATCACCACTTAAAGTAAAATAGTGAAGTTGTTCTCTAGGCTAACTTATGAGACAGAATTGATAAAGATAGTTTTTAAGCACCTAAGACAATGAGGGTTGAGAATGAACAAGATGTGCTGAAGTGATCTTATATAGGAAATTATTCCTATATAGTATTATGAAAATAAAATGATCATCCAACAGATGAGATGGATGTTAAGATCGGTTATAGATTTAAGTTTTAAATTTGATCCAGAATTTCTATCTCTCATACTTCAATAATCCTGGACTTCTAATTAAGGAATTCCTTTCCTAGATATACTACTTCTTCCTATCCCTCATCATGTGTTAACATGAGGAGCTTTACTTTACAAGAATATTCTTATCCACCTTTTATCCTTCTAAATCCATTTATAATTCCAACGAGCTTGACACGGAAGCTTTCATAATCTTCTCATATCTATACTTGGTTATATCAAACTAATCTACTACTAATAATCTCCAATCCAACAAGTGGTTACTTCTAACTCCATTCATACTCTTCCTTAATCATCCATCACTAACATTACTTCAATAGAGGTATACATCAAATCCTACTTCACCTCAAGTGCTTAGTATTTCCAAAGAGGAAAATACTACTTATTTAATCCAATGTTGCTCTAACATCATCTTAATCATACTATCTTGTCTCTACTTGACTCCAGTATCTAATACTCCAACCTCACATTATATTAATGTAACTTGATGGGGATATGCATCGGGTATACCAGCAGACGCTTCCGATCGCCCAGCACTGCGAGTGGGCTCACGTGATCGGATCAAGACCGGCGTGGACTCGGCGACTCAAGGCCCAGGAGCGTAGATAGGCCCAGTCGGATTAGGTTAAACGATTGCTGAAACCTTAACTGATTCGGTTGAGATCTGTAAACCCTAGGGGGTGAGTCTATATAAACCTCCCTAGAGGGCGTGTAGAGGATACGTTCCATCATCCACCCAAGCGACTCGCTGCCTAGCCGCCGAGCTCGCCCCATTGTACTTCCACCATAATACAATCTAGCAGGAGTAGGTCTTTACCCTCCGGGGGGCCGAACCTGGGTAAATCCTTGTGTCTCCGCCCTCATCTCGCACCGCAGATGGCTGGCCGCCCTTGCCCCATGTTCTACTACTCGTTGCCGATTGCAGCATCTGCCGTGGTCATTCCCACGACAGTGGCGCCCACCGTGGGGCCTAGCCAATCTGGCTGGTGTTCTGCAGCGAGATCCAATCTGCCCATCAACGAGTCGATCGCCACCGGCCGCATGATAGCGATCGGCGAGACGCTCCAAATCTTGCCGAGCAGCTACGTCGTCCGCCGGGCGCGACAAAGCATGATCCTGCCGGTTGGCACGATCAGTCTCTTCGTCGGCCTCATCGACGTCATCGTCTCGGAGGACTCGGCTCACATCCGCGAGTCGCCGCCACGCGACCGGCTCTCTGGGAGTCAGGTCCGCCCGATCCACCGCCTCGCCTCCGAGTACGAATCAGCCCACAGCGATGTGGCTGAAACCACCGTGGCCGACAACATCATGGCCACCGGTGACAGCGCCCTACAGATCCAGTACGTCAAGGCCTTGCTCGCAAAGGCGGTTCAGCAACAAAACGCAGGCGTCGACTCACAAGGTCGGATGTACTCGCGTTCATCGGGCAGCAGAGCGGCCTCAAGCGGTCGCCCCTTGGCGGCAAACACCCTCAACTGCCCGCCACCCGAACCACTGCAGCTCCAATACCGACCCGCGAATGCGGCACTCTCCACCAACGACCCCCAGAAGGCGACCAACTTCGTCGCCGCCAACGGTCAGCCCGTCGACGCCCGCACCCACATCATCAACAACCAGATCTAGCGCGCACGCCAGCCCGACGACCTGCGGCATACCTTAACCAACCGCCGCGACGGCGAGCCGAGGGGGTCGCTAAGCCGACTCGGGCCCCGGTGCTTCGGACCGATGATCCGAGGCGAAAGATACCCGGCGAACTTCAAAGCGCCGAAGGAAATAGAGAAGTACGACCCCTCATACGATCCCTCCGTGTGGCTGGATACTTACCTCATGGCAATGGGGATCGCCGGCCACACCGATCTACTAGCCGCCCGCTACCTCCCCCTGATGATGGAGGGGGCGTGCAGGCAGTGGATCAACACTCTACCCGCGGATAGCATCGATTCCTAGGAAGATATGCGTGACGCCTTCATCAGGCACTTCTAGGGTTCAAACACCCGTGCCACCACCATCGAGGACCTGGAACGATGCGTCCAGGGACCTCGCGAGTAGACCCGCAGCTGGGTCCAACGGTGGCAAGAACTATGGTACAACGCGGTCGGTATCCACCCAGACACCGCAATCCACTGCTTCAACACCTCGTGCCTTACGAGCCCCTGGTCGCTAAGCTCAAACGAGCATACCGCACACTCGACAACATACCGGACCTCCTTGAGATCGCCAAAAGATACGCGGAGGAAGACCCAAACCAAGAAACCGACGACGAGTCGGGAGGACAACGCCGCATGAGCGGCAACGACAACGGACGATGATCCGATCTACGCTATAGCAACACTCGCCTCACCGGCAAGCGTCGTAGTGACGGGCGAGTCGACTTCATCGCCAATGCTGGGTACGCGCAGCGCGAGCCCAAGAGCTTCCGCCACGACGGGGGGCAACGCCGCGACGGCGGAAACTACAAGGCGAAACTAAGGTTCGACCCCATGGCCCTCCTTAACCAACCTTGTGCATTTCACAGCAGGGAAGGAAATCCCGCCACGCACACGACCGCTGACTGCCACTCTCTCAAGGAGATCAAGAAGGCACGGCGAGCGGCAGAAGAAGGTCATCGCCCACGCCGTCGCGGTCAACGCCGGGTGTGGACGCCCCCGTTCCTCAACCGGTCGGAGCAACCAATCACTTGAGCCGCCAGACCACTCGCCACGATCGAGTACCCAGCCGAGTCGCCACGGTGGTCAAGCCAAGGTGGAGACCATCGCTCCCCAAGACATTGATGGACGGCGGCAGATCCATCAACATCATGTACCTCGACACCTTCAGGCGACTGCGGCTCCCGCAGTCGATGGTCGAGGCGACCTACACCACGTTTCATGGTATCGTCACCGGTCGGAAGGCGTACCCGATCGGCAAGGTAATGCTGCCAGTCACCTTCGGCACACCGGCAAACTTCTGCACCGAGCGGATCGTCTTCGAGCTGGTGCCCTTCGACATCCCCTACCACTGCGTCCTGGGGCGCCAGGCGTTCGCCAAGTTCATGGAGACACCCCACTACGCGTACAACGCGATGAAGCTCCCTGGACCGCGTGGCGTCATCACCATCCACGGCGACCCCGACATGGCCGCCGAGTGCGAAGCCAAAGGAGCCGAACTCGCCGACGCCGTCATCGTGGCCGAGGCCAACCACGCCGACGAGCTCGCCAAATACGCAAGCGGGGTTAACAACGACGACCCCACTATACTCAAGAAGCCCAACTCGGAGGGCGGCAACACCTTAGCCTTCGAGGCAACGACGCATACCCGCACCGTCGAGCTGGTCCCAGGCGACTCCAGCCAGACGGTGACGATCGGGACGGGCATGAGCCCAGCATAGGAAGGCGCGCTCATCGAGTTCCTCCGTGAGAACAGGGACATCTTCGCATGGAAGCCCTCTGACATGCCTGCTGTCCCTAGGAAACTCGCTGAGCACAAAATCAACGCCGACCCGAAAGTGCGACCTGTCAAGCAATCGCTGTGGCCCTTCAATGAAGAGCGCCGCCGAGCAATCGCCAAGGAGGTGCAGCGTCTACTCGCTGCAGGCTTCATCCAGCCAATCAAATACTCCAAGTGGGTGGCAAACCCAGTCCTGGTCGAGAAGAAAAATGGGACCTAGAGGATGTGTATCGATTACACAAACTTAAACAAGGCCTGCCCGAAGGAGCAATTCGTCCTCCCGCGGATCGACAAAATAATCGATTCCACCGCGGGCTCGGAGTCTCTATGCTTCCTTGACGCCTACTCTGGGTACAACTAGATCAAAATGGCCGTTGAGGACGAAGAGAAGACGGAGTTCATCACGCCATTCGGAGCCTTCTGCTACACCTCCATGACCTTCGGCCTCAAGAACGCCGGGGCGACCTACCAGCGGTGTATGCAGGAGTGCCTTGCGAGCCAAATGGCCGCAATATCCACATCTACATCGACGACGTGGTAGTGAAGTCCGCTCGCCAGGGCGACCTACTCGCCGACCTGGCGGAAACATTCGCCAACCTGCAGAAATACAAGATAAAGCTAAACCCACGCAAATGCACCTTCGGTGTACCAGCAGGGCAGCTACTGGGATACATCGTCTCCAAGCGCGGAATCGAGGCGAATCCCACCAAAATCGACACGATCGCTCGACTCGGCAAACCCGAGTGCCTGCGCGATGTCCAGAAGCTGGCCGGGCGAGTCGCGGCTCTCAGTCGCTTCATCCCCCGATTGGGAGAAAAGGCGATGCCCCTATACCGCCTGATGCGCAAGAACCCCACCTTCCAGTGGGACAAGGAGGCGGACGATGCGCTCCGCGACCTCAAGAAGGTGCTACTCGCAGCACCGCTACTCGCCGCCCCCGTCGACAAGGAACCCATGTTGGTCTATGTCGCGGCTTCCGATCGCGTCGTCAGCGTCGTCATGGTCGTCGAGCGACCAGAGGAAGGAAAGGAGCGCCTAGTGCAGCGAACAGTGTACTATATCAGCGAGGTCCTCACCGAGTCGCGCCAGCGATACCCACAATACCAGAAACTGGTATACACGGTCTTCAGAGCACAGCGGCGACTGCCACACTACTTCCAGGAGCACCTGATAACGGTCGTCTCCTTAGCACCGTTGCAGGACATCATCCGCAACCGTGAGGCGACCGGGCGAGTCGCCATGTGGGCCGTCGAAATCGGCGTCCACAACATTAAGTACGAGCCGCGCAAAGCGATCAAGTCGTAGGCTCTTGCGGACTTCGTCGCCGACTGGGAGGAGGCCCAGCAGCCAGAAAAGCTGCCATACCTCCACTATTGGAGTTTACACTTCGACGGCTCCAAGAATGCAGACGGTGCAGGAGCGGAGATCGTGCTAACCTCTCCGAAGGGCGACAAGCTACGCTACGTCCTCTGCCTCGACTTCACCCACTGCACCAACAACATGGCCGAGTACGAGGCACTACTCCACGGCATGCGATCCGCCAAGGAGATGAATGTCAACCTCCTACGCTGTTACGGAGACTCCGACCTCGTCGCTGGGCAAGTCGCTGGCACCTGCGATGCCATCTCCCCCACCATGGCGGCATACCGCCAAACAGTGGACAAGCTGGGCGGACACTTCGCAGGCTATTCCGTCGAGTGGATCGACAGGCGGAAGAACGAGGAGGCCGACGCACTCTCTCGTGTTGGCTTGGCTCGACTCGCACCACCCGCCGACGTCTTCCTCGACACCATCACCATGCCTTCCGTCTCTCCCCCAAGGGAGATCGACATCGGAGTCCCGCTGCAACCGGAGGCAGCCCTGGTCGCACTCATCGCCGAACCAGAGGACTGGACTAAGCCATACATCGCTTACCTGGAGGGAGGCACCTCGCCGGCAGACGAAATAGACGCCCGGATGATAGCATGCCGCTGCAAATCCTTCGTCATCATCGACGGCGAGCTCCACAAGCGCAGCGTGACCGGCGTGTTCCAACGCTGCGTCCAACCCGCTGAAGGACGCAAGATCCTCCACGACATCCACTCCGACGACTGCGGCCACCACGCCGGCGCCCGCTCTCTGGTCTCAAAGGCTATGCGACACGGTTTGTACTGGCCCACCGCACACGCAGACGTTGTTGACATTGTCCAGCGGTGCGCCGGGTGCCAGAAGTACGCCAATCAGACCCACGTGCCGAGCTCGGTGATCAAGACAATCCCCATCACCTGGCCGTTCGCAGTGTGGGGTATGGACATGGTAGGCCCTTTCAAAAAGGCCCCCTTCGGCTTCACCCACCTCCTGGTCGCAGTCGACAAATTCACAAAATGGGTGGAAGCCAAGCCAGTCCGGAAATGCGACGGGAAGACCGCCACCAAGTTCCTACGCGAGCTCATCTATCGCTACGGGTTTCCAAACAGCATCATCACGGACAACGGCACCAACTTTGCCAAAGGATCCATGGCCGAGTTCTGCAAAGAACATCACATCCGACTCGACCTCGCCTTAGTCGCTCACCCGGAGTCCAACGGCCAGGCAGAACGAGCCAACCAGAGCATCCTCCATGGCATGAAGCCACGGCTCCAAGTACCACTCGAGCGCACCATCGGGTGCTGGGTCGAGGATCTACCCTCCGTCATCTGGGGCATCCGCACCTCCGTCAACAGGTCGACAGGGTTCACCCCCTTCTTCATGGTGTATGGCGCCGAGGCAGTCATGCCCACCGACCTAGAGCACGACTCGCCCAGGGTTGTCAACTACACGGAGGCCGCAAACAAACTCGCACGCCAAGATGGAGTCGACCAACTCGACGAAGCACGCGACCTGGCTCGCTCCTGCACCGCCATCTACCAACAAGGGCTCCGCCGCTACCATAGCCGGCGAGTAAGGACTCGCACGTTCCAGGAAGGCGATCTGGTGCTACGCCTCATCCAGGACAAGAAGGGCATGCACAAGCTATCCCCCCCTTGGGAGGGACCATTCGCCATCGGGCGAGTCCTCGGCAACGACGCCTACTACCTCATCGACGTCCGAGGAGACGGGAAACTCGACGTCAAGCGACCGTGGAATGTAAACCTCCACGGAAATTCTACTCCTAGAATTCCATACATGTACTCCACCGCTATGAAATAAAATAGATTGGTTATCGCAAATTGCGTACTCTTCGTGCCTTGTGCCACTTTGACTGTAATAACAGCGTCAAGCTAACCACAGAAGTCAACCTACGGTATAGCGGCCAAGGCCAAGTAGTGCGTTCGAGGGTTACCCTGTGACTCATAACGTCCACGAAAAATGCCAACCCGGAGCCCCATTGGAGTCGCCTAGCTCGACTGGCTTAACGATCCAAGACAACTGCCCTCGTTCCTCACAATGACCAAGGTCCTCCGCATCCTCGGCACCGCGACTCGAACGGCCAAGTACCACGCTCGGGGACTGACGACCAGTCAAGTACGAGCGACTAGGGAAAAACGCTAAGTATGAGAGCGCGCCCAGGAGTCATCATGCGACTGATCCTTCGGATCAGGCAGGAGTGACGCGCTTACTCTCACGCGCTCAGCCCTCACCCACCCTGGAGCTGCGACTAGAATGACCAAGTACCACGCTCGGGGACACGGCCACCCGACCTCGTACGCGCAAGGGAAAACGGCCAAGTAAAGAGCACCCACGGGAGCCGCCCTGCGACTGGATCTCCGAGCTCGGGCGAGTCGAAATCAACAGCAAAACAACTGACCCAAACATTCAAAATCACAAACAAATAACAAACAAGGTAAACCCCATAAAAAGGGCCGACGCGCTCGGGGACTCGTCCAATCAGCAATCAAAATCACGAAACAATTCACAAAATAACACGAAGTATCATTACAGCAGAACAGAGTCGTTCCAAAATACAAGTTGAGCCCAATGGCTAATCTCTACTAACGCCCCAGGGCACAATGTTTCTACTCCGCAGGTTTCGCCGGTGACTCGCCGCCGCCCCTGCGGTTGCGAATGAAGGGCTTGTACGGGTTCGACGGGTACGTCGTCAACTCACCCGCCATCGCCGCACGGAATGGTTTCTCTACCTTGAAGTCCCGATGCGGCGGCTCGGGATCGTTGGGGGCGACAGTCGTCTCCTGATAGGGGAGGAGGTCGCCCATCGCCCAGACGTGATCGGAGTACACCGCGACCCGGTCCGTCAGCTTCAGCACCTCGGCGATCTCCACCGAGCCCGTCGACGAGGGGTATCCACTCGTCACATCGTCAAGATCGAAGTCCTCCGGGAAGTGGGCAAGCCCAAGGCTGAGATCCGTCGCGCCCCGCGCCGAAACGCCGACCGTGTCATGAACTCGACGACTGACGGCGCCTTCTCTAGATACCGCCATACTTCGACGAGGTCGCTGGGAATCACTTCCGTGGGCGATATCTTCTGAAGATATGCTCGAATGCAATCCGTGGACAACGTGGCCGAGTCGACCAGAGTGGTCACACACTTCCGCGCGTCGTACGACTGCGCCTCCTCCGAGCTGTCGATAATCCGACCTGTGGACAGATGTCGGCAGTGAGTACAAAAATGATTTCTTAATGCAGCTACTACAGGCAGAGGCAGAAAGCTTACCAATCAAAGGACGGTAGAGGCCCGTGATGAAGCTTTGAAGTGAGGAGAAGTCGTTCTGCAGCCCAACAACGAGGGCGTCAGAAACCTTTCGCTCTTCGGCGTACCAGAATGAGCTTTCGCCCATCCGCTGAGCTCGCCTCCGCCTTCTCTTCCTTGAGCTCGCGCTCCAGATCAGCGATCCGCTTCTCAACCGTACTCAAAGCAGATTGATCCGCTGTCAGCTCACCCGCCGGGACAAGGCCCTGGCGGACCTCCTCTGCCTTGGCAGCGATCGCTTGGAGTCCCTTGTTCGTTTCTTGGACGGCAACAAGTTTCTTCTCCACGCGACACTTTGCAGCAAGCCAATCAGCCGATTCACGCTGCAAGCCATGCAAACAAGTCAAACTATCAACAACAATAAAATCCTAAGCGCCCACCCGCTGAAATTCAGCGACTAGGCACTCGGGGACTGAAGATCAAAAATCCTAAGCGCCCACCCGCTGAAATTCAGCGACTAGGCACTCGGGGACTGAAGATCAAAAATCCTAAGTGCCCATCCGCTGAAATTCAGCGACTAGGCACTCGGGGACTGGAGATCAAAAATCCTAAGTGCCCATCTGCTGAAATTCAGCGACTAGGCACACGGGGACTGGAGGCTACAAAAAACATTAAAAGAATCCGACCACTGAAATTCAGTGGCCCAATCCTCGGGGACTGGACATACCTGGATGGCTGCGCCCAGCATGCCGTGGAGCTGTAACGCGTCGACAGATGCAAGCAGAGCTGGAGTGTGTCCACGACGCTGCTCGACCTCCATCTCCACGACCCCAGGCGTTTGGCTTGTTGGCATTGCGCCACTCACTGTGGCCGCTTTGGCCATGAAACGGGGGAAGGTAGCACCGGATGCCCCAGCGGCACTAGGAGTCGGCTCGGTCACCCCGGGTGAGGAAACAGCCTCCTTGTTCTTCGAAGCCACCTCCGCCGCAGTCGGAGGATCGCTCGGAGCAACTGTCATGTCGTCAGAGACCGTGACGACATTGTCGCCCTTCGCCCTCTTTGCGCTGTCTGCAAGAACGGTGACTTCATCAGCTTTCCTCTTCCGCGAGGGGTCCTCCTCGGCGACGACTGGCGGAACCTTGGCCATGGAAGGGTGGCCGATCTTTTTAACTCCAGTCCTGTGAAACAACAATATGAGCAAAATTGTCCGATTACAATGGAAGGCAAGCAGACGAATGAGACTTACTTGGCGACTGGTATGAACCGCAGCCCCGTGCGGATGTTGTCCGGCTTCTCCAGCTCGGGGCCCAGTTTCCGACTAAGGCCCATCTCGAAAACATCATGTGCCCAAGACACGGAGGGCCTCTTCTAATACGAGGCCGCAACAGGAGCCTCCGTGATGACGTCGACAGGAGCTCTCCTGGGAGGCGAAGCTGCTGCGGCCGGAGCAGCCCCCAACCCAGAGACCGGGGCGAATGAGGGAGGAAGCAAGGCCAGAGGTGAAGGGTTCGCAGCATAGAAAACAAAAATTTTCCTACGATGGGAACAACTATGTACCAAGATCTATCTACTAGATACAAACAACGGGCGGATGTATATCCGTAGAGAACATACCCTTGAAGACCGACAAAGCTTAACGAGTCCAAACTCGTGGTTGATGTAGACGATCTCTTGCCGATCTCAAGATCGAGAGGAAGTCCTAGCGCCGCAAAAGCAACAAGCATCCGTGCTCGACACACGTCCGAGGCACCGAGCAACCTCCGCCTCCTCGCTCCAGCGATGCAGCGGAAGCACAACTCTTTCTTGCTGAAAAGCCACCGGGAACATGTATCTCGCTAGTCCGAGACCATGGGGGATAAATTCTAGAGGGGGGGAGAGATCCTTCACGAGGAGGTGTGATGTGAGAGGAGGAGAGGGGGGCCTTTTATAGGGGAGAGGGGGGCACCAAGGGGCATGGCGCCCAGCCATGGGGCTGCCCCCACCTATTCCACATTCATGTGGGTGGAGCTCCCACTCAAAATGAAAAGCCTCCACTCCCATTAAAAAGCCTCCACTAACATGCATTAAATTTCCACCAAATTTAATGCAAGCTCTCATTAAATAAAACTCTTTTATTTATTTATTCAGAATTTTGTTAATTACTTTAATTAACAAACATTCACATAAAACCCTTGCTAGTATTCCATTTCACATGCGTAACCAGTTTCAGCAATTTCAACCAAACAGCTTTGGGTGTCTAGTGAAATAAATTCTCGCTTTCCTTTTCTTTTCGGCATGAAACTTTTGCTCCAATTGGATGTCGGTGTCTCTTAAGTGTGTCACCCTACGGTTCGCGAATAATGCGGACATGATCGAGACCCTCTCGATCAATAATCGAAGCGGATCCGAGACCCATCTCGACTCCACACATTCAACGATGACTTTCTTGTGATCGCCGGAACCTTTACGCTAGTATCTTAATCCTTTTGTTTCGCGATATATTACATGTCCGAGATTCGATCATCGGTATCTCCATACCTAGTTTGATCTCGCATCGACATGCACTCTTTTCTCGTTCCCGTGATATAACATTCTAGTGATCAAATCACTTGGTTGCAAGCTAACCAATGTGATATCACCGAGAGGGCCCAGAGTATATCTATCTGTTATCGGGATGAACAAATTCCACTCTCGGTCCATGGGCCTCAACACAACACTTTAGTAGTTCTGAATCCATCTATATAATCACCCAGTTACGGTGACGTTTGATGTTATCAAGAAACTCTTCCGGTGTTAGTGATTGACATGATCTCATGGTCTAAGGATTAGGATCACTTCGTAAGATGCTATAGCAATATAAACTCAATGACTTTGATCGTAATGCTATACTTCGGATGAATGTTCATCACACCATTACACTAATGTTGTGACCCCGTTATTAACAACATCCAATGTCCATGATCAGGAAACCTTGATCATCTTGTTAATCAACGAGCTAGTTTATAAGAGAGGCATAACTAGGAACTTTCTTTTGTTTATTAAACACACATGTATTAAAGTTTCCGTATTAATACAATTATAGCATGTAAAATAAACATTTATCATAAATAGGAATACGATAATAACCACTTTATTATTGCCTCTCGGGCATATTCCCTTCAGTCTCCCACTTGCACTAGAGACAAGTCTTTGCGTGTGTATTTGCATGTCTTTGCGTCTCCACGCATCACTCATTCTCCAATGAGATGGCATTGTATAAATTTGGTCTTTCGGTGAGACCTTTAGTTCCTTGGGGTTAAAACACGTCGATACTATTGTCATACAATATATCTTTAGTGTTAGCCTGCTATAACCACACCTTAGTTTGATAACAAACTACTTGACACAAATTCCTCCTTGTCGCTACTATAGCAGTCATACTTAGCCTTTTGTTGTAGTATTCACACAATGTCTTAACTTTGGAACTCTTCCAAATCCATCATGGAATCTCCTTTCCATTACATTGTGCCACCCATAGTTTAAATTGAGATAAACTTAATTTGTATCTTGTGACAAAACTAGTATCAATGTAACGCTTTACAATGAACTATTTGTAATTGTTTGTCACCTCTACACAAATATATTCTTAGTTCTTCCAAAAGATCATAAGAATATCCTTACTATAGTCCAATGATCATTTTATGATTCATTCGGTATATGCTCATAACACTTAGAGCATAGGACATATCTGGATGTGTACATATCATGGTATGATTGATCAAAACATTCTTGTGATTTCACTCATCAAGTGTCAAAACACTTGAATCTTGTTTCACTTATCAAGTGTCGATACACTTGAATCTTGATTCAATTCCTTTCCATGTGACAAGAACTGTTTCTTGTCATTTCTATATTGAACTCCTTCAATATCTCATATATGTACGTTTGGCATAACCATATTAAGCCACCGCTCATCCACTATAGACATTCATGCTGAATATTCGGTTTTCCTAAGTCTTTCATCGAAATGAAATTCTTAACCATTGTCAATAAAATATACATCATTTCTAATCAACAAGATGTCCTCCACATAATGTATTAGAAATATGTCTTAGCGCCCCACTTAATTTCTTGCAAATGCAAGCATCTTGATCGTCTCCGATGAAAACTCATTTTCATCACGGTGAAGATTCCAACTCCGCGATGCTTACTTCAACCATTGAAGTTTGCATGCCCTTTTTAGCATCCTTTGAATTTAACAAAACCCTTTGGACCGTGTCATGTACACGTCCTAGGTAACCATTCTATTAGAAGAACTTTGTTTTGTTTATTCATCTACCATATACCAAATTATATGTAGTGGTTGCTACTTTAATCCGTTCAGACTAAATATCGCTATGAAAGATCAAATCTTGTCATAGTCAACTCTTTGAACATTGTCATAAAATAATTTACAACATGTCGAATATTTCATAGATGTGAGACATCCATGTCTGTTTCTTTATAGATCCAAATACGACCGATAGGTTTTTACACCTTTCCGGAGGGTCTTCCAAGTTCAAAACTTGATTTCTCGTATATGGAACTATCACGGATTTTATGGCTTCAAGCCATTTGACGGAGTCAGGGCTCATCATCGCTTCTTTGCATATAGTCGGTTCATCATTGTCAAACAATAATGATTTACTCTCAAATCTTAGTATTTGATTGTTTATTCGACCGACTTGGTTCAATAAGAACTTAGATCTCCGTGACCACAACCTTTGAGGCACATAAGCTATAAGCATTATGGCAGCCTCCAGAACGATTTCCTATTGCAAGACTCGGCACATTTAGCTAAGGTTCGTTAACCTTATCAAAGTTCTATTGTCCTCCCACTTAACTTTTGCGAAAAATTCCTTTTTCAAGAAACTTCACATTTCAAGCGACAAACCCTTTTGTCCTCGGTGTTATGGAGGAATAACCAATTGTTATTCGGAATAACCTACAAAGACATGCTCATCCGAATTCGGTTGTAAACATCTTACTTATGTTTAGCATACCAAAATTTAAGAAATGACAACTTGGGTTTTACCCCAAACCATAACTTCCATGGTGTCATTTCAACGGATCTAGACGGAGCTCTTTTCAGTGTAAAAGCGGTAGTCTCTAAAGCTTTAATCTTTTAAAACATAATGGCAGTTTTATAAATAACACCTTTGATCCAACCATGTCAAACAAGGTTTCATTACAAATCTCAAACACTCCATATTCCTATGGTGTTTCGGGAGATGTAAATCTAGGTGTTTTGCTAAACTTGTAACTCAAATAAATCCCTTTTATGATAAAATCATAATTCATTTATTTTTCTTGTTACACTTGTAACTCAAATAAATCCCTTATGATAAAATCATAAACCATTTATTTTTCTTGTTACAATGATTTTTCACTTCATCTTGAAAATCTTTGAAACATTTTCAAATATTTCATACTTCTTTCTCATTAAGTGAACATTCACTCAAATTTCCGGAGAAAGCATATGAAGTTGAAACCCATAAACTACGACTACATAATGGAATACATACATCGATATGTATAAATTCCAATATTTTAGTCATTCGTTCTTCTTTGGCCTTTGAACGAAGTTTTAATTATCACGTGGAAAGTCTCACAAGCGTCACTTGATCAAATCAAAGACTCCAAAAATCCATGAATATGGAGATTCTTCATGTTCTCTTTCCAATATAATTTAAATAGCGATGTCACTTCGTAAGTGATCTTTCAATCATTTGTCTTGCGACATTTTAGCATTAGGTTTTATGGATGTGATTTCTCCAACTAGATTTGTAAATCATCCATCTTATATGGAATACGGTAATTATTTGAACAACCTTTGTTCTTATAATACCTGATTCAAATAACAATTATTAAAACAAATCTTGAAGTTAAGCTTTGATGTCAACGAGAAATACAAACAACGGTTTGTTTGTTTTCGATGAACATCATCACATATTCTCTTGCTAGTTACTTAGGCCATTGTGGTTCATGAATTGCGTCATTCCGTATGAAATTTCATACCAACCAATTCGGTATCCAATACCCAAGAACCACATTGTTTAACAAGCAAAGAATACAACCATAACATGTATATCATATATATACCTAAATTGGATATTTCCAATCTTTTCTTTTCTGCCAAATATATTTTATAGATTCTCTTTCAGCATTTCCTTTTCCTTTTAAAAGAATTTATCAACATCAAAAGTGGCGCCATATACATGACACCTAGTCCAAAGCGTGTATATTCAAATAATAATACCTTTGGACTTGCACTTTGAAGTAGATCACCATCATCAAAATGATCGGTATTCTTTCAAAATCCATTCTTTAGTAATCTTTTAGTGTAGTAAACACTTTACATACATCTTCTATTCACCCTTATCATGACGACTTTCATGATCAAGCTACTGTAGCTTATAAAGGCGAATCGTGAGTATAACATTACTTTCCAAAACCCTTTTGGATGATTAGGATGTCTAGCATCTCCAACCTTTGTAAATTCTCATCCAATATGAGAACATATATATACTCTATCATATTGCAACCAAAACATTGTTTCAGATATCGTTATATCTGCCACACATGATGGTTTACAAACAATTCTTTCGGCTCCTAGATAAACTTGATATTTAAATCAAGAATCATGGAGGCAAATATGATACTTAAGATACTAACACTGGAATTATTACTCTTGATTTAATATCAATTATTAAATCTCACGAAGTAAATAAAGTTTCTTTGAAAGTTTGCAATAGGACTTTAAACTTTAGATTGACACTCAACACAATACGATACCAGTTAAGTAAGTATATATCCGAATTCTATAGTTCTATTATCTCAATTACAACTACGCATAAGGTGGTGAACGAATGCCAATGACTACAACAAATTATGCAAATTCACTTTGATTTAATTTATGATAAATTGAGTTCTACTAATCCAAATTAGAAATGAACTCCCACTCAAAACGACATCCCTCGTGTCTTTTTGGTGATTACATGAACCAAATCCACTACACCAAGTCCGATCATCACGTGAGTCGGTGTAGCTTCAAAGCGAGCATCCATATGGTCATCATATCAAAACATATGACTCATGCTTAACCTTTCGGTCCGTGTTCGAGGCCATGTCTGCATACATGCTAGGCTCGCCAAGTAAGAACCTTAGTATTCGCGTGTAATGTCTTACACGAGATATGCTCGTGGATTCAAGTACACCCGATCATCACGTGATGTCTTGAAGCGACGAAACATTGTCGGTGCATACTTAAGGAAGAACACATTCTTATCTTGATATCTAAATGAGGGATCATCTTATTTTGCTAAAAAAAGCCAAACAAGCAATATAAGATGCTATCAAACATCACATGTTTATTAGTGGAATGATATGGTTCTCGCATATGATCTCTATCATGTGCACCGTGGTATGATCACTATCATACCTTTATGTGTAAATCCAAGGTCTATGGAGTTTACACGTTATGTATGTTGTAAGAGTATCATCTCATACTTCTACTTACAACATCACCATATCATAACACTAGCCCAGCAACAATCTAAACTAGACGCCTCTAATTTATCTATTGCAAATTTTACGTGGCTTAGGGCTTTCGAAGATAGAACCGTTCTTACCTACGAACATGAACCACAACGAGGATAACCAAATTGTTGACAACTCGTTGCAAATTAGATATTGACTATAGTAGGAGAGAGGACACCGCTAGCCACTTATGCAAAACTAGTTGCATGTCAAGCGTGGAACAGGTCTCATGTGCGAGGACATGTAAAGTTTGTCCGGGCCGCTTCATCCCACTATGCCACCAATATCCAAAGTACAACTAAGAAGCAAAAAAATGATCATCATCGCCCACATACTCATATGTGTACTACCCGTGCAAAGTATCTACGCATAGATCCGGCTCTGATACCACTGAAGGGTTCGCAGCATAGAAAACAAAATTTTTCCTACGATGGGAACAACTATGTACCAAGATCTATCTACTAGATACAAACAATGGGCGGATGTATATCCGTAGAGAACATACCCTTGAAGACCGACAAAGCTTAACGAGTCCAAACTCGTGGTTGATGTAGACGATCTCTTGCCGATCTCAAGATCGAGAGGAAGTCCTAGCGCCGCAAAACAGCAGCGCATCCGTGCTCGCACACACGTTCGAGGCACCGAGCAACCTCCGCCTCCTCGCTAAAGCGATGCAGCGGAAGCACAACTCTTTCTTGCCGAAAAGCCACCGGGAACATGTATCTCGCTAGTCCGAGACCATGGGGAATAAATTCTAGAGGGGGAGAGAGATCCTTCACGAGGAGGTGTGTTGTGAGAGGAGGAGAGGGGGGCCTTTTATAGGGGAGAGGGGGGCACCCAAGGGGCATGGCGCCCAGCCATGGGGCTGCCCCCACCTCTTCCACATTCATGTGGGTGGAGCTCCCACTCAAAATGAAAAGCCTCCACTCCCATTAAAAAGCCTCCACTCAAAAATCCACTCACATGCATTAAATTTCCACCAAATTTAATGCAAGCTCTCATTTAAATAAAACTCTTTTATTTATTTATTCAGAATTTTGTTAATTACTTTAATTAACAAACATTCACATAAAACCCTTGCTAGTATTCCATTTCACATGCGTAACTGGGCCAGCAATTTCAACCAAAAGCTTTTGGTTCTAGTGAAATAAATTCTGTGCTTTCCTTTTCTTTTCGGCATGAAACTTTTGCTCCAATTGGATGTCGGTGTCTCTTAAGTGTGTCACCCTACGGTTCATGAATAATGCGGACATGATCGAGACCCTCTCGATCAATAATCGAAGCGGGATCTGGACACCCATACTGACTCCCACACATTCAACGATGACTTTCTTGTGATCGTCGAAACCTTTTACGCTAGTATCTTAATCCCTTTGTTTCATGATATATTACATGTCCGAGATTCGATCATCGGTATCTCCATACCTAGTTTGATCTCGTTACCGACATGCACTCTTTTCTTGTTCCCGTGATATAACATTCTAGTGATCAAATCACTTGCTTGCAAGCTAACCAATGTGATATCACCGAGAGGGCCCAGAGTATATCTATCCGTCATCGGATGAACAAATTCCACTCTCGATCCATGGGCCTCAACATAACACTTTAGTAGTTCTGAATCCATCTTTATAATCACCCTGTTACGGTGTGACGTTTGATGTTATCAAGAAACTCTTCCGGTGTTAGTGATTGACATGATCTCATGGTCTAAGGATTAGGATCACTTCGTAAGATGTTATAGCAATATAAACTCAATGACTTTGATCGTAATGCTATACTTCGGATGAATGTTCATCACACCATTACACTAATGTTGTGACCCCGTTATTAACAACATCCAATGTCCATGATCAGGAAACCTTGATCATCTTGTTAATCAACGAGCTAGTTTATAAGAGAGGCATAACTAGGAACTTTCTTTTGTTTATTAAACACACATGTATTAACGTTTCCGTATTAATACAATTATAGCATGTAAAATAAACATTTATCATAAATAGGAATACGATAATAACCACTTTATTATTGCCTCTCGGGCATATTCCCTTCAAGAGGTACCTCATCCAGGGGGCGGCGGCGTCCGGTGCTGCTGTCTTATGCGTCGCTTCGCCCTTGGACGAGCTGGTGGCGTCGGAACTAGTCGCCGAACAAGGCGGAGACGCCTGCTTCGCCGGCTTCGTCTTTCTCCTTGGCGGAGCCTTCACTTCCTTCTTCTTCTTCTTCTTCTTCGACGGCTTAGCCTCACGACGCGAGGTGTGCTCGGGGAGCTCGTCGTCATCATCATGAAGTTTGAGGCTTCTACTCGCCTCGAGCTCGCGCTGATGTTGCCCGCGAGTTTTGCGAACCATCGGGGCGGCGTCTTCCACGGGCTCGTCATCGTCATCATCGTCGTCATCACCCGCGTCGCTCCCGACGTCGCCTTTGGCGGGTGGCGACTCGCTCCCATCCTGAACGGACAAGCTCGAGTTTTCGTCGTCTGCGGGTGGGAGCCATCCTTCCAGCACTTGGAACAACTACAATGAAAATGAAACAAAGTCAGCATAACCGCGACTGCATCATCTGCGAATGCGAATAGTGATGAAAATGGCGACTTACCGTCGGAGTTGGGCGCCTTGCGGTATAGGGGGCGACCCCGGCCTTCGCGTCTAGGTACGCCGCCTGGGTGATCTTCTTCAGGGCCAGGATGTAGTCCTCGAGCTTCAACTCGACGAGGCTGGATTTTGTCGGGTCATCCCTACCCGCGTACTCGTACATGTAATGGTCGCGGCGGGCCAAAGGCACGAGCCGCCGCCCGAGCCAGCAGTTGTAAAGATTGATGGTTTGGAGGCCCTTCTTCTTCAGGCCGCGGATGGTTTGCAACATTTCATCGACAACCATCCGCTGGTCCAGCGGGAGCTTGCCGACCTGGAGCCGACGCGGTTCGGGTCGGTTGGCGGAGTACCTTGGAAGCGCCACCTCGCCATTTGGAGTCGCTTCGGTGACATAGAACCAGGATTTCTTCCACTTGTTTGCCGCCTTGGCCGGTAGCATCAGGTTGAAGAACGATGCCTTTGACTTCAGCTGAAACGTCAGGCCACCCGCAGCCAGCATTGAGCCGCCAGATTCTTCGCGACTAATCCTCCCATGAAATAGGTCTTGCCACAGGGGGAAGTAGGGCCTGCAGCCCAGATAGCACTCGCAGAACGCCACGAAAATTGCGAGCTGCTCGATGCTATGGGCCCAGTCCACGGCCGATCCGTAGAAGGCGCAGGTTACCAAAGAAGAGAGTGGAAACCCCAGCCCCACTCCATGTGGCTGGGAAGCAAACAATTCTCCTCGAGGTCCGAGTCACCTCTCCGGCCATGGGATGCGCCACTGCCGGTAGCAGGATCCCGGCCTCCTCAAACGACGCCAATAGCGCCCTGGTACACTTGGATCGGCCCCATGGTTCGCTTGAGGGGGCCATTGGTTGGAAGATTTGTGGAGGTCGGGGCTATCTGGATCGGTTGGATCGCGATGCGGAGTGGAAACGGAGATGGGCGAGGTCGGAGGAAATATGAAGGAGTGTTCCCCCGCTCGCCCGTCATTCCCCTTATATAGCGGTTGTTACCCGCCAATTTTGGGAGCCGTTACTACGCGGTGATTACGCCGAAAGTTACCGTTGGATTACCCCAACGGCTAGTTTGACCCCACTTGACGGTCCAACTTCATCCACTCGACTCGTTGCTCCGCGCGACTTGATTATTCGCCGACCCGATCACTACAACAGTGACTGAATATTCGCCGACCCGTTTGCCGAGCTGCGACTAAATCGGTCGCCGTTAGTGCGACTAGAATAACTGGTTTTTCCTTTATCCAGGAGTCCGCCGCCGATTCGACTGGGCGTCCGCATTGGAGCCGTATACACCGACTGCCAGCGACCACCTGCGACCAATCAACGACGGCCTCGGGGACTACTGATGGGGATATGCATACCGGGGTATACCCAGCAGGACGTTTCCGACTGGCCTAGGCGCCTGCGAGTGGGCCTACGGTAACGGCGACTGGATCAAGACCTGGCGTGGACTCGAGCGACTGGAAGCTGAAGGCCTAGGAGCGTAGATAGGCCCAGTCGGATTAGGTTAAACGATTGCTGAAACCTTAACTGATTCGGTTGAGATCTGTAAACCCTAGGGGGTGAGTCTATATAAACCTCCCTAGAGGGCGTGTAGAGGATAAGTTCCATCATCCACCCAAGCGACTCGCTGCCTAGCCGCCGAGCTCGCCCCATTGTACTTCCACCATAATACAATATAGCAGGAGTAGGTCTTTACCCTTCGGGGGGGCGAACCTGGGTAAATCCTTGTGTCTCCACCCTCATCTCGCACCGCAGATGGCTGGCCGCCCTTGCCCCATGTTCTACTACTCGCTGCCGATTGCAGCATCTGCCGTGGTCATTCCCACGACATAACTTGTAATAACTAATCTAGGATAATATATCTATATTAGGGTTTAATCATGTTCTATCCACCAATGTCACTTATACATGATATAAGCATTCAATCTTGGTGAATAAGGTATGGTCATTATAATCCTTTGATCCTTTATGGTTCAGGTTTCCAGTTGGCTAAACAAGGCTTCCATCCATACAACATTACAGTTGTATTATAATTATCTTCTGTTTAGCTCTATTGAATTAAGAGATATAATTCATTGACTATACCTACTTGATCCAATAGGACTACTCCTGGTAACTATCTTCAGGATTCATCCTTGTAATCTTCTTTATTACCATATAATTATATATTCCAGTAACTCTTCTATCATTTCAGGAGTGAGTTAACTCCATCAATTATCATATGGATCTTATTCTCTTCCAACTCTCCCATCCTATAAATGATATTCAAATCTAGCATTACTATTTACCTCTTTTTTACTTCTTTCTTTATAGGCCTTAAGGGGATGCTATGATGTGGTCAAGATTTGATAGATTAAGAGTTGGTGAATCAATAGTTGATTACTCAACATTGATGAACAACAGATATTGGAATATGATTCCAATAGGAATGGTAAAGATTGGTATGGACAAAAATATATATGGTGAATGATCTGGATTTGGTTTCTTTCCGACTCAATATCACTAAAGAAGTAGGGTTAGGTATTACCATGATACTCATGGTATAAGTAGATGGGGTTAAGATAGATCAAGATTTAGTTGTTGCATTACTATTACTTAAGTTATGTTTATAACTTGGTATTCATGAGTTGTATATTGAATACTAGGATATGATTACTTAAGCATCAAATATAAATCATTAAGTAATGTATTAGGGTTAAACATTTATTACATTTGATCTACCCTTAGATCAAATCTCCCTTACCCAAAATAAGGTTTTAGCAAAGGTCATATTGAAACTTATCGCAGTCAACTTGATGATCTACTTCAATTCCATCAAGTTGAGAGAAGCTTCAAACACTTTGACAGGTTTTTTTATATTTAAAAGCGCGGAAATTATTCGGATTTTCTATGCATGAATGCAATGCACACATCTGTGTTCAGCTTTTAAAAGCGCGGAAATTATTCGGATGTTACAACCGTCGTCAAGCCTTGCACAAGCGTACTCATTAAACCAAAAATACCAGATGCAAAACTACCAACAAGATTCGACATATATGACTTTTGCTGCATAAATAAAAAGAAAAGAAACAACAAAACATTTAGAAAACAAAAGCAAACAAAGTAACATGACCAAAAAAGATCAGTATAATATCAACATCCTAAAATCTTACCTCATTTGAACAACCAGGGTCTGCGCAAGTGTCAAAACATTTGTTGAACCCTTGGGCACCACCAAAAAGTCCAAAGCTTATGCCATGCCGAGGTTTCAACTGCACAAACAAAAAATACAGAATTAGCAAATGTGATCAACCAGTTTTCTACATATTACCCACCTTACTCACATTGTGACCTACATGTTAGCACCCAATAAACACATAAGTTACCCACTGTTTATACTGAATGTGATCAAGTAGTTTTATAAAATGTTACCAACCCTTAAACATAAAAGTTATCCACAACATAAAAACCCATATGTTACAAAAATGTATAACCTAGCTCCAGCTTTCCATATCCCTTTCCATCATTCTACAGATCAGCCTTCAACACTTGATAAATTAGCTCTCTTGACCATATGTTCACAGCATACCGCCCTTCCGGCAAATCAATATCCAACCCGCTAACATCAAGTGAGTCAACATAAAGCAGCTACAAAAAAAATTAAAAAACCAGAAAAGAATACAATCAATACACTAACTAAAACATAAAACAAATTTGAATATAGAAGGTAATATTGAAACAATTTAAAAACAACAATGTGTACCTGCAAGAGAAAAAGGCAATCTTGCGTATGAGTACCCTTATAAAGCTCCTCGTGCAGTTGGTCAACGGCAAATTTGCACCACTGGAACTTGGACACATTTCCAATGTTGTGCTGAAATTAGATAATGGAAAAGAAGCTACCAACATAACATCAAAACTTATGCATATGTTACACACCACCACAAACCTAAAACAAAAATGTTACCACCCCTATAACACACTGGTTATCATCACAACAAACAGAAAGTTATCAACACAATAACATATAAGTTACCAGCCAAGATAGATATTAAAAAGAACAGACACGACAAGAGAAACTAACCATGATAGGGTAGCACTTATGGCAAACATGGTTCCGGGTGGTCAGTGACAGAAGTGTGTACACAATGTACATGACATATACTTGCTTGCTCATCGCCATATGAATTCATATCCTCAAGATTTCAAAAACTCGAGTTCTCAAAGGGGTGCCACCATCATCAGGAAAAACAAGAGGGGCAAGGGCACCCTGAATTTGTGGATGCATAATATGGGACCATGTCAACACCCGGATTTTTAATCCCAGATGCCTGTTATGCCATACATCGCAATCCCAGGATTACCATTTTTGCGAGACATAACAGAATTGGATACCATAGTACATCATCCATTACAAACCGTACATAAGTTCTTACACAAATAGGGATCTCATGATCCAGTTCTTAATACAACTTCAAACAGCAGAATACGTAATAATAACGGTAGCATAGGCGAAGCTCCATCTTTGGGGTCACAGGCAATGCTGACGATGGGAGATGATCCTAGTTGTCGTAACCTTCCTGGGGTCCATCTTCCAGGTACTCCTCTTCATAGTCTGGCCATGGGAATAGCCAGGGACAAAGCCATGAGTACTCTTTAAGTACTCGCAAATTAATACTAACAAGTAAAAGGGTTTTTGGTAATAGGACACTAGGCTCTAGGGTTGTTTTGCAAAAGCCAGATTTATCTCTACTAAGTTTGGAAGCAACGAATGCTAGTTAAGGTTTTATAACACCTAAGTGGGAACTTGTATCTCATGCCACAACCCTGTTGTGGTCAAGTCAAAGTCTCAATTCATTTCACAAGTCTTTTGAAAAGTCTGACGGGGGAACAGATATGGCCTAATCTGTCCATAATCATGACGCGACTATTCGAATAGTTTGACACTGCAGAGATTGTACACTTTCACCACAACATTCGATACATCCGTCAGAACAAATCCTGAATTCACCATACTCGGTATCACGGATAATCAATCCTAACCTTTCAATTACACGCCCTAGTATAAGCACCTCTCCTGTGAGTTTGGCCTCCCAACCATGACCAATTGTCATCTTGGGTACTGCACAGGTGGACAATCTTCACAAGGTAGCCTCAGCTCAGACCTTGGCCGTGAGGGAACTAATACTAAGATATATAAGTTTCCAGCCAAGCCCTACCCAATTCTCGGGTATTGTGGTTGTACGGTAAAATTGGAATGGTATCGCATCCAGACAACCATCAGTTTTATAAAGGGCTAAGGCTCATGCCTCAACATTTTCATCACCAAAACTCATCTGGTGTTTGGAAATACATGTCCAAAACATCTCAGTAGAATGATCCATCATTATAAGGTTTTCATAACCATTTTTCCACCAAGTATTCCCATCTAAAGTTGATCAAGTTTTATGCTTAGCACTAGCATCTACAAGTGGGGATGAGTACTAGTGAGGGGTGGTAAAATAGTGGAGTTTCAACTAAGTACAACCTTATATCATAGGATGATATCAAGGTTTCTAACTTAGGCCAAATTTTATGCTCTTTATGCAACCTTCAATTATCTTTCTAGTATCCACCATTTATTCCAGTACTCTCTAAGTAAGAGCTTTGATAAATAAATCAAGTAATAAACTTGCAAATAAAACTAGGATTGGGTTATCAAGTGGTTATGATCCTATATGCTTTAAGGCATATAGTGGCATGGTAGCAAGCAAGTAGTAGCTTGCATAGGTCAACTTGATTAGTAAGGCTTGCAAGCATTGGCTTGCACAATATCAGTATAATCTTGCATTAGTAGGGTATCTTGCAAGTGTTAGCTTGCACATTCAACTAGTAGTATTAGTCTTGCCTTGTGCAGAGCAGTGGTTGAAGTTCTCCTCGGATTCTTCTTCGTAGTATCCTCCTTCCTCCTCGTATCCTTGGTCGGTACTAGCGTCTATAAATAAATACGATGTACACAATCACCAAACAATACTTAACTACTTGCAATCATCACACAAAAGGGTCCTATAGATGATCTAACATCATCACTAACATTACAAGATTAAAGTATGGTTCAATTCCTTTTATTTTTAGAAAAGTAATTTCTACTCATTGAAAAACTACTTAAGATTTAATATTCTCCAAACCAAACATGGGATCATGTTGACACATGTCATCACCACATATTTTAGTTCATGGGAATGTGTTTTAAAGTGGTGTCACAATTTAATAGGTTTTACCCTTTTATTTTAATTAATTAAAGTGGCTAGAAATGCCTATGTGGCATTCTTTTTATTACTTGATCAATATTTCTGTAAGTAAACCTATATATTTTTATATATTATGAAAGGTATGGTTAAATGTGATTTTTGAGTGTTGGAATCAACTCAAAAGCTATTATGGTTTTAATTTGAAAAATGTTTGAATGCAGAAAAGCTTCTGCCTTGTTATTTTTGCCAAGGGTGATCTACAGATCCAAATGACTTGAATCCAACGGGCTTGGATTCAGCATTCCCAGACCTTTCTAACAAAATTGGTTTCATTCAATTTGGTGCGTTGAATCGATCTGGGTTGATTTTTAAAACTGGGTACAGAAGTGTGTTTGAACTAAAATGGAAAAGGTTTAATTCAAATAACTGGGCTGCGCGGTAAGCGATACTAGGCTGGCCTGCTAAGCGCAGCGCTTCCACGGGCTGTTTAAGTGGTTGTCCCCACGCGTCAGCGAGACAGGGGGTGCGAAACGGTATGGGGCGATGTGGTGCGTTCGATCTGGTTCTAATCCAACGGCTGAGGGTCATCATCGACGTTGGGCAACACCGGCGAGAAAGAAACCTAGCGCGGCTAGTGGGGGTCGTTGGGGGCTCACCGGAGTTCAGGCGAGGGTCGGTGAGGCGGGCGAACGACGAAGTCGATGACGGTGAACCTGCTGGTACCGGCAGCTTCTCCTGGGGTGGCTCCAATCGCTGGCTCCCTTCTTCTCCAGCAGCGGCGGGCTCCGGTGAAATTCCGGCGATGCACTGCTCGCCTTGCTCCGGGAACGGGGTGGAATGGTCAGTGAGGAGAGGGGAGTGACATGGTGTGCTCAATTCGGCTGGGGGTGGCCTCTATTTATAGTCGCGGCGACGAGACCGAACGGGATGGGCAGGCGACGGTGGCAACATGGCTACGGGCTGTTAGAGGCATGGCCGGCGGTGGCGATCGCTTGGTGGTCTCCTGGCGATGCTCTACGGCTTTAATGCGCGTGTAGGGGCGGTGCGGTTTGGTCTGGAACGCGCGATGCTCTACGCGGCAGAGGCGGCGTCTTCGACGGCGAGCTGTGGCTGTGCGGCATGGCGCGGCGAATGGGGATGTCTGGCGGTCTCCTGGGTCGGTGGCGATCATGTATTCACGCGGCGAGGGCGGCGCGCGGTCTGTGGGCTTCGCTCGAGCGTGGCGCTCTGGCGCATGCTCGGCACGGCCGGGCGTAGCCGCGCGTGTGGTCCAGGGGTTGGCAAGGTTCGAGCGTTGGACAGGGAGTGGCGGTGGACGGTGGGTGCCTCCTAGACAAGGTTGGCACGGCTAAATCTTCCCCTAGCTCGCTGTCTCCACTGGGGTGGCATGGTGAGCTTCGGCTGTTCACCATTGATGTCATTGCCCAGCTTACAGTGAGGCTAGTACTTGGTTTAACTTGCTAGATGATCTACTGAGATGGTTGTGAGCTAGAGAGGGAACAAGTTAGGCTTCAATCACTGCTCACAATAGTGTTTAGGATTTTGATGATTTGTGTCTGCCAAGTGTTTGATGAAATGGCCACAAGAATTCAAGTTTTGAATTTTGAAAAGATTTTTGGTAGGTGTGCTAGGTTGGTGCTGGTGAGTCTGCAGATGCTTGGGTTTTGAAAGTTGAGCTTGTTTGAGTGGTTTTTGAAAAAGTGGGATCTTCCCATATGATAAAGATTCAATTTTGAATTGTCATTTAAACCATGTATTTGAAAGTTTCTGGATGATCACAAAGTGGGCCTTGATACTTTGTTATGAGTACAATCAAGGGGTGCAAAGATCTAGAAAAGTTTCTGTTAGGTTCTGAAAGTTTGAGACAGCCAAAGTAGGCATGGGAGTTAAATTGGTCAAAATGACCATTCCTTTATTTTATTTGTTTTGATTTACTTGTCTTTGGGAAAAGTGTGGGAAATTTTTAGATGATGTTTATTTCACCTAAGCATCCATTTACAAGCAAAGGAACACACAAACAAGTTGGTTCAAAAGAATTTCAAATGAAATGCATACACATATGCATGCTTTCATAATTTTATTTAGAAAAGTTTTTGTTAACCCTAATTTTGAGGATTAGAGTTTGATGATCCAAGTTTAGTATTTTTGGGATGTTACAAACCTTCCCCCCTTAAACAAAATCTCGTCCCGAGGTTTGAAAAAGGATGAAAAAGATTACCTTGGATTGGAAGAGATCAGGAAACTCTGTCCTGATGTGATCTTCGCGCTCCCAGGTAGCTTCCTCTTCTGTGTGGTTGCTCCACTAAATCTTGAGAAACTTGATGCTTCGGGTTCGGGTAGTTCTGAAAGCTTCTTCCAAAATACGGATGGGTACTTCGGGATAGGTCAGCTCATCGTTGATCTCTATGTCCGGTGATTGATATTTTTAAACACTTCGGTCTTCTCTCGGACTTTGGGGCACTTGCGACGTAACGAGATATGGAACACATTGTGCATGGCTGACATCACTTCAGGTAGTTCCAATTGATACGACACTTCTCCTCGATGGTTCAGAATCTTGAAAGGTCCAATATATCTGGGGGCTAACTTTCCTTTGAGTTGGAAACGCTGCATTCCCTTCAATGGCGACACTTTCAGATAAACAAAATCTCCTAGGTTGAAGGCGAGGTCTCGACGTCTCTTGTCGGCGTAACTCTTCTATCTGGATTGGGCGGTCTTGAGGTGCTCACGAATCTTGTGAACCTTCTCTTCTGCTTCTCGTAGGATGTCAGGTCGGAAAATCTAACTCTCTCCTACTTCCGACCAGTTCAAAGGGGTGCGACACTTCCTTCCGTACATGAATTCAAATGGGGTCATTTGCAAACTAGCCTGATAAATGTTATTGTATGAGAATTCTGCAAACGGCAGACATTCTTCCCACTTGGATCCATATTATAACACACATGCTCTCAGCATATCTTCGAGTATTTGATTTACTCGCTCCGTTTGTCCATCGGTCTGAGGGTGATACGCGGTGCTGAAATCTAGGCGGGTTCCTAAACCTTCTTGGACTTTCTTCCAGAATCTCGAGGTAAACTGAGTTCCTCGATCCGATACGATGTTCTTGGGGACTCCATGCAAACTAACTATTCTAGCGATGTATAACTCTGCTAGCTTCGAACTCTGATATGTGGTCTTGACGGGCAAGAAATGGGCGACTTTGGACAATCTGTCCACTATGACCCAGATAGAGTCATTTCCCCTACTAGAAGTAGGTAGTCCAGTGATAAAGTCCATTCCAACGGAATCCCATTTCCATTCCGGAATCTGTAAGGGTTGCAACAATCTAGCGGGTCTTTGATGTCCTGCCTTGACTCGCTGACAAATATCACACTTGGCGATATAGCTTCCAATTTCTCTCTTCATCTTATGCCACCAAAATTGCTCTTTCAAATCTTGATACATCTTCGTTCCTTCGGGGTGGATAGAATAAAGAGTATCATGAGCTTCCTTCAAAATAAATTCTTTCAACTCAGAATCTGCTGGTACACAAAGGCGTCATTTGTACCACAGAACTCCTTCTTCGTCTTAGGTGAATCCGGGTACTTTGCATGTACCGATACAACGCTTGATTCCGTCGATACTAGAATTTCCTTTCTGCGCCTCTTTGATCTGACTGATCAAAGTGGGCTGGAGTTCTATGCTAGCCAAAAATCCTTCACTCACTAATTCTATTCAAAAATCTTCCATTTCTTTGTGCAGGCTTGGTTGCTCCTTCAAAATCATGGAGTTCAAGCGGCACGGCAATCTGCTAAGGGCATCTGCTACCACGTTGGCTTTACCAGGGTGATAGTGAATGTCCAGATCGTAATCCTTGATTAGCTCAATCCATCTCCTCTGTCTCATATTCAGCTCCTTCTGAGTGAATATATACTTCAGACTCTTGTGATCCGAATAAATCTCACAACGATTTCCCATCAGGTAATGTCTCCATGTCTTCAGGGCTAGAACGATGGCTGCGAGCTAGAGGTCATGGGTTGGGAAATTTTGCTCATGTTGCTTCAATTTTCGAGATAGATAAGATATAACTTTGCCTTCTTGCATTATCACACATCCGAGACCGATCTTGGATGCATCACAATACACATCGAAGGGCTTCGTAATATCCGGCATGATCAAGATGGGGGCTGAAATCAATCTTCTCTTGAGTTCTTGAAAACTTGCTTCACATTTGTCGGTCCATTCAAACTTCTTGTCCTTGTTCAGCAATTGGGTCATGGGTCTGGCGATACTCGAGAATCCTACTACGAATTTGCGGTAATATCCCGCCAATCCGAGAAATGCACGAACTTGGGTTTGAGTGGTTGGGGCTTGCCAATCTTCTACATCTTTCACTTTTGCAGGGTCAACGGCAATTCCTCCGGCTGATACAATGTGACCGACGAATCCTACCTCCTGTAACCAGAATTCACATTTGCTAAACTTTGCATACAGCTAATGCTCTCTAAGGGTTCCAAGAATGGTCCTTAGGTGTAGCTCATGTTCTTCTTCTGATTTGGAATAAATCAGAATGTCATCAATGAAAACAACGACAAACTTATCCAGGAAGTCCATAAAAATATTATTCATGAGATTCATTAAATAAGCGGGGGCATTGGTTAATCCAAAAGACATGACAGTATACTCATATAATCCATATCTTGTGGTAAAGGCAGTCTTTGGAATATCCTCTGCGCGAATTTTGAGTTGATGATAGCCAGTCCTAAGATCAATCTTAGAAAACACTTTGGCACCGGTCAACTGATCAAACAAATCTTCTATATTGGGCAAGGGGTACTTGTTCTTGATGGTGACATCATTCAACTTCCGATAATCCGTACACAAACGGTTACCTCCATCTTTCTTGTCCACAAACAAGACAGGTGATCTCCATGGTGACGCACTTGGTTGAATCAATCCAATTTGCAGCATGGCATCCAGTTTCTTCTTCAGTTCTGCTAGCTCTGACGGGTTCATACTATATGGTCTCTAGGCTATGGGTCCTATTCCGGGGATTAGTTCAATGATAAACTCGATATCCCGATCTGGGGGCATACCGGGCAAAACATCTGGAAATACATCGGGGTATTCACAGACTATCCGGACTTGGTCAATGGTAGGTTGGGCTATACTCTTGTTACATTTGAATTGGCGAGGTAAGGTTTCAGATATATGCTCGACTGATATTCCGGCTGTACTGGTCATGGTTATGGCTTTCTTGGCACAGTCAATCAATCCTTTATGTTTGGACATACAATCCATTCCTAGTACTACTTACAAACCTTTAGTTCCGAGTACTATCAGATTAGCATAAAATCTATGCCATGGATTCGGATAGGGACGGCTTTGCAAATTTGCCTAGCCTTGGTGGTTGATCCGGGAATTTGAACAATCATGACATGCTTCAATTTGGTTGGTTGAATTTTACTAGTGCATGCAAATTATTCGGTGACAAATGAATGCGATGCACCAGAATCAAACAACACTCTTGCAAGTACTGAATTAACAGAAAACATACCCAGCACGACGTGTGGCGCTTCCTGAGCTTCTTCAGCATGCATGAGAAAAAGACGGCCATTGCGGTTGAGTGAATTTCCTGGGGAAAATCTTCTTCCGGGCTGAACACGACGTTGTTGGTGAGCTGGGACATTGGCATGGGGTGCTGCGGCATTCTTCTTGTTGGGGCACTCGTTGGAATAGTGGCCTTTATTTCCACAGTCATAACAAGTCACTTGCGACTTGTCCTTTGCTGCTACAGGCACAACATTGCTTCCAGTCCTCGGGGCAGTGTTGGTGTTGGGTGTAGCATTGTTATTGTTGAACTTGGGTGGGGCACGATTGAAATTGTTAGAGTTGTCGGGGTTATTGTGATTTCCTCCGGGTCTAGGATTTCCACGGTTGGGATAGGTCGGACGGTTCATCGGGGGTCTGTTGGTTCTTGGGGCAAATCCTGGAGATGGGTTAGGGCGATACTTTGGGGTCTGATGGGTTCCTGGCCGATGCATCATGCGACGCTTGCGGTTCTCGTTGGCTTGGTTGATCTGTCCTTCCATCTGGATAGCAGAGTCTATAAGGGCTTCAATATCGGTAAAGGGGATATTGACTAACACCGTCTGCATCTCATCATGCAGACCATTCAAGAATCTCTCCTTCTTCTTGGCTTCGGTGTCAATCTCATCCGGGGCATACCTAGCTAATGACAAGAATTTATCACGGTATTCCACTACGGTCATCCTTCCTTGCTTCAGCTCTCTGAACTCGTCTCTCATACTCTTGATCAAACCCGGCGGCACATGGGTTCTGCTAAACTTGACCTTGAATTCCTCCCAGATCATCATCTGGCCTCCGGTCAATGCGCGAACACTGTTCCACCATGCCCGAGCATCTCCGGCTAGATAGTGGGTGGCGAACAGAACTTTCTCGTTGGCTTCCACTCCGGCGAATTCTAGGTTATTTTCCATGGTTTGCAGCCAATCATCGGCGTCTAGGGGCTCTTCTGACTTAGTGAAAACAGGTGGGTTGGTATTCTGGAAATTCTTGAGCTTAGATCCATGGTTGTCCTTATTTCCGTGGCCTTGGTTGTTGTGGGCAAGCTGAGCTATCTGTTGCAGGGTGGCTAGGTTGGATTGACGTTCCTCTCTTTCAGCTTCACGGTCAGAAGTCAACATTTGCAGGATCTGCAACATCGGGTCCGGGGATGAACCACTTCCTCCACGTGGCATCTGAAGGTTGAGATAGATCGTGAGAAAAGAGGGAAATTCTAAGGTTTTGGGTCTTTGAAAAGTTTTTAAAGTTGGACTCAGATTTTTCTAGCAACTTGCTCTTTCATTCATTCATAGCACACGATACAACACACACCACAACAAAGAAAAGCAGATGGTTTTAAGAACCATTCTGAAAACTACGATACAGTGGGACCGAATACTACTCACTACGCTAGTGCTCAAGTGGTACTACTCCTCGGAATTGGTGGCTTCGTCATCTTCATCATCATCAATGAAGGCGAAATCATCCTCATCGGTGAAGAAATCCATAGCCTGATCCTCCAGAAAAGCATCATCATCGCTGAGATAGGAGTAGGGGTCCCCACGAAGGTCCTCTCCGGCATTCTCCCTTTCTTCCAACTGCATGTCTCTCTCGTGGATGGTCTCCTCCAAATATGAGATGCGGTGGCGAAGACGGGCAATGATGTGCTCCTTCTTGTCGAGCTGACGGCGGCGAGACTTGCGATCCTTCGCTAGCATGGAGATGGTTTGATCCTTCGTCTTGATGATGGCAGACTTGTGGTTGGAGTAGTCACGGCAGTTATCCAACTCCTGCTATAGATCGTACATCATGAAGCTAAGGTGGTCCAATTGAGTCTTCAGCTCAGGGTGGTATGGTGCTTCCAGTGGTTGTCCATTTGCATCACGCCTCGGGCAAAACTCAAAGCGAGTTCCCTTGATCTAATTGATGCTCTGGCCACACAGACGGGCAAGACTTTCCTGCATGGCCCTGGCAAGTCCATCGAGCCAGTTGTTCTCTCTCAAGGTAAACTGAATTTCCTCAGCAGTGGGAGGTTCAATCTTTCCTCGGAGACTTGCAACAATTAGCCACTGCAGATCTTCTCCACCTTGATCATTGAGCTGAGCTCCGAAGAACTCGGGGTGCGGACGCTCCATAAGTTCCAAAAGCTGGTCCAAATCCCTCTCAAAGATAAGGTCTCCTCCATTCCCCAACTGATAAAACTTGCTGTACTTCACGTACATCAATAAGAATATAGGGTGAGTAAGTTAGTAGAGTGATCAAGTGTGTCAAATTTTATGTATTTTGCAAGAATTTTTGAGGAACGTGAATTTTCATGAAAGAATCAAAGGGATAAGAATGAGAATAAGTTTTTGTAAATATTTGTTTTCTTTGGTTTTGAAACTATGTTTTTGATTCAAACGTCCAGTCTAACTAGGGTTTCCTATGGTCAGGATGGATCTGATACCAACTTGTCAACACCCGGATTTTTAATCCCAGATGCCTGTTATGCCATATATCGCAATCCCACGATTACCATTTTTGCGAGACATAACAGAATTGGATACCATAGTACATCATCCATTACAAACCGTACATAAGTTCTTACACAAATAGGGATCTCATGATCCAGTTCTTAATACAACTTCAAACAGCGGAATACGTAATAATAACGGTAGCGTAGGCGAAGCTCCATCTTCGGGGTCACAGGCAATGCTGACGATGGGAGATGATCCTAGTTGTCGTAACCTTCCTTGGGTCCATCTTCCAGGTACTCCTCTTCATAGTCTGGCCATGGGAATAGCCAGGGACAAAGCCATGAGTACTCTTTAAGTACTCGCAAACTAATACTAACAAGTAAAAGGGTTTTTGGTAATAGGACACTAGGCTCTAGGGTTGTTTTGCAAAAGCCAGATTTATCTCTACTAAGTTTGGAAGCAACGAATGCTAGTTAAGGTTTTATAACACCTAAGTGGGAACTTGTATCTCATGCCACAACCCTGTTGTGGTCAAGTCAAAGTCTCAATTCATTTCACAAGTCTTTTGAAAAGTCTGACGGGGAACAAGATGGCCACCTAATCGTCCATAATCATGACGCTGCTATTCGAATAGTTTGACACTCTGCTGAGATTGTACACTTTCACCACAACATTCGATACATCCGTCAGAACAAATCCTGAATTCACCATACTCGATGCGATAATCAATCCTAACCTTTCAATTACACGCCCTAGTATAAGCACCTCTCTTGTGAGTTTGGCCTCCCAACCATGACCAACTGTCATCTTGGGTACTGCACAGGTGGACAATCTTCACAAGGTAGCCTCAGCTTAGACCTTGGCCGTGAGGGAATACTAAGGTATATAAGTTTACAGTCAAGCCCTACCCAATTCTCGGGTATTGTGGTTATACGGTAAAATTGGAATGGTATCGCATCCAGACAACCATCAGTTTTATAAAGGGCTAAGGCTCATGCCTCAACATTTTCATCACCAAAACTCATCTGGTGTTTGGAAACACATGTCCAAAACATCTCAGTAGAATGATCCATTATTCTAAGGTTTTCATAACCATTTTTCCACCAAGTATTCCCATCTAAAGTTGATCAAGTTTTATGCTTAGCACTAGCATCTACAAGTGGGGATGAGTACTAGTGAGGGGTGGTAAACTAGTGGAGTTTCAACTAAGTACAACCTTATATCATAGGATGATATCAAGGTTTTGAACTTAGGCCAAATTTTATGCTCTTTATGCAACCTTCAATTATCTTTCTAGTATCCACCATTTATTCCAGTACTCTCTAAGTAAGAGCTTTGATAAAGAAATCAAGTAATAAACTTGCAAATAAAACTAGGATTGGGTTATCAAGTGGTTATGATCCTATATGCTTTAAGGCATATAGTGGCATGGTAGCAAGCAAGTAGTAGCTTGCATAGGTCAACTTGATTAGTAAGGCTTGCAAGCATTGGCTTGCACAATATCAGTATAAGCTTGCATTAGTAGGGTATATTGCAAGTGTTAGCTTGCACATTCAACTAGTAGTATTAGGCTTGCCTTGTGCAGAGCAGTGGTTGAAGTTCTCCTCGGCTTCTTCTTCGTAGTATCCTCCTTCCTCCTCGTATCCTTAGTAGGTACTAGCGTCTATAAATAAATACGATATACACACCAAACAATACTTAACTACTTGCAATCATCACACAAAAGGGTCCTATAGATGATCTAACATCATCACTAACATTACAAGAATAAAGTTTGGTTTAATTCCTTTTATTTTTAGAAAAGTAATTTCTACTCATTGAAAAACTACTTAAGATTTAATATTCTCCAAACCAAACATGGGATCATGTTGACACATGTCATCACCACATATTTTAGTTCGTGGGAATGTGTTTTAAAGTGGTATCACAATTTAATAAGGTTTTACCCTTTTATTTTAATTAATTAAAGTGGCTAGAAATGCCTATGTGGCATTCTTTTTATTACTTGGTCAATATTTCTGTAAGTAAACCTATATATTTTTATATATTCTGAAAGGTATGGTTAAATGTGATTTTTGAGAGTTGGAATCAACTCAAAAGCTATTATGGTTTTAATTTGAAAAATGTTTGAATGCAGAAAAGCTTCTGCCTTGTTAGTTTTGCCAAGGGTGATCTACAGATCCAAATGACTTGAATCCAACGGGCTTGGATTCAGCATTCCCAGACCTTTCTAACAAAATTGGTTTCATTCAATTTGGTGCACTGAATGGATCTAGGTTGATTTTTGAAACTGGGTACAGAAGTGTGTTTGAACTAAAATGGAAAAGGTTTAATTCAAATAACTGGGCTGCATGGAAGCGACATCGCCGGCCTGCTAAGCAAGGCCTTCGCGGGTTGTTTAAGTGGTTTTGCCCACGCGTCAGTGAGACAAGGGGTGCGAAACGGTATGGGGCGATGTGGTGCGTTCGATCTGGTTCTAATCCAACGGCTGAGGGTCATCGTCGACGTTGGGCAACGCCGGCGAGACAGAAACCTAGCGCGGCCAGTGGGGGTCGTTGGGGGCTCACCGGGGTTCAAGCGAGGGTCGGCGAGGCGGGCGAACGAGGAAGTCGACGACGACGAACCTCCTGGTATCGACAGCTTCTCCTGGGGCGGCTCCAATCGCTGGCTCCCTTCTTCTCCAGCAGCGGCGGGCTCCGGTGAAATTCTGGTGATGCGCTGCTCGCCTTGCTCCAGGAACGGGGTGGAATGGTCAGTGAGGAGAGGGGAGTGAGATGGTGTGCTCAATTCGGCTGGGGGTGGCCTCTATTTATAGTCGCGACGACGAGACCGAACGGGATGGGCAGGCGACGGTGGCAACATGGCTACGGGCTGCTAGAGGCATGGCCGGCGGTGGCGATCGCTTGGTGGTCTCCTGGCGATGCTCTACGGCTTTAATGCGCGTGTAGGGGCGGTGCGGTTTGGTCTGGAACGCGCGATGCTCTGCGCGGCAGAGGCGGCGTCTTCAACGGCGAGCGGTGGATGTGTGGCATGGGGCGGCGAATGGGGATGTCTGGTGGTCTCCTGGGTCAGTGGCGATCATGTATGCACGCGGCGAGGGCGGCGCGCGGTCTATGGGCTTCGGTCGAGCGTGGCGCTCTAGCGCATGCTCGACACGGTTGCTGGCGAGCTGGGCACGGTCCGTGCGTGTGGTCCAGGGGTTGGCAAGGTTCGAGCGTTGTATAGGGAGTGGCGGTGGATGGTGGGCTGCCTCCTAGACAAGGTTGGCACGGCTAAATCTTCCCCTAGCTCGTTGTCTCCACTGGGGTGGCATGGTGAGCTTCGGCTGTTCACCATTGATGTCATTGCCCAACTTACAGTGAGGCTAGTGCTTGGTTTAACTTGCTAGATGATCTACTGAGATGGTTGTGAGCTAGAGAGGAAACAATTTAGGCTTCAATCACTGCTCACAATAGTGTTTAGGATTTTGATGATTTGTGTCTGCCAAGTGTTTGATGAAATGGCCGCAAGAATTCAAGTTTTGAATTTTGAAAAGATTTTTGGTAGGTGTGCTAGGTTGGTGCTGGTGAGTCTGCAGATGCTTGGGTTTTGAAAGTTGATCTTGTTTGAGTGGTTTTTGAAAAAGTGGGATCTTCCCATATGATAAAGATTCAATTTTGAATTGTCATTTAAACCATGTATTTGAAAGTTTCTGGATGATCACAAAGTGGGCCTTGATACTTTGTTATGAGTACAATCAAGGGGTGCAAAGATCCAGAAAAGTTTCTGTTAGGTTCTAAAATTTTAAGACAGCCAAAGTAGGCATGGGAGTTAAATTGGTCAAAATGACCATTCCTTTATTTTATTTCTTTTGATTTACTTGTCTTTGGGAAAAGTGTGGGAAATGTTTAGATGATGTTTATTTCACCTAATCATCCATTTACAAGCAAAGGAACACACAAACAAGTTGGTTCAAAAGAATTTCAAATGAAATGCATACACATATGCATGCTTTCATAATTTTATTTAGAAAAGTTTTTGTTAACCCTAATTTTGAGGATTAGAGTTTGATGATCCAAGTTTAGTATTTTTGGGATGTTACAGACCGGCTCTTCACCAAGCGTCAACCCTAAACAACTGAATATAGTATCCTCATTAAGGGGTATCCTTCCTCGACCCGGCATAACAAATTCATGTGTGTGCTTGTCATATAAACTAGCAAATCAAGTCATAACTTCGTCGTGCAGTGATGAGCACTTGATATCTAGCAAACTGTCAAGCTCCATTGCTTTAATTGCTGCCTTCTATTCATTTGATAAAAATTCCAATAAACTGGTCACAGCACAAGGAGATGCCCCTGTTACGTTTACGGGTAGACTGTTTTTCACCCAATCACCCTCGACAACATCACCAACAGCCTTCCGTTTTCTTGGCATCGTGGCCACTACAAACAATTTATAATGAAAACATAAATACAAAACTCAACCACAAAAAACACAATGGTACACACAAACATTACACCTAGGCAATCTAATGTTATCATACCAACAGGACATAAGTTATCCATACCAGTGCACATATATTATCATGCACTTTGCTTAAAAGTAACTAACAGAACATAAACAAAAAGTTAGCAGATACATGACTAGTACTGTTGTTATCAAGGGATCCTCTCCAATGTTACCCATCGCTAGTGCTATTTTTATCAAGAAATCCTAATTTCAAAAGCCTAAAACATTCATAGCGGTGCATCATGATTTATAAATAATTTGTCATGGGCACCCCAACTAGTATAATGTTATCATGCCATCAGTACACAAGTTACCCATTGTAGCATCCCAATTGTCTAACAATTGTAATACTACTTGGTCTAGTAATATAAATGCTACTTCCTACATATAATTGTTGCATCATAATTATATCATGCTCATGTCATCATGTCACCTTGCATTTGAGCATCATATAAAAACCCTTTTTGGTTTGGTTCTTCTCTCATATGCATTGTTAATTGTATTTGCCTCTTGATATTGTATTTGGTTGTTGATATATTGTTTAAATGACCAAGTTGAGTTGGGGGCATATCTTTTATTCCACTCCACCACCCTTTCTTTCACCACCTTATAATTCCACCATCCAACTAAAAATGAGTTTTGCACTTTATTGGGTTTTACCTCTAGCTCATGTGAGTTTGGATGGCTCCACTTACAATTCCACATGCTCCCATATATGCACCATGTTGTTTTCACATTATTGGCATATGAGAGCCACATGGCCACCTTTGCATGCTATGTGAGTGGAACCCCTTGTCAAGCTTTCATATGGTTTAAATATGAATATAAGCTCATGTAGGAATACCATTGGGGTTCATGTTGGCTAGTGGAACATACACACAAGCTTGGCCACCATGTATTCATGCATGATCTTTTATTTAATCCATGTGGTAAACAAGCTCTCTTTTCTTTTGTTGGGCCTTATTCCAAAATTTGGGAAGCTTGCTTATACAAATGCCATGAGATAATCTAGTGGTTTTCACTACTAGAGGAGGCATTTACTATTTATGCATGGCCCATGCAAGTACCACCACATTCTAGTCTTTTGGGTTTTTATTTGAATCTTTGAGTGGATCATCTCCCATCCCTCTCTCCTCTCTTTTGCCACCTCTTGTTTTGGTCATGTTTCAAACCATAGCTACCACCACATCTCTCTCTCTAATCCCTCCTCTCTATCCAAACCCTAACCCTAATCACCTACACCTCTATCACCATCTACCATACCACCTCTCTCTAACCCTAACCCGAGCCACTCCCTCCTACCCTAGCTATCTACCCCCTCCATCCAACCCTAGATCCATGCCAACCCCTCCCTCTCTCTCTCTCTCCCTACCCCTGCTAGGCCGACCCCACCCCGAGCTCCCCTCAACCGCCTGGCCCACCTGCAGTCACTCCCCCATGCCTACCTGCCCCTGCCCTGCCGAGCCAGCTAGCGCACGTGAAGGAGGAGGGAAAAGGTGGCCGAAGCCACCTCTATCCCTAACCACTCCCCCACGGCACCCCCTCTCCTCTCCCGTCCCTATCTACTCCCTCTCTCGCCTCCTGCCTCCCCAGATCTACCCAGGCGCCCGCCCTTCCCTCCCTCCACCACCGACCAACCTTCCGTCGGCCTCCTCGGCTACACTGCATCAGTCGGCGGCTGGCGTCAGGTGTCGAGGAAGACCGAGACATCCACCTACATCACCTGCACACGCCGCTGGAGGAGGAGCCGGACCGCAGCATCTGATGCCGCGAGAAACCCTAGCTCGGGCGGCGTCGCCGTCGCCTTCGCCTCGCCCGATCCAAGCCCTCCGACGACTTCACGGTGAGCCTTTATCCCTCCCTGACATGATCCGCCTCGCTGTCGTCGCCTGTGCTCACCGGTCAAATCGTCGAACGGCCTCGGTGCGCGGCGGCCGACGTCGCCCTCGTTACGCCAAGCGGCAACCTAGCTAGCTCGGCCCGCCTGTCACCACCACTCGAAGCCACCTTGACTGGTACCGCTTCAAGGCGCTCGCGTCGCGGGTTCGATCCCCGTGCGCCGCTCCCTGGCGAGCACCGATCGATCGTCGCAGAGAAGATCCACAGTGGCCGTGTCCTTTTTGCGCTTGAGCCTCGCTTTTTCCCGCTGAACCGCGGTCCGGCCTACCCCGCATGTGAGCCGCCGTGGCGTTTTGCGAAAGCCCTCTGTTTCTCGGGCAGAACCGCACTCCTCACCGAGCCGTGGGCCGACCTCCCTCTCTGCCACGGGCCCGCAACCACCGGGCCCGCTTGTCATCCGTGGGCTAGCGAGCCACGGTGGCGAAAGTTTTTCAGGTGCGTGTGCCTGTCGTGATGGCCCACCCGTCAGTGGCTTGGGTCCAATTCACCTGGGTGTAAGAAGTCCTGGCAAATTTCTGTTAAATAAAAATGTTTTCAGTAAATGTTTAAATTTCAAATTCAAATCTGTTTTTAAATAACTTTTGAAATATAATTCCAAATTAAACATGTAATATATGTTTTGAGATCAGAAAAACGTGAGGATTTAAAATATGGCCTTCAAAATATATTTTGGACACTTTAATTTTCAAGTTGATTAAAATTACACTAAAATGCCCTTTTCCCTTAATTAATTAATAACTTTTGTTTTATAACTCCAAATTTAACAAATAATATGTCTAAATCGATCAGCTCGACGAGACCTTTCTGTTTATGCATTCCATGTTCTGAATTGCAGCATGCATCATATAAATATAAAGTATACAGCAACTTAATTGAGTATAAAATATGATTAAGACTCAATAAAAGGCTTTATTCTTGTATTCCACACCTCACCCATGCCATGCTACTTTATTGCCATGCAAATTGTGCATCATTCATCATGGCATGATTGTTTGCTTGTCGCATTTTATTCGTATGCTTGTGCACTTTATTTATGTTGGCCCTTGTTTGTTTGGTTCTTCTTCGAATAGAAAGGTGGGATTTATCAAGGAACCCAGGAGCACTACCCAGATCCTTCTCTCACTTCAACTGAGCTGCCAGGCAAGCACTACCACATGCTTGCATACATATAGTACCTAATGCCTCTATCTTATTCTTGCATCATTGAGTCGCGATCGCATTAAACTGAATCCCAAGTACTGCATAGCCTTTACTTTTAAACCCCACCGAAGCTTGTTCCTCCATCCCATGAGCCATTACTACAGGAGTTGTTTGAGCCATGCGGGTCGTAGAACAACATGTGTAGGGTATGTGAGTGTCTGATGGATAACGAGGTACCTATACAACTTAACCTGAGTAGTATGGGATAACTAATGAAAGTGGCATCGGTGAGCAATATCTGCTATTTGGTTTTTCATGCTCACTTGTGTCCCGTAGGACCCCTAGTACTTGATTCCTGTTCCTTGAATATTCGCGTTATCCACATCCGGGAGGATTATGGGACCCCCCTGAGACAGAGCTTGATTCATTCTTATTTCTTGGGGCCACAAACTAGTTTGAGGTTTTATTTACTATCATGTAATTATGCCATGCTTTACTGCTTTATTTAAATTGTCAGGTAACGCACTGCATCGCTTAGGATCGTGACACGTTTTATGTGTCGACAAGCCCACCACATTTTCGGGTCCCTCGTTCATACCGTCCCCACAAACCTTGAGTCCGTCTCAAGTCACCTTAACTTCTATGGTAGCTTAATGGGGTGGCACCCTGAAACATTTCTGAATATGGTGATTGCTTTGTCGTGAAGGCCTCGTTGGGTTTTGATTTGGTTTTTCCGAGGTTGATCGAGTGTGTGTTGCTATTTGTGCACCCCTGCAGGGTAAAACTTTCTGAAAGCCGTGTCCGCGGTTATGGACGACTTGGAGCACAGTTTCTCGATCATAGACAAGTATAACTAAAGTACCGCTTTTAATTTGACTAAGTACCTGACTAGTAAATAGTGCAACTCTCATGGAATAGATAATAAAACTGCCAACGGATGGGGGGTTGTTCGTCCGCTTCCTCGTTGGTAAGCGAGGAGGAGGATGGATCTGTTAATATTATTATAATCTGTTATTAATTCACGGACATCCGTCTATCTTTGGTTAGGCGGATGGTTAGCGAGTATCTATAGAATTGTTAGGTATTATCTTTTGCTGCAATTGCGTCACCCAGGTTGTGTCCCCTTTAGAGGCATAAAGACTTGCTAAGTACCCCTAGGGTCTCACACGATAAATTATTTGATTCAGATGAACAAGTACACTCACAAGATGGATACTGGGTGGAGGAGACGGACGATGTTGGCAACGATCATTCAGTGTAGAGATTCCGGGAACGGGGATCCGTGAGATCTGTGGGCGGGATGCGTTTATTTATGGGGCATCTTATGCCGATTTGCTTCTTATCCGTACTCGGATCTTGTTTTCCACTTCCGCCTGATACTCTGATGTTTGATGTATGAGGAGATATCCTAAACTATTATATCTATCTAGGATATTTGGATCTTGCCGTATGGCATTGCAAGATTTCTATTTCTTTTAGATGGAATGGCTCTGAGGACTGTTGTATGGTGGCTTGCATACATACTCATTTGTGTATGTAGTTGATCCCTTCGACTGCCGATTACGCCGCCCGTTCTTGTCCCGATGTTTGGAAATGGTTAGGACGGCCGAAAAGTCTACCTGTGAGTGGCATTTGGGTCCCACCGTACTATTTTAACCATTTCCACTCATCCAGGCTTGTAACTAGGAGCGTAATTCACCGAGGTAGTTACAATTGGTATCAGAGCCATCCCGCCCTTCAGGGTCTCAGCCAAATGGTCGTTGTCAGTCTAGCAAATATTTTTGGTAGCTATGTATACTAGGGAAAAACAAAACGCGAGAGTAGGACTGCTTCCACTTTTCTTCTTACCCACCCACCCACCCTTTTCTGGTAAGGAAGTGTAACGTTTTCAATCCTCTTCTTAAAATTTGGTCTAGTAATATAAATGCTACTTCCTACATATAATTTTTGCATCATAATTATATCATGCTCATGTCATCATGCCACCTTGCATTTGAGCATCATATAAAAACCCTTTTTGGTTTGGTTCTTCTCTCATATGCATTGTTAATTGTATTTGCCTCTTGATATTGTATTTGGTTGTTGATATATTGTTTAAATGCCCAAGTTGAGTTGGGGGCATATCTTTTATTCCACTCCACCACCCTTTCTTTCACCACCTTATAATTCCACCATCCAACTAAAAATGAGCTTTGCACTTTATTGGGTTTTACCTCTAGCTCATGTGAGTTTGGATGGCTCCACTTACAATTCCACATGCTCCCATATATGCACCATGTTGTTTTCACATTATTGGCATATGAGAGCCACATGGCCACCTTTGCATGCTATGTGAGTGGAACCCCTTGTCAAGCTTTCATATGGTTTAAATATGAATATAAGCTCATGTAGGAATACCATTGGGGTTCATGTTGGCTAGTGGCACATACACACAAGCTTGGCCACCATGTATTCATGCATGATCTTTTATTTAATCCATGTGGTAAACAAGCTCTCTTTTCTTTTGTTGGGCCTTATTCCAAAATTTGGGAAGCTTGCTTATACAAATGCCATGAGATAATCTAGTGGTTTTCACTACTAGAGGAGGCATTTACTATTTATGCATGGCCCATGCAAGTACCACCACATTCTAGTCTTTTGGGTTTTTATTTGAATCTTTGAGTGGATCATCTCCCATCCCTCTCTCCTCTCTTTTGCCACCTCTTGTTTTGGTCATGTTTCAAACCATAGCTACCACCACATCTCTCTCTCTCTAATCCCTCCTCTTTATCCAAACCCTAACCCTAATCACCTACACCTCTATCACCATCTACCATACCACCTCTCTCTAACCCTAACCCGAGCCACTCCCTCCTACCCTAGCTATCTACCCCCTCCATCCAACCCTAGCTCCATGCCAACCCCTCCCTCTCTCTCTCCCTACCCCTGCTAGGCCGACCCCACCCTGAGCTCCCCTCAACCGCCTGGCCCACCTGCAGTCACTCCCCCATGCCTACCTCGCCTCGCCGAGCTAAGCGACGTGAAGGGAGGGAAAAGGTGGCCGAAGCCACCTCTATCCCTAACCACTCCCCCACGGCACCCCCTCTCCTCTCCCGTACCTATCTACTCCCTCTCTCTCGCCTGCTGCCTCCCCCAGATCTACCCCAGGGCGCCTGCCGCTCCTTCCCTCCCTCTCCACCACCGATCACCAACCTTCCCGTCGGCCTCCTCGGCTACACTGCATTAGGCGGGCGGCGTCAGTGTCGAGGAAGACCGAGACATCCACCTGCATCACCCTGCACACGCCGCCGCGGAGGAGGAGCCCCGGACCTGCCGCAGTACCGCGATGCCGGCGAGAAACCCTAACTCCGGGCGCGTCTGCGTCGCCGTCGCCCTTCTGCCCCCTGGCCCGATCCAAGCCCTCCGACGACTTCGTGGTGAGCCTTTCTCCCTCCCTGACATGATCCGCCTCGCTGTCGTCGCCTGTGCTCGCCGGTCAAATCGTCGAACGGCCTCGGTGCACGGCGGCCAACGTCGTTCCCTACGCCGACCTAGCTAGCCTCAAGCCCGCCTCGCTCCTCACCACCGAAGCCACGCACTAGTACCGCTTCAGGCGCGTCGCGGGTTCGATCCCCGTGCGCCGCTCCCTGGCGAGCACCGATCGATCATCGCAGAGAAGATCCACATTGGCCGTGTCCTTTTTGCGCTTGAGCCCCTGCCCTTTTTCCTGCCTAAACCCGCGGTCCAGCCTACCCCGCATGTCAGCCGCCCTAGCGTTTTGCAGAAAAGCCCCTCTGTTTCCTCGGGCCGTAACCCGCACTCCCTCACCGAGCCGCGTGGCCGACCTTCCCCTCGGTCACGTGGGCCGCAACCACTGGGCCGCTTGTCATCCGGTGGGCTAGCGAGCCACGTAGCAAAAGCTTTTCCTGCGTGCGTGTGCCATAAGGGCCACCCGTCGCTGGCTTGGGTCCAATTCACCTGGGTGTAAGAAGTCCTGGCAAATTTCTGTTAAATAAAAATGTTTTCAGTAAATGTTTAAATTTCAAATTCAAATCTGTTTTTAAATAACTTTTGAAATATAATTCCAAATTAAACATGTAATATATGTTTTGAGATCAGAAAAATGTGAGGATTTAAAATATGGCCTTCAAAATATATTTTGGACACTTTAATTTTCAAGTTGATTAAAATTACACTAAAATGCCCTTTTCCCTTAATTAATTAATAACTTTTGTTTTATAACTCCAAATTTAACAAATAATATGTCTAAATCGATCAGCTCGACGAGACCTTTCTGTTTATGCATTCCATGTTCTGAATTGTAGCATGCATCATATAAATATAAAGTATACAGCAACTTAATTGAGTATAAAATATGATTAAGACTCAATAAAAGGCTTTATTCTTGTATTCCACACCTCACCCATGCCATGCTACTTTATTGCCATGCAAATTGTGCATCATTCATCATGGCATGATTGTTTGCTTGTCGCATTTTATTCGTATGCTTGTGCACTTTATTTATGTTGGCCCTTGTTTGTTTGGTTCTTCTTCGAATAGACGCTAAGCATGGGATTTATCAAGGAACCCAGGAGCACTACCCAGATCCTTCTCTCGCTTCAACTGAGCTGTCAGGCAAGCACTACCAGATGCTTGCATACATATAGTACCTATTGCCTCTATCTTATTCCTGCATCATTGAGTCGCGATCGCATTAAACTGAATCCCAAGTACTGCATAGCCTTTACTTTTAAACCCCACCGAAGCTTGTTCCTCCATCCCATGAGCCATTACTACAGGAGTTGTTTGAGCCATGCGGGTCGTAGAACAGCATGTGTAGGGTATGTGAGTGTCTGATGGATAACGAGGTACCTATACAACTTAACCTGAGTAGTATGGGATAACTAATGAAAGTGGCACCGGTGAGCAATATCTGCTATTTGGTTTTTCATGCTCACTTGTGTCCCGTAGGACCCCGAGTACTTGATTCATGTTCCTTGAATATTCGCGCTATCCACATCTGGGAGGATTATGGGACCCCCCTGAGACAGAGCTTGATTCATTCTTATTTCTTGGGGCCACAAACTAGTTTGAGGTTTTATTTACTATCCTGTACTTATGCCATGCTTTCTCGCTTTATTTAAATTGTGCGAGGTCGCACTGCATCGCTTTAGGATCGTGACACGTTTTGTATCGACAAGCCCAGTCACATTTTCGGTTCCTACGCTTACGTACCCCCCACAAACCTTGAGTCCGTCTCAAGTCACTAACTTCGCTATGGTAGCTTAATGGGTGGCCTCAAACATTTCTGAACTGGTGATTGCTTTGTCGTGAAGGCCTCGGGTTTTGATTTGGTTTTTCCGAGGTTGATCGAGTGTGTGTTGCTATTTGTGCACCCTGCAGGTAAAACTTTCAAAGCCGTGTCCGCGTTATGGACGACTTGGAGCACAGTTTCTCGATCATAGACAAGTATAACTAAAGTACCGCTTTTAATTTGACTAAGTACCTGACTAGTAAATAGTGCAACTCTCATGGAATGGATAATAAAACTGCCAACGGATGGGGGGTTGTTCGTCCGCTTCCTCGTTGGTAAGCGAGGAGGAGGATGGATCATTAATATTATCTTATAATTGTTGTTATTAATTCACGGACATCCGTCTATCTTTGGTTAGGCGGATGGTTAGCAGTATCTATAGAATTGTTAGGTATTATCTTTTCTGCAATTCGTCACCCAGTTGTGTCCCTTTAGAGGCATAAAGACTTGCCGAGTACCCCTAGGGTCTCACACGATAAATTATTTGATTGATGAGCAGTACACTCACAAGATGGATCTCGGGTGGAGGAGACGACGATGGGCAGCGATCATTCGGTGTAGAGATTCCGAACGGGATCCGTGAGATCTGTGGGCGGGATGCGTTTATTTATGGGGCATCTTATGCCGATTTGCTTCTTATCCGTACTCGGATCTTGTTTTCCGCTTCCGCCTGATACTCTGATGTTTGATGTATGAGGAGATATCCTAAACTATTATATCTATCTAGGATATTTGGATCTTGCCGTATGGCGTTGCAAGATTTCTATTTCTTTTAGATGGAATGGCTCTGAGGACTGTTGTATGGTGGCTTGCATACATACTCATTTGTGTATGTAGTTGATCCCTTCGCCTGCCGATTACGCCGCCCGTTCTTGTCCCGATGTTTGGAAATGGTTAGGACGGCCGAAAAGTCTACCTGTGAGTGGCATTTGGGCCCCACCGTACTATTTTAACCATTTCCGCTCATCCAGGCTTGTAACTAGGAGCGTAATTCACCGAGGTAGTTACACCCATACCGTTACACATATATTATCATGCACTTTGCTCAAAAGTTACCAACATATCATAAACCGAATTTTAAACAGATACATGTCTAGTACTATTGTAATCAATGAATATTATTTAATGTTACCCATGGATAGTGCTATTGTTATCAAGGAATCCTATACAATTTTACCCACTTCATAAACAAAAGTTAGCACATACATGACTAGTACTTTTGTTATCAAGAGATCCTTTCCAATGTTACCCATGGATAGATCTGTTGTTATCAAGAAATCCTATGCAATGTTATCCATGACTAGTGCTATTGATACCAAGGAATCCTATAGATTCTAACCCACTTCAAATAGAATGTATCATAGATTAAATCACAGGAGGCAGCACAGGGAGATTAGTGATTAGATCATGGGGGAAACGACTCACATGGATACATCATCGGAACATCATAACTACATCACACGCAGTAGATCTGGTTAGGGGACAATACTCAAAACTATAGACCAAAGGGAATCAAGGGGCAGTACTCAAACCATTTCAAAAACGGGGGGGGGGGGTCAGGCATGAAGGAGAGCAGCGAAATCAGGGGGCATATCACACACATTACAACTTCCAAGCAACCCTAAACTATAGGACCAACCGGAATCAACGCCGACGATAAAAACGATGGAAATGGAACCGCCGGAAATAGAGTAGAAGAGAGGAGAAGGGTTGGAGCAGTCATGGAGAGAAATCGGAGGAGGACCAAACCTCCGAGCGCACCTGGAGGGAGTCGACGCGTCGGCGGCAACAAGGGAAAACAGAATCGACGGGAATCGGGCGAGAACTGTCGTACCACCCTAGAAATCATCGGAGAAGAAGGGCAGGGGGCAGCACAATACCCGAAACGGCCGGGAGAAGTGGGAGGGGTGGGAGACGATGACGAGTGGGGCCCAGATGTAGGGGATGTCCAGATCAGGTGTGCGCGCATTAAACCTCCACCCACCGCGCGGGTTTGTCCGCCTCCGTTCGATGCAAATCCAACGATGGATGTGAGCCCGCTGGTTTGGACGTGTACCGACCGGTCTGAATCTAGACGGAAATTCCACTCTCAGACCTGTTGCTGATTTGCAAAACTTGGCAGGAGATGTGAACGCGTGCTCCCAGCCAACATAGAATCATATCGAAAATTTTAAATGTCTTGTAGATCAAATCGATTATCTGATTTAAAATCTGTTTCACCGTTGGACTAGTCGCGACGAGATCTTCAAAACTAGATCCCATGTTGATATGTTTCGAGGAAAATTTTTTAAACCAAAAAGTTATCCACCCCAAATACGTGTCAAATACGTGAGTTATCCATGCCATAATATGTAAGTTATCCACCAAATAACACATAAGTTATCCACATATGAACATGTTGGGTGGAGACGCTCTCGCATACATGTTGAGTAAGTTTAATTGGAACGCAACAGTCTAGGTGTTAAGGTATTAAGACTTCATTGTCATTAATGCATTAGCGTTGACGAGCGATTAAAACTTAATACCTTAAAACCCCTTGAGGCTTCGTCACCCGTATACCACGATAGTGACGACGGACACCAAAGTCAAGCCGCTAGATTACTGGTTGCGCGTGGTGGACATAAGACCCCATTTTTTTATATCGTATGGAAAAGAAGCTTAGATTTAGTTCTTTTAAAGAAAATATATTTGATGTTTGACATGATAGCCTTTCGAAGTTGAGTTGTCCGTACGCTGCGAGAGCGGCGAAGGGCGACGAGTCCGAGCCGTTAGAATAACTTTTTATATTCTATATATGAATAAATTTTATAGTTGTAGATAACTTATATGTTATTTGGTGGGTAAATAACTCTCGTATTACTGATGGGTAACTTATGGATAAACAAAAAAATTACTCATTCCTAATACGTCATATGTGGGTAATTTTATAGTGATGGATAACTTACGTGTTATTGAATAAGTAACTTACATGCTGATATATGGATAACTCGCATGTTACGAATGGATAACTTTTGGTCCATAAAAAAGTTGTTAGAATCGTACCAACATAAATCTAGTTTCGAAGATCTCGTCACGACTAGCCTAACGTAAAAACGAATCTTAATTCGAACAAACGGTTTAACCTAAAAAACATTTTAAATTTTCGTATTTTAATTGAGCTCGCTAATCAAAAATCTTATTCTTTAGTGCTTAGCAAGACACGATGTATCTAGACCAATTTTTATTTAAATTTAAATCAAGTTTTATTTTTCAGACCGGTTGGTATGCACCGACGTCGCGGCCTGTTTTACTAGGCGGAACGGCACTAGCCTGTTGTTGTGAGCGCAGCGCCATAGAAACATAAGCGAACATAGAAATGGGGCTGGCCCAGAGCCGAACACTGAGTTCGGCGCGAGCAAAACGCGCCGCGTTAAGCGGCAAATAGCATTTGCGGCGTCCACCCCACGCGACCCGGCCGCTTCCTGATTTGGGCGTCGATCCCACGCGACTGACCTGCCTTAAAACCAAAACCCTGCCCAGAAACCCCCGAACCGAACCCCGCCCGCCTCCTTCCCTCTCTTCCTCCCCAAATTCGCCCAACACTCCGAACCCCAATGGCGAGCTTCAACGCCGCCGGCGCAGCCAACCCCAACCCCAACAAATCCCTCGAGGTGCGTGCGCGTCGCCACTGCCTGCCCCCCTTTGTCTAAAATGACGAAAACCTTTCTGTACGGGCCGATTCGATCGAGGGTTTCCTTCGTTCTGTGCAGGTGAATCCGGCCCCCGGAGACTCGGTTTCCAGCCTCAGCTTCAGCTCCAAGGCGAACCACCTCATCGCCACCTCCTGGGACAACCAGGTGAGCCCGCCGCCGCCGGCACTGCCTTATGCGCGCAGATAATTATTTTCTGTTTCGGTGAATCGGCGAGTGAAATACTTGAGATGCGATTGGCTGTTTGGTTTCGGATGCAGGTTCGGTGCTGGGAGGTCCAGCCTGGCGGCCAATGCCAGGCGAAGGCGTCGATTTCACACGATATGCCGGTACTGTGGTTCTTCTTATTATTTGATTATATTAGGGCAACGCGGATCTTCAGTTTTGGCCTTCACGGAACTGCTACATCTGCATTGTTTGACCAATATGTTGGTTATTTGTTGTAGGTTCTGTGCTCAGCGTGGAAGGATGATGGAACTACAGTTTTCTCAGGAGGTTGTGACAAAGTGGTTAAGGTGTGGCCATTGCTGTCTGGCGGGCAGCCCACGGCCTTGTCAGGACATGAGGCACCCATCAAAGAACTCGCATGGATTCCACAGATGAATCTTCTTGTCAGTGGGAGCTGGGATAAAACTTTGAGGTGATCAAATGGACACAACCATCAAGTCCCATTGATTCTTCTAGATTTAGCTCTGAATCAATGTGGTGCTGTCCACTGTTGCATTGCATTTGATATATTGCATCATAACAACAGATTACTAGATGTTGATGCAATGTCCAGTTAGATATTTTGTAATGAACTTTGTTTGCCTAATGCTGACATACTTACACACACAGTGGACCAACAAAGCCTATTTATTAACATCATTGCTAACAATATCCCCCCTCTAAACTTATGTTAATTAAGGTACTGGGACCTTCGACAAGCTCAGCCAGCACATGTTCAGCAACTTCCGGAGCGCTGCTATGCTCTCTCACTTAGTTATCCTCTAATGGCTGTTGGCACTGCTGACCGCAACGTAGTTATCTTCAATCTGCAGAATCCACAGGTAAGTTATGTCTCTTTTTGTATGATACAGATGTTCTAGGTTATATCTGGTTATGGATGCACTGGATTTGTACACACTTTATTTTAACCAATCATTATTGTATACTGTTTACACATTCTGTTTCCTAACTCCATTGCTAGCTACTACTTTTTGGTGTCCAAGTATGTTGTTTCTGGCCTTTTCTAACACCATTTCCACTGTTTCTGTTGGATATGGCATGGCAATGAAATCATTTGAAATAGACTTACCCTAGTAGGCAGATTTCCATTATAAGCATTGTTAAATTGGCATTCTTCAATGTTTTAAGTGGTTTGCTAAATAGTGTTACCATATTAGCAAATAGATTTGTCTCTCTTAGTTTATTTAAGGTTAGAACATTCAAATTGCGATAATTCTCTAAGGTCGTTTAGATTTGAAAGCTTCTCAACCATGTGGTGTTGGCTTTGTATTCGTTGCCTGATGAACATTTTGTTGGAGTAAAGGGTATGGAAGTGAAAAATTGTGAAGGAGATATTTTCTTATTGACCTGTCGCAAGAGTAAAGAGAGCAATCATTTGCTGTGGGTTGTCCCATCCAATTAAATTTCATGTGTTTGCTAATGCAATGATCATTTACATATGTTTCTCAGATGTTGTAAGTCTTGTTTGCATATTTGACATTCTCATTACCTTGAAATAGGCTGAATTCAAAAGGATCGTGTCACCTTTGAAATACCAGACAAGGTGTCTTGCTGCATTCCCTGATCAATCAGGGTTCTTGGTAATGCCACTTCTTGTTCTTAATCCAAATGTGTGGTCTAGTTTGCTGGGTTCTTGCAGTGACTTTAGCTCTTGCTTTTTCATCATCTCTGCAGTGACTTATGAGGTTAACTAGTACACATACCTAAAGCCCTGAGCAAAATAAAAAAAGAATCCTAACTTCATACCTTGCGCGTAACTTCAAGTGCTTCTGTTTGTGTCCTCCAACCTAACACACTAGAAAACCCTCGAACATGAAAATTGATAAGCACTAACATGTAGAGGTTCTAATTAAAACTATATTTAGTGAGTGTTACAAACATAAATGCTATAAATTTTTTCCTTCGTACTTATTAGAACATAGATATCACATGAATGGTTTAATATGCCGTGTTAATTTTTTCATCATTCAGTTGTCCTGGATGCATGGTGTCAATTGTGACCACTCATGATTTTTCTGTTACAACAATATATGTGCAAATATTCCACTCTTTTAGAGTTGTTTAAGAAAATGACCACGTTATGAGAAATTTATGCTTATTTTCCATTCTATGCTCTACCTTCCTTGGCAAAAAGCATTGCTCCCAATGTTTGAAGTCCATGGCTTTATTTATCTTACTCCATTGTACACCATTTCTCTACTGCTTATGTTTTGTATGATAGTTTGGCGTACTCTTTCAAAGCACTTGTGCTGGTGCTCTTTGAGGTAGCAGATAATAGGTCAACTGTTTTTATTTTCATGAGCATTTGATTAACCCATGTTTTATTTTGAAGGTTGGATCAATAGAGGGACGTGTCGGTGTTCATCATGTGGATGACTCTAATCAGGGCAAAAATTTTACATTCAAATGTCACCGCGAGGGCAATGATATCTACTCTGTTAACTCACTGAACTTTCATCCGGTAAGAGAATTTATTCTATATTTTTTAAAAAATGTTCTCTACTTCCTGATATTGTAGGAAGATATTCTGATTCAGATCCGGAGAAGGAAATTGCTTCATCACTGTGGATGTTTATTTAAATTCAAATATCTGAATACTTGCTGATTTTCCTAGATCATTTACTATCAGCAACTAAGAAATTCTGATTGTTGTGCTATGCATTCCTTCCAGGTGCACCATACATTTGCTACTGCAGGATCTGATGGAGGTTTCAACTTTTGGGACAAGGACAGTAAACAAAGACTGAAGGTCCATTTCCCCCTTTGATTATTCAAATGATCCATTCTCTGTTAGTCCAGAGTAATTAATGCCTTATTTTTAATCTATTTTCAACTAGATTAGTTATGCAAAACTGAATTAGAACAATTGGTGAACTTGTACACGCTCTATTTCTCTGTTGGTCAAATATAAATCTGTTCATGCCTGTTAAAGATACATAATTTTCTTACATGAGAAACTAAGAAGAGAGTGGCTTTTCTGAACCTAGGAGCAACAAGCTCCAATGTCCTAAGATTTGTGATGGCACTGAGATCCAAGGCATCTTTAACTCAGTTTGCATGTTTTTTGTATTTCATGGGAGTTGCACGGTACCCAACATGGTAAAATTTTATTTTCTCAAAGAAAATCTTCATTTTCTTGTTTTCCAGAGATTTTGTTCGTTAGTCACATTTGCTTGGCTAGTAAGAGTGCAAGCATCTTGAGATGAGGATACATGATCTGCATAAGATCTTTAGGTTTCAGTATCCTTAACTAGCCCTTTCACCGATGATGCTAAAATTGCCATAAGTTATATGCTTATTGTTAACAGATTCATTCAATCGTGTTTTCTTACAAACAGTGTGTATTTGATGATTTATAGGAATGTAATTTGATAAACAGACCAGGAATTGAGTGCCATCAATATGGACTTTTCATTTTACTGCTGAAAGATTTATCTTTGATGTGTTTTTTTCTCTACAGGCTTTTAGTAAGTGCCCATCACCCATCACATGCAGCACATTCAATCAGGATGGGTCAATCTATGCTTATGCGGTAGGCCATCTCTTGTTGCTATCTGCATTGGAATAAGTTGTTAGATATTGCATTTTGTGGTTTTGATTTTCTTGCTAGATTTATTTGCTCTAAACCTCAGCAGATAACAGTCAAAGTAGCCGAGAGTGAGTGAGGAACCCAATGTGTTATGTGTTTAATGCATGTGATGCTAATAGATAAAACAGGGTGGCTGACTTACATTGTCAGAATTTATTGGTTTGGATGTTTTCTATCTTAACTGTACCAGTATCTGAATGCTAAAAACTAAAAGGTCGTTTGGTATCCATCATTTGGGCCTGGAATCCTGGAATTCATTTTGCAATTCCATCCCTATGCTGTTTGGTTGACACAGAATTAGGCCATCATTTCATTTGGCAAATCCATTGAAATATCCCCATGTGTAAACCTGATTACTATCTGAGGCCTGTCATTTCCAAATTCCGGTGGCAGCCAAACATGTGGGTGTTTTTGGAATCATAATATAAATGAAATGAATCCATGTATTCATTTCATTTCTACTAAATGAAGTGAATACCTGGATGCCAAACGACCTTTAAAAAGATTTTGACTAATGAATTATGGCATCTTAAATGCCACTCTCTACAAAAAGCAACATGCATTAGTGTGGACTCTGGATAGAACAAAAGTGCCTACTCATTTTGCAGTGGTATCAACAATATACATGGTTCTCGTTCAAGTTTTTAAGTCTGCATTCTGAAATTGTTTTCCCCTTACTGAGGCATGTACACTGCGAAGTTCAATTTGCTAATGTTGCCTCAATTTCTTAGGTATGCTATGATTGGAGCAAGGGTGCTGAGAAGCATAATCCTTCTACTGCAAAGACAAATATCTTTCTGCATAGTGTGCAGGTTTGTGCTTCTTAAAATGTATCGCATATTCAAGTCTGTCTTCGATTGATTTTAAAGTGCTTACATACTGAGACAATAAGCTTGGACAGTACATATCTGCATTTTTCATGTAACGGATTGCACAGAACAAAATTATGGTTTGGTATAGTTAATAGTGGCTGATTCATGTTTTCTAGTATACATAGTAATGGCCTGATTTCTTGCTAACATAAGTCAGCCTTCTTGGCCTGCTGATTATTTTTAAGAAACATTTGTGCCTCATTCTTGATTTTTATTAAATAGGAAAATGCGTGACCTTGTACTTCATAAAACAGAAGTGCCCGTGGATCACATAATTTCGTCAAAGTTTTCCTTGGGCGATGCCAGATCTTTTGTCTAGTCCTCTGACAATGGCTCTTTACTTTATTTTCTGTGCATAGGAATCTGATGTCAAAGGAAAGCCCCGTACTGGAAAGAAGTAAGACTTCGCAATGACAAGCTGCAGATCGGTGCTCCTAACCTGATGAATTCGTGGACTTGTGCTAATTACCCGAATGCAAGTTTAGCTCCTGACTCTTAGGGTATTTCTTCATCCCTGAGTTTGTAAGCACATCTTTTTGTGAAACAACAATTCCATTTTGCCTTGTAAATGGCAGTTCGTGATTTGTTGAGATAATGCCTTGGCTCTATTTGTAAGTAACAACGACGCCAGGTTTCTCCTGAGTGGATCGATTGTTTCTCATATTTTCTGGCCGCCGGTATTCTAGTCACTATTGTGAAATGGCGATGTTGTAGTCTGCTAAGTGCCAAGTCAGGAATCCCCTTGACTCTGCGAAGTGCCGAGACAGCCAAAGCCTCAGATCATAAACACAAAACACCAAGTTTCAGAAATTAGAAAGATGGAAGCTGGGCCAGATGATTTTCTATAACCCTGCCACTGAAGGACGGTATATTTAGACCTAACGATGCTAGAAATTAAGCTGGCTGGGAAGGAAAGTTAATTATCGAAATATGGCAGTATTTAGGTTACCGTAGGCACGTAATTATGAAAATTGGCTAAGTAGCTGACCCTGTTAGTCTGTTTTTTGTTTTGTTTTATTACTATTTAGGAGTTAGGTTAAAGGTCTGCAATCGCAAATTGTGACATGGTCATCTTAGCTGCTGCGACCAAGCTGTCTTTTCTTAAGACACCTGCCTCAGGAAAGAAATTTATCTGTTGAATTGCTTCTGAACTGAATCCCTGCCTGGTGCGACCAAGTTCGAGTCTATCCTATGTTTTGTTGAATCTGGTAGAATCTGTACTCACTCCGACCCATATTAATTGACTCACATTTGCTAGATTTGAATGAATCTAGACACTATTTAGTATATAGGTTTATCCAAATTTTGGTAAATCCAAGTCAATTAATATGTGTAGGAGGGGGCCTGCGAAATGGTACGACGGTACCAGGCAACATTTGCTAGATTTGAATGAATCTAGACACTATTTAATATATAGGTTTATCTAAATTTTGATAAATTCAATTCAATTAATATGTGTAGGAGGGGGCCTGCGAAATGGTACGACAGTACCAAGCTTTTTGCCGGAGTGCTACGAAACGCGTTTGGTAGCCTGTGGAGGTTCGGGCGGACCTGCTGGTGAGGAATTCAGGTGTTTGGTTCCCCGCATGCCCCCTTTGGCTGTGCCAGCCCGAACCACAAAGCAACCTAGAGCCAGACCCTAAGAAAAGCTGGATTCCACCATTTCACCGGAGCTATAGCCTTGGTGCGTGCAAAAGCAAGAATGCAGTGACGGAGCTCGTGCAGGCAGGAAGATGCAGGAGCTTGTGAGCGGCAACAAAAATCCGGCGAGAGAAATTCGGTCACCGCCTGCGTACTCTGCTTCATATTTAGAGAAGGTGCTCACCCACCCCCCTCCCTCCACCCCACAAATTGGAATCCACCATTTCCCCTAGGGATACAAGTGGACAATCCAATGGATTAGACTAACAGTCCGTCAATGTCTAAATGAGTGTATGCATAGTTAGGTGTCTTAATGAGTGCATGCACGATTAGAAGAAAATTTAGAATATGAAAAATGGGCGGACAGACCGGGATGGTTCGTCGGACATCCACTTGCATCCATACTTCCCCCTTGAGCTCCTCTACCATTAGATCTAGGATGATGACGGGTGAGTCTTCCGCGTCGAGCTTGAAGACGACTACAACAACAGTGGTCGCACCAACTTCACCATGGTGCACGACCACGTCTGTAGTACATGCGTCTCCCTCGTCCATGACGACGGTGATCTTGCCAGCTACCCCCTGTCCACGACGATCGAGCTTCTAGATCAAACTGAACCCGGAGAAGTGCGTCTTCGGCGTCCCAGCCGGCAAGCTCCTCTGTTTCCTCGTCTCCGAGCGAGGAATCGAGGCGAACCCAGAGAAGATCGAAGCCATCGAGCGCATGGAGCTGCCACAAAGCCTGCGCGATGTACATAAGTTCACCGGGTGCCTGGCTTCCCTTAGCCGGTTCGTCAACCGGCTGGGTGAGAAGGCCCTCCCCTCGTACCAGCTCATGAAGAAGACAGACAAGTTCGTCTGGAGAGCTCAAGCGAACGAGGCTTTCCGAGACCTCAAGCGCATGCTCACCTCACCGCCTATCTTGGCGGCGTCAGTCGCAAAAGAGCCAATGCTGATGCACATCGCTGCCACAAACAGAGTGGTTAGCATGGTGCTGGTAGTGGAAAGGCCAGAAGAGGGGAAGGCCCAGCCGGTCCAGCGTTCCGTGTATTACCTAAGCGAAGTACTATCCCTCTCCAAACAGAACTACCCCCACTACTAGAAGCTAGTGTATGGCGTGTACATGGCAGCCAAGAAGCTCAAGCACTACTTCCAAGAGCACTCCATCCGGGTGGTGTCATCAGCCCCGCTTGCGGAGATTATCGGCAACAAGGACGCCACCGGACGCGTGTCAAAATGGGCCATAGAGCTCGCTGCACACAACATCCAGTACGAGCCAAGGACGACAATCAAATCCCAGGCACTGTCCGACTTCATCGTCGATTGGGCGGAGACGCAGTACATGCCACCGGTCCCTGATTCAACATACTAGAAGCTACACTTCGACGGCTCCAAGATGAGAGGATGACTCGGAGCCGGAATCGTGATAACTTCACCAAAAGGCGATCGGCTAGAGTACGTCCTCCAGATCCACTTCAAGGCGTCCAACAACGTCGCCGAATATGAAGCGCTCATCCACAGGCTCAAGATGGCCAAGAAGATAGGCATTCAGAGGATACTATGCTTTGGAGATTTGGACCTGGTGGTGCAGTAGGTATCCGACGAGTGGGACGCAAGGGACGCAAACATGGCCCTCTACTGTTTCTGCGTTCAGCAGGTGTGCACTTGCTTCGAAGGATGCGAGTTCCATCACGTACCCAAGGCCAACAACGAAGCTGCTGATGCTTTGGCCAGGCTCGGCTCGACAAGATAGGCCATACCGCCTGGAGTCTCCGTCGGGCACCTGCGCAAGCCCTCCATCACCCCGTCACCAGAATCTGACTCCATTGTACTCAGCGCAGATCCAGAATCCGGTGCCACGCCGCACCGGGATCGCGCCGCCGGGATCGCCGCCACACCGAGGATCCCGCGGCAGCGGTCGACACCAACAAGCTCCCACCCGACAAACGTCCCGACATTCCAGAGCCAGCCATCCGCGGGGAGATCAAGCTCATCATGCATACGGTGTACGCCATTCGGGAAACACCCGATTGGGCGAAACCATTCATGAACTTCCTGGCCAAGGACGAGCTCCCGACGAAGGAAGTGGCAGCACGACAAGTGCGATGAAGATCAAGCGCATACACCATCATCAACAACGAGCTATACAAGCGCAGCGTCGGGGGCATCTATTAGCGATGTGTCAGCCAAGAGGAGGGAACCAAGCTCCTAGCGGATATACACCAAGGAAAGTGTGGCCATCATGCTTCATCAAGGGCAATAGCATACAAAGCTCTTCACCATGGTTTCTATTGGCCGACAGCGCTAAAGGACGCTCAGGAGTTGGTAAAAGCATGCAACGGTTGTCAGTGATTCAACCAGCTGAAGCACACGCCGTCTGCGGCACTCAAGACAATACCAATCACCTGGCCATTCGCAGTCTGGGGGCTAGACATGGTTGGGCCATTCAAAAAAGCCCGATCTGGTATGACGCACCTGCTCGTAGCCGTAGACAAGTTCACCAAGTGGATCGAGGCAAAGCCCATCAAGAAGCTGGACGGAGCAACGGTGATCAAGTTCTTCACGGACATCATCATCCGATTTGGCTACCCACACAGCATCATCACGGACAACGACACCAATTTCGCGAAGGGGGGTTTTCACCCATTTCTGCGAATAGAAGGGCATCCGCCTGGAACTGGCATCAGTCGCGCACCCACAATCGAACGGGCAGTGCGAGCATTCTAACGGCCTGGTTCTAGCCGAAATCAAGCCAAGGCTGATTGAACCACTCATCAGGTCACCCGAATGCTGGATCGAGGAGTTGCCAGCTATGCTATGGAGCCTGCGCACTACCCTGAACCGTTCAACCGGCTTCACACCGTTCTTCCTTGTCTATGGGGCAGAAGCAGTTCTCCCAACGGACATCCAGTTCGACGCGCCCCGCAGACAGCTTTACACGGAGCAAGAAGCCAAGGAAGCAAGAGAGGACAACGTGGACCTGATCGAGGAAGCGCGAGAGCTGGCTCTGTCTAGGTCAGCAATCTATCAGCAGGACCTGCGCCACTACCATGCCAGCCGGATCCGGCCTACTTACTTTCGCGAAGGAGATCTGATGCTGCGCCTGGTCCAGAGCACCAAAGGAATGCACAAGCTGTCCCCACCATGGGAAGGCCCATTCATTGTCAGTCGAGCGTTGCACAACAATTTATACTATCTGATCGACGCCCATCAGCCGGCAAAGAACAAGGCAGATCGCTCGGACGAGGAGACGGAACGCCCATGGAACGCAAGCCTACTCCGGCCATTTTACACTTGAACCAGAAGTGTATGTATCTTCCCTTTCATGTAATAAATGAACAAGCTTGGAAGCCTCGGCACAGTACCAAGGAGTTTGTCCCAGTTTCGCGCACCACATTCGTCTCCATACCATCTGGCCCGGACACCCGTGATTTCTACAGGCGGCATAATATTGCATGAGGTGCCTAGAGCAAACTCTTCGATTCCGGCTTCAGACCGCAAGCCGACTGTCGACCCGGCAAGAGCAAAAGCTCGAAGCACATACTGCAAGAAAATGCCAACGCAGAAAACAGGGGCGCCTGGGCAAACCGGTTGCGCCTACAAGAGTTAGGCTAACAACAACGAACCGAAGTATTGTGAGGCACACCAGCTAAGCCGTTCCTTCGATTCCGGCTGCAGACCGCAACCTGGCTGGCAGGCGGCAAGGACAACGCTCGAAAGACCAATGCTCGCTGAGAAAAGGGGAGCTGCTAACGGCCTAGCTCGAAAGGGCACCTTTCCTCGTTTTCGTTCAATCATAACTATAAATGGGCGTGCATATAATGAAACTAACCTAAAGCAACACTGTGTCTCGCACGACACGAGCCATAACTTGACAGGAAATACAGTGACCAAGAGCTTCGACCCGGCTGGCTACCCCAGCCGGCCCGAACCTCGGGGACTACACCTAGTGGGCGCGCTCCCGCGCACCCATCAACCTAAGTCAAGGTGGCAAAGAGCTTCGACCCGGCTGGCTACCCCAGCCGGCCCAAACCTCGGGGACTACACCCAGTGGAAGCGCCCCCGTGCACCCATCAACTTAAGTCAAGGTGGCAAAGACCTTCGACCCGACTGGCTAACCCAGCCGGCCCGAACATCGGGGACTACACCTAGTGGGAGCGCTCCCGCGCACCCATCAACCTAATTCAAGATGGCAAAGAGATTTGACCCGGCTGGCTACCCCAGTCGGCCTGAACCTCAGGGACTACACCCAGCAGGAACGCTCCCGTGCACCCATCAACCTAAGTCAAGGTGGCAAAGAGCTTCGACCCGGCTGGCTACCCCAGCCGGCTAAAATTCCAAAGACCACAACCGATGAAGATATAAAGACAAAAAAGCCAATGACAAACAAAAATACAGAATGAGCTCAAGAACAAAAGGGCCGTCAAGCCATTAAGCGGAACACGAAGGTTCCGCGCAAAATTCAAAGTTTGCGGTCACAGATTCATCAACACGCAACACCAACAAGGGGCAAGTTTGACAAATACACCTGGCATACCAGGGATCAAGGTTCTGGAGCTGGGGCGGCAGAGGGAGCATCAGCAGCAGGAGCAGGAGGCGTACCGGCAGGAGGGGCGCCAGCGTCGACCGCAGGAGCTTGGCTGGTGGAGGAAATATCGATGGAATTCCAGGGAGCTGGGACCAGTGGAACGACAATGGCTCGGAGGGGTCGCGAAAGTCACGCTCTAGGTCCATGTAGGTGCCAATCTTCACCTCACAGGACCGGACCGCCGGAATGCTGTCACGGAGGCCCTCGCAGCTGGTCCCAAGATGGAAACCGCGAGTAAGCATGCCTAGGTCAGCCCCCGGATACCAGGACTTCAATAGGTCCAAAGCCATCTCCACGCCGCCGCGAGCCGCCCATTCCTTGTGGATCTCCACCACGTCGATGCCGCGAGACAAGGCAACAGCTACGATGGAGATGTCATGCAGATCACCCGCCTCCGGTCAGATGTAATGGAAGAGGTCATTAGCAACAACGCGAAGACCATTGCTCTCCTCCGCCAGCACCTTAACCATATCCAAGGCGGTCAGGTCGCGGCCAGCCTCCTCCACCAGCAGCTTCTCCAGAGCCATCTCGGTCGACTCAGGGTAATGAGCCGCAACCAAAGACATGAGTGAGCGACAAGACTCAATTCAGCTAGCCACGGTACAAAGGAAGTAAGGAGCAGAAAAAAACTTACTGACAACCATCTCCGAGATGCTCTGGAGGTGCTGGGTCAGCTCCTCTTCCCAGGAGCAGAGAGTCTTGATCGTCTCCTCCCTTTGGGCGGAGATCGTTTCAAAATTCTTCAGCGCCTCCGCCCGGATGTCAGCTGCCTTCTTGCCCCTCTCCATGCTAACCTCAAGCTGATGCTTGGCCGTGACCAGCTGGTCGAACTGCTCTTGCCGCGTCCTGTTCGACTCCTCCAGCCGGGCAACCTCAGCCTTGAGGCGCTCCACCTCCTTCTCCTTGTCCAGGATCATGGCTGTAGGAAGATACCCGATGGTCAACAAAAAGCGGGAAAAGGGAGCCAATCACCAAGATAGGTCAGAAGAAGCAATCTTATGGCCTAGATCCTGGGTATTCTTCACCGACTCCGAAAATGCTCTCTGTAAAGAGAAACGAGTAAGAAACGGAGCGGCAAACCGGCTGGAAAAACAAAGCACGGGAAAATATAATGGGGAGAGACACCTACCTCCATCAACATAGACAAATTTTTGGCCTCGCCAAGGCCCTTCTCCATTCCCTCAACAAGGTGGCGAACTTGGCCGAGAGCGATGGGCGCCGCGCTCGAGAGCTGGGCGAGGATCACACCCGGCGTCAGCACAGCCGGAGCTGGCCTCGAGCCGGTAAATATGACCTCGTCATCATCAACGGCCGCACCCGAAGATGTGGCCACCACCAGCTCCTTCCCAGCTGGCTCGGGAGCGCCCGACTGGCCGCCGCCCACTGCAGCCGTCTGCACAGCCACAACCTCCTCCGTCACCTCCATGATGACGGGCCTGGTGGAACTGGCTGGAGCATCGCTCCAGGCCGGGTTCACACCAACCCCAGGATGAAGGAGGGGGTCTCGGGGTCTTGCGCAGCCGCGAACAGCTGCCCCAACCGCGAAGACGCGGGCGCCTGGTGCAGCAGCCCTGATACGTTGGAAACGTATCTATAATATTTGATGCTCCATGCTTGTTTAGTATCTACTTTGCTTTACTTATCCACACTTTGAGGTGCTTTTTACATGGTTTCATGTAGTTCCACCTTGAACTATGGGTATGATGCGTGAGTAGTTCCACCTTGGACTATGGGTCCATGTAGTAGCTAGATGGTTGTATCTCCTCCTTTGTGCTTTCATGTATAGATCTTGTGAGCTCCGTTCATGATCAAGATCTAATATATTTGTAATCATGCATATTGTGTTTGCGGGGATCCGATGGATATTCAGATTATTATGTTGGTTTGATTAATGGTTTTTTCTTTATGATTCTATCATGTCTGTGTTGTTTGTGATCTTGCACGCTCTCTGTTGTTAGTAGCTATCTTGGCCAAGTAGTTGCTAGTGACTCCAAGAGGGGGTATTTATGCTCGATAGTGGGTTCATGCCTCTAGTTTCCAAGGGAAGTGACAGAAATATCTTCGGTTGTAGATGTGTTGTTGCTACTAGGGAGAAAACAACGGTCTCTTGTTCATGGTACATGTGGACTGTTTACCTTACACACTTTGCTTAAAGCAGTTGTCTGTTGCTTGCAACTTAATACTGGTGGGGGTTCGGATGATAACCTGAAGGTGGACTTCTAGTCATAGATGCAGTTGGATGGTGGTCTATGTATCTTGTTGTATTGCTCAATCAACCTAATAGGATCTTTCAGACTAGTAATTGCATTGTTATGCTTTGCTCAGTTCCTATCAATTGCCTGTCAATTGCCTGCTGTAATTTGTTTACCCTTCATGCCATGTTGTTTATCTAAGGAGAGCACCTCTAGTGAACTATGGACCCCGGTCCAATCTTTACCATTGATACATCTTCCACTGTTACTTGTTTACTTTCTCCAAACCATTACCTTCCACACCATACGTTTAATCCTTTGTTACAACAAAACGGTGAGCTTGACAACCTCACTGTTCGTTGGGGTAAAGTCTTGAATTTGTGTTGTGTAGGTCTCCGCGTTGCTTGCAACACCTATGTGACGTTTCCTTCCTCCTTCTGGTTCGATAACCTCGGTCTCAACTGAGTGAAAACTTGCTGCTTACTGCTTCACACCTTGCTCTTGGGGTTCCCAACAGGCTGTGCGTAGACAGTCTTCAAGCTTTTCTGGCGCCGTTGCGGGGGAATAAAGAAATAAGCCCCCACGTCAACTAAACGCCATCAACAAGCTTTTTTGGCGCCGTTGCCGGGGAGGCCAAGGACGTATTCACACGGGGAGTCCTTCACTTCCTTTCTGTTTACTTTGTTTTTAGTTTGCTTTGTTTCTTTTGCTTGGTTTTGTTTGCCTATTTCCAAAAAACCCAAAAAATTAGTCTAGTTTGGTATGCTTGCTTCATTAAAAAACACAAAAAAATTAGTTCTTGCTCTAGCTGTTGCTGCTGTTTTTGGCTTGCCCACCTTTGCCAAAATGAACTCCGCTGAGAACACCAAGTTGTGTGACTTCACTAGCACCAACAACAATGATTTCCTAAGCACTCCTATTACTCCACCTGCTCCTGATGCTGCCTTTTATGAAATTAAGCCTGCTTTGTTGAATCTTGTGATGAGAGAGTAATTTTCTGGTGCTGGTTCTGATGATCCTACTGCCTATCTTAATAGCTTTGTTGAACTTTGTGAGATGCAAAAATATAAGGATGTAGATGGAGATATTATTAAGCTCAAGCTTTTTTCCTTTCTCCTTGAGAGGAAAATCTAAAGAATGGTTGCTTTCTTTGCCTAAAAATAGTATTGATTCTTGGACTAAGTGCAAAGATGCTTTTATTGGAAAGTACTATCCTCCTGCTAAGATTATATCTATGAGAAGTGATATTATGAAATTTAAACAACTTGATAGTGAACATGTTGCTCCATCTTGGGAAAGAATGAAATCTTTGGTTAAGAATTTCCCTAATCATGGACTCACTGCTTGGATGATTATCCAGACTTTTTATGCAGGTTTAAACTTCTCTTCAAGAAACCTGCTGGATTCAGCTGCTGGAGGTACCTTTATGGGCCTCACTTTGGGTGATGCAACAAGCCTCCTTGATAATATAATGGTTAACTACTCTGAATGGAATGTTGAAAGAGCTCCACATGGTAAGAAGGTACATTCTGTTGAGGAAACTTCCTCTTTGAGTGAAAAGATTGATATTATTATGGCTATGCTTGTTAATGGGAAATCTCCTCTAGATCCTAATAGTGTTCCCTTAGCCTCTTTGGTTGCTCAAGAAGAGCAAGTTGATGTGAACTTCATTAGAAACAACAATTTCAACAACAATGCCTATAGGAATAATTTTGGTAGCAACAACAATTATATGCCTTTTTCTCCTAATAATGGCAATTCCTATGGAAGCTCTTACAATAATGCTAGAAGTGCCCCCTCTGAACATGAAGTCATGCTCAAGGACTTTATTAGTAAACAAACCACTTTCAATAAGACTATAGAGGAAAAGCTTTTAACCGTTGAGAAAAATATTTCCTCTTTGTGTGAAGCTCAGTCTTCCTTGGTTAATAAAATGGCTGCTAAACCTGAAGCCATTGAAAACACCTTTGAAACTGCTCATGCCATACAAGTTACTATTGATTAAAATGTTAGGCCGTTAGCTCAACTTCATGCTAAGTGGGAAAGGGAAGCTGAAATTGATAGAAACAATAGTGTGTGCACTATCACCACTAAACCACAAGTAGTCCCTATTCCTACTCCTACCATGCCTAAGCCTATTGAGCCTACTACTAGTGATGCCAAGTTTTACTTTGATATTGATGGTTGCAATATTTCTGAAGTGATTATGTTCTTGCAAAAGTTTGCTAGAAGTCCTGATGCTAGTGATATGCATGTTGCCTTTACCAAACCCATTACAGATGCTCTTGTGAAAATTAAGGAAGAGAAGCTAAAACACAAAGCTTCTATTCCTAGGAAAGTAGAAGATAGTTGGGAACCCATTATTAATATGCAAGTGAATGACTTTGATCTCAAAGCTTCATGTGATCTTGGTTCTAGTGTCTCTATTATGCCTAGGAAGATTTATGAAATGCTTGATTTGCCACCTTTAGAAGATTGTTATTTAGATGTCCCACTCAATGATAATGCTAAGAAACTCATGGGGAGTATTAATGGTGTGCTCATTATGGTTAACAATGCTTATGTCCCTGTTGATTTCTATGTTTTGGATGTTGAATATAATGCTTCTTGTCCTATTACTTTGGGAAGACCTTTTCTTAGAACAGTTGGTGCCATCATTGATATGAAAGAAGACACCATTAAATATCATTTTCCATTCAAGAAAGGTATTGAACACTTCCCTATGAGGAGAGATAAGTTGCTTTTTGCTCCTCCTTTGAAAGCAAGATTTGATATTAATGCTTCTTCATTTGAAAATACTTGATTCTTCTTGCTTCTTGTGCCTAACTTAAAGGCGTTAAAGAAAAGTACTTGTTGGGAGATAACCCAAGAGTTTCCTTGAGTCTTGGAAGTTATTAATTCAGTAATGACCTCTCCTTATCCTTTTTGTTTTCTTTTTGTTCCAAGAATGACCTCTAATGAGAGGGAAGTAAGATTTGGGGAGTTGCTGTCCCGAAACAGATTCCTGTCCTCCACCAAAAAATTTCGTGAGGAGGCTCTGTAACTCGGATTAAGCTCAAAATTTACGAATAAATACCCCAGTATGTTAGATAACTTTAGTTAGTTTAACACTTTTTTATTTGAGCAACAGAAGATGTTCGAAAAAATCGGTTTCTACCTGCTGGTCTGTTTTGACAGATTTCTGCCGTTATTTGCATTTGCTTCTTATTGATTCCTTTTTGAGTTCTCTTCAGGTAAATTGTGCTTTTTGAAGGAGTTACTATAGTGGCTTGTGTTTTTAGTGAAAAACCTTGCTTTTACAAAGCTTTGCCAGGAGTCTAATATCTTTTGAATACACTAATGTTCCTAATGAAGATTGTGTGAAGTTTTGTATGAAGGAAAAATTTCAGGTGTAGAGGGAGAATGATGCAATGAGATGAAGAATGGACAAAATCTCAAGCTTGGGGATGCCACCATGGTGTCACCCCAATAAATATCCAAGAGGTACAAGCGTCAAAGCTTGGGGATGCCCAAGGCATCCCCTTCTTCATCAATAAAAAGCTCAGGTCTGTCTAGACACTTCGTTTTTATTGTTTCATGCAGAGTTGTGTTGTTCTTGGACTGTCTTAGTTTTTGTTTGCTTTGATTAGGTTGTTTAGTTTGCTTGAATAAAGTAGTTTGGACCCCTGTTATCGCTGTGTTGTTTTGCAAATAAGGTTGCTTGGTGTTTGGAAAGGAGTAGTAAGTTCTTGCTTGAAGTGCAAGAAGAGCTTGCATTGACTGTGACTTAGACTTTAGCATGACATGATATGTTTTGTTTTGACCTTATGCTTAGTGATTATTGCTGTAGAATGTCTTGTTCCAAACAATTGGGATTGCTTAGTGTTCCTTGAATAAATTATGCGTTGTTTTAGAATGCAAAAGCATAGTATTGTGGTATTCTCCTTTGATGCTTTGCTTGGGTTGACTTGGCACATGCTTACACCATGTTATGACTCTCACAAGTAACCATTATCCTCTATGATCATTTAGTCCTTGACTTGTAGTACCACTCTTTGCTTTGATCAGTATACTTTGTTGCACTGCATGATTATGGCCATTATTGCTCTCTTAGTTGGTTGCTCCTAGTCTTTTGCTAGCCTCCACTTGTATGAGTAAGTTCTACTCATGCCTCCAACTCCCAAGAAACCAAGTTATTCCAAAGTGTCCACTATAAATTCCTATGCATGGTGTGTTACACCATTCCAAGTATATTCTTGTTTTCAACTATCTTCCAATTAAAAACTATTTTATTATGTGAAAACTTAGTGATTAAAGCCCTCACGAACTTGATGGCACACTTTATATTCCTTGCTCCTAATAAACTTGAACCATTTTGACAACTTTGTTGTATATGCTTGCACTTATAAGTTGGAGTTAGCAGAACCGTGTTGTCATGGGGAACGTTTTCAACATTGCACTTGTACCTTGTTGTACTCAGTTGATATCATGTTATTTTGTCTATGGATGTCACCAGTGTGAAATAAAGAGGGGACTTGTAAGTCCATGGATTTTGTATTCTGTGTTAGAGAAACGCCTGGGCCGCTAACCTAATCCATGCCTAATCATGGTGGAAACTTGCAACATCACCATAATGAGCTATCTATGAAGCATCCTCAATAAAAAGATATGCATATGGTAAATAAAAAGATTGCTGAGATGCTCATTGTCTGCTTTCCTTGTCATTTTGGTTATGAGAAAGGTCATGTACCAATGTGCAAGGGGTACCCCGTTGGAGGTTCTCAATGATATGCAAATACTTATAGTGACAAGAACTTACCTGGACCCAAAGTTGAGTATGCATGAGGTGTGGCCCTCGTATTCAAGGGACTTGAGATTTCCAGCTTATACTTCGTCAAGCATATACTACAGCTTTGCCACTTTAACCTTAACCACTTCAAGATGCTTATGATAGGGGCAATGAGGGCTGAAAGCTAACAAGTACCATAATTTTTGGAAGCTCTTTTTGAAACTTGTAATCCCCGCTTCCTTTACAAAAGGGCCTTTCTTCCACCACTATTGAGTCTCCACCTTCTACCTTTAGGCACCATTAAGAGAGCATAGTTGTCATTCTGTGTGCAGTGTTCCAAAGCTTATTAATTGATGCATATTGTGTTATTACTTGCTCTTGTGCTCCTTGTTTTTAGTCACCCTTGTGAACTTTGCAGGTGTCCTATGCATCTATTTGCTACTCTATGAGGGACAAGCTGATTTTTGCTATGTTTTCTATATGTGAAACAAACAAACATTTTTCAATGCATGCTACTCATGATCTTTGTTTGTAGCTTGTCATGTTGAATGCATACTCACTATGTCCTATTGTTAGAACTCCATCTTTCATGCACATGTTTAGAGTTCTTTGATCCCAGCTTTCAATGCTTGCAAATGGTTGGATCTTTATTGTGAGGGTGCATGTCACCTCAAAAATTATTCAGTTTATCACTTACCTACTCGAGGACGAGCAGGAGTTAATCTTGGGGATGTTGATACTTTGGAAACGTATCTATAATTTTTGATGCTCCATGCTTGTTTAGTAACTACTTTGCTTTACTTGTCCACACTTTGAGGTGCTTTTTACATGTTTTCTGGTACTAACCTATTAACAAGTTGCAATAGTGCCAGATGCCTGTTTTCTGCTGTTTTTGGTTTCAGAAAAGTTAGTACAGAAATATTCTCCGAATTGGATGGGACAAAGGACAAAGTCAATTACTTTCTGTGGGGAACAAGAAGTCCAGAGGAGAGCCGGAGGGGCCAGACCCACCCCAGGTGCGGGTGGGATCCACCCCACACCTGGCTAGGGTTTGGTCGCCCTGGCCGCCGCCTCGGTCTCCCGCTTTGCCTATAAGAAGCCACTGATGCAGAAACCCTAAGTACCCGATCAAATATCCACGAAACTCTCTGTAGACGCCGCCACCATCGTCCCTAGATCGGGGGGGGGGGGGGATCTGAAGTTCTTCCCAGCACCTTGCCGGAGGGAAGATCATACCGGAGGCCTTCTCTCCGGTATGATGCGTGAGTAGTTCCACCTTGGACTATGGGTCCATGTAATAGATAGATGGTTGTATCTCCTCCTTTGTGCTTTCATGTATAGATCTTGTGAGCTCCGTTCATGATCAAGATCTAATCTATTTGTAATCATGCATGTTGTGTTTGCGGGGAGCCGATGGATATTGTGATTATTATGTTGGTTTGATTAATGGTTTTGTCTTTATGATTCTATCATGTATGTGTTGTTTGTGATCTTGCATGCTCTCCATTTTTAGTAGCTATCTTGGCCAAGTAGTTGCCAGTGACTCCAAGAGGGGGTATTTATGCTCGATAGTGGGTTCATGCCTCTAGTTTCCAAGGGAAGTGACATAAATCTCTTCGGTTGTAGTTGTGTTGTTGCTACTAGGGAGAAAACAACGGTCTCTTGTTCATGGAACATGTGGACTGTTTACCTTACACACTTTGCTTAAAGAAGTTGTCTGTTGCTTGCAACTTAATACTGAAGGGGTTCGGATGATAACCTGAAGGTGGACTTCTAGTCATAGATGCAGTTGGATGGCGGTCTATGTATCTTGTTGTATTACCCAATCAACCTCATAGGATCTTTCTGACTAGTAACTGCATTGTTATGCCTTGCTCAGTTCTTGTCAATTGCCCTGCTGTAATTTGTTTACTCTTCATGCCATGTTGTTTTTCTAAGGAGAGCACCTCTAGTGAACTATGGACCCCGGTCCAATCTTTACCATTGATACATCTTCCACTATTACTTGTTTACTTGTTGCAAACCATTACCTTTCACACCATACGTTTAATCCTTTGTTACAGCAAACCGGTGAGCTTGACAACCTCACTGTTCGTTGGGGCAAAGTCTTGAGTTTTTGTTGTGCAGGTCTCCGCGTTGCTTGCAACACCTATGTGACGTTTCCTTCCTCCTTCTAGTTCGATAACCTCGGTCTCAACTGAGGGAAAACTTGCTGCTTACTTCTTCACACCTTGCTCTTGGGGTCCCAACAGGCTGTGCGTAGACAGTCGTCAAGCCCCGTGGTTGGGGAACCCTGAGGAGCCCTAGGCGGAGACGGCGCGGCAGGCGCAGCCGGCGCGGGTGCAGCCGGTGACCTCACCACCTCATCAACCGCCGGAGGCGGGGGAGGAGCAACGACGGTGGCACCAACATCGCCAGGAGACATCGCCTCGCTTTATGGAACAGAAGTGTGAAAAAACCACAACAGAACCACAAGACAAACGAAGAAGAGAGAACAAGGAAATATGCGGACCGAACGACGGATGGCGCGATGACGACCTGGCGCCCCCGGCGCGTCCTTTTTTGCTCAACTTGAACCGGCGCGGCAACATGCGCCGCCCTCTTCCCTCGGGCTTTTGCCGCGGCCTTCTCTCGGCCGGCCTCATTGTCGGTGGCATCGAATGCAACAAAAACAAAGTCTTAGCCATAGCTCTGCGGGCCAGGATGAAGAAAGGAACCGCAACCGGCAGCTTACCATGAGGATCCGAGGGGACGTCATCCGCCCGGACGGGAAACCCTTCGGGCTCCGTCTGGGGGTACTTTGTAACACCCTCAGAATCGGCCCTATGCAAGTTTTAGCGAAACCCGCCAAACCCGCATAGAAACGATTCGAAGGTGCCCACCAGGCACTTGCGTGCGGGTGGACAACGAAGTAATAACATTACATAACAGTCCTCGATGGGACCCACAGAACATATATATATATATATATAACAGCGACTCAAAGAGTCAAGAATACAGATATAATATACAAAGATCCAAATCACCTTGAAAATGATAGAGCGTCCAGCTACGGACAAGATGCAAATGGGGCTAAGAGCCCTGAAGAATAACCAATGACGTCCATAACCCTGCCCAGGCCAAGCCGGAAGGGTAACCCTGCAAATGGCGTCGACCTCAAACCTGCTTAAACAAAAGGGGTGCCGACAAAGGGCAAAGGAAAAAGAGGAGCGTTAGTACTGAGGCCAGTACACGGCAAGACTAGAATTCGGCGGTCCTCGCCTACATAGGTATGGTGGACTGAAGCGGCAGCGGCAGCATGCACTAAACAACCTATAGAGACTCGATACAACTGGCGGCGATCAGAGAGGGGTAAGAAAGACCTATCCGGAACCAAACTGATACTAACACCAAACAAACCCATCCTGGTGTTTCCCCCTCGGTACCAATCGAGGAAGTCAACCGAGGAACTCACACAGTTGGCAGTTTTATTTATTCAGTTATCGTTGCAGCAATTACTAGTCAGGTTTAGATATTCATCCTGATAAAGTAAGCAGTGGGCACTTTTAGTTAACAATTCCGTTATAGTGGCAACACTTACTAGTCAGATACAATTAGCATGAGATAACCCCAAAACCCAGCAGTTGTTGGTACTTTTGCTTAGCCATTCCGTTGTAGTGAAGCTGATTACTAGTTATATCGGATACAAGTCAATTTATAACAATAAACTTTAGTTATAGTTGTCTATGATCAAGCACTGTGCTCCAAGTCGTCCATAACCGCGGACACGGCTTCTCGAAAAGATTTAACCAGGTGCACCAAAGTATCCACAGCACTTGACCCTTTTGCGGATCGGTTAACATACACCCATCGGTATGTCGGCGGGCCTAAGTCACGACGTTCCTGCACCCAAAGCAAGTACATGGGGCCACCCACCAAGTCGAACCCGCAACGAAGTCGGCGTCTCCGAGACGGACTTAGGTTTGGGTAGGTCATGAACGACAAAGAAATCCCAAATCGACCGTCGACACCGCGAAAACGTGTCCCGATCCTAAACAGTACAGTGTGCTCCTCGCACAAACGTAAATAAAGCAGTAAAGCATGGCATAAGTATAGGATAGTAAATAAAACCTCAAACTAGTTTGTGGCCCCCAGTACAATACTTTGAAATCAGGTAATAATCAATGGGGGGCCCATATCTCCCCACCGTGGTTAGCGCTCGATCTCTAAGCAGTGTCAAGAACTCGGGGTCCCACGGACACCAAATGGCGGTCGGAAACCAGATATTATCTATCACCCACCGATGCCTCTGCTTACTTCAATTTTAGTTGTTAAACAGTAATTAAAGTGAACGATAAAGTAAAGCCATGATCATCTCCAACAACATGTGGCAATTACTCCAACACTGTGGCACTTGACGACACGCAACAACACTTGAGCAAGCGACTACGACGCGCAGGTCCAACTATCTATCAATCAACAGGTAAGAGGATGTGTCCAGGGCAATATAAGGCTGCAAGGGATATCTCGCACGAAAACTAGAGCATCGCAAATACGTATAGCAATAGATCAACAGGAGGGAATAAATACTATAAAAGTAAGATAGGTAGAAAGGGGGAGATGTTCGCCTGAAAAACATTGCCGAAGGTTCATCCAAAGATCGGGGCGAAGCTCACATCAACTCAACGGCCTTATCCGTGAAGAAGCAAAACACTAGAATAAACACCGGATGCAATATTTAAGATCGGCAGAAGATCGGGCATGATGCATGTATGATGTTTGACATGGCAAAGGTGCGATGCAATTAGGCCATATTAAGCGGAACCGGGGTCCCGACAATTAATTAAACGGTTCAAGTTGTTTGGATCCCCCGCAATTAAAATGTTGTTTGAACATGGCAAAAGATAGCACCGGGTTCGCTACACAAATTTAAATGAGGCCAATATAAGACTAGATTTGTCCGCATATGGGCCCCATATTTAATTATTAGGTGAATCGGCATAATGCCCCCAAACCACACGACAATATGCATGCATGAACATTTAATATGCGACAAGTTGTATTATGTTATAAAACAGGGTTCGAGAAAGGGGGCACACATTAGAGGGTCTCGACGAACTTGGGGTTCCGGGGTTCGGGGTTCGACAGGGTCCAGGGTCCGGCCTCGGGGTTCAGGGTTCGACGGAAACGTTCTCGGACTCCGGGATTGTTCTCAGATAACGGGGTAGATCTTGGCCGCGAGGAAGGGCTTGGTTCGGTGTCGATCTTGTAGTCGCGAAGACCTTGTCGTCCGCGCCAACAAGTCGGTCTTGGCTCGGGTCCTTCGGTTTCTGTCGACGCGTTTGACGTCCAAGATGAAGAAATCGCGATCCGTGTCGTGGTTCTTGTCGGGTTCTCGCCGGGTCGGCCGGGGTCCGCCAGATAGGTCTTGAGGTTCCCTCTAGTCCGTGAAGGAGATCTTGTTGCTCGGTGTCCGAGAAATCGTCGGGTCCATGTGGTAGGGCTTGCGGTGACGGCTTCTAGTGCTTGGATGGAGCGCTGGTGGACAGACGACGCTGTATAGAAGAAACCCAATGCCCAAACTCTCGCGGGACTACTGCCGAACATGTTGCCGACGAAGGAAAACGTGCCACTGAAACGAGGTAGCTCTAGCGGAGCACTACACATCCCAACTTCAGCTGCGCACATGCTACAACACTTCAAAGATCAGGCACTGTGCACAGAACACTACACCGAGGAGTACTGATGCCACGCGCCGAAGTCGAAGCCTGGCACGGGCGTGGCAAGAACAGCGTCGGCGGTCGATGGTGCGGGCGGAGGCGACGCGCCGGAATCGCCGGAGCGGGCCGACGGCCTGGGCGGGCTCGAGGGCGAGGCGGGGAGGCGGTCGGAGGAGGAGAAGAGGCGGGGAGAAGGGCACGCGGAGCAACAAGCGCGAGGGGCGCGGGCGCTCCGGCGGGCGACGGGCGGGCGCAGACGGGCGGCGGAGTCGGGCGCCGACCGAGGCGCGCGACGGAGGTGCCATGAGGCGACTCGGGGAGGGAGGTGAGGCGGCGACGATGGAGGGCGGGCTGGCCTGCCAGAGGCGGCGGGCGGCAAGGGCAGCGCGGGCGCCGCGGCCGAGGGCGGTGGAGAAGAGGGTGGAGGCGCGTGCGGGTCGCCGAGGATGGGCCTGGCTGCGGGGGTGGGAGGTTGAGGAGAGAGGCGATTGGTCGCCGTGGCTCAAAGTGAGGGCAGAGGCGAGGTGGGCGGCTGGTGAAGAACGCCTGGCGGAGGCGAGAGAGGGAGTTATGGGGAGAGAAGGGCTCTCGGGGAGACGACGCAGGAGTGGTGGGCCGGTGTGGGTTGGTGGGGGTGTGTGTGGGGCGTGGGGAGAGGTGGAGAGAGAGATGGGGACAATGAGGTGGCGGGCTGGGGTTGGGTAAGGGAGGGGTGGAGTGAGGTGTCACGAGGGAGTGGTCGGGTAAGGTGGAGAGGGTGTGGGTAGAATAGGACCGTAGACTAGGGATTTGGGTGGACCGATTTACTGGGGTGGTCGTCGGGTCGATTCGCCCGCTCGATCGCCCTAAAATAATTAATTAATTATTTATTTCAATCAGCTTTTGTAAACCGACAACGGACAAAACAAAATAATCCGTGACCCGGTTTTATGCTTGAACAGAGACGGGGCGTTTTAGAAAACACAAAATAGGTTTTTCTGCAAATAGTTTTATGCAAGCAAATGCAAGATGATGACGATGCTCAAATGCAATGTGACATGATGACATGAGCATGCGTTCATGATGATGCAATGCACAAAAACAACGCGATTTTCTAGTAGTGGTTTTGCGGGATGCCACAATTCGACACCACTAACAATGGATCTCGCCCTCGAGATCCGCCTCATGGTACCGGAAGGAAGGTCGGTGATCTGCGTCTTCTCACTCCGTGTAGGTCCTCGCGACACCACTAACAAGGGTTCTTGTTGACGTTCGTCAAGAGAACACTCCGGATAAACAACGGACGAAGTGAAAGGTAAGGCCACCTCTAACTTCAGCGGAAGGAGAAAATTGCATCGATCCACCATTCAATGTACATAAGCGAATGATAAGAGTAGTGGTATGGTCGCGACTCCATCCCGCACTCAAAGCATTACTATGTACACGAATAGACAGATTATGCAACCAACCCTCAGGATTCAGACTGAAGGTCTCGACAAGCGAGGTTCGGGAACAAAGGAGTGATGCAGACTCTGCATCAGATCTGGCGTAGAGGATGTCGTCGCGTCGGAAAACACCGGAAGGCACAAACAAGGAACAAAGAGAAGTCCACCCGACGAAGGATTCCTCGGATAACATGAAGACCAGATGGTAGAACACCGTTATCAAAGGAGGAAGCGAAACCCTGAAGGTACGACGGAACCCAACCGCGAAATCTCGGACTCAAGAGAGAGACTAGAGCGGATTCAAAACACGCAGAGGTAAGAGGAGAATAGCATAGGGGTAAGGAGTAAAATCAGACCTAATCAGAACTATCCAACCGATTTTGCAAAAATAGTTTTGACACTCTACTTCGGCCGTTAGCTAGGTTATCCTACAGGCTGGACTTGTGGGGGTATCGCAATCGCGAGCTCGATACCACTCAGAACACCCTCGAATCGCCCTATGCAAGTTTTAGCGAAACCCGCCAAACCCGCATAGAAACGATTCAAGGTGCCCACCAGCACTTGCGCGGGTGGAAAACGTAATAACATTACACAACAGTCCTCGATGGGACCCACATAATGTATATATATATATATATATATAAATGACTCAAAGAGTCAAGCATACAGATATAATATACAATGAACCAAATCACCTTGAAAATGATAGAGCGTCCAGCTACGGACAAGATGCAAATGGGGCTAAGAGCCCTGAAGAATAACCAATGACGTCCACAACCCTGCCACGGCCCAGCCGGAAGGGTACCCCTGCAAACGGCGTCGCCCTCAAACCTGCTTAAACAAAAGGGGTGCCGACAAAGGGCAAAGGAAAAAGAGGAGCGTTAGTACTGAGGCCAGTACACGGCAAGACTAGAATTCGGCGGTCCTCGCCTACATAGGTATGGTGGATCAAGCGGCAAAGATGCACTAAACAACCTATAGAGACTCGATACAAGCGGCGATCGAGAGGGGTAAGAAAGACCTATCCGAACCAAGCGATACTAACACCAAACAAACCCATCTCGTGTTTCTCGGTACCAATCGAGGAAGTCAACCGAGGAACTCACAGTTGGCGCTTTATTTATTCGATTATCGCAAAGCAATTACTAGTCAGGTTTAGATATTCATCCTGATAAAGTAAGCAGTGGGCACTTTTAGTTAAGAATTCCGTTATAGTGGCAACACTTACTAGTCAGATACAATTAGCATGAGATAACCCCAAAACCCAGCAGTTGTTGGTACTTTTGCTTAGCCATTCCATTGTAGTGAAGCTGATTACTAGTTATATCGGATACAAGTCAATTTATAACAATAAACTTTAGTTATAGTTGTCTATGATCAAGCACTGTGCTCCAAGTCGTCCATAACCGCGGACACGGCTTCTCGAAAAGATTTAACCCTGCAGGGGTGCACCAAAGTATCCACAGGCACTTCGACCCTTTTGCCGATCGTTAACATACACCCATCGGTATGTCGGCGGGGCCTAAGTCACGACGTTCCTGCACTAAAAGCAAGTACATGGGGCCACCCACCAAGTCGAACCCGCAAGAAGTCGGCCGGTCTCGAGACGGACTTAGGGTTTGGGTAGACGGTGAACGACAAATCCCAAAACTGGGACTGTCGACACCGCGAAAACGTGTCCCGATCCTAAACAGTACAGTGTGCTCCTCGCACAAACGTAAATAAAGCAGTAAAGCATGGCATAAGTACAGGATAGTAAATAAAACCTCAAACTAGTTTGTGGCCCCCAGTACAATACTTTGAAATCAGGTAATAATCAATGGGGGGCCCATATCTCCCCACCTGTGGTTAGCGCGCTCGATCTCGGAACAGGTGTCAAGAACTCGGGGTCCTACGGGACACCAGTGGGCGGTCGGAAACCAGATATTATCTATCACCCACCGATGCCTCTGCTTACTTACTTCAATTTTAGTTGTTAAACAGTAATTAAAGTGAACGATAAAGTAAAGCCATGATCATCTCCAACAACATGTGGCAATTACTCCAACACTGTGGCACTTGACGACACGCAACAACACTTGAGCAAGCGACTACGACGCGCAGGTCCAACTATCTATCAATCAACAGGTAATAGGATGTGTCCAAGGCAATATAAGGCTGCAAGGGATATCTCGGGTACGAAAACTAGAGCATCGCAACACAGATAGCAATAGATCAACAGGAGGGAATAAATACTATAAAAGTAAGATAGGTAGAAAGGGGGAGATGTTCGCCTGAAAAACATTGCCGAAGGTTCATCCGAAGATCGGGGCGAAGCTCACATCAACTCAACGGCCTTATCCGTGAAGAAGCAAAATACTAGAATAAACACCGGATGCAATATTTAAGATCGGCAGAAGATCGGGCATGATGCATGTATGATGTTTGACATGGCAAAGGTGCGATGCAATTAGGCCATATTAAGCGGAACCGGGGTCCCGACAATTAATTAAACGGTTCAAGTTGTTTGGATCCCCCGCAATTAAAATGTTGTTTGAACATGGCAAAAGATAGCACCGGGTTCGCTACACAAATTTAAATGAGGCCAATATAAGACTAGATTTGTCCGCATATGGGCCCCATATTTAATTATTAGGTGAATCGGCATAATGCCCCCAAACCACACGACAATATGCATGCATGAACATTTAATATGCGACAAGTTGTATTATGTTATAAAACAGGGTTCGAGAAAGGGGGCACACATTAGAGGGTCTCGACAAACTTGGGGTTCCGGGGTTCGGGGTTCGACAGGGTCCAGGGTCCGGCCTCGGGGTTCAGGGTTCGACGGAAACGTTCTCGGACTCCGGGATTGTTCTCAGATAACGGGGTAGATCTTGGCGTTCCGCGAGGAAGGGCTTGGTTCGGTGTCGATCTTGTAGTCGCGAAGACCTTGTCGGGTCCGCGCCAACAAGTCGGTCTTGGCGTTCGGGGTCCTTCGGTTTCCTGTCGACGTGCTTGACGTCCAAGATGAAGAAATCGGCGTATCCGTGTCGTGGTTCTTGTCGGGGTTCTCGGCTTCGGGCGCCGGGGTCGGTCTTCGGGGTCCGCCAGATAGGTCTTGAGGTTCCCTCTAGTCCGTGAAGGAGATCTTGTTGCTCGGTGTCCGAGAAATCGCCGGGTCCATGTGGTAGGGCTTGCGGTGACGGCTTCTAGTGCTTGGATGGAGCGCTGGTGGACAGATGACGCTGTGTAGAAGAAACCCAATGCCCAAACTCTCGCGGGACTACTGCCGAACATGTTGCCGACGAAGGAAAACGTGCCACTGAAACGAGGTAGCTCTAGCGGAGCACTACACATCCCAACTTCAGCTGCGCACATGCTACAACACTTCAAAGATCGTGCATCGCATGTAACACTACACCGATGAGTCTCGATGCCACGCGCCAAGTCGGCACGGGCGTGGCAAGCACAGCGTCTGCGGTCGATGGTGCGGGCCGACGGGGAGGTGCGACGGCGGAACTGGCGGAAGCGGGCGGTCGGCTGGTGAGGCGATGGCGGGAGGCGGTCGGAGGAGGAGAAGAGGCGGGGAGAAGGGCGGGGCGCGCCGGAGCAGCAAGCGAGAAGCGTCGGCGGCTCCGGGCGGCGGACGGGCGCAGACGGCCAGGCGGGCTCGGAGGCGCCGGCGAGGCGCTGACGAGGTGCTGCGATGAGGCGACTCAGCGAGGCGGTGGCGGCGGACGATGGGCGCGGGCGAGGCAGCGGCGCTTCATGAAGCGGTGGAGAAGAGGGTGGAGGCGAGCGCGTGGTCGCCAGGGAGGATGGGTCGGGGCTGCGCGCGGGAGGGGGGGGTGGGAGGTTGAGGGAGAGAGGGCGGTTGGTCGCCGGCGGGCTCAAGGAGAGGCAGGTCGGGCGGAGGTGAAGAACGCTGGCGAGAGAGGAGTTATGGGGAGAGAAGGGCTCTCGGGGAGACGAGGCAGGTGGGCAGGGGTGGGCAGGCGGGGCTGGCGGTGTGGGTTGGTGGGGGTGTGTGTGGGGCTGGCGTGGGGGAGAGGTGGAGAGAGAGATGGGGACAGCTGAGGTGGCGGGCTGGTGTTGGGTAAGGGAGAGGGGTAGAGTGAGGTGTCACGAGGGGAGTGGTCGGGGTGAGGTGGAGAGGGTGTGGGTAGAATAGGACTGGTAGACTAGGGATTTGGGTGGACCGATTTAATTTCTGGGGGTGGTCGTTCGGGTCGATTCGGCCCGTTCGACTGCCCCCCTAAAATAATTAATTAATTATTTATTTCAATCAGCATTTTTGCAAACCGACAACGGACAAAACAAAATAATCCGGTGACCCGGGTTTTGCGTTTGAACAGAGACGGGGCGTTTTAGAAAACACAAAATAGGTTTTTCTGCAAATAGTTTTATGCAAGCAAATGCAAGATGATGACGATGCTCAAATGCAATGTGGCATGATGACATGAGCATGCGGTCATGATGATGCAATGCACAAAAACAACGCGATTTCCTAGTAGTGGTTTTGCGGGATGCCACATACTTCTTCGGCTTCCTGTCCGCCAAGAAGGAGGGGAGCGGGAAGTCACCCATACCATCTTTGGCTAGCTGCGCCGTGAACAACTACTCAAAAAGGGGAGCATAAGGCACCCAAGGAAAGCTAACAACAACGAAGAAAAACGCAAGGGAACTAGAGAACAACTCACCCATGGCAGCAGGTGGCCGCGATGGTATGGCGGGCAGGAGTATGCCCAGGTTACCTTGACGTAGAACTTGGAGATCATGGAGATCCAGTTCCACATGTCCTGGTAGGGCACGTCCTTCCGCGACATCCGCGTCGGATCATCGGCGGTCGACAGATGGCACATCTTGTGCGACCGCTTCTGCAGCAGAAGCACGTGACGCGCCATCCATGATAGCGTGATGTCCCGGGCGGTGAGACTCTCCGTATCCACCGTCGCCTCCACCCGAGCGGCCATCCGATCGAGGTCCGCCGCAGTACCCATACCGTTTGTCGCCCAACCCTTCTGCGTCGAGGGCACATTGACGAATGGCGGCAGGCAGATACAATCCACCTCCGTGGCGTTGCTCACATAAAAATATGAGCGTTGCCACAACTTGACGGTGTCGGGAAGCTCGAACTGCGGCATCTGCGAAGAGGAATGCGGGTAGATGGCGCAGCAACCCGTCTGCGTCAGCGGACCGTCCTTGATGGTGTTTTGGGCTTTGAAGTGGGAGAACTTGAGGAAGTTCGCCACCTCAGGCCACACCCAAGGTACGATTCGCAGCAGGCTTGCGGTGACCTAGCATACCACTGCATGTGTAGTACACTATAGTCGTTGACATGACACCCACAGAACACCGTTCCGTAAATATCACATCCCTCAGAGTGGTACAACAGAAACATTGCGGGTCAATATTACAAACATTCACACATTATTATTACAATAGAAGAAGTTCAAGACTTCAAAAGGTTTCAACTTACAAACCAAAATATAAAGTGTTTCAGCGGAATTTAAAAATAGCACCTCCGACTAGGAGTTGAGCTCAGCAGCTTATTCTATAGAGTTCATCCTTCTCGGCTCCATTGATTAATACTAACTAGGATACTTAGTTGGACTCGTTATCGTCAACACCATAGCGGATTTCGTAATCCACTCATTCAACACCTCCTGATAGGTCAGGATCCTTGTAGAACACATCTTCTTGACATTCAGCTACATACATTGGCACATCTTCGGGATCCTCAGAGTCTAAGAAAGGGATCAAAGGAAAGGATGAGTAACAGCATTACCCAACAAGTTCATTATATGCAAGGTGGGAGGTTTGATGCTCTAAGTACCACCTCGGATTATAAATCCTTGGCACCATGAAATTTTTGTAAATCTTTCTTCAAAGATGGATTTTATTATGAAAATCTATGACCATCAGCCTTCACAGGTTGACCAAAACTTTCATGGAGTTCCTTTCCTGCCGCGTTCGTAGCTCCTTCCCGGAACAGGGAGTAACAAGTTACAATTCTTACACTCTACAGAGGTGCATTACTTTACCCATGAGATATCAACTCCTTGTTGCACAACCAGGCGTACTTTCCCGTCCACAATTCCATGATGTGGGGCCCAGTAGTTGGTCCAAGCCAATGACTGCCCCCTTTGCGACCTCGCATGCCTCCTTGGTGTACACCATGCCCACATAATGAATTACGGCAATGGTTTGTACAAACCGTTAGATGCCAGAACTATCATGGGAAGATGAGGGTTCCCACCCATATGCTGCATATCCTCTACGAATTACCAATTAATATGCATGCTATGAGGATAACAGCCATGACCTGTACATCCGGCTTCATGCGAGAGGAAGAAGATACATCTGACTTCTCCGTCCCATTCCAAATCTCATGGCTAACGCGTAATATACGGCGCTCGAATCACTGATGTCAGGGGTTATTAAGTCCCTAATTGATCATCATTGTTTCAAATAGAACCCTAAGTTCTATTTCTCCAGTATACCATCACGTAGGATGATATCTATGATTTCTTTATTTGTGAAAATACTATTTTCTTTCTTTAGAGTATATATGATAACACACTATTTGCAAATACTTTGATAAAGACTCTTCAAAGGATATGAGCAAGTGATAAACTTGCCTTGTGATGGCAAGGTCTTGAAGTCGACGCCAGACCTTTGGACCTTGAGCTTCTATGTCTATAAAAACATCATTATTGCCCGGTAAGGACAATATTTAAAGAAGCAAAATGATTATGCAAAGTAATGTAATGCATCATTTAACTTGATATGCATTCTCCCCATTATTATAAAAATTCTTTTTTAATAATAAAGGATTTATAAATATTAATTTTTAATATTTATAATAGAATATTTTATTCTTTTATTTTATTTCCCTTTTATTTGACTTTTATTGATTTAATATTCTTTTAAGAATTATCACTTAAATATCAAAAATTGTTATTAAATATTTGTTTAGTATTTTTCTAAAATACTACAATATTAATATATAAAGAAAGTGATTTTTATTTATTTTTATCACCTTCAATAATTTTTGTAAAATTCCATAAGGAATATATAAATTACAAAATTCTTAATAAAATTTATATGTCTAAAATTTTATCTCTTAATTTATTTGGATAGTTTGGATTATTGTGAATCCAAAAATGTTTTATTTATGATTTTTGGACTTTTATTTTTTTCTATAATTTAATTAAATTTAGGGTCATTTTTGTCTTTTCCTATTTATTAAAACAGACTCTAAATGACTTGGGCTGGCCATTTGGGTTTATTGGGCCCTTTTAGCCCAGTAGGGCAAGGTCAAAACAGCACCCCGAAGGGTTTTCGGCCCACCCTGCCCAACTCACTCGCTGTCTTCTCTCTCGAGCTCACCCCTCTCCTTCTCCTTCCCCGACCCCGTGGTCAGTGGTGTCGCCACCGGCGATTCCCGCCGTCGTGGACCGCCCTGGCCGCCGCCGTGGTGCAGGAAGAGGTTGTTGACCCCGCTCTTCCCTCATCTCCAACTGGATTCGGACATGGAGCCCTCCTGCGACCAGATCGATGTCGTCCCGAACCCTAGGGTTTGGGGCTGGCGTTGATCCTAGCGCCGCCGCTGCTGTCGTGCGCCGTGGTGATTCACCTCGCCCCTAGGGATGGCTATGGTCGCCGCCGTGGCATTGTATGGGTCGCAGCGCCCCTTGGGGGTGCTCCCTGTGCCTCCATGGTCGTCAGCTATCTCTGCTTCCTCTTCTAATCTACAGCGAGGACCTTCGGTGAGTGGTTCCTCTCCCTCTCATGCACTCTGTGCTAGGCCATCCTATACTAGATGTTGGTAGTGACCTTCCTGGTGATTGTCTGGTCCTGATTAGGGTTCTTGGTTATATTTAGGGTTCATACCATGCTGTTGGTTAGATACTGATGAATTATATCATGTGTCGACGATCTCTGAATCTGTTAAGTGGTGACTAGCTATGACTTACTGCTGATGATTAGCTGTGGTGATGCTAGTGGTTTACTGCTGATGATTCCATGGTTAAATTTCATATGATTTAGATGGTAAAGTTGTTCTGGAAACAATACTTGGTAAAGCTAGTGGTTTTGATAACTTACCACTGTCATTACTTGGTTAATGACAGTGAGTATGGTGCGATGAAGTCACTGTCTTAGTACTGTTAGCTTGAGAATTCATGTATAAATTGAGATCAAAATGATCTCTTTCTGTGAAGACATATATATATATATATATATATATATGAATATCCTGTTTATGATTCCCGTGTTTAAGAACAGGAAAATGATTTATAATTGGTTGATTGTATCTGTAAAGATTGGATGCTTAACCAGCTTAGTTTAGAATTGTTCTTGTGACACCATCCTTGTATGGCACACAAGACTAGATTCTTTTACTTGGTGTGGTTTCATTCAAGCTTAAGTTTTGGCTTGGCATGATAGATAAGTGAAATCCTCTTTCCTTATATCCCTAGAACCAATGATGTTGGCCTGAGGTTTAGGGATTTGGACCTCTATCTGTTGATTCACATGGATTAATTCTGGTAATGATACCAACTACTATTGCTTGAATCAAAGTTTGGAAAAAATGATTGTAAGCTTGATAACTTATATAGATCCATAAGATTAAATTCTAAGGTGCTACTCTTGTCTTAGAGTGCCTAGAAGTTCAAATCTTAGATATGTTCATTCTTGAATTGAAATATAGATTGATAGCTAAATCAATGATGTTGTTCTGAGATTTAGTTGGATCCTTATACTTTTCTATTTTATTTTAGAGTTTAAAACCTTAGTGATGGATTCACCCCACTTGGGTGCTTTCTGAGAGTTTGAATAAGAGACATATCATGTATGCTTGCCTAATCTTAGACAGACAGATCATTTAATGGTCTATTTACTCACCACTGTCACTTGATGTTGTGGTTGCTAGTGGTGGATCTTGTGATAGCTTGATCTGGTGCTCCCCTGGTATTTCTAGTTCCTGGCTTGTTCTTGATCTAGCCCATCATCTCCTGATCCCGATGGCTTGATCTTGGTCGTGCTATCCACCCGATCTACCCCTCCTTATGTCACCATCTTGGTGATGTGATCCTAGGCTTTGGTTGGTTTGATATAGCTTGGCTTTGGCTTGGTTTAATTATTGGATGCTGTGCTTGGTGTGTAAGAGAAATGGAATGGTGTGGGGATTGGTTTTCCCATGACTGTGTTGATAGTTTTGTTTGGTTGTCTTTCTTAGTGGTGTTGTGACACACACCATGCGATTTGTGTGTGTCTTGTGTGCCTCTTGCGAGATGTGGATATGTTCAGAATTTGAGAGTTACTTTCACCATGTTAGCATTTACTTGGCTTGTGAAACTTGCCCCTCCTTGCTGTTTATTTGACTTATGGCTTGAATTTACGAAAGATGTATTCTTTCATATTGGTGAAACTTGCCCCTTAAATACTCAATGATGAAAAGGTGAACAGTGCACTTCACTGTCAACTTCTGAGAGTAAAAATAATTCTAATCCTAACCTTCTTTTTTCTTTTAAGTTTATTTTTATTTTGCAGGTACCAAATTTGAAGATCAAGACTTTAGTTTAGTTTTTTTATTTTTCTTTATAGATTAGTCACTTGTAGTAACTATCATATTCAATTGTAATCTTTAATTTATTCTTTTGTACTCATTATTTTTATTCTTTTGTAATTTTGTACTATTATCAATATAGAAATATCATTCTTTATTTATTTGCTATTGTAAAGATTGTGGATGTTTCTCATAAGTTACATTTTTGTAACTTATTTATTGAATACAATTATGAAATGGATATTCATATTCTTAATTGATCTCTTTATATAAAGTTTGAGTTATTATTGGTTAACTCTTAATTAAATCAAAGATTCAAACATCATTCAAAAATCCTTTTGAATTATAATTCAAACACTCAAGTTCTAAATTCAAATTTCATTTCTCAAAACACATAAGTCTATCAAGATCATCTCAAAGTCTATAACATTCATCCTTCAAGACTATATCTAATCTCAAATTATGAAAGAAACTTTGATCACTTTAGGTTTTTATTTGCCGAAAAATTTACCCACATTTTCATAGATGAATGCGTGCAACATCTTAAATTCCTAAATCTACCCTTCCTAAATGCCGGGATGTTACAAACTTCCCCCCTTAAATTAAATTGCGTCCCGAAGTTTGTTGAGATGTACCTGAATAGTTCTGGATAGGATTTTCTTAAATCTTCTTCTTTCTCCCAAGTGGCTTCCCTTTCAGGGTGATGTTCCCACTATACCTTGCAGTATTTGATTGCCCTATTACTCAACCTTTTCCAGTTTTCTTCCAAAATTTTACAGGGCTTTTCAACATAGGTCAAGTCGGCTTGTAGTTCTATCTCTTGATGTGTGATTGCATCATCTAGAACTTTCGAACATTTGCGAAGTTGTGACACATGGAAAACATTGTGCACTTGAGCCAATCTTGATGGTAACTCTAAAGCATAAGCTATAGTTCTGTTCTGACTTAATATCTTGAATGGTCCGATGTATCTTGGACTCAATTTTCCTTTAACTCCGAACCTTTTCACTCACCCCTTTCATTGGAGTTACTTTCAAGTATACCATGTCTTCCACTTCTGGATGCCAAGATCTTCGACTTTGATCAGCATAACTTTTCTACCTACACTGGGCTAATTTCAGTCTATCCCTGATCTTATCAATGATATCTTGTCTTTCCTTGATATAGACTAGCGCAAATTCTTTGCTGCTTCCAGGCTCGTACCAACATATTGGTGATCCATACTTCCTTCCATACAGAACCTGATATGGAGCTGCCTTTAGACTACTCTGATAGCTATTATTGTAGGAAAATTCTGCCAATGGTAGATGATCTTCCCATGTACCTCCAAAATCTAATGACAAGCTCTTAACATGTCTTCTAGTATCTAATTTGTTCTCTCTGTTTGACCTCCTGTCTCAGGATGATAGGATGTGCTGAAATCTAACTTTGAACCAAGTGCTTCATGCAATTGCTTCCAAAATGCTGAAGTAAACACTGATCCCCTATCAGTTACGATCTTTTTGGGTACTCCATGCTTACTTACTATCTATTTGACGTAAACTTCAACTAAGTTCTCGACATTATCTTTCTGATTTACCGGAATAAAATGTGCACTCTTAGTGAGTCTGTCCACAATCACCCATATCATATCCTTCCGTTTATATGTCATGGGCAATCCTGTGATGAAGTCCATACCTATTTCCTCCCACTTCCACTCGGGAATTTCTAAAGGTTGTAATGGTCCTGCTGGACTTTGATGTTCGTCCTTCACCCTTTGGCAAGTATGACATTCTGATACATATTTAGCAATGTCCCTTTTCATGTTATTCCACCAGAATAGTTCTTTAAACTCCAGCTGGTTGGCTACTACCACCCGGCTGGGCTTAAAACTTTCCCGGCTGGCCCGTCTAGCCGGTAGCCAAAAGAACCGGCCGGGTGGACTCTTCCACCCGGTTCACCTCGGATTCGATGGAGAGCACGAGAAGGATGATGCTTATTGCGGGGTACGCCTGTCAACACCCGGATTTTTAATCCCAGATGCTTCTTATGCCATACATCGCAATCCCAGGATTGCCATTTTTGCGTGACATAACAGATTGGATATCACAGTACATCATCCATTACAAACCATACATAAGGTATTACTCAAATAAGGATCTCATGATCCAGTCTTAGTACAATTCAAGCAGCGGAATAACGTAAAGATAACGATAGCATGGGCGAAGCTCCATCTTCATGGTCACAGGAAATGCTGACGATGGGAGATGATCCTAGTTGTCGTAACCATCCTGCTATCCATATTCCTGATACACCTCTTCATAGTCTGGCCATGGGAATAGCCAGGGACAAATCCATGAGTACTCTTTAAGAACTCGCAAACTAATACTAACAAGTGAAGTGGTTTTGAATAGGATATACTAAGCTCTAGGGTAGTTTTGCAAAAAGCTATATTTACCTCTACTAAGTTCAGAAGCAAAGAGAGCTAGCTGAAAGTTTTATAACACCTAAGTGGAAACTTGAATTTCATCTCACAACTCTGTTGTGGTCAAGTCAAAGTCATAAATCATTTCATAAGTCATTTTTTAAAACATCTGACGAGGGAACAGTATGGCCACTCCAACTGTCCATAACCGCGGACGCGGCTATTCGAATAGTTTGACACTCTGCAGAGATTGTACACTTTCACCACAACATTCGATACATCCGTCAGGAACAAATCCTGAATTCACCGTACTCAGTATGAGGATAATCAATCCTAACCTTTCCATTACATGCCCTAGTATATGCACCTCTCCTGTGAGTTTGGCCTCCCAACCATTACCAACTGTCATCTTGGGTACTGCACAGGTGGACAATCTTCACAAGGTAGCCTCAGCTCAGACCTTGGCCATAAGGGAACCCATACTAAGGTATATAAATTTCCAGTCAAGCCCTACCCAAGTTTCAGGTATTGTGGTTGTACGGTAAAATTGCATTGGTATCGCATCCAGACAACCATCAGTTTTATAAAAGGGCTAAGGCTCATGCCTTATCATTTTCATCATCAAAATCATTTGGTGTTCGGAAACACGTGTCAAAACATTTCAGTAGAATGACTCATCATTATAAGGTTTTCATAACCATTTTCACCAAGTATTCCCATCTAAAGTTGATCAAGTTTTATGCTTAGCACTAGCATCTACAAGTGGGGGTAAATACTAATGAGGGGTGGTAAACAAGTGGGAATTAGCTAAGTTCAATCTCATGCCTCAGGATGACATCAAGATTATCTAACTTAGACCAAGTTTTATGCTCTTTATGCTATCTTCAAATATCTTTCTAATATCTATAATTCACCAAGTAAACTCAAATTAAAGCTTTGATAAATAAATAGAGTATTAAGCTTTGCAAGTAAAAATAGGATTGGGTATCAAGTGGTGTAAGCTTGCAAGTAAAACTTGCATGGTTTAGCTTGCTAAGATAGTAGTATAAGCTTGCTAAGTTAATAGATTGCTAATTCAACTAGTAGTATTACGCTTGCCTTGTGCAGAGCAGTGGTTGAAGTTCTCCTCGGCTTCTTCCTCGTAGTATCCTCCTTCCTCCTCGTATCCTTGGTCGGTACTAGCGTCTATAAATAAATACGAGGTACACAATCACCACACAATACTTAATTACTTCTATTTATCACACAAAGGTTCACACTAGATGATCTAGCATCATCACTATTATCACCAAGATTAAAGCACCTATCTGTCACATCCCAAAATTTTCCAAATTTTGTAATGTGAAAAATAAATAAACAAAATAAATAATTGTTGAAATTTAGCTTGAAAAGAAACGTTTTGTTTCTAAATGGAAACATTAAAACCCATCTTGAACAAACTTTGAATAATGTTTGAATCCAACTAAATTCAAATCAAGAGGAATGCATTCTTCATAAACGCATCTTGAAATTTAAAACATTTGGAAAATAAACCCAAACCCTAAAACCCTAATGGAATAAAAACATTTCCAAGCTATATCTAAGCCTATGGATTTGATCCATATAAAAATTGGTCAACCAACATTTATAAATGATCAAGAATGAAAAATAGAAATATTATCAAACCATAGAAATTGGTTTCACTTAATTTGGATCCATAGATAAAATCTTATGAATTTAATAAGATAAGGAAATTGAATTTCCAAAGCTAATAAAGCACCTATCTAAAATCCATACCAAATGGCGAGAAAATAATCCTAAAGGTATTTAAAAGGATAAATAAATATTAAATAAGATTTTACAAATTGGAATCACCAACTTTGGATCTATAAATAAAAAGATATGGATTTTATAAGATAAAGAAAGAAATATTAAATGAGGAATATTTAAAGGCCAAATTAATAGCAAATGGAATAGTTATAATCCAAATCCAAATAAAAGGATAGAGAATTTTTAAATAAAATAAAATGGCATTAACCAAATTCTATTCCTATTTTGATGAAGACAAAAATCCCTAATAAAGAATGATTAATTAAATCATGGGAGAATAATATTTGAAATTTACCCAAGTGGAATAAAAGTTATTTAATTAAATTAAATAGGATCAAAGAAATCTTCTAAATAAAATTTATGGAACTAAAACCATATTTGATTTCATTGGAATAAAGACAAATACCCAACTTAAATGATTAATAAATCATATTAAAAATATTCCAAATAATTCAAATTGAATTATCTGACACCCTAATAAATAAATAAAACCTACTGAACGGATTTGGAAATATTTAGATTTCAAATGGAATTTGAAAACATTATTAAATCTTATTTGAATTAATACAAGGGCCTATTTTAAATAATTAATATACCCTAAAAAGAATAAATATATTATTCTAAATTTGACTTCAGAATGAATTATTAATCAGTATTTGAATATACACAAAATCAAAACAGAATAAAAGAAATGGGAAAAGAAAAATAAACACGAGAAGGAAAAAAATAAACAAAGCAGCCAGCCCAGCAAACCCAGCCCACTGGCCCAGTTAGCCCATTTACCACTTCCCGCGAGAAAATGATTCGCACCGAAGATTCGACCGGCCCCCTCACTAACGACTGGACCCCACCTTCCCCCTCTCTCTTTAGCTAACAAACGGACCCCGTCGCCACCTCAGCGTCTTCCCCACCGCGACGATCGCGCCCTCACCTCGCTGCTGTTTCTGGCCTGAATTCAAACGCGTTAATTCGCCTCAATTGCTGGAGTAAACCCCAATCTGACCACGCACACTTAAGCGCCTCGCTCTCCTCCTCCTTTCCCCCCAGACACCGCTCCTTCTCGGCCACCAGGCTGTACCAATTGACCACTGACAACCACCTGTTCCGACGAACCTCTTCGGCCAATTCCGACACCGTCCGACCACCCCTAGCCTCCCAGTGCACGTGAGCCTGCTTCCCTTTCCCTGGTGCATCTCCCGGTGCCGCTCTCTTGGCCGTGCATGCACCAGAGCTTCGGCAAAGACAACACTCGAGCGCCACTGTCGCCTGCCACTCCTCCGGCGAACTCCCCAGGTAGCCTCCGTCCACCCCTGACCTTCTCATTGATGCTCCTGTAACCGTCACACTCGCTCGCATCTAACTGTACCCTCCTGTTACCTTCTGGTGGCCTTCAAGCTTGCCCCCGACGATGACAGACCGCACCCGACGCTAGGCACCTCTCCGACGAGCAATTACGGTCAACCCTGTGCACCCCCTGATCTCCTACAACCACGTTGAGCATCAGCAAGCTCTTGCGGTTCTGGTAAGATACTCCCCTTCTACCCTCGCTTCCTGTAGTCGCTGCGACACCGAGACAGAGCGCGCCGCCGCCACTTGCCCCCGCCAGCGCTGCCACTCGATGGCCAGTGATTGTGCGACGTAGGATTTAGATCCAATGCACGCGATAGAACTTAAAACGAATAGGTACGTTTCGAACTGAACCGTGCGTTGCGGCTTAGATCCAACGCTCCACGTAGCTTAATCCGTGCGAACCGATACCGACGAATCAAAACACGACGCGTGGCCTGTAAATTATTTTAAAAACAGAAACTTGTCTATTAGTTGTTTGGTTTTGTAAAATTCATAACTTTTAATCCACATGTCCAAATTTTATGAATTTTATATCAATGGAATCATCAAAACAAACCCTACCTAACCATGCACTTTATTTAAAGAATTGCATCTGTTAAATTGTTTGTTTTTGCAGAAACATGTGTAGGTATATTTTGATTATAAAAATTGTTCTAGCAATATTTTTATGGTAAAATATTTGGCAATTGGATTGTTTGGAACCTACTGACCATATAAAACAACTTGTGGAGTTAAAAGTATATTTTGTGAAGTTAAAAGATGAATCTTTGATTTAGAACATTTCTAGTCAAATAAAAATAATGTTATTATATTAAAAATGCTTTTGGAGAAAAACCTTTGGGAAATGGTTTGAATCAAACTCTCTGACCCAAAACACAATGATTTATGAATTAAAAACATATTTGGTGAACCCCATAAAAATCATTGCTTTGCTAAAGGCATTTCCAACAAAAAAATAATATTGATGTGGTATAAAAATGGTTTATAAATAAAACCTTTTGCAAATGGTTTTAAAAATAAACACTTGACCATAAAACACTAATATTTGTGTTTAATATCGTACTTGTCGAACACTAGAAATATTACTTTGATTTGAACCATTTCTAGCAAAACAAAAATGACTTAAAATGGCCATTTTCACTAACTTGATATCAAATGATTTTGCCACATTTACAAATGCCTTGCCACTTTTATAAATGACCAATAGATATTTTATGATGTCCATAACCTATTATAAACCAGTTTTCAAAATAAAACAATTTTTTGCATGCTTGCATGCATTGCTTTGTTTCTATTATTTTATGTGATGTTTGCTTGAATGGTAGATTGAATATTGTTTGCTTGATTGAATTGTAGTGGAAATTGAAGTGTGAATATTTAAAGATCAAGGAGTGAACTTATAATTCTCTACGAAAAAGGCAAGTGATGCTTCATACTTTGTCCCATTATTTTCGCTATGCATTAGTGATATTTCTAAGTAGGACTTGCATGGAATTTTTGCTAAGTATAAACTATGCCATGGGAAATCCTAGTAGATGAAACCTTAGTATAAATTTCCTAAGTTAAGATTCCTACTACTATCATGCTTAGCTTAGCTAGTAGAAAACAAGGGTGAAATATATTCATACTATGGAATATTTCTAAGTCAAGGACTTGTGTTTTGTTTAATAAAACAACTAAGTGAATGAATCACCTGGGTGGAATGGAAGGAATGGTTTGTGTTGAGTGGTTACACAAGGCCCATTTCTATGGTTTACCTTGTGTATCTCACTTGTGGATGGCCACCCAGGAACAAAGAGATTTGAGATGTCAAATGTTGAGAAGCTTCAAGTGCAGCCACTTGGCATTATGGGCTCTGCCTAGATCATATAGGTTGCAATAAGTTAGCCAAATGGACAGTTGGTGGTAGGGGATGATAGGTTGGAACGCGTCCATTCTGGTCTAAGGGAAGGCTTCTGAAAGATCTTATCTTGGTGAAACCAAGTCTTGTGGGGAAAGTGCACCACCTTTGCAGAGTGAAAAATCGAAGTACTTAGCCATGTCTCTGGCAAAGGACAATTTGAGCATCAAGACATGGAAGCTATCAAGAATCTCCTCATCCCAATTTCTAAGTTAAAACTTGTGGTTGAACAAGGGTTGAAGGTTCACCAATTTCTATTGGTGATTCCTTGGGTGTTTTTGCCAAACCAAAAACTTAGTGTTTTAAAATGATAAGGAAAAACTATTTTGAGCAAAGCAAGCCTAAGCTCCACCTAGCCAAATGCATATAGATGATAGATTCCACTATACTACCATAGTATCACTTGCCAATACAATTCAAATGTATTGACCCTTGTGGCTGTAACTTATTATGTTGCAGGTTTGTTTGATGTTAGTGATGTGTGTTGATTAGGATTACAAGTCTACAACCAACATGATTGCCTGTGGCACTTTGAAGATGAAGGACCCCATGCTATAGTTATTTCTGCTGCATTGTAATGAGATAGCCAAATGATCTTGTAAGATGTAATAAATTATTTTATTCCTGGTTATAAAGTTGTATTATGACTTTTGTTTCTTGATATTACATCTTAACTGTGGATGCTAGCTATTGATCCAGGGACTAGCATTGTAAACACAAGGATCTCTACCTTATTAAAGGTTGGGACCTCTATAGATGGTATCAGAGCACTGTGTTGCCTGTAGGATTGTAACCCTAGGATTGGACAAAACCCTTAGAAAAATAGGAGTTATATTTGTTCAAAACTTATTTACAAACAATCTTGTAAACTCTTTCTTCAACCTATTTGGTTTTAACTCTACATCTCTTTTATTTCAACTTATTGAATAAAGCCTCCACCATGAGCAAAGACTTCAACATGAGCAAAGGACTTCACCAACTCAAGTGACTTCAACCTTAGTCTCAACAAGGACTTCAACTTGGATATCACTAAGGACTACATGTGAGATATGAAATATTACACAAGACTTGAAGACTAAGGAAACACAACTTAGAAGGAACCATCATCACCTTTGAAGTTTTGTGACCAAGATACAAGAAATTCTCCACGGATATAAAGATCTTGTTCATGAAGAGTCAACTAAGAAGAATGGAAAGATCTCAAGTGAACCATATAGTTGGACCACCATATTTAGTTTAAATCAAACCCACCAACTTATGTGGTGTAGCCAAAAATATTTTGTTGCTAAAAAAATGTGCTTGAAACTTTGTTGTTTGATTGGAATGTTTGTTTTTGATTGCTTGCACATTGCTTGTGTGAAATTGTTGTGTGTGATTAGAGTTATTTCCTTAGAAATATTTTGCCCATTCTAATCCCAATCCAACCCAAACAGATGACTACTCCAAGAAACTCCAAGATCCAGGGTGGTGACAACAACAACCAAGAGATGCACATGAGAGATCTCATAGTAACCCAAACCCAGTTGAACCAAGTGACAACTCAGTTTTTAGCCAACAACAATGAGTTAGACCCAACCATGCAAAGGTTTTTGGAAACCCAAACTCAATTGATGCAAAAGGTGACAAATCAAATGATCAATATGGGAGACAACCCTTCCCAAAGAATTTGTGACAACAAGGATGTCAAAGATGATATTCTAGAAGGAACCCAATCTTGCAATGTTTGTGGAGACAAGGATCACACTTCCAAAGATCATGAAGATCAATGCCCTAATTGTGAAGAGAAACATCCAACTAATCAATGCCCCACATCTCAAGCTACTTGTTTCCTATGTGAAGGAAATAATCATGTCCCTGTCCAATGCCCCATCTATTCCATAGTTCAACAAAGGAAACAAGGTGGAGTGCATCAACAGTTGGTAAACCCTCAGGAGGGTACAACTTCTACCAAGAAGGATGAAGACAAAGGAAAATCTCAGCGTGCACCTCCATGCAATATGACTCACCTTGATGGACAGAAGAAGAGACATATGCATTATCCAAGGAAAATACTAAGGAGACCAGGAGACTTTCCCACCTTTGAGGTGAGATATGAAGAGCATGAACTAGAAGAACTCCTAGCTTTGGAGAAACCCAAGAAGAAGAAGGACAAAATCCAAGTGCAGTGTTGCCATTGAAAAGAGATGGGACACTATGCCAATGAATGTCAAGAGAAGAAGAAAAAGTATAAGGAAATTAGCCAAGTGTGGTGCAACAACTGCAAAGAGCTAGGCCATTATGTATCAACTTGTCCACAGAAGATACGTGAAGAACTCAACCTTGTTACATGTTACAATTATGGTAACCAAGGACATTATGCAAGCAATTGTCCAGAAAAGATGAAGCACAAAGTAAACAAGCCTACGAAGGATCTCAGCCTTGTCACCTGTTTCAAGTGTGGAAACAAAGGAAACTATGCAGATGTTTGCCCAGAGAAGTATCATCAAGACCCAAAGCAAGCCAAGATGTAATCTAGTTGGAAAATTTTTAAGGGTGGTAGTATCCTAGTTGTTTTGAGCCAACTTGTAACCTCTATCCTTCCCAAATCTTGGTACGATATTTATTTTAAGGGTGGTAGCCTGTCACATCCCAAAATTTTCCAAATTTTGTAATGTGAAAAATAAATAAACAAAATAAATAATTGTTGAAATTTAGGGTGAAAAGAAACTGTTTCTTTCTAAATGGAAACATTAAAACCCATCTTGAACAAACTTTGAATAATGTTTGAATCCAACTAAATTCAAATTAATAGGAATGCATTCTTCATAAATGCATCTTGAAATTTAAAACATTTGGAAAATAAACCCAAACCCTAAAACCCTAATGGAAGAAAAACATTTCCAAGCTATCTCTAAGCCTATGGATTTGATCCATATAAAAATTGGTCAACCAACATTTATAAATGATCAATAATGACAAATAGAAATATTATCAAACCATAGAAATTGGTTTCACTTAATTTGGAGCCATAGATAAATTCTTATGAATTTAATAAGATAAGGAAATTGAATTTCCAAAGCTAATAAAGCACCTATCTAAAATCCATACCAAATGGTGATAAAATAATCCTAAAGGTATTTAAAAGGATAAATAAATATTAAATAAGATTTTACAAATTGGAATCACCAACTTTGGATCTATAAATAAAAAGATATGGATTTTATAAGATAAAGAAAGAAATATTAAATGAGGAATATTTAAAGGCCAAATTAATAGCAAATGGAATAGTTATAATCCAAATCCAAATAAAAGGATAGAGAATTTTTAAATAAAATAAAATGGCATTAACCAAATTCTATTCCTATTTTGATGGAGACAAAAATCGCTAATAAAGAATGATTAATTAAATCATGGGAGAATAATATTTGAAATTTACCCAAGTGGAATAAAAGTTATTTAATTAACTTAAATAGGATCAAAGAAATCTTCTAAATAAAATTTATGGAATTCAAACCATATTTGATTTCATTGGAATAAAGACAAATACCCAACTTAAATGATTAATAAATCATATTAAAAATATTCCAAATAATTCAAAGTGAATTATTTGACACCCTAATTAATAAATAAAACCTACTAAAAGGATTTGGAAAGATTTAGATTTCAAATGGAGTTTGAAAACATTATTAAATCTTATTTGAATTAACACAAGGGCCTATTTTAAATAATTAATATACCCTAAAAAGAATAAATATATTATTCCAAATTTGACTTCACAATGAATTATTAATCAGTATTTGAATATACACAAAGTTTGGTTGAAGTTTTAATTCAAATAGTTGTTTGAAATGATTAAACAAAATCAAAACAGAATAAAAGAAATGGAAAAAGAAAAATAAACAGGAGAAGGAAAAAATAAACAAAGCAGCCAGCCTAGCAAACCCAGCCCACTGGCCCAGTTATCCCATTTACCACTTCCCGCGAGAAAACGATTCGCGCTGATGATTCGACCGACCTCCTCACTGACGACTGGATCCCACCTTCCCCCTCTCTCTTTAGCTGACAAACGGACCCCATCGCCACCTCGGCGTCTTCCCCACCACGACGACCGCGCCCTCACCTCGCTGCCGTTTCTGGCCTGAATTCAAACGCGTTAATTCGCCTCAATTGCTGGAGTAAACCCCACTCCGACCATGCACACTTAAGCGCCTCGCTCTGCTCCTCCTTCCCCCCCAGACACCACTCCTTCTCGGCCACCAGGCTGTACCAATTGACCACTGCCAACCACCTGTTCCGACGAACCTCTCCGGCCAATTCCGGCACCGCCCGACCACCCCTAGCCTCCCAGTGCACGTGAGCCTGATTCACTTTCCCTGGTGCATCTCTCGGTGCCGCTCTCTTGGCCGCGCATGCACCAGAGCTTCGGCAAAGACATCACCCGAGCGCCACCGTCGCCTGCCACTCCTCCGGCGAACTCCCCAGGCAGCCTCCGTCCACCCCTGACCTTCTCGTTGATGCTCCTGTAACCGTCACACTCGCCCGCATCTAACTGTACCCTCCTCTTACCTTATGGTGGCCTTCAAGCTCGCCCCCGACGACGACAGACCGCACCCGACGCCAGGCACCTCTCCGGCGAGCAATTACGGTCAACCCCGTGCGCCCTCTGCTCTCCTACAACCACGTTGAGCATCAACAAGCTCTTGCGGTTCTGGTAAGCTCCTCCCCTTCTTCCCTCGCTTCCTGTAGTCACCGTGACACCGTAGACAGAGCGCGTCGCTGCCACTTTCCGCCGCCAGTGCCGCCACTCGATGGCCAGTGATTGTGCGCCGTAGGATTTAGATCCAATGCACGCGATAGAACATAAAATGAAGAGGTACGTTGCACCTTAGATCCAAGGCTCCACGTTTCTTGATCCGTGCGAACCGGTACCGACAAATCAAAACACGATGCGTGGCCTGTAAATTGTTTTAAAAACAGAAACTTGTATATTTGTTGTTTGGTTTTGTAAAATTCATAACTTTTAATCCACACGTCCAAATTTTATGAATTTTATATCAATGGAATCATCAAAACAAACCCTACTTAACCATGCACTTTGTTTAAAGAATTGCATCTGTTAAATTGTTTGTTTTTGCAGAAACATGTGTAGGTATATTTTTATTATAAAAATTGTTCTAGCAATATTTTTATGGTAAAATCTTTGGCAATTGGATTGTTTTGAACCTACTGACCAAATAAAATAACTTGTGGAGTTAAAAGTATATTTTGTGAAGTTAAAATATGAATATTTGATTTAGAACATTTCTAGTCAAATAAAAATAATGTTATTATATTAAAATGCTTTTGGAGAAAAACCTTTGGGAAATGGTTTGAATCAAACTCTCTGACCCTAAACACAATGTTTTATGAATTAAAAACATATTTGGTGAACCCCTTAAAAATCATTACTTTGCTAAAGGCATTTCCAACAAAAATAATATATTGATGTGGTATAAAAATGGTTTATAAATAAAACCTTTTGCAAATGGTTTTAAAAATAAACACTTGACCATAAAACACTAACATTTGTGTTTAAGAATGTATTTGTCAAACACAAGAAATATTACTTTGATTTGAACCATTTCTAGCAAAACAAAAATGACTTAAAATGGCCATTTTCACTAACTTGATATCAAATGATTTTTTCACATTTACAAATGACCTTGCCACTTTTATAAATGACCAATAGATATTTTATGATGTCCATAACCTATTAGACAACACTTTTCAAAATAAAACAATTTTTTGCATGCTTGCATGCATTGCTTTGTTTCTATTATTTTATGTGAAGTTTGCTTGAATGGTAGATTGAATATTGCTTGCTTGATTGAATTGTAGTGGAAACTGAAGAGTGTGAATATTGCAAGATCAAGGAGTGAACTTATAATTCTCTACGAAAAAGGCAAGTGATGCTTCATACTTTGTCCCATTATTTTCACTATGCATTAGTGATATTTCTAAGTAGGACTTGCATGGAATTTTTGCTAAGTATAAACTATGCCATGGGAAATCCTAGTAGATGAAACCTTAGTAGAAATTTCCTAAGTTAAGATTCCTACTACTATCATGCTTAGCTTAGCTAGTAGAAAACAAGGGTGGAATATATTCATACTATGGAATATTTCTAAGTCAAGGACTTGTGTTTTGTTTAATAAAACAACTAAGTGAATGAATCACCTGGGTGGAATGGAACGAATGGTTTGTGTTGAGTAGTTACACAAGGCCCATTTCTATGGTTTACCTTGTGTATCTCACTTGTGGATGGCCACCCAGGAACAAAGAGATTTGAGATGTCAAATGTTGAGAAGCTTCAAGTGCAGCCACTTGGCATTATGGTCTCTGCCTGGATCATATAGGTTGCAATAACTTAGCCAAATGGACAGTAGGTGGTAGGGGATGATAGGTTGGAACGCATCCATTCTGGTCTAAGGGAAGGCTTCTGAAAGATCTTGTCTTGGTGAAACCAAGTCTTGTGGGGAAAGTGCACCACCTCTGCAGAGTGAAAAATCTGAGTACTTAGCCATGTCCCTGGCAAAGGACAATTTGAGCATCAAGACATGGAATCTATCAAGAATCTCCTCCTCCCAATTTCTAAGTTGAAACTTGTGGTTGAACAAGGGTTGAAGGTTCACGAATTTCTATTGGTGATTCCTTGAGTGTTTTTGCCAAACCAAAAACTTAGTGTTTTCAAATGATAAGGAAAAACTATTTTGAGCAAAGCAAGCCTAAGCTCCACCTAGCCAAATGCATATAGATGATAGATTCCACTATACTACCATAGTATCACTTGCCAATAAAATTCAAATGTATTGACCCTTGTGGCTGTAACTTATTATGTTGCAGGTTTGTTTGATGTTAGTGAAGTGTGTTGATTAGGATTACAAGTCTACAACCAACATGATTGCCTGTGGCACTTTGAAAATGAAGGACCCCATGCTATAGTTATTTCTGTTGCATTGTAATAAGATAGCCGAATGAGCTATGTAAGATGTAATAAATTATTTTATTCCTGGTTATAAAGTTCTATTATGACCTTTGTTTCTTGATATTACATCTTAACTGTGGATGCTAGCTATTGATCCAGGGACTAGCATTGTAAACACAGGGATATCTACCTTATTAAAGGTTGGGACCTCTACATTATCTTATTTATTTTATTTTAGAAAAGTAATTTCTACTCATTGAAAAACTACTCAAGATTTAATATTCTCCAACTCAAACATGGGATCATGTTGAAACATGTCATCACCACATATTTCAGTACATGGGAATTTGATTTAAAGTGGTGTCACAATTTAATAAGGTTTAACCTTTTTATTTTAATTAAATAAAGTGACTAAAATGGCCTATGAGGCATTCTTTTATTACTTGATCAATATTTCTTCAAGTAACCCTATATATTTTTATATATTCTGAAAGGTAGGGTCAAACGTGATTTTTGAGAGTTGGAATCAACTCAAAAGCTTTTATGGTTGAATTTTGAAAAATGTTTGAATGCAGCAAAGCTTTTGCCTTGTTATTTTTACCATGGGTGATCTACAAATCTAAATGGTTTGAATCCAACGGGCCTGGATTAAGCACTCCAATACCTTTCTAACAAAATTGGTTTCATGCAATTTGATTTAGTGAATCGAGTTGGGTTAATTTTGAATCTAGGTACAGAACTGAGTTTGAAATTAAATGAATAAACTTAAGTTTGAATTGTTCGGTCACATGGGATGTTTAACTGGGCCAGCCCACTACGCACAACGCACGCGGGATGGTTAAGTGAGCGACCCCACTCGTCAGTGAGACAACAAGTGGCGACGCGGTACGGGGCGATTAGGGCCGCACGACCTAACTCTAATCCAACGGCTACGGTTCATCATCCATGTCGGGCAGCGCCGACAAGACAGAACCCTAGCGCGGCCAGTGGGGGTCGACGGGGGGCTCACCGGGGCTCCGGCGATGGTCGGCGATGGGGGCGAACAACGAAGTCGACGACAACGATCCTCCTGGTACCGGTGGCTCCTCCTGGGGCGGCTCCAATCGACGGCGCCTCTCCTCCTCTGCAGCGGCGAACTCCGATGAAATTCCGGCCACCTGGTGCTCGCCTTGCTCCGGGGGTGAGTCTGTGTGATTAGTGACAGGTGGGGAGTGAGATGGTGTGAAGGGTTTGAGCTAGGAGGGCCTCTATTTATAGTGTGACGAGGGGACCGAATGGCGCGGGTGAAGCTCGTCGGTGTCGTCGGCACAGCGTGCTAATGGCATGGGCAAAGGTAGGGGTGGTGCTGTGCTCCCTGGCGAAGCTCAACGGCATGGTCACACGGCGTGGGGCGGTGCTGAACGGTCAAAACGTCGTGGCGCTCTAGGCAGGTCGAACAACAAGTTTAATGGCGCACAGCGTGCATGGTCCATGCGGCGGCGAACGGGGTTGTCTGGCGGGGTGCTGGGGTGCTGGCGATCACGTATGCAAGCGGCGAGGGAGGCACGCGGTCTGTGGGCTCGTGTCGCGTGCGGTGCATTGGAGCGCTCTCGGCTTGCACGCAGAGAAGCTTGGCATGAGCTTGCCATGTCGTCCAGGGGCTGGCAGTGCTCGGGGCTAGGACAGAGGGTGGCGGTGGACGGTGGTCAGTGCTCCAGACAAGGTTGGCGAGGCTAGTGCTTCCTCTAGCTCGCTGGCGACATGGGGGTGGCAAGTTTTCTCTCGGCATGGTCACCATTGATGGCTAGGCTTGCTCACAGTGGTGCTAAGGATTGTTAATTGGGCTAGATCATCTACTAAGAGTGTAGTGTGAGCTATAGAGGGAACAATTTAGGCCAAATTTACTGCTGCAAATAGTGTTTCATGTTTTGTTGTTTGCTGATCACAAGGTGTTTGATGAAATGGCCGAAAGAAATTCAAATTTGAATTTTGGATTCAAACTTGGTGGGTTTTCTAGGCACATACTAGGGAGTATTGGGTTAGTTGGATTGTTCAAGGGGCACTGGTTTGGTTGGGTTTTGAAAAGGTGTGATCTTCACATATGTTAAAGATTCAATTTTCAATTGTCATTTGAATGGGGTTGCCAAATGTTTCTGCAAGTTTGAAAGGTGGGCTTTGATTCACTTTTACTTGGTCATGCAAGGGGTGAAAATAAATGGAAAATTTTCTGTTTGAAATCTTGGACTAGAAACACTCAAAGTGACCTAGTGAGCAAGATTGGCAAAAATGACCATTTGCCTTATTTGATTTTCTCTTGATTTGTTTCTACTTGGAATTGTTTTAGATGATGTTATTTTCATCCTTAAACCATTCCTTGCTATTTGATTAATCACATAAGTCCATTCATGCATTCATCAAATCATCACATACACACATGGATTCATTTGGTTTTTATTTAATCAAAGTTTTTTGTTAACCCTAATTTTAGTGATTAGAAATTGATAATCATGATCAATAGTTTTGGGATGTTACAACCCTTCCCTCCTTAAACAAAATCTCGTCCCGAGATTTGATAAAGAAGAAAAAATATTACCTAGGATTTAAAGAGATCGGGAAACTCCGTCCTGATGTGATCTTCTCGCTCCCAGGTAGCTTCTTCTTCGGTGTGGTTGCTCCACCGAATCTTGAGAAACTTGATGCTTCGGGTTCTGGTGGTCCTGAAAGCGTCCTCCAAAATACGGATGGGTATTTCGGGATATGTCAGGTCATTGTTGATCTCTATGGTCCGGTGATCAATGTTCTTGAAAACTTCGGTCTTCTCCGGAACTTCAAGGCATTCGCGAAGTAACAATATATGGAACACATTATGCACTTCTGACATTTCTTCTGGTAGTTCCAATTGATACGATACTTCTCCTCGACGGTTTAGAATCTTGAAAGGTCTGATATATCTGGGGGCTAACTTTCCTTTGAGCTGGAATCATTGCATTCCCTTCAAACGTGACACTTTGAGATACACAAAATCTCCGATATTGAAGGCGAGGTCTCGACGTCTCTTGTTAGCGTAACTCTTCTGTCTTGACTGGGCGGTCTTGAGGTGCTCACGAATCTTGTGTACTTTCTCTTCTGCTTCTCGTAGGATGTCGGGTCCAAAAATCTGACTCTCTCCTACTTCCGACCAATTCAAAGGGGTACGACACTTCCTTCCATACATGAATTCAAATGGGGCCATTTGCAAACTAGCTTGATAACTGTTGTTGTAAGAAAATTCTGCGAACGGCAGACAGTCTTCCCATTTAGATCCATACTCTAGCACACATGCTCTCAACATATCTTCGAGTATTTGTTTTACTCGCTTCGTTTGTCCATCAGTCTGAGGGTGATACGTTGTGCTGAAATCTAGTCGGGTTCCTAATCCTTCTTGGACTTTCTTCCAAAATATTGAGGTAAAATGGGTTCCTCAATCTGATACGATGTTCTTGGGGACTCCATGCAAACTGACGATTCTAGCGATGTACAACTCCGTTAGCTTCGAACTCTGGTATGTGGTCTTGACTGGTAAGAAATGGGCTACTTTGGACAATCTGTCAACTATGACCCAAATAGAGTCATTTCCTCTACTAGAAGTAGGCAATCCGGTGATAAAGTCCATTCCAATTGAATCTCATTTCCATTCTGGAATCTGCAATGGTTGCAACAGTCCTGTGGGTCTCTGATGTCCCGCCTCGACTCTCTAAAAAATATCACATTTGGAGATATAGCTTCCGATTTCTCTCTTCATATTATGCCACCAAAATTGCTCCTTCAGGTCCTGATAGATCTTTGTTCCTGCGGGGTGGATAGAATAAAGGGTATCATGAGCTTCCTTCAAAATAACTTGTTTCAACTCTGAATCTGCTGGTACACAAAGACGTCCTTTGTACCATAGAACTCCTTCATCCTCGGTGAATCCGGGTACTTTGCCAGTACCGATACGACGTTTGATTCCGTTGATACTAGCATTTCCTTTCTGTGCCTCCTTGATCTGACTGATCAAAGTGGGTTGAAGTTCTATGCTAGCCAAAAATCCTTCACTTACTAATTCCATTCAGAAATCTTCCATCTCTTTGTGCAAACTTGGTTGCTCCTTTAGAATCATGGAGTTCAAGCAGCACGGCAATCTGCTAAGGGCATCTGCTACCACATTGGCTTTACCGGGGTGATAGTGAATGTCCAGATCATAGTCCTTGATTAGCTCGATCCATCTTCTCTGCCTCATATTCAGCTCCTTCTGAGTGAATATATACTTCAGGCTCTTGTGATCCGAATAAATCTCACAACGATTACCCATAAGGTAATGCCTCCATGTCTTCAGGGCTAGAACTACGACTGCTAGTTCAAGGTCATGGGTTGGATAATTCTGTTCATGTTGCTTCAGTTGTCGGGATAGATAAGATATAACTTTTCCTTCTTGCATCAACACACATCCGAGACCGATCTTGGATGCGTCACAATACACATCGAAGGGCTTCGTGATATCCGGCATGATCAAGATGGAGGCTAAAATCAATCTCCTCTTGAGTTCCTGAAAACTCACTTCGCATTTGTCCGTCCATTCAAACTTCTTGTCCTTCTTCAGCAATTGGGTCATGGGTCTTGCGATACTCTATAATCCTTCTACAAACTTGCGGTAGTATCCCGCTAATCCGAGAAATGCACGAACTTGGTTTTGGGTGGTTGGGGCTTGCCAATCTTTAACATCCTTCACCTTTGCAGGGTCAACGGCAATTCCTCCGGCTGATACAATGTATCCGGGGGATCCTACCTCCTGTAACCAGAATTCACATTTGCTAAACTTGGCATACAACTGATGCTCCCTAAGGGTTCCAAGGATGGTTCTTAGGTGTAGCTCATGTTCTTCTTCTGATTTGTAATAAATAAGAATGTCATCGATGAAAACAACGACAAACTTATCCAGGAAGGCCATAAAAATCTTATTCATGAGGTTCATGAAATAAGTGGGGGCATTGGTTAGTCCAAAAGACATGACATTGTACTCATATAATCCATATCTGGTGGTAAAGGCAGTCTTTGGAATATCCTCTGCGCGAATCTTGAGTTGATGATAGCCAGTTCTAAGATCAATCTTAGAAAACACTTTGGCACCAGTCAACTGGTCAAACAGATCTTCTATCTTTGGCAACGGGTACTTGTTCTTGATGGTGACGTTATTCAACTTCCGATAATCCGTACACAGCCGGTTACCTCCATCTTTCTTATCCACAAATAAAACAGGTGATCTCCATGGCGACGCACTTGGTTGAATCAATCCAATTTCCAGCATAGCATCCAATTGCTTATTCAGTTCCACTAGTTCCGACGGGTTCATACTATATGGTATCTGGGCTATGGATCCGGTTCCAGGGATTAGTTCAATGATAAACTCGATATCGCGATCTAGGGGCATAACGGGCAAAACATCTAGAAATACAACGGGGTATTCACCGACTATCCAAACTTGGTCAATGGTTGGCTGGGCTATACTCTGGTTGCACTTGAATTGACGGGGCAAGGTTTCCGATACATGCTCTACTGATATGACAGCTGTACTGGTCATTGTTATGGATGTCTTGGCATAGTCAAATAATCCTTTGTGTTTGGACATCCAATCCATTCCTAGTACTACTTCCAAACCTTTAGTTCCAAGTACTATTAGATTAGCATAAAAATCTATGCCATGGATTCGGATAGGCACAGCCTTGCAAATTTGTCTAGCTTTGGTGGTTGAACTAGGTATTTGAACAATCATAACATGCTTTAATTTGGTGGGTTGAGTCTTACTAGTGCATGCAAATTCTTCAGTAACAAATGAGTGTGATGCTCCAGAATCAAACAACACTCTTGCAAGTACTGAGTTAACAGAAAACATACCCAGCACGGCGTCTGGCGCTTCTTGGGCTTCTTCAACATGCATGAGAAAGAGACGGCCGTTGCGGTTGAGTGAATTCCCTAGGGCAAACCTTCTTACAGGCTGAACACGACGCTGCTACTGAGCTGGGGCATTTGCATTGGGGGCTGCGACAATCTTCTTGGGGCACTCATTGGAATAGTGACCCTTGGTTCCACATTCATAACAAGTCACCTTAAACGTTTCCTTTGCTACAATAGGCAAAACATTGCTTCCAGTCCTTGGGGCAGTGTTGGAGTTGGTGGCGGCATTGTTGTTGTTGAACTTAGGTGGTGCACGGTTGAAATTGCTATGGTTTCCGGGGTTATTGTGATTTCCTCCGGGCCTTGGGTTTCCACGGTTGGGATAGGTCAAACGGTTCATCGGGGGTCTGTTGTTTCTTGGGGAAAATCCTGGAGATGGGTTGGGGCGATATTTTGGTGTGTGATGGGTTCTTGGTTGATGCATCATGCGATGCTTGCGGTTCTCATTAGCTTGGTTGATCTTTCCTTCCATTTGAATGGTAGAGTCAACTAAAGCTTCAATATCCGCAAAGGGGATATTGACTAACACTGTCTGCATCTCATCGTGTAGACCATTCAGGAATCTCTCCTTCTTCTTGGCTTCAGTATCTATCTCATCCGGGGCATACCTAGCCAATGACAATAATTTTTCACGGTATTCCACTACGGTCATCCTTCCTTGCTTCAGTTACCTAAATTCATCTCTCATCCTCTTGATCAAACCCGGTGGCACATGGGTTCTGCTGAACTTGACTTTGAACTCTTCCCAAGTCATCATGTGTCCTGCAGTCATGGCACGAACGTTGTCCCACCATGCTCTTGCATCTCCGTCCAGATAGTGGGTGGCGAACAGAACTTTCTCGTTAGCTTCCACTCCTGCAACTTCCAGGTTGTTTTCCATGGTTTGCAGCCAATCATATGCATCTAGGGGCTCTTCTGACTTAGTGAAAATGGGTGGATTAGTGTTCTGGAAATTCTTGAGCTTAGATCCATAGTTGTCCTGATTTCCATGGCCTTGATTGTTGTTGGCCATCTGAGTGATGTGTTGAAGGGTGGCTAAGTTAGCTTGACGTTCGGATCTTTTAGCTTCGCGGTCAGAAACCAACATTTGCAAGATCTACAACATCGGGTCCGGGGATGAACTGCTTCCTCCGCGAGGCATCTAAAGATTGGGGTAGATCATGAGAAAGAGGGAAATTTCTAAGGTTCAGGGTTTTTGGAAAGTTTTTAAAGTTTGACTCAGATTTTTTTAGCAACTTGCTTTTCATTCATTCATAGCACACGATACAAACACACACCACAACAAAGGAAAACAGATGGTTTTAAGAACCATTCTGTGAAACTACGATATAGTGGGACCGAATACAACTCACTAAAGCTAGTGCTCAAGTGATACTACTCCTCAGAGTCGGTGTCCTCATCATCCTCATTATCATCATCGATGAAGGCGAAGTCATCCTCATCGGTGAAGAAGTCCATGGCCTGATCCTCCAGAAAGTCATCATCATCGCTGAGATAGGATTAGGGGTCTCCACGAAGGTCTTCCCCTGCATTCTCCCTCTCCTCCAACTGCATATCTCTCTCGTGGATGGTTTCCTCCAACTCTGTGATCCGGTGGCGAAGACGGGCAATGATGCGCTCCTTCTTGTCGAGCTGACGTCGATGAGACTGGCGATCCTTCACTAACATGGCGATGGTCTGATCCTTCTTGGCGATGATGGCATACTTGTGGTTGGCATAGGAGCGGGCATTGTCCAACTCCTTCTGACGGTCATACATCATGAAGCTAAGGTGGTCCAATTGAGTCGTCAGCTCTTGGTGGTATGGGGCCTCCAGTGGCTGTCCCATAGCATCACGCCTTGGGTAGAACTCAAAGCGGGTACCCTTGATCTGATTGATACTATTCCCACATAGACGGGCAAGAGCTTCCTGCATGGCCCTGGCAAGTCCATCGAGCCAGTTGTTCTCTCTCAAGGTGAACTGAATTCCTTCTGCGGTGGGGGGTTCAATCTTTCCTCGGAGACTTGCAACAACTAACCACTGCAAATCATCTCCTTCTTGATCATTGAGCTGAGCTCCGAAGAACTCGGGGTGCGGATGCTCCAGCATCTCTAACAGCTGGTCCAAGTCACGCTCAAAGATGAGGTCTCCTCCATTCCCCAACTAATAAAACTTGATGTACTTTATGTCCATCTATAAGAATATAGGATGAGTAAGTTAGTAGAGTGATCAAGTGTGTCAAATTTTATGTAAGTTTGCAAGATTTTTTTTTTGAGGAACATGAATTTCCATGAAAGAGTCTAATTGATAAGAATGAGAATAAGTTTTCATAAATACTCACTTCCTTGGTTTTGAAACCAAGTTTTTGATTCAAACATCCATTCTAAACTAGGGTCTCCTATGGTCAGGATGGCTCTGATACCAACTTGTCAACACCCGGATTTTTAATCCCAGATGCCTATTATGCCATACATCACAATCCCAGGATTACCATTTTTGCGATACATAACAGATTGGATATCACAGTCCATCATCCATTACAAACTATACATACGGTCTTACACAAATAAGGATCTCATGATCCAGTCTTATTACATTTCAAGAAGTGGAATAACGTAAAGATAATGATAGCGTGGGCGAAGGTCCATCTTATGTTCACAGGAAATGCTGACGATGGGAGAGGATCCTAGTTGTCGTAACCATCCTGCTGTCCATCTTCCTGATACTCCTCTTCATAGCCTGGCCACGGGAATAGCCAGGGACAAAGCCATGAGTACTCTTTAAGTACTCGCAAACTAATACTAACAAGTGAAGTGGTTTTGAATAGGATATACTAAGCTCTAGGGTTGTTTTGCAAAAATCCAGATTTACCTCTACTAAGTTCAGAAGCAAAGAGAGCTAGCTGAAAGTTTTATAACACCTAAGTGGGAACTTGAATTTCATGTCACAAATCTGTTGTGGTCAACTCAAAGTCATAAATCATTTCATAAGTCATTTTTGAAAACATCTGACGACGGAACAGTATGGCCACTCCAACCGTCCATAACCGCGGACGCGACTATTTGAATAGTTTGACACTCTGCAGAGATTGTACACTTTCACCACAACATTCGATACATCCGTTAGGAACAAATCCTGAATTCACCATACTGAGTATGCGAATAATCAATCCTAACCTTTCCATTACACGCCCTAGTATAGGCACCTCTCCTGTGAGTTTGGCCTCCCATACTAAGGTATATAAATTTCTAGTCAATCCCAACCCAAATTTCGGGTATTGTGGTTGTACCGTAAAATTGGAATGGTATTGCATCCAGACAACCATCAGTTTTATAAAAGGGCTAAGGCTCATGCCTTAACATTTTCATCATCAAAATCATTTGGTGTTCGGAAACACATGTCAAAACATTTCAGTAGAATGACTCATCATTCTAAGGTTTTCATAACCATTTTCACCAAGTATTCCCATCTAAATTTGATCAAGTTTTATGCTTAGCACTAGCATCTACAAGTGGGGGTAAATATTAATGAGGGGTGGTAAACAAGTGGGAATTAGCTAAGTTCAATCTCATGCCTCACGATGACATCAAGATTATCTAACTTAGGCCAAGTTTTATGCTCTTTATGCTATCTTCAAATATCTTTCTAATATCTACAAGTCACCAAGTAAACTCAAATTAAAGCTTTGATAAATAAATAGAGTATTACGCTTTGCAAGTAAAACTAGGATTTGGTATCAAGTGGTGTAAGCTTGCAAGTAAAACTTGCATGGTTTAGCTTGCTAAGATAGTAGTATAAGCTTGCTAAGTTAATAGCTTGCTAATTCAACTAGTAGTATTAGGCTTGCCTTGTGCAGAGCAGTGGTTGAAGTTCTCCTCAGCTTCTTCCTCGTAGTATCCTCCTTCCTCCTTGTATCCTTGGCCGGTACTAGCGTCTATAAATAAATACGAGGTACACAAGCACCACAAAATACTTAATTACTTCTATTTATCACACAAAGGTTCATACTAGATGATCTAGCATCATCACTATTATCACCAACATTAAAGCACCTATCTTATTTATTTTATTTTAGAAAAGTAATTTCTACTCATTGAAAAACTACTCAAGATTTAATATTCTCCAACTCAAACATGGTATCATGTTGACACATGTAATCACCACATATTTCAGTACATGGGAATGTGATTTAAAGTGGTGTCACAATTTAATAAGGTTTAACCTTTTTATTTTAATTAAATAAAGTGACTAGAATGGCCTATGAGGCATTCTTTTATTACATGATCAGTATTTCTACAAGTAACCATATATATTTTTATATATTCTGAAAGGTAGGGTTAAATGTGATTTTTGAGAGTTGGAATCAACTCAAAAGCTTTTATGGTTGAATTTTGAAAAATGTTTGAATGCAACAAAGATTCTTCCTTGTTATTTTTACCATGGGTGATCGACAAATCTGAATGGTTTGAATCCAACGGGCTTGGATTAAGCACTCCGGTACCTTTCTAACAAAATTGGTTTCATGCAATTTGGTTCAGTGAATCGAGCTGGGTTGATTTTTGAATCTAGGTACAGAACTGAGTTTGAAATTAAATGAATAAACTTAAGTTTGAATTGTTGGGTCGTGCGGGATGTTTAACTGGGCCGGCCCATGTAACACCCCAGTTTTAGTAAATCTTGTATTAGGGTTTGTTCGTGCTTCATGAGCATCATCCTCTAAAAATGCAACCAAGAAAATAAAATGCAAACCCTAATCTTCCCCCCTCTATTTGAAAATCCATTCAAAAGGGTTTTGAATATTTTGAAAAACTACAGAAGTAATATACCCCAAATTGACTAAAGGGATCCCTTCAGTATTTTACATATTTGATAAAAGCCTCTGGTATTCTAAAATTATTCCAAACATATTTGGAATTCAAAACATAAAACAGAAAAAGAAAAGAGGTTGCAAATAAAAAAATAGAGCTAACAGCAGCCAACAGGCCGGCCCAGTCTTCTCCTCTCCTTCTCTTACGCCCACGTGCAGCAGCCCCGCAGCCCAGTGCAACCCACAACGGCCCAACCCTGGCCCGCATACCGCTTCGATGATCTTTCCGTCGTCTTCCTCGCTCGCAAGCACCTGCATGCCTGCGCCTCCGCCGCTCGCCGGCGTTGCGATGCACGCAGCGCCAAGATGCGCGCCGCCACCCCCGGTCGCCTATAAACTATCCTTCGCCGCCACAGTACGAACCCTAGCAGCCGTTTTCCCCTCTCCCCCTCTGTGCTTGCCACGGACAAACCCTAGCTCCGCCAGGCGCCATGCCGCCCACTGTTCCCGGCCACCTCAAGCTCCGCTGAGGTACCTAGGAGCTTCGCACTGTCACCCTCGTCCTTCTAGCCAACGCACTCAAGAAGGTGCGCCTCCGTCTTGTCGAAATCAATCCCGAAGATCTCCTCCTCCGACGGACGTCATCGCCAAATACTACCACTTCTGGCCACGCACCTGCAAGCTCCACCACTCGCCGCCATCGTGACCACTGTTCTGATGACTAGAAATGGGCGGCGCTTCCACCACTGGGTCCGCCTCGATCTCCTCTTTCCAACTAGCCTACCCACAAGCCCGCGCGCGCAGCGAATCGACGGATTCGAGCCCAACCCGAGAGCTACTTCATTGCTGATGTCATGATGACATCAACATGAGGCATTAATCCCCTTTTGTTTTATTTATTCTTTTCTAGAAATAATAATATCCTATGGGGCCCAGTCGTCAGTGACTGGGGGTAGCCTAAGCCCTAGTGAGAAACATACCTCCCCCACTGGTGACGTCATATTGATGCAATAAACCCTTTAAATAATTCCAGAATTTGGTTAAATATTGTAAATTCCATAACTTTTAATTTATAAGTAAAAAAATACAAATAATATATAAAAATGTTCAGAAAAATGAGCTCTACCTAATTAAGCTATAATCATGCATTGTTAATCAACTTACATGACAAGTATAATTAGAAGAACATAGTAACCCCTCTCATATACATCCGGAGTTTCCTCGAGTTAGGGTTTTCACCCCTCGGAACCCAGATTAAATTGTCGAGCATGCTTTAGGGTTACATTTTGATACAATTTAACTTGTCATATCATCATACTCGCTTGAGCATTGCATCGATGCCATGTATTGATTGTTTCCCTCTCTTTACGGTCTTTGCTTCTTCCCGGTAGAATACGATATCAAGATCAATATCGAAGACCAAGTTCAAGTTCGTCGAAGATCGAAGATCGACGAACAATACTCGATCAACTATAACCAAGTAAAGTACAAACTTCTATAGATCTGCTTATCTGTTATCGACCGGCAAAGGCAAGCATAGCCCCACCATGATATAATCCTATGATTTCGAAAGCATTTCAATTCTTGCCATGATGCATACAATTCTACTATGATCTTTTATCGATAGATAGAGTATCCTATCTGTTGCATTATTCCCTTTGAGCTTATATTATCTGATCCACTGCTCCTAGCATAACTAGGTTTGGCTTGTGTGCACTGCTAGAGCTTATTCTGTGTCTGGCTTAGCCATGCAAAGCTATCAGTTCTGGTCCATCTAGATGATGTATCAGATGCAAAGAATCTAGTATGATAGGAGAGCATGATGATATGAGATTAAACATGCTAAGGCTTGTATGGGAGGCCACGGTGGGATGTCGTTTTTCTAGTCCCATGCTCACCACCACTAGGAACCGAGTTCTTGCCTTCGGAACCGAGATGAGCGTACAACCACACGGGGCTTGGGAACCCCTCGCCTGATTAACTTGCGTAGTAGATTCCATGAGTCACAAAGTTCGGGCGTTCCATTCGACATACGCATTGAAAACCTTTTGAAAGATTTGCCGGGTGAAAGAGGTGCATTCATAACAGGTAGGGAAGGGTGGACCAGGTTGCTTGGGGTAGATGGCGCCCCTGTTAAACCAACATCGCCTCACATATTTAAGTAGCGGCTTTGAGATTTGACCCGTTACAGCGGAACCATACTTATTGCATGACTCATGGTCTCGACCAAAGCAAGGTAAAGGTCGTGGCCAACCACCCTCTGCAAGCCTTCCAAGGAAGAGGGCTAATAGCTTGGCATTAAGAGTCGGTTGGTACGTGTGGGTAAAGTTGTACACCCCTCCAGGGTTAAATATTTTCTAAATCCCGTGTTCACGGTTATGAACGCTTGGTGAGCAGATTCTAAGATCATAGAGAACTATAACCTAATCGTAAAACTTGGCTGATCAACGTGTGCTTTAAGGATGCTTTCTCTTGGGTATGAGGGGGTGATCCTACATAGGGTTCAGATGATGATGACTTGGTGGATATCAAAAGATGATGATCAATATTTCGGAGATGTCGCTCTCTTATCCCCTTTTAAAATACTCTGATTAGACGAGCTCCTTTTCTCCCTCTTGTTTTATAAACAAAAGATGGCTTTATGTAAAACAACACCACCAGCCATAAGACTTGCGGAGTACACCCTGTACTCACCCTTGCTTTGTTGATACTTTTGGCAGAGTAAGTGTTCCCTAAAGACGAGTTCCGTACTACATCGACACCGACAAGTAGCTTGGGGTTCCCGACCGGCAGCCTAGAATCTATGGGCTTGTGGCATCCCGCAAAACCACTACTAGAAAATTGCGTTGTTTTTGTGCATTGCATCGTCATCATCATGCATTGTTTGTCTGAAACCAATTCGAAACGCCTAGTTTTGTTTTCTAAATAACCCCCGTCCTTATCTCAAATTAAAACATCGGTCTGGTCAGATCTTTTATTTGTCTAAAAAGTATTTCCAAAATGTTTTACAAATAAAATTAAAGCATTAAAAATCTTTTGTCCGGAGAGGCAGTCCGACCGGTCAGGCCAGAGGCCCAATCGGTCCAGACTACCTACAAACGGTCCACCCAAACTCTAAATCCTTTTCCTACCCGAAACTATCCTACCCACCTATCCTAGCTCGCCACCTCACCCCTGGCCCCAATCCCTACCCACCTTGCCACCTCACCAATCCCCTTCTTTTTCCTCCACTCCCTCTCTCACACCCAGCTTTCACCTACCCCCTCTCCCTTACAACAAGGCCCCACCCTCCTGGCCCACCTCCTCTCTCTCTCTCCCCCTCTCTCTCCCTAGGTCCCACCCCACACAGCCACCACCCAACACACACAACAGCACACACGCACGCCCCGCCGCCACACCCGATCCCCACGCCCCGGCCCCACCCCTGGCCCCGCGTCCCCTGTCTCCCTCCTCCTCCCCTCCCTCTCCTTTCCCCACCGACGCCCCGCGGGCCTTCTCCTCCACCTCCGGCCGCCGCCCACCGCCTGGCCTCCACCCTCTGCCTCGCCCGTGCGGCCCTCCGCGAGCGCCCTCCGGCGCCTCCATTCTCTCCTCCCCGAGGTTGCCCCTCGCCTCACCCGGCCGCCTCCTCGCCTCTCTGCACCTCCTCGCCGCCGTCCTCCCCTCGAGCTCGCCGGTCGTCGCTGCCCCTCCGGCCACCTCCCTCCTGAGCACCCAGCGGCCTCGCCCCTTCCTCCTCCCGCGACGCCTCCACCCCTCCTCCGTCCGCCGCCTCGGGTCCCTCCTCCGCCGCCCGCCTCCGGCCTAGGACTCGAGCTCCTCCGCCGCCTTCCGCGAACCTCGCCGCCATGACCGGCTCCTCCCCAGCGCGCTCTCCCCCGGCGCCTCCTCCGCGCCTCCTCCAGCCCGCTCGAGCGCCGCCGTGGAGCTCCCATCGCCATCCCGAGCTCCACCGCCTCCCTCCTCGGCCCTCTCGCCTTCCCCAACCCGCGGCCCTCGTCGCGTCGGCCACACCTCTCTCCCATGACCGGCCGCCCGTCACCATCGTCTGCGTCCTCCCTGCCGCTTCCCACCGCTTCGCCTCTCTCGGCCTCCGCCCGTCCGCATGAAAGCCTCGCCGCTTCGCCGTCGAGCAGCACAGCACCGCCGGTCCCGCCTCCCGGTCGTCGCTGCCGCCTGCACGCGAGGCCAGGACCGCCCCTTCTCTGTTTTCGGGCCAAGCCCTTGTCGCTGGCCGCTGTCCTCCGGTCGCCCTCCTCCCAAGCGCAGCAACCGCCGCCCACCTCGCGTCCCCTGTGCTCAGCCGAGCTGACCCGAAGCACCATCGGAGTACCATTCCAAGACCCCCTCGACAAGATCTCCGATCCGACACATCGACAAGTTCGCCACGAGGAGCCGCACGAACCCGAGGGTCCGTCGACAAGACCGTCTCGTCACAAGAGCCCCGATGCCCTTTTGTCGCCAAGTTCTCCTTCTCGGATCCGAAGACGCCGAGCCCTTGGACGCCAAGATCGTCTCGATAACGATGTTTTGAAGAATGAACCTGGCGTACCCGAGGACCCCGACGCCGTTTCCAAGTTATCCACCGGTGAATAAGGAGAAAACCTCAAGGACTTCGACACGGAGCGTCAAGATCGCCTCACGGAATCCAAAGCACGGACCTGACGAGGTCGTCGCAACGACAAGATCGACACCGACCAGGACGAATCCGATGCGCCCCCGACGCCAACCAAGTCCTCCTTCACGGAACGCTAAGACCGTCCCGACACACGGACCCGGCAAGATCTGCGCGACAGCAAGATCGACCGCTTGGACCCAAGTTCTCCGTTACGACAATTTCTCCATCTTGTATCCGAACCCTGAGACCGGACCCCGAACCCCGGAACCCCAAGATCGTCGAGACACCCTAATGTGTGAACCTTTTCCTGAGCCCCTATTTTATAAATGCTAAATATAAAACCTGTTGCATAATAATCATTCATCTCGCATGCATATTTGTGTGGTTTGGGGGCCTTATGCCGATTCACCATATAATTAAATATGGGGCCCATATGCGGACAAATCTAGTCTTATATTGGCCTCATTTAAATTTGTGTAGCGAACCGGTAACCTATCTTGCATGTTAATACAACACTTAAATTGCGGGGTAGCTAAACAACTTGAACCATATCTTTAATTGTCGGGACCCCCGGTTCCGCTTAATATTGGCCAATTGCATCGCACTTTGCCATGCCATACATCATACATGCATCATGCCCGATCTTTTGCCGTAGTATTAAATATTGCATCCGGTGTTTATTCTAGTGTTTTGGTTCTTCGCGGATAAGGCCGTTGAGTTGATGCGAGTGTCGTCCGTTCTTCGGTTGAACCTTCGGCAATGTTTTCAGGCGAGCATATCCCCCTTTCTACCTATCGTACTTTTATAGTATTTATTCCCTCATGTTGATCTATTGCTATCGGTGATGCGTTGCTCTAGTTTCCGTACCCGTGATATCCCTTGCAGCCTTATATTCCCTTGGACACATCCTATTACCTGTTGTTTGGTAGATAGTTGGACTTGCGCGTCGTAGTCGCTTGCTCAAGTGCTGTTGCGTGTCGCCAAGTACCACAGTTGTTGGAGTATTGCCGCATGTTTGATGTTGAAGATGATCATGGCTTTACTTATCGTTCACTTTAATTACTGTTTAACAACTAAAATTGAAGTAGGTAAGCAGAGGCACGGGTGGGCAATAGATGTTATTTGGTTGTTAACCGTCCACTTGTGTCCCGTAGGACCCCGAGTACTTGATACCTGTTCCTTGAATTTTCGCGCTATCCACATCCGGGAGGATTATGGGACCCCCCTGAGCCAGAGCTTGATTCATTCTTATTTCTTGGGGCCACAAACTAGTTTGAGGTTTTGTTACTATCCTGTACTTATGCCATGCTTTACTGCTTTATTAAGATTGTGCGAGGAGCACACTATACTGTTTAGGTAAGCGGAGTGTTTTCGCGGTATCGACAAGCCCAGTCACATTTTCGGGTTCCCAGTCGTTTACAGCCATTGACGCCAACCTTGAGTCCGTCTCGGATTCAGCTAACTTCGTTGCGGGTCTACTCAATGGGGTGGCCCCCTGAAATATTTCTGAATCCTGTGATTGCTTTGTCGTGAAGGCCTCGTTGGGTTTTGATTTGGTTTTTCCGAGGTTGATCGAGTGTGTGTTGCTATTTGTGCACCGCGGCCGGGTAAAACTTTCTGAAAGTCGTGTCCGCGGTTATGGACGACTTGGAGCACAGTATCTCGATCATAGACAACTATAACTAAAGTAGTGCTATAAATTTGACGTTATAATGACTAGTAATCAGCTTCACTATAATGGAATGGCTACATAAAACTGCCCACAATTGCTTGTTTGGTTTGTCGCTTGCGACGATTGTATCTGACTAGTAAGTATTGCAACTACAACGGAATGGCTAAATAAAAGTACCAACAACTGCTGGGTTTTGGGATATCTCATGCTAAATGTATTTGACTAGTAAGTGTCGCAACTACAACGGAATGGTTAACTAAAATGGCCCACTGCTTATTTTATCAGGATGATTATCTATACCTGACTAGTAATTGCTGCAACGATAACTGAATAAATAAAACTGCCAACTGTGTGAGTTCCTCGGTGGACTTCCTCGTTTGGTCTCGAGGGGGAAATACCAGGATGGGATTGTTTGGTGTAAGATTCAGGTTGGATACGAATAGCTCATTCTTATCCCTCTCTGATAGCCGACAGTTGTATCGAGTCTCTATAGGTTGTTTAGTGCATGCTGCCGCTGTCGCTTCAGTCCACCATACCTATGTAGGCGAGGACCGCCGAATTCTAGCCTCATAGTGTCTTGGCCTCGATCGACGCCTCTTTTTCCTTTGCCCTTTGTCGGCACCTTTTTTAAGCAGGTTTTGAGATCGACGTCGTTAGCAGGGTTACTCTTCCGGCTTGGCCTGGGCAGGGTTATGGACGCCATTGGTTATTCTTCAGGGCTCTTAGCCCCATTTGCATCTTGTCCGTAGTCGGACGCTCTATCCTTTTCAAGGTGATTTGGATCTTTGTATTGTATATCTGTATTCTTGAATCTTGGAGTCGTGTTGTATATATATCTGTTCTGTGGGTCCCATCGAGGGCTGTTGTGTAATGTTATTACTTCGTTTTCCACCCGCACGCAAGTGCCTGGTGGGCACCTTTGAATTGTTTCTATCCGGGTTTGGCGGAAATCGCTGAAACTTGCATAGGGTCGATTCTGAGGGTGTTACAGGGTTGGGACGTCATCGTTATGCTTCAGGCCTCTTAGGAAATTTGTTAAGTTTACTATACTTAATAGCATAATTTGCCTTCCGTTGTTTGATGTTTGTGGTCAGTGACCTCTGCTTGTAATAATTTGGTTCTCTGCTCAGTTATGAGCTTGCTGTAATAAATTTTGTGTCGTAGGGTCACTGCCGTGTTACCGATTCTTCACTGGATATTGTCGAGCTCAAGGTTAAGCTTATGTCTGACGAAGGTCTGGGATTTGTTTAGCCTTGATCCTGGGGGTGTCACAGTTTTTGGTATCAGAGCAGTACCGACCATAGGAAAACCTTGCTATTGGTCGATGTTGAGTCTAGTGCTTGTGAAAACTATTTTCAAAGATGAAAAGTATTTGCAAAAACTCTAGTATGATTATTTTTCTCCTTATCCAGTTTTGCTCTAACTCTGGGTTCACCTTATCTTGTGTTGATTTGGAAAAGTTTTGATATCTCTTCTAGTCTTTCAAAGATTAGGTGCCTTATGGGCATGTCGATTCTCAACCAGTTGACCTGGTGTTGAGTTTTCTAGAGTTGTGTGTGTTGTGAATTCCTTGTTCCCTTTACTCTGCTTCGTATGAGAGATTCCTTTCTATCATGATCTCTCTATTTTTGGATCCACGATATTAAATTGTTGGTTTCACAGTGTTCTGTTCTAGGGTTCGAGGTCTCCTTTCGCCTCGTGTGCCTCCTTTTTGTTTGTTTGGTACTTCAGAAGATGTTTCTTCTTTTGGAAGATACCTCGTGATTGCTATCTTGTAGTGTACGTTGCGTCACTCAAATAGTAGGTACTTACTTTCTCGGGTTTTAACCCTTGGACTTGAACTGAAGGTCCCGGATTGTGCTGGATTCTAGTGTTGTGAATCTTGTACATGAAGCTGATCTTTAACCCAAGATCCTTCTTTTGACCCTGTTGATAATGTTCACACATTACTTCAGAAGGCTGTTACTACCATTCTAGCCTTCGATCTTGTGGTTATTGTCGCGATTGAATTGTGACAATTAAGGACTTCCCCTACCACTAGCTATGGCAGATGTTCTTTAATGGAACTAAATAGATCATGACAAGAGTACTCCTCGAGAGTCTCGCATCTACCCTCGTGACTCTGCCACACCTTTCCCCTTCACTGCATTGGTTTTTGGAAGAATTTTAATCTATGCATCCACATCTCGGGATTCTATCCTGAGCATGTTCTTCCTCGTTTTTTGCTTTCCGACCTTTGTCTACCACTTGGTCGACAAGTAGTAAATATGCATCGGTGTCTTCCGATGCAAGATGATCTTGTGGTCCGTCAAGACAAACCATATCGGGATGTCTAGGAGAAACAAACTCCAGTTCCTCGTCATATCTAGGACCAGGTCAAAGTGTTGTAATCCGCAGATTAAGAGACATTGATTAGCTTCTATCTGTTCTACCTTAAAGTACCACACTCTTTTATACTAAGAGGTCGAGTTGAGTTTCATGACCCCTTAATGAAGTGATGCTTTCACACATCTCTACTCACCCTCCCTCAAGCTTTCGCGTTCGTGAGTGATACATGTGCGTAATAATGTGGCTATCTGAGATTCTTAACAATTTTCATTGTTTTGAACTCAAAGGACATTTGAGTCATACTTAGCGTGATTGGTTAACCCTATCACTAAGCGAAGTTTGATTGTGCTACCAAGTCCGTTATTCTGGTACACTCTCTTCGGTCAAAGAGTTAGGCTTGTGCTGAATCTCTAAGACTATGTATTCTTGCCTTACCAAGCAAGTTTTCCTCTCGAAATAAGTGACATATCGGTGGTTCGTGGTATTCTAGATGTCTACTAGAAGTATCGCCATGTTGCCACATGACCATGTTGTCAAGTTCTTGAGCAAGCAAGTTCTTTGAACTGATCTTTTCTCCAAGAATCCATACTGGATACCCCTGAAATAGTTGGTTGAGCTCAACAACTTGGAGAGTTGTAAGACAAAATTTCTATCCAACCCTATTCCTTCTTAAAGGGATGTCTAGTTTTGTTAGTGTTGAAGAAAGATAGTATTTCCTTTATGGATATATTATTTTCCCCACCTTTTATTTGATTTGGGTTATCGTCAAATCAAACTCAGTTCCATGGACTATCTTGATGGTGTTTTTACTCATGATGTTTCACTTGAGTACATCTTCATGTCCTTTAACCTGACCAGTATTCTTGCCTTGTTCACACAACATATGAGTCCATCTTAATGGATTGTCTTGATAAGTTTGTTGTTGAGCCCATCAATGACATCCTTTTCCTATCCATGCTAGATTGGATTCATATGGAACATTAGGCATTAATGTTGGAAGCTTTCGAGAACCATCTTCGAGTCATCTCGAAGTATGAGTTATGGATGTTAGAAGTAACCTTCTCTGGTTCATATGCTACTGTTGAAATATGTCGCCGTGGATTCGAGAAGAGTTATCTCTCTTTCCTTAAGGATACATGTGTGTTTTATTGCTAGTACTTTATATGTATGTAGTTGTCTTTCGACAAGTTGTTAAATACATGGGTCTAGCAATCCAGCTCAATCTTTTGGAGCTTTACACTATAGTCCATATCTTGAGAATCTAGTAAATTTACCTCTGTGTATATGTTGCAAACTTTCTATTCGGACATGCTGAGTCTGAAGTATCATTTCACCTAATCAAAGTTGAATCTCAAGCAACAATAATGGTTGGTGTTCTTCAAGGTTTTAACATAGGTCTCTTTGTGAATCTGGCAAGATTAATGTAATGGTTGACATAACTAGTCGGAAATACCTACCGTCACATTCTCTTGATTCAGCAATAACAACCACTCTTCATGAGGCTTCTTCTATAATCTAATATAGGAGTTGTTCTTATGTTTTCCTTTGTATCCGAAGTCCGACCTTTACTTGATGTATGATTTCTCAAACATCAAGGAGAACATTTGAAGTAGTGCTGCTAAATGTCCCTCGGTCAATCCTCCAGACCCTTTATGTTGGCAATCATTGTTGTGCCAAGTAATTGAAGTCTGAGAATGTAGTTTCTTTCTTCTCGTGTCATCAGAAATCTTCTTAACTATTCATCCTAGTGGTGTAAAGTAATATCATGATCTTGGCAAAGATTTTGATAAATCTAGATGAATAAAGAGTTTCCTTCCTCTTATCAACCATGTTTTAAGAGTGACTATGATTTTCGTAATCAGAAGTTCCTCTTGCTACATGATCCTTGCGACTCTTGTGAGTCCTCTCCACCAAAACACCTTCCCGTCTTGGCCTCCTGTTGAATGAAAAAGTGACCCTTCTGTGTCAAAAGTAGTTCAACAGCTTGGTTTTGTTGATCCATATCTCTGCAACCTAAGCTTTCTAATTAATCCGTTTAGTAGAGGTTCTCTATCGAAGTCTATGTTGTGATCTTTCTGTTGGAAGATTTCTTTTTCAGAAGCTTCAAAACCTCCTGTAAGTTTCATGGTCTCAATCCTTACGAAGACCATCTATCTAACAACTTGAAACCTTCTTCCCTTGTTTCCTCCATTACCTTGATGTGTTTCATGTTCGTCATCTCAGAGTTGTTTTCTAAACACTCCATCCATGAGTTGACCATGAGATACTCTGTGTGTTGCTTAGTGTGCTCCCTCATATCTTTAGAGTGACCCCGTTTCTTTCTTTCTCTGTCTCTCTTCCTACCTTTGGAATCTCGGGTCGAGATTCTCGTAAGGGGGATAGAGCAGTAACACCCCAGTTTCAGTAAATCTTGTATTAGGGTTTGTTTGTGCATCATGAGCATCATCCTCTAAAAATGCAACCAAGAAAATAAAATGCAAACCCTAATCTTCCCCCCTCTATTTGAAAATCCATTCAAAAGGGTTTTGAATATTTTGAAAAACTACAAAAGTAATAGAGCCCAAATTGACTAAAGGGCTCCCTGCAGTATTTTACATATTTGATAAAAGCCTCTAGTATTTTAAAATTATTCCAAACAGATTTGGAATTCAAAACACAAAACAGAAATTTGAAAGCAGAAAAAGAAAAGAGGTTGCAAATAAAAAAATAGAGCTAACAACAGCCAACAGGCCGGCCCAGTCTTCTCCTCTCCTTCTCTTTTCGCGTCACAGCAAGACCAGCCCAGTGACCGGTGGCCCAACCCTGGCCCGCATACCCCTTCGACGATGTTTCTGTCGTCTTCCTCGCTCGCAAGCACCTGCGTGCCTGCGCCTCCGCCGCTCGCCGGCATTGCGATGCCCGCCACGCCAAGATGCGCGCCGCCGCCCTCGGTCGCCTATAAACTCGCCTCCACCGCCACAGTACGAACCCTAGCCGCCGTTTTCCCCTCCCTCTCTATGCTTGCCATGGCCAAACCCTAGCTCCGCCAGGCGCCATGCCGCCCACCGTTCCCGGCCACCCCAAGCTCCGCCGAGGTACCCAGGAGCTTCGCACTGTCACCCTCGTCCTTCTAGCCAACGCACTCAAGCAGGGGCGCCTCCGTCTTGCCGGAATCGAGCCCGAAGATCTCCTCCTCCGACGGACGTCATCGCTAAATACTACCGCTTCCGGCCACGCCATGCTTCCCCAACCACCCTATCGTGCTTGTGGTGAGCTCGCCGTCCTCCTGGACCCTTTCCCTTTGCTCTCACGATTATTTGGCCGCCATGCACTGCAAGCTCACGCTTCGTTGCCGTCGTGACCCTTTGTTCGATGACCACAAGTGGGCTGCGCCACCGGGTCCGCTTGATCTCTCCTCTTTCCAACTAGCCTACCCACAGCCAGCAGCTCAATCGTCGTGATTCGAGCCCAACCCGAGAGCTACTTCATTGCTGATGTCATGATGACATCAGCATGAGGCATTAATCCCCTTTTGTTTTATTTATTCTATTCTGGAAATAATAATATCCTATGGGGCCCAGTCGTCAGTGATTGGGGGTAGCCTAAGCCCTAGTGAGAAATAATCCTCCCCCCACTGGTGACGTCATATTGATGCAATAAACCCTTTAAATAATTCCAGAATTTGATTAAATATTGTAAATTCCATAACTTTTAATTTATAAGTCAAGAAAATAAAAATAATATATCAAAATGTTTAGAAAAATGAGATCTACCTAATTAAGCTATAATAATGCATTGTTAATCATCTTACATGACAAGTATAATTATAAGAACATAGTAACCCCTCTCATATACATTCGGAGTTTCCCCGAGTTAGGGTTTTCACCCCTCGGAACCCCGATTAAATTGTCGAGCTTGCTTTAGGGTTACATTTTGATACAATTTAACTTGTCATATCATCATACTTGCTTGAGCATTGCATCGATGCCATGTGTTGATTGTTTCCCTCTCTTTCCGGTGTTTGCTTCTTCCCGGTAGAATATGATATCGAGATCGAGATCGAAGACCAAGATCAAGACCGTCGGAGATCAAAGATCGACGAACAATACTCGATCAACTATAACCAAGTCAAGTACAAACTTCCAAATATCTGCTTATCTGTTATCGACCGGCAAAGGCAAGCATAGCCCCACCATGATATAATCCTATGATTTTGAAAGCATTTCAATTCTTGCCATGATGCATATGATTCTATTGTGGTCTTTTATCGATAGATAGAGTATCCTATCTGTTGCATTATTCACTTTGAGCTTATATTATCTGATCCACTACTCCTAGCATAACTAGGTTTGTCTTGTGTGCACTGCTAGAGCTTATTCTGTGTCTGGCTTATACATGCATAGCTATCAGTTCTGGTCCATCTAGATGATGTATCAGATGCAAAGAATATAGTATGATAGGAGAACGTGATGAGATGAGATCAGTGATATGAGATTAAACATGCTAAGGCTTGTATGGGAGGCCACGATGGGATGTGGTTTTTCTAGTCCCATGCTCGCCACCACTAGGAACCTAGTTCTTGACTTTGGAACCGAGATGAGCGTATAGCCACACGGGGCTTGGGAATCCCTCGCCTGATTAACTTGCCTAGTATATTCCATGAGTCACATAGTTCGGGCGTTCCATTCGACATACGCATTGAAAACCTTTTGAAAGATTTGCCGGGTGAAAGAGGTGCATTCATAAGAGGTAGGGAAGCGTGGACCGGGTTGCTTGGGGTAGATGGCTCCCCTGGTAAACCAACCTCGCCTCACATCTTTAAGTACCGGCTTCGGGATTTGACCCGTTACGGCGGAACCATACTTATTGCGTGACTCATGGTCTCGGTGAAAGCAACGTAAAGGTCGTGGACAACCACCCTCTACCAGCCTTCCAAGGAAGAGGGCTAATAGGTTGGCATTGAGAGTCAGTTGGTACGTGTGGGTAAAGTTGTACACCCCTGCAGGGTTAAATCTTTTCGAAAACCCGTGTTCACGGTTATGAACGCTTGGTGACCAGATTCTGAGATCATAGAGAACTATAACCTAATCGTAAAACTTGGCTGATCAATGTGTGCTTTAAGTATGCTTCCTCTTGGGTATGAGGGGGTGATACTAGATAGGGTTCAGATGATGATGACTTGGTGGATATCAAAAGATGATGATCAATATTTCGGAGATGTCGCTCTCTTATCCCCTTTTAAAATACTCTGATTAGACGAGCTCCTTCTCTCCCTCTTGTTTTATAAACAAAATATGGCCTTATGCAAAACAACAACACCAGCCATAGTACTTGCGGAGTACACCCTGTACTCACCCTTGCTTTGTTGATACTTTTGGCATAGTAAGTGTTCCCCGAAGACGATTTCCGTACTACATCGACACCGACAAGTAGCTTGGGGTTCCCGGCCGGCAGCCTAGAATCTATGGGCTGGGACGTCATCATTATGCTTCAGGCCTCTTAGGACATTTGTTAAGTTTGCTATACTTAATAGCATAATTTGCCTTCCGTTGTTTGATGTTTGTGGTCAGTGACCTCTGCTTGTAATAATTTGGTTCTCTGCTCAGTTATGAGCTTGCTGTAATAAATTTTGTGTCGTAGGGTCACTGCCGTGTTACCTATTCTTCACTGGATATTCTCGACCTCAAGGTTAAGCTTATGTCAGACGGAGGTCTGAGATTTGTTTAGCCTTGATCCCGGGGGTGTCACAGCCCACTACGCACAGTGCGCGGGGGCTGGTTAAGTAAGCGACCCCATTCGTCAGTGAGACAACGAGTGGCGAAGAGGTACGGGCGATTAGGGCCGCATGATCTAACTCTAATCCAACGGCTATGGTTCATCGTCCACGTCGGGCAGCGCCGACGAGACAGAACCCTAGCACGGATAGTGGGGGTCGACGGGGGGCTCACCGGGGCTCCGGCGATGGTCGGCGATGGGGGCGAACGAAGAAGGTGACGATGGCGATCCTCCTAGTACCGGTGGCTCCTCCCGGGGCGGCTCCAATTGACGGCGCCTCTCCTCCTATGCAACGGCAAACTCTGGTGAAATTCCGGCCACCTGGTGCTCTCCTTGCTCCGGGGGTGAGTGTGTGTGATCAGGGAGAGATGGGGAGTGAGATGGTGTGAAGGGTTTGAGCTAGGAGGGCCGCTATTTATAGTGCGACGAGGGGAATGAATGTTGCGGGTGAAGCTCGTCGGTGTCATCGGCACAACGTTCTAATGGCATGGGCGAAGGTAGGGGCGGTGATGTGCTCTCTGGCGAATCTCAACGGCATGGTCACGCAGCGTGGGGCGGTGCTAAACGGTCGGAACGTTGCGATGCTCTGGGCAGGTCCAACAACAAGTTTAATGGCGCACATCATGTGTGGTTCGCGCGGCGGTGAACGGGGTTGTCTGGCAGGGTGTTGGCGATCACTTATGCAAGCGACGAGGGCGGCGCGCGGTCTGTGGGCTCGTGTCGCGTGCGGCGCACTAGCGCGCTCTCGGCTCGCATGCAGAGAAGCTTGGCATGAGTTTGCCATGTGGTCCAGGGGCTGGCAATGCTCGGGGCTAGGACAGAGGGTGGCGATGGACGGTGGACAGTGCTCCAGACAAGGTTGGCGAGGCTAGTGCTTCCTCTAGCTCGCTGGCGACATGGGGGTGGCAAGTTTGCTCTCGGCATGGTCACCATTGATGGCCATGCTTGCTCACAGTGGTGCTAAGGATTGCTAATTGGGCTAGATCATCTACTGAGAGTGTAGTGTGAGCTATAGAGGGAACAAGTTAGGCCAAATTTACTGCTGCAAATAGTGTTTCATGTTTTGTTGTTTGCTGATCACAAGGTGTTTGATGAAATGACCGAAAGAAATTCAAATTTGAATTTTGGATTCAAACTTGGTGGGTTTGCTAGGCACATACTAGGGAGTATTGGGTTAGTTGGATTGGTCAAGGGGCACTGGTTTGGTTGGGTTTTGAAAAGGTGTGATCTTTACATATGTTAAAGATTCAATTTTCAATTTTCATTTGAATGGGATTGCCAAATGTTTCTGCAAGTTTGAAAGGTGGGTTTTGATTCACTTTTACTTGGTCTTGCAAGGGGTGAAAAGAAATGGAAAAGTTTCTGTTTGAAATCTTGGACTAGAAACACTCAAAGTGACCTAGTGATCAAGATTGGCAAAAATGACCATTTGCCTTATTTGATTTGTTTTTGATTTTCTCTTGATTTTTTCTGCTTGGAATTGTTTTAGATGATGTTATTTTTATCCTTAAACCATTCCTTGCTATTTAGGTTAATCACACAAGTCCATTCATGCATTCATCAAATCATCACATACACACATGCATTCATTTGGTTTTTATTTAATCAAAGTTTTTTGTTAACCCTAATTTTAGTGATTAGAAATTGATGATCATGATCAATAGTTTTGGGATGTTACAACCCCTCTGGCTCCCCCTTCGTCGTCGGGCAGGCTGGCGTGTCGTCACGACCAGCGCTACCCGACGAAGATAAAGCAAAGTGGTCGGCTAACTGGCAAAATCAGTCCGGGTGACCGCTAAAGCAAGGGTGATGCCCCAAAGGAAGCCCGGGTGACCGCTAAACAAGAGGGTGACGCTAAAATAAGGGCAGACTGGGTCCTGGCCCACCGGCTGGGCCCTGCAGACGGCCCTGCCTTGTAAACCCGTATCCAAACAATAAACCCTAGAGCCCAATTTATAATCTGTCCCCCTAGACCAGTATATAAGGGAGGGCAGAGCTGGGGTTCTAGGTAAGCAATGGTAGAAGGATAGAAGTGTTAGCCCCTAGCTTTCATCTTCCTCTAGCTCTCGATAGTAGCTAAGGAAACAACTCCAGGAGCACCTGTATTGGGTATTCGCCCCCTCATATAGTTCATCTTGCAGGAGTAGGGGTGTTACCTCGCCGAGAGGGCCCGAACCTGGGTACGTCAGTGTGTTTGCAGTTTACCGTGCCCAACCCGTTGCGTGAACCACCGATTGCATCCGAGTGTCCCTCTTTAGCCATCCCCGATGGCACTGCCGTGTTCCACACCACGATAGTCTTGATGCTAGATGTAGGGCATCATGCTTAGTGAGTAATCAGTTCTTTTTTGTTAGCGACATCATGTGCTCTAGATTCTCAACTTTACGATTGTTTGGAGCTATAACTCTTAGTATGTTCTTCACTACCGTAGGACAAATTGCTCGATAGGTCTCGAGATCTGTGTAATTTCACTGCTACATCTTGCGAGCCCGAAAAACTAGTCCCGACTCAAGCGTTGTATCCATGCACCGAGATCCTTCTCTGTTCTTGTTCGTCCTAAACAGGCTTTGTGAGTTTGACAGAAATGGGATTAGGTGTGCCAACGGCTTCAAAGAGATCCACCTGCAAGCGTGTTTGTGCAATGATATTCTTGACTTCACTAGAAAGATTGTCACCGCATCTTAGATTTACAACTACCCGAGGAAGTGGAAGAAGTGTGTGCAATGATGTTCTTGAACTACATTTTAGGCTTAATTGTGTGTTGATGCCAAAATGTTCACTTCTTATACGGTTGTATAGGCTTGTCGATATTTCTCAGACTAGTAGTTATCTGTCCTTTTCACCTATTGAAGATCCTGACTTGATTTTTTCTCAAAATTTGTAAGCTGTGAATAATACTACAAGACCTCTAGATGTGGAAGTGTCCTCTTTTCATTTTGCTTGCATGTTATCTTGAGGGTATCCAGCCCGTTACATCCTTGTCAACCTTTTCCTCCCTCGCATTTTTGGTCCTCACAATCCCTTTAAACCAAATCCTTGTAATCCAACTTGCCGATAACAGATGGGGACATAATAGGCCATGCGATTACCTGTCCTGCGTGGAAACCCAGCCGGCCACTTGTATACCAAGCTTGGTAGTACTGTCGGTGTCGGACCATTTCGCAAGCCTCTCAGTCGCACGGCAACCTTTCCTAATCCGGCAAACGTAAAATCAGCAGCCGTCCAATGGAAACGCTCTTACCTGATGCGTGACAGCAAGCAGTGAGGTAAAACATGTCATAGTGTCTACTGAGTAGGAGCATCGGAAAATAGTGACGGGGCGTACAGCGGTGAGGCGAGAAGTTAGAGACCTCTGTATTAATACAACGTGGAGAAAGACTGTTTTAACGAGGTTTTCTTTTCACATCACTTTGGACTATCACGATTCTAAGGGCACTATGATGACTGTTGGTCTATCTTTTTTAATGTTTGGTCTACAAAGTAAGGCATAATATATTTTATTCTAAATATACTATTTCTTCCGTCTCAAAATAAATGTCTTATATTTGTCAAAATTTAGATAAATCTATACATTATATATAGACTCATTCAAATTTTGAAAAAATAAAACAACTATTTTGAGACGGAGGGAGTTCTAAAATACGTTTAGATACATTCGAATTTAGACAAACCCAATCAGTTATTTCTAGATAAAAAATATATATAAATTAAAAATATATATATATCTCAATATTTCGATCCTGCTACTATCATGGATGAGCATGTACTCTTAGCTTAGAGAAGCAAAGAGTGATCAGCTCAATTAAGAAGACAAAAAATGGAAAGAAGATCAATTAACAAGTGTGCTCCTCCAGTACCTGCTCCGCTAGTTTAATCAAGGAGTTCTCCTTTTGTGGAAACAGCGAGGTGCGAGGAGCAGTTCCTGCTACTGTGAAACAGACCTGTCTCCTCCCATGGCTACTGCTGCTGCTCTTGTCTCAGTTCATGAAGCTTCTCCTGCTGCTGCTGCTGCTGCTGCCTCCTACCGGCGCTACTCTGTTTGTTGTTGTGCATCCACACCTTGAGCGCCTGTCTCCGGACTCCGGCCTGCGCGCAGAACTGCTCCACCGTCGCCTCGTCCTGCCGCTGCATCCTCCACCCGACGCGCTCCGCGAACGCCAGCATCTGCTCCTTCTGCTCCCGCGTGAACGTCGTCCGAGAACGCTTCCGCGGCGCCGGCGCCGGCCCACGCAGATCCTCGCTCGAGGACTCGGTCGTCGTGCCAGTCCCGCCGCTTGGCGCGGGGCGGTAGGCGAACGGCAGACGCTGGTGCGGGTGCGGGTGCGGGTGCTTGCTTCACGGCGGCGGGAGCAACGACAGTGGTGCGCGCGCGCTGGCGGCCAGCAGAGGCAGGTACGCGCGGCCCGGGGAGGGGTCGCGGCGGTGGAAGCTGCGGTGGCAGCCGCAGGCAGCGCAGGCTAGCGGGTCCTCGGTGGAGACCGGCATGAACTCGCAGCATCCGTCCACGACGTGCCCGCCCGCGGCCGCCGCGTGGTTGCGGAGGCACTCGTGGTACTGCCGCCTCACCGTCTCGGCGTGCATATCGTTCGCGGTGGCGCTGCGGTGGATTGCCGCGGGCGGGACGCCGGCGCCCTCGCCCTCGCCCTCGCCCTCGTCGCCGCCGTCCCACACTCCGTCCTCCTGTCCCCTGGTTTCCATGATTACGCGTATATAGAAATAGAGCGCGCGCGTGTGCTTGTCAACCTGAAGCACGCCACGGCTGACGCGTATTTCCTTGGTAGGAATAGTGCGTGGACGTGGTGCTCGCGGAGGGATCGTATCGTGTCCGGGATATTTTTTGGGGGAAAAAAGTCCAAAATAAACCCTGAATTCGTAGATCAAAGCTAAGGGCCTATTTGTTTGGACGTGAACGTGGCTGGCTGTGCAGGAAAATTGGCATGAAAAGTTCTTACGAAAAATTGTTGCAGAACTCGATTTGTCTCTACGGCTAAGAAATTGTCTGTGATATCCCTGAAATTAATATAACACGTAAATTTTACTATTGAAGTACATAAACGCATATGTTATTATTACATACCAAATGTCACATATTGGTTTGTCCAAAATACATATCCAACAATTAACAAATAAAGATAGTCGCGTAATGAACATAAATACATCCACACCGATCATCTTCTTCTAGCATTGTATAATGCAGTAGCGATGCGATCACGCGTTGAGTTCATGTCTACTGTGTGTAGTCCACTAGGAGCAGTATCACCTACTGATGTTGCTGATTGTCTTTGGACCTTAGGAAGATAGTCCTCATCTGCATCACACCGATCAAACTGCTTGTCGCGTAAGTTGGAGTCTCTAATGAAATTGTGAAGCGCTATGCAAGCAAGAATAATTCTTTTCTGAATAACCAGACCGTAAGAAGGAATGTACTTCAATATGCGCCACTTGTTTTTCAATATACCGAAGACACGCTCGATAGCATTCCGGAGCGATGAGTGTAGATAGTTGAAAATCTCTTCCCTATTTGTTGGTCTCCCTTCTCGACGAAAATCTGGTATGTGGTATGTGTTCTGCTTGTAAGGAGCTAAGAACCCTTTTCTATTTGGATAACCAGAATCAACAAGGTAATATGTATCTGCACATGAACGAAAAAAAATCAAACATCAACGACAATGCATATGTAAATATGTGTGTACCATGTTGACGAAGATATAGAATATTACCACCAGGAGGGGTCGGAAACTCTATTGGATACTTCTCAATGGAGCATTGTAGAATGCGTGTATCATGCGCTGAACCAGGCCATCCACCAACAACAAAGGTGAATTTCAAATCGAAGTCACATATCTCTAGAATATTCTGTGATGTGTAACCATGCCTTCCTGTATGGTTAACCACCTCTTCTGCAGGAACTTCAACTGGAATGTGTGAGCCATCTATGGCACCAATGGCATCTTTGAAATGAGGCCAAAAGCGTGCATGTTGAAGTCTTGGATGCACATCCTTGAACTCTCGATCTACTGTCTTTATGTTATCCTTACCCAACTTGTACAAGCAATCCAAAACCATGTGAAACTTCCTATGAATTGTTTCAGTTGAACGACAAAAATGGTTCTCAACTTGGCTAAATGACTGTGGTCCGCCAACCATCCATAGAAACATAGCTAGGCATTCAACGGATGACATGTCTCTAGTTGACTTTAACCCATAGCTAGAAACTAGAAGGTTGTGCAATGCATGAAACACATCAGGGTACATTCTAAACATTTTGTAGCATCTTTTCCTATTTCCAAGTTGTTCATTCACCCATTCAAGCCCAGTTTGTTCCGGAACCCTCCTAGGTTCTTTATTCAAGTACTTCTGACTATAGAGATTACCATAATATCCCAACACGGCAAGGTCATGCACCATTCCGAGCAACTGCAGTGTCTTTTCTAGTTCATAGTCACGATCATCACCACCACCATCCATCTACAAAATAATTAGAACATGTCAAAATCAGCAAATGCTTCACAAAATAATTACTATACATGCAACAATCATCAAATGCTTCACACAATAATGACTAGACATGCAACAATCATCAAATGCTTCACACAATAATGACTAGACATGCAACAATCATCAAATGCTTCACACAATAATGACTAGACATGCAATAATCATCAAATGTTTCACACAACAACCATAATGGTTGGCAAGTTTTACAATGATCACAAATAGTCTCGACAAAATAAATAAAGAAAGAATAATAACAAATAGTCTCAAACGGATACATAGTACACACAAGTTCTGAAATGACAAGAAAGCAATTACACATCTACTTGTTCATCTCATCATGTGTCCTCTGGAGCCAATCGAGCCTGCCCGCAGTTGTTGCAAATGCTACGAACACCTCTCTATGATCCCTGTTCATAGCTAGCTTGCCAGCAGTGTACATGATAGCAGTTCCTTCACTCACTCCACAATCTCGAACCATTCCTAAAAACTCCTTCATAGTTGGGACCTGATCATCCTTGCTGCTAGAACTTCCTTCAGTGTGCCTTGATACAATTGTGTTTAGTGCATTATTGTAAGCCGAGAAAAAATCCTTCTCCCCATGCTTGCGTTTCCCTGTTCCCATTTCATTCTCTACATGCTTGCGTTTTGCTATTGCATTGTTGTAAGCCGAAGTATCATCATCAAGCATTATTGGAGCCTCATTGCCATTTCCTTCTTCCTGACCTGCAATGGAAGCTGATTGTCCAGTGACATGTGCCTTCCTAAACATAACATCTTGTTGATCCAAGTTGGGAGGTGGCCCATTCCTAAATTTTGCATGGTCAGGGCGAATCTGCAAATAAGAACATAATAGAGAAATCAGTCCGATGATCAAAATAACAAATACAAAGAAAGAGCAAGTATAGAAAATGGTAACTTACCGCTATGTGATTCTTCCACCAATCATCATCTGCATCCATAGTTTTTGTTATAGGATCCCAACCAAACCCGGTCGCATTTTGTAGTTCCATCCACCCCGTGTAATCCTTCTTTAAAGCATCCCATTTGTTCTTAAATTGTTTCTGCGTTAATCTTTCCCCTGTTTTTTTGGCAAATTTATCTCCAAGATTCTTGTACCCCTTTCTACTCAAGCAACCCCCATCCCTATTGTTGTCGTTCACTTCCTCCATACAAATGTCACAGAAAAGTCTAATGTGGTATGGATCCCAAACCATCTTCGACATTTCAGCAAGACCAACACGTAGCAATACTACAACAAGCAACATAATTTCAACAAGACCAACACATTATTAGCAGCAAACATCATCAAATTGGTCATTCGGTTTCAAGTGACATCAAGTTTTCAAACAACACAACATCAACAAATTTTATAGCAATACAACATCTAACAACATCCCACATCAAGAAATTTCATACCAGTACAACATCTAAATTTCATAGCAGTACAAATTTCCTAACAACAGTAGCCTCACCTATGCAATAGGATGAGGGAGGACTTCTTGGCAGCAGGGAGAAGGACCGTCGGCAGTGGGGAACGACAGGGAGGAGGGACTCTGCTAGTGGAAAGGAGGAGGCAGGGAAGATGGCGCCGGGAGGAGGCAGGGAGGAGGGCGACCGCTGGAGGCAGGGAGGATGGAGACCGCTGGAGGCAGAGGATGGTCGCGGGGAGGAGTGGTCGGCAGGGAGGAGAGGTCGGCGGGGAGGAGGTCGGAGGGGAGGAGGCGGGCAGAGAGTGGAGGGGAGGATGAAGGGAGGAGGGCGACCGCTGGAGGCAGGGGATGGTCGAGGAGGTGGTCGGGGAAGGTCGGAGGAGGAGGTCGGAGGGCGAGGAGAGTGGAGGGAGGATGCAGGAGGAGGCGAGGAGAGGCCACCGTGGCAGGCCAGGCGGCGGGGAAGGCGTGGGAGTGGCGGCGCTGGCGAGAAGAAACCTATCGTGAGGGAGGCCTCGCGTACGGTGCCTGGCGCTGGGTCGTTGGGCGTTTTTTTTCTGGGAAACGGGTCGTTGAGTGGCATTATGTTGTAAATTAGGTGAATAACATGTCCAAGTAAAAAAACGATTCGCCCGCAGCTCCGGGAAGCACCCCCAGACGTGCTTTGCCTGATAGGTCTGTTTTATAAAAGTACTTTAGCAAAAGCCCAACGCACAGCTGTCCGTTTGTTTCGTTTTTATGGCTTTTTCCAGTGAAGAAGTGGTCAAAAGCCCAAACAAACACCCCTAAATCGAATCCCAAACTTGCAATCCCTGAAATTGGCACTCTGAAATTATGAATCCCGGTCTATTTTTGATCGTGGAACTGTTTAGCACACCGGAAAAAAGAAGATCCCGGCCAGGAATACAGATTGTTTCACCGACTACATGGGCCCACATGTCATATTCATCTATGTCCCCAATCCATCTACCTCAAATCAATCCCGATCCTTTAACTTGAGCTGATCTCGTGCTTGCTTGCGGTGGCAGAGGAGCACCGGAGCTGGCAGCAGGAGGGGGCGACTAGTGCTCGCGTGCGACGACAGAGGAGGAACGACGTCTTGGGGCGCTGCGCTTGGCGAGGTTGTGCTGTCGGTGATATACGACGCAGGAGGAAGGAGTAGCTGGGGGTGGCGACGTGCAGTCCGACAAGGACGGCGAGAAGGCGCGGAGGCAGGCGCAGGGAGAGAGAGCTCGACCACAACGTCGGGAACGGGCGATCGTGCGCGTATGGGGACAAGTTGCTGCTGTGATGTACTGGTGTATGTGATGGACTGCACGGGTGGCATCAGTGACGTTCGCTGGCACAAGAAGCTGAAGGCCGCGACGCACAAGGCTCGCAGACTTGGCGGCTGCCATCGCTCGAGCGGGTGGAGGCAGAGGCGTGTGGCTTCAGTTGGGAGATATCGGAGGAGGAGGAAGATGTATATGTCATGTGGGCCCACTTAGTCAATGAGAGCCAACAAATATTTAATTGAGGAATTTTTTATTTCTTTACCTGCCAAACAGTTTTAGGGTCTAAAATAGACCGGGATTTATAACTTTAGAGTGCCAATTTCAGGGATTGCAAGTTAGGGTTTGATTTAACTTTTGTCTATGAATTTAGGGTTTATTTTGGACTTCTTCCTATTTTTAGGTACCGTCACGCTGTCAAGGCCTCAAAGGGATCAGCCTGATTTCTGTGTTGCGACTTTTCGTGTCTTCCTTGTATTTCTTTAACACGCAAGTTTTCGCCTTTTATATTTTAAAAAGTACAAATGCACTCATGTGTTGTTATGAAACACGATTATATTAGACATACTCCCTTCATTCACAAATAAGTATATATCTAGTTTTTGTCTAAGTCAAACGTAACCAAATTTAACTAACTTTATAGAAAAATATAAAAAAATATATTACATCGAATTGACATATTATGAAACTAGATTTAAATGTAAATCTAATGGTAACAATTTAAAGTCATAAATATTGGTACGTTGTCCTAAATAGTTAGTCAAACATAGTAAAGTTTGACTTAGAATAAAGCTAGAAGTATACTTATTTGCGAACGGAGAAAGTACCACCACAACCAACCTGGCTATCCATACGAAGCACAAAATGTACAAAGAGACACCTCGAGGTTGCCACGAAGTGTCATCGTCATTACTTCTCAGCGAGCCAGCAACTTCGGTTTCACGAACGAATTCTCAAACAGAACCTCATAGACGGTGCCAAACTCCACGCCGGTCTATGCCAACAGTTGGGCACATGTGCCGAGAACAGACATACTCGACTCTAACGACAAGCTTCACAAGGGAATTATGCTGGACTTGTGCCGACTGAGTACTATGCGTGAGCCACCCCTACTATCTCAAATATCTCAGTTATGACACATATGTATTAGAAAAATATCGGTTACAACCTACTTGCAACTCGAAAAATATCAGTTGCGACCCACATGTAACTAGAAAAATCTCCGTTACAACCTACTTGCAACTCGAAAATGTCGGTTGTGACCCACATGTAACTAGAAAAATCTTAGTTACAACCTACTTGCAAATCGAAAAAGTATCAGTTGCGACCCACATATAACCTACTTACAACTCGAAAAATATCAGTTGCGATCCACGTGTAACTAGAAAAATCTTAATTACAACCTATTTGCAACTCAAAAATATTAGTTGCAATCCACGTGCAACTGGACAAAATCTAAGCTATAGTGCGTCTCGAAATATTTCAGTTGCAAAACACATGCAACTAAAGAAAATCTTAATTGCAACCTTACGTGTGATATGAAAAATCTTAGTTGCCAGGCCGACTCTCGAGGGGGACTAGCAGGGCAGCCGCCCCGGGCCAAAAAAATATAGGGGCCCAAAAATTTGTAAGCCTAATATACATTATAAAAAAAATTTGGGCTGCCAAACGATCGACTCCCAAAAAGGCAGGGCATCCTCTCGTTGATCGATCGCCTCGCCAGTCGCCTGGCCCCATCCCGTCGCTTCATGTTCCCGATTCATCGATTCCCCTACTTCGTTCGGTATTTCCTAGGCCCCAGCGACCAGCGTCTTGCCATCTCGGCTACTGAGTCCTGTGTCGTACTCGGTACCCAGGGCGTACCGTACTCCCGTCGCTTTCCCTCTTCCCTTGATCGAATCACGGAATCGGGATGGAGCCACTCCGCCAAGCCGCCAGGGCCTGCTGCTTGCACTCCGCCAGGCGTGACCACGACGTAGGGGTAGGGCTTGAGTGATGATCGATCAACAGGTTCCATCCCAAGTTCCCAACTCCTAGGAAGACCCACGTCCGGCGCCATCCGCCGCCGCCTCACCAGGTACATCATGTATTCAAATATTCCCTTGTTAAAACCACAATAAAAGACACATATTTTCTTTTGGTAATTTACTAGTGACTAGTGTATTAATCAACCTGATCGTTCTTGCTCCTATTTTAATTGATTATGACGTCTCAATCCGGTGCTCAGAAAAGAAAAAGGAGACAACAAGAGAAGATATTAATCAATCCTAATATTTTTATCGCTTATCGGATCTTATTTACCATGCTCGTGACTGTTGCATCAGCTGAAAGAAGCTTTTTAAAGTTGAAATTATTGAGGAACTATTTGAGATCTTCAATGTCTCAGGACAGGTTAAATGGTTTGACAAGTCTATGCATCGAGAAGAAGTTAGTGGACGAGATTGATTTTGATTCCATCATCACGGACTTTGCTTCTAGGAATTTTCGGAGGAAATTTTAAGATATCATATAAACATTGTTATTTTTATATGAACATTATAGTTGAAAGTGTACTTACAATATTTATTTTTCATGATCTCATATGCATAATTTTTTTATAATAAGGGACCTAAAATTTTAGTTTCGTCCCGGGCCCCCAAACTCTCAGGACCGGCCTGGTTGCCACCTATGTGTAACTAAAGAAAATCTTAATTGCAACCATATGTATGACTTGAAAAATCTCAATTGCGACCCAGGTGCAATTAGAGAAAATCTTAGTTGCAACACACATACACAACTCGAAAAATTTCAGTTGCGATCTATGTGCAACTAGAAAAATCTCAATTACAACACACATGTAATTAGAAAAATCTCAATTTAACTTGTGGGCAACTGAGAAAATTCTAGTTGCAATCCACATGCAACCGTACAAATATACCATGATCTAACTTAATATCAGTTATTACCGCGAAAAATTAGTTATAGAAAAATCAACAAAAAAACTGTACCCTTTTCTTATCCAATAGTTCATTCAAAGACTTGTGACAAAACGAACGAGTTTACAATATAAAGACTCAACCTTTAAGCCTCAACAATACTCAACCTTGGACACCCAAAAAATTGTGTTTTAATTACACACTTCATCATCATGCACGCCCAACAATAAGAAAATACAAACGACACCCGTAAACAAAAAGGCTATGTACCTTAAAGCCCATCTTTGTTAGGCAAACCAACGAGTATATGCCAGCAAAAACGAAGTCGCGACTCTGTTAGACATAGTGCAGAAGAAGCGAACGAGTCGCATACATCTTGATGCAAGGGATAAAGTGACTGGAATTTAACAAGTTCTCACGCGTCTAAGAACGAGCAAATCCGTTTTTAATGAAATTGCTGGTTCCCAGGCGTCTGAGAATTAGTTAAGTCTTAGTCACCTATTTAACCGTCGGATAAGATGCTTTGTGATTTGTGCAAACATGAGTTCCGTCGCGCCTCGTGTGTTCCAGTCGTATGCGTTCCCCTAGCTCACATGTGTGTCGCCGTGTGTTTTGTGGGCTGTGCTCGCGTGCCTGTTGCTGTGTGCGCTGTTGTGGACTTTCTGTGGGCTGTACCGTGGCCTGTTTTTTTGTTTTTTTTTCTATGGGCTGTTTCTTAGGAATGCGGGATAAGAGCAAGAGAACACGATATTTATGTTTTTTCTGTGGAATGTTTCCTAGCAATGGGCTGTTTTCTAGCAATGTGCATGTTGTTGTGTGCTTTTTTGTGTGTGTTTTTTCTGTGGGCTGTTTATTCTATGGGCTGATGTTGTTTTCTGTTTGATTTTTTCTGTACCGTTTTTATATTTTTTTGAACATGTCTTGTGTTTTTTGTATTCCCTCCGTCCCAAAATAAATGTCTCAAATTTATCAAAATTTAGATAAATCTAGACACTATTTAGTATATAATTTATCCAAATTTTAGAAAAATTGAGACATCTATTTTAGGACGAAGGGAGTAGTTGTTATTCGTGGTCGTTTTATTATGGGCAAAATTTTTTTTTTCACTGGCATTATGCGTTGGCAGACCAGTGTTGCAAGTTGCTTATGAGAACCCATCTGCGGAGGGGGGATGTCAGTGGACTAATTCACAACTTGCTTCTATCTGAGCTCTGGCGGGTCCCATTTGTAACTTTCTTGAATTGGGGCCCCATCGAGGGGGGGGGGGCAGTTACAACTTTGTTTTGTAACTGAGCTATGTCGGGTCCCAGTTCCAACTTGATTCTAATTGCGGCCTCGCCATGGAGGGGGTGTAACTTGGTTGTAACCGGGATGACCCAGTCGGCGGAGACGAGGGAGCTAGTTGCAACTTTGTCGTCGCAACTGAGCCCCGTTGGTGTGGAGGGGGTGCAGTCACAACTTTGCTGGGCCCCAGCAGTAACCGAACTCATGACGGGGCCCAATTGAAACTTCATTGTAACTAAGCACCCCCCAACTTTTGGTTCCGCCGTAATCAAGAGCAGACAAGCATGAGTAGGGTTTTCCCTCCGGGACCCTGAACCTGGGTAAATCTCGTGTCCCTGTGTTGCTTGTCTGTTAACCGTTCCGCGACTTCCATCATCCTCATCTTCTCGAAACCCAAGTACATAACAATGTGCATTGACAATATCGAACCTCGTCAATTGGCGCTGTCTGTGGGAAGCGGGGACGCTGATCGTGCGGTCGTGATGGTTCCATCCAGAGCGATCTACAACTCATCGGCAACAGAGAGTCACCTCCTCTTCGGCGCCTACGACTTCACCGCCCACTCGCCGGCCACCATGAAGGATTTCGAGTCCGGCTGACGGCTCGAGATCTCGCTCGAGCTTCGCTTCGGTGGGAAGACAGGCACCCTCCGCCTCCCCGAGCGGGTGCCACCACCATCCATCAGGCCCGCTTCATGGGTACCACCCATCGGTGCACGCGCCGATGCTGACAGATGATTCAGATGACAGCAACACCTGCAAATCCGATCTATGCAGACCCCTTCGGATGAAGGAACCTACGGTTTCGGATCTGAAAGTTGCGGCAGCAGCAGCCCGCGCCGCGAACGCGAACGCTACCTATGCGCCATCATCAACAATGGAGCAGACCCACCGCTGGGTTCGAGTGCGCAGCCACCACCCAATCCCCCTCCCAACTCGCAAACTGGGAACAAAGGAAACGGGGGAAATCCGCCTAACACAGCCAATGAAGGCGATGGTCACGCCTAAAACCAGATCAACCTCAATGAGGAAGGCTGGCGCGTAGTACGCGAAGCCGTGGCTGCCATCAAAATCCTACCTATGGATGCCTCCCGAGATCTACTGATGGCCTACCACCTCCTCCTAATCGACGAGCACAACCGGCATGTGAAGCTGATGGAGGAGCTCAAAAAGTGTTAGAAGGCAGCTGCAGAGTCTAGCGCGCAACGAGCCGCGCTCTTCGCCGTTGGCAGCTCCACTTCACATGGCAACAACGCCAACAAGCATCGCTCCCGCATGGAGCAAATGGACTCCGCCGCGCGACATGAGGTCACCCGGGCTCTCAACGCGTCCTTCATGATGATGGACTCGCATGGCAACGTCATGCCGAAGACGCCGCAGGCTGCAATCATGGCGGCCACCACCTATCTCGCGTCCAACCCACCTCCAGTGGGTGACCCGAAAAACGCAATGCATAAGTCTGCATTAGCAGTCCTCGGACTCGTCGGAGCTACGCTCCACGACGAAGCTCTTGCGGAGTCGAAGAAAAAAGCTGCGGTCAAGTTCACTCGAGACCGCACGCCCTCATCTAAGGAGGAGGAGGATAACGACCTGCCCCGACGCCGTCGGAGCCCACGGCTCTACAGCAGCAAATACGACGCTCACAACGAGCTCACCCAACACAAGATCGACAAGTCACGTGCTAAACGAGCGTGCTCAACTGAGTCTGAAACGAGGACGACAGAGAGCTGAGAAGAGCCAGATGCTTCAGTAGATCCATTTGGCAAACATGGATGCCGAAAAAATTCAAGCTCCCTTCGGACAACCCGAAGTTCGACGGTACATAGGAGCCAAAGGCTTGGCTTGACAATCATCTGTCATCGGTCAAGATCCACGGCGGAAACAAGAACACCGCCTTACAGTGCCTTCGGCTGCAGCTGACAGGCGTGGCCAGGGTCTGGCTCAGCAGCCTATCCTCCGGCTCCATCCGATGCTAGTAAGAACTGGCATACAGCTTCATTCGCAACTTCAAGGGCACCAACAAGAGGCCAGCCTCAATCGAAGAGGTGCGGTCCTGCACCCAACGGGCAAGCGAGTCCATCCCCTCGTACATATTACGATGGTCCCACATCAAGAACTCCGCCGCGCACATCTCCGAGGAAAGAGCAATCGACGCCTTCAAGGATGTTGCCAGCGCCTTTCAGCTGAGGCGGAGCTCAAGCCGGACATTCGACCACCTCATCGCCAATCGATGGCGACGGGCGAGATATTCCGTCAACCGGCGCACGGATGATTCGACTACGATCATAGGCGGATCGCGGCGCGAAGGAAGATCGCGTCTCGGGCGACATTCGCGAATTTGACGCGACAATCGCTGGCGACGGACGCGACAACGGCAAACACAACAGCAAATACCAGTAAACTACGACGGACGTGGATGACCCACATAAGCGTGGCAACGTCCGCGACAACGAAGCCCGGCGCCGACATATAAGGCCGTCCACCATCCACTTCACAAGCAAGATGGTAAGAAGAAAGCCACATGCTCAAGGACGCCGAGAGTTCTGAGAGCCTCCCGAGGCAAACCTGGTGAACCCTAGATTCGGACCCGCGACACACCGTCGCTCCTCCACCCACACTGGCACCGCTTCCACCACCGGTTGCACCCGCCGAAGAGTCCCGATGATGAACCGAAACCCAGAGTGCGTAAGAAAATCACCCGCCAAGATCGGCCACATCTCCCCAAACATACCAGTACCATACACCACCGGCTCGGAGATCACGTTCGATCGTTCGGATCACCCATGCCAGATCCCTCGCCCAGGTCATGCTGCCCTGGTGCTCGAGGCCCAGATCGGGGGATTCGAGATGATCCGCGTCTTCGTGGACGGCGGCAACGACATCAACCTGATATTCGCCAGCATACTCACAGCTATGCAGATCCCGCTATGCAGCCTGGAGCAATCAGACACGATGTTCCATGGCATAGTCCCAGGGAAGGGCATATACCCTCCTGGGCAAGATATGGCTCGACGTCATCTTCGGCCAGCCTGAAAACTTCAGGCGCGAGCGGCTAGAGTTCGAAGTGGTGGACTGTCCATCATAGTACCACGCCATCCTCGGGCGCGTGGCATTCGCAAGATTCTTGGCAGTACCACACTACGTATACCTACTACCGAAGATGACAGGACCTAGGGGCATCATCACCGTTCAAGGAAGCTTCACCAGGTCCGACCACTGCGACAGAGACTTCAACAGAATCTCCCAATCGTTCGATATGAAGGAGGAGCTCATGAGGATCAGAGACGTGACAGACAATGGGACACCCCCAATCACCAGACAAAACGCACCTGATATGTCGTTCGATTCTACGATCAACATGAAGAAGGGGCAGGTCCATCCAACGGACGCCTCCAAAATGGCGTTGATCGCCAACAACCTCAGTCCCGCATAGGAAAGCGCGCTTGTCGAATTCTTCCGTGAGCACTGGGAAATTTTCGCCCGGTGTCCTGCAGACATGCCAGGGGTTCCTTGGGAATTCGCCGAGCACGCACTCAACGTGTTTCCAGATGTGAAGCCGGTCAAGCAGTCGATCCGCCGATTGTCAGAACCAAGAGCCAAAGCCATTGGAATCAAAGTCAACAGACTGCTCGATGCTAACTTCATCAGGGAAATTAAGGAGAGCGTCTGGCTGTCCAACACCGTGATGGTCCCTAAAAAGGACACGGACATCCTACGGATGTGCATGGACTTCACATCGCTCAAAAAGCACTATCCCAAGGACCACTTCCCTCTACCATGGATCGATCAAATCATCGATTCGACTGCGGGATGCGAGAAACTCTCCTTCCTTGACGCCTACTCAGGATACAACCAGATTCAGCTGAAGGTTGAAGACCAGGAGAAAACAGAGTTCATCACACCGTTCGGAGTATTCTGCTACAACACCATGCCTTTCGGGCTGAAGAATGCAGGTGCCACATACCATAGGTGCATGCAAGCATGTCTGAAGGACCAGATCGGTCGCAACATCTAGCTCTATGTCGACGACATAGTAATCAAGACTAGGGAGGCCAAGACGCTCATCGACGATCTCCGCGATATGTTCGATAACCTTGATCGCTACAAGATCAAGCTAAACCCACAAAAGTGCGCCTTTGGCGTCCCGTATGGCCAGTTACTCGGCTACTTCATCTCCCAACGGGGGATCGAGGCGAATCCGAAAAAAATCAGGGCCATACTGGCCATGGAGAAGCCGAAGAACCTAAAAGGCGTCCAACAACTAGCTGGACGAATCGCAACACTAAGCAGGTTCATCAGCCGAATGGGTGAGAAGCCCTCCCCTTCTATCAGCTGTTGCGCAAGACGAACAAGTTCGAGTGGACACCCGAAGCGGACGACGTTCGAGGACCTCAAACGGCTGATCTCCACATCACATGTCCTGGTCACGTCGAAGGAACGAGAGCCCTTGATGCTATACATCGCAGCCACACATCAGGTGGTAAGCACCGTACTCGTGGTCGAGCGACCCGAAGATGGCAAGACCCACGGGGTCCAACGCCCAATCTACTACCTCAGTGAGGTACTGACTCCGACAAAGCAGAGGTACCCTCACTACCAGAAGCTCGGCTACGGCGTATTCATGATGGCACGTCGGCTGAGCCACTACTTCCAGGAGCATTAGATCATGGTCGTCAACGACGCCCCGCTGTTGAACATCCTGAACAACCCCGAAGCCACGGGGCGCGTAGCCTCATGGGTATCGAATTTTCCCCTCTAGACATAGTCTACGAGCGGCGCACCACCATCAAGTCTCAGGTCCTCCCTGACTTCCCCGTTCACTGGATGGAACTCCAGCCGCCGGATACTCCGGACATGTTGCAGTCTTGGATGATGCACTTCGATGGCTCCAAGCGTGAGACTGGAGCAGGGGGCCGGCGTCATACTGACGTCCCCTCAAGGCGACAGGATGAAGTACATCCTGCGGATGAAATTTCGCGCCTCCAACAACGAGGTAGAATACAAGGACCTCATCCACGGCATGAGGATGTCCAAGGTCTATGGCGCAACATGCCTCGTCATTTACGACGATTCAAACCTTGTCGTCCAGCAGACGATGAACGAGTGCGACGCTCACAACGCCAACATGATCACGTACCACGCTCTCTACAACTCACTCAATGGCTGCGAGCTTCAGCACATCGGCAGGGAAAGCAACGAAGAAGCTGACGGGCTCGCCAACATTGGCTCCACCTGCACGCGGATTTCTTTCGGCAAGCTACGCTTGAATCCAGTATAGCCGGCGCATTTTCTATGACATCCTTTATCAACCTTTGGGTTAAGCTGGTGGAAGCAGCGGTGGCGTACAAGAGTCATCCAAAAAGTTGTGCATGGGTCATGTGATTGGAGTAATTAAGCTGGAAGAATTTGATCAAGTGTCGTTAATGTCATGATGGCAACTGCCAGATCGATGCCTCACGTGAAGCTAGATGGTTAAAGTCAAATCGGACCAGGTTTCAAAGCAGACAAATCAAGGCCATGAAATAAAAGATCCATGACTCATTGGTTGTGAAAAGCTATTCAGCAAAAAAAGTATTAGTTGGTCGCAAACACCTATTAAGCAATAAGAAAAGAAGCAATTAGCTACTAGCATATGGATTCATGCGGTTGAATCGCGTGCATACCAGATCAAGGTCACCGACCACGCCCACTCGTGACCTTAGCATTTGTTGAATACTCCGCGGTAGACTGTTTCAACTCTCCCATGAACACTGACGCGGACTACATTTATTTTAACACAACTTCATATGATTGGTTTCGACATTGTTGAATTTGTGTAGCTATCATCTACTTCATCACTGCTGCACCGACTATCCTGAATTCGCTGCACGACCTGCTACGATCTTCGGTTGCGGCAAACTGTTGCCGCCATCGGCTTCGGCGACCCGCTACCGCGTTGACTCCGGTCCGCCGCATCGGCTCTCGAACACCGCCTCGACTACATCGACTACGTCTGCCACGCTACTCCATCGACATGGAGAACACGACAATTACTTCTGACCGCATTGAATCTACACCCAGGGGCTGCGCCTACTCTGTCGAGCGGCCCGCTGAGACCTCCGGCTCCGGCGACTCGGGGACTTTTCGACTCTGGTGACTCGGGGGCTCCCTCGGCTTCAGCACCACGTGGCCGCATCTACTTCGCCCACTGTCGCGTCGACTATGTCCGCGACCACATCTACCTCGTTGACAACCGATAAAGGTAAGCTCCCCTCTACTTAGAGTTGATTATTTTGTTTACTTTAAATCACACTCGAAACACTTGGGGGCTACGCCCTCTTCGAGTAACCTAATGTGTCATCGGCTCCACGCACTCGAGCACCTCATACGCAACAACCTGAGTAGCTGAGTATGCCTGATCGTCGAATCCTTGAACTCCGATGTAACACCCTCAAAATCGGACCTATGCAAGTTTGGGCAAAATTCGCCAAACCCGCATAGAAACGATTCGAAGGTGCCCACCAGGCACTTTCGTGCGGGTGGAAAACGAAGTAATAACATTACACAACAGTCCTCGATGGGACCCACGTAAGATATATATAACAGCGGCTCAAAGAGTCAAGAATACAGATATAATATACAAGATCCAATTCACCTTGAAATCGATATAGCGTCCAGCTACGGACAAGATGCAAATGGGGCTAAGAGCCCTGAAGAATAACCAATGGCGTCCATAACCCTGCCCAGGCCAAACCGGAAGGGTAACCCTGCTAACGGGCCGATCTCAAAACCGCTTAACAAAAGGGTGCCGACAAAGGGCAAAGCAGAAACAAAGAAGGAGCGTCGATCGAGGCCAAGACACGGCGAGGCTAGAATTCGGTCCTCGCCTACATAGGTATGGTGGATCGAGCGGCAAAGATGCACTAAACCTCCTATAGAGACTCGATACAACCGCGGTTATCGAGAGGGTAAGAATGACCTAACCGGATCCAACCTGAAACTATCACCAAACAAACCCATCTGGTGTTTCCCCTCGAGACCAAACGAGGAAGTCAACCGAGGAACTCACGCTTGGCGCTTTATTTATTCAGTTATAGTTGCGGCACTTTACTAGTCGAGTTTAGATAATCGTCCTGATAAAATAAACAGTGGGCACTTTTAGTTAACCATTCCGTGATAGTTGCAACAATTACTAATCAGGTACAGATAGCATGAGATAAACCCGAAACCCAGCAGTTGTTGATACTTTTATTCAGCCAATTCATTGTAGTTGCAATACTTACTAGTCATATACAATTGTCGCAAGCGACAACCAAACAAGCAATTGTGGCCAGTATTAATTAGCCATTCCGTTGTAGTGGAGCTGATTACTAGTCATTATAAGTCAAATTTATAAAGAAACTTTAGTTATGCTTGTCTATGATCGAGATATCGTGCTCCAAGTCGCCCATAACCGCGACACGGCTTTGAAAGTTTTACCGGCCGGGTGCACCAATAGCAACACACGCCGATCAACCTCGAAAACCAAATCAAAACCCAACGAGGCTTTCACGACCGAACAATCACAGATTCAGAAATATTTCAGGGGCCACCCTTGAGTACACCCGCAACGGCAAGTAAGCTAGCTCGAGCGGACCCCAAAGTTTGTGGGGTCGGTAACGACAAGATGCCCCAAACGGGACTGTCGATACCACGTAAACGGGTCACGGGCCCTAACAAGATAAAGAAGCGGTACCCGCACAATCGTAAATAAAGCAAAGAAGCATGGCATAAGTACAGATCGTAAATAAAACCTCAAACTAGTTTGTGGCCCCAAGAAATAAGATGAATCAAGCTCGCTCGGGGTCCCATATACCTCCCGGATGTGGATAGCGCAAAAACAAGGAACAGGTATCAAGTACTCGGGGTCTTACGGGACACAAGTGGGCGTTCGGAAACCAAATATTATCTATCACCCACCGATGCCTCTGCTTATTCAATTTTAGTTGTTAAACAGAATTAAAGTGAGCAATAAGTAAAACTAGGGCCATCTCCAACATCAACCTGCGGCAATACATCAGCAACTGTGGCATATGACGACACACGCCAACACTTAAGCAAGCAACTACGACGCGCAAGTCCAACTATCTACCAAACAACAGGTAATAGGATGTGTCCAAGGCAATATAAAGGCTGCAGGGAATATCGCGGGTGCGGAAACTAAAGCATCGCAACACAGATAGCAATAGATCAACAGGAAGAAGTAAATTACTATAAAGTAAGATAGGTAGAAAGGGGGAGATGCTCGCCTGAAAACATTGTCGAAGGGTTCAACCGAAGATCGGGGCGAAGCTCACATCAACTCAACGGCCTTATCCGCGAAGAAGCAAAACACTAGAAGAAACACCGGATGCGATATTTAATACAACGGCAGAAGATCGGCATGATGCATGTATGATGCATGACATGGCAAGGTGCGGTGCAATTAGGTCATATTAAGCGGAACCGGGGTCCCGACAGTTAGTTAAATGGTTCAAGTTGTTTAGAACCCCGCAATTTAAATGTTGTTTAACAACGTAACAATGGAACCGGTTCGCTACACATGTTTAAATGAGGCCGATATGAGACTAGAATTGCCCGCATATGGGCCCCATATTTAATTATTAGGTGAATCGGCATAAGGCCCCCAAACCACAGATATGCATGTGAGATGAATGATTTAATATGCAACAAGTTGTTATTATGTTATAAAATAGGGTTCTCGGATAAGGGTCACACTTTAGGGTTCTCGACGATCTTGGGGTTCCGGGGTTCGACAGGGTCCAGGGTCCAGGGTTCGACGGTTCGGGCTCAGGGTCCAGATCTGGGGTTCAGGGTCTTCGGATCGGGGTAGATCTTGGCGCAACCGGGAAGCAGGGCTTGGTTGGCGTCGGGGCATCGGATTTCTTCCGGCCGATGCCGTTCTTGTCGGTACCGTGTGCCGGTCGGTCTTGGCGTTCCAGGGTGTCGAACTTGGCGTTCCCGTGGCGGAGTGCTTGTTGTGCCAGTGGCGATCTTGGCGGTTCGGAAAGAAGCACTTGTCGCATCCGCGGTCTTGGTGCGGTGGTCTCGACGAACTTGGCGTGTCGAAGTTCGGATCGGCCTTCGGGTGGAGAACTTTACGTCCGTGTAGACGATCTTGTCGGTTCCTTGCCGGAGATCATGGCGCCGGATCGCTCTTCTCGGGGCCTCGTGGTCTCGGACTCGCCGTGTGGTAGAACTCGTTACGGCGATAGGGTTCCACCGCACATAGGTCGACGGAACGTGACGCAGAACTTGGCGACAAAAGTGCAGCGGACTCTTGGGGTTCGGACGTCGGGATCCATGAAGCACTTGGTGTCCCAACTCGACTTCGGAAAGGAGAGCTTGGCACGATGGCGATAGCATCGAGCTTCCTTGTCCGCAGCAGAGGCGAAGGTAGTTGGTGGGGTCCTCAACACCCCTCTCAACACGATCAAACACATGGCATGTTGACGGCAGCACACGGGGTGGCAGCAGATCTCCGGAGACCAAACACGCCCGGAAGGCAGCCGGCAAGCTCCGGCAATGGCCGAGGCGGCGCACCGGCACGGCGGGGGTCGCCGACGGTGGTCATGGCGCCGGAGACAAAGCGCGACGGCGGATCCACGCCGGGCGGCTGGGCTCGCCTGGGCGAGCTAGCAGGGACGAGGCCGCGGTCGCGGGCGGGCTCGGGCCGGGCGGCGGGCGCGGAGGCGCAGGAGGCCGCGGTGGTAGCACGCGGCTGCCGGGCGGGCGGAGATGGTGGCGGGTCGAGGCCGCGGGCTGGCCGGGAAGGCCGAGCTCGGAGGCGAGGGAGAGGCCGCGCGTGTGGTCGAGGCAACGCCGTGAGGGGCGGGGCGGTGACTGTGAGCTCGGCTGGGCTGCGCCCGCCGGGAGAGCTGCAGGGGCGGGCGAACGCGGCCGGGCGGGTCCGGGAGCAGGCGGAGCTCGGACTGGGCACGCCCAGGCTGGAAGGCAGGAAGGTGGGGAGCGGGCTCGAGGAGGAAGAAGGGCGGGGAGTGGGCCAGGGGAGGCTCGGCCTGGGGAAAGGGGTACCGGGGGAGGTGGAAGGTGGGACCCGCGGCCCGGGGGGGGGCTGGCGCGTGAGAGAGGGGCCAGGGGCGGTTTGGCCAGGCGTGCGTGTGCGTGTGAGGAAGGGAAGTGGGGTGGGGACAGGGAGAGGAGAGAGAGGGTGGGGGTGAGAGAGGATGGCCACGCTGATGTGGCAGGTTGGGGTTGGTGGGGATTTGGGGAGGGGTGAGGTGGCAGGAGTGGCTGTGGTGAGGTGGCCGGGTTGGGGTAGGATATTAGGTAGAAGTAGGATTTAGATGGGGCGTGCAGGATGGACCGATTTAAAACTGGGCGGTTTGGTCGGTCTGCCCGCTCGATTCTGACTAAAAATTAATAAAACTTTTATTTGTTTTAAACGGGTCATAAACCGATAGCGCCAAAATAAAATATTCCGGGACCCGTGTTCGTGTTTGAATAAGATGGGCGTTTGGAAAACAAATCGGGTTTTCGAAAATAGTTTTGGCAAACAATGCATGATGATGACGATGCAATGCACAAATTCAACGCGATTTTCTAGTAGTGGTTTTATGGGATGCCACACGACACCACTAACAAGGGATCTCGCCTCGAGATCCGCCTCATGATACCGGAAGGAAGGTCGGCGCCTCCGTCTTCTCGCTTGTGTAGATCCTCGCGACACCACTAACAAGAGTTCATCCTCCATCTTGAAATCAGCGACACCACCAACAAAGGGTCGTTGTTCGTGATCGTCGAGGGAACACTCCGGAAACAACGGACGAAGTTAAAGGTAAGGTCACCTCTAACTTCCATGGACGGAGTAAAACTGCTGGATCCACTGATTCGACGTACAAGAGCGAATGATAAGAGCAGTGGTAGGGTAGCTACTCCATCCCACACTCAAACCATTACTCTGCACACGATTAAGCGGATTAAGCATCCAACTCTCGGAATTAGACTGAAGATCTCGACAAGCGAGGTTCGGAAACAAGGGAGTGTTGCCAGCAGAAATCGTATGAAAGACACACTGATTAGGTTTCGCGGTGGTTCCATTGGCATGAACAACACATGCTCAAGGTTAACCCCAACTTCACCAAAGCTCGTCCTTCTCATATGTTTTTCAACGACACTGATATCCAGCAAGGAACACATATGGATAAAGATCTCCAGAACAAAAGATTGGGGAAGGGTACAACAGACAAGTTGCAGATTGATGATTGTGGCACCTCCGTTACAAAAGGGGAGAAAAAGAAACCCTGAAGGTACGACGGAAACCCAACCACGAGAATTCCTGGACTCGAAGAAAGAGGAGAGAGCAGATTCAAAACACGCCGAGGTAAGAGGAGATTAGCAGAGGGGTAAGGAGTAAAATCAGACCTAACCAGAACTAGCCAACCGATTTGCAAAATAGTTTTGACACTCTACTTCGGCCGTTAGCTAGGTTATCCTACAGGCTGGACTTGTGGGGTATCGCAACTGCTGAGCTCTGATACCACTCTGTAACACCCTCAAAATCGGACCTATGCAAGTTTGGGCAAAATTCGCCAAACCCGCATAGAAACGATTCGAAGGTGCCCACCAGGCACTTTCGTGCGGGTGGAAAACGAAGTAATAACATTACACAACAGTCCTCGATGGGACCCACAGAACAGATATATATAACAGCGGCTCAAAGAGTCAAGAATACAGATATAATATACAAGATCCAATTCACCTTGAAATCGATATAGCGTCCAGCTACGGACAAGATGCAAATGGGGCTAAGAGCCCTGAAGAATAACCAATGGCGTCCATAACCCTGCCCAGGCCAAACCGGAAGGGTAACCCTGCTAACGGCGTCGATCTCAAAACCTGCTTAACAAAAGGGGTGCCGACAAAGGGCAAAGCAGAAAACAAAGAAGGAGCGTCAAGATCTTGAGGCCAAGACAGGCGAGGCTAGAATTCGGTCCTCGCCTACATAGGTATGGTGGATCGAGCGGCAGCCAAAGATGCACTAAACCTCCTATAGAGACTCGATACAATGGCGGTTATCGAGAGAGGGTAAGAATGACCTAACCGGATCCAACTCAAACTATCACCAAACAAACCCATCTCGTGTTTCCCCTCGAGACCAAACGAGGAAGTCAACCGAGGAACTCACAGCTTGGCTTTTATTTATTCGATTATAGTTGGCACTTTACTAGTCGAGTTTAGATAATCCCGATAAAATAAACAAGTGCACTTTTAGTTAACCATTCCGTGATAGTTGCAACAATTACTAATCGTGCAGATAGCATGAGATAAACCCGAAACCCAAAGCTTGTTGATACTTTTATTCAGCCAATTCATTGTAGTTGCAATACTTACTAGTCATATACAATTGTCGCAAGCGACAACCAAACAAGCAATTGTGGGCGTATTAATTAGCCATTCCGTTGTAGTGGAGCTGATTACTAGTCATTATAAGTCAAATTTATAACAAGAACTTTAGTTATGCTTGTCTATGATCGAGATATCGTGCTCCAAGTCGTCCATAACCATGACACGGCTTCGAAAAGTTTTACCCGCCGGGTGCACCAATAGCAACACACGCCGATCAACCTCGAAAACCAAATCAAAACCCAACGAGGCTTTCACGATCGAACAATCACAGATTCAGAAATATTTCAGGGGCCACCCCTTGAGTACACCAAGAACGGTAAGCTAGCTAGACGGACCCCAAAGTTTGTGGGGGCGGTAACGCAAGATGCCCCAAACGGGACCGTCGATACCACGTAAACGGGTCACGGGCCCTAACAGACAAAGAAAGGTACCCGCACAATCGTAAATAAAGCAAGAAGCATGGCATAAGTACAGATCGTAAATAAAACCTCAAACTAGTTTGTGGCCCCAAGAAATAAGATCGAATCAAGCTCGCTCAGGGGTCCCATATACCTCCCGGATGTGGATAGCGCGCAAAAACAAGGAACAGTATCAAGTACTGGGTCTTACGGACACAAGTGGGCGCTCGAAACCAAATATTATCTATCACCCACCGATGCCTCGCTTATTCAATTTTAGTTGTTAAACAGAATTAAAGTGAGCAATAAGTAAAACTAGGGCCATCTCCAACATCAACTGCGGCAATACATCAAGAATCGTGGCATATGACGACACGCCAACACTTAAGCAAGCAACTACGACGCCGCAAGTCCAACTATCTACCAAACAACAGGTAATAGGATGTGTCCAAGGCAATATAAAGGTCAGGAATATCGCGGGTGAAACTAAAGCATCGCAACACGTATAGCAATAGATCAACAGGAAGAAGTAAATTACTATAAAGTAAGATAGGTAGAAAGGGGAGATGCTCACTGAAAACATTGTCGAAGGTTCAACCAAGATCGGGCTAAGCTCACATCAACTCAACGGCCTTATCCCAAGAAGCAAAACACTAGAAGAAACACCGGATGCGATATTTAATACAACGGCGAAGATCGGCATGATGCATGTATGATGCATGACATGGCAAGGTGCGGTGCAATTAGGTCATATTAAGCGAACCGGGTCCCGGCGATTAGTTAAATGGTTCAAGTTGTTTAGAACCCCGCAATTTAAATGTTGTTTAACAACGTAACAATGGAACCGGTTCGCTACACATGTTTAAATGAGGCCGATATGAGACTAGAATTGCCCGCATATGGGCCCCATATTTAATTATTAGGTGAATCGGCATAAGGCCCCCAAACCACAGACATGCATGTGAGATGAATGATTTAATATGCAACAAGTTGTTATTATGTTATGAAATAGGGTTCTCGGATAAGGGTCACACTTTAGGGTTCGACGATCTTGTTAGGGTTCCGGGGTTCGACAGGTCCAGGTCCAGGTTCGGTTCGCTCGTGGTCCAGATCCGGGGTCTGTGGTCTTCGGATCGGGTAGATCTTGGCGCAACCGGAAGCAGGGCTTGCTGGCCGGGCATCGGATTTCTTCCGGCCGATGCCGTTCTTGTCGGTACCGTGTGCCGGTCGGTCTTGGCGTTCCAGGGTGTCGAACTTGGCGTTCCCGTGGCGGAGTGCTTGTTGTGCCAGTGGCGATCTTGGCGGTTCGGGAAGAAGCACTTGTCGATCCGCGGTCTTGGTGCGTGGTCTCACGAACTTGGCGTGTCGAGTTTCGGGATCGGCCTTCGGGGTGGAGAACTTTACGTCCGTGTAGACGATCTTGTCGGTTCCTTGCCGGAGATCATGGCGCTTCGGATCGTCTTCGGCTCGGGGCCTCAGGGTCTCGGGACTCGCTTCCGTGTGGTAGAACTCGGGTTACCGGCGACATAGGGTTCCACCTCGCACATAGGTCGACGAAGCACGTGACGGCGCAGAACTTGGCGACAAAAGTGCAGCGGGACTCTTGGGGGTTCGGGACGTCGGGATCCATGAAGCACTTGGTGTCCCAACTCGACTTGAAAGGAGAGCTTGGCGTGATGCGATAGCATCGCTTCCTTGTCCGCAGGCGAGGTAGTTGGTGTGGGGTCCTCAACACCCCTCTCAACACGATCAAACACAGCATGTTGACGGGCAGACGCCGGGTGGCAGCGCATCTCCGGAGACCAAACACGCCAATGGAAGCGTGCAGCCAAGCCCGGCGTGAGCCGAGGCCTGGCCAGCGCTGGCGGGGGTCGTCGACGGTGGTCATGGCGCGGAGACAGAAGCGCGGGCGGATCCACGCCCGGCGGCTGGGCTCGGCTCGGGCGAGCTAGCAGGGCAGGCGCGGTCGCGGGGCGGGCTCGGGCAGCGGCGGCGGAGGCGGAGGCAGGCAGGTAGCACGTGTCGGCCGGGCGGAGATGGTGGCGGGGTCGAGGCCGGGGCTGGCCGGGAAGGCCGAGCTCGAGCGGCGAGGGAGGCGCGCGGCGCTGGTCGAGGCAACGCCGGCGGAGGCGGGGCAGGACCGGTGGAGCTCGGCGCGGGGCTGCGCCGGGCGGGGAGAGCTGCAGGGCGGCGGGAACGCGGCGCGGTGGCAGCGGCGCCGAGCTCGGACTGGGCACGCCACAGCGGGAGAAGGCAGGGAAGGTGGGAGAGCGGCTCGGAGGAGGAAGAAGGGCAGGTGCGGGCAGGCGCGTGGGAGGCTCGGTGGGGAAAGGGCCGGGAGGTGGAAGGTGGGACCAGCGGTCCAGGCTGGCGTGAGAGAGGGGCCAGGGGCGGTTTGGCGTGCGTGTGCGTGTGAGGAAGGGAAGTGGGGTGGGGACAGGGAGAGGAGAGAGAGGGTGGGGGTGAGAGAGGATGGCCACGCTGATGTGGCGGGTTGGGGTTGGTGGGGATTTGGGGAGGGGTGAGGTGGCAGCGTGTGAGTGGCCAGGGTGAGGTGGCCAGCGGGTTGGGGTAGGATATTAGGTAGAAGTAGGATTTAGATGGGGCGGTGCAGGATGGACCGATTTAAAAATCTGGGCGGTCGTTCGGGTCTCGCCCGCTCACGCCAAACTAAAATTAATAAAACTTTTATTTGTTTTAAACGGGCCGTGCGCAAACTGATAGCGGCCAAAATAAAATATTCCGGGGACCCGGTGTTCGGTGTTTGAATAAGATGGGGCGTTTGGAAAACAAATCGGGGTTTTCGAAAATAGTTTTGGCAAACAATGCATGATGATGACGATGCAATGCACAAATTCAACGCGATTTTCTAGTAGTGGTTTTGCGGGATGCCACATCCGAGCACCTCAGAAAGGTACTGGGACTAAGGGTAATCGGGCTAATGAAAAGATCTAGCAAATAGTGCAAAAGTGTCACCTCGATCGACACCAGAATCTTACTATACAAGCTTATAGACAAATATTTCTTACAAGGTACACGTACTTCACAATTATTTATATTTTCTGCAGCTTACAAGGTCATCGACTGCCTCAAGCTATTCTATCGGGTCCTCCAACAGGAGTCGACAAAACAACTGGCTACGCCAAAAGCTCAAGACCCGAGTTGAGTCATTCCTCGGGTGATTGCATCTCTTGATGCTACAAAGACGCGACGCTGACCACGTACCCGACAGATGCGACGCTGGTCGCACACCCGACAGAAGCAACGGCGTCGACTTCATCCGGAACATCGAGTCCTTCCGGCTAAACGGCACACGACTTCTCTACGTCGACCCTTGGATCCTTATGCATGAGACGCTGAATCGAAGCACTTTCGGGTCAGTGGTTTCTCCTCACATGAGTCTCCACTCGAGTCCGCGACTCGACTAGACACTCGGGGGCTACTCCTATCAGGAGCGCTGGTCGCGCACCCGATGTACTTCCGGGTGAGCGGTACGCCCACGAGATTGCCGACTACAACTGCACGATACAAGGCTCGAGTCTCTGCCCAAGTCTACGACTCCGTCAGACACTCGGGGGCTACTCCAAACTGGAGCGCTGGTCTCGCACACAGAAGATCTTTGAGTGGCATGCTTCGATTCCTCAGTCGAATCAACTGAGGACTCGGGGGCTACTCCCATAGGGAGCGTTGTTCACGCATCCGAAAAATGTGTCCTTTGGACTAACTAAAGTCTCTGCTCGAGTATACGACTCGAACAAACAGTTGGGAGCTACTCCCTTAGGGAGCGCTGGTCGCGCACCCTGTGAATTATTCGACTGCGATCCTTCGGATCAAATACGACAAAAACCTTTTGGCAACTTTGCCCAACTAACGCTAAGTGTGAGAAACAGTCTCCTTGGCCACCCAAAACACCTCTGCGGTGATAAAATTTCGGATATTGTGTCTACGATGCAAATATAATACCTACAAATACCGTCTGATGGCCTGGCAACACACCCGACTGCGCTCTGCTAGTAAGTTTCTGTGTCAACACGCACGATGAAAATCCCGACGGGCGCGTTGGGTACATCACTTGAAAAAAACACTGGGATTCGACTCCTGTAAGACCACAACATCCTGAGTCGAATCACACCAGCAATCATTCCGAATTCGAGTCCGAAGACTCAAACTTGATAAAGATCGTGTTGTTTCGCCCTATGACAGTTAACTGGCCCCGATCCGTCGGGTGAGCCAGGAACACGCATCAACAATACCTATGAACTAAACATTTCTCCTTGTAAAACAGGCTCAACTACAAAGCACCCGAAAGATTGAAGAGTCTCCAGCCGAATCTACGATTCGACTGAACACTTGAGGGCTACTAACATGGATATACCCTACGTGTGCACACCATTGGTATACCCGGTCCAGTCCAAGGAAGACCCACGTGAGAACACGCATCCCATGAAGATTTTGGGTGGCCCAAGCCCGTGGCAATTTCGACTCCTTGGAGGAGAAGTTTAGACTAGATAGAATTTCAAAGCGTATCAATCCTAATCTGTAACCGACTCGACCTATCCCCAAGACCTGGCCTATCTATATAAAGGTCAGGAGGGTACAACGAGAAGGATCTCTCAACTCACTGCATACAAACCTCCACGCCAGATTGCATCTGCGCACCTCTGTAACTTTTGGTTCCGCCGTAATCAAGAGCAGAAAAGTAGGAGTAAGGTTTTCCCTCCGGAGGCCTGAACCCGGGTAAATCTCGTGTCCCTATGTTGCTTGTATGTTAACCGTTCCGCAACTTTCAGCATCCTCATCTTCTCGAAACCCAAGTCCATAACAATGGGCATTGACGAGATCGAACCTCGTCAGTAACTGAGCACCTGTCATTGTGGATGGGGGTAGGGCAGTTGCAACCTTCTTGTAATTGAGATTTTCAAGGTCTCAGTTGTAACCGAGCTCCCGACGGGGACCAATTGCAACTTCATTATAACTGGGACCCCGCCCAGGGGGCCATTTTTGCAACTTGATTGTAACCAGGGGGTCATCGACTAGACTGAGTAAATAAGCTCTGCTGGGTCCCAGTTGCAACTTCCTTGTAATTGAGTACCCATCTATGTGGAGGGGATGGGGCAGTTGCAACTTGCTTGTAACTGAGCTCTGGCGGGGTCCCAGTTGCAAGTTGCTTGTTAATGGGGTCCCGTCGAGGGTGGTCCAGTTGCATCTTGATTGCAAACGGGGGAGGGGGACCCCGTCAGAGGGCCAGTCGCATCTTGACTACAAACAAGGGGGACCATGTCCAAGGGCCAGTCACAACTTGCTTGTAACTGAGCACCCGTCATTGTGGAGGGGGGGGGGTAGTTGCAACTTGCTTGTAACTAAGCTTTTTGGCAGGTTCTAGCTGCAAGTTGCTTGTTACTAGGGCCCTGTCGAGCGGGGGGTGAGGGGGTGGGGGGCGCAGTTGCATCTTGATTGCAACCGGGGGAGTGGGACCCCGTCGGAAGGGCCAGTTGCATCTTGATTTCAACCGGGGGGAAGGGGACTCCACCGGAGAGCCAGTCACAACTTTCTTGTAACTGAGCACCCGTCGGTGTGGATTGGGGCGGCACTTGCAACTTGCTGTAACTTAGCACCCATCAAATGTGGAGGGGGGTGGGGCAGTTGCATCTTGCTTGTAATTGGGATTTGTCGGGTCCCATTTGTAACCGAGCTCCCAACGGGGCCCAATTGCAACTTCATTGTAACTTGGGCCCCAGGGGCCATCTGCAACTTCATTGTAACTAGGGGGACCCCGTCGGTGGGACCGAGTAAATAAGCTCTAGTGGGTCCCGGTTGAAACTTGCTTCTAATTGAGCACCCAGTCTATGTGGAGGGGTGATGTCTACGCACACTTCTATTCTTGTAGACAGTGTTGGGCCTCCAAGTTCAGAGGTTTGTAGAACAGCATCAAGTTTCCCTTAAGTGGATCACCCAAGGTTTATCCAACTCAGGGAGGAAGAGGTCAAAGATATCCCTCTCAAGAAACCCTGCAATTAAGATACCAGAAGTCTCTTGTGTCCCCGACACACTCAGTACACTTGCCAGGTGTATAGGTGCACTAGTTCGGCGAAGATATAGTGAAATACAAGTAATATGGATGATTATAAGTGGTAATTGCAATCTGAAGTAAAAATTGCAGCAAGCAAACATGTAGCAGGACTGGTTGTAAACAATTTTTTAATGCTTAGAAACAAGGCCTAGGGATCATACTTTCACTAGTGGACACTCTCAACAATGATAACATAATTGAACACATAAATATCTTCTCTTCATTATGCTACCCTAAACTACTCTCTGGTTGGATAACTAACACCAATTCACCGTGTAGGGCTATAAAAGCACACCTTAAATTTCACATTCCCCATCTAGGTAACCCCACACTGTCACCTTGAGCGCTAGATGGTTCCATACAAACATCACAATTTCATAGATACATCCAACTCAAATTATAACTCATGATAAGTATTTCTGTAATCTTTAGCCTAAGAGCCACACACGGTGCGTACACTGTCACCTTCACACACGTGGGACAAGGTGTCTCCAAAGATCACAATAATAAAAGAACTTGAGTAGCATAATAGACAAAGAGCAGCATCTACTTATTCAACTAGATTACAAAGATCATGATCACAATAAGATCACACCATGGAGAATAGATGAACACATAGCAATCGGTAGAGCCCTTAGCCTCGGGGAAGAACTACTTCCTCCTCATCATGGGAGTCAGCAACAGCAATGTAGATGGCGGTGGAGTCAATGGAGATGGCTCTGGGGGCAATTCCCCGTCCTGGCAGGGTGCCGAAACAAAGACTTCTGTCCCACGAATCTCGTCTTCGGTGGTGGCGGCGCTGTCAAACTTTTCGTGGATTTCTGATCTGGTCTTTAGGGTTTTTGTCTCGGGGGGATTATATAGGCGAAGGGGCAAGGTCGGTGGAGGCTCAAGGGGGCCACACCCTAGGGTTGCGCGCCTCCTGGCCGCGCCTGGACCAGGTGTGGCCGCCCTGGGTGCGCCTTCCCCTCTCCTCCGGACTCTATGTCATGTCGGAAAAAATAGGAACTTCGGCTTTTGTTTCATCCAATTCCGAGAATATTACTTTACTAGTTTTTCTGAAACCAAAAATAGCAGAAACGAGGAAACTGGCTCTATGGCATCTTGTTAATAGGTTAGTTCCAGAAAATGCATAAAAATGCCTCAAAGTGTAAGAAAAACATAAAACAATTAGTGTAAAACAAGCATGGAGCATAAAAAATTATAGATACGTTTGCAACGTATCAGCATCCCCAAGCTTAACTCCTGCTCGTCCTCGAGTAGGTAAGTGATAAAAAGAATAATTTTTGAGGTGACATGCACCATCAAAATCTTGATCAAGGTATTGTAAAGCATTGATAGCTGGAATCAAAGTACTCTAAACATAAGCATGAAAAATATATTTCTAACAATAAGACATAGCAACTATGTTGCAACATAAAAGGCTACACAAATAAACGATCATGAATAATGCTTTGAGAGACATTTGTTTGTTTCACATATAGAAAACATAGCAAGTGTGGTAATCATCTTGTCCTTCATGGAATAGAAAAACATAAATGCATAGGACACCTTCAAGGTTCATAAGGGTGACTAGATACAAATAATTTAAGAACAAGCAATACCATAATTATGAATCAATCAACAAGTTTTGGGACAATGCACATTTAACTCAGAATGAAAACTACGCTCTCTTAGCTTGTGCATAAAGATAGAAGATGGAGACTCAACAAAAAGTAAAAAAGAAAGGCCTTTCGCAGAGGGAAGTAGGTATTAAATGGTTTTATAAAGCTTCCAAAAATTATGGTACTTATTAGCTTTGAGCTCTCATTACCCCTATCATAAGCATCTTGAAGTGATTAAGGTTAGAGTGAGGGTAAATATGAGTTATATGCTTGACAAATAACAAATTGAAAATCTCATGCCCCTTGAGTATGAGTACCGAGACCTCATTCTACTCAACTTTGGTCCCAGGCAAGTTCTTGTCATTGTAAGTATATGTGTATCATAGAGAACCACCAACGGGGTACCCCTTGCCCCATGACATAGGACCTATCCCATATCAAAATGACAAGGCAATAGACACTGAGCATCTTCATGTCTACGCAATTCTATTCTTGTAGACAGTTGTTGGGCCTCCAAGTGCAGAGGTTTGTATAACAGCATCAAGTTTCCCTTAAGTGGATTACCGAAGGTTTATCGAACTTAGGGAGGAAGTGGTCAAAGGTATCCCTTGATGACCCACAAGTATAGGAGGTGTATCGTAGTACTTCAGATAAATAGGAGTGTCGATCCCAACGAGGAGCAGAAGGTGTTGAACAGTGGTATGGAGCAGGAAATCCCTGTGAATACTTAACAAACGGATTTTTAGTGGTTTTCTGACAAGGTAACAAAATAAGGAGCAAGTAACAAAGGTAACGAACAAACGGAGCAAGTGGCCCAATCCTTTCTTAGCAAAGGACAAGCCGGTGTAAATACTTATAAAGACCAAACGTTCTCGAGGACACATGGGAATTCTATCAAGTGCTTTTGCTTCGAATAGCTGAGTACTCTTCTCTGGTGTTGTAAGTGTTGTGTGGGTGAACCTGTGCTAACATACCGCCCTTCCTAGGACTAATACATACTTGTGATTAAACCCCCTACAAACATCCGTAACTACAGGAAAGTAATTAAGCTATAAATCTAACCACAGCCTTAAACTCTGAGATCCTACGCTCCCTTGTGCAAAGGTGTCCTAATGGGGGTTCAGGTTTCTGTCACTCCGGCAACCCCACAATTAGTAGCCAAATACACAATGCATTCCCCTAGGCCCATAAATGGTGAAGTGTCATTTAGTCGACATTCACATGACACCACTAGAATAATAGCACCACAACTTAAATACTAAACCATTGAATAATAACTTAACACAGATCCACTAATAACAACATGACTTCTACCATGTCCTCAAGAACTAGACGAACTACTCACAAGACATCATATGGATCAAGATCAAAGATGATATGATAATGGATAACAATATGAACATAAGCAATAATCCAATGGTTCCACTCATAAGCATCAACTACAATAGTAATCAACACCGGGAAAGTTTCCCCTAAGAACTAAAGAAATATCCAACACAATTGTTACAGCGGGACGGAGTGGTGATGATGGTGCTGGTGGAGATGATGGTGTGGATGATGATGATGATCCCGATGAAGGCTATCTTGATGACGGTGTTGATGGTGACGGTCTCCCCTCTCTGGGAAGGAATTCCCCCTGCAGAAATCTGTCTGCCAGAGAGATCTTTCTCTCTCGGTGTTTTCCGCCCCCAGAGGCGGCGGAAATCTATCTGTGGTCGCTCCCCGAGACTTAGGGTTCCGTAGGGAAGATATATGCGAAGGGGCGGAGTCGGAGGCCCAGCAGGTGGGCCACACCTGCCCTAGGCGCGGGGTCAGGTGGGCCCACGCCTAGGGGGTGTGTGGCCCCCCTAAGGCTCCACTTCGTCCCTCCTTCTGGCTTCCTTCATCTTCTGTTAAAATAATATGTTTCCATATTTTTCTGGTATTTTTCTGATCTTTGCGAAATTGCACCGAAACGCCTTCTTTTCCATCAGAATCCAGACTCTGGCAGTCCATCCTCCAAGAATCATCCAACATGCATAAACAGATGAAAAAGCCATAAGTATTACCTCATAATAAGACAAATATCAATGAATAGAGGTAAATTATGATATAGAAAGGTGATGAAAATTGGGCATATCATCCCTCTCAAGAAACCCTGTAATCAAGATACAAGAAGTCTCTTGTGTCCCCAACACACCCAATACACTTTTCAGGTGTATAGGTGCACTAGTTCGGTGAAGAGATAGTGAAATACAAGTGGTAACGGTGCCAGAAAATAGCTTGACGGTGAGGTAAAGACTAAAGACAAAAAGATGGAAGCAAGCAAACATGCAACCGATCTAATTGTGAATAGTATTTTAATGTTTAGAAACAAGGCCTAGGGATCATACTTTCACTAGTGAACACTCTCAATAAATATATTATCTTCATGATACTACCCTTAACTACTCTCTGGTTGGACACTCTAATCCATGGTAGGGCTATAACAACACTCCTCAAAGTCCGCCTTCCCTAATCTAGATAACCCCACACTATCACCTTAAGCGCTAGATGGTTCCAACAAACACCACAATTTCATAGAGACATCCAACTCCAAATATAACTCATAAAAAATATATATGTAGTCTAGCTTAAGTGCCACACACGGCGTGCACGCTGTCACTTTCACACACGTGGGGAAAAGCATACATCTATTAAAGCATGATGAGTATTTATGTAGACTCTAGCCTAAGTGCCACCATAGTATGCACGTTGTCACTTTCATACACGTGGGGAGAGCAGAGATCTATTAAAGCACTTCAGTATCAAGGTAGATCTACTTGGTTACAAAGCTCATGACCACAACAAGATCATGCATAGAGAGAGATGAACACAGAGCTACCGGTAGAGCCCTTAGCCTCGAGGAAGAACTACTCCCTCATCATCATGGGAATCAAAAACGGTGACGGAGATCGATGGAGATGGCTCCGGGGGCACTTCCCCGTCCCGGAAGGGTGCCGGAACAGAGACTTTATGTCCCCCGAATCTCCCCTTTGGTGGCGGCCGCGCTGCGAAGGTTTTCGTGGCTTTTTGTTCGATCTTTTAGGGTTTCTGAGTCGGGGGCTTCTTATAGGCGAAGGAGGGAAGGTCGATGGAGGGCCAGGGGCCCACACCCCCTATGGGTGTGTGTAAGATCCCTCCTTTGTAAAGGAAAAGGATCCCTGTGATTGCAATGCTAGTCCCTGGATCATTGCTAGCATCCACAGTTTAAGATGAAGTACACAGATACAAAGGTCATTTATTACATCCATTCCAGAGATAAAACATAGTCTTTTACAACTCAAGGCCACATGCCTAATACAAGAGTTTGGAATAAGTAAATAAACATAAGTCTTCATCTTCATGTGCCACATGCAAGCATGTTGAGTGTAGACTCATGACACCTAATCATCATCGGAGTAACCTGCAACATCACAAGTTACAGCCACAATGGGTCAATACTTTGGAATAGTATTGGCAAGTGATACCTTAGTAAATTTTAAGTGGACTATATTACTATATGCATTTTGGCTAAGTGTGGCTTGGCTTGCTTTGCTCAAAATAGGTTTTTCCTATTAGTTGAAATCTCTAAGTTTTTCTTTGTTAAAAACTTTTCCCAAGAAACCACCAATAGACATTGGGGTCCTTCACCCTTGTTCACCCACAAGTTTTTACTTAGAAGTTGGAGTGATGAGATTCTTGATAGCTTCCATGTCTTGATGCTCAAGTTGTCCATTGCCATGGACTTGGCTAAGTACTTAGATTTTCCATCTGCAGAGGTTGTGCACTTTCCCCACCAGACTTGGTTTCCCAAGACAGGACCTTTGAAGCCTTCCTTAGACAAATGGACGTTCCAACCTATCATCCCACTACCAACTGTCCAAATGACTAAGTTCTAGCAACCTATGTGGTCGAGAGCCCATATTGCCAAGTGGTGCACTATAAGCTTCTCAACACTTGGCCTCTAAAATACCTTTGTGCTGGGTGGCATACCACAAGTGAGATACACAAGGTAAACCATGTCCATGGGCCTTGTGTAACCACTCAACCAAAACCACCATTCAAGTCCCATTCCACCTGGTGATTCATTGACTTAGTTGTTTTATTAAGAAAAACATAAGTCAAAAGACTTAGAAATATTTTCATCATAGCATGTATATACTTTACCAACCCTTGTTTGCTACTAGCTAGGCTAAGCATGGCATAGTAACTTAACTTAGGAATTTCCTAGCAATTCTATATCTACTTAGGATTTCCCAACATGGCATTTGGCAAAAATAGTAACATGCAAGACTTAGCAAAATATTTCTAATGCTTGTATAAAACATAGGGATGGAAATATTCATGAAGTACCACTTGCCTTGGTAGTTGGGAGAGTAACACTCTTCACAATCACAATCACTAGCACCAAAGTCTACACAAAGAATAGTAGCACAAAATTACACACAATTCATATACAAACAAACAAAAATATATATGCATGCATGCAAAAATGATAAGTGATGATTTTTAAAACTCCACCAAGCAAGTGCATAGTACTGAATCATAACCAAGTCAAAAACTTGCTAAATCAAGTTTATTTTATACCAAAACAATTTCCTAAACAATTTCTATACTCAAAATAGTCTTAAACAAGTTTCTGCATAAAAGGTTATTTTAACAGAATCTAAACACTAAACACATTGCATAAACAGAAAGGGCTTGTCTCCCTGATTCCAACGGTATAAAATTTGCAAAAATCTAACGTGGGATTCAAAAGTTATAGCTATTTCAAAATTGGATCTAAATCTGATTCACATTTGTTTTTAAACTCGAACCCTAGCCACATGTCTTAACCTTACTGGCGCGTACCGCTTCGCACCGGATCACGCACGCGAGCCGTAGGATCTAACTAACACGCACGACTCAGATCTAAACTTAACGGTTCGCTAAGTGAACTAATCCTATGCGCTGGATCTGGATCTGACGGCTACAATTCACCTGACCAAAACTAAGCGGCGCTAGCGGCGGTGACTGGCGGCGGCGCGTCTGTCAGCGGCGGTGCTAGCGTTCCAGGTCGCGCGGGCGTGGGGGAAGAGGCTTACCAGAACCGCAAGGTCGAGGCGAAGCTCAACGTGGTGGAGGCTGGGCAAGGGGCGCACGGGGTCGTCGGGGATTCCTCGCCGGAGTTCGCGAATGCGTCTGATGCGGCTGCTGTTGACGTTGGCGAGGCTCTGCGTCGCGCTAAGTCAAAAGAAAGGCACCATTAGATGCGCAAGACGATGGGGGTCCTAGGCGTATCAGGCAGAGGGCAAGGGGCGGCTGGTACTTACGGGGAGAGGTCGCCGGAGTTTGTGCAACGAGCGGCGGCGCTCAGTCGAAGTCGTTGCCGAGGCTACAGGTCATGCGAGAATAAACGAGGCGTGTCAGTGGTTGCGCAAGAAGTTGCTGAGCGTGATAGCATGAGTCAGGGGCAGAGGGGAACACGGAGCTCACCAGAATTCGTCGGCGCGGTCGTCGGAACAGCGGCGGCGTCGAGTGAGTTGTGGGCAGCCTGGTGGCATGGAGGGGGAATTGGTTAAGGGGAAATGATCGCGAGAGAGTGGGGATTATATAGCCAGAGGCTCGACAAGAAACGCCCAAGGATTCAATGCCATTTACCTCACGGAATCAAAGCAGCAACGGGCAGCGACAGAGTTCGTGCGTGAGATTTTGGGGAAGAAGACGATGACATGGACGGGGCCCGCGCGTCAGCGAAATAAGCAGAGAGGGAGTGGGGTCTGGGTGTCAGCGACCGCGTGGAAGGTCAGCGTGCAGCGAGAGAGAGGCTGGGTGGGCTAACTGGGCCGGTTGTGCTGTTGGGCTAGAATAGGGCGCCTGGCCTTTTTCTTTTCTTTAATCCTTTTCTTTTTTCTAGAATGAATTTCAGGAATGGTTTTCAAATGATTTCAAACTCCTTTTGAATTCAAATCTATTTGGGATTTTTGCAGTGTGCAACAGTCTCAATTCTAGGCATAAAACCATGTGGTCACTTTAAAAAGGCTTGGTCATTATTGGAGAAGCAAAATAACAGGGACTTTGCACTTGATTGCAAATGTTTGAAAAATGGTTTTTGAAACCATTTCCATTTTGTAAAGTTTGGTTCAAATTCCACACTCAATACATTCAACAAGGGAGACAACAATCTAGGTTTAAAACATTCAAACTCTCAAATGGGGATGGCCATTTGATTTAAGTTTGCTCACATGAAATGATAGCACTCTGTTTTCTGAAATGAGTTTGAAATTGGCCTCAAAACTATATGCATGCATGAATGATATGCAATCTTTGAAATCATGAATTTAGGGATGTTACAAATCTAACCCCCTTAAGGTGAATGTCGCCCTCGAGATTCGGATTGGCTAGCAAATAGGTGAGGGTGGTCTTTCCGAAGATCATCTTCTCTTCCCCAAGTTGCTTCCTCTTCGGAATGATGATTCCACTGCACTTTGCAAAACTTGATAGTCTTTGTCCTTGTGACTCTTTCTGCAGTCTCAAGAATTTTGATAGGTTTCTCTTCATAAGTGAGATCACTTTCTAGTTGCACGTCCTCCAAAGGTATAGTATCTTTCCAGGAAGTTTCTTCCATTTCTGGGTGACATTTCTTAAGCTGACTCACATGAAACACATTATGGACAGCTGACAGAGATTCTGGCAATTCAATTTCATAGGCAACTTCTCCTTTGCGACTTAGAATCTTGAATGGCCCAACATATCTTGGTGTCTAATTTCCTTTGACTCCGAATCTCTTCACTCCACGAAGTGGTGATACTCTAAGATAAGCTCTATCACCAACTTCGTAGGTGACTTCTCTACACTTAGGATCTGCGTAGCTTTTCTGTCGGGATTGTACTATCTTCAACCTGTCCTTATCCAATTTGACCTTCTCTTCGGCTTCTTTGATAAGATCTGGCCCGAATAAACTTCTTTCTCACACACCATTCCATAATAATGGGGTGGTACACTTTCTTCCATAGAGAAACTCAAACGGTGCCATCTCAATGCTGGCTTGATAGTTGTTGTTATAAGAAAATTCTGCGTAAGGCAGACTTTCATCCCAACTTGCTCCATAGTCTAGGGCACATGCCCTCAACATGTCTTCAAGAATTTGATTAGTCCTTTCTGTTTGTCCATCGGTTTGAGGATGAAAGGCAGTGATGAATTCCAACCTCATTCCCAATGACTCATGTAGCTGTCTCCAAAAATGGGAAGTGAATTGAGTTCCCCTATCAGACACAATACTCTTGGGCACTCCATGTAGACATACAATTCTACTCATGTAGATTTTGGCTAACTTAGCACTTGTATAAGTTGTCTTCACGGGTATGAAATGAGCCACTTTAGTTAGGCGATCCACTACTACCCATATGGAATCATACCCTGACCTGGTCCTTGGTTGTCCGGTAATGAAATCCATACCAATCTTGTCCCACTTCCAATCAGGAATAGGTAGTGGTTGAAGTAAACCTGCTGGTTTCTGATGCTCCGTTTTTACTCTACTACACACATCACACAAAGCAATATGTTCGGCGATGTCCCTCTTGAGATTATTCCACCAAAATCTTTCTTTCATGTCCATGTACATTTTGGTGTTACCCGGGTGGATAGAATACGGAGAGTTGTGTACTTCCTGCAAAATCAGTTTCCGCAACTCCGGATCTTGTGGAACACAGATACGTTTCCCATGCCATAAAGTACCCTATTCATCTTCATGGAAATTTTTAGCTTTCCCTTGGCCAATATTTTCCTTAAACTCTTCAATTTCCTTATCAGTCTTCTGGGCTTCTCTGATCTTGTCCAACAAAGTGGGTTGAACATCCAAAGACATGAGATGTCCTTCGGGCACAATCTCCAATCTAAGTTTTCTGAATTGGGTACACAAATCATCTGGCAATTCTCCTTTGGTAAGGCCATTCACAAATACCTTACGACTTAGAGCCTCTGCTACAACATTTGCTTTACCGGGGTGGTATTGCAAATTTAAGTCATAGTCTTTGATAAGTTCTAGCCATCTTCTTTGTCTCATATTAATTTCCTTCTGGGTGAAGATATACTTCAAACTTTTGTGATCCGTGAACACTTCACATCGCTTTCCCAAAAGATAATGCCTCCATGTTTTAAGTGCATGGACGACAGAGGCTAACTCTAAATCATGAGTAGGATAGTTCACCTCATGAGTTTTGAGTTGTCTTGAGGCATAGACCACAACTTTACCGTCTTGCATAAGAACTGCACTCAAACCTTGATGAGATGCATCACAATATACTTGGAAATCCTTTTCCAAGTCTGGCAGACACAAGACTGGTGCTGTCACAAGTCTCTTCTTCAACTCTTGAAAGCTGACTTCACAACCTTCAGACCAAGCAAACTTCTTGTCTTTCTTTAACAATTCAGTCATGGGCTTCGCAACCTTTGAGAAATTTTCAATGAACCTTCTGTAGTAACCTGCTAAGCCAAGGAAACTACGAACTTCTTTTACAGTTTTGGGAGATTCCCATTCAGTCTCAGCTGAAACCTTAGCAGGATCAACTGCTACACCATCCTTTGTCATAACATGACCAAGAAAACCAACTTCCTCTAACCAGAACTCACACTTGCTGAATTTGGCATAAAGTTTATGCTCTCTTAATTTCTCAAGTATCAAACGCAAGTGTCCTTCATGTTCTTCTTTGCTCTTGGAGTAGACTAAGATGTCATCTATGAAAACTGAAAGGACTATATCTTCCCATGATGTTTTTTTGGTGTTAAATGACAATCCCAACCTTGTTTTTAACTGTGCTCTTGAGTTTCAGGGGAAACGTCGTTGTTGTCTCATTGTATTGTGATGGATGCTCTCTTGTGATCTTTTGAAGACGGTGGCCTTTTTTAGTCTTCTCCTAGTTTCTTTCTGGTTGATGTTTTTAGGTCACCGTACTATTAAGAGGGGGGTCCATGTTGGAGGGCTGTGGGAAATCACTTGTTTTTGCACAAACCTATATGCACCGCCACAGCCATCCCATTATTCCGTGAGAGAGAGCTTTTTCCTGTTCTGTTGGGGCCTTTTGTGTCTCACCGGAACTTCCGGTCATAGGCCGGAAGTTCCGCTCAAATCTTTTTCTGCGGACTGTTCTGCAGTTTGTTCCGACGCAAGTTCCGCCCAAGTTCCGGTGGCAGTTCAGTAACCTTCTGTGTTGAAGTGTGCTATTTGCCGGAACTTGGCCGGAACTTGACCGGAACTTACTCGGAACTTTTCCTGGCAAAAGTTCTTGAGCGGAACTTCCGCCTGAAGGCCCGAACTTCGTCGAACTTCGCCATGACCGAAGTTCACTGTTCCCCAAGTTCCGGTGAAGGCTCAGAAAGTTTCTGTTTTGAAACGTGCTATTTGCCGGAACTTGATCGGAACTTGCTTGGAAGTTCACCGGAAATTCCGGTCTGATTTGACCGGAACTTCCGGTTGCGCTTCTGGAGCGGGCGTCAACGGTCTGATGACCATTGGAGCCAGGCTCAGGCGGAACTTCCGGCCTCTCACCGGAACTTCCGGTGAGGTCATGGGGATGTAGCAGTTCAGCGAGGGGCCTATTTAAGGCACCCCTCTTCTTCCTCCCACATCTCTCTCGAATTTTTCTCTCTCCTCCATTAATGCTTGAGCTTCACCTCACTAGATCTCTCTCTCTAGCCACTCAAACGACCTGATCTGTTGAGAGGTGAGGGAGGAGATCTAGATCTACACTTCCACCAAAGAATATTTGATTTCCCCCACCCATACTTTGTGGATCTTGTTACTCTTGGGTTTCTTGGAACCCTAGACAGTGTAGGGCATCCCCGGAGCTGAGGCATGTGTTGTAAAGCTTCGAGGTGTCGTTGAGGGCCTCCAATTCAGTTGTGGAGCCTCCCCCTCAACCTTGGTGTAAAGGTTTCGGTTGGCGCCTTCAAGGTCACCGGTTAGTGGATTGTGAGGCCTCCTTTGTGGGGGAGCTCACCGGATAAGAAGGTGAGGCCTTTGTGGCTCTCGGGTGACCTTGTGTGGCCCCGACACCTCTCCAACGTAGACGTAGCTCCTTGGGAGTGAACTACGGGAATTACATCTCCGTGTCCCCTCATGGTTGCCGTTCCCTTCCTTTATTCCTCGCTATTTACTGTTTTTGTGGTCTGTGTTAGCTTTCTTGCATTTAGGTTGCTCACTTAGTTGCATCTCTAGATAACCTCTTTTCTCGTTGAGCCTAAAAGTGTGAAACAAATTAAAAAAATTGGTAGACGCCTATTCACCCCCCCTCTAGTCGTATCGAGTCGGTACTTTCAATTGGTATCAGATCCAAGGCTCTTATTTCGGGCTTTACCGCCTAAGAGACTATGGCCGACGAAGGGGGTAGTGAAACTGAAAAAGCCAAGAACTTGGCCACTATGGATGACCTCAAGCAATTGGAGTCATCCATGATGTCCAAGTTCGAGGAAATGATGACTCTCTTGCAGTCCCTCAAGCCAAACCCCGTGGTTGCTATTGACACACCCAAATCCAACGAGGTTCCTCCCACCGTTACGGTGTCGGCCCCCGGGGTAACTCCCGCGGCTGCCACCACTCATTTGGGCCTTGGTTTTGTTGCTCAAACCTCTACCAAGGTTCCAAGTGAGAACATCGAGGAGCCCGAGAACCCAACTTCAAAAGGGGAGAATGGAGGAAAGGACTACTCGTGGTACCCCACCAATCAAGTACACTCCGGATCCACCCATTCCCATGCCACACATTATCCCTCAAGGAGCACCACCTATGCTAGATACGTCTAATTTCGCCAATTGGCAATATCTAATGCGCTCACATATTTCCAGCTCATCCATTGAGTTAATGAGGATTGTGGAGGATGGATTCTCTCCATTTGACCCAAAGAAGTTGACACGAGGTGAAGTGGTGGACAAGCAACTCAATGCTACGGCTTTGGGAATGATTCAAAAGGTCTTGACTCCAAAGGATTTTGCTCACATTCGCCAATTTGACACTGCCAAGGGAGCTTGGGATCAACTCACCGAGCTCTTCGTTGGGAATGCTAGCAATGAGGGACAACGAGTGTGATGGTTTCGCAATTCAAGATGATGAGACCCCTGAGGACATGTATAGGCGCCTTAAGGTCCTTTGTTCCACTATGAGGGACCTTGGGGCTCACTATGTTGATGACAAGTTTATGAAGAGAAAGTTCATTCAAGATCTTCTCCCATTTGAAGAACAAAAGCTTAACTCTATCAAGGGAAGAACCAACTTTCACTTAATGACCTCCCAAGAAGTCTTGAGTGAAGTAATTGCCATGACTATTGCTAAGAAGAATGCGGAGTCCGCTCGAGCTAGAGCCATTGGATCAACAAAAGTGAACCTTGCTTTGAAGGCCAAGGCTATTGAAGTTGATGATGATGATACATCAAGTGAGTGGTCTCAAGAAGATCTCAAATGTGCCTTCAACGAACACCTTGCTCTCACTTCAAGGGCCTTTTGGAACAAGTCCGGATTCAAGTCAAGATCAAGGGACAACTCAAGATTCAACTCACCCCACAAGTCTCCCAAAGCAAGATCATGCTACAATTGCAATGACAAGAGTCACTTTGTGGCCAAGTGTCCCTTTGATAACCGTGAAGACAATGGTGGTTGTCTCATTCGCAAGGTCAAGTCAAGATCTCCTCATCCCATAAACAAGAACTACTCCGTCAAGAACGCCACCAACAAGGAACGAGCAATTGTAGTCCATGAAGAATATGTTGGAGATATGCCCTAGAGGCAATAATAAATGTAGTTATTATTATATCTTTGTGTTTATGATAAATGTTTACATTCATGCTATAATAGTATTAACAAGGAAACCATTAATACTTGTGTGATTTGTAAACTTAATTTGAAGTCCCTAGTATAGCCTATATACTTCACTAGCTTTTTGGTTGATTAATGATTATGGTTTCCATATCATGAACATTGAGATGTTATCAACAACAAGATCATATCGTTAGGAGAAAGATATGGTGGACATACTCCTATAGATAAGCGTAGCATAAAGATCAAGTCATTTCATTAGTTCAATTGCTATATGCTTTCTGATACATAGTAACCTAATTCCTTCGACCATGAGATCATGCATATCACCTTTACCGGATGAATGCTTTGATGACATCAAACACCACACCGTAACTGGGTGGCTATAAAGGTGGCATTAAGTGTTCGGAAAGTATTGGTTGAAACACATGGATCAAGAGTGGGATTTGTCCATCCACATGACAGATAGATATACTCTGGGCCCTCTCGGTGGAATGTCATCCAATTAGCTTGCAAGCATGTGACTTGGTCACAAGGGATCACATATCACGGGAGCGAAAAGAGTACTTATCGATGTGAGGTTGAACTAGGTATGCGAGATACAAGCGATCATAACCTCGGGTAAGTAACATATCGTGAGACAAAGGGAAATTGGTATCGTATGTAAGTGGTTCATTCGATCGCAAGTAATCGTAGAAATATGTGGGAGCCATATGAATTTCCAGATTCCTCTATTGGTTATTGTTCGGAGAAGTGTCTCGATCATGTCCGCATAATTCACGAACCGTAGGGAGACACACTTAAGGATTCGACGTTGTTTGAGTAGTTATGGTATTATGAGAAAGAGACCGAATGTTGTTCGGAGTCTCGGATGGGATCCGGGATATCACGAGGTGATCCGGAATGGTCCGGAGAATAAGATTCATATAAGGAAAGTCCCGTTTCGGAGTTCGGGAATGATTCCGGTGTTTTCATCGGGAATGTTCTAGAAGGTTCCGGATTGTCCGGCACTCCGGGGGGGAAGGGTACATGAATGTGTCATTGCTCATTGAATGATTGCATCATGTACTAAGTGTTCTTGCTGTCCCAAATAAAGGATTAAATTGAATCCTAAAACAGAAAAGTCAAATGTCCAGTTTGAAAGTCAAACTGCCAAAACAAGAAACTGTGGGAAACAAGCAAGAGGAGTTGGAACCAACCTGGAGGAGGAGTTGGACTCCTCCAGGCCGGCGCCAGCCCTAGGCCGAGTTGGGGAGGGACTCCCTCCCTCCCCTGGCGCGCCAAGGAACCCCCCTCCCATATAAGGAGGGGCAGGGCTCCTCCCATGGACACATAACTTTCTACTCTAGATCTCCGGTTTAGAGCCGTTTTGGTTTAGAGCTTCTAATTGCTTTAGCCAGCGGTTTAGAGCCTTCTAATTGGTTTAGAGCATTCTAATTGGTGTGTCTAATTACTAGACCACTAATAGCCTCTCTCATAAGCTCCACCATACTCGCACCGGCTTAAGGCGAAGCCCTGCGGGATTTCCCCTCTACTTCCGGTACCATGCCGTTGTGCTGCCGGAATCGCGAGGAGAGTGCTACAACCTCCGCTGCCTGCTGGAACAAGGGAGAGGAAGGTCTTCGTCGAGTACCGAACGTGTGACCGACTGCGGGAGCGCTGGAGGATCGTACACGATCTTGAGATCGGGAAGAGTACGACTACATCACCCACGAGAATCCTCTCGTTAAACGCTTTGGAATCTTGAGGGTAAGTTATACCATCGACTCGTTGCTACAATCTAGTAGATAGATCTTGGCTTGTTTGTTTGTATGCGATAGAAAATTTTTGTTTTCCATGCTACGAACCTCTGATCTATATGTAGATCCGTGTCTATACGAGTAGAACACAATGGTCATTGTGGGCGTTGATGCTTTATTGTAGATTGCTTTTGTGTACTTTGCATCTTGCGGTATGTTGGGATGAGCGGCCGCTAACCTTACATGACATCGTTCATGAGACTTGCTCCACGCTTGACATGTAACTTGTATTGCATAAGTGGCTTTGCGGGTGCATGTTTCTCCTAGCATAGTTAAGATCCAATTTATCACGGGTGATCAACAATGCTAGTATCAATGTTGTGGTTCTTGTTCGTAGTTAGAATGACACTTATTGAAAGCCCCAAACCACGTAAAATATGCAAAGAAAGTAGAAGCGTCTAACTTTGTTTTGCGGGTGTCAAAGATGATGTGATATGGCCATGATTGTGATTATATTTGATGTATGCAATGTTCCTTATTGTAAGTCGACAACGGCGAGAATATATGGTTGTCTTTAATTTATGTTAAGACCCGTGTCTATTCAAAGTAGTTGTAATAGTTGAAGCCGGTGGGCGACCATGGAGAAGCGTCATTGACCTTGATGCAATGCGGTGATGATGGAAATCATGTTCGTGCTTGAAGATGGAGATCGAAGGCACGAAGAAGAAAGGCCATATCATATCACATATATATTGAATTGCATGTGATGTTAATCCTTTATGCATCTTGTATTGCTTAGTAGAGCGGTAGCACTATAAGATGATCCTCATGCACATCAATTTCAAATCATAAAGTGTTCACCCTTAGTTAGCACCGTTGCTAAAGCTTGTTGTTTCAAGCACCACATGATGATCGGGTGTGATAGATTACGCAAGTGTATACAACGTGAGCAAGCCATTTGCTCATGCGTAAACTAAGGTTTGATCTTGACGAGCCTAGCATGTACAGACATGGTCTCGGAACACGGATTACCGAAAGGTAAAGCATGAATCATATAGTAGATATGATGAACATGATGATTGTTCGCCATTGAAACTATATCAACTCTCGTGATGTTCGGTGTTGATGTAGTGGATTTGGTTCGTGTGATCACTAAAACAATGTGAGGGATGTTGTTTTGAGTGTGAGTTCACCTAGTTTAATTTCATTAATTAATTTGAACTCAATTTGTCATAAACTTAGTCTAAACTATTGCAAATATGTTGTAGATCAATGGCAGCCCCTACCATCAATTTTAATGCGTTCCTAGAGAAAGAAAAGTTGAAAAACAATGGAAGCAACTTCGCGGATTGGTTCCGCAATTTGAGGATTGTCCTCACAGCTGGTAATTTGACCTATGTCTTTGGATGCACATTGGGTGACCCACTGCGGTGATGCTTCCGATGAAGTAAAGAATGTTTACCTCGCTCGGAAGAATCGGTACTCCATAGTTCGGTGCTATCTTGTATGGTTTAGAATCGGAGCTTGAAAAGGTTTGAAGAGTCGGACCCATATGATATTGTCGAGGATCTCAAATTGATTTTTGAGACTCATGCGGCAATTGAAAGCTATGAGGCTTAAAAGTTCTTTAAGCGCAAGATGGAAGAGGGCTCCGTCGGTGAGCATGTGCTTAAGATGTGCGGGCATGCAAACAAACTTCAAAGCTTGGGTATAGTGATTCCTAATGCTTTGAGGATTTACCGTATCCTCCAATCACTACCACCAAGTTACAAGAACTTTGTGATGAACTACAACATGCGAGAACATGAACAAGGCGTTGCGAACTCTTTGCCATGTTGAAATCTGCGAAGTGGAGATCAAGAAAGAGCACCAAGTGTTGTTGGTCAATAATACCACCAAATTCAAGAAAGGCAAGTCTAAGCAAAGGACACTTCAAGAAGGGTGGTAAGAAAGCTACCACGCTGAAGAAGACCAGGCTGGACCTAAGCACGAACCGAGTGCTTTTACGCAAGGGAGAAGGTCCGAAGCGGAATTGCCCAAAGTACTTGGCGGATCTGAAGAACGGCAACATCAAGAAGAAAGGTATATCGATATACATGTTATTGATGTGTATCTCACTAGTACTGTAGTAGTGCACGGGTATTTGATCTTGGTTCGGTTGCTCATATTTGTAACTCGAAGCAGTCTTTGCGAATAAACGGAAGCTAGCGAAGAACGAGGTGACGATGCGTGGGAAGCGGATCAAAGGTTGATGTGATCGCGGTCGGCACGCTACCCCTTCATCTACCATCGGGATTAGTTTTATACTTAAATAATTGTTATTTGGTGCTGCGTTGAGCATGAACATTATATCGGGATCTTGTTTATTGCGAGGCGGTTACTTGTTTAAATCGAGAATAATGGTTGTTCTATTTATATGAGTAATATGTTTTATGCACATGCACCTTTGATAGATGGTCTATTCTTGTTGAATCTCGATAGTGGAAATACACATATCAACAACATTGAGGCTAAACGTTTGAAATCAGCGATAATTCGACCTATATGTGCAGCTGTCGTCTTGGTCACATCGAGTGAAACGTATGAAGAAACTCCATTCCGATGGACTTCTTGAATCACTTGATTTTGAATCACTTGAAAGATGCGAAGCATGTCGATGGGAAAAATGACTAAGACTCCATTTTACGGTATGATGGAGCTACGGACTTATTGGAAATCATACATACCGATGTGTGTGGTCCAATGAGTGTAGCGTCATGTGGTTATCGTTATGTTCTTACCTTCACGGATGACTTGAGTAGATATGGATATATCTATTTCATGAAACATAAGTCCGAAACTTTCGAGAAGTTTAAGGAGTTTCAAAGTGAGGTAGAGAATCGACGTAACAAGAAGATTAAATTTCTACGTTCTGATCGTGGAGGTGAATATCTAAGTTACGAGTTTGGCGAGCATTTAAAGAAGTGCGGAATACTTTCACAATTGACACCGCCGGGAACACCACAGCGTAATGGTGTGTCCGAACGTCGTGTCGAACTCTCTTAGATATGGTCCGATCGATGATGTCTCTTACTGATTTACCGCTATCATTTTGGGGTTATGCATTAGAAACAGCCGCATTCACTTTAAATAGGGCACCGTCTAAATCCGTTGAAACGACACCGTATGAATTATGGTTTGGGAAGAAACCTAGATTGTCGTTCCTTAAAGTTTGGGGATCTGAAGCCTATGTAAAGAAGTTCTGACGGACAAGCTTGAACCCAAAGCGGAAAAATGCGTCTTCATAGGATACGAAGGAAACTATTGGGTATACCTTCTATCATAGATTCAAGGCAAAACATTCGTTGCTAAGAATGGATCCTTTCTAGAGAAGGAATTTCTCTCGAAAGAAGTATTTGGAAGGAAAGTAGAACTCGACGAGGTTGTTGAACCTTCTCTCGAAATTACGAGTAGCGACACGGAAGAAGTTCTGTGGTGCTGCACCAATAAGGGAGGAAGCTAATGATGATGATCATGAAACTTCGGTTGAAGTAGCTCTGAGCCTCGGAGGTCGAGAACTCGTACCACTCCAGCATTGGTATGATTCCGTTATGAATGTCATGGTGGTGGACAACCGATGACCCCGAGACATATGAGGAAGCGATGATGAGCCCAGATTCCAATAAATGGCAAGAAGCCATGAAATCGAGATTGGATCCATGTACGAAAACCAAGTATGGACTTTGGTGGACTTACGGATGGCGGAAGGTGTCGAGAACAAATGGATTTTCAAGAAGAAAGCAGATCTTGATGGTAATGTTCGTCTATAAAGCTCGACTTGTCGCAAAAGGGTTTCGACAAATTCAAGGAGTTGACTACGATGAGACTTTCTCACCGATGCGAAGCTAAAGTCTGTGAGGATTATGTTAGCAATCGCATATTATGATTATGAGATATGGCAGATGGATGTCAAAACAGCATTCCTCAATGGAGACATTGATGAAGAGTTGTATATGATACAACCCAAAGGTTTTGTCGATCCTATAGATGCTAACAAGGTATGCAAACTTCAACGGTCCATCTATGGATTTAAGCAAGCATCCAGTTGGAATCAACGTTTTGATAAGGTAATCAAAAGTTTTGGTTTTATACAAACTTATGGAGAAGCTTGTATTTACAAGAAAGTGAGTGGGAGTTGTAGCATTCTTAATACTGTATGTGGATGACATATTGTTGATTGGGAATGATGTAGACCTTCTTAATAGTGTCAAGGAATATTTGAATAATAGTTTTTCAATGAAGGATCTTGGCGAAGCTTACATATTAGGCATAAAGATTTATAGAGATAGATCGAACGCCAAATATCATTGTCACAAAGTACATATTTGGACAAAGTTCTAAAGAGATTTGGAATGGAAGAAAGCAAGAAAGGGTTCTTGCCCATGTTGCCCAATACGACCTTGAGTAAAATTCAAAGTCCGAAATCGGCAGAAGATAGAGAAAGGATGAGTAAGACTCACTATGCCTCAGCCATAGGAGCTCTAATGTATGCCATGCTATGTACTAGACCCGACATTGCATATCTGTTAGTTTAACTAGCAGATATCAAAGTGATCGAGTGGATCATTGGACAATGATCAAAACATCCTTAAGTACTTGAGAAGAACTAAGGATATGGTTCTTTCTTATGGAGGTGATGAACAGCTCGTTGTTAATGGTTACACCGATGCTAGTTGGAACACCGATCCAGATGATTCTAAATCACAATCCGGATACGTATTTATTTTGAATGGTGCAGATTAGTGGAGGAGTGCAAAGCAAAGCGTTGTGGCGAGATCTTCAACTGAATCGGAATACATGGTCGCTTGGAGGCTTCACAAGAAGCGATATGGATGAAAGAGTTCATTACGAGCTGGGTGTGGTTCCAAGTCTGTTGGACCCAATGTCTATCTCTTGTGATAACATGGGCGCCATAGCCAATGCGCAAGAACCAAGGTCACACAAGAAGTCAAGCATATCAAGCTGCGTTTTCACGCTATTCGAGAACATATCCGGGATGGGGATATAAAGATTTGCAAAGTACACACAGATCTGAATGTGGCGGATCCGTTGACTAAACCTCTCCCGAGGGCAAACATGACCAACACCAAACTGCCATGGGTGTTCGGTATATTACCATGTAATCTAGATTAGATGACTCTAGTGCAAGTGGGAGACTGTTGGAGATATGCCCTAGAGGCAATAATAAATGTAGTTATTATTATATCTTTGTGTTTATGATAAATGTTTACATTCATGCTATAATAGTATTAACAAGGAAACCATTAATACTTGTGTGATTTGTAAACTTAATTTGAAGTCCCTAGTATAGCCTCTATACTTCACTAGCTTGTTGGTTGATTAATGATTATGGTTTCCATATCATGAACATTGAGATGTTATCAACAACAAGATCATATCGTTAGGAGAAATATATGGTGGACATACTCCTATAGATAAGCGTAGCATAAAGATCAAGTCATTTCATTAGTTCAATTGCTATATGCTTTCTGATACATAGTAACCTAATTCCTTCGACCATGAGATCATGCATATCACCTTTACCGGATGAATGCTTTGATGACATCAAACACCACACCGTAACTGGGTGGCTATAAAGGTGGCATTAAGTGTTCGGAAAGTATTGGTTGAAACACATGGATCAAGAGTGGGATTTGTCCATCCACATGACGGATAGATATACTCTGGGCCCTCTCGGTGGAATGTCATCCAATTAGCTTGCAAGCATGTGACTTGGTCACAAGGGATCACATATCACGGAACGAGAAAGAGTACTTATCGATGTGAGGTTGAACTAGGTATGCAGAGATCGGCGATCATAACCTCGGTAAGTAACATATCGTGAGACAAAGGGAAATTGGTATCGTATGTAAGTGGTTCATTCGATCGCAAAGTAATCATAGAAATATGTAGCCACCATATGAATTTCAGATTCCTCTATTGGTTATTGTTCAGAAGTGTCTCGATCATGTCCGCATAATTCACGAACCGTAGGGAGACACACTTAAGGATTCGACGTTGTTTGAGTAGTTATGGTATTATGAGAAAGAGACCGAATGTTGTTGAGTCTCGGATGGGATCCGGATATCACGAGGTGATCCGGAATGGTCCGGAGAATAAGATTCATATAAGGAAAGTCCTGTTTGAGTTCGGGAATGATTCCGGTGTTTTCATCGGAATGTTCTAGAAGGTTCGGATTGTCCCAAGCACTCGGGGAAGGGTACATGAATGTGTCATTGCTCATTGAATGATTGCATCATGTACTAAGTGTTCTTGCTGTCCCAAATAAAGGATTAAATTGAATCCTAAACAGAAAAGTCAAATGTCCAGTTTGAAAGTCAAACCGCCAAAACAAGAAACTGGGAAACAAGCAAGAGGAGTTGGAACCAACTTGGAGGAGGAGTTGGACTCCTCAGGGCCAGCCCTAGGCCGAGTTGGGTAGGGACTCCCTCCCTCCCTGGCGCGCCAAGGAACCCCCTCCCATATAAGGAGGGGCAGGGCTCCTCCCATGGACACATAACTTTCTACTCTAGATCTCCGGTTTAGAGCCGTTTTGGTTTAGAGCTTCTAATTGCTTTAGCCCGGTTTAGAGCCTTCTAATTGGTTTAGAGCCTTCTAATTGGTGTGTCTAATTACTAGACCACTAATAGCCTCTCTCATAAGCTCCACCATACTCACCGGCTTAAGGCGAAGCCTATGATTCCCTCTACTTAGGTACCATGCCGTTGTCTTTTAGGAATCGCGAGGAAGTGCTACAACCTCCATTTTCTTTGGAACAAGGGAGAGGAAGGTCTTCGTCGAGTACCGAACGTGTGACCGATCATGAGCGCTGCCGGAACGTGGCCTTGGAAGGATCGTCTACGATCTTGAGATCGGAAGAGTACGACTACATCACCCACGAGAATCCGCTCTCGTTAAACGCTTTGGAATCTTCGAGGGTAAGTTATACCATCGACTCGTTGCTACAATCTAGTAGATAGATCTTGGCTTGTTTGTTTGTATGCGATAGAAAATTTTTGTTTTCCATGCTACGAACCTCTACAGAATACCTTTCGGGCACGGATGAAGATGATGATGATGAAGGTCATGGTGGAGAGATTGTGGGGGTTGCTGCTATTGCCACTACCTCAACTCCACATCTATCCCTCTTCGACCCGCCAAATGAAAATGTCATCTCCTCCAACCAAAAGTGCTTCATGGCCAAGGCCACCGAGGTATCACCAAAACCCACTCCTCAACCCATCTCTAGTGAGCCTTCCTCTCTTGATCTTGTTGGTCTAGAAGTGAAGAAAGAGATGATTGACATGTGTGAATTTGTTGCTACCTTAGATGAAGAAACTAAAAACTGCTTTGAGTCCTTACTTGCACAACTTGAAAATGCTAGAGATGCCATAGATGAAAAGGAAGAACTTCTTGACTTGCTAAGTAAAAATGAAAGAGATGCCGCCGATGAAATTGCCTCTCTCACTCAAAGTCTTGAGGATGAACAAAATATGAGAATTAATCTTGAAGAAAATGTGTCTAAGCTTGTAGATGATCATAACAACACTTTGACCTCTACTATTAAAGAACGTGACCATGCTCTTGCTTTGATCAAGGTTCTCAAGAAAGAAAATGCTGAGTTTGTAGGTGGTCATGATAAGACTCAAGAGGAGCTTGAGAAACTCAAAGGGAACACAAAGCCTTGGTAAATTCTCAAGTCTTTTTGAGGCTCATGAACAGCTTCAAACTCAATCAACTTGTGATCTTTCTAAGTCTTCCGCTGTGCAAATTATAGACTTGTCTAGCTCTCCTAACCCTTGTTGCAAGCATGAGCATCTCATAGAGGAGGTCAAGGTTTTGAAGGATCAACTTGCCAAGACTAAGAAGAATAACAAGAAGAAGAAAAAGAACAAGGGCATGGCCCAAGGAGTTCCAAATGGCCTAACCCTCTTGCAAAGTGACAACTTTGCCGGAAAGAACAATCCCTCTTATATTCTTTGCAAATCTTATGATGGTCATGTATATGCTAGATATGTGGGGACATCTTACACGCATGATTATCATTGGGCCATTTGGGTGCCAAAGGTTCTTGTCACTAACAAAAGGGGACCCATTGCAAAATGGGTACCTAAAACCAAGGCTTGATTTTCTTGTAGGACTATGCTTCCGGCGGTTCAAAATGGGTGCTCGATAGTGGTGCCACAAGTCATATGACCGGAATCAAGTCTATCATGACCGAGTTGAGACCCAATATTGCCAACACCATGGTCTCCTACGGTGACAAAACAAGCTCTCAGGTTTTGGGTTTTGGCAAAGTGGTGGTAACCCCGGATGTATCCTTGGTTGACGTCATGCTTGTCAAAACTCTTGGTTACAACTTACTCTCAGTTCATGCTCTTGCTCTCCGTGGTCCTCATGTGGAGCAAATCTCTCAAGGTGGCTTTTGTAGGGTATGTAGAACATGACTTGTACGTGGTGGACTTTTCAGGGACCACTACTCCTCATGCTCTATGTCTCTATGCTAAAGCCGACAAGGGCTGGTTGTGGCATCGCCGCCTAGCCCATGTTAACATGAGAACTTTGCAAAGACTTCACTCCGAGGGCCACATCCTTGGAATTAACGATGTTTCTTTTGCCAAAGATCGTGTTTGCAGGGCTTGTATTGAAGGGAAGATGCATGAAACTCCTCACAAAGCGCTCAATCAAATCACTACCGAGAGATGTTTGGAGCTCTTGCATATGGATCTCTTTGGTCCTCCCTCTCATGATAGTCTTGGAGGCAAGAAGTATTGCTTGGTTATTGTGGATGATTTCTCAAGATACACTTGGGTGTTCCTTTTCAAGTACAAAGTGAGACTCAACAAACCGTCATTGACTTTGAAAATGAGGTTCAACGGAAGCACAATGCAACTATTCTCTCTATTCGAAGTGACAATGGCACCGAGTTCAAAAACTATACCTTGGATGAGTTTCTCAGTGATGAAGGAATCAAGCATCAATACTCCACTCCCTACACCCCTCAACAAAACGGTGTTGCTGAAAGGAAGAATCGCACTTTGATGGATGCGGCTCGGTCTATGCTAGCTGAGTTCAAGTCTCCATACAACTTTTGGGCCGAGGCCATCTCCACCGCTTGCCATGCAACCAACCGGCTTTATCTCCGCAAAAATAAGAACAAGACCCCCTATGAACTTCTCACCGGGAAAAAGCCTAATGTTAGCTATTTTCGGGTGTTTGGGTGCAAGTGCTACATACTCAAGAAAGGAGTTCGGTTGTCAAAGTTTGAATCCAAGGCTCAAGAAGGAATTTTCGTTGGTTACTCTAATCAGTCCCATGCTTATAGAGTCTACAATAAAGCCAATGGAAGAGTTGAAGAGACGAGCAATGTGAAGTTTGATGAAAATCATGAGTCTTTTGTTAGGCAAGATGGTGTTTGTGATCCAAGTGATGAAATTCCTCCCAAGGCCATAGGAAGAATGGGTGTGGGTTTCCACCTCCCCATTGAGGATCCCCTTATGGACGAAGGAGAAGGACCAAGCTCTACTCAAGTGGAGCCCTCACTCTCACAAGATCATCTTGCACCTCAAGGACCTACCTTCTTGGCACAAGCTCCCTCAAGCTCTTCCGAAGCTTCCCATGCTCATGACTCTCCAAGCTGTAAAGGACAAGATCTTCATCAACAACATCAACCTCCCCTCGATGGGGATCATCCTCAAAGCACCTCTCACGGATAAGCTCTTCATCAACCTCATCATCCTCCCCAAGATGGGGCTCCTCCTCAAGGTCACGTTTCTCCCCAAGGTCAAGATCGTCGAGATCAAGATCAAGTCAATGATCCTCATGGATACTCTCCAAGTGGTGACTCTCCCGAAGTGGAAATTGATGAAGATGACCCTCGTGTTCGTGCTTATAGTCAAGGGGGTAGCTCAATTGGTGGAAATGACCAGGTGGTAGCTCAAGAATCTCGAATTGAAGCACAAGCCCGTCGTCAAGCCTATCGTCTCGCCAAGCTTGTTCGAGATGGCCATATCCTTGATAATGTCTATGGAGATTTCAATAAAGGTTCCACTACTAGGAGGCAACTGGCTTCCTTTTGCTCTCACCATGCGTTTATCTCTCTTGTGGAACCACATAAAGTCTTCGAAGCCCTTGAAGGTGACGATTGGCTTGATGCTATGAACGAGGAACTTCACAACTTCAAGAGGAACAATGTTTGGACATTGGTTGATCGGCCCAAAGATTGTCAAAACGTCATTGGAACCAAGTGGGTCTTCAAGAACAAGTGCGATGCGAATTGTTGTATGCGCAACAAGGCAAGGTTAGTTGCCCAAGGATACTCACAAGTTGAGGGCATCGACTACGGTGAGACTTATGCCCCCGTTGCTTGCCTTGAATCCATTCGCATGCTCCTTGCCTTTGCTACCCATCATAACTTTAAATTGTATCAAATGGATGTTAAGAGTGCTTTTCTTAATGGTCCTTTGAAAGAGTTGTTATACGTCAAGCAACCTCCGGGCTTTGAGGATCCACTTTTTCCGAACCATGTCTACAAGCTCAATAAGGCACTCTATGGCCTCAAGCAAGCCCCACGTGCGTGGTATGATTGCCTTAGGGAGCTCTTGTTAGACCGTGGCTTCGAAGTGGGTCTCATTGATCCCACTCTTTTTACTAAGAAAGTTGGAGGCCACTTGTTCGTATGCCAAATCTATGTTGATGACATTATCTTTGGGTCTATTAACAAAACTTTTAATGAGGATTTTGCCAAGCTCATGACCGACCGCTTCGAGATGTCCATGATGGGGGAGTTGAAACTTTTCCTTGGATTTGAAGTCAAACAATTGAGGAAAGGGACTTTCATCAACCAAGCCAAGTACATCCAAGACATGCTCAAGAAGTTCAATTTTGATCAAGTTAAAGGTGCCAAGACTCCCATTCCAACTAAGGTTAATCTTGATCTCGATCCCAAGGGTAAGGAGGTGGATCAAAAACTCTATCGTTCGATGATTGGTTCTTTGATCTATCTTTGTGCATCCCGGCCGGATATTATGTTGAGTGTGGGTATGTGTGCAAGATTTCAAGCCATCTCTATTCCCTGCACAAGTTCCTCCTTGTTATCCTTTCCTGAGATGTTCCTACCGGTGTCGTTGAACTTCGGTCGATCGACCGGAAGTTCGATCCTCGACGGAACTTCCGGTGGTGCTCCCTGTCCTATATAAGTTGGGCCCTGGGGGAAAACGAGATCTTCTTCCTTTTTTCCCCCAAGACCCATCTTCTATCAGGAGCGCCGCCGGCCAGGACGTCTCCAAGAGGGAGCTCCGGCCTCCTCTTCTCCAACCGCTCCTCTCCAGATCTGCTCCGTGGGATCCTTCCCCACCTCGATCTCCCGCCATGGACTCCGGTATTTGCCCTTAACTCCCTCCATTAATGGAGATCTTGCTTTCACCATGGCTTGAGTTAGGTCACACCTTGTCTAGGCTAGTTCTTTGGCTAGAACTTGTTGGGAGATCTTGGTAGGCCTAGGGTATCATGCTAGAGTAGATTGGTCCAATACATCCTTGGAAAATTTTGTGCATTGGTGGTCTTTAGATCTACATCTAGGGAACTCCTGTTGAAACTGTCAGTTCGTGGCCTCACCGGAACTTCCGGTGACCACGACCGGAACTTCCGGTCTAGACCGGAAGTTCCGACGTTTCAGCGGAAGTTCCGGCTACACTGCATTTTCTTTTCCTGTTTGTATTTCTCCAATCTAACTCTTTTGTTTCCTCTTCCGAACTTGTGCACTTATCCCAACTTCCCTCCCTATTCTTGTTCTTTCTTCTCAGGGGAAGGAGAGACTCGCTAAGGCAAGCGTGCCCGCAGACCATCCGCTGACATTCCTCCTGAGATTGACGAGGAAGATGCTAAAGTTGTGCGTCCAACCACACAGACCTCTCGTCAGAAGGCTGCTGCTGCTCGCCGTGCTGCTGCTACAGGGAAGAGGCCTGCTCTTTCTCAGAAGGCCACTGCTGCAGGGCCAGATATGACCAAAGCCAAGATTTCCAAGTGGTCTCAGAAGGCTTATGCTGCATTCAGGGCTACAGATCCCTACCTCGTGCCTCGTGATCGTCTCTGCTTGGATCCTCATTTTCACACCTGCCGTCAGGAACAGATTTATGAAGAAATCTATGCATCAAAGAAGAAGTTCGTGGTTGCTCCTCAGAAGTACATCAATGTGCCTCACATGGAAGAGAAGCAAGTCTACTTTGGGGAGGCTCTTGATATCTGCAAGAAGTTTGGACTGTTTCCCCTCATGGAGCTCCGTCAGAACTTTGATGTAACTGCTATTGCTCAGTTCTACTCCACTCTGTTTCTTCACATGCAGTCCTCTACTGAAGGTGAGATGAAGTGGATGACCAGGGATGTGTACCTTACCGCTACTTGGGTTGAGTTTGCTGAGCTTCTGGGCTACCCCATTCAGCCTGGACGTGGGGCGAATGGTTGGCGTGTTCATGGTCCTACTGCTGCTGATCCTGAGGTTCTGGAGCCTCTCTACATTGAAGGATGGGGAAGTGTTGGGTTTGTGAATCATCTGCTGCCAGCTTATGACATTATGCGCAGGGTGTACTTGAACACCATCTCTCCAAAAGCTGGCAACTTTGATCAGTTTCATGGATATCAGGTTGACCTCATGCATCAGACCCATCTTCGCCGAGACACTGACAGGCCATTGGATGTTATGCACTTCATTCACTCAGAGTTGTGGGGGGATCTCATCGAAAAGCGCTCCTGCATCTATGCTCCCTACATTCAAACTCTCATCAATCACAAGTGGCTCGAGAAGACTGGCACTCACTTTCCTCAAGACAACATCACCATTCATGAAGAGATAAGGCTCCGTGTGAGTAAGCACCAGAAGCCTCGTACTCAGGAAGAAAAGGAAGCTGCTCTTAAGAAGACTCAAGGTGTTGCTAGTGGTCCCTCCTCTGCTCCGGGTGGATCTAGTGCTGGTGGTCCTTCTCTTCAAAGGCAGCCATCTTGGGCAAAGAAGCTACTTGGGAAAGTGAAGAAGACTTTCTGCTTTCTGCAGGACCGCGAGTATCAGGCTTATGTTGATCAGCGTCACAATGTTCAGCGCCAGAAGGCCATCATGACAGCCCTCAATATTCCTTGCTCACTGGTCTCTAGCTCTGTCACTGCTCCCAAGGAGGATTGGGTTCGCACCAACTGCCACTGGTCTGAAGATGAGTATGAGGAGGAAGTCACTGGTCCGCATGAGTCTCCTCCTTCCCCTTCTCATGCTTGGGACGAGTAGTTTGATCTCTTCTTCCTTTTTGGTGTCTCGATGCCAAAGGGGGAGAAAGATGTCTATTAGGTTATCTACGGGATTTGCATGGGTTGAGTCGCGAGCCTGTTCTTGCCTTTGACTTTTTCTTACTCGCGAACTCTCTAGTTTATTGGTGTGCTTGTGGTTTTATGTCCGTGAACTTATGTGTACTTGTGGACCATGTGGTATGTTTGAGACTATGTGGTATCTCTATGTGATATCTTTGTGGTATCTTATACTTTGCCGTGAGTGTGGTATATTATTGACATCTCTTGGGCTGTTCCTATGGTGGTGGAACCTCATTGATCTTGCTATTGTTATTACTCCGTTTGTCTCCACCACTTTTAGTTGGTTCCGGTATGATCTCTATCCCTTGTTGTATTTGTGCTATCTTTACAATTGTTGGGGGAAGCCTCCGTGTATGTGTGCTAGTTCAATCCTTAGGGGTCTTCTCTCTACCTTGCACACATACAGGGGGAGCTTGTTCCGCCCATTGCAAAGATTGCTTTGTTTTTATGCAAATCTGTGGGATTGTCATCTAACACCAAAAAGGGGGAGATTGAAAGGACTATATCTTCCCATGATGTTTTTTTGGTGTTAAATGACAATCCCAACCTTGTTTTTAACTGTGCTCTTGAGTTTCAGGGGAAACGTCGTTGTTGTCTCATTGTATTGTGATGGATGCTCTCTTGTGATCTTTTGAAGACGGTGGCCTTTTTAGTCTTCTCCTAGTTTCTTTCTGGTTGATGTTTTTAGGTCACCGTACTATTAAGAGGGGGTCCATGTTGGAGGGCTGTGGGAAATCACTTGTTTTTGCACAAACCTATATGCACCGCCACAGCCATCCCATTATTCCGTGAGAGAGAGCTTTTTCCTGTTCTGTTGGGGACTTTTGTGTCTCATCGGAACTTCCGGTCATAGGCCGGAAGTTCCGCTCAAATCTTTTTCTGCGGACTGTTCTGCAGTTTGTTCCGACGCAAGTTCCGGTGGAAGTTCAGTAACCTTTTGTGTTGAAGTGTGATATTTGCCGGAACTTGGCCGGAACTTGACCGGAACTTACTCGGAACTTTTCCTGGCAAAAGTTCTTGAGCGGAACTTTCCTCAAGGCGGAACTTCGGTCGACTTCGCGACCAGTTCATACTGTTCCGCCCCAAGTTCCGGTGAAGGCTTAGAAAGTTTCTGTTTTGAAACGTGCTATTTGCCGGAACTTGATCGGAACTTGCTCGGAAGTTCACCAGAACTTCCGGTCTGATTTGACCGGAACTTCCGGTTGCGCTGGGCGGGCGCCAACGGTCGATGACTGTTGAGCCAGCTCAGCGGAACTTCGCTCTCACCGAACTTCCGGTGAGGTCATGAACGCAGTTCAAGGCGAGGGCCTATTTAAGGCATCCCTCTTCTTCCTCCACATCTCTCGAATTTTCTCTCTCCATTAATGCTTGAGCTTCACCTCACTAGATCTCTCTCTAGCCACTCAAACGACTGATCATTGAGAGGTGAGGAGGAGATCTAGATCTACTTCCACCAAAGAAGATTTGATTTCCCCACCCATCCTTTGTGGATCTTGTTACTCTTGGGTTTCTTGGAACCCTAGGCGGTGTAGGGCATCCTCGAGCTGAGGCATGTGTTGTAAAGCTTGAGGTGTCATTGAGGGCCTCCAATTCAGTTGTGGAGCCTCCCCCTCAACCTTGGTGTAAAGGTTTCGGTTGGCGCCTTCAAGGTCACCGGTTAGTGGATTGTGAGGCCTCCTTTGTGGGGGAGCTCACCGGAGAAGAAGGTGAGGCCTTTGTGGCGCTCGGGTGACCTTGTGTGGCCCCGACACCTCTCCAACGTAGACGTAGCTCCTTGGGAGTGAACTACGGGAATTACATCTCCGTGTCCCCTCGCCGGTTACTTCGTTCCCTTCCTTTATTCCTCGCTATTTACTGTTTTTGTGGTTTGTGTTAGCTTTCTTGCACTTAGGTTGCTCACTTAGTTGCATCTCTAGATAACATCTTTTCTCGTTGAGCCTAAAAGTGTGAAACAAATTAAAAAAATTGGTAGACGCCTATTCACCCCCCCTCTAGTCGTATCGAGTCGGTACTTTCAAAAACGACAACAAACTTGTCAAGAAATTCCATGAACACCTTGTTCATCATATTCATGAAGTATGCTGGAGCATTGGTCAAGCCAAAAGGCATTACGGTATACCCATACAATCCATACCTTGTGGTGAATTTTGTTTTAGGTATGTCTTGTTCTCTTATCTTAAGTTGAAAATAGCCTGACCTTAGATCAATCTTTGAGAACACACACGCTCCTTCAAGCTGATCAAACAAATCATTGATTCTAGGCAAAGGATATTTGTTCTTGATAGTTACCTCTTTGAGTGAACGGTAATCTATGCATAACCTTTGACTTCTATCCTTCTTCTCCACAAACAAAACCGGGGCTCCCCAAGATGAAGAACTTGGTTGAATAAATCCCTTCCGCAACTGTTCTCCTAGTTGCTTCTTGAGTTCTTTCAGTTCATCAACTGACATTTTATACGGTCTCTTTGCTATTGGTCCAGAACCTGGTACCAAGTCTATCAGAAACTCCACATCTCTATCTGGTGGCATTCCTGGCAATTCTTCCGGAAACACATCCGGGTACTCACTCACAATTGGCACACTGTCCATGCTAACCCCCTTAAGAGAATTAAGCATACTCCTTTTTGCTTCAAAGCTGGTCTTGAATCTGATCCTTTTATTTTCTGGAGTTGTGAGTGAGACAGTATGGCTGGCTGTTAGACCCCTCCTTTATAAAGGATAGGATCCCTGTGATTGCAATGCTAGTCCCTGGATCAATGCTAGCATCCACAGTTTAAGATGAAGTACACAGATACAAAGGTCGTTTATTACATTCATTCCAGAGATAAACATAGTCTTTTACAACTCAGGGCCATAGGCCTAATACAAGAGTTTTTAGGAATAAGTAAATAAACACAAGTCTTCATCTTCATGTGCCACAAGCAAGCATGTTGAGTGTAGACTCATGACTCCTACTCATCATCGGAGTAACCTGCAACATCACAAGTTATAGCCACAGAGGGTCAATACTTTGGAATAGTATTGGCAAGTGATACCTTAGTATATTTTAAGTGGTCTATAGTTCTATATGCATTTGGCTAGTGTAGCTTGGCTTGCTTTGCTTAAAATTAAGTTTTACTTATTAGTTGAAATTGCTAAGTTTTTCTTTGTCAAAACATTCCCAAGGAAACCATCAATAGACATTGAGGTCCTTCACCCTTGTTCACCCACAAGTTTTATTTAGAAGTTGGAGTGATGAGATTTTTGTGGCTTCCATGTCTTGATGCTCAAGTGTCCATTTCCTTGGACAAGGCTAAGTACTTAGGTTTTCCATCTGCAGAGGTTGTGCACTTTCCCCACCAGACTTGGTTTCCCAAGACAGGACCTTTCAGAAGCTTTTCCTTAGTCAAAATGGACGCTTCCAACCTATCAACCCAACTACCACCATCTGTCCAAATTGACTAAGTTCGCAACCTATATGATCATGGCGAGCCCATATTGCCAAGTGGTTGCACTGTAAGCTTTCTCCACACTTGGCCTCCAAACCTCTTTGTGCCTGGGTGGCATTCCACAAGTGTGATACACAACCCAAGTCCATGGCCTTGTGTAACCACTCAACATAACCCATACATTCCATTCCACCTGGAGGTTTATTTAACTTAGTAGTTTTATTAAGAAAACATAAGTCTCTTGACTTAGAATATTTTATCATATAGTATATATAGATGTTCACCACCCTTGTTTGCTATAAGCTAGGCTAAGCAAGTATGGCAACTTATCTTAGGGATAACTCCCTAACAATGCTAGTAGACTACATAGGATTTCCCACCTTTTCATTAGACAAAATATTATGCAATAGTATAATAAAATATCTAATGCTAGTTCAAAACATAGGACAAATATATATTCATGCAAATATCACTTGCCTTGGTAGTGTGGGGAGTAGCACTCTTCACAATCACAATCACAATCAAAATCTACACAAGAAATCAAAACATACAATTATACACATTTAAACATAACCAAAATTATATGAATGCATGCATGCAAGAATTTACCATGTGTTAAATTTTGAAAAAAATTCTACCAAGTGTGTATTCATGACTACTGAAGTATAACATGCCACCAGTTCGTCCAATAAACCTATTTGTCCATAACAAAATTTTATAAAGACATTTTTATATCTAAAATAGCCCCAAACTTGTTCCACAAATAAAACATTTTTAACTGTTACTATATGCTAAACAAAAGGTATATTCTGATAGGCCTTGTCTTGCTGAACTCAACGATATAAAGTTTGCAAAAATCCAACGTGTCGTTTGAAAGATACAAGCATTTGAAGTTTTGAATCTAATTCAGATTTTGAATTCTGTTTTAATCTAAAACTTTGCCACGCGTCGCGTTTCTCTTGGCTGCATCGGTTCGCACCGGATCACCCTTTCCGAGCCGCTGGATCTAACTAACGTTGCTGCTCAGATCTGTCCGCACCCTTCGATAAGTGAAGTGTTTATACGCGTGAGATACGATCTAACGGCTAAGATTCATTTGACTAAAACGAAGCGGCCAAGGTGATAAAGCGGCGCGTTAGTCAGTGACGGTGCCGGTGTTCTAGGTTGTCCGCGAGAGGGAGAGGGGTATTACCAGGTTTGCCGGAGGTTGCTGAAGCTCGTCGTGGTACTGGCTTGTGGAGGGGCGTTTGGAGATGGGCTCTAGACCTCGTCGGAGTTTCGTCTGGCGTCAAGTGAGGTTTGTCGGAGTTGCTGCCGATGTTCTACGTCGCCTGGGCACGAACCAATGGGTTTAGAAGATGCGCAGGACAACTACGAACATGCTCGGGTGAATAAGAAAGCAGGGCTCGAAACTTCGGGATTGCTCGGGAGTTCGCGAAAATGTCGCCACAGTGGGTTGTCGTCGTTGGCGAGGTTCCTCGTCATGCTAGGCCAAAATAGGGACACTGTCAGATGCGCACGATGACGAGGATTCTATGCGTATCAACCAGAGGGCAAGGGGTGGTGGTTACTTACGGAGAGGGGTCGCCGGAGTTCGTGAAGAAGATGGTGGCAGCTAGTCGTCGACGTTGCCAACGCTAGGGGTCATGCGAAGACAAACGGCGAGTGTCAGAAGATGCGTATGAGTTCACTGAACAAGATAGGGTGAATGGGAGACAGAGGGGAACTCGAAGCTCACCGGAATTGATCGCGGAGGGGCTCACAAGCGGACTCATGGAGGTTTGAGGGCACAGGGGGCGTGAGTGTGCGATTGATCGGGGAAAATGACCGTGGGTGGTGGGGATCTTATATCCGAGTCGACAAGAAACACCTGCGTTTAATGGCCCAATTAACCGCGCCATCACCGACATCATTGCAGTGACGTGGTCGCGAAAGTTTTGGGAAGACGATGACAAGGTCTGTGGTCCACTCGTCGAGGTGCACGCAGTGAATGTGGGACCGGCCGTCGGTGGCTCGGTGTGTGTGCTGGCGTGAGAGGAGAAAAGGAATTCCGGGTGGGCTTCTTGGGCTTGTTCTTCTCTTGGGCAGATCCTAGTCAAGGTGGCCCTTTCTATTCGAAGTTCTTTTCTTTTTCTATTTCCAATTTGGTATGAATTTTGGTATGAATTCAAATCCTTTTGAAATCAGATTGCCTTGGGAATTTTGTAGGGTTTGTGGAGTCAAAACAGTCACAAAACTAGGTGGTTATATTGCAAAGCTTGGTCCAGCTTGGTTTTAATAATAAATAGGAATTGTTCCTGTTTGCAAACATTTGAAATGGGTTTTAGAATTTATTCCTAAATTTGAAATCTTTGGGGTTTAAAATTTCTCCTATTCTTTCCATCAATGAAGGCAAGCATTGAAGTATTTAAACATTCAAATATTACAGGTTGATGTTAAATTGGGACAATATGCCCACATGAATTCATAACTCATATCCCATTTCTAAATGATTTTTGAGAAAAACCCTAAATGCATGAATGATGCAAAGTGGTATGAATGAGTTTAAAATTATGATTTTTGGGATGTTACAAATCTAACCCCCTTAAGGTGAATCTCGCCCTCGAGATTCGGATTGGCTAGCAAATAGGTGAGGGTGGTCTTTTCGTAGATCATCTTCTCTTTCCCATGTTGCTTCCTCTTCGGAATGATGATTCCATTGTACCTTACAAAATTTGATAGTCTTGGTCCTGGTGACTCTTTTTGTGGTCTCCAAAATCTTAACTGGCTTTTCCTCATAAGTGAGATCACTTTCTAGTTGAACCTCTTCCAAAGGTATGGTATCTTTCAAAGAGGATTCTTCCATTTCTGGGTGACATTTCTTAAGCTGACTCACATGAAATACGTTATGAACTGCTGATAGAGATTCTGGCAATTCAACTTCATATGCAACTTCTCCTTTGCGACTTAGAATTTTGAATGGTCCAACATATCTTGGTGCCAACTTTCCTTTGACTCCAAATCTTTTCACTCCACGGAGTGGAGATACTCTGAGATAAGCTCTATCCCCAACTTCGTAGGTGACCTCTCTACGCTTAGAATCCGTAGCTTTTCATCGGGATTGTGCTATCTTCAATCATCTTTAACTTGACTTTCTCTTGGCTTCTTTGATAAGATCAGGTCCGAATAAGCTTCTTTCTCCCACCATTCCACAACAATGGGGTGGTACACTTCCTTCCGTAGAGTAACTCAAACGGTGCCATTCCAATACTAGATTGATGACTATTGTTGTAAGAAAACTCTGCGTAGGGTAAACTTTCATCCCAACTTTCTCCATAATCCAAAGCGCATGCTCTCAACATGTCTTCTAGAATTTGATTGGTTCTTCCGTTTGACCATCTGTTTGAGGATGAAAGGCAGTACTGAATTCCAACCTCGTTCCTAAGGATTCATGAAGTTGTCTCCAAAAGTGAGATGTGAATTGAGTTCCCCTATCAGACACAATACTCTTTGGCACACCATGAAGGCATACAATCCTGCTCATGTAAATTTTGCTAGTTTGGCACTTGTATAAGTTGTTTTCACGGTATAAAATGAGCCACTTTGGTTAGACGATCCACTACTACCCATATGGAATCATATCCTGATCTAGTCCTTGGTAATCCGGTAATGAAATCCATACCAATATTTTCCCACTTCCATTCAGGAATAGGCAATGGTTGAAGCAGACCTGCTGGTTTCTGGTGCTCCGCTTTGACTCTGCTACATACATCACACAAAGCGATATGTTCGGCGATGTCCCTTTTGAGATTGTTCCACCAAAATCTCTCTTTCATATCCATGTACATCTTGGTGTTTCCCGGGTGAATAGAATATGGAGAGTTGTGACCTTCTTGTAAGATCAGTTTTCGCAACTCTGGGTCTTGTGGAACACATATACGTTTCCCGTGCCATAAGGTACCCTGTTCGTCAATATGGAAACTCTTGTCTTTCCCTAGACCAATGTTTACTTTAATCTTTTCAATTTCCTCATCAGTCTTTTGAACTTCTCGGATCTTGTCCAAAAGAGTGGGTTGAACATCCAAGGACATGAGATGCCCTTCTGGTACAATCTCCAATCTGAGTTCTTTGAATTGCCTACACAAGTCTTCTGGCAATTCCCCTTTTGTAAGGCCATTTATAAATGTCTTACGACTTAGAGCATCGGCTACCACATTTGCTTTACCAGGATGGTATTGTAAACTTAAGTCGTAATCCTTAATAAGTTCTAGCCATCTTCTTTGTCTCATGTTGATCTCCTTCGGGTGAAGATATATTTCAAGCTCTTATGATCGGTGAATACTTCACACCGTTTACCTAATGGTAATGTCTCCATGTTTTGAGTGCATGAACGATGAGGCTAACTCCAAATCATGAGTAGGGTAGTTTACTTCATGAGTTTTGAGTTGTCTCAAGCATAAGCTACGACTCTACCATCTTGCATAAGTACGGCACCTAAGCCTTGATGAGAAGCATCACAAGACAATTGGAAATCTTTTTCCAAATCAGTGACACAAACCTGTGTCATTACAAGTCTCTTCTTTAATTCTGAAAGCCCGACTTCACAACCTTCGCACTGTGCAAACTTTTTGTCCTTCTTTAGCAATTCTGTCATAGGTTTAGCAACTTTTGAGAAATTTTCAATAAACCTTGTAGTAACCTGCTAAGCCGAGGAAACTACGAACTTCTTTCACATTTTGGGTGATTCCCAATCATCATCTTTGAAACTTTAGTCGGATCAACTGCCACACCATCCTTTGTCATAACATGACCAAGGAATCCAACTTTCTCTAACCAGAACTCACACTTGCTGAATTTGGCATAAAGTTTATGTTCTCTTAATTTTTCAAGTATTAAGCGCAAGTGTCTTTCATGTTCTTCCTTGCTCTTGGAGTAGACTAGGATATCGTCGATAAAAACGACAACGAACTTGTCAAGGAATTCCATGAACACTTTGTTCATCATATTCATGAAATATGCTGGAGCGTTGGTTAAACCAAAAGGCATCACAGTGTACTCATACAATCCATACCTTGTGGTGAATGCTGTCTTAGGTATGTCTTGCTCTCTTATCTTAAGTTGAAAATAGCCTGACCTAAGATCAATCTTCGAGAATACACATGCTCCTTCTAACTGATCAAACAAGTCGTTGATTCTTGGCAAAGGATATTTGTTCTTGATGGTAACCTCGTTGAGAGAACGATAATCAATACATAATCTTTGTGTTCTATCCTTCTTCTCCACAAACAAAACTCGGGCTCCCAAGATGAAGAACTTGGTTGTATAAACCCTTTACGTGCTGTTCTCCTAGTTGTTTCTTGAGTTCTTTGGTTCATCTCGACATTTTATATGGTCTCTTGGCTATTGATCCGACACGGTACCAAATCTATTAGAAACTCCACATCTCTGTCTGGTGGCATTCCTGGTAATTCCTCAGGGAATACATCCGGATATTCACACACAATTGGCACACTGTCCATGCTAACCCCCTTAAGAGAATTTAGCTTACTTCCTTTGAATTCAAAGTTTGACTTAAATTTTATTCTTTTCCCTTCTGGGGTTGTGAGCGTAACTGTACGATTGGCACAATCTAATACTCCTTCATACTTAGCCATCCAATCCATTCCCAAAATTACATCTAGTCCTTGGGAATCTAGGATTATCAGGCTTACTGGGAACTTATGTTTACCAAACTCTATGATAATATCTCGGCATCCAAGGCTTGCTACCATGTCTCCCCCTGGAGAACTAACCTTTATTGGACACCCAATGTTTTCTGATGCAAACCCATTTCTATCCACAAACTCCTTTGATATGAATGAATGATATGCACTAGTATCAAAGAGTACAAATGCTGAAATTGAATTGAGTCTGAACTTACCAGCAACGGCATCAGGTTCCTCATAGACCTCCTCCACATTGATGTGGTTAACCTGTCCTTTCTGGAAAGGATTGGGTTTGTTAGGTCCTTCAACTTTCTTTTCAGGGCACTCATTAGCATAATGCCCCAGCTTCTTGCATTTGAAGCACTCAACCTGACTGATGTCTTTTTTGACATACTGACTTCCACCTCCACTACCATTTCCACTGTGGTGGCTCTTATGTCCACCCTTGTGGTTCTTGTACTTATCATTTTCATGACTACGGTGTTTGTTGTCATGACGGTTGTGGTTGTGGTGCTTGTTGAACCTCCCATGTTTATGGGATCCTCGTACCACTGTCATCATAATGAGATCGTTTGTGAGACGATCCCGAGCTGTGTTTGTCGGAGTGTTTCCTCTTCCTACTCTCGACTTGCTTCATTTTACTCTCCAAAATAGCAGCCTTGTCACACAAGGACTGATAAGTTGGAACATATGCTACAGATAACTGTAGGTTCAGCTCATCATTCAAGCCTTCCAAGAATTTTTCCTTTCTCTTGGCATCAGTATCAACCTCGTCCGGTGCATAGCGCGCCAGATTGTTGAATTCTTCTACGTATTCTGCCACACTGCGATGGCGCTGTTTCAAGTTGTGAAACTCCTTCTTTTTCAGACTCATTATCCCTGACGAGATATGAGCGGTGCGAAACCCATCTTCAAATATGTCCCATGTCACTTCATCAATGGGAGTGGTGATTTGGAAGTTATCCCACCATGTGGCAGCTGGTCCTTCCAACAGATGTCTGCGAATCGACTTTTCAGCATCGGTGCGACCCTCATCACCAAGTCTTTGTTCACGTGAACGCAACCAGTCATTGGCTGCCATGGGATCGATTGTTCCGAAAACTTTGCTGGCCTCAGACGCAGAAATCTGGTGAGCATATCGAAACCCGGAGGGTTGTTCTTGTTGTTGTTGTTGTTGTTGTTGTTGGGGTCATTGTTGTTGTTGTTGTTATTCTGGTTTTGGATGAACGTCGTCATCATTTGCATAAGTTGTGTTTGCGCCTTCCTCATTTGTTGCATTTAGGGGTGATGTTGTTGGGGTTGGGGTTTGCTTGTGACGGGAGGCATCTGTGGTTTGTTCAAATAGATAAGAATGAGATACCCATAGATGTTTTATGCACAATACAACTTAAACAAACACATATTAAGCAACACAAGAAAATAAAGTTCAACAACCACATAACAAGTTCATGAAGTGATACACACAAGTGGCAAGCCATCCACATGTCGGATGGTCCAAAACAAGTTCACAAAACAAGTATGAATAATAAGATAAACGAGTGGTCATGTCTACTCATCAACGTCAATCTCCTCCTCGACGAAGGTAAGACCTGCGTTCTCCATCGCGTCTTGTTCTCCTCAATCGTAGTGGTCAAGGAATCGATCTTGGCCTTGAGAGCCCTCTTCCGGGGCGAAGCCTCTCAATAACCATCTGCTGCTCAAGCTCAAGTCCCTAGACTTCAGCTCCTCGGTCATGTCCCGGATTCTCTTGTTCCTATCACGGACGTTTCTCTTGACTCTTGAATTTGCGGTCCGGGCCTCAAATTTTGTCTCCATCTCCTTGATCATCTCATCCTGCTGCAAAAAGCTTGTCCTTCTCGAAGCTGCACAAGCTCGTCATTACCAAGCATGACGCTCGTCACATCCGTATCTACGTGTCCGAGAAGAGTCTCTAAGTCCGAAGATAAAGACGTATCGGCTCCACGGTGCTCCTCGAGTCGTCCTCAAGTCGATGGACTCTCCGTCAACATCACGTCTACGAAGGCGTGAAAGTGAGTACCCTAACATGCGGAGTGGACGGCCTATCGTCTCTATCAGTCTGCATGACTACCTCCATGCCTCTCTCCACATCGTGCATCAACTTGAAGGCGATGGCCTCAGAGTGGGCTCGATCTGGCGTCTGGCTGGGTCACCTTGAAGCCCTGCAGGTCCTTCCTCTCGAACTTGGTGAGTGGGTACACCGTGATGGTGGGAAGAGGAGATCAAGCAGTGGTAAGCTCAACGACACGGGGACCAAAGCAGTAACTCGAAACTCCTCAACGGTCTTGATGGCAACAGCATCTATTTATAAGATTAAAAGTTAGAACAATGCAATTCAAGATAAATCAAGACAAACATTCATACATATCCATGAAACATAATTGTCACACAAGCCATGCATACATGAATTCATTACATCATTCAAGGTCCATACTTATTTAAAATATCTTTTGAAATTAAGGTGATAAGTGGTGGTCCAACTAACGAAGTGTCCTTACAGTCAATCTCAGGACCTATTATTGAACACAATGTTCCTAGAGGCAATCCACCAATCTTGTTCCTCGACTCTATCACTAAGTCTATAACATCTCCCTTATTTCTTGGTTGTTGTCTTCCAACTCTTGAGTGAGTTCCTTCTCTTTCTCTAAATCCTTTTGGAGGTTGAGCATTACGCATTTGACTCTAGCACTTAGTTCCTTGATAGTCCTCCAAGCTGCATCCTGGTGACTCAAAGAATGTGGTGTGCATGGTAGTGTTGGTGTACATGCAGAATCCCTTTTCTTTGTGGTTGTCTTCCTTGTTTTTGTAAAAGTGAAGTTGCACCCACCAATACTCCACTCCTTCGTCCATCACTGGAAAGCCTTTGTACACGGCTTCACCATGTGCATCCATTGCCTCCATGAGGTCCTTGAGAATATTGGGAAACTCAGTTTCACATTCCAAGGTCATGGTCATGAGTGGTCCCTTCTTCACAGCTTCGTTGATGGAGTTCATCTACAAAGGAAGTTGAAAGAGATTAGAAAAGTTATACGAGAAGAATAGACAAGTGTAGAAGTAGTTGAAAAACTTTTTCCTTAGTGGTTTTTCCAGTCCTAGGGTCATAATCCTACAGGCAACACAGTGCTCTGATACCATCTGTTAGACCCCTCCTTTATAAAGGATAGGATCCCTGTGATTGCAATGCTATTCCCTGGATCGATGCTAGCATCCACAATTTAAGATGAAGTACCACAGATACAAAGGTCGTTTATTACATTCATTCGAGAGATAAACATAGTCTTTTACAACTCAGGGCCATAGGCCTAATACAAGAGTTTTAGGAATAAGTAAATAAACACAAGTCTTCATCTTCATGTGCCATGTGCAAGCATGTTGAGTGTAGACTCATGACTCCTACTCATCATCGGAGTAACTGCAACATCACAAGTTCTGATACGGAGGGTCAATACTTTGGAATAGTATTGGCAAGTGATACCTTAGTATATTTTAAGTGGTCTATAGTTCTATATGCATTTGGCTAGTGTAGCTTGGCTTGCTTTTCTTAAAATTAAGTTTTACTTATTAGTTGAAATTGCTAAGTTTTTATTTGTCAAAACATTCCCAAGGAAACCATCAATAGACATTGAGGTCCTTCACCCTTGTTCACCCACAAGTTTTTATTTAGAAGTTGGAGTGATGAGATTCTTGTGGCTTCCATGTCTTGATGCTCAAGTGTCCATTTCCTTGGACAAGGCTAAGTACTTAGGTTTTCCATCTGCAGAGGTTGTGCACTTTCCCCACCAGACTTGGTTTCCCAAGACAGGACCTTTCAGAAGCTTTTCCTTAGTCAAAATGGACGCGCTCCAACCTATCAACCCAACTACCACCATCTGTCCAAATTGACTAAGTTCTGGCAACCTATATGATCATGGCAGACCCCATATTGCCAAGTGGTTGCACTGTAAGCTTTCTCCACACTTGGCCTCCAAACCTCTTTGTGCCTGGGTGGCATTCCACAAGTGTGATACACAACCCAAGTCCATGGCCTTGTGTAACCACTCAACATAACCCATACATTCCATTCCACCCAGGAGGTTTATTTAACTTAGTAGTTTTATTAAGAAAACATAAGTCTCTTGACTTAGAATATTTTATCATATAGTATATATATAGATGTTCACCACCCTTGTTTGCTATAAGCTAGGCTAAGCAAGTATGGCAACTTATCTTAGGATAACTCCTAACAATGCTAGTAGACTACATAGGATTTCCCACCTTTTCATTAGACAAAATATTATGCAATAGTATAATAAAATATCTAATGCTAGTTCAAAACATAGGACAAATATATATTCATGCAAATATCACTTGCCTTGGTAGTGTGGGGAGTAGCACTCTTCACAATCACAATCACAATCAAAATCTACACAAGAAATCAAAACATACAATTATACACATTTAAACATAACCAAAATTATATGAATGCATGCATGCAAGAATTTACCATGTGTTAAATTTTGAAAAAAATTCTACCAAGTGTGTATTCATGACTCTTGAAGTATAACATGCCACCAGTTCGTCCAATAAACCTATTTGTCCATAACAAAATTTTATAAAGACATTTTTATATCTAAAATAGCCCCAAACTTGTTCCAAATAAAACATTTTTACTGTTACTATATGCTAAACAAAAGGTATATTCGATAGGCCTTGTCTTGCTGAACTCAACGATATAAAGTTTGCAAAAATCAACGTGTCGTTTGAAAGATACAAGCATTTGAAGTTTTGAATCTAATTCAGATTTTGAATTCTGTTTTAATCTAAAACTTTGCCACGCGTCGCGTTTCTCTTGGGCGTGCAGTTCGCACGGATCACCCTTACGAGCGTTGGATCTAACTAACGTTCGCTGCTCGGATCTGTCGTACCCTTCGATAAGTGAAGTGTTTATCTGGCGTGGATACAGATCTAACGGCTAAGATTCATTTGACTAAAAGCAATGGCGGCTGGTGATGAAGCGGCGGCGTCGATTAGTGACGTGCCGGGCGTTCTAGGTTGTCTGCGAGAGGAGGGGTATTACCAGGTTCGGAGGTTCTGAAGCTTCGTCGTGGCGCTTGTGGAGGCGTTGGAGATGGGCTCTAGACCTCGTCGGAGTTTAAATGGCGTCAAGTGAGGTTTGTCGGAGTTGCTGCCGATGTTCTGCGTCGCCTGAGCACGAACCAATGGGTTTAGAAGATGCGCAGGACAACTACGAACACGCTCGGGTGAATAAGAAAGCAGGGGGCGCTCGAAACTTACTGGGATTGCTCGCCGGAGTTCGCGAAAATGTCAGCCACGGTCAGTTGTCGTCGTTGGCGAGGTTCCTCGTCATGCTAGGCCAAAATAGGGACACTGTCAGATGCGCACGATGACGAGGATTCTATGCGTATCAACCAGAGGGCAAGGGGTGGTGGTTACTTACGGAGAGGGGTCGCCGGAGTTCGTGAAGAAGATGGTGGCAGCCAGTCGTCGATGTTGCCAACGCTAGGGGTCATGCGAAGACAAACGGCGAGTGTCAGAAGATGCGTATGAGTTCACTGAACAAGATAGGGTGAATGGGAGACAGAGGGGAACTCGAAGCTCACCGGAATTGATCGCCGGAGGGGGCTCTGTCAGCGGCGACTCGCGGAGGTTTGAGGGCAGCCTGGGGGCGTGAGTGTGCGATTGACTGGGGGAAAATGACCGTGGGGTGGTGGGGATCTTATATCCTGGGAGTCGACAAGAAACACCTGCGTTTAATGGCCCAATTAACCCGCGCCATCACCGACAGTCATTGCAGCAGCGACGTGGTCGCGAGCGAGTTTTGGGGAAGACGATGACCGCGTGTCCAGGGTCCACTCGTCGGTAGGTGCCTTGATGAATGTGGGGACGGTCGTCGGTGGCTCGGTGTGTGTGCTCGCGTGAGAGGAGAAAAGGAATTCCGGGTGGGCTTCTTTGGGCTTGTTCTTCTCTTGGGCGATCCTAGCCGCGTGGCCCTTTTCCATTCAGAAGTTCTTTTCTTTTTCTATTTCCAATTTCTGGTATGAATTTTAGTATGAATTCAAATCCTTTTGAAATCAGATTGCCTTGGAAATTTTGTAGGGTTTTGTGGATTCAAAACAGTCACAAAACTAGGTGATTATATTGCAAAGCTTGGTCCAGCTTGGTTTTTAATAATAAATAGGAATTGTTCCTGTTTGCAAACATTTGAAATGGGTTTTAGAATTTATTCCTAAATTTGAAATCTTTGGGGTTTAAAATTTCTCCTATTCTTTCCATCAATGAAGGCAAGCATTGAAGTATTTAAACATTCAAATATTAACAGGTTGATGTTAAATTGGGACAATATGCCTACATGAATTCATAACTCATATCCCATTTCTAAATGATTTTTGAGAAAAACCCTAAATGCATGAATGATGCAAAGTGGTATGAATGAGTTTAAAATTATGATTTTTGGGATGTTACACTGGCACAATCTATCACTCCTTTGTACTTAGTCATCCAGTCCATTCCCAATATGACATCCAATCCTTGGGAGTTTAGAATTATCAAGTTAACGGGAAACTTATACTTCCCAAATTCTATGACTAGATCATGGCATCCTGAATTTACTATCATTTCTCCACCAGGAGAACTTACTTTTATAGGACACCCAATAGTTTCTACCGGTAGTTCATTTATTTCAACAAATGCTCTTGATATGAATGAATGAGATGCACCAGTATCAAAGAGTACAAATGCTGGAATAGAATTGAGTCTGAACTTACCAGCAACAGCATCAGGTTCCTCATAGACCTCCTCCACATTGATGTGGTTCACCTGTCCTTTCTGGAAAGGATTGGGCTTGACAGGTCCTTCAACTTTCTTTTCAGGGCACTCATTTGCATAGTGTCCCATCTTCTTGCATTTGAAGCATTCAACCTGACTGATGTCTCTCTTAACAGGCTGACTCCCACTTCCACTACCATTACCACTGTGGTGGCTCTTATGTCCACTCTTGTGGTTCTTGTACTTGTCATTGTCATGACTGCGATGATGCTTGTTGTCATGACAGTTGTGGTTGTGGTGCTTGTTAAATTTCCCATGCTTGTGGGATCCTGAGCTTCCACTGTCATCATAATGAGATCGTTTGTGAGACGATCCCGAGCTGTGCTTGTCGGAGTGCTTCCTCTTTCTACTCTCGACTTGCTTCATTTTGTTCTCCAATATAGCAGCCTTGTCACAGAGCGACTGATAAGTGGGAACATATGCCACAACCAATTGCAGATTCAGCTCATCATTCAAGCCTTCCAGAAATTTTTCCTTTCTCTTGGCATCTGTGTCAACTTCATCCGGTGCATAACGCGCCAGATTGTTGAACTCTTCAATGTACTCAGCCACGCTGCGGTGGCGCTGCTTCAGATTGTGGAACTCCTTCTTTTTCAGGCTCATTATTCCTGATGAGATATGGGCAGTGCGAAAGCCATCCTCAAAGATAGCCCATGTCACCTCATCTATGGGAGTAGTGATCTGAAAGTTGTCCCACCAAGTGGCGGCTGGCCCTTCCAGCAGATGTGCTGCAAATCTGACTTTTTCAGCATCCGTGCAGCCCACGGTTACTAAGTCCTTGTTTACAGATCGTAGCCAATCATTGGCCACCATGGGATCAGTCGTCCCAGAGAACTTAGCTGGCCTCAATCGCAAAATTCTGGTGAGCATATCAAAGCCCGGAGGGTTGTTGTTGTTATTGGGCTTGTTGTTGTTATTGGGGTCGTTGTTGTTGTTTTGGTTCTGAATGAATGTTGTCATCATCTGCATCAGCTGTGTTTGAGAAGTCATCATTTGCTGCATTTCTGGAGTGATGTTGTTGTTGTTGGGGTTGGGGTTGGGGTTTGCACGACGGGGAGGCATCTGTGGTTTGTTCAAATAGAGATAAGAATGAGATACCCATAGATGCTTTTGTGCACACTACATCACATAAACAAACACAAGCATGCAACAAAGAGATAAAAGTTCAACAACAAAATAACAAGTTCACAAAGTAAAACACACAAGTAGCAAGCCATCCACAAGTCGGATGGTCCAATAACAAGTTCTCAAATAACAAGTATGATAATGAAGATAAACGAGTAGTCAAGTCTACTCATCAGCATCAATCTCCTCCTCGACAAAGGTAAGACCTGCGTTCTCCATCGCGGCCTTGTTCTCCTCAATAGTAGTGGTCAAGGACTCAATCTTGGCCTTGAGAGCCCTCTTCTGGGAACGAAGCCTCTCTATCACCGTCTGCTGCTGCTCTAGCTCGAAATCCTTGGACTGCAGTTCTTCAGTCATATCCCGGATCTTCTTGTTCCTATCCTGGACGCGCTTCTCCTGACTTTTGATCTTCCTGTCCTGGGTCTCAAACTTCGCCTCCATTTCCTTGACTATCTCGTCCTGCTGTGCGAAGAGCTTGTCCTTCTCGCGAAGCTGCACCTGGAGCTCGTCATTACTGAGCATGACATTGGTCATGTCCGTGTCCACGTGCCTAATGAGAGACTCTAAGTCCTGGAGGTACAGACGTATCGGCTCTGCTGCGTCCCTCGAGTCGTCCTCGAAGTCGATGTACTCTCCATCCTCATCACGTCTTCCGAAGACGTGGAAGTGGGTGCCTCTAACCTGTCGGGAGTGTCGTCCTAGCGACGCCCCTATCGTCCCGCATAACTACCTCCATGCCTCTCTCCCTGTCATCGTGCATAAGCTTGAAGACGATGGCCTCCGTAGTAGGCTTTGTCTGGCGTCCGGGCTGGTTCACCTTGAAGCCCCAGAGGTCCTTCCTCTCGAACTTGGTGAGTGGATGCACCATGATGGTGGGAAGAGGGAGATTGAGAAAAGTGGTAAGCTCAACGATACGAGGACCAAAGCGGGTAACCTGGAACTCCTCAACAGTTCTGATGGTAATAGGCATCTATTTATAAGATAGAAAAGTTAGAACAACACAATTCAAGATAAAACAAAAAGTCCAACCAACACATACATATTCTTGGAAAGCAAAATCACACAAGTCATGCATACATGAATCCATTACATCAACCAAGGTCCAATCTTATTTAAGGTATCATTTTGGAAAATAAGGTGATAGGTGGTGGTCCAACTAACGAAGTATGTTTACAATCCTATCTCACTAGATCTGTTGGCTAACATGATGTTCCTAGAAGCTATCATCCTATCTTGCTCACATGATTCCATCACTAAGTCTATAATATCTCCTCTTAAGATTTGGTTGGAAGCTTCCAACTCTTGGGTATGTTCCTTCTCTTTCATCAAGTCTTTTTGGAGGTTGAGCATTCTGCACTTGACTCTAGCACTAAGTTCTTTGATAGTCCTCCAAGCTGCTTCTCTTGCTGACTCAAATAATGTGGTGTGTACCACAGTGTTGGTGTACATGCAGAATATTGTTTCTTTGTGGTTGTCTTCCTTGTTTTTGTACAAGTGAAGTTGCACCCACCAGTACTCAACTCCTTCATCCCTCACTGGAAAGCCTTTGTACACAGCTGCACCATGTATTTCCATTGCCACCATGAGGTCCTTGAGGATTTTGGGAAACTCTGTCTCACACTCCAAGGTCATGGTCATGAGTGGTCCTTTCCTTACGGCTTCATTGATGGAGTTCATCTACAAATAGAGATGAGAAAGAGAAGATTAGAAAAGTTTACGAGAAGAATAGACAAGTGTAGAAGTAGTTGAAATTTTTTCCTTAGTGGTTTCCAATCCTAGGGTCATAATCCTACAGGAAACACAATGCTATGATACCATCTGTAAGATCCCTCCTTTGTAAAGGAAAAGGATACCTGTGATTGCAATGCTAGTCCCTGGATCATTGCTAGCATCCACAGTTTAAGATGAAGTACATAGATACAAAGGTCATTTATTACATCCATTCCAGAGATAAAACATAGTCTTTTACAACTCAAGGCCAGAGGCCTAATACAAGAGTTTGGAATATGTAAATAAACATAAGTCTTCATCTTCATGTGCCACAGGCAAGCATGTTGAGTGTAGACTCATGACACCTAATCATCATCGGAGTAACCTGCAACATCACAAGTTACAACCACAGTGGGTCAATACTTTGGAATAGTATTGGCAAGTGATACCTTAGTAAATTTTAAGTGGACTATATTACTATATGCATTTTGGGTGTGGCTTGGCTTGCTTTTCTCAAAATAGGTTTTTCCTATTAGTTGAAATCTCTAAGTTTTTCTTTGTTAAAAACTTTTCCCAAGAAACCACCAATAGACATTGGGGTCCTTCACCCTTGTTCACCCACAAGTTTTTACTTAGAAGTTGGAGTGATGAGATTCTTGATAGCTTCCATGTCTTGATGCTCAAGTTGTCCATTGCCATGGACTTGGCTAAGTACTTAGATTTTCCATCTGCAGAGGTTGTGCACTTTCCCCACCAGACTTGGTTTCCCAAGATAGGACCTTTCAGAAGCCTTCCCTTAGACAAATGGACGCGTTCCAACCGATCATCCCACTACCACCAACTGTCCAAATGACTAAGTTCTAGCAACCTATGTGGTCCAGGCAGGGCCCATATTGCCAAGTGGCTGCACTATAAGCTTCTCAACACTTGGCCTCTAAAATACCTTTGTGCCTGTGTGGCATACCACAAGTGAGATACACAAGGTAAACCATGTCCATGGGCCTTGTGTAACCACTCAACCAAAAACCACCATTCAAGTCCCATTCCACCCAGGTGATTCATTGACTTAGTTGTTTTATTAAGAAAAACATAAGTCAAAAGACTTAGAAATATTTTCATCATAGCATGTATATACTTTACCAACCCTTGTTTGCTACTAGCTAGGCTAAGCATGGCATAGTAACTTAACTTAGGAATTTCCTAGCAATTCTATATCTACTTAGGATTTCCCAACATGGCATTTGGCAAAAATAGTAACATGCAAGACTTAGCAAAATATTTCTAATGCTTGTATAAAACATAGGGATGGAAATATTCATGAAGTACCACTTGCCTTGGTAGTTGGGAGAGTAGCACTCTTCACAATCACAATCACTAGCACCAAAGTCTACACAAAGAATAGTAGCACAAAATTACACACAATTCATATACAAACAAACAAAAATATATATGCATGCATGCAAAAATGCTAAGTGATGATTTTTAAAACTCCACCAAGCAAGTTCATAGTACTGAATCATAACCAAGTCAAAAACTTGCTAAATCAAGTTTATTTTATACCAAAACAATTTCCTAAACAATTTCTATACTCAAAATAGTCTTAAACAAGTTTCTGCATAAAAAGTCATTTTAACAGAAGCTAAACACTAAACACATTGCATAAACAGAAAGGGCTTGTCTCCCTGATTCCAACGGTATAAAATTTGCAAAAATCTAACGTGGGATTCAAAAGTTATAGCTATTTCAAAATTGGATCAAAATCTGATTCAAATTTGTTTTTAAACTCGAACCCTAGCCACGTGTCTTAACCTTACTGGCGCGTACCGCTTCGCACCGGATCACGCACGCGAGCCATAGGATCTAACTAACACGCACGACTCAGATCTAAACTTAACGGTTCGCTAAGTGAACTAATCCTATGCGCTGGATCTGGATCTGACGGCTACAATTCACCTGACCAAAACTAAGCTAGCGGGCGGTGATCGTGGCGGGCGGCAGCGGCTGGCGTGCTAGCGTTCAGTCGCAGGCGTGGGGAAGAGGCTTACCAGAACCGCAAGGTCGAGGCGAAGCTCAACGTGGTGGAGGCTGGGCAAGGGGCGCACGGGGTCGTCGGGGATTCCTCGCCGGAGTTCGCGAATGTGTCTGATGCGGCTGCTGTCGATGTTGGCGAGGCTCTGCGTCGCGCTAAGTCAAAAGAAAGGCACCATTAGATGCGCAAGACGATGGGGGTCCTAGGCGTAACAGGCAGAGGGCAAGGGGCGGCTGGTACTTACGGGGAGAGGTCGCCGGAGTTTGTGCAGAGAGCGGCGGCGCTCGGTCGAAGTCGTTGCCGAGGCTACAGGTCATGCGAGAATAAACGAGGCATGTCAGTGGATGCGCAAGAAGTTGTTGAGCGTGATAGCATGAGTCAGGGGCAGAGGGGAACACGGAGCTCACCGGAATTCGTCGGCGCGGTCGTCGGAACAGCGGCGGCGTCGAGTGAGTTGTGGGCAGCCTGGTGGCATGGAGGGGGAATTGGTTGAGGGTAAATGATCGCGAGAGAGTGGGGATTATATAGCCAGAGGCTCGACAAGAAACGCCCAAGGATTCAATGCCATTTACCTCACAGAATCAAAGCAGCAACGGGCAGCGGCGGAGTTCGTGCGCGAGATTTTGGGGAAGAAGACGATGACGTGGACGGGGCCCGCGCGTCAGCGAAATAAGTAGAGAGGAGGGTGCGGGTGTCGGCGATCACAGTGCGTCAAGGCGAGCGAGAGAGAGGCTGGGTGGGCTAACTGGGTCGATTGTGCTGTTGGGCTAGAATAGGGCGCCTGGCCTTTTTCTTTTCTTTAATCCTTTTCTTTTTTCCAGAATGAATTTCAGGAATGGTTTTCAAATGATTTCAAACTCCTTTTGAATTCAAATCTATTTGGGATTTTTGCAGTGTGCAACAGTCTCAATTCTAGGCATAAAACCATGTGGTAACTTTAAAAAGGCTTGGTCATTATTGGAGAAGCAAAATAACAGGGACTTTGCACTTGATTGCAAATGTTTGAAAAATAGTTTTTGAAACCATTTCCATTTTGTAAAGTTTGGTTCAAATTCCACACTCAATCCATTCAACAAGGGAGACAATAATCTAGGTTTAAAACATTCAAACTCTCAAATGGGGATGGCCATTTGATTTAAGTTTGCTCACATGAAATGATAGCACTCTGTTTTCTGAAATGAGTTTGAAATTGGCCTCAAAACTATATGCATGCATGAATGATATGCAATCTTTGAAATCATGAATTTAGGGATGTTACAGTGTGGCCAGGGTGGGCCCCGCACCCACCTAGGGTGTGGCCACCCTGGTGTCCTCCTCCGTCTCTTCTTCGATTTTCCATATCGTTCAGGAAAAAATATGAACTTTGGCTTTTGTCCCGTCCAATTCCGAGAATATTCATTTTTTTGCTTTTTGAAACCAAAAACAGCAGAAAATAAGCAACTGGCACTGTGGCATCTTGTCAATAGGTTAGTTCCAGAATGTGCATAAAAATATCTCAAAGTGTAGACAAAACATAAGACAAATGATAGAAAACAAGCATGGAGCATCAAAAATTATAGATACGTTTTCAACGTATCAAGCATCCCCAAGGTTAACTCCTGCTCGTTCTCGAGTAGGTAAGTGATAAGAAAAATAATTTTTGAGGTGACATGCACCATCAAAATCAAGATCAAACCATTTGCAAGCATTGAAAGCTGGGATCAAAGTACTCTAACATGAGCATTAAAGAAGAAGTTCTAACAGTAAGATAAAGTAACTATGCATGCAACATGAAAGGTTACAAACAAAGATTCATGAATAACAATGCATTAAAAAACATTTGTTTGTTTCACATATAGAAAACATAGCATAGAGGCATTGAGCTTGTCCCTCATGGAGTAGCAAATAAATGCATAGGACACCTTCAAAGTTCATAAGAGTGACTAGATACAAATAGTTCAAGAACAAGCAATATCAACAATATGAATCAATCAATAAGTTTTGGGACAATGCACATAGAACTAAGAATGGCAACTATGCTCTCTTAACAGGTGCTTAAAGGTAGAAGGTGGAGACTTAATATAATGGTGGAAGAAAGGCCCTTCATAAGGGAAGCAGGGATTTCAAGTTTCAAAAAGAGATTCCAAAAATTATGGTACTTGTTAGCTTTTTAGCTCTCATTGCCCCTATCATAAGCATCTTGAAGTGATTAAGGTTAAAGTGAACAAACTATGGAGTATATGCTTGACAAAGTATAAGTTGGCAATCTCATGTCCCTTGAATACGAGGTCCGCTCCTCGTGCTACTCAAATTTAGTCACCTGTAAGTTCTTTTCATAGTAAGTACATGTGTATCATAGAGAACCGCCAACAGGGTACCCCTTGCACATGATACATGAGCTATCCCATAATCAAAATGACAAGGAAAGCAGACAATGAGCATCTCATCAATCTTCTTATTTATCATGGGAAAATGGTACTTTTTTCTCTCTTTCCTCTTTTCAATATGTCTGTCTTTTTTATAAGAAGAAAGCTTCATAGATTGCTCAGTATGGTGATGCTACAAGTTTCCACCATTATTAGGCATGGCTTAGGTAGCGGCCCAGGCGTTTCTCTAACACACATACCTAACTCCATGGACTTAAAAGCTCCACTTTTATTTCACACCGGCGACATCCATAGACTAAAGAGCATGATATCAACTATGAACAAAGTACAAGTGCAATGTTGAAAGTGTTCCCTGTGACAGCATGGTTCTGCTAATTCCAACGTATAAGTGCAAGCATATACACCATAGATGAAACAATGGTTCAAGTTTATTAGGGGCAAGAAATATAAAGTGTTCCTTCAATTTTTGAGAGCTTTAATCACTAAGTTTTCACATAACAAAATACTTTTGAATTGGAAGATAGATGAAAACACGAATATACTTGGAATTGTGTAATACACCATGCATAGGAATTTATAGTGGAAACTTTGGAATAACTTGGTTTCTTGGGAGTTGGATGCATGAGTAGAGCTTACTCATACAATTGGAGGCTAGCAAAAGACTGGGAGCGACCAACTAAGAGATCAATAATGGACATAATCACGCAGAGCGACAAAACATAACTAATCAAAGCATAAAGTGGTACTGCAAGTCAAGGACTAAATGATCATAGAGGCTATGGTGACTTGTTCATAGTCATAACATGGTTTGAGCATGTGCCAAGTCAACCCAAACAAGGCATCAAAGGAGAATACCACAATACTATGCTTTTGTATGCTAAAACAATGCATGATACTTTCAAGGCACATTAAGAAATCCTAATTGTTTGGAACAAGTCATGCTACAGCAATAATCACTAAGCATAAGGTCAAAGCAACATCTAGCATGACATGATAAAGTCTAAGCCACAGTCAAAGCAAGCTCCTTTTTTACTACTATAAGCAAGAACCTTTCTACTCCTTTCCAACACCAATCAACTTATTTGAAACAACTCATAGAGATAATAATAAATAGGGATCGGTGAGAATGTCTCACAAATCCACAAAGAAGAACTAAAAAATTCTAAGCTGAAAGCACAAGAAAACTAAGGCTAAACACAATGCTAACAAAAGTGAACACTCATGGAACAATAAGAGTGAAAACTAGAGTGTTCTAGGCAATGAAAACATAGTGTGACTCTCTACAAAAGGAGTGTGCTGGGATCCAACCAACTTATTGCAGCAAGCAAACCAAAATAAAACTAAAACGCTCCAAGAACAACACAACTGTGCATGAAACAATAAGAACGAAGTGCCTAGAAAGACCTGAGATTTTTATTGATGAAGAAGGGGATGCCTTGGGCATCCCCAAGCTTTGGCGCTTGTACCTATTGAATATTTCTTGGGGTGACACGGGATGGCATCCCCAAGCTTGAGCTTTTGTCCATTCTTCATCTCATTACATCATTCTTTCTCTACACCTAAAATTTTTCCTTCATACAAAACTTCACACAATCTTCATTAGCAACATTAGTGTATTCAAAAGATAATAGACCTTTGGGTTTAGCTTTAGAACAACAAAACTTTCACATAAAACACTAGCTACTATAGAAATTCCCTCAAAAAGCTCAATTTCCCAAAAAGAACCCAAAAGGAATAAATAAGAAGCAAATGCAAATAATGGCAGAAATCTGTCAAAACAGACCAGCAGGTAGAAACCAATTTATTCAAAGACCTTCTGTTGCCTTCAAATCAAAAGGTGTTGAACTAACGAAAGTTATCTAACATACTGGGAGATTCATTCACAAAATATCAGCTCAATCCTACTTATAGAGATTCCTCACGAATGTTTACGGTGGAGCACAAAAATCTGTTTCGGGACAGCAACTCCCCAATTCTTACTTCCCTCTCATCAGAGGTCATTCTTGGCACAAAAAGAAAACAAACAGGATAAGGAGAGGTCATTACTGAAGTAATAACTTCCAAGACTCAAGAAAATTCTTGGGTTATCTCCCAACAAGTACTTTTCTTTAACGCCTTTAAGTTAGGCTTGATAGTTTGAGAAGATGCTCATATAAGAAATATGAATTGAAGTAAAACAGAGCATCAAGAAGCAAATTCAAAACACATTTAAGTATAACCCACTTCCTATGCATAGGAATATTGTAAAGAAACAAGTCATGAAAGCACAAAGCACAAGCATAGGAAAGCAAAACAAGTGCAACTTCAAAAATTTTAACATAAAGAGGGGAAACTTAATATTGTTGAGATGCATAAGACCATGTTTCCCTCTCTCATAAAAACTTTCAGTACCATCATGAATAAAATTAATAATATAACTATCACATAAAAATATTCTTATCATGAGCCACATTCTTAAAATGATTATTACTCTCCACATAAGCATAGTCATTCTTATTAATTGTAGTGGGAGAAAATTCAACAAAATAGCTATCATTATTATTCTCATCACCATAATCATCAAATATAGGAGGCATATTGTAATCATAATTAATTTTCTCCTCAATAGTAGGTGGACTAAAAATATCATAGTCATCATTGTAATCATCTTATATTGGAGGTTTGTTATCATCATAAGCAATAGAATAGCTATCTTCCAAAGATGGATAACTAAAAAGATCATTTTCATAAAAACTAGCTTCCCCAAGCTTAGACGTTTCCATAGCATTAGCAATAATGGTGTCCAAAGAATTCATACTAATAACATTGCTATTAGCATGCAAATAAAGCTCCATAGATTTTTTAATTTTCTCTTCAAACACTTCATGTCCTAACTCAAGATAAATACTATAAAGCTCTCTAATTTTTGTTGTTGTTTTCCATTAAGCCTAACTAGTGAAAACAAGAAACAAAAAGACAAAATTGAAGAATCTAAAGGAAATAACTTCAAGCACTCACATCGGAGGATGTGAGTACCTTTTACCTTACCTCCCCAGCAACGGCAATACAAAATAACTTGATGTCTACACACTTCTATTTTTGTAGACAATTGTTGGGCCTCCAAGTGCAGAGGTTTGTAGAACAGCAGCAAGTTTCCCTTAAGTGGATTACCCAAGGTTTATCGAACTCAGGGAGGAAGTGTTCAAAGGTATCCCTCTCAAGCAACCCTGTAATCAAGATACAAGAAGTCTCTTGTGTCCCCAACAAACCCAATACACTTTTCAGGTGTATAGGTGCGCTAGTTCGGCGAAGAGATAGTGAAATACAAGTGGTAACGGTACCAGAAAATAGCTTGATGGTGAGGTAAAGACTAAAGACAAAAAGATGGAAGCAAGCAAACATGCAACATATATAATTTTGAATGGTGTTTCATTGTTTAGAAACAAGGCCTAGGGATCATACTTTCACTAGTGAACACTCTCAATAAATATATTCTCTTCATGATACTACCCTGAACTACTCCCCGGTTGGACACTCTAATCCATGGTAGGGCTATAACAACACTCCTCAAAGTCGGACTTCCCCTATCTAGATAACCCCACAGTGTCACCTTGAGCACTAGATGGTTCCAACAAACACCACAATTTCATAGAGACATCCAACTCCAAATATAACTCATAACAAATATATATGTAGTCTAGCTTAAGTGCCACACACGGCGCGCACGCTGTCACTTTCACACACGTGGGGAATAACATAGATCTATTAAAGCACGATGAGTATTTATGTAGACTCTAGCCTAAGTGCCACCACGGTATGCACGCTGTCACTTTCATACACGTGGGGAGAGCAGAGAACTATTAAAGCACTTGAGTAGCAAGGTAGATCTACTTGGTTACAAAGCTCATGACCACAACAAGATCATGCATAGAGAGAGATGAACACATAGCTACCAGTAGAGCCCTTAGCCTCGAGGAAGAACTACTCCCTCCTCATCATGGGAATCAGCAATGGTGATGGAGATCGATGGAGATGGATCTAGGGGCACTTCCCTGTCCCGGCAGGGTGCCGAAGCAGAGAATTTTTGTCCCCCGAATCTCCCCTTCGATAGCGGCGGTGCTGCGGAGGTTTTCGTGGCTTTTTGGTCGATCCTTGAGGGTTTCTGAGTCGGTGGCTTCTTATAGGCGAATGCGGCAAGGTCGATGGAGGGCCAGGGGGCCCACACCCCCTGTGGTCAAGGCCAGGGTGGGCCCCGCACCCACCTAGGGTGTGGCCACACTGGTGTCCTCCTCCGTCTCGTCTTCGATTTTCCATATCGTTCAGGAAAAAATATGAACTTTGGCTTTTGTCCCGTCCAATTCCGAGAATATTCATTTTTTAGCTTTCTGAAACCAAAAACAACAAACAACAGGCAACTGGCACTGTGGCATCTTGTCAATAGGTTAGTTCCATAAAGTGCATAAAATATCTCAAAGTGTAGACAAAACATAAGACAAATGATATAAAACAAGCATGTAGCATAAAAAATTATAGATACGTTTTCAACGTATCACATCTCAGCGATCTTTTTATTTGCTATTTGCATAGTTTTTTATTGAGGATGCTTCATAGAATTCCACTATGGTTTTGCTGCAAGTTTCCACCATGATTCGACATGGCTTAGGATAGTCGCCCAGGCGTTTCTTTAACACATATACAAACTCCATGGACCTGCAAGCTCCCATCTTATTTCACACCGACAACATCCATAAACAAAAGAACATGATATCAACTGAATAAATAAGTGCAATATTGAAAGCGTTCTCCATGAAAGCATGGTTTTGATAATTCCTAACTTACAATTTGCAAGCATATAAGCATCATAAGATAGTCACAATGGTTCAGGTTAATTAAGTGCAAGAAATAAAATGTGCCTTCAAGTTTGTGAGAGCTTTAATCACCAATTTTCACATAACAAAAATTTAATTTGGAAGATATATAAAAACATGAATATACTTGGAATGGTGTAACACACCATGTATAGGAGTTTATAGTGGACTCTTCGGAATAACTTGGTTTCTTGGGAGTTGGATGCACGAGTAGGGCTCATACTCAGTACAGGTGGAGGCTAGCAAAAGACTGAGAGCGACCAACTAAGAGAGCAATAATGGCCATAATCATGCAGAGTAACAAAACATTATTAATCAAATCATAAAGTGATATAACAAGTCAAAAACTAAATGATCATAGAGGCTAAGGTGACTGTTTCATAGTCATAACATGGTGTAAGCATGTGCCAAGTCATCCCAAATAAAGCATCAAAGGAGAATACCACAATATTATGCTTTTGTATGCTAAAACAACGCATGATTCTTTCATGGCACATTAAGCAATCTCAATTGTTTGAAACAAGTAATGCTACAAAAATAATCACTAAGCATATGGTCAAAGCAACATCTAACATGACATGATAAATTCTAATACACAGTCAAAACAAGCTTCTTTTTGTTTCACCATAAGCATGAGACATTCTACTTTTTTCCAATACTGATCAACTTATTTGAAGCAACTCACAAAGATAACAATCAATAAAGACCAGAGAGCTTGTCTCACCCAACTACAAATAAGAACTAAAAAGTTCTAAGCAAAAAGAAGAAGAAAACTAAAGCTAAACACAGTGCTAGCAAAGGAGAACACTCACAGAACAATAAAAGTGAAAACTAGAGTGTTCTAAGCAATGAAGAACGGGGTGTGACTTCTCCAAAAGAAGTGTGCTAGGATCCAACCAACTTATTTCAGCAAACAAAATAAAATAAAACTAAAGACAAAAACAAAGACTCTCCAAAAACAACACATAGTGCATGAAGCAAAAAATATAGTATCTTGAAAGAAGAGCCGAGATTTTTGTTGATGAAGAAGGGGATGCCTTGGGCATCCCCAAGCTTTGGCTCTTGTACCTCTTGAATATTTCTTGGGTGACACAGGTGATATCCCCAAGCTTGATCTTTTGTCCATACTTCATCTCATCATATCATTCTCTCCCTACACTTGAAAACTTCCTTCATACAAAAACTTCACACAATCTTCATTAGCAACATTAGTGTATGCAAGATAATAACCCTTTGGGTTCAGTTTCAAATCAAGTAAACCATCCATTAAAACATTATCTACTGTATCAACTTCTTTTAAAAGCTCTTCCGATTAAAAGAACTCAAAAGAAATTGATTTAAGAGGCAAATGCAAATAATGTCAGAAATCTGTCAAAATAGACCTACAGGTAAAGAGCGATTTTTTAGAAATTATTTTGTTGCTCAAATCAAAAAGTTCAAACTAACAAAATTTAGATAATAACCTGGGGCATGCGCACAAAAAATTACAGATCAATACGATGTTCTGGGTTTTTTCACGATTTTTTATAGCGAAGCATAGAAATCTGTTTCGGGACAGCAACTTCCCCAAATCTTACCTTCTTTCTATTAGAGGCTACTCCTGGCACAAAAACGAAATAAAAATGATAAGGAGAGGTTTATACAGAGGTAACAACTTCCAAGACTCAAATAAACAAAAATAAACTGAAAGCAATAATATAGTGAGTTGTCTCCCAAAAGGTCTTTCTTTATAGCCATTAAGATAGGCATGCTAATTTTGATGATGCTCACATAAGAAATATAAATTGAATTAAAAGAGAGCATCAAGAAGAAAATATAAAACAAATTTAAGTCTAACCCACTTCCTATGAAAAATAATCTTGTAAAGAAACAAGTCATGAAAGCACAAAGCAACAAGCATAGGAAAGCAAAACAAGTGCAACTTCAAAATTTTCAACATAAAGAGCGGAAACTTAATATTGTTGAGATACATAAAACCATGTTTCCCTCTCTCATAATAACTTTTAGTAACATCATGAATAAAATTAACAATATAACTATCACATAAAACATTCTTATCATGAGCCACATGCATATAATAATTATTACTCTCCACATAAGCATAGTCATTCTTATTAATTGTAGCGGGAGAAAATTCAACAAAATAGCTATAATTTTTATTCTCATCACCATAATCATCAAATATAGGAGGCATATTGTAATCATAATTAATTTTCTCATCAATAGGTGGACTAAAAATATCATATTCTTCATTGTAAGCATCGTATATTGGAGGTATAGTATCATCATAGCAAATTTTCTCCCCTAAAGATGGGGAACTAAAAAGATCATTTTCATAAAAACTAGTTTCCCCAAGCTTAGACGTTTCCATAGCATTAGCAATAATGGTGTTACAATAATTCGTACTAATAACATTTCTATTAACATGCAAATAAAGTTCCATAGGTTTTTTAATTTTCTCTTCAAACACTTCATGTCCCAACTCAAGATAAATACTATAAAGCTCTCTAAATTTGTTGTTGTTTTCCATTAAGCCTAACTGGTGAAAATAAAAAAAAATATAATTGCAGAATCTAAAGGAAATAACTTCGAGCACTCACGCACCAGCAACAATACTAGAAGATAGCTTAATATCCAGAGGATGCGAGTACCTTTTACCTTACCTCCCAGGCAACGGTGCCAGAAAAGATCTTGATGTCTACGCACACTTCTATTCTTGTAGATAGTGTTGGGCCTCCAAGTGCAGATGTTTGTAGAATAACAACAAGTTTCCCTTAAGTGGATCACCCAAGGTTTATCAACTCAGGGAGGAAGAGGTCAAAGATATCCCTTTCAAGCAACCCTGCAATTAAGATACAAGAAGTCTCTTGTGTCCTCAACACACCCAATACACTTGTCAGGTGTATATGTGCACTAGTTCGGCGAAGAGATAGTGAAATACAAGTAATATGGATGATTATAAGTGGTAATTGCAATCTAAAATAAAAATGGTAGCAAGCAAATATGTAGTAGGACTGGTTGTAAATGGTGTTTTAATGATTAGAAACAAGGCCTAGAGATCATACTTTCACTAGTGGACACTCTCAACAATAATAACTTAATTGAACACATAAATATCTTCTCTTTACTATGCTACCCTGAACTACTCTTCGGTTGGATAATGAACACCAATTCACCGTGTAGGGCTATAAAAGCACACCTTAAAGTTCGCATTCCTCATCTAGGTAACCCCTTACTGTCACCTTGAGTGCTAGATGGTTCCAGACAAACACCACAATTTTATAGAGACATCTAACTCAAATTATAACTCATGATAAGTATTTATGTAATCTTTAGACTAAGAGCCACACACGGTGTGCACACTGTCACCTTCACACACGTGGGACAAGGTGTCTCCGTAGATCACATTAATAAAAGCACTTGAGTAGCATAATAGATGAAGAGTAACATCTACTTATTCAACTAGATTACAAAGCTCATGATCACATAAAGATCACACCATGGAGAGAGAGATGAACACATAGCTACCGATGGAGCCCTTAGCCTCGGGGGAGAACTACTTCCTCCTCATCATGGGAGTCAGCAAATGCGATGGAGATGGCGGTGGAGTCGATGGAGATGGCTCCGGGGGCAATTCCCTGCCCCGTCAGGGTGCCGGAACAGAGACTTCTATCCCCTGAATCTCGTCTTCGGTGGCGGCGGCGCTGTGAAACTTTTCGTGGAATTCTGATCTGGTATCTAGGGTTTTTGTCTTGGGGGGTTTATATAGGCGAATGGGCGAGGTCGATGGAGGCTCGAGGGGGCCACACCCTAGGGCAGCGCGCCCCCTAGCCATGCCTGGATCAGGTGTGGCCGCCCTGGGGTGAGCCTCCCCCTCCCCTACTCCTTGTCGTGTCGGAAAAAATAGGCACTTCATCTTTTGTTTTGTACAATTCCGAGAATATTTCTTTTCTAGTTTTTCTGAAACCAAAAACAACAGAAAACTGGAAACTGGCTCTATGACACTTGTTAATATGTTAGTTCCAGAAAATTCATAAAAATGCCACAAAGTGTAGACAAAACATAAGATAGTTGGTGCAAAACAAGCATGGAGCATAAAAAATTATAGATACGTTTGCAACGTATCAGACCCCATCGGAGGGCTAGTCGCAACTTTCTTGTAACCGAGCACCCGTCGGTATGGAGGGGGTGGGTCAGTTGCAACTTGCTTGTAACTGGGCTTTTTGGCAGGTCCCAGTTGCAAGTTGCTTGTTACTAGGGTCCCATCAAGGGGGGAGCATTTGCATTTGATTGCAACTGGGGGGAGGGGGACTCCACCGGAGGGCCAGTCACAACTTGCTTGTAACTGAGCACTCGTTAGTGTGGAGTGGGGGCAACACTTGAAACTTTCTGTAACTAATCACCCGTCAAATGTGGAGGGGTGGGGCATTTGCAACTTGCTTGTAATTAGGCTTTGTCGGGTCCCAGTTGTAATCCATCTCCCAACGGGTCCCAGTTGTAACCGAGCTCCCAGTGGGGCCCAATTGCAACTTCATTGTAACTTGGGCCCCGCCTAGGGGGGCCACTTGCAACTTGATTGGAACCAGGGGGACCCTGCTGGTGGGACCGAATAAATAAGCTCTGGCGGGTCCCAGTTGCAACTTGCTTGTAACTGAGCACCTGTCGGTGTGGAGCCGGGTGGTAAAGTTGTAACTTACTTGTAACTTGAGATCTAGATGGTCCTAGTTGCAAGTTGCTTGTTATTAGGGCCCCGTTTAGGGGGAAGGAGGGGGGGTTGCATCTTGATTGCAACCGGGGGAAGGGGGACACCGTCGGAGGGCCAGTAGCAACTTGCTTGCAACTGAGCACCGTCGGTGTGGAGGGGTGGTGCAGTTGCGAATTTCTTGTAACTGAGCTCTAACGGGTCCTAGTTGCAAGTTGCTTGTTACTATGGCACCATCGAGAGGGGGGGCAGTTGCATCTTGATTGCAATCGGGGGGAGGGGGACGCTGTCAGAGGGCCTGTCGCAACTTGCTTGCAACTGAGAACTGTCGGTATGGAGGGGGCAGTTGCAACTTGCTTGAACTGAGCACCCATCGGTGTGGAGGGGGTGGGGAAGTTGCGACTTGCTTGTAAATGAGCTCTAACGGGTCCCAGTTGCAAGTTTCTTGTTACTATAGCACCGTCAAGGAGGGGTCATCTGAAGGAAATATGCCCTAGAGGCAATCATAGAGATGATGATATTTGATATGTATCCATGAGTTATTGTAATGTTCCTTGAATATCCATATCAGGCAACTTGTATTGATTGGCAATTACGTGAATTGTTTGTGAAACTCTATACTTGTATGGTTATTTAAGAGTTGTCCCTAGTCGGAGTTCATGTGAGGACACACGTGAATATTAGACTAGCACATCGATTGGTTGATGACTATGTTTCGCAAGTCATAGACATGGAGATGTCAAACCAATGACGTGGACACATGTTATGAACATGGGGTTGGACCGACCCAACTCGAGACTAGCAATTAGTTGCAGCCTCTCTCTACACATCGTAATACGTTTGTCCTTAGACCTGAGATTGTCGCATGTACTTGAGATGTGGATCGACCTACTTTGCGGCTATCAAACGCTGCACCGTAACTGGGTAGTTATAAAGGTAGCTTTCGGGTTTGTCCTGAAGCATGCTGCAAGGCATGGTCAATCAAGATGGGATTTTCCCCTCTCTACTTGAGAGAGATATCTCTGGGCCCCTCGAGTGATCAGATCCAGAAATGCATGGCCGTGCTACATATGGTTAAGAGTGAACCTAGTAAAGGGATTCCGAATCACGGTATCAAGAAAGGGAGGTCAGCTTGGAGCTAGACCAAATATCGTGAGGCAAAGGGAAATACATGTACTAAACCTTGTGATGGTTCGTCCGATATGATCTTTGTATGCGTTTAGGAGTTGGCACGTATTGCTAGAGGCCGCTACCTACTATTGACAGAATAAGTGTATTCGTGTCATGTCTATACGCATATGAACCTATAGGGTCACACACTTAAGGGGCTAGAAGCCTAATGAGGATTGGATCCGAATTAGACCAGGCTTAGGGTACTAATGGGCTGCTAATGTAGAAGCCCACTAGGGACGCCTATATAAGAGAGGGCGGGGCGAGCTGACCAGGGTTAGACCTTAGACATCAGATCATTCCCAGCTGCCACTCCTCACGCCTGTGTTGCACGCACGGACCTAGCAGTCCGGCGTCTGACGCTTCCACCCTGTACGTGTGGATACCTCGGAGGCGCTGCATCTGTAGCGCTTGGACGAGCTGTGCAAGGGAAGCTTCTCGTAGGACGAGGAAAAGGAGGAGACGTGGAACGTCTGCACTGCCTCGACGTGCTTCATCGATTTCGCAGCTGCGCGTCTAGTGGTAATCCCGTGATCTATGACAACATTTATCCTGGTATACGCGGTAGAAATTTTTTGATTTGCGCTAGTGTAGCCTACCCGTATCCTCTCAGTGGTATCAGAGCCGATGTTGTTCAGTTATAGGTTCAGGATGTTTGCATATGGTGATATGCAGATTGATATGAATGATGTGATCGTTTATATGGCGGTGGTTTAGGATTGATCTATGATCTTGCTTTCCGTGATCGTGATCTGAGGTTGTCGAACGACTTACCCCTACTGGTCGGCTTCCGCCATCGGGGTAGACAGTGACACATAAACCCTGTTGAATCACGCGAAGATCAATATGATTGATCGAATCGGAACCTAAATCTAAAATCGATGTACCGTGATCAAAGGAGTTTGATCGAATCGGGACAGGAGTCGGTTTATGGTAAATTTGATTTGCCGATCAAAATCCTTAAAGAAAATTGTGAAGATTCGATCTCTCATTTTTCACGGTTTTGCGAGGGGCGCTGCCCCTTCGAACCCCGCAGGGGGAGACCCCCTAGACCCCCCTTAATCGTATCCCCTTTTGTATGTCGTTAAGATAACTAGGTGCTGCGATGTCACATGATCCGGTAGAATGCGATTCTATGCATAACTTGTTTTTGCAGGATGTATGTGATCAGTATGGCCCATATATGTATGTGATGCATGTATGAAATTTTGCATGACCTGCGTGTCATGAGTAGGGCAACACGGCTGGAGCCATATGTGTTGTCATTTATTGTAATGGCCTGGGTGCCAATTTGTGATGTTCCCAATACTATGTAATTTTGATTACTAGCTGTTAGGAGTAATAGCTTGTATTAGTTCTTGGAGGACTCATCACTTGGAGGATGGCTCACATGGAACATGAAGATGGAGATCATCATGGTGGACAGGTTCTATGGCGATGGAGATCACCATAAGAAAATGGGACATACTATGTCACATCTATGTGAATGTTATTCTTATGCGTTTTACTACTATGCATGATTAGATGATAGAAGTAGAACGATCCCTCACAAAGTTCAAGTTAAACCATGCCCTCCCAACCAAACCTTGCACCATCCTATGCCCTGTACAATCGTTGGTGGGCCTATGAAATTAGGGTGCCGCGGTTTTCCTTGGCTGGATGGGTTTGTATCGGATACCTACACGCATAAGGGTTGGTGAACTTGACAAGGTCATCTTAACAGTTAAGGACCTTGGGGCATAAAGGTTGGTCGCCTAGTTTTGATATAGAGATGTCACCCAACAACAAGAGTCATATGTGATATGATTAGCAAGTGTTGCTTACCGATTTACCTTGTCTTCTAGCAGTGATGCTAAAGCTCACTAGTCAACTTGTTAATTGTGGATCTTGAATCACTTAGTATCAATAGAGGGATATTGATTTAAGTGGGAGTATATGCTATTAAATTGTTTAATATGTTTTACTCTTTCATGGTTACATGGCTTAGTATTTTGCATGTTTTCTGTTGTAGATCAATGGCACCGAACACTACATCACCTTTCTCTTTGCGTTCGATTCTTGACAAAGATAACTAAATGGAACAAACTATTCGGACTGGGTCCGTAACCTGAGAATTATTCTCAGGTCTAATAAAAAGGAAACGGTTCTGGATACCCCAATCCCCGATGAAACTGCTGATAATGCATCTACTGCCCTAAAGAATGTCTACAAGAGAGCATGTGATGATTCTCTTGAGGTTAGCTGCCTTATGCTTGCATGCATGGAACCTGAACTCCAAAAGAAGTTTGAGGATCAGCATGCGTATGATATGATCGTTGCGCTTAAGGACATGTTCCAAGACCAGGCAAGGACTGAGAGGTACAATGTTGCCAAGTCCTTTGTCAAATGCAAGCTGGCAGAGGGAGCAGCTGTAGGCCCCCATGTGATCAAAATGGTTGGTTACAGTCAGACTTTGGAAAAGCTTGGTTTTCCACTAGGCCAAGAGTTGGCCACTGACTTCATTTTGGCGTCTCTTCCATCCAGCTATGGGCAGTTCATTTCGAACTACCATATGCATGGGGTGGAGAAGGGCCTTAATGAGTTATGCGGGATGCTAAAAACAGCAGAAAGTGACATGAAGAAGTGTGCAGGGCATAGCCATGTGATGGCTGTGCAAAACAAGCCTATCTTCAAGAAAAAGGGTACTTCTTGGAAGAAGAAGGGCAAGGCTAAGGATACGATCCCTAAGTCTGCACCCAAGCAAAAGGCTGGACCTGTAGAAGACACTGAGTGCTTCTTTTGTCATGAACATGGCCACTGGAAGAGAAACTGCAGCAAGTACCAGGCTTCTTTGAAGAAGAGTAGAAGTAAGAGTACTTCCCACTCAGGTACGCTTGTTGTAAATGTTGTGGACATTCTTCTCGCCGATTCCTATGTTAACTCTTGGGTATTTGGTACCGGATCAGTTGCTCATATTTGCAATTCGATGCAGGGGCTAATAAGGACTAGAGAAGTGCAGAAAGGCGAAGTGGATTTTCGCGTCGGAAATAAAGCAAGGGTTGCTGCATTGTTCGTCGGCGTCATGCAACTTCACCTTCCTTCAGGATTTATTATGGAGTTGAATAATTGTTATTACATTCCAAGTATGGGTCGAAACATTTTATCACCTTCATGTTTGATGAGGGATGGTTATTCATTCGCGAGTGCAAACAATGGTTGTGTAATCTCTAAGAATGATATGTTTATGGCTAATGCTCCCATTGTGAATGGGTTATTTATTTTAAATCTTGATGATGCATCTGTTTACAATGTTAGTGCTAAAAGGCTTCGGCCTAATGATTTGAGTCCTACCTATTTATGGCATTGTCATTTTGGGCATATAAGTGAAAAGCGCATGAAGAAGCTACATGGTGATGGTCTTATAACTTCATTTGATTTTGAATCATACGAGACATGTCAGGCTTGTTTACTTGGAAAGATGACCAAGTCACCTTTTTCGGGTTTTCCCGAGAGAGCGACAGACTTGTTGGAACTCATACATACTGATGTGTGTGGACCAATGAGCACGACAACCAGAGGAGGATATCACTACTTCATTACTTTCACTGATGATTTCAGTAGATATGGTTATGTCTACTTGATGAGGCATAAGTCTGAAACTTTTGAATGGTTCAAAGAGTTTCAGAGTGAAGTAGAGAATCAACGTGGCAAGAAAATAAAGGCCTTGCGATCTGATCGTGGAGGTGAATATTTGAGTCACGAATTTAGCGATCATCTTAAGAGTTACGGAATTGTTCCACAACTTACGCCACCCGGAATGCCTCAAAGAAACGGGGTCTCCGAACGGCGTAATCGAACTTTGTTGGACATGGTTCGATCTATGATGAGCCAGTCGGATTTACCATTATCATTTTGGGGTTACGCTTTAGAAACGGCTGCTTTCGCACTTAATAGGGTACCATCTAAATCCGTAGTTAAGACACCATATGAGACGTGGACTGGAAAGAATCCCAGTTTGTCTTTTCTAAAGATTTGGGGTTGTGATGCATTTGTCAAGCGACTTCAGTCGGACAAGCTAACACCCAAATCGGATAAGTGCATTTTCATGGGATATCCGAGGGAAACCTTAGGGTATTACTTCTACAACCGAGAGGAGGGCAAAGTGTTTGTCGCTCGTAGCGGTGTTTTCCTAGAGAAAGAGTTTCTCACAAAGGGAACAAGTGGAAGGTCGGTGCGACTTGAAGAAGTTCAAGATGAGCCAGTTGGGGATGCTTCTACGAGTGATGCTATTGTAGCAGAACAAGTTGAGGAACCCGTGGAAATAGAAGCACCACAACCACGAAGGTTGGCGAGGCTCCGCGAAGCGCGGGAATTATTATTGTTAGACAATGATGAGCATGCGACCTATGTAGAAGCGATGGTGGACCCAGACTCTGAGAAATGGTTGATCGCCATGAGATCCGAGATAGAGTCCATGGGAGACAATCAAGTTTGGAACTTGGTTGACCTGCCTGATGGTTTTAAAGCCATCGAGTGCAAATGGATCTATAAGAAGAAGATTGATATGGATGGAAATGTTCACATCCATAAAGCTTGACTTGTTGCAAAAGGTTTTCGACAAGTTCAAGGAGTTGACTACGACGAGAATTTCTCGCCCGTAGCGATGCTTAAATCTATACGGATAATTCTAGCCATTGCTGCACATTTCGACTATGAAATATGGCAGATGGATGTCAAGACGGCTTTCCTAAATGGAATCCTAACTGAGGACGTGTATATGATGCAGCCTGAAGGTTTTGTCGATCCAAACAATGCTGGAAAGGTATGCAAACTTCTGAAGTCCATTTATGGGCTGAAGCAAGCATCTCGGAGTTGGAATATTTGATTTGATGAAATTGTAAAGGAGTTTGGCTTCATTAAAAATGAACAAGAACCTTGTGTTTACAAGAAGGAAAGTGGGAGAGCGCTGGTATTTCTAATCTTATATGTAGATGACATATTGCTGATTGGAAATGGCATTCCTATGCTCGAATCTGTTAAGACCTCATTGAAAAATAGTTTTTCGATGAAGGACTTGGGAGAAGCGGCATATATTCTGGGAATCAAGATCTATAGAGATAGATCAAGAAGGCTAATTGGATTAAGCCAGAGTACATACATTGACAAAGTGTTGAAACGGTTCAGCATGGAAGAGGCTAAGAAGGGGTTCTTGCCCATGTCTCACGGCATAAAACTCAGCAAGACTCAGTGTCCTTTGACTACTGATGAGCGTGAGCGCATGAGCAGGGTTCCATATGCTTCGGCTATTGGATCCATCATGTATGCAATGATATGTACTCGCCCAGATATTTCCTATGCTCTAAGTGTTACGAGCAGATACCAGGCTGATCCAGGTGAAGGTCACTGGATAGCGGTAAAGAACATCCTTAAGTACTTGAAAAGGACTAAGGATGTGTTCCTAGTTTATGGAGGTGAGGATGAACTCAGTGTAAGGGGTTACACAGATGCGAGTTACCTTAACGACTCAGATGATTCGAAATCGCAATCAGGTTATGTGTTTGTCATTAATGGTGGTGCTGTGAGCTGGAAAAGTTCCAAGCAAGATACGGTGACCTCCTCTTCAACAAAAGCTGGATATATTGCTGCCTCAGAGGCTATAAAGGAAGCTGTTTGGATTAGGAATTTCCTGATCGCTCTCGGTGTGGTTCAGGGCGCGTCCAATCCCTTGGACGTTTATTGTGATAACAATGGTGCTATTGCACAGGCCAAGGAACCTAGACAGCACCAGAAGAACAAACACATTCGCATGCGTTACCATCAGATTCGAGAGTTCGTTGAGGATGGTAGTGTCATGATATGCAAAATACATACGGACTCAAATGTTGCTGATCCCTTGACTAAGCCTCTCCCGCAGCCCACGCATGAAGCGCACACAAGAGCAATTGGTATTAGATACATTTCAGATTGACTCTAGTGCAAGTGGGAGACTGAAGGAAATATTCCCTAGAGGAAATCATAGAGATGATGATATTTGATATGTATCCATGAGTTATTGTAATGTTCCTTGAATATCCATATCAGGCAACTTGTATTGATTGACAATTACGTGAATTGTTTGTGAAACTCTATACTTGTATGGTTATTTAAGAGTTGTCCCTAGTCGGAGTTCATGTGAGGACACACGTGAATATTAGACTAGCACATCGATTGGTTGATGACTATGTTTCGCAAGTCATAGACATGGAGATGTCAAACCAATGACGTGGACACATGTTATGAACATGGGGTTGGACTGAACCAACCTGAGACTAGCAATTAGTTGCAGCTCTCTCTCTACACGTCGGTAATGCGTTTGTCCTTAGACCGATATTGTCGCATGTACTTGAGATGTGGATCGACCTACTTTGGGGCTATCAAACACGCCGAATCGGGTAGTTATAAAGGTAGCTTTCGGGTTTGTCCTGAAGCATGCTGCAAGGCATGGTCAATCAAGATGGGATTTGCCCCTCTCTACTTGAGAGAGATATCTCTGGGCCCCTCGAGTGATCGGATCCAGAAATGCATGGCCGTGCTACATATGGTTAAGAGTTAACCTAGTAAAGGGATTCCGAATCACGGTATCAAGAAAGGGAGGTCAGCTTGGAGCTAGACCAAATATCGTGAGGCAAAGGGAAATACATGTACTAAACCTTGTGATGGTTCGTCCGATATGATCTTTGTATGCGTTTAGAAGTTGGCACGTCTTGCTAGAGGCCGCTACCAACTATTGACAGAATAAGTGTATTCGTGTCATGTCTATACGCATATGAACCTATAGGGTCACACACTTAAGGGGCTAGAAGCCTAATGAGGATTGGATCCTAATTAGACCAGGCTTAGGGTACTAATGGGCTGCTAATGTAGAAGCCCACTAGGGACGCCTATATAAGAGAGGGCGGGGCGAGCTGACCAGGGTTAGACCTTAGACCTCAGATCATTCCCAGCCGCCACTTCTCACGCCTGTGTTGCACGCACGGACATAGCAGTCCGGCGTCTGACGCTTCCACCCTGTACGTGTGGATACCTCGGAGGCGCTGCATCTGTAGCACTTGGACGAGCCGTGCAAGGGAAGCTTCTCGTAGGACGAGGAAAAGGAGGAGACGTGGAACGTCTGCACTGCCTCGACGCGCTTCATCGATTCCACAGTTGCGCGTCTAGTGGTAATCCCGTGATCTATGACAACAGTTATCCTCGTATACGCGGTAGAATTTTTTTGATTTGCGCTAGTGTATCCTACCCGTATCCTTTCACCAGATGCATCTTGATTGCAACCAGGTGGACCCCGTCGGTGGGATCGAGTAACCGAGGTCTACTGGGTCCCAGTTGCAACTTGCTTATAACTGAGCACACCATCGGTGTGGAGGGGATGGGGAAGTTGCAACTAGGTTGTAACTGAGCTCTGGCGGGTCCCAGTTGCAAGTTGCTTGTTAATGGGGTCCCGTAGAGGAAGGGTCAGTTGCAACTTGCTTGTAACTGAGCATCCGTTAGTGTGGAGGGGAGCAACACTTGCAACTTGCTATAACTGAGCACTCGTTGCTGTGGAGGGGGTGGGGCCAGTTGCAACTTGCTAGTAACTGAGCTCTTCTCCTAGTTACAGCTTGCTTGCAACTGAGCACCCATCGGTGTGGAGGGGGGAGGGGAAGTTGCATCTTGATTGCAACTGGGGAGGAGGACCCCGTCGGAGAGCTAGTTGCATATTGACTGCAATTGGGGAGGGGGGACCCCGTTAGAGGGTCATTCGCAACTTGCTTGTAATTGAGCACCCATCGGTGTGGAGGGGGTGGGGCAGTTGCAAATTTCTTGTAACTTAGATTTTTGGCAGGTCCCAGTTGGAAGTTGCTTGTTACTGGGGTCCCGTCGAGGGGGAGGGGGCAGTTGCATCTTGATTGCAACCGGGGGAAGGAGGACCCCGTCGGAGGGGCTAGTCGCATATTGATTGCAACCGGGAGGAGGGGGACTCCACCGGAGGGATAGTCACAACTTGCTTGTAACTGATCACCCGTCAGTGTGGAGTGGGGACGGCACTTGCAACTTGCTTTAACTGAGCACCCGTCAAATGTGAAGGGGGTGGAGCAGTTGCAAGTTGCTTGTAATTGGGCTTTGTCGGGTCCCAGTTGTAACTGAGCTCCCAACGAGTCCCAGTTGTAACCGAGCTCCCAACATGGCCCAATTGCAACTTCATTGTAACTTGGGCCTCTGTAACTACCTCGGTGAATTACGCTCCTAGTTACAAGCCTGGATGAGCGGAAATGGTTGAAATAGTACGGTGGGGCCCAAATGCCACTCACAGGTAGACCTTTCGGCCGTCCCAACCATTTCCAAACATCGGGACAAGAACGGGCGGCGTAATCGGCAGGCGAAGGGATCAACTACATACACAAATGAGTATGTATGCAAGCCACCATACAACAGTACATCAGAGCCATTCCATCTAAAAAAGAAAGGAAATATAGCAACGCCATACGACAAGATTCAAATGTCCTAGATAGATATAATAGTTTAGGATATCTCCTCATACATCAAACATCAGAGTATCAGGCGAAAGCGGCAAACAAGGTCCGAGTACGGATAAGAAGCAAATCAGCATAAGATGCCCCATAAATAAGCACATCCCGCCCACAGATCTCACGGATCCCCGTTCCCGGAATCTCTACACCGAACGATCGTTGCCCACATCGTCCGCCTCCTCCACCCAGTATCCATCTTGTGAGTGTACCTGTTCATCTGAACCAAATAATTTATCGTGTGAGACCCTAGGGGTACTCAGCAAGTCTTTATGCCTCTAAAGGGGACAAAACCTGGGGTGACGCAATTGCAGCAAAAGATAAACCCTAGCAGTTCTATAGAAACTCGCTAACCATCCGCCTAACCAAAGATAGACGGATGTCCGTGAATTAATGACAACAGTTATAACAAGAATATCATCCATCCATCCTCGCTTACCAACGAGGAAGCGACGAACAACCCCCATCCGCTGGCGCTTTTATTATCCATTCCATGAGTGTTGCACTATTTACTAGTCGCCATTTAGTCAAGTTAAAAGCGGTACTTTAGTTATGCTTGTCTATGATCGAGAAACCGTGCTCCAAGTCGTCCATAACCGCGACACGGCTTTGAAAGTTTTACCTAGGGTGCACAAATAGCAACACACTCGATCAACCTCGGAAAAACCAAATCAAAACCCAACGAGGCTTTCACGACAAAGCAATCACAGGATTCAGAAATATTTCAGGGGGCCACCCCATTGAGTACACCCGCAATGAAGTTAGCTGACTCCGAGACGGACTCAAGGTTTGCGCCAGTGGTTGTAAACGACTAGGAACCCGAAAATGTGACTGGGCTTGTCGATACCGCGAAAACACTCCGCTTACCTAAACAGTACAGGTTCTCCTCGCACAATCGTAAATAAAGCAGTAAAGCATGGCATAAGTAGTGGATAGTAAATAAAACCTCAAACTAGTTTGTGGCCCCAAGAAATAAGAATGAATCAAGCTCTGGCTCAGGGGGGTCCCATAAGCCTCCCGGATGTGGATAGCGCGAATAATCAAGGAACAGGAATCAAGTACTCGGGGTCCTACGGGACACAAGTGAGCAGGAAAAACCAAATAGCAGATATTGCTCACCGGTGCCACTTTCATTAGTTATCCCATTACTACTCAAGTTAAGTTGTTTAGGTACCTCGTTATCCAATCAGACACTCACATACCCTACACATGCTGTTCTACGACTCGCATGGCTCAAACAACTCCTGTAGTAATGGCTCATGGGATGGAGGAACAAGCTTCGGTGGGGTTTAAAAGTAAAGGCTATGCAATACTTGGGATTCAGTTTAATGCAATCGCGACTCAATGATGCAAGAATAAGATAGAGGCAATATGTCTTATGTATGCAAGCATGTGATAGTGCTTGCTGGCAGCTCGATTGAAGCGAGAGACGGATCTGGTAGTGCTCACGGTTTCTTGATATATCCCCTTTCGCCTATTCGAAGAAGAACCAAACAAACAAGGGCCAACATAAATATAGTGCACAAGCATATGAATTAAATGCGACAAGCAAACAATCATGCCATGATGAATGATGCACAATTTGCATGGCATTAAAGTAGCATGGCATGGGTGAGGTGTGGAATACAAGAATAAATCATTTTATTGAGTTTTGGCCACATTTTATCCTCATAATAGTTGTTGTTTGCATTATATTTATATGATGCATGCTGCAAAAAAGAACATGGAATGCATAAACAGAAAGGTCTCGTCGAGCTGATCATTTTAGACATATCATTTGTGAAATTTGGAGTTATAAAACAAAAGTTATTAATTAATTAAGAAAAGGGCATTTTGTTGTAATTTTAATCAACTTGGAAATTTAAAGTATTCAAATAATATTTTGAATGGCATATTTGAAATCCTCACATTTTTCTGATTCCAAAACATATATCATATGTTTAATTTGAATTTATATTTTAAAAGTTATTTAAAAACAGATTTGAATTTTGAATTTCAAAACAATTGAAAAGATTTAGTTTAAAACAGATAACAGAAAAGCCCTCTTGTACTCGGAGACCTAGCCACCTGCACGACGTGGGGTCAGTCGTGGGGCCCAACACGCCACAGGAAAAGGGGTGGGGGGCTGGGTTGATGGAACCAAATCTGGGACCCTTTTGCAAAAAGGCAACAGCCGCAGACATGTGGGGCCGGAGGGATCGTGGGTTGAGGAATCAAAAAGGAAGGGGTTTTTCTGAGAAAAGCCACGCGGCACTGTGGATCTTCTCCTCTGCCTTGCGCGCACGAGGCCTTGGCGGCGGGACTCGAACCCGCGACGTGGGGCGCGCGCGCAGACGCGGCGACCACTGGGCTAGGTGGGGGTTGGTGTCCGAAGGGCGGCTGGCTGCTAGGTAGGGTTTGCGCGACGCGGGAGCGAGTAGACGCGCGCGCTCGCCGGTGCACGCAGTCTGCTCGACGATATGAACGGCGGCACTAGGCGGCGAAAGCGAGGCGGTCCATGTCAGGGAAGACGGGAGGCTCACCGCGAGGTTGTTGCCGGTGGTGGTTCGGGCGGAGGCGCCAGCGATCGTTGACGAGGCAGGGGCCGAGCGTAGCTAGGGTTCCGTCGGGGCGGCGTCGGCCTGGGGGCTTCTGGTCCTGCTCCTCCTCCGGGGCGTCTGAGGCAGAGGACCTCCTCGTCCTCCATGATCACCCCCTCGACGAGCTTGACGGCCGGAGCGTCGTGGACGGCGAGGTGCTGGCGGTGGGCGGCGTCGGCTGTTGGTGGACGGAGAGGAGGAAGGAGTAGGGGAGGCTGGCTCGGTCCAGATCTGGGCGAGGCCAGAGGAGGCGAGAGAGGGGTAGATAAGGACGGAGAGGAGAGGGGGTGCTGTGGGGGCTCGGGGTGGAAAAAGGTGGTCTCGGCCACCTTTCCTCCTCCTCGCACGTGATCGAGTGAGGGGGCAGGTGTAGAGCTTCAGTGGGGTCAAGGCGTAGGAGGGGTGGTTCGGTGTGGGCACTGTGGCAGAGAGAAGAGAGAGGGAGGGGAGGCTCGGGCTAGGGTCGGGTGTAGCTCGGTTAGGAGCTAGGGTTGGCTAGGGGAGGGGTAGATGGGGTGGTTAGGGAGAGAGGGTGGTAGCTAGGTGGGGCCAGGGTGACCAGGTAGGGCCGAGCTAGGTGAGAGAGAGAGGCCGAGAGAGAGGGAGGAACTAGGGTTAGATTAGAGGGGCTCGGGTTAGGGTTTATGAGAGAGGTGAGATGGGGTAGAGTGTAACTATGGTTAGATGAGGTGTGGCTTAGAGAGAAAAGAAAAGGGAGAGGAGAGAAAAGTGGATGTGGTGGTGACTTTTTGGCAAGACCACACTAGATCAAACTAAAGGAGGAAGGGAGAAAGGGTTTTGGGCATGAACAAGATAAGGCAAACAACAAGGGGTTTGGGTGATGGAAAGAGGGTGAAGTTTCAAGGACAAAACAAAAGAATAGGGCCAACATGAGTAGACTCTCAAAGATCCATGCTTCACTTCCAAAAATACAAGAAAAACCAAGGGAGGGAAAGGTGGTGAAATTTGCATGGCCCATGCATGAATAGTAGATGCCACATTTGATTTTGTGAGAACAAAATTAAATCCCATGGCATTTATTTCCATGCATTCCCAAATATGGAATAAAGGTCAAGCAAAAGAAATTAGAATTAGACCCATCCCAACCCACATGGGCTAGAGTAAATGCCAAAATAAAATAAAAGCCCATGGGTAATCAGGGTGGTAGAATTATAAGGTGGTGACAAAGAAAAGGTGATGGAGTCAATAAAAGATATGCCCCCAACTCAACTTGGGCATTTCTACAATATCAAGAACCAAATACAATATCAAGAGGCAAATACAATTTTACAATGCAGATGAGAGAAGAACCAAATCAACAGGATTTTATATGATGCTCAAATGCAAGATGGCATGATGGCATGAGCATGATATAATGATGATGCAACAATTATATCTATGAAGTAGCCAATATATTACTAGATCAAGTAGCATTACAATTGTTAGACAAATGGGATGCTACAGCCTCGCCTAGGGGGGCATTTGTAACTTGATTTTAACCAGGGGGACCCCATCGGTGGGACTGAGTAAATAAGCTCTGGCGGGTTCCAGTTACAACTTGCTTGTAACTGAGCACCCGTCGGTGTGGAGGGGGTCGGGCAGTTGCAACTTGCTTGTAAATGATCTCTAACGGGTCCTAGTTGCAAGTTGCTTGTTATTAGGGCCCCATCGAGGGGGGGGGACAGTTGCATCTTGATTGCAACCAGGGGTAGGGGGACACCGTTAGAGGTCCATTCGCAAGTTTGTTGCAACTGAGAACCATCGGTGTGGATGGGGGGGAGTTGCAACTTGCTTGTAACTTAGCACTCGTCGGTGTGGAGGGGGTGGGGAAGTTGCAACTTGCTTGTAACCGAGCTCTAACGGGTCCCGGTTGCAAGTTGCTTGTTACCGCGTCCCCGTCAAGGGGGGAGAGGGGGGGAGGGCAGTTGTGTTGGAGATATGCCCTAGAGGCAATGATAAATGTAGTTATTATTATATCTTTGTGTTTATGATAAATGTTTACATTCATGCTATAATAGTATTAACAAGGAAACATTAATACTTGTGTGATTTGTAAACTTAATTTGAAGTCCCTAGTATAGCCTCTATACTTCACTAGCTTGTTGGTTGATTAATGATTGTGATTTCCCTATCATGAACATTGAGATGTTATCAACAACAAGATCATATCGTTAGGAGAATGATATGGTGGACATACTCCTATAGATAAGCGTAGCATAAAGATTAAGTCATTTCAATAGTTCAATTGCTATATGCTTTCTGATACATAGTAACCTAATTCCTTCGACCATGAGATCATGCATATCACCCTTACCGGATGGATGCTTTGATGACATCAAACACCACACCGTAACTGGGTGGCTATAAAGGTGGCATTGAGTGTTCGGAAAGTATTGGTTGAAACACATGGATCAAGAATGGGATTTGTCCATCCATATGACGGATAGATATACTCTGGGCCCTCTCGGTGGAATGTCATCCAATTAGCTTGCAAGCATGTGACTGGCTCACAAGGGATCACATATCACGGGAACGAGAAAAGAGTACTTATCGGTAGCGAGGTTGAACTAGGTATGCAGAGATACCGACGATCATAACCTCGGATAAGTAAACTATCGTGAGACAAAGGGAAATTGGTATCATATGTAAGTGGTTCATTCAATCGCAAAGTAATCGTAGAAATATGTGGGAGCCATATGAATTTCCAGATTCCTCTATTGGTTATTGTTCGGAGAAGTGTCTCGATCATGTCCGCATAATTCACGAACTGTAGGGAGACACGCTTAAGGATTCGACGTTGTTTTGAGTAGTTATGGTATTATGAGAAAGAGACCGAATGTTGTTCGGAGTCTCGGATGGGATCTGGGATATCACGAGGTGATCCGGAATGGTCCGGAGAATAAGATTCATATAAGGAAAGTCCCGTTTCGGAGTTCGGGAATGGTTCCGGTGTTTTCATCGGGAATGTTCTAGAAGGTTCCGGAATGTCCCAAGCACTGGGGGGAAGGGTACATGAATGTGTCATTACATATTGGAATGATTGCATCATGTACTAAGTGTTCGCTGTTCCAAATAAAGGATTAAATTGAATCCTAAAACTGAAAAGTCAAATGGCAGTTTGAAAGTCAAGCGCTAAAACAGAAACCGAGGAAACAAGCAAGAGGAGGTTGAAACCGGGAGGAGTCCCTCCTCTCCAAGCCGGCGCACCACCTAGGCCGAGTTGGGAGGGACTCCCTCTCCCCTTGGCCGCCTCCTCCACCTATAAGAGGAGGGGCCTCCTCCTCTAGACACACAAGTTCCTATCCTCTAATCTAAATCCTAGCCCTAGACTCCGGTTTAGAGCCGCTTTGGTTTAGAGCTTCTAATTTCCCTAGCCTTGGATTAGAGCCTTCTAATTGGTGTGTCTAAACCCTAGACCACTAATAGCTCTCTCATACTCCACCATACTCGCTCGGCTTGGCGAAGCCTGGATCTCCTCTACTTACGGTACCACGCCATGTCACGGGAATCGCGAGGAGAGTGCTACAACCTCCGCCGCTTTGGAACAAGGGAGAGGAAGGTCTTCGTCGAGTACCGAACGTGTGACCGATTGCGGAGGCGCTGCCGAACGCTTGCCGGAAGGATCGTCTACGCGATCTTGAGATCGGGAAGAGTACGACTACATCACCCACGAGAATCCGCTCTCGTTAAACACTTTGGAATATTCGATGGTAAGTTATTCCATCGACTCGTTGCTACAATCTAGTAGATAGATCTTGGCTTGTTTGTTTGTATGCGATAGAAATTTTTTGTTTTCCATGCTACGAAACCCTACAGTGGTATCAGAGCCGTGTCTATATGTAGATCATTGCCTGAGTAGAACACAATGGTCATTGTGGGCGTTGATGCTTTTATTGTCGATTGATTTTTGTGTACTTTGCATCTTGCGGTATGTTGGGATGAAGCGGCCCGGGCTAACCTTACATGACATCGTTCATGAGACTTGCTCCACGCTTGACATGCAACTTGTATTGCATAAGTGGCTTTATGGTGCTGTTTCTCCTAGCATAGTTAAGATCCAATTTACAACGGGTGATCAACAATGCTAGTATCAATGTTGTGGTTCTTGTTCGTAAGTTAGAACGACACTTATTGAAAGCCCCAAACCACGTAAAATATGCAAAGAAATTAGAGGCGTCTAACTTTGTTTTGCAGGGTGTCGATGATGTGATATAGCCATGATTGTGATTATATTTGATGTATGCAATGTTCCTTATTGTAAGTTGGCAACCGGCGAGAATATGGTTGTCTTTAATTTATGTTAAGACCCGCGTGTCTATTCAAAGTAGTTGTAATAGTTGAAGCCGGTGGACGACAACCATGGGGAAGCGTCATTGACCTTGATGCAATGCCGGTGATGATGGAGATCATGTTCGTGCTTGAAGATAGAGATCGGAAGCACAACGAAGAAAGGCCATATCATATCACATATTATTGAATTGCATGTGATGTTAATCCTTTATGCATCTTGTATTGCTTAGTAGACGACGGTAGCATTATAAGATGATCCCTCATGCACATGAATTTCAAATCATAAAGTGTGTACCCTTAGTTAGCACCGTTGCTAAAGCTTGTTGTTTCGAAGCACCACGTGATGATCGGGTGTGTTAGATTCTGCAAGTGTATACAACGTGAGCAAGCCAGATTTGCTCATGCGGAAACTAAGGTTTGATCTTGATGAGCCTAGCATGTACAGACATGGTCTCGGAACACGGATCACCGAAAGGTAAAGCATGAATCATATAGTAGATATGATGAACATGACGATTGTTCGCCATTGAAACTATATCAACTCTCATGATGATCGGTATTGATGTAGTGGATTTGGTTCGTGTGATCACTAAAACAATGTGAGGGATGTTGTTTTGAGTGGGAGTTCACCTAGTTTAATTTCATCATTAATTTGAACTCAATTTGTCATAAACTTAGTCTAAACTATTGCAAATATGTTGTAGATCAATGGCAGCCCCTACCATCAATTTTAATGCGTTCCTAGAGAAAGAAAAGTTGAAAAACAATGGAAGCAACTTCGCGGATTGGTTCCGCAATTTGAGGATTGTCCTCACGGTGGTAATTTGACCTATGTCTGGATGCACCGGTGACCCACTGCAATTGATGCTCCGATGAAGTAAAGAATGTTTACCTCGCTCGGAAGAATCAAGACTCCATAGTTCGATGTGCTATCTTGTATGGTTTGGACTCGGAGCTTCAGAAAAGGTTTGAAGAGTCAGACCCATATGATATTGTCGAGGATCTCAAATTGATTTTTGAGACTCATGCGGCAATTGAAAGCTATGAGGCTTCTGAAAAGTTCTTTAACTGCAAGATGGAAGAAGGCAGCCCCGTCAGTGAGCATGTGCTTAAGATGTCTGGGCACGCAAACAAACTTCAAAGCCTGGGTATAGTGATTCCTAATGCTTTGGGGATTTACCGTGTCCTCCAATCACTACCACCAAGTTACAAGAACTTTGTGATGAACTACAACATGCAGAACATGAACAAGACGTTGCCAGAACTCTTTGCCATGTTGAAATCTGCAGAAGTGGAGATAAAGAAAGAGCACCAAGTGTTGTTGGTCAATAAGACCACCAAATTCAAGAAAGGCAAGTCCAAGCAGAAGGGACACTTCAAGAAGGGTGGTAAGAAAGTTACCACGCCGGCGAAGAAGACCAAGGCTGGACCCAAGCCTGATACTGAGTGCTTTTACTGCAAGGGAGAAGGTCACTGGAAGCGGAATTGCCCAAAGTACTTGGCGGATTCAAGAACGGCAACATCAAGAAGAAAGGTATATCGATATACATGTTATTGATGTGTATCTCACTAGTACTCGTAGTAGTGCCCGGGTATTTGATCTTGGTTGGTTTCTCATATTTGTAACTCAAAGCGGTCTGCGAATAAACGGAAGCTAGCGAAGAACGAGGTGACGATGCGGCGTGGGAAGCGGATCAAAGGTTGATGTGATCGCGGTGACGCTACCCCTTCATCTACCATCGGGATTAGTTTTATACTTAAATAATTGTTATTTAGTGCCTGTGTTGAGCATGAACATTATATCGGGATCTTGTTTATTGCGAGACGGTTACTTGTTTAAGTCAGAGAATAATGGTTGTTCGATTTATATGAGTAATATGTTTTATGCACATGCACATTTGATAGATGGTCTATTCTTATTGAATCTCGATAGTGGAAATACACATATCAACAACATTGAGGCTAAACGTTTGAAATCAAGCGATAATTCGACCTATATGTGGCACTGTCGTCTTGGTCACATTGGATTGAAGCGTATGAAGAAACTCCATTCCGATCGACTTCTTGAATCACTTGATTTTGAATCACTTGAAAGATGCGAAGCATGTCTGATGGGAAAAATGACTAAGACTCCATTTTCTGGTATGATGGAGCGAGCTACGGACTTATTGGAAATCATACATACCGATGTGTGTGGACCAATGAGTGTAGCATCGCGCGGTGGTTATCGTTATGTTCTTACCTTCACGGATGACTTGAGTAGATATGGGTATATCTATTTCATGAAACATAAGTCTGAAACTTTCGAGAAGTTTAAGGAGTTTCAAAGTGAGGTAGAGAATCAATGTAACAAGAAGATTAAATTTCTACGTTCTGATCGTGGAGGTGAATATCTAAGTTACGAGTTTGGCGAGCATTTGAAGAAATGCGGAATACTTTCACAGTTGACACCGCCGGGAACACCACACAGAATGGTGTGTCCGAACGTCAATCGAACTCTCTTAGATATGGTTCATTCTATGATGTCACTTACATTTACCGCTATCATTTTGGGGTTATGCATTAGAAACACCGCATTCACTTTAAATAGGGCACCGCTAAACTGCTGAAACGACACCGTATGAATTATGGTTTGGGAAGAAACCTAAATTGTCGCTCCTTAAAGTTTGGGGATCTGAAGCCTATGTAAAGAAGTTACAGTAGGACAAGCTTGAACCCAAAGCGGAAAAATGCGTCTTCATAGGATACCCAAGGAAACTATTGGGTATACCTTCTATCATAGATCCAAGGCAAAATCTTCAAGGTTAAGAATGGATCCTTTCTAGAGAAGGAATTTCTCTCGAAAGAAGTGACTGGAAGGAAAGTAGAACTCGACGAGGTTGTCGAACCTTCTCTCGAAATTGCGAGTAGCGCAAAGACCCGGAAGAGGTTCCCGTGGTGCCTGCACCAATAAGAGAGGAAGCTAATGATGGTGATCATGAAACTTCGGTTGAAGTTGCTCTGAGCCTCGAGGTCAACGAGAACTACTACACTGCATTGGTATGATCCGTTATGAGTGTCATGTTGGTGGACAACACCGATGACCCCGAGACATATGAGGAAGCGATGATGAGCCCAGATTCCAATAAATGGCAAGAAGCCATGAAATACGAGATTGGATCCATGTACGAAAACCAAGTGTGGACTTTGGTGGACTTACCGGATGGCCGAAAGGCTGTCGAGAACAAATGGATTTTCAAGAAGAAAACAGATGCTGATGGTAATGTTACTGTCTATAAAGCTCGACTTGTCGCAAAAGGGTTTCGACAAATTCAAGGAGTTGACTACGATGAGACTTTCTCACCGGTAGAGAAGCTAAAGTCTGTGAGGATTATGTTAGCAATCGCTGCATATTATGATTATGAGATATGGCAGATGGATGTCAAAACAGCATTCCTCAATGGAGATATTGATGAAGAGTTGTATATGTGTAACACCCTCAGAATCGGACCTATGCAAGTTTGAGCAAAATTCGCCAAACCCGCATAGAAACGATTCAAAGGTGCCCACCAGGCACTTTCGTGCGGGTGGAAAACGAAGTAATAACATTACACAACAGTCCTCGATGGGACCCACGTAATGTATATAACTTGACTCAAAGAGTCAAGAATACAGATATAATATACAAAGATCCAAATCACCTTGAAAATGATAGAGCGTCCGACTACGGACAAGATGCAAATGGGGCTAAGAGCCACAAGAATAACCAATGGCGCCCATAACCCGCCTGTGCCAAGCCGGAAGGGTAACCCCGCTAACGACGCCGATCTCAAAACCGCTTAAACAAAAGGGGTGCCGACAAAGGGCAAAGGAAAAGAAGGAGCGTCAAGATCGAGGCCAAGACAGCGAGGCTAGAATTCGGCGGTCCTCGCCTACATAGGTATGGTGGACTGAAGCGGCAGCGGCAGCAGGCACTAAACAACCTATAGAGACTCGATACAACTGGCGGTTATCAGAGAGGGGTAAGAATGACCTATCCGGATCCAACCTGAAGCTAACACCAAACAAACCCATCCTGGTATTTCCCCCTCGAGACCAAACGAGGAAGTCAACCGAGGAACTCACACGGTTGGCAGTTTTACTTATTCGGTTATCGTTGCGGCAATTACTAGTCCAGTTAGATAATCGTCCTGATAAAATAAGCAGTGGGCACTTTTAGTTAACCATTCCGTGATAGTGGCAACACTTACTAGTCAAATACAATTAACATGAGATAACCCAAAACCCAGCAGTTGTTGGTACTTTTATTCAGACATTCCGTTGTAGTTGCATTACTTACTAATCAGGTACAATGGTCGCAAGCGACAACTCAAACAAGCAATTGTGGGCAGTATTATTTAGCCATTCCGTTATAGTGAAGCTCATTACTAGTAATTATAAAGTCAAATTTATAGCAATAAACTTTAGTTATGCTTGTCTATGATCGAGATACTGTGCTCCAAGTCGTCCATATCCGCGGACACGGCTTTCAGAAAGTTTTACCCGGCCGGGGTGCACCAATAGCAACACACGCTCGATCAACCTCGGAAAAACCAAATCAAAACCCAACGAGGCTTTCACGTTGAACAATCACAGATTCAGAAATATTTCAGGCCACCCTTGAAGTACACCATAGCGTAAGCAAGCTCGAGACGGACTCAAGGTTGTGGGGACGGTGAACGATCGGGAACCCAAAAGCTGGGCTTGTCGACATCAGCGGAATCGTGCCACGATCCTAAACAATACTGTGTGCTATCATCGCACAATTTAAATACATAAGTAGCATGGCATAAGTACAGGATCGTAAATAAAACCTCAAACTAGTTTGTGGCCCCAAGAAATAAGACTGAATCAAGCTCGCTCGGGGTCCCATATACCTCCCGGATGTGGATAGCGATAAATCAAAGAACAGTATCAAGTACTGGGGTCCTACGGGACACAAGTGGTTCGGAAACCAAATATTTTCTATCACCCACCGATGCCTCTGCTTATTCAATTTTAGTTGTTAAACAGGAATTAAAATGAGCGATAAGTAAAACTATGATCATCTCCAACAGCAACATGCGGCAATACCTCAACAAGCTGGCCTTTGAGCGACACGCATAGACTTGAGCAAGCGACTACGACGCGCAAGTCCAACTATCTACCAAACAACAGGGAATAGGGTGTGTCCAAGGCAATATAAGGCTGCAAGGGATATCACGGGTACGAAAACTAGAGCAACGCAACACAGATAGCAATAGACCAACAGGAGGGAATAAAGACTATAAAAGTAAGATAGGTAGAAAGGGGGAGATGCTCGCCTGAGAAACATTGTCGAAGGTTCAACCGAAGATCGGGGCGAAGCTCACACCAACTCAACGGCCCAATCCGCGAAGAAGCAAAACACTAGAATAAACACCGGATGCAATATTTAATACAACGGCAGAAGATCGGCATGATGCATGTATGATGCATGACATGGCAATGGTGCAATGCAATTAGGTCATATTAGGCGGAACCGGGGTCTCGACAATTAATAAAGTGGTTCAAGTTGTTTAGCTACCCTGCATTTTAAATGTTGTCTTAACAAGGCAGAATATATCACCGGTTCGCTACACAAGTTTAAATGAGGCCAATATAAGGCTAGATTTGTCCGCATATGGGCCCCATATTTAATTATTAGGTGAATCAGCATAAGGCCCCCAAACCAATGATATGCATGCGGAAATGACAATTTAAGATGCAACAAGTTATATAGATGGCATTTATAAAAATAGGGTTCGGGAAAAGGTTCACACATTAGGGGTCTCGACGATCTTGGGTTCTGGGGGTCGGGGTCGGTCTCAGGGTCCAGGGTTTGACGGAACGTTCTCGGCGGGCTCGTTCTCGAACATCGGAGGTAGGTCTTGGCATTCCGAAAGCAGGACTTGGTTCAGCGGTAGATCTTGTTGGTCCGTGAAGGCGTTCTCGAGGTCGATGGCGAACTTGTCCGGTAACGGGGTTCTTGGCGCGGCACCGGGCACGGATTCGATCTTTGGGTTCGGGGATCTCGGCGAACTTGGCGTGTCGAGGTGTGGTCTTCGGGTTCGTGACGAGGAACTTGCCGTGGCGTCGGGTCCAGGATCGGTCTTGGCATCCGAGATGAAGAGCTCGTCGTCCGGTGTCGAGGTCTTCGAGGAGCACCTTGCATATTCTTCAGCATCAAGCTGGTCTTCTTGGCCTTGCGGAGATACTCGTCCAACTCGTATGACGGAGGTCGCTGGAATCGGAGCATCGCCATGTGACCCATCTTCACAAAAAAATGCCAAAACAAGGCACAAGAGCAACCCCATCGGTACTAGAGGAAACTGCACTAGCATGAAACTACACGCACTGCAGGACGAAGAGACGGCCGCGAGCTCGGGGCCGGGCGCGACGAGAGGAGGGAACTGGCGACGGCGCAGCTCGCGAGGGAGCTTCGGCTCGGGCAGAGCCGGAGGCGCAGGGGCAAGGGGCGCCAAGGGCGGTTCCGAGGCGGCGAAGCACGGGGCTCGGGGTGTCGCAGCGGAGAGGAGCTCGAGGAGCGGGCGGGGTCGGCGTCGCCGTGGTCGCAGATTGAGGCGGTGGCTTGGGGAGCAGAGCCGAACGGGCGGGCGCCGGACGTGCAGAGAGGTAAGAGGCGGGCGGACCGGGCGAGGCGGTGAGGGCCGGGCGAGGCGGGGAGGCGGGCCGAGGAGGAGGCGGGCAGCCGTGGGCGTGCTCGGGGAGCCGGGCGGCCGGCGAGTGGGGGGCACGGAGGCGGTCCCGTGGTATCTGGCGGTGGATGCGGGGCTGGTCAGTGGAGCGGCCTGGTGAGAGGAGCGCCGGGCTGGGGAGAGACAGGGGTCGCCGGGCCGGAGCTTGAGGCGGGCAGGAGGCGGCGAGGTGGCGAGCCGGTCGGCAAGGCCCGTGGCGGGGAGCAGGTGAGGGCCGCGGGGCTGAGGCGGTCATGGAGGGTTGCGTGGAGGCAGGGAGGTTGAAGATGAGTGGAGGAGGGAGGTTGGGGGAACAGGCGGGCCACGGGTGGGTCCCGCATGGGGATCCCGAGGGCGTCTTGGGCAGTGTGTGCATGTCTTGTGTGTGCGGTTGGGTCTGGTGTGTGTGCTAGTGCGTGCGTGGTCTGTGTGGTGGAAGTGTGTGTGTGGGTGTGTGTGTCCCAGGTGGAGAGAGAGGAGAGAGAGGGGGCAGGTGGCAGATGGTGATAGGGTGAGGGAGAGAGGTGTGCTGATGTGGCGAGACTTGATTGGAGGGAGTGAGGGGGAGATAGGGGTGGGGAGGTTTTGGGTAGTGTAGGATTTAGAGGGCTGTTTTGGGGTGGACGTTTTAGTTTACGGGGTGGTCGTTCGAATTGTCGGCCCGTTCGACTTCCCCCACTAAAATAATTTAAATTTTATTTATTTTAAAACACGGCTTTCACAACCCGATAGCCGACAACAAAATAATTCCGGAGAACCGGTGTTTGGCGTTTGAAATAAAGACGGGGCGTTTTTAGAAAAACAAAACGGGCTTTGCGAACATAGTTTTATGCAAACAATGCATGATGATGACGATGCAATGCACAAATTCAACGCGATTTTCTAGTAGTGGTTTTGCGGGATGCCACAATTCGACACCACTAACAATGGATCTCGCCCTCGAGATCCGCCTCATGGTACCGGAAGGAAGGTCGGCGTTCTCCGTCTTCTCGCTTCGTGTAGATCCTCGCGACACCACTAACGAGGGTTCCTTCTTCATCTTGAAATCGGCGACACCACCAACAAAGGTTCGTTGTCCGTGATCGTCGAGGGAACATTCCGGAAACAAAAGGTCGTAGGTAGAGGCATCAACAAATAAAGCCACCTCTAATCTTCGATAGACGAGAGGACCGATGCATTCTCATCCACTTCAATGTACAAAAGCGAATAGAAAGGGTAGTCGGCATGGGGGCCAATCCATCACGCACCCAAACTATTACTCTGCACAATCAGTAGAAAAGAGTGCAACCATTCTCGGAATCAGACTGAAGATCTCGACAAGCGAGGTTCGGAACAACGGAGTGAGGCAGACTCTGCATCGGATCTGGCGTAGATGATGTCGTTGCGGCGAAAAACACCGGAAGGCGCATACAAGGAACAAAGAATGATAACACCGTAGACGGATTCCTCAGGCAGCTTGAACACCGGATGATAGAACACCGTTGACAAAGGAGGAAGCGAAACCCTGAAGGTACGACGGAAAACCCACCACGAGAAATCACGGACTCAAGAAAAGATAAGAGAGCAGGTTCAAAACACGTCGAGATAAGAGGAGAATAGCGGAGGGTAAGGAGTAAATCGGACCTAACCAGAACTATCCAACCGATTTTGCAAAATAATTTTGACACTCTACTTGACCGTTAGCTAGGTTATCCTACAGGCTGGACTTGTGGGGTATCGCAATCTGAGCTCGATACCACTCAGTAACACCCTCGAATCGGACCTATGCAAGTTTGAGCAAAATTCGCCAAACCCGCATAGAAACGATTCAAAGGTGCCACCAGCACTTTCGTGCGGTGTAAAGCGAAGTAATAACATTACACAGGTCCTCGATGGGACCCACAGAGCAGTATATATAACAATGACTCAAAGAGTCAAGAATACGAATATAATATACAAAGATCCAAATCACCTTGAAAATGATAGGCGTCCGACTACGGACAAGATGCAAATGGGGCTAAGAGCCACGAAGAATAACCAATGGCGTCCATAACCACCGAGCCAAGCCGGAAGGGTAACCACCTAACGACGTCGATCTCAAAACCTGCTTAAACAAAAGGGGTGCCGACAAAGGGCAAAGGAAAAGAAGGAGCGTCGATCTTGAGGCCAAGACAGCGAGACTAGAATTCGGCGGTCCTCGCCTACATAGGTATGGTGGACTGAAGCGGCAGCGACAACAGGCACTAAACAACCTATAGAGACTCGATACAACTGGCGGTTATCAGAGAGGGGTAAGAATGACCTATCCGTATCCAACCTGAAGCTAACACCAAACAACCCATCCTGGTATTTCCCCCTCGAGACCAAACGAGGAAGTCAACCGAGGAACTCACACGGTTGGCAGTTTTACTTATTCGGTTATCGTTGCGGCAATTACTAGTCCAGTTAGATAATCGTCCTGATAAAATAAGCAGTGGGCACTTTTAGTTAACCATTCCGTGATAGTGGCAACACTTACTAGTCAAATACAATTAACATGAGATAACCCAAAACCCAGCAGTTGTTGGTACTTTTATTCAGCCATTCCGTTGTAGTTGCATTACTTACTAATCAGGTACAATGGTCGCAAGAGACAACTCAAACAAGCAATTGTGGGCAGTATTATTTAGCCATTCCGTTATAGTGAAGCTGATTACTAGTCATTATAAAGTCAAATTTATAGCAATAAACTTTAGTTATGCTTGTCTATGATCGAGATACTGTGCTCCAAGTCGTCCATATCCGCGGACACGGCTTTCAGAAAGTTTTACCCGGCCGGGGTGCACCAATAGCAACACGCCGATCAACCTCGGAAAAACCAAATCAAAACCCAACGAGGCTTTCACGATGAACAATCACAGATTCAGAAATATTTCAGGCCACCTTGAAGTACACCATAAGAAGTAAGCAAGCTCGAGACGGACTCAAGGTTGTGGGGACGGCGTGAACGATCGGGAACCCAAAACTGGGCTTGTCGACACCGGAATCGTGCCACGATCCTAAAAGATACGATGTGCTATCCGTCGCACAATTTAAATACATAAGTAGCATGGCATAAGTATAGGATCGTAAATAAAACCTCAAACTAGTTTGTGGCCCCAAGAAATAAGATGAATCAAGCTCGCTGGGGTCCCATATACCTCCGGATGTGGATAGCGCGATAAATCAAAGAACAGTATCAAGTACTCGGGGTCCTACGGGACACAAGTGGGCGTTGAAACCAAATATTTTCTATCACCCACCGATGCCTGCTTATTCAATTTTAGTTGTTAAACAGAATTAAAATGAACGATAAGTAAAACTATGATCATCTCCAACAACATGCGGCAATACCTCAACAAGCTGGCAATCGAGCGACACGCAACAGCACTTGAGCAAGCGACTACGACGCGCAAGTCCAACTATCTACCAAACAACAGGGAATAGGGTGTGTCCAAGGCAATATAAGGCTGCAAGGGATATCACGGGTACGAAAACTAGAGCAACGCAATACAGATAGCAATAGACCAACAGGAGGGAATAAAGACTATAAAAGTAAGATAGGTAGAAAGGGGGAGATGCTCGCCTGAGAAACATTGTCGAAGGTTCAACCGAAGATCGGGGCGAAGCTCACACCAACTCAACGGCCCAATCCGCGAAGAAGCAAAACACTAGAATAAACACCGGATGCAATTTAATACAATGGCAGAAGATCGGCATGATGCATGTATGATGCATGACAAGGCAATGGTGCAATGCAATTAGGTCATATTAGGCGGAACCGGGGTCTCGACAATTAATAAAGTGGTTCAAGTTGTTTAGCTACCCTGCATTTTAAATGTTGTCTTAACAAGGCAGAATATATCACCGGTTCGCTACACAAGTTTAAATGAGGCCAATATAAGGCTAGATTTGTCCGCATATGGGCCCCATATTTAATTATTAGGTGAATCGGCATAAGGCCCCCAAACCAATGATATGCATGCGGAAATGACAATTTAAGATGCAACAAGTTATATAGATGGCATTTATAAAAATAGGGTTCGGGAAAAGGTTCACACATTAGGGGTCTCGACGATCTTGGGTTCTGGGGAAGTCGGTCTCGTGGTCCGAGGTTTGTGAACGTTCTCGGCGGGCTCGTTCTCGAACATCGGAGGTAGGTCTTGGCGTTCCGAAAGTAGGACTTGGTTCAGCGGTAGATCTTGTTGGTCCGTGAAGGCGTTCTCGAGGTCGATGGCGAACTTGTCCGTAGAACGGGTTCTTGGCGCGAGACCGCACGGATTCGATCTTGGGTTCGGGATCTCGCGAACTTGGCGTGTCGAGTGTGGTCTTGGGTTCGTGACGAGGAACTTGCCGTGGTGTCGGGTCAGATCGGTCTTAGCATCCGAGATGAAGAGCTCGTCGTCCGTGTCGAGGTCTTGAGGAGCACCTGCATATTCTTGACATCAATTGGTCTTCTTGGCCTTGCGGAGATACTCGTCCAACTCGTATGACGGAGGTCGCTGGAATCGAGCATCGCCAACGACCCATCTTCACAAAAACAATGCCAAAACAAGGCACAAGAGCAACCCCACGGTACTAGAGGAAACCTGCACTAATTGAAACTACACGCAACACGAGGGAAGAGACGGCCGCATGAGCTCGGGGCGGAGCGAGAGGAGGGCTGGCGTGGCCTTGAGCTCGTCGGAGGAGCTTGGCTCGGGGCAGAGCGGAGGAGGCGGGGCCGGGGCGGCCAGGGACAGTTCAGGCGGGCGGGAAGCCTGGGGCTCGGGGTGTCGTGGCGGGAGGAGCTCGAGGAGGCGGGGCGGGTGGGCGTCGCCCGGTTCGCAGAAGGCGGTGGCTTGCGGGAGCAGAGCCGAAGTGATGGCTTGACGCTGCAGGAGGTAGGGCGAGGCGAGCACGGACCGGCGAGGCGGTGAGGCAGCCCGGAGCTGAGGGAGGGCGGGCGGCGAGGAGGGCAGAGACGCTGCCGGGCGTGCTTTCGGGGCTGGCCGGGCGAGGTGGGGGCGAGAGGCGGTCCGGGAGGAATCTTGGCGGTGGATGCGGGCCGTGGGGTGTGGCTCAGGTGTGGGAGGGCGTCGGGCTGGGGAGAGCCAGCATGAGGCCGGAGCTTGAGGCGGGAGCGCGAGGTTCATGAGGTGGCGAGCTGGTCGGGCTTGAGGCCCAGCGGGGGCCATGGGAGCGCCTTGGCCGGAAGGCGATCATGGAGGGTTGCGTGGAGGCGGGCGCGGCAGGGGGGAGGTTGAAGATGAGTGGAGGAGAGGGAGGTTGGGGGAACAGGCGGGGCCACGGGGTGGGTCCCGCGTGGGGATCCCGAGGGGCTGCGTCTTGGTGGCGTGTGCATCTTGTGTGTGCGATTAGATGCAGTGTGTGTGCTAGTGCGTGCGTGGTCTGTGTGGTGGAAGTGTGTGTGTGGGTGTGTGTGTCCCAGGTGGAGAGAGAGGAGAGAGAGGGGGCAGGTGGCAGATGGTGATAGGGTGAGGGAGAGAGGTGTGCTGATGTGGCGAGACTTGATTGGAGGGAGTGAGGTGGAGATAGGGGTGGGTAGGTTTTCTGGGTAGCTTTAGGATTTAGAGGGGCTGTTTTGGGGTGGACCGTTTTAGTTTCTGGGGGTGGTCGTTCGGGTCGGTCGGCCCGTTCGACTGCCCCACTAAAATAATTTAAATTTTATTTATTTTAAAACACGGCTTTCACAACCCGATAGCCGACAACAAAATAATTCCGGAGAACCGGTGTTTGGCGTTTGAAATAAAGACGGGGCGTTTTTAGAAAAACAAAACGGGCTTTGCGAACATAGTTTTATGCAAACAATGCATGATGATGACGATGCAATGCACAAATTCAACGCGATTTTCTAGTAGTGGTTTTGCGGGATGCCACAATATGATGCAACCCAAAGGTTTTGTCGATCCTAAAAATGCTAACAAGGTATGCAAACTTCAACGGTCCATCTATGGATTGAAGCAAGCATCCCGAAGTTGGAATCAACGTTTTGATAAGGTGATCAATAGTTTTGGTTTTATACAAACTTATGGAGAAGCTTGTATTTACAAGAAAGTGAGTGGGAGCTCTGTAGCATTCTTAATACTATATGTGGATGACATATTGTTGATTGGGAATGATGTAGACCTTCTTAATAGTGTAAGGGAATATTTGAATAATAGTTTTTCAATGAAGGATCTTGGCGAAGCAGCTTACATATTAGGCATAAAGATTTATAGAGATAGATCGAAACGCCAAATATCATTGTCACAGAGTACATATTTGGACAAAGTTCTAAAGAGGTTTGGAATGGAAGAAAGCAAGAAAGGGTTCTTGCCCATGTTGCTAATCGACCTTGAGTAAAACTCAAAGTCCGACATCGGCGAAGATAGAGAAAGGATGAGTAAGACTCCTATGCCTCGACCATAGGATCTCTAATGTATGCCATGCTATGTACTAGACCCTACATTGCATATCTTGTTAGTTTAACTAGCAGATATCAAAGTGATCGAGTGGATCATTGGACAGCGGTCAAAAACATCCTTAAGTACTTGAGAAGAACTAAGGATATGGTTCTTTCTTATGGAGGTGATGAACAACTCGTTGTTAATGGTTACACCGATGCTAGTTGGAACACCGATCCAGATGATTCTAAATCACAATCTGGATACGTATTTATTTTGAATGGTGCGGCAGTTAGCTGGAGGAGTGCAAAGCAAAGCGTTGTGGCGAGATCTTCAACTGAATCGGAATACATGGCTGCTTCGGAGGCTTCACAAGAAGCGATATGGATGAAAGAGTTCATTACAGAGCTGGGTGTGGTTCCTAGTGCGCTGCACCCAATGTCTATCTACTGTGATAACATGGGCGCCATAGCCAATGCGCAAGAACCAATGTCACACAAGAAGCTGAAGCACATAAAGCTGCGTTTTCACGCTATTCGAGAACATATCTAGGATGGGGATATAAAGATTTGCAAAGTACACACAGATCTGAATGTGGCGGATCCGTTGACTAAACCTCTCCCGAGGGCAAAACATGACCAACACCAAACTTCCATGGGTGTTCGGTATATTACCATGTAATCTAGATTAGATGACTCTAGTGCAAGTGGGAGACTGTTGGAGATATGCCCTAGAGGCAATGATAAATGTAGTTATTATTATATCTTTGTGTGTTATGATAAATGTTTAAATTCATGCTATAATAGTATTAACAAGGAAACATTAATACTTGTGTGATTTGTAAACTTAATTTGAAGTCCCTAGTATAGCCTCTATACTTCACTAGCTTGTTGGTTGATTAATGATTGTGGTTTCCCTATCATGAACATTGAGATGTTATCAACAACAAGATCATATCGTTAGGAGAATGATATGGTGGACATACTCCTATAGATAAGCGTAGCATAAAGATCAAGTCATTTCAATAGTTCAATTGCTATATGCTTTCTGATATATAGTAACCTAATTCCTTCGACCATGAGATCATGCATATCACCTTTACGGATGGATGCTTTGATGACATCAAACACCACACCGTAATCGGGTGGCTATAAAGGTGGCATTGAGTGTTCGGAAAGTATTGGTTGAAACACATGGATCAAGAATGGGATTTGTCCATCCATATGACGGATAGATATACTACTGGGCCTCTCGGTGGAATGTCATCCAATTAGCTTGCAAGCATGTGGCTCACAAGGGATCACATATCACGGAGCGAGAAAAGAGTACTTATCGGTAGCGAGGTTGAACTAGGTATGCAGAGATACACGATCATAACCTCGGATAAGTAAACTATCGTGAGACAAAGGGAAATTGGTATCGTATGTAAGTGGTTCATTCGATCGCAAAGTAATCGTAGAAATATGTGGGAGCCATATGAATTTCCATTCCTCTATTGGTTATTGTTAGGAGAAGTGTCTCGATCATGTCCGCATAATTCACGAACCGTAGAGACACACTTAAGGATTCGACGTTGTTTTGAGTAGTTATGGTATTATGAGAAAGAGACCGAATGTTGTTGAGTCTCGGATGGGATCCGGATATCACGAGGTGATCCGGAATGGTGGGAGAATAAGATTCATATAAGGAAAGTCCCGTTTGAGTTCGGGAATGGTTCGGTGTTTTCATCAGAATGTTCTAGAAGGTTCGGAATGTCCAAAGACTCGGGGGAAGGGTACATGAATGTGTCAATACATATTGGAATGATTGCATCATGTACTAAATGTTCTCGCTGTTCCAAATAAAGGATTAAATTGAATCCTAAAACTGAAAAGTCAAATGGCCAGTTTGAAAGTCAAACGGCTAAAACAGGAAACTGAGGGAAACAAGCAAGAGGAGGTTGAAACCGACTCCCTCCTCTCCAAGCCGGCGCACCACCTAGGCCGAGTTGGGGAGGGACTCCCTCCTCCCTTGGCCGCCTCCCCCACCTATAAGAGGAGGGGCAGGGCCTCCTCCTCTAGACACACAAGTTCCTATCCTCTAATCTAAATCCTAGCCCTAGACTCCCGGTTTAGAGCCGCTTTGGTTTAGAGCTTCTAATTGCCCTAGCCTTCGGATTAGAGCCTTCTAATTGGTGTGTCTAAACCCTAGACCACTAATAGCTCTCTCATACTCCACCATACTCGCTCCGGCTTAAGGCGAAGCCTGGGATCTCCCTCTACTTAGGTACCACGCCGTTGTCTTTGCGGAATCGCGAGGAGAGTGCTACAACCTCCATTTTCTTTGGAACAAGGAGAGGAAGGTCTTGCCGAAAATCTTAGCGATGTGACCATTGCGGGGCTTCTTGAACGCCTTGCGGAAGGATCGTCTACGCGATCTTGAGATCGGGAAGAATCGACTACATCACCCGAGAATCCGCTCTCGTTAAACACTTTGGAATCTTCGAGGGTAAGTTATTCCATCGACTCGTTGCTACAATCTAGTAGATAGATCTTGGCTTGTTTGTTTGTATGCGATAGAAAATTTTTGTTTTCCATGCTACGAAACCCTACAAGTTGCATCTTGATTGCAACCGGGGGAAGGGGGACGCCATCGGAGGGCCAGTCGCAACTTGCTTGGAACCGAGGAGACGGGGACCAATTGAAACTTCATTGTAAACTAGGCACTTTCCCAGGGGAGGCCAATTGCAACTTGAATATAACCGGGGGACCTTGTTGAGTTTGAACATGTCGGCAGGAGGAGGCCAGTCGCAACTTGCTTGTAAAACTAGATGAATTTTTTTGTTTGCAACTACCGGTATTTTTTCTTTTTATTTTTTTATTTGTTTTGTTATTTGCGAAGTAAAGTATTTTTAAATTGTTTTTCCATTTATGTTGTTAGACTTCGGTCATACAAATTGTCGAAATAGGAGTCATGTATATTATGTTTATTTTTGACAAGAAAGAGGTGAACAAGGAAAGTGTCGTAAGGATACAATAATAGTTGCATAAAAGGAAAAAAATCATATTTCAATTTTATACGATGATATCTACGGTATAAACATTCATGATCTTTTTTTGGAAAATGTTTTTGTTTCATATTTTTATCATATTTAATAAGACAATATTCACCATAGAACTTTTTTATGCATATATCATGTGTGAGACCAAAATGTCAGTGGCCTTTTTACGACCGCGGAGGGTGGCTGGGAAGCGAGCTCGGTGGATGTCCCGATGATGACAACGACCGGCATGCGGGAGGTGTCCGAGACAGGCGCGCGGGCGGAGGGTGTGCAGGCGGAGCGCGACCTTTTCATCTCTTTCTGTATTTTATTCTTTTGTTTACCTCAATTCTTTTCTGAAAATGAAGTGATATGCAATTTTGCTTTCAAGTGAGCTCCATAGAAACATTATGTGCATATTTTACCATTTTTTTGGAAATAATCATGCTAAATAAGATGTTTAAAAAGGAATTTCCCATGTATTTTGAAAAAAATTGTACTCTTTCCAATTCAAATTAATTGAGAGAAGTTTATTTAGATTTGAATGTATCTAGTACTAAAATATGACTAAATTCATTCAAATCTAGACAAATTTAAGTAAATTAATTTAGAGAGAGTGGTATGTTTTTCACCTATAAATGGAGACAAGTTTTAGGCGTGGGACCGTATATATTGCTCGTCCTGTTTTTTAGGCCGTGTGTCCAATGTGTATACTGTTTCAAAAGTGAAGTGGGAGCAGATAGCTACGGAGACAGAGGAGAAAGAAGGAGGGACACGGAAGCGAGACGAGGAAGAGGACGCGATGGGCGCCGGAGCAGCGCCAGCGACAGGTGCGGCAGCATCGGTAGCGAGGAGCGAGGCTGCGCCAACCTCCATGGACGCGGCAAGGTCGACCCAAACGGGCGCATGTGTGGCGACCGCCAAGGGCGCGGCGGCGACTTCCGCGACAGCGCTCTGCTCCGACCTCCTCCAGCCGCGGCCGGGTAGCTCTCAGTTACAAGGTATGTGCTAATTCAATCTCACACGTATCCCCCATTTTCCCCATTTTCAAGATTCATTTTTGTGTGGAGAGATTGGTATGTATACCAAATACCGAGTCAAATTAACTCGCGAATGGATCTTATCGTTCATGATTTTATCCAAAGGAGAGTGTAGTAAGGGCGGGTTCATGAATTCGTTCTTGGATCTTATTGTTCTTCAGATTTGTAGAGTGCAGAAGCAGAACGGGTTCTATTTTCAGTTTCTGTACCTCTTGACTTGCATTCTGTTGCTGCACCTGCACCTGCATATGCAATGCACACTTTGACTTAGGGTATGACAAGTAGAATTCAGTACCTCTGTTGACACTTGTAAAGTTACATATAGTAACTTGATGGATTCAACAAATTACTAGCAATTGTTGATGTAAATTCAGTACCTTTGTTGTTTGCGGCTGTGTTCCAATTATATATTCACCATAGTTCTGCATTATTTCTGCATAGAATAACTACTTGAATTCAATGATTTTGCTGACCTGAAATCAACATTTGCAGAGAAAACAAATTCTCACGTGAATGGTTTAAGACAGAAAAGGAGATGGATTTACTAACCTTGGTAAGTAATTGAACTTCCTGTGTCCATAATTCTTGCAGAAATTAAAGAAGTTCGTTTAAATACCCCAATTATCTCCAGATCTCATCCAGCATTTCAGACTAACAAGCAGTATGAACAGATCTTGCGAAATATGGAGTTCAGACTAAGGAGTACAGGAGATTTAGTTGGCAGCGGGTCTTTCTTACCTGGGTACGTGCACGTTCCTCCATCAAACTGTCCTTCTCCCTCCTGCCTGGGATCCCTTTGACCGGACATGTTTTTCAAGTGATTCAATGGGTCCTTTTCATCGTGATTTTGTGTTTTGCTGCGAGGAGCGTGTAGTCAACGGCGTCGTGGAGAGACGAGGACGATGGAAACAAGGCAGAGTGGTTGGGGGTATAATTGTAATTTCATATGCTTTTTCTGAATTCTCCCTTGAGATATAAGACAAAAGCCCACAGAAACAGATACAAAACAGATACAGCCCGCAACAACACGCTGCCAGTCGTTGGGCTCAGAGAGGAACAAACAAACGCTGGGCTTATTTTTTCAATGACGTCACACGACTAAGACTGTCGTCTGATACCTAGGCGCGCCCTTTTTTAAAGGGCAAGTTGTCGCTTTTTATATTTTAAAAAGTACAAATGCACCTATGTTGTTATGAAACACGATCATATTAGACACACTATCACAATCAATCTGGCTACCCACACGAAGCACAAAATGTACAAGGAGACACCTTGACTCCTCGAGGTTGCCACAAAGTGTCATCGCCATCACTTCTTAGCGAGCCAACAACTCCGGCTTCACGAACAACTTCCCAAACAGAGCCTCACAGATGGCACTGAACTCCATGTCGGTCTATGCCAACAGTTGGCCACATATGCCAAGGATAGAGAGACTCGACTCTAACGACACGCTTCACAAGGGAATTATGCTAGACTTGCGTCAACTGAGTACTCTGCAGAGCCACCGACAAGGGTCATCGTCGCTGCCTAGACACACTCCACCGCAACTCCGACTACACAACAATACAACAAAGAAGAAGAACCCATCGAAAGAAGAAGAACCCATCGGACACGCCGAGAAGAACCGACTACCGAAGCCCAGCCTCGACCCAACCTCAACTCGACACATCATCTATGCCCAACTGCACACATGAACATTGCATAGCTACTTGGCACAAGCCCCCTTCTTCGAACTCATGATCGAGGCGACTCTGAGACGATGCCCCGAAGAAGGAAAGAGACACAATAGCGTCTCAATCTTCCGATTCCGGATATGAGTTTTCCCTTCCAAGTCAAGGTCGCAGGAGGAGGAGTGAGCACACCTCAATGACGATGCTTCCAGAGAAGTCTGTGGCACCCTTAGGCGCCACCATCGCCAGCTCCGTCCAAAACTGGAACAACGATTTCTCCCTGATGCTTAACACCTACAACTAGAAACAACCGCCCACGATCCACCACCAAGCACATCGAGGCACGCCGACCACACCCATGCCAAGGTCATCTCCACACCTTCAGGCCGAGCACACCAATGCAGGTACCGAAATCCTCACCGTTATCCACCATACTCACCGCCAACCGAAGCCGAAGGGCCAAATGCGGGTGTTGACCAGATCTGGTGCCTCCAACCACCACCAAGAGGACGGAGGCGGTAGCCGCCCAAACACCAGCCCACTGGAGCTCAAGGAAGCAGGAGGGGTCTTCCACACTTGACAATGCTAATACTTATTTTCCTTCGAAAAGCTGTACCTGTTGTAGATGACCATACTTTACATCCTCCTGTTTATGCATGAGCATGTTGCCTTGCCCAGCCTAACCCATCCACCCTCGGTAGAAACCCTAGATTTAGTGCCCCTTCTTACTCTCTCCCACCATTGTTTTCACATAGGAGTTGCGCTCCACTCCTACATCCTCTCCCTTGGCGATAAGGCTAAGGGGCGACAAATACGAGCCCATTGGCTCAATGGAAGAATATAGGGATGTGTGCTACCACACATGGATGCGTGGAAGAGGAACATGAGGTGGCACTTGTTGAACGTAGGGTGTCCGTAGAGGTCCAAAGGTTACTGAATCCGATGCCTCCACCATGGTGGCCGTCCTACTTTTGATGTTGACAACAAGGCCGCCATGGATGGCATGCCTGCCATGTCCCGTGCTCCGGAGCAGTGGCTCCGCGTTGCCGCTATGGAGAACAAGGGCGTCGAGGGAGTGACTGCCTCATCTATGGCGCCTTCTCCCCCAATGGAGCCGTTCATGGTGATCTTTATATCTCCCTCAACCAGGTCACCCTCACCAACTTGGGTTTATAAATATTTTGCTTAACAGAGTGGATATAGGTTAACAAAGAAGCTTCCATATATTCAGAAATCATAGTGGAAACAATAAAGTAGAACAATAAACAATAATAATGACTTTCAAGTTCCCTTACCAAACCAACCTACTAATAACACAACGCTCCCTGGCAACATCATCAAAAAATTATCTTGATGTCTCCAAAGTGCAGAAGATCTATTGTAGTACCTTTCAATAGAAAAGGTTGTCAAATCCACGAGGATCTGAAGGTATTGGTTAGCAAGTTCAATAACTATAATAAAAGATACTAAGGTTTTTGTGTTTTTGAGGTTTAAAGTTTGCAGAAAAGTAAGTTGTTGTAATGTAAATTGCAAGTAAGTAAATTCTCTTTTCAGAGAAAGCCCAATGCTCTATGCAGCAAGAAGATAATCTCAAGTATGTGTTCTTATATGTAACTAATGTTCTTGCGACATGGATTTACTTAGCGTAAATATTTCTACAACAACATGGTGAGCATTTTTTCAAGTTTAATTCTTGTTGGATAGAGCCTAAAATAGGCGCATCCATATACATGTGAAAATATGACTATAATGATTGGTCCTAAGGCCATTTACATGTGCAACAAAGGATTCATTAAGACATAAAAGTTCAACCACTACTTTACGTTCTAAGATCCCTGATCAAGAACCCCCTAATGCAACTCAAAGTCTCGGGAAACGGTTTCTGTCATTCCTTCCCTCCCTACTCTCTTTATTACACTAAAGTGCAGCCCTATGAGCCCATAAAGGTGAAGTAATATGTAGTCGATGTTCATATAGTACAATTACAGAACTACATACATGATTAAAACTTGACCAAATATTGATGCCATGAAATATACAAATCATAGCCAATTCATCCTATGCCCTCAGGAACATGGGGAACTACTCACAACAGTGAACCATGATATCGATAAGTGGCATATGGAATACTACACAATCTGAAAGTATAACTTCACTACAAAATAATGACAAGTTGCCAAGCATAATCATGCACACATCACTAGAAAAATATCCAAGGTTCAATCTACCAAAAATTATGTGGGGAATTATGTCGATCTTGAGATGGAGATGGTTCTAATGTTGGGGATGATGAATATGGTGATGGAGAGTCTCCCCTATAAAAAGGAGTGGTGGTGACAATTGCATTGATTTGCCCTCTCCGGAGGCCTCAGAGCAGCAGGATCTACCATCTCCCAGAGTAGGAGAAGACATTTTCCTCCACCACCCCCTCTATAAATCTTGGGAAAATTATGGCCTAGGTTTTCTGCCGAGACAAGAGAGTGCTAAAAAGAGGGAGACGAGATGACGCTCGAGGCCCAAATGGGCCTAGGTGGCACGACCTAGTAAGGTGGCCACACCACCTGGGATCATTTGGCCCTCGTGGCTCCCCTCCCATGGTTCTAGTGCCATAGGTCCTTCTCCCGATGAAAAACTTCCGTTATATTTTTCCCTGAATTAATTAGTGTCCAGAAGGGACTTTGTAGTAAAATCCCGTAAATCATCTAAAAATGCATAAACAATGGTGAATTGATGCAAATAACAATATAAAATAGATCTACATGTGGATATTATGATGATACAAAATGCAAGTATCACTAAGGCGCACGAGCTTAGGAACCTTGACCAAAAAGGGTGGCACAGGAGGTTGCACTGGTGGAGGAAAGGTGGATGGTGGCGGCGATCTAGAGGGTGGCTGGGCTTGGGGTGGCGAGGAGAACCAGGGGGCTAGGGCAAAGCTCAACCCATGCACGCGAGGACGACAACAACGACACGAGCTTGCAAGGGTGGGCGACGAGCGGAAGCACACGCAGGCTGCTCAATAGAACGCAGCGGTGCTATAGTAAACAACGAGACCTTGTCTAGGAGGACACCATGGACCAAAGGAATTTCTTGCTCTTTTTTAGGATATTGGTGAGAGGCTTTGTGATATTTTAGAAGTTTTGGATGAATTGGCGGTAATAACTAGCCAAACCGAGGAAGCTCCAGACTTCTTTGCTTTAAAGTCTCTAGGTTGACAGCAATGCCTTTAGCAGATAGGACATGGACAAGGCAGGTGACTTGAGGAAGCTAGAATTCACACTTGAAAATTTTATCATAGAGGTGATGATAAAGAAGTTTAGTGAAAACAAGATGTAGATGTTCAATATGCTCCTCTTTGATTTTGGAGTAGAGGAGGATATCTTCGAGATATACAAGGAAAAACTTGTCGAGGTATTTCATGAAGACAGAGTTCATGAGACGAAGAATGTTGGAGGAGCATTGGTTAGACTAAAGGACATTACCACAGCGAGTAGTGAACACTGTTTTAGGAACATCTTCTTTGCAGAATTTGATTTAGTGATAACCTCTTATATATCAAGTCCAACTTTGAGAATACATCAGCATTGGATCTAGCTGATGAGTGCATATTTGAAGCATTTTTACTTAATATTTTTTGCATTTATTGCAGTAGGATTTTGGTATTTTACCGCACTCACGCACACCTTTTATGCTTTTTAGCATGATCCTAAAATACTAAGTCAATAAAGAACATATCAATAAGAAATGTCATATTATGTGTTAATATGATATTTTGACATGATAAAAGTCAACTATATGAATTTCCATGCAACTGGGCAAAAGGAGGACGCAAGAAGAGACACTAGGGGCCATAACCAGCATCAGTATGGGGGAAGCCCGCCATATTGCGCACCCATACTGACCTCCAGCAGCTTCACCTTGTCGAATACTTTCACCTCGCGTAGATGGATCTGATATCCGACATTCACGGACATCGTAAACACCGAAACTCCACCATTGGAAGGGATTTATCGGAGGAACTTGCACAAAGGCATCATCCCTACTACTACACATATCATTGGAGGACAAGGCATTCATCCCCTTCATCATCAACTGCCGCATCTCCATCACCAACATCATTCCCATCTCATTCACCTTCATTACTTATAACTCCAATTACTATTGTGGATATGTACTCGAATTCCTCCATATACTGGCATTCCATACATATGATTATGATGATGTTGTTAACTGTCTCCATGTGTGAGTAGTTTACCTTGTTCTCGAGGGGATGGAGAAACCCTAACAATATTAGAATATGAAATGAAGAAGATCTATAACTTTTTTCTATGCTTATATGTTAGTTTTCTCTCTAGATATTATGTGACGTCGACCACATAATATCTGAGGGCTAGAGAGGAAACTACCCTTCGAAGTATGATATTGCATATGACGTGAAGTGACATACCATGCTCGGAGCTCTACCATATGGACAAGGGGGATAAGTAGAGATTCACTAAGCTCATATCAATATCCACGTGGCAACCTTTAATTGTAATGGATCAATAGGTGGTTGCCGAAGATCGTTTAGGTGGGTATTTAGAGATGTGAGGGAACATCTTATTATGGAGCTCTACCCACACATGTCATAACAAAATACATAGATTTATCCTAATCATAATTAATATTGATGCTAGTGGTGGAACCTAAATCCTTGAGAACATTTCGCCTTACTAAATTTCTATTACAATTCTCATTGCACTCATTTACTTCATTGCATTCTTTACTCTTTTGCAAACAAACAACTCTTTCAAAACACCATTACTTGTGATCAAGGGAAGCTACTAAGTATCCTTTTATAGATAGTGACGAGGGGCATTAAGACCCTAACCAAATAACTCTTTGTGGTTCGGTACTCTTACTTATAAAACTAGCTATAGTTGATATATGCACTTGTAGTCATCACTAGCCACAAGTTCTGAAATGGGACAAAGAAGTCAGTTATACCTTTTTGCTTTCGTATGTCCTTGTATCCTAAGTCGGGCTGAGATCCAAAGTGGAGATCAGTGGATGGGAGCCTGTGACGTACCTATCCCGTGTTCTAGGGTAGCGACTTAGCATATTAGAAGGGATGGTAATGGAGCGTAGGTCTTGTGACCGAAACTCGTTACAACGGGTGGACTGCGGGGTCCTATCAAAGGCCAGTGATTGTCTTGGATCTTAAATGAGCCTCTGACCAAGGAAGTTTGAATGGGAAGGTATACCCTATTATGCACTCAAGCTTAAGATCATTTGTGGAAAAGTAGTGCCTCTCTCGACGCTCGACGGTTTATGAAACATGACATGTTACTCACTATCATGGGAAAAGATTGCTAACGCAGCGGGATTCCGTGAAATCCTGTACAGCCGTGAAGGCTAACAAACACAGTTTTTGAAAGACTAAAAAATACCTTATCCAAAAACCTGATTTCGAAAACTAAGCATAGGCCCAGGATTATTATCCATGACTTTAGATTGAGAATGAGACAACCAAAATAGAACTTGTTGAGTACACTCATACTCAATCTATACTTCTTAAACCCTTGCTTAGGTACCATGAAGACAGAAGACACAACTACTGCAGAAGACATCACCAAAGAGGAGGTTTATTATGATGGACCTAACCTCTTGGGAGGAATTGAAGACATAGATTACAGAATAGAATTTGGAACATAGGAAAAAAGCGTAGAATTAGAATAATAGTTTTGCACGTATAAGATAGCCGGGCTGAGGAACCTATACCATACAAATAACGTTCCAACGCTCAGAATGGTGCTTAGCTTAAAAGTTCCATTATATCTCAAGCTAGCATTTTTAAATTGGGATTTCTATTTTCGTGCCATTTGTTCCTTAGTTATACTCACTTTTCCCCATCTACTTAACTTTTACTCACTTTTGACCATCTCCTACGAAACTCTCACACGGTCTGAAACATGGTGTCCGTCAGCCTTGCCGTTACATGCTAACAAGTGGGGCCGTATTTAGTCGGGTCCCATAGTGGACCCTCGCCATTATGGGCTGACAAGTGGGGCCGCATTTCTTTGAGTCCCATAGTGGACCCTTGCCGTTACATGCTAACTGTCAACACCCGAATTTTTAATTCCAGATGCCTGTTATGCCATACCTCGCAATCCCAGGATTACCATTTTTGCGAGACATAACAGATTGATACCATAGTTCATAATCCATTACAATCCGTAATAAAGGTCTTACAAATAAAGGATCTCATGATTCAGTCTTAATACAATCAACGCAGCGGAATAATATAATAACGGTAACGTGGACGAAGCTCCATCTTCATGGTCACATGAAATACTGACGATGGGAGATGATCCTAGTTGTCGTAGACTTCCTGTTGTCCATAATCCTGGTAGTCCTCCTCATAGTCTGGCCACGGGAATTGCCAAGGACAAATCCATGAGTACTCTTTAAGTACTCGCAAACTATCACTAACAAGTAAAGAGGTTTCAAATAGGAATCCTAAGCTCTAGGTTGTTTTGCAAAAATCCGGTTTACCTTAACTGAGTTCAGAAGCAAAGAAAATTAATCTAAGATTTTATGACACCTAAGTGGGAACTTAGTTTTCATGTTCACAACCCTGTTGTGGTCAAGTTAAAGTCATGATTCATTTTACAAGTCATTTTAAAAACATCTGACGACGGAACAATATGGCCACTCCAACTGTTCATAACCGCGGACGCGTCTATTCGAATAGTTTGACGCTCTGCAGAGGTGGTACACTTTCACCACAACATTCGATACATCCGTCAGGAACAATCCTAAATTAACATACTCAATATGCGGATAATCAATCCTAACCTTTCAATTGCACACCCTAGTATAGGCACCTCTCCTATGAGTTTGGCCTCCCAATCATGACCATCTGTCATCTTGGGAACTGCACAGGTGGTCAATTATCACGAGGAAGCCTCAGCTCAAACCTCGGCCGCAAGGGAACCCATACTAAGGTATATAAGCTTCCAGTCAAGACCTATCCAAATTCGGGTATTGTGGTTGTACGGTAAAATTGGAATGGTGTCACATCCGAACAATTTTATAAAAAGGCTAAGGCTCATGCCTCAATATTTTCATCATCAAAAATCATCTGGTCCTCATAGCACAATTCAAAACATCTCATTAGAATGAATCATCATTCTAAGGTTTTCATAATCCTTTTCACCAAGTATTTCCATCTAAAGTGATCAAGTTTTATGCTTAGCACTAGCCACTAAAGTTGGGGGTAAACACTAATGAGTGGTTATAATCAAGTGTGACTTGTCTAAGTCTAATCTCAGGCCTCAGGATGACATCTAATTCTATCTAACTTAGGCCAAGTTTTATGCTCCTTATGGTACCTCTAAAATCTTTCCAAAATTCACAAGCACTAACTAGAAGTAAATAAAGAACTTTGATAAATAAATAAAATAATCAAGCTTGCAAGTAAAACTAGGATTTGGTATAATCAGGTGGTATAATCACATGTGCTTAAGGCATATAGTTTACATAGTTATCATTCAAGTGTTAGCTTGCAAAGTTCTAGCTTGCCTTGTGCAGTGTAGTGGTCGAAGTTCTCCTCTGCTTCCTCTTCGTAGTAGTCTCCTTCCTCTTCGTATCCTTGGTCGGTACTAGCGTCTAGAAATAAATACGAAGTACACAATCACCAAACAATACTTAACTACTTATATTTAGCACACAAAGGTTCACACTAGATGATCTAGCATCATCACAATCATCACAAGAATTAAGGCAATAGTCTTATTTCTTTTATTTTAGAAAAGTAATTTCTACTCATTGAAAAACTACTTAAGATTTAATATTCTCTAATTAAAACATGGGATCCTGTTGACACATGTCATCACCACATATTTTAATACTTGGGCATATGATTTAAAGTGGTGTCACAATTTAATAATGTTTAACCTTATTATTTTAATTAATTAAAGTGAATAGAAATGCCTATGGGTCATTCTTTTATTACTAGTCCATTATTACTGTAAGTAAACTTAGATATTTTTATATATTCAGAAAGGTCTTGTCAAATGTGATTTTTGAGAGTTGGAATCAACTCAAAAGCATTTATGGTTGATTTTTGAAAAATATTTGAATGCGGAAAAGTCTTTGCCTTGTTATTTTTACTATAGGTGATCCATAATTTCAAATGGTTTGAATCCAACGGGCTTGGATTAAGAATTTCCATACCTTTTTAAAAAAATTGGTTTCATGGTATTTGGTTCAGTAAAACTCTCTAGATTCATTTTTGAATTAACAGACAGAACTAGATTTGAAACTAAATAGATAAATATAAATTCAAAGTACTAGGTCGCGCGGGAGAGCTAGTTGGGCCGGCCCACTGCGCACAGCTTGCGCGGGCTGGTTAAGTGGTGTCCCCATGCGTCAGTGAGACGGGGGTTGGCGAAGGGGTACGGGGCGATTACGACCGTATGATTAGACTAAGGATCAATGGCTCACGACCATCGTCCTCGTCGAACAGAACACGACAGGGGCTAACCCTAGCATGCCTAGTGGGGGTCTGGGGCGGCTCACCAGGGCTCAGGCGATGGTAGGTGATGGGGGCGAATGAAGAATTCGACAGCGGTGGTTCTCCTGGTACTGGCAACTCCTCCTGGGGTGGGTCCAATCGACGGCGCCCTTCTCCTCCAGCAGCGGCAGGCTCCGGCGAAATTACGGCGAGGGAGAGCCCGCCTTGCTCCGGGAAGAGGTGGAAAGGATCAGTGAGAGGTGGAGAGTGAACTGGTGTGAAAAAAACGAGCGGGGGAGACCTACTTTTATAGGCGAGTGAGAGAGGCCAAGCGGCATGGGAAGTGCTCGTCGGGGTCGGGGTTACAACGAGCTACAGACATGGCTAAGGCTAGGGGACGGTGCACGGACTCTTGGCGGTGCTAAACGGCTTGATGGAGCGGCAAGGGACGATGCGGTTTGGTCAGAATGCGCTGGTGCTCTGAGCGGCACCGACAACGTTTTTGACGACGAGCAGGCGCTCCTGGTCACGCGGCGGTGACCATGCACGTCTAGTGGTCTCCTGGGACGCTGGTGATCGCAGGAACAGGCGGCGAAGGGGAGGCGTGGTCTGTTCAAGCATTTCAAGTGCGACGAGCTGGCGCGCTCTGGACATGGCAGAGACAAACTGGGCCCGTGTGTTCTTGGTGGTCCACTGCTTGTCAAGGCTCGAGGGTTGGACATGGGGTGGTGATGGACGGTGGCATGCCTCCTGGACATGGTGGCTAGGCACGGCGATGGCTGGTTCTAGCTTGCCATGGTTGGCTGGCCAGGGTTGGATCGGGCATGCACGACATGGTGCATTTGTAGGGTCTAGGCTGGTTTAATACACTGGTTGTCACTGGGAGAGACAATGATGATCAATGGGGAACAAGGTTTGGAAAGATTACTGCTCAAAACAGTGAAGTTTAGCAGAATTTGGTTTGTGTCTCCAGGTGTTTGATGAAATGGGCGCAAGAAATTTATATTTGAATTTTTGGATGAAACTTGGTGGTTGCAATGGTCACATACTAGGGAGTATCTGGTTGATTGGATTTGTCGAGGTGAACTGGTTTGGTTGGGTTTTGAGAAATGATGATCTTACCATATGAACTAGATTCAATTTTTAAATGTCATTTGAATAGGGTTGCCAAATGTTTCTGTGGGTTTGCAAGGTCATTTGAACTAGCACCAAAATCTACACATAAAATAATAGCACCAAATTCACATTCAAATAATCAAGCAAAAATATATAGGAATGCATGCAAATGCAATGGAATGAATTTTCTACACTAAAATATTCAAACCAAACAGTACTGAACACAAAACCACCTATTTATAGTCTAAATAAACTTAAATTTTCTTTAAAATCATTTTCTAAATAATTTCTATAGCCAAAATAAGCTTATATTTTATTGTGCAAATAAACCTAATTTTACAGAAGCAAACTACAAATTTAAGCACACAGTAGTGTATGATTTATTTTTCTGAATCCAATGATATATTATTTGCAATTTTTGGATAAGCAGAACAAAAGTTATGATTTTTACAAGTTTAAATCTCTAATAGATTCAAAAACAGATTTTAAATCAAAATCTCAGACACGTGGCTATGTCTGATTGGCCCTTACCGCTTTGCGCGATGGGCCAACATGGGCCATAGGATTTAAGTTAGATCCTGTGTCTCAGATCTAAGCGTACCCCTTCGTTAAGTGATCTAATCAGATCCACTAGATTTAGATCTAACTGCGCTGGTTGCTTTGACCAAAGACTAGCGGCGCGCGTGGCTACAACACTGGTGGAGCGACTGGAGGTGGTGTTCCAGCAATTGCAGAGGGGGATAGGGGCTGCGCTGTGGCTTACCAGCGTCGCTAGGTCGCGAGGATGCTCAACGTGGCTTTGGCTTAGACGGGGGTGAGCTGCTGTGGTCGCTGGGGCTCGTTGGAGTTGCGAGCAGAGACAGTTTCGTGCGGACGGCGACGAAGACGACGAACTAGGCCACCCTAGCACAAACCAGAAGCATCAGCATGTGCACAAGGACCAGGCGAACATCATTGTTTGAACTAGAGGTCAGGGGGTGGTCGCATATTACCAGAACTACTCGCCGGAGACGAGGGTGACATCATGTGTTCACAACGCTTGATAGAGCCGACGTTCTGGGGCAGTACAAGGCGAACCAAAGGCACAGTAAGCTTCGCAAGGACAAGGGAAGCACAATAGTATGAACGAGAGGGGGCGGGGTAGACGGTGCTCACCGGAATACCTCGTCGGAGTTCGTCGAACAGCGGTGTTTCGAGCTCAAATGCGCGCCGCCTAGTGGGGTTTTGGCGAGGGAAGTTGGGGGAAATGACCGCGGTGTGGAGGGGTTTAAGTAGCCAGCGGGGGCGAGGGAATCATGCGGAGGATCAATGGAAATTAATCCCAAAATCAATGCGACGTTGATGGGGGAGGAAATGAGCGGCAACATCTGCTTGAGGTGTGGAAAACGATTTGGTAGCCGCAGGCCCTGGCGATGTCGTGAGGTAAAGCGGCGTGGGTGAGAGAGAGGGGAGAGGGGAAAATGGACCGGGTGGGATGTTGGGCCACTTCTGGCTCTGGGCTGAATAGCTGGCGCTTGTTTTTTATTTTTCCTTTTTGTTTTTGTTTTTCTATTTGATTTTTCAGGAATGGTTTTGAAGCCCTTTTCAAACTTGTTTGAATTCAAATCTTTTCTGGATTTTTGGGTGTGAACCTTACACTCAAATGTGTGTCAAACACTTCTGTTTAATCAAATGCACTTTGATCCTTTGAAAATAAAATAAAACCATGCCTTAATGATATATAAATAATAGGCATAAAGTTTGTTTTATTTGGAGTTTTGATTTGAATTTTTTTTGTAGGTCATGAATGCTATCAACACATGAATGCAATGCATGCCTTTGTAATTCATGAATTTTGGGATGTTATACAACAGCTTGATGGCGCGGCAAGGGGCGGTGCGGTTTGGTCGGAACACGCTGGTGCTCTGAGCGGCACTGACGATGTTTTTGACGATGCATAGGTGCTCCTGGTCGCGCAACGGCGTACGGGCATGTCTAGTGGTCTCCTGGGACGGTGGTGATCGTAGGCATGAGCGGCGAAGGCGAGGCGCGGTCTGTGCGAGCGTGCCAAGCGCTGCAAGCTGGCGCTCTCTAGACATGGCAGAGACAAACTGGGCGCGTCTGTTCTTTGTGGTCCACTGCTTGTCAAGGATCGAGAGCTGGACAGGGGGTGGCGGTGGACGGTGGCGTGCCTCCTGGACATGGTGGCTAGGCGCGGCGATGGCTGGTACTAGCTTGCCATGGTCGACTGGCCAGGGTTGGCTCGGGCATGCACGACATGGTGCATTGGTAGGGGTCTAGGCTGGTTTAATACACTAGTTGTCACTGGGGGAGACAAGTATGATCAGTGGGGAACAAGGTTTGGAAAGATTACTACTCAAAATTGTTAAGTTTGCAGAATTTGGTTTGTGTCTCCAGGTGTTTGATGGAATGGCCGCAAGAAATTTATATTTGAATTTTTGGATAAAACTTGGTGGTTGCAATGGTCACATACTAGGGAGTATTTGGTTGATTGGATTTGTCAAGGTGAACTGATTTGGTTAGGTTTTGAGAAATGGTGATCTTACCGTATGAACTACATTCAATTTTTAAATGTCATTTGAATAGGGTTGCCAAATATTTCTGTGGGTTTGAAAGGTGGGCTTGGGTTCACTTTTACTTGGTCTTGCAAGGGGTGAAAATAATTGGATTTGTTTCTCTTAGAAATCTTGGACTAGAAACACTCAAAGTGGTCTAGTGAACAAGATTGACAAAAATGACCATTTGCTTATATATCTTATTTTTGAATTTCTCTTCAATCGATTCTGCTTGGAAATGATTTAGGTGATGTTGTTTTCATCTTTAAACTAATCCTTGCCATTCATAACAATCACAAGTCCATACAAGCATTCATGCATTTGATATTAATAAAAGTTTTTATTTACCCTAAATTTGAGTGATTAGAATTGATAACCTTGCTTAATATTTTTGGGATGTTACAAACCTTACCTCCTTAAACAAAATCTCGTCCCGAGATTTGATCAAAAGAAAACTAGGATTTAAAGAGATCTGCAAACTCCGTCCTAATGTAGTCTTCTCGCTCCCAGGTAGCTTCTTCTTCGGTATGGTTACTCCACTGGATCCTGAGAAACTTGATACTCTGGGTCTTGGTGGTTATGAAAGCTTCCTCCAAAATACGGATGGATATTTCGGGATAGATTAGGTCATCATTTATCTCTATGGTCCTGTGATCAATAGTCTTGAAAACTTCGATCTTCTCCGGGACTTCTAGGCATTTGTAAAGTAACGAGATATGAAACACATTATGCACAACTGACATCTCCTCTGGTAGTTCCAGTTGATACGATACTTCTCCTCGACGATTCAGAATCTTGAAGGGTCCGATATATCTGGGGGCTAACTTTCCTTTGAGCTAGAAACGTTGCATTCCTTTCAAGGGTGATACTTTGAGATACACAAAATCTCCAATATTGAAGGCTATGTCTCGACGTCTCTTGTCGGCATAAATCTTCTGTCTGGATTGGGCGGTCTTGAGGTGCTCACGGATCTTGTGAACTTTATATTTGGCTTCTCGTAGGATGTCGGGTCCGAAAATGTGACTCTCTCCTACTTCCGACCAGTTCAAAGGGGTATGACACTTCCTTCCATACATGAATTCAAATGGGGCCATTTGCAAACTGGCTTGGTAACTGTTGTTGTATGAAAATTCTGCGAAAGGCAGACAGTCTTCCCATTTAGATCCATATTCTAACACACAGGATCTCAACATATCTTCAAGTATTTGGTTTACTCGCTCGGGTGATAAGCTGTACCAAAATCCAGTCGGGTTCCTAATCCTTCTTGGACTTTCTTCCAAAACCTCGAGGTAAACTGAGTTCCTCGATCCGACACAATGTTCTTGGGGACTCCATGCAAACTGACTATTCTAGCAATGTACAACTCTGCTAGTTTCGAACTCTGGTAAGAGGTCTTGACTTGTAACAAATTGGCTACTTTGGACAGTCTATCTACTATGACCCAAATAGAGTCATTTCTCCTACTAGATGTAGGCAAACCGGTGATCAAATCCATTCCAACTGAATCCCATTTCCATTCCAGAATCTGCAATGGTTGTAACAGTCCTGCGGGTCTCTGATGTCCCACCTTGACTCTCTGACAAATATCACACTTGGCTATGTATCTTCCAATTTCTCTCTTCATCTTATGCCACCAAAATTGATCCTTCAAATCCTGATACATCTTTGTTCCTCCGGGGTGGATAGAATAAAGAGTATCATGGGCTTCTTTCAAAATATCTTGTTTCAATTCTGAATCTGCTGGCACACAAATACGTCCTTTGTACCACACAACTCCTTCGCCATCTTCGGTGAATTCGGGTACCTTTCCTGTACCGATACGACATTTTATTCCGTCGATACTAGCATTTCCTTTCTGCACCTCCTTGATCTGACTGATCAAAGTGGGTTGAAGTTCTATGCTAGCCAAAAATCCTTCGCTTACTAGCTCTATTCTGAAATCTTCCAACTCCTTATGCAAACTTGGTTGCTCCTTTAGAATCATGGAGTTCAAGCGACATGGAAATCTGCTAAGGGCATCTGCTACCACATTGGCTTTATCGGGGTGATAGTGAATGTCAAGATCATAGTCCTTGATTAGATCTATCCATCTCCTTTGCCTCATATTCAGCTCCTTCTGGGTGAAAATATATTTCAGACTCTTGTGATCCGGATAAATTTCACAACGATTTCCCATGAGGTAATGCCGCCATGTCTTCAAGGCTAAAACTATGGCTGCTAATTCGAGGTCATGGGTAGGATAATTCTGCTCATGTTGCTTCAGTTGTCAGGATAGATATGATATTAATTTGCCTTCTTGCATTAGCACACATCTGAGACCGATATTGGATGCGTCACAAAACACATCAAAAGGCTTCGTAATATCCGTCATAATCAAGATTGGGGATGAGATCAATCTCTTCTTAAGTTCTTGAAAACTCGCTTCACATTTGTCCGTCCATTCAAACTTATTATCTTTCTTTAAAAATTGGGTCATGGGTCTTGCGATGCTCGAGAATCCTTCTACGAACTTGCGGTAGTATCCCGCTAATCCGAGAAATGCACGAACTTGGGTTTGGGTTGTTGGGGCTTGCCATTATTCAACATCCTTAACCTTGGCGGGGTCAACAGCAATTCCTCTGACCGACACGATATGTCCAAGGAATCCTACTTCTTGTAACCAGAATTCACATTTGCTAAACTTGGCATACAACTGATGCTCCCTAAGGGTTCCAAGGATGGTCCTCAGGTGTAGCTCATGTTCTTCTTCTAATTTGGAATAGATTAGAATGTAATCAATGAAAACAACGAAAAACTTATCCAGGAAGTCCATAAAAATTTTATTCATGAGGTTCATGAAATAAGCGGGGGCATTGGTTAATCCAAAAGACATGACAGTGTACTCACACAATCCATATTTGGTAGTAAAGGCAGTCTTTGGAATATCCTCTGCGCGAATCTTGAGTTGATGATAACCAGTTCTAAGATCAATCTTAGAAAACACTTTGGCACCGGTCAAATGGTCGAACAAATCTTCTATCTTCGGCAGTGGGTACTTATTCTTAATGGTGACATCATTCAGCTTCCGATAATCCACACACGAATGGTTACCTCCATCTTTCTTGTCCACAAACAAGACAGGTGATCTCCATGGCGACACACTTAGTTGAATCAAGCATATCTCTAGCATAGCATCCAGTTGCTTCTTCAGCTCTACTAATTCAGATGGGTTCATACTATAAGGTCTCTGGGATATAGGTCCGGTTCCAGGGATTAGTTCAATGATAAACTCGATATCCTGATCTGGGGGCATACCGGGCAATACATCTAGGAATATGTCGGGGTATTCACAGACTATTCTGACTTGGTCAATGGTTGGTTGGGCTAGACTCTTGTTGCACTTGAATTGACAGGGCAAGGTTTCAGATACATGCTCTACTGATATTCCGGCTGTACTAGTCATGGTTACGGCTTGCTTGGCACAGTCGATTAATCCTTTATGTTTTGACATTCAATACATTCCTAGTACTACTTCCAAACCTTTTGTTCCAAGTACTATTAGATTAGCATAAAAATCTATGCCATGGATTCTAATAGGTATGGCCTTGCAAATTTGTCTAGCTTTGGTGGTTGAACTAGGTATTTGAAATATCATAACATGCTTCAATCTTGTTGGTTGAATATTACTAGTGCATGCAAATTCTTCTGTAAGAAACGAGTGCGATGCTCCAGAATCAAACAACACTCTTGCAAGTACTGAGTTAACAGAAAACATACCCAGCACGACATCTGGCGCTTCTTCGGCTTCTTCAGCATTCATGAGAAACAGACGGCCATTGCGGTTGAGCGAATTCCCTGGGGAAAATCTTCTTCCAGGCTAAACACGACGTTGTTGCTGGGCTAGGGCATTCACATTTGGGGCTGCTACAAGCTTCTTGGGGCACTCATTGGAGTAGTGACTTGGTTCCGCATTCATAACAAGTCACCTGGGACTTGTCTTTTCCTGCAACAGGCACGGCATTGCTTCCAGTCCTTGGGGCAGTATTGGTGTTGGTGGCAACATTGTTGTTTTTGAACTTGGGCGGTGCACGGTTGAAATTGTTGGAGTTGTCAGGGTTATTGTTGTGGTTTCCTCCGGGCCTTGGGTTTCCTCCTCCATGGTTGGGATAGGTCGGATGGTTCATCGGGGGTCTATTGTTTCTTGGGGCAAATCCTGCAGACGGGTTGGGGCGATACTTTAGGGGTATGGTGGGTTCCTAGTTGATGCATCATTCGACGCTTGCGGTTTTCATTGGCTTGGTTGATTTTGCCTTCCATCTGAATTGCAGAATCCACTAAGACTTCAATGTAAGCAAACGGAATATTGACTAACACTGTCTGCATCTCATCATGCAGACCATTCAAGAATCTCTCCTTCTTCTTGGCTTCAGTGTCAATCTCATCGGGTGCATACCTAGCTAAGGACATAAATTTGTCACGGTACTCAACTACTATAATCCTTCCTTGTTTCAACTCTCTGAATTCATCTCTCATCCTCTTGATTGAACCCGGTGGCACATGGGTTCGGCTGAACTTGAGTTTGAATTCATCCCAAGTCATCATTTGACCTCCATTCATGGCTTGAACGCTATTCCACCAAGCTCTTGCATCTCCTGCCAGATAGTGGGTGGCAAACAGTACTTTCTCATTGGCCTCCACTCCTGCGACTTCTAAGTTGTTATCCATGGTCTGCAGCCAATCATCCGCATCTAAGGGCTCTTTAGACTTACTAAAAATGAGTGGATTGGTGTTCTCAAAGTTCTTGAGCTTGCATCCAGGGTTATCCTGGTTTCCATGGACTTGATTGTTGTTGGCCATCTGAGCTATGTGTTGAAGGGTGGCTAATTTGGCTTGACGTTCGGCTCTTTCAGCTTCGCGGTCCGAAACCAACATTTGCAAGATTTGCAACATTGGGTTCGGGGATGAACTGCTTCCTCCGTGAGGCATCTGAAGATTAATATAGATCATGAGACAAGAGGGAATTCTAAGGTTCAGGGATTTGTTTTTGCAAAAGCTTTTGAATTTTGACTCAGGTTTTGCCACTGGCAACTTTATTTTCATTCATTCGTTCATAGCACACAATACAAACACACACCACAATAAGGAAACATATGGTTTTAAGAACCATTATGTGAAACTACGATACAATGGGACCGGATACAACTCACTAACACTAGTGCTCAAGTGCTACTACTCATCGGGTATCTTCCTCATCATCATCAATGAAGGAGGAGTCATCGTCATTGGTGTGGAAGTCCATGGCTTGATCCTCCAGGAAGTCATCATCGTCATTGAGATAGGAGTAAGGGTCTCCACGGATATCTTCCCCTGCATTCTCCCTCTCCTCAAGCTACATGTCCCGCTCATGGATGGTCTCCTCCAAGTCCGTCACCTTGTGACGAAGGCGAGCAATAATGCGATCCTTCTTGTCGAGCTGACGTCGCGACGAGACTGGCGATCCTTCACAAGCATGGTGATGGTCTGGTCCTTCTTGATTGCGATCGCATAGTTGTGGTTGACGTAGGAGCGGACATTGTCCAACTCCTTCTAGCTGTCATACATCATGAAGCTGAGATGGTCCACCTGATGCTTCAGCTCCGGGTGACATGGTACCTCCAATGGCTATCCCATAGCATCACGCCTTGGGTAATACTCAAAGTGTGTGCCCTTGACTTTATTGATGCTTTGCCCACACAGACGAGCAAGAGCTTCCTGCATGGCCCTGGCGAGTCGATCTAGCCAGTTGTTCTCTCTTAAGGTGAACTAGATTCCCTTTGAGGCGGGGGCTTCAATCTTCCCTTGGAGACTTGCAAAAATCAGCCATTGCAATTCTCCTCCTTGCCGATCGTTGAGCTGGGCTCCGAAGAACTCGGGGTGCGGGCGCTCCAGAAGTTCCGATAGTTGGTCCAAATCACGCTCAAAGATGAGATCTCCTCCATTTTCCAACTGATAGAACTTGCTATACTTCACATCCATCTATAAGAATATAAGATGAGTAAGTTAGTAGAGTGATCAAGTGTGTCAATTTTTATGTAAGTTTGCAAGAATTTTTGAAGGACATGAATTTTCATGAAAGAATCTAAGTGAGAAGAATGAGAATAATTTTTCATAAATACTCACTTCTTTTTGTTTGGAAACTAAGTTTTTGATTCAAGCGTCCATTCTAACTAGGGTCAGGATGGCTCTGATACCAACTTGTCAACACCAGGATTTTTAATCCCACATGCCTGTTATGCCATACATTGCAATCCCAGGATAACCATTTTTGCGAGACACAGATTGGTACCATAGTTCATCATCCATTACAATCCATAATAAAGGTCTTACAAATAAAGGATCTCATGATCCAGTCTTAATACAATCAACGCAGCGGAATAATATAATAACGGTAGCATGGGCAAAGCTCCATCTTGATGGTCATAGGAAATGCTGACGATGGGAGATGATCCTAGTTGTCGTAGACTTCCTGCTGTCCATAATCCTGGTAGTCCTCCTCATAGTCTGGCCACGGGAATAGCCAGGGACAAAGACATGAGTACTCTTTAAGTACTCGCAAACTATCACTAACAAGTAAAGAGGTCTCAAGTAGGAATCCTAAGCTCTAGGTTGTTTTGCAAAAAGCCAGGTTTACCTTAACTGAGTTCAGAAGCAAATAAAACTAATCTAAGGTTTTATAACACCTAAGTGGGAACTGAGTGTTAGACTAGACAATGTTGAGTCGGTTTTGATTTGTTAGAGTTTGTTTTAGAGTCGGTTTAAGTAATCATGGCCGACAAGTTTTGTACCCTCATATATACTCTGTACCCCTCAAGCAATATTATTATGTAAGTCAATCAAATTTATATGGTACCAGACAATTAGATCCTAGGGCATGGCGCTATCACCAACGCCGCCCCCTCCTCCCCCTCTCGACTACTTCACCAAAAAGGCAGCCGCCGCCGCTTCCCTGGGTGACGCTGGCCAAACCTCCAACACCTCCCTTTCTCTAACCTCTCCTACCCTCCCAACTATCCACTATGCCGATACAATCTCAGATGTTAGCCCCTTTATTCCAATCACTTTAGATCTACCAAAGCATAATTACTACCATTGGTGTCATCTCTTCGAGGTTCATCTCGGTCGGTGCAATATTCTCGACCACGTCGCCGACCACGCCGTTCCCCGGCCTACCGATCCTCGCTGGGCCAATGATGACCTCACCATCATCCAATGGATCTACCAGCGGGTGTCCACTGAGATCTTCAATCTCGTGTTTCGCAACGCCACCAGCGCAGCCGCCCTCTGGGTGGCCCTTCGACAGCTTTTCCAAGACAATGTCGACGCCCGCGTCAACACCCTCCACACCGAGCTCTGCAACACCGTCCAAGGTGACTCTCCCGTCGGCTTCTACTATCAAAAGCTCAAGACGATCGCCGATGAACTCCAGGAGCTCGGCGACCCCATCGACGACAGACAACTGATCAACATCCTCCTCGTCGGGCTCGGTGACCGCTTCAAAAAGCAGGCCTCCTTTATTCCCATGATGCAGCCCCGCCCTACCTTCGCCGAGGTCCGATCTATGCTGCAGGGGTCCGACCGTGCCCTCGCAAATAAAGAGGCGCGCCATCAAGTTTTCGCCGCGATCCAGCGACCTCCTGCTGCTCCTGCGCTGCCTCCTCCATCACCGGTGTAGCCACCTCTATGGTGGCGCCCTAGTCCGAACTACAGGGGCAAAAACCCTATCTTCCGGCCGCCTCGACCACCCACGGCTCCTCCCAGTGGCCCGACGCCTCCAGCCCCGGCACCTCCTGCATCTCCTAGCTGGCGCCCGATGCACGACCCGTGGACAGGGCTTGTCCAGGCCTAGCCCATGCCCTGGACCGCGCCCTCTTCGATTGGTGCTCCCCCGGCGTACTCCGGCGCCTGGACACCGGGCATACGCCCCCATGCCGGCTCTCTGGGCCTCCTCGGCACTCGCCCTTCGCACCAAGCCTACATGACTGCACCAACCTACATGCCTGGTCCGACACACTACCAGCAGTACAACGCTCCAGCCCCTCCTTTGCCGTTTACTGGTGCCTACATGCCGATCCACGCGCCATCACCACCTGCTTCGTTGCCTGCACCATCGCCGTCCTCTTCCTCGTCACCGAGCTGGGACCAAGCGGCGTTTATCCAGGCCATGAACCACTTTGCTGCTCAAGGAAACTCAGGTACCGATTGGGTTTTCGATTCTGGTGCTTCTAGTAACATGTCTTCTTCGAATAATATGCTATCAAATTTTTCCTCATCACCTTTTTCCTCTATAACTCTTGGCAATGGTTCTACTATCCCTATCTCCGGTGTTGGTAATGCATAACTTATCTCACCCACAAAACCTCTCTTCCTTCGTAATATTCTTGTTGCACCTGATCTCATTAAAAATTTAATATCCGTTCGACAATTCACTCATGACAATCCTGTTTCTCTCGAATTTGACTCCTTTGGTGTTCCTGTGAAGGACTTTCTGACCAAGGCGGAGATCGCTCGCTTCAATAGTGATGGAGATCTCTACTCCCTCCACGGTGTTCCCACGGCCGCTCAACCCTCATCCATGGTTGCCTCGGTCAATCTTTGGCATCAACGTCTAGGCCACCCCAATAAAATCGTCTTAGATTCTCTCCTTAGTGATTTCTCTATTCCTTGTCATCGTGATAGTATAATTCAATAGTTTGTGAATCTTGTCAACAAGGAAAACATGTGCGTCTTCCGTTCAATTCTTCTACTTCTTCTAGTACTTTTCCCTTCGAATTATTACATTATGATTTATGGACGTCACCTATTGAGAGTATTTCTGGTTTTAAGTACTATCTTGTGATCTTAGATGATTTCACTCATTATGCATGGACTTTTCCTTTACGTAAAAAATCCGATGTGCACACAATCTTTCTCAATTTTCAACACTATGTTGCAACTCACTTCTTTCTCCCCATTCGGTTCATCCAATGTGATAATGGCAAAGAATTTGACAACTACCAAAATCGTAATTTCTTTCTCCACCATGGCATTCTCCTCCGTTTTTCATGCCCCTACACTTCCCCTAAAAACGTCAAAGCTGAGAGATCTCTCCGCACTATAAACGATATTATTAGAACCCTTCTTATCCAAGATTCTATGCCCCCACGTTTTTGGGCCAAAGCTCTCCGCACAGCCACATATCTCCTCAACATTCGTCCTTGCCAACTTAACCCACAAACCACGCCATACTACTCTCTCTTGCTATGTCATCCCAATTATCCTGAACTTCGAGTTTTCGGTTGTCTCTGTTTTCCAAATACCTATGTCACTTCACCTCATAAACTAGCCCCTAGATCTCTACCCTGCGTTTTTCTAGGTTATTCCGATGAGCACAAAGGTTATAGATGTTTTGACCCAGTTTCTGGTCATATTCATATCTCTCGTCACGTTACTTTCGTTGAAAACTCTTTTCCTTTTGCCACACATACATCTCCCCATGATTCTGTCTCCACCGATCCCTCTCCCTCGACTCGTTCAGCTACACCACCTAATCCCCTACACATCCCAATATTCCCTACACAACCCCCTACGCCCGAACCTACATCCGCTGCGCCGGGCGTTTCGCTCACGACAGTCTGCCGTCGTACCACCCTCTCCACACATGGCACATTCTCCTGCCGCTTCGCAAACCTCATCCGATGCATCACCCAACCCCACTGTCACACCACCCTCTTCGGCACCCACTTCTAAGCATGATTCGTCTCCTTCCCCACAATTACCCTCCTATGTTATTCCTATTCCAGCACCCACCAATGATCATACTATGCATACACGCGGCAAATCTGGTTTTCAACTACCCTCCAAACGTCTTAATTTTTTAGCTCAACCCAACCTTTCTCCCATCCCAAAATCCTACAAATCCGCTCTTATCGATCCTAACTGGTCCGCTGCCATGAAAGAAGAATACCACGCTTTAGTTACCAATGATACATGGCAGCTAGTTCCTCGTCCTTCTAATTCAAACATTGTTTCTGGTAAATGGGTCTTTCGTCAAAAATTTCACTCTGATGGTACTCTCTCTTGCTACAAAGCCCGTTGGGTATGCCGTGGCTATTCTCAACAACAAGGAATTGACTATGATGAAACCTTTTCTCCTGTTGTCAAACCAAGCACAATTCGCACCGTTCTTAGCATTGTCGTTTCCTCTTCTTGGCCTATTCATCAACTCGATGTCAAAAACGCCTTTCTTCATGGTTCTCTTCAAGAAACTGTCTACTGTCAACAACCTTTGGGTTTTGAATATTCTAGTTCACCCAATCATGTATGTCTTCTCAAAAAGTCTCTCTATGGCCTGAAGCAAGCACCTCGTGCGTGGTTTCAGCGCTTTTCTACATTCATCCAAACTATAAGGTTTCTTCCATCTCTCTCCGACACATCTCTCTTTGTCTATCAATCAAATAATAATATTGCCTATCTCCTCCTTTACGTTGATGACATTATTCTCATAGCCTCCACCCAAACTTTTCTCAACTCTATCATCTCTAGTCTTCAACACGAATTCTCTATGACTGATCTCGGTGTGCTTCATCATTTTCTGGGCATTGCTGTAACTCGTGATTCTTCTGGCCTTTTTTTTCTCAACAGCAATACACTCTCGATCTTCTCTCTCTTGCCGGCATGTCGGACTCCCAACCATCCTGCACCCCCATCAACACCACTTCTAAATTTTCTTCTACCGGCGAATCATTCTCCGATCCCACTCTATATCGAAGTCTCGCAGGAGCACTTCAATATCTCACTCTTACACATCCTGAAATTTCCTATGTTGTTCAACAAGCATGCCTTTTCATGCATGATCCTCGCCTTCCTCATTATAATCTAGTCAAAAGAATTATTCGATAGCTCAAAGGAACTCTTGATCATTGTCTTCATATTAATTCTTCTTCCCCAACAACTTTGACAGCATATTCCGATGCAGTCTGGGCTAGATGTCCTGAGACTCGTCGGTCCACATCTGGGTACTGTGTTTTTCTTGGCAATAATTTGATTTCTTGGTCTTCTAAGCGTCAGCTAATGGTTTCTCGTTAAATGCGCTAAGGCTGATCTTTGTGATTGCACATGCGGTTGCAGAAATAGTATGGTTGCGTCAACTTCTTGCCGAGCTTCATCGCCCAATTCCGCAGGCTACCATTGTGTATTGTGATAATATCTCTGCAGTTTATATGGTGGACAACCCAGTTTAACATTGGAGGACAAAACATATTGAAATCGACATACATTTTGTTTGCGAGAAGGTTTCTCTTGGACAAGTTCGTGTTCTTCATGTTCCAACCACGGCGCAATTTGCTGACATCTTCACCAAGGGGATTGCTACTGCACCATTCATTGACATACGATCCAGTCTCAACGTCGTTGAGCTCGCCGATGAGACTATGGGGGGATGTTAGACTAGACAATGTTGAGTCGGTTTTGATTTGTTAGAGTTTGTTTTATAGTCGGTTTAAGTAATCTTGGCCGACAAGTTTTGTACCCTCATATATACTATGTACCCCTCAAGCAATATTGTTATGTAAGTCAATCAAATTTATACTTAGTTTTCATGTTCACAACCATGTTGTGGTCAAGTCAAAGTCATGATTCATTTCACAAGTCATTTTGAAAACATCTGAAGACGGAACAATATGGCCAGTCCAACTGTATATAACCGCGGACGCGGCTATTTGAATAGTTTGATGCTCTGCAGAGGTGGTACACTTTCACCACAACATTTGATACATCTGTTAGGAACAATCCTGAATCACCATACTCAGTATGCGGATAATCAATCCTAAACTTCCAATTACACACCCTAGTATAGGCACCTCTCCTATGAGTTTGGCCTCCCAACCATGACCATCTGTCATCTTGGAAACTGCACAGGTGGTCAATCATCACGAGGTAGCCTCATCTCAAACCTCGGCCGCAAGGGAACCCATACTAAGGTATATAAACTTCTACTCAAGCCCTACCCAAATTCGGGTATTGTGGTTGTACGGTAAAATTGGAATGGTGTCGCATGCCAACACAACCATCATTTTATAAAAGGGCTAAGGCCCATGCCTCAACATTTTCATCATCAAAAATCGTCTGGTGCTCATAGCACATGTCAAAACATCTCATTAGAATGACTCATCATTCTAAGGTTTTCATAATCCTTTTCACCAAGTATTCCCATCTAAGGTGATCAAGTTTTATGCTTAGCACTAGCCACTAAAGTTGGGGGTAAACACTAATGAGTGGTGATAATAAAGTGTGACTTATCTAAGTATAATCTCATGTCTCAGGATGACATCTAATTCTATCTAACTTAGGCCAAGTTTTATGCTCCTTATGCTACCTCTAAAATCTTTCCATAATTCACAAGCACTAACTAGAAGTAAATAAAGAACTTTGATAAAGAAATAAAATAATCAAGCTTGCAAGTAAAACTGAGATTTGGTATAATCAGGTGGTATAATCACATGTGCTTAAGGCATATAGTTTGCATAGTTATCATTCAAGTGTTAGCTTGCAAAGTTCTAACTTGCCTTGTGCAGTGTAGTGGTTGAAGTTCTCCTCCGCTTCCTATTCATAGTAGTCTTCTTCCTCTTCGTATCCTTGGTCGGTACTAGCGTCTAGAAATAAATACGAAGTACACAATCACTAAACAATACTTAACTACTTATATTTAGCACACAAAGGTTCACACTAGATGATCTAGCATCATCACAATCATCACAAGAAATAAGGCAATAGTCTTATTTCTTTTATTTTAGAAAAGTAATTTCTACTCATTAAAAAACTTCTTAAGATTTAATATTCTCCAATTAAAACATGAGATCCTATTGACACATGTCATCACCACATATTTTAATACTTGGGAATGTGATTTAAAGTGGTGTCACAATTTAATAATGTTTAACCTTATTATTTTAATTAATTAAAGTGAATAGAAATGCCTATGGGGCATTCTTTTATTACTAGTCCATTATTACTGCAAGTAAACTTAGATATTTTTATATATTCAGAAAGGTCTTGTCAAATGTGATTTTTGAGAGTTGGAATCAACTCAAAAGCATTTATGATTGATTTTTGAAAAATATTTGAATGCAGAAAAGTCTGTGCCTTGTTATTTTTAATATAGGTGATCTATAATTTCTAATGGTTTGAATCCAACGGGCTTGGATTAAGAATTTCCATACCTTTCTAACAAAATTGGTTTCATGCTATTTGGTTCAGTAAAACTCTCTGGATTGATTTTTGGATTTACAGGCAAAACTAGGTTTGAAACTAAATAGATAAATCTAAATTCAAACTACTGGGTCGCGCGCGAGAGCTAGTTGGGCCGGCCCACTGTGCACAACGCGCACGCGGGCTGGTTAAGCGGTGTCCCCATGCGTCAGTGAGACAGGGGTTGGCGAAGGGGTACCGGGGAGATTACGACCGTAGGATTAGACTAAGGATCAACGACTCATGACCATCATCCTCGTCAAACAGAACACGACGGGGGATAACCCTAGCATGGCCAGTGGGAGTCTAGGGCGGCTCACCTGGGCTTAGGCGATGGTCGGTGATGGGGGCGAATGAAGAAGTCGACGACGACGGTTCTCCTAGTACTGGCGACTCCTCCTAGGTGGCTCCAATCGACGACGCCCTTCTCCTCCAGTAGCGACAGGATCCGACGAAATTTCGGCAAGGGAGAGCTCGCCTTGCTCCAGGAAGAGGTGGGAAGGATCAGTGAGAGGTGGAGAGTGAACTGGTGTGAATAAAACAAGCGGGGGAGGCCTCCTTTTATATGTGAGCGAGAGAGGTCGAGCGACACTGGTAGTGCTCGTCGGGGTCGGGGTTACAGGGAGATACGGGCATGGCTGAGGCTAGGGATGGTGCGCGGTCTCCTAGCGGTGCTCAACGTGTAAGACCCCACCTTTATAAGGTAAAGGTCTCTGTGATTGCAATGCTAGTCCCTGGATCAAATGCTAGCATCCACAGTTTAAGATAAAGTACACATATACAAAGGTCTTTATTACATCGTCATTCTAGAGATAAACATTGTTTTTACAACTCAATAGCCAAAGGCTAGTACAAGAGTTCAATCATAAGTAAATAAAGTAAAGTCTTCATATTCATGTGCCACAGGCAACATGTTGAGTGTAGACTCATAACCCTAATCCTCATCGGAATAACCTGCAACATCATAAGTTACAGCCATAGTGGGTCAATACATTTGGAATTGTATTGGCAAGTGATACCATAGTAGAATAGTAGTATCTAACATCTATATGAATTTGGCTAAGTGTAGCTTAGGCTTGTTTTGCTCAAAATAGGTTTTTCCTATCAGTTGAAAACACTAAGTTTTTGTTTGACAAAAACTCTCAAGGAACCACCAATAGACATTGGTGAACCTTAACCCTTGTTCAACCACAAGTTTTTAACTTAGAAATTGGGATGAGGAGATTCTTAATAGCTTCAATGTCTTGATTCTCAAATTGTCCGTTGCCGGGGACACGGCTAAGTACTTAGGTTTTACCCTCTCGAGAGGTGGTGCACTTTTCCCACAAGACTCGAGATGCATCGAGACGAGACCTTTCAGAAGCCTTCCCTTAGACCACCATGGACGCGTTCCATCCTATCACCCTACAACCAACTATCCATCTGGCTAAGTTATTGCAACCTATATGATCAAGGCAGAGCCCATATGGCATGTGGTTGCACTACAAGCTTCTAAACACTAAGTATATCAAATACCTTTGTTCCTTGGTGGCTTTTCAGAAGTGTGATACACAAGGTAAACCATAGACATGGGCCTTGTGTAACCACTCAACACAAACCATCATACCATTCCACCAGATGATTCATTCACTTAGTTGTTTTAGTAATCAAAAACACAAGTAAAAAGACTTAGCAAAATTTCCATAGCATGAATATATTCCACCCTTGTTTGCTACTAGCTAGGCTAAGAATGATAACATGGAAAGTATCTTAATTAGAGAAAATTCTACTAAGACAACAACTACTAGGTTTTCCCAAGCATGGCATATTTATATACTTAGTAAAAACTCCATGCAAGACCTATTCAAAATATCACTAGTGCATAGTCAAAATAATAGGACAAATACATGAAGCACCACTTTCCTTGGTAGTTGGGAGAGTAGCAACAATCTTCACAATCACAATCACCACTAGCACCAAAATCTACACATAAAATAATAGCACAAAATTCACATTCAAATAATCAAGCAAAAATATATATGAATGCATGCAAAATGCAATGGAATGAATTTTATACACTAAACTATTCAAACCAAACAGTACTGAACACAAAACCAACTATTTATAGTCTAGATAAACTTAAATTTGCTTTAAAATAGTTTTCTAAATAATTTATATAGACAAAATAAGCTTATATTTGATTCTTCAAATAGACCTTATTTTACAGAAGCAAACTACAAATTCAAGCCCACAGTAGTGTAGGATTTATTTTTCTGAATCCAATGATATATTATTTGAATTTTTTGGATAAGCAGAACAAAAGTTTAAATCTCTAATAGATTCAAAAACTTAAATCAAAATCTCAGACACGTGGCTGTGTCTGATTGGCCCGTACCGCTTCACGCGGATTGGCCAACGTGGGTCGTAGGATTTAAGTTAGATCCTATGGCTCAGATCTAAGCATACCCCTTTGTTAAGTGATCTAATCAGATCCATTAGATTTAGATCTAACGGCGCTGGTTGCTTTGACCAAAGATTGACGGCACGCGTGGCTAGAGCGGCGGCGGCGCAACTGGCGGCGGTGTTCCGGTGATTGTAGAGGGGGATAGGGGCTGCGCTGTGGCTTACCAGCGTCGCTAGGTCGCGATGAAGCTCAACATGGCTTCGTCTTGGACGGGGGTTAGCTGTTGTGGTCGCTGGGGCTCGTCGGAGTTGCGAGCAGAGACGGTTTCATGCGGGCGGCGACGAATACGACGAACTGGTCCACCCTAGCACAAACCAGAAGCATCAGCGTGTGCACAAGGACAAGGCGAACATCATCGTTTGAACTAGAGGTCAGGGGGTGGTCGCATATTACCAGAATTGCTCGCCGGAGACGAGGGTGTCGTCGGGTGTTCACGGCGCTTGACGAAGCCGACATTCTAGGACAGTACAAGGCGAACCAAAGGCACAGTAAGCTTCGCAAGGAAAAGGGAAACACGATAGTATGAACGAGAGGGGGCGGGGTAGACGGTTCTCACCGGAATACCTCGCTGGAGTTCGTCGGACAGCGGGGTTTCAAGCTCAAATGCGCGCAGACTGGTGGCATTCTGGCGAGGGAAGTTGGGAGGAAATGACCGTGGTGTGGAGGGGTTTAAGTAGCCAGCGGGGGCGAGGGAATCACGCAGAGGATCAATGGCAATTAAGCCCAAAATCAACGCGGCGTTGATGGGGGAGGAAATGGGCGGCGACGGCGTCTGCGCGCGCATGGTGGGGAAGACGACGCTAAGCTGGCACTGGCCTTTGGCGATGTCAGTGAGGTAAGGATAGCGGGTGAGAGAGGGAGAGGAGGGAAAATGACCGGGTGGGCATGGGCCGCTCGGCTCAAATGAATAGCTGGCACATGTTTTTTCTTTTTGTTTTTCTATTTGATTTTTCAAGAATGGTTTTGAAGCCTTTTTCAAACTTGTTTGAATTCAAATATTTTCTGGATTTTTGTGGTGTGAACCTTACACTCAAATGTGTGGCAAACACTTCTGTTTAATCAAATGCACTTTGATCCTTTGAAAATAAAATAAAACCATGCCTTAATGATATATAAATAATAGGCATAAAGTTGGTTTTATTTGGATTTTTGATTTGAAAATTTTTGTGCAGGTCATGAATGCTATGAATACATGAATGCAATGCATGCCTTTGTAATTCATGAATTTTGGGATGTTACAAATCTAACCCACTTAATATGAATCTCGCCCTCGAGATTCAGATTGGCTAGCAAATAGGTGAGGGTGATCTTTCTGAAGGTCATCTTCTCTTTCCCAAGTTGCTTCTTCTTTGGAATGGTGGTTCCACTGAACTTTGAAGAATTTGATAGTCTTAGTCCTAGTCACTCTTTCTCCAGTCTCAAGAATCTTGATAGGTTTCTATTCATAGGTGAGATCACTTTCTAACTAAACCTCTTCTAATGGTATAATATCCTTCAAAGAAGTTTCTTCCATCTCCGGATGGCATTTCTTCAACTGACTCACATGAAACACATTGTGAACTGCTGACATTGATTCAGGTAATTCAATCTCATAAGCCACTTCTCCTTTGTGGTTCAAAATCTTGAATGTTCCAACGTATCTTGGTGCCAATTTTCCTTTGACTCCAAATCTCTTCACACCACGAAGTAGTGAGACTCTAAGATACGCTCTATCGCCTACCTCATAGGTAATTTCCCTACACTTTGGATCTGTGTAGCTCTTCTATCGGGACTGTGTTATCTTCAATCTGTCCTTTACCAATTTAACCTTCTCTTTAGCTTCTTTAATCAGTTCTGGTCCGAACAAATTTCTTTCTCCAACACCACTCCATAGAAATGGTGTGGTACATTTCCTTCCATAGATAAATTCAAATGGTGCCATCTCAATGCTGGCTTGATAGCTGTTATTGTAAGAGAATTCTGCGTAAGGCAGACTTTCATCCCAACTAGCACCATAGTCTCGGGCACATGCCCTCAACATATCCTCCAGAATCTGATTGGTCCTTTCTGTCTATCCATCAGTCTGGGGGTGAAAAGTTGTGTTGAAATATAACCTTGTTCCTAGTGACTCATGCAATTTTCGCCAAAAATGCGAGGTGAACCGAGTTCCTCTATCAGATACTATACTCTTGGGTACTCCATGCAGACACACAATCCTGTTCATGTAGATATTGGCGAACATAGCACTTGTATAGGTTGTATTCACGAGTATGAAATGAGCCACTTTAGTTAGGCGATCTACTACAACCCAAATGGAATCATATCCAGATCTAGTCCTTGGTAGTTCGGTGATAAAATCCATACCAATCCCGTCCCACTTCCAATCAGGAATAGGTAGTGGTTGTAATGACCCTGCCGGTTTCTGATGTTCCTCCTTTACTGGACTACACACGTCGCACAAGGCAATATGCTCCGCATTATCCTTCTTGAGGTTGTTCCACCAAAATCTTTCCTTCACATCCATGTACATTTTGGTGTTCCCTGGATGAATGGAATATGGTGAGTTGTGTGCTTTTGCAGAATTAGTTTCCGAAGCTCCGGATCTTGCGGAATGAAGATACGTTTTCCATACCATAAAGTACCCTGTTCGTCTTCATGGAATCCTTTAGCTTTCCCTTTGCTAATTTTTCCTTTAATCTCTTCAATTTCCTTGTCCAACTTTTGGGCTTCTTTGATATTGTCCAACAATGTGGGTTGAACATCCAATGACATGAGATGTCCTTCAGGTACTATTTCCAATCTGAGATCTTTGAATTGGGCACACAGATCATCTAGCAATTCTGCATTAGTAAGCCCATTCACATAAACTTTACGGATTAAAGCATCTGCTACAACATTTGCTTTACCGGGATGGTATTGCAAACTCAAGTCATAATCCTTGATGAGCTCATGCAATCTTCTTTGTGTCATATTAATTTCTTTCTGTGTGAAGATATACTTCAAACTTTTGTGATCTGTGAACACTTCACAACGCTTTCCTAAAATATAATGTCTCCATGTTTTGGGTGCATGGACAACAAAGTATAACTCTAAGTCATGAGTAGGATAATTCACTTCATGAGTTTTGAGTTGTCTCGAGGCGTAAGTCACAACTTTCCCATCTTGCATTAAAACTCCACCCAATCCTTGGTGAGATGCATCACAATATACTTGGAAATCCTTCTCCAAATCTGGCAGACATAAGACTGGTGCTGTCACTAGTCTCTTATTTAATTCTTGGAAACCGAGTTCACATCCTTCAGTCTAGTCAAACTTCTTTTCTTTCTTGAATAACTCTGTCATTGTCTTAGCTACCTTAGAGAAATTCTCAATGAATCTTCTATAGTACCCTGCTAAGCCTAGGAAACTGCGAACTTCTTTCACTGACTTGGGAGATTCCCACTCAGTTACAGCTGACACCTTTGCAGGATCGACAGCTATACCATCTCCTGACATAATATGTCTGAGAAACCCAACTTCATTCAGCCAGAATTCATACTTACTGAACTTGGCATACAGCTTGTGCTCCCTGATCTTCTCAAGTATCAAACGTAAATGCTCTTCTTTGCTCTTGTAATAGATCAAAATGTCGTCGATCAATACGAAAACAAACTTGTCAAGAAACTCCATGAACACCTTGTTCATCATATTCATGAAATAAGCTGGTGCATTTGTCAAACCAAATGGCATCACGGTGTACTCATACAATCCATACCTAGTGGTGAAAGCAGTCTTAGGTATGTCTTGCTCTCTAATCTTTAGCTGAAAGTAGCCTGATCGGAGATCAATCTTTGAGAACACACGGGCTCCTTCTAGCTGATCAAATAGATTGTTGATTCTAGGAAAAGGATACTTGTTTTTTATAGTCACCTCATTGAGTGAACGGTAATCTATGCATAACCTTTGACTTCTATCCTTCTTCTCAATAAACAGAACTAGTGCACCCCAAGATGAAGAACTTGGTTGAATAAATTCTTTCTACAACTGGTCTCCAAGTTGTTTCTTGAGTTCTTTCAACATCAACTGACATCTTGTAAGGTCTCTTTGCTATTGGTCCTGATCCTGGCAGTAAGTCAGTCAGAAACTCCACATCTCTATCTGGTGGCATTCCTGGAAATTCCTCCGGAAACACATCCGGATACTCTTCAATAATTAGCAAACTGTCTATGCTAACCCCCTTAAGAGAATTTAGCTTACTCCCTTTTGATTCAAAGTTTGACTTGAATCTAATCCTCTTCTTATTCGGAGTTATGAGTGTAACGGTACGATTGGCACAATCTAGTACTCCTGCATACTTAGTCATCCAATCCATACCCAAAATTACATCCAATCCTTGGGAATCTAGGATTATCAGACTAACTGGAAACTTATAATTTCCAAATTCTATCACTAGATCATGACATCCAAAATTCACTATCATCTCTCCACCGGGAGAGCTTACTTTTATAGGACACCCAATAGTTTCAGTTGGAAGTCCATTTTTATCAATAAATGCTCTTGATATGAATGAATGTGATGCACCGGTATAAAAAATAACAAGTGTTGGAAAAGAATTAAGCTTGAACTTACCGGCCAAAGCATCAGACTCTTCATAAATTTCTTCCACATTGATGTGGTTCACTTGTCCCTTCTGGAAAGGGTTGGGCTTGTTGGATCCTTCAAATTTCTTTTCTGGGTATTCATTTGCATAGTGCCCAGTTTTCTTGCATTTGAAGCACTCAACCTGATTGATGTCTCTTTTTGCAGGATGACTCCCATTACCATTTCCACTGTGGTGGCTCTTGTGTCCACTCTTGTGGTTCTTGTACTTGTCATTGTCATGACTGCGATGATGCTTGTTGTCATGGTGACAGTTATAGTTGTGGTGGCTGTTATACTTTCCATGCTTGTGAAATCAAGAACCTCCACTATTATCATTATGGGAACGCTTGTGAGACGATCCCGAGCTGTGCTTATCAAATTTATGCTTCCTCTTGCTGCCCTCAACCTGTTTCATCTTGTTTTCTAAGATGGTGGCCTTGTCACAAAGTTATTGATATGTTGGGACATAGGCAACATATAGCTGCAGGTTCAATTCATCATTCAATCCTTCGAGGAACTTCTCCTTCCTCTTGGCATCCGTATCAACCTCATCCGGTGCATAGCACGCGAGATTGTTGAACTCCTCAATGTACTCAGCCACACTGTGGTGACGCTATTTCAGATTGTGGAACTCTTTATTCTTCAAGTTCATCACTCCTGATGAGATGTGGGCAGTGCGGAAACCATCCTCAAAGATAGCCCATGTCACATCTTCAAGGGAAGTGGTGATCTGAAAGTTGTCCCACCATGTTGCTGCTGGTCCTTCGAGCAGATGTGCTACGAACCTGACCTTTTCTTCATCGGTGCAGCCAATAGTGACTAGGTCTTTGTTCACGGAACGTAACCAGTTATTGGATACCATTGGATCAGTTGTTCCCGAGAACTTGGCTGGCCTCAACCTCAAAAATCTGGTAAGCATGTCAAATGCTGCTGCTGCTGCCGTCGTCGTCTTGATTGGCCATGAACTGGGTCATCATCTGCATCAGTTGAGTTTGAGCTGTCATCAACTATTGCATCTCGGGATTGACGTTATTGTTGTTGGTTGGGTTGGGATTGGCACGACTAGGAGGCATATGTGGTTTCAATAAGGATAAGTAATGAGATATAACTCATAGATGCTATCACAATACAATCACAAAGCAACAAACACAATAAACAATCACAAGATAATGTAGAGTTTTAACAACAAGTTTGGAAAAGTAAACATAATAGCAAGCCATCCACATGTTGTATGATCATTGTGACTCAATAATCAAAGGATGATACATAAATAGGTAGCCAAATAATCAACTACTCCTCCATGTCGACCTCCATGTCCACAAGAGTAAGTCCGGCTGTTTCCATTGTTGATTTGTACTCCTCCACGCTGGTGGTCAAGGCCTCAATCTTCGCACGAAGTGCTCTCTTCTGTGAGCGAAGCCTCTCTATCACTCCCTGCTGTGTCTCTAACTTAAAGTCCTTGGACTCTATCTCAGCCTTCATGTCCTTAATCTTCTTGTTTCTGTCCTGAACCCTCTTCTCCTGATTCTTGAAATTTTTGTCCTGGCTCTTGAATCTGGCCTCCATCTCCTTGACAATCTCGTCTTGCTCTGCAAAGAGCTTGTCCTTCTCCTTCAACTGAACCTGGAGCTCGTCATTGCTAAGCATGACGTTGGTCCTATCTATATCAAGGTGTCTAATAAGGCCCTCTAGGTCCTGGAGGTACAGACGAACTGGGTCAATCGTCTCTCTAGCAGCGCCCTCATACACTAATTCCTCTCCCTCCTCGTCACGTCTCCCGAATGGGTGGAAGTAGAGGCATCTAAGCTCGGTGGAGTGGCAACCGCAAAGGCGTCCGAGTAGCTCCTGCATGACTACATATAGACCCTTCTCTTTGTCATCGTGCATCAGCTTGAAGGAAATCTCCTCCGTGAGTGGCTCCGTCTGTCGTCCCGGCTGCGAGACTCTAAAGCCCCAAAGGTCCTTCCTGTCAAACTTGGTGAGCTGAATTGCCTTGATACTAGGAAGTGGGAGGTTGAGCACACTAGTAAACTGCACGATGCGTGAACCAAATCGAGGTCCATTGAACTCCTCGGCAGTGTTGATCACAAAGCTAGGCATCTAATGTAAGATAGAAAAATATTAGAACAACACAAGTAAAATAACAACAAGATAGTAAAATGAAAGAAAAAAGCATACAATCATCCATAAAACATACAAGTCATGGCATACAAAGTCTACCACAAACACTAAGGTTCAAACATAACTTAGATTTTTTTTTGCGAGAATACGACAAGTGTGGTGGTCCAACTAGCGGAGTACGTTACAATTCTCACTCATATGCTAAGTCTACTTCCCTTAGACATTTTATGGCGGTCTCTAGATCTTGGGTATACTTCTTCTCTTACTCATGGTCATTTTTAGTTTTGAGCATTCTACACTTGAGTCTTTCACCAAGCTCCTTGATAGCATTCCAAGCTGCATTTCTTGCAGAGTCAAAGAATATTGTATACATTTCTGAGTTGGTGCCCATGTAGAATCCCGACTCTTTGTGGTTGTCTTCCTTGTTTTTGTACAAGTGAAGTTGCACCCACCAATATTATTCTCCTTCATCCATCACTGGGAATCCGTTATACACGGCCTTACCATGTATCCCCAAGCTAACCATAAGGGTTTTGAGTGCTTTGGGAAACTCCGTCTCACATTCTAAAGTCATGGTCATGAGTGGTCCCTTCTTGACGGGTTCGTTGATGGTGGCCATCTACAAATAGAGATGAGAAAGAAGATTAGAAAATGTTTATGAGAAGAAAAACCAGGTGTGCAATTTTCAAAGAGTTGCATTTTTCCTTAGTGGTTTGTTAGTCTAATCCAACCTAGGGTCATAATCCTACAGGTAACACAGTGCTCTGATACCATCTATAAGACCCCACCTTTATAAGGTAAAGGTCCCTATGAGCAATGCTAGTCCCTGGATCAAATGCTAGCATCCACAGTTTAAGATGAAGTACACAGATACAAAGGTCTTTATTACATCGTCATTCCAGAGATAAACATAGTCTTTACAACTCAATAGCCAAAGGCTAATACAAGAGTTCAATCATAAGTACATAAAGTAAAGTCTTCATCTTCATGTGCCATCGACAAGCATTTTGAGTGTAGACTCATAACCCTAATCCTCATCGAAATAATCTGCAACATCATAAGTTACAACCACAGTGGGTTAATACATTTGTAATTGTATTAGCAAGTGATACCATAGTAGAATAGTAGTATCTAACATCTCTATGAATTTGGCTAAGTGTAGCTTAGGCTTGCTTTGCTCAAAATAGGTTTTTCCTATCAGTTGAAAACACTAAGTTTTTGTTTGACAAAAACTCCCAAGGAACCACCAATAGACATTGGTGAACCTTAACCCTTGTTCATCCACAAGTTTTTAACTTAGAAATTGGGATGAGGAGATTCTTGATAGCTTCAATGTCTTGATGCTCAAATTGTCTGTTGCCGGGGACACGACTAAGTACTTAGGTTTTACCCTCTCGAGAGGTGGTGCACTTTCCCCACAAGACTCGACATGCATCAAGACGATACCTTTCAGAAGCCTTCCCTTAGACCACCATGGACGCGTTCCATCCTATCACCCTACCACCAATGTCCATCTGGCTAAGTTATTGCAACCTATATGATCAAGGCAGAGCCCATATGCCATGTGGTTGCACTAGAAGTTTCTAAACACTAAGTATCTCAAATCCCTTTGTTCCTGGGGGGCTTTCCACAGGACTGATACACCAGGTAAACTATAGACATGGGCCTTGTGTAACCACTCAACACAAACCATCATACCATTCCACCCAGGTGATTCATTCACTTAGTTGTTTTATTAATCAAAAACACAAGTCAAAAGACTTAGCAAAATTTCCATAGCATGAATATATTCCACCCTTGTTTGCTACTAGCTAGGCTAAGAATGATAACATGGAAAGTATCTTAACTTAGAGAAAATTCTACCAAGACAACAACTACTAGGTTTTCCCAAGCATAGCATATTTATATACTTAGCAAAAATTCCATGCAAGCCCTATTCAAAATTTCACTAGTGCATAGTCAAAATAATAGGACAAATACATGAAGCACCACTGGCCTTGGTAGTTGGGGGAGTAGCAACAATCTTCACAATCACAATCACCACTAGCACCAAAATCTACACATAAAATAATAACACCAAATTCACATTCAAATAATCAAGCAAAAATATATACGAATGCATGCAAATGCAATGGAATGATTTTTTTACACTAAACTGTTCAAACCAAACAGTACTGAACACAAAACCAACTATTTATAGTCTAAATAAACTTAAATTTGCTTTAAAATCATTTTCTAAATAATTTATATAGCCAAAATAAGCTTATATTTGATTCTGCAAATAGACCTAATTTTACAGAATCAAACTACAAATTAAAGCCCACATTAGTGTAGGATTTATTTTTCTGAATCCAATGATATATTATTTGCATTTTTGGATAAGCAGAACAAAAGTTATGATTTTTACAAGTTTAAATCTCTAATAGATTCAAAAACAGATTTTAAATCAAAATCTCAGACACGTGGTTGTGTCTGATTGGTCCGTAACGCTTTGCGCGATCGGCCAACATGGGCTGTAGGATTTAAGTTAGATCCTATGGCTCATATCTAAGTGTACCCCTTCGTTAAGTGATCTAATCAGATCCACTAGATTTAGATCTAACGGTGCTGGTTGCTTTGACCAAAGACTGGCGGCGCATGGCTACAACGGTGGTGGAGCGATTGGCAATGGTGTTCCAGCGATTGCAGAGGGGGATAGTGGCTACGATGTGGCTTACCAGCGTCGCTAGGTCGCGAGGAAGCTCAATGTGGGTTTGGCTTGGACGGGGGTGAGCTGCTGTGGTCGCTGGGGCTCGTCGGAGTTGCGAGCAGAGACGGTTTCGTGCGGGCCTCGACGGAGATGATGAACTAGGCCACCCTAGCACAAACCAGAAGCATCAGTGTGTGCACAAGGACCAAGCGAACATCATCGTTTGAACTAGAGGTTAGGGGATGGTCGCATATTACCAGAATTGCTCGCCGGAGACGAGGGTGGCGTCGGGTGTTCACGTCGCTTGACGAAGCCGACGTTATGGGGCAGTACAAGGTGAACCAAATGCATAGTAAGCTTCGCAAGGACAAGGGAAGCACGATAGTATGAACGAGAGGGGGCATGGTAGACGGTGCTCACTGGAAGACCTCGTCGGAGTTCGTCGGACATCGGGGTTTCAAGATCAAATGCGCGCAACCTGGTGGCGTTCTGGCGAGGGAAGTTGGGGGGAAATGACCGCAGTGTAGAGGGGTTTAAGTAGCCAGCGGGGGCGAGGGAATCACGCAGAGGATCAATGGCAATTAAGCCTGAAATCAATGCGGCGTTGATGTGGGAGGAAACAGGCGGCGACGGCGTCTGCTTGTGAGGTGGGGAAGACGATTTGGTAGCACAGGCCACTAAGCGATGTCGTGGGTAAAAGCGGTGAGAGAGAGGGAGAGGGAAATGGCGGGTGGGCTCTTGGGCGCTCAGTTCTGAATAAATGGCGCTGTTTTATTTTTTGTTTTTGTTTTTGTTTTTCTATTTGATTTTTCAAGAATGGTTTTGAAGCCTTTTTCAAACTTGTTTGAATTCAAATCTTTTCTGGATTTTTGTGGTGTGAACCTTACACTCAAATGTGTGTCAAACACTTCTGTTTAATCAAATGCACTTTGATCCTTTGAAAATAAAATAAAACCATGCCTTAATGATATATAAATAATAGGCATAAAGTTGGTTTTATTTGGAGTTTTGATTTGAAAATATTTGTGCGCGTCATGAATACTATGAATACATGAATGCAATGCATGCCTTTGTAATTCATGAATTTTGGGATGTTACACAATGGCTTGATGGTGCGGCAAGGGGCGGTGCGGTTTGGACGGAACGCGCTGGTTCTCTGAGCAGCACCGACGACATTTTTGACGATGCACATGTGCTCCTGGTCGCGCAGCGGCGAACGAGCATGTCTAGTGGTCTCCTGGGACGGTGGTGATTGCATGCACGAGCGGCGAAGGCGAGGCACGGCCGGTGCGAGCGTGTCAAGGGCGGCGAGCGTGTGCTCTCTGGACATGGCAGAGACAAACTGAGCGCGTCTGTTCTTGGTGGTCCACTGCTTTTCAAGTCTCGAGGGCTGGACAGGGGGTGTAGGTGGACGGTGGCGTGCCTCCTGGACATGGTGGCTAGGCATGGTGATGGATGGTTCTAGCTTCCCATGGTCGGCTGGCCAGGGTTGGCTCAGGCATGCACGACATGGTGCATTGGTAGGGGTCTAGGATGGTTTAATACACTGGTTGTCACTAGGGGAGACAAGGATGATCAGTGGGGAACAAGGTTTGGAAAGATTACTACTCAAAACTGTGAAGTTTGCGGAATTTGGTTTGTGTCTCCAGGTGTTTGATGAAATGGCCGGAAGAAATTCATATTTGAATTTTTGGATGAAACTTGGTGGTTTCAATGGTCACATACTAGGGAGTATCTGGTTGATTGGATTTTTCAAGGTGAACTGGTTTGGTTAGGTTTTGAGAAATGGTGATCTTAGCATATGAACTAGATTCAATTTTTAAATGTCATTTGAATAGGGTTGCCAAATGTTTCTGTGGGTCTGCAAGGTGGGATTGGGTTCACTTTTACTTGGTCTTGCAAGGGTTTAAAAGAATTGGATTTGTTTCTGTTAGAAATCTTCGACTAGAAACACTCAAAGTGGTCTAGTGAACAAGATTGGCAAAAATGACCATTTTCTTATATATCTTATTTTTGAATTTCTCTTCAATTGATTCTGCTTGCAAATGATTTAGATGATGTTGTTTTCATCTTTAAACCAATCTTTGCCATTCATAATAATCACACAAGTCCATACAAGCATTCATGCATTCATATTAATAAAAGTTTTTGTTAACCCTAAATTTGAGTGATTGGAATTGATAACCTTGCTTAATATTTTTGGGATGTTACACTAACAAGTGGGGTCGCGTTCAGTCGGTTCACGTAGTGGACACCTCTCTCCACTTATCCAGATCAGCATGGGACCCACGGTTTATTCATGTGAGCGCCGGACCCACAACTTATCAACGTGAGGCCGGGCCCATAGCTTACCTAGGTTGGCATTGCAATATTGGACCCCAGGCTAGCCCGAGCCCGCGCCCATGCCGTTTCCTCCCCTTTCTTCTTCTTCTCCGGCGACAACGACCCTTTTTCTAGCTTCACGTTCGTCCTAAATGCAGTATGGTGCCGTCCCGTTGACCTGTATGAAGGATGACAATGGCAACCATGCATAGGGAAGGTTAGATCCCGCACCAAAATTTTCCGATTAGACAGGGGCGCTTGCTGTGGACAATCAATTGGTGCAACTCGGGAGCTTAATTGGGCACATGCTTGTTGTGGAGAATGCGACCGACGAGACATTTCGATGATTTAATTGGTTTATTGAGTTAATGTCTCGACTACAATCAAGTGAATCTATGAGGTGAAAGTCAAACTTTTAGATTGAGGGAGATGCATGTATAAGAAATAATAAAATGACACTACTTTTGAACACTTTCAAATTAAAAAATTATACATCTCTTAAAGTAAAAGAGTGTTTATAATTGATACAACTCTTGAACACTTTCAAATTAAAATTTGGACATGATAATGTTGTTGTAAGAAAATCTTGAGAGCTTACCATTTTTAGAGCGTGAAAAGTGATCCCTAAACTAAAATATTTATGCCTCGTGCATATACGAAAATTATACACCTTCGAACATTGTAAACTCGCACTTAGGACATGATAATGTTGTGCTAAAAAAATCTTGAGAGTTTATAATTTTCATAGAGTGTAATATATGCATAAACTTGGATATACAAAAATTATACAACTTTGAACACTATGAAATCGCACTTAATACGTGATAATGATGTTCTAACAAAATCTTAAGAGATTATTATTTTCATATAGTAAAATGTAATGCATAAACTTGCATATACGAAATTATACACATTTGAACTCTTTGAAATCGCACTTAGGACATTATAATGTTGCAATAATAAAATCTTGATCATTTATCATTTTTATGGAGTGAAATATAATGCATAAACTTGCGTACACGAAAATTATAAACCCTTGAACACTATGAAATCACACTTAATATGTGATAATGATGTGCCAACAAATTTTTGAGAGATTATCATTTTCTCCCAATTATCATAGAGTGGAATGTAATGCATAAACTTGCATATACGAAAATCATACACCTTTGAACTCTTTGAAATTGCACTTAATACATGATAATGCTGTGCTAAGAAAATCTTGAGAGATAATCATTTTTATAGAGTGGAATGTAATGCATAAACTTGCATATACGAAAATTATACACCTTTGAACACTTTCCCTTCAAATTATATTCAAAATTATTTGTTTATGGAGTTAAATTATCGGTGAAAAACTCGTTATTTTGCATGGATAGAGGGGTGCCCCCCGACAGATATAGGGGTTATCCTGTTCGCTAGATCACAGAGGATCAACGATTGGTGGGCACAATCTGCATGACAACTGTCTCGACCAATCAGAGCATAGCGGCCAAGATGAGCATAGGTGTGAGAGTTTGTGACTAAGAGAGAGGGGAAAACTGAGTAGAACTTAGAAACCAAGGGAAAAACTAATAAATGGGTTCATATAGAAAATAGAAAGAGATATAAAAATGGAAAATGCATCTTTTATACAATAAAATACATCTTGGCACATATCAAACTATTTGCAATTCAAATATATATTAGTTTAACAATTATTGCCTTATTCAGACAAACTATGTTTTGGGGAGGGATGTTTTGGGAAGAGGCTTGAGTAGAAAGCCATGAACCTTCATAGTTAGTAGGTTATTTGAGAAGTGGTGATTTAGGTTAAAACTTGATTTCTATACATTTCTTATGGTGGCAGGTCACATAATAAGACTTCTTGGGTAGATGCCACTATGTTTTGATCTTTTTGAATTTATTCTGATAAAATGACTCATTTTTTGACTCTCTTTTGACCAACCACCGGAGGGTAAAACTGAGTATATTACACACTACAATGTTAGTATTGGAGGGCAAAACCGAGTACAACCAAACTGCCAGTGTTACACTCGAGGGTATAACTAAGCACAACTAAGTCGTCAGGGTTAGACACGAGAGAAAAAATGTGACACACAGTACGCATGTCACGGTGCACGGGGCGGTAGCAGGTTCGTGTGGCTATGCACAGTGTAGTAGCGTACGCACTTACGCGGTGCATGATGGTGCAACAAAACTTCCCTTCCCTTCACCTTTATAGAGGCCTCCTCACTCTCACTCATCACTCACTTGCTGAATCACGCAACCGTATCCACTATTCCATCACCTTCTGCAAACCCCCAACAAAACCCCAACCATGGCAGCGATAAAGAAGAATGGCGCAGTGGCCATCTTCGCCTCCAAGGCCGTCGACGAGGAGTCCCCCGTCCCCATACAGGCCTCCGTCGAGGCATCGAAGGCAACCTTCGTCCCTGTCCAGACTCCCATCCACGCTTTCGCTGTAGCCGCCGACGAGGAGGACCCCACCGGTCTCGGGCATATCCCGCTTGGCTGGGACCCCAACAAGGAGGAGGATTAGATTAGGAAGGAGAACCCCTACGACACCAGCATAGTCCACCCATGGTCGGAGGTAACTAGGGTTTTCTCCCCTTCCCTTATTATTCCCACATTCCCATCGTTGGATGCTAGATCGTGTGTTATTAGGGTTCAGCTGTTCTTATTTTCAATCGTTGGATGGCAGGTATTTTTATAGTAGCTAATCCTCTTGTGTTAGATCTCATATTTCGATGAATCCCCATATTCGTATTTTAGTCCTATTTTATTTGTCCTCCGATTTTTAGTTAAGGGATTCCCTAGTTAGTACTAGCACTATAAGAAAAATGTCCTTTTACAATGGACGATTTTCATGGTTGAAGGCCCTTTTCATGGTTGAAAAGCCTTCTACAATGGGTGCCCTTCGTGGTAGAATCCCCTGTTGGAGATATGCCCAAGAGGAAATAATAAAAGTAGTTATTATCATATCTTTGTGTTTATAATAAATGTTTACATTCATGCTATAATTGTATTAACTGGAAACATTAATACTTGTGTTATTTGTAAACAAGTAAGAGTCCCTAGTAAAGCCTCTTTGTAATACTAGCTTGTTTATTAATAGATGATTATGGTTTCCTAATCATGAACATTGGATGTTGTTAATAACAAGATAATATCATTAGGAGAATGATGGGATGGACATACTCCTATAGTTAAGCGTAGCATAAAGATCAAGTCATTTCAATAGTTCATTTGCTATAAGCTTTCAGATACATAGTAACCTAAATCATTCGACCATGATATCATGTTAATCAGCAGCACCGGATGGATTCTTTGATGACATCACCACTTCGTAACTGGGTGGTTATAAAGGTGGCATTGAGTGTTCGGAAAGTATGTGTTGAGGCACATGGATCAAGAGTGGGATTTGTCCATCCATATGCCGGATAGATATACTCTAGGCCCTCTCAGTGGAATGTCATCCAATTAGCTTGCAAGCATGTGACTGGACCACGAGGGATCACATATCATAGGAACGAGTAAAGAGTACTTATCGGTAACGAGGTTGAACTAGGTATGCAGAGATATCGACGTTCAAACCTCGAATAAGTAAAGTATCACAAGACAAAGGGAAATTGGTATCGTATGTAAATGGTTTAGTCGATCACGAAGTAATCGTAGAAATATGTGGGGGCCATATGAATTTCTAGATTCCTTTATTCGTTATTGATTGGAGAAGAGTCTCGGTCATGTCTGCATAATTCATGAACCGTAGGAAGACACACTTAAGGATTCGATGTTGTTTAGTAGATATGGAATGTGAGTAAAGAGACCAAATGTTGTTTGGAGTCTTGGATTGGATCTATGACATCACGAGGATATCTAGAATGGTCTGGAGAATAATATTCATATAAGGAAAGTCCAATTCCGGAATTTAGGAATGGTTTCAGTGTTTTCACAGGAATGTTCTAGAAAGGTCTAGAAGGTCCACCGATACGGAGTGGGAAGGGTGCATGGATGTGTCATGACAAAGTGGAATGGTTGCATCATGTCCTAGGTCACTTGGCTGGGCAATGGGAAGAGAGAAATAAAACTCTAGTTTGAAAGTCAAACGCCAATTTGAAAAAGTCAAATCCCAACATGGTTGCCTAGTGGAGGGTGGGAAGAAATCATACCTAGGGGAGGATTCCTCCCTCCCCTTGCCTCCAGCCTAGTAGAGGATTTGGGGGAGGACTCCCCTCCCTCGAAACCCTCTCCCACCTATATAAAGAGGGGTAGGGCGCTCCCTACCCCTCACACAAAAACTCTAGCCGCCCGCCGCCACTCTCTAGTTGCCGCTGCCTAGGGATCCTCCAAGTCGTCGCCTAGGGCTTGCCCTAGCCGCCGACTTCCACCACCTCTCCTCGGCCCTCTAAACCCTAGATCCCCGAGGCCTCTTATACTCCACCATACCCGCCCCGGCTTAGGCGAAGCCCTGCGGGATTTCCCCACTACTTCCACCACCACATCGTCGTGCTGCTAGAATCGCGAGGAGAGATCTACAACCTCCGCTGCCTGCTGGAGGAAGTGAGAGGAAGGTCTTCATCGAGTACCGAAAATGTGACCGACCGCGGAAGCGCTGCCGGAACATGGCACTGGAAGGATCGTCTACGCGATGTTGAGATCGGCAAGTGAATGACTACATCAGCCACGAGAATCCGATCTCGTTAACCTCTTTGGAATCTTCAAGGGTTATTACTGTATCGATTCGTTGCTCCAATCTAGTAGATAGATCTTGGCTTGTGTGTGTTCATGAGGTAGAATTTTTTTGTTTTCCATGCTACGAACCCCTATAGTGGTATCAGAGCCGTGTCTATGAGTAGATCTGTTGCACGAGTAGAACACAATGGTTATTGTGAGTGTTGATGCTTTTGTTGTCGATTGCTTCTTGTGTACTTTGCATTTTGTGGGATGGTGGGATGAAGCGTCCCGGGCTAAGCTTACATGACATCATTCATGAGACTTGCTCCACGCTCAACATGCAAATTGTATTACATAAGTGGCTTTGCGGGTGTCTGTCTCTTCTACCATAGTGAAGATTCAATTTACAACTGGCACTTGACAATACTTGTATCAAAGTTGTGGTTCTTGTTCATAAGTTAGAACGGTTCTTATTTGAAAGCCCCAAAACACGTAAAACATGCAAAGAAAATTAGAGACGTCTAACTTTGTTTTGCAAGGGTGTGCTGTGATGTGACATGGCCATGATTGTGATTATATATGATGTATGCAATGATCCTTATTGTAAGTTGGCAACCTGCAGGAGCCTTATGGTTGTATTTTAATTTCGTTATACGAGTTTTCAAATTTCCTAGCTAATTTTGCCTACTTGAATGAATTTATGTCGATTAATCAAAATTACGTCAAATTTGAACTACAAGTAAATCGTAGGTTTCTTTGAAAGTTTTACAAAATTTTTTTTGGAGATACCCATCGGGGGTCAGTTTAGCACTATATCGGTAACACGAGAGTTATCATCTCCTTATTATTCGCAAAAATAAAATAAAATAAAAGCACCACGCTCATAACCATATTAGACTCATCCACCTTTCTTCATCCCAAATTTTCATCAAACCAAAAATTTCATCATTGCATTCATATCATCTTTGCATGTATGCATTGCACAAAAATTTCCAAAAATTCAAACATAGCAAAACCCTAATTTAAAAAACCCCTTTTATATGCAAGGGTAGAGCTTGTGTTTTTATCTTTTTATTTTTCCTAAAATGATTTTATTAGTGGGTTGGTGTGTTTAAAGAAATTCTTAACACTAGGTTCACCTCTCAAATTTTGGTGAAAGTTTGAATTGATTTGAAAATCATTTGCTAGTTCAAATGATTTATAGAAAATAGAAACATAAAAAATAAAAAGAATAAGGGAAAAAACATACCTGCCACATAACCGACCCGGCCCAGCACCCCCGACCCATCCATCCCACCCGGCTCCCGCTCTCCCCCTCTATTTATCACCGCGCACTCCTCGCACCCGCTCACCGACGGAATGGCCCCACCGCCACGTCACCATCATCGTCTTCAATCACGCGCCGCGGACCCGCTCGCCCCTGCCGTTCCCCCCGATTGAATTCGAGTCACGTCTCTTTATTCGCGGCATGACTTCTACCCATGACTCCCTCTTCTTAAACCCCACGGCCCCCTCTCCATTTCCCCCACACCGCACCACCCGAGAGCCCCTAGGCTCCGCAGATTTCCAGTTGCGCCGCCGCCGTTTCGACGAACTCCGGCGAAAAATTTCGGTGAGCTCCGACCCCCCATCGCCCTCTATTTTGCTCCGTTGCGTCCATCGTTTTTAGACGCATATGCTAATCCTCATATTGTGCTTGCTCGTGCCCCAGGAGCTCGCCTCCGTCTTCGACTGCAAGCCACCGACAACGGGCACGATTGTGGCGAGGAATTCCCGACAAACCCGTGTTCCCCTTCATTGCCTGTGACCTCCACTGCAACCACCTCTTCACCACGACCTCGGTAACGCCCCTGTGCCCCTTACCCCCTAGCACTGCCGGTACGCCGTCGCCATCAGCCCGCCGCCGCGCACGCCATCAGCGTCGCCCGTTTCAGGCCAACGCGCTCAGATCCATTGGATCAATATCCTATGGCTAGGATTAGAGATAGGGCAAAGAGGTACTGGCCGATCTGGGCCGTAAGATCTAACTTAGATCTAACGGTGCACGTGCCCGATCCGCGCGAAGCGGTACCGGCCAAAAGGATCGCGCCATGTGGATAGGTTTTTCAGATAAAAACCAGAAATGATATGCTAGATGTTTAGACTTGTGAAATTCATAACTTTTGATCCACAATTTAGAAAAATTCAAATTTGGTGTCTATGGATTCCGAAAAATGTGAACTTTATTAATGTGGCCTTACTTTGTTCACTTGATTCTGTAAAAATTGATTTTTAGGCAGAGACTTGTTTAGGGATATTTTGACTATAAAAATTATTGTATAAATTATTTTTAGGTGGATCTTATGATCTTTAGCCTATAGGAAGTGTACTCTATCTTCTATATTGAAAATTTTGTTTCTAAAAGTGTGGTTTTCATCTCATTGCATTCATGCATGCATCCATACTATTTTTGAATGCATGTTTTAAATTGTGTATTTTTGTTGTTTGATTTGATGTGTAGATTGTGTGGATTGTGAAGTTTGTGACTGTGAGGATTGTACCTACTCTCCTAGATACCGAGCAAGTTATATTTCATCATATGTCCTATTATTTTACCTATTGCATTAGTGTTATTTTAGTAGGACTTGCATGATAGTTTCAAGTCTAATGCTATGCTATGGAAATCCTATAGATTATATCTTTGTAGTATCTTCCTAAGTTAGGAGACATCGTATGCTAAAATGCTTAGTATTGCTATTAGAATTTGTGGGTGGAAACTCATATTATGATGGTATGGAAATTTATATGCTTATATATTTTTATTTAAGAAAACAACCAATGTTAATGAAACACCTGGGTGGATTGGGATTTGTATGGATTATGTTCAGTGGTTACTTAGGGCCCATTTCTATGGTTTACCCTGGTGTATAACACTTGTGGATGGCCACCTAGGAACAAAGAGATTTGAGATGTTTGTGTCACGAAGCTTCGAGTCTAACCACATGGCATATGGGCTCTGTCTTGACCAACTAAGTTGTGCGAACTCAGCCAAACAAACAGAGGGTGGTAGAATTGATAGGATGGAACGCGTCCGTGGTGTATTGAGGGATTACTTCTGAAAAGTCTTGTCTCGATGCATGTCGAGTCTTGTGTGGAAAGTGAACCACCTCTCAAGAGGGTAAACCTAAGTACTTAGCCGTGTCCCCGGTGATGGACAATTTCTGAGCGTGAAGACATTGAAACAGTTCAAGAATCTCCTCATCCCAATTTCTCTAAGTTAAAATTGTGGGTGAACAAGGGTAGAGGTTCACTAATGTCTATTGGTGGTACCTTAGTGTTTTGTAAAAACAAAACTTAGTATTTTCAAACTAGTAGGATAAAACTTGCTTTTTGCAAAGCCAGCTAGATCCACACTTAGCCAAATTCATGTAGTTGTTAGGTTCTATTATACAACTATGGTATCACTTGCCAATACAATTCCAACTGTATTGACCCTTTGTGGCTGTAACTTATCATGTTGTAGGTTACTCTGATGGTGAGTAGGGTTACGAGTCTACACTCGACATGTTTGCCTATGGCGCATGAAGATGAAGACTCTATTATTATGCAATGTATTGAGAACTCTAAATAAGTTAGCATTGGGCTAAGTGAGTTCTAAGACATATTGTACTCCTGTATTTGTGATGTAATAATGACCTTTGTTTCTGTGTATTTCATCTTAAACTATGGGTGCTAGCAAAATGATCCAGGGACTAGCACTGCAATCACAGGGATCTCTACCTTATTGGGTGAGATCTTACAGATGGTATCAGAGCACTGTGTTGCCTGTAGGTTTGTGACCCTAAGATGGATTAAAATTAAGGAAGCCACTAGGAAAGTACAACACCACTATGAATTTTTACACTTTGTTTCTTTTCATCTCGTAAAACCTCTCCTAATCTTCTTTCTCATATCTATTTGTAGATGGACACCATCAATGAATCCGTTAGGAAGGGACCGCTGTTGACTATGACACTAGAATGTGAGACGGAATTTCCCAAGGCACTCAAGAACCTCATGATTAGCTTGGGGATAAATGGTGAAGCCATGTACAAGGGATTTCTGGTGATGGATGAAGGATAAGAGTATTGGTGGGTGCAACTCCACTTATATAAAAATAAGGAGGATGATCACAAATAAACGGGGTTCTGCATGTTCACCAACTCTGAAATGCATATGTCATTCTTTGACTCTGCAAGGAATGCAGCATGGAATACCATTAAAGAACTTGGAGAAAGACTTAAGTGTAGAATGCTCAACACCCAGAAGGAACTTAGAGAGGAGAGACAACATACCCAAGACCTAGAGACCACCATAAAATAACTAAGGAGGTATATTATAGACTTGGCGTGTGAGTCTTGTGATCAAGACAAACAAATTGCCACCAAGGATGCCTAGATAGCTACCTTGACTAGTGAGTGAAGGACACGACGTATCACTACAAGGAATCTGGCTATATATGACCCTCCATTTTCGTCACAGAATCTTCATAGTAGTTCATTTATGACGTTTTTATGACGATTTTGAGATCATTGAAAGCTGGGCATCGCAAATGAACTATAACGATGATTTTGGTGAAATCGTCATAACCGTCTATGACGATATTGGATCGTCATAACGTCTATGATGATCCAATATCGTCATGGGGCATATAGCCTGGCCACGTCAGATCCTACGTGGCAGATCCGATGTTGCAACGATTCATCCCTGTCCACTTCACCCATTTAAATGGGCCAAGCCCAACAATTCAATACATTTATGCTTATGTTTCCTATCAATTATGTCTCAGCTACATGGGCCAAATCCAACGTTTTCAGCTTGTTTGTTTTATATATCTCGGTCTTTTTATAGTCCAACTATTTTATATTCTCATCCTTTTTATAATCCATTTATTTTCCAATTTTGGCCTTTTGGTCAATGGGTCCCAATTGTCAGATTGTTCTACAGTGGGTCCAAACTTTTAGGTTATTATAGACAATGGGTCCCAATTGTCAATTCATCTCATTTGTACGGTTTTGATTTTTTTTCACATCAAATTAATGACCAATATACCAATTAGAAAGGAGAAAGAATACAAATGAAAATCTATAAATAATAGCCAAAAATGCTTTGTTACAGTATGATTGTCGAAACAGTTATAACACATGTGAAATTGCACAATTGACATCACAACGAATGCAGCCATCAAATATTTCATACCCTATAGTATACAAATAGAACTCTCAGAAAGTACTAAAGCTAGCTACTCTTGAACATTATCATCCTGTAGATAGTTTTCATGGTGTACTAGGCCTTGAGCTTCTAAGCCTTCTCCTGCATTTCAAACAGATAAGTTGCATTAGCACAAGATTACATTTGCATAGATTTCACTTAGTTCCTATACTACTATAAGGAGATCAAATTCTGCATGAATTAGATATTTTTCAAAGATGCAATAATCAACTAACAACATGCTAAAGCCATCCAGATGTAATTCCACCATTATCAAAAGCAGACTGGCCGCCAAAGCAATTTCTTCTATTGTATCCATGATAGCTATGGCCAGGTTACCTGATATACCAAATAATTTATGATCAAAGCTCCTATAAGTGACTAAAACCATTTTGTGCAGAATTTGTTAGGATTTAGCCTAAAATGAACAATTATAGTAAACCCTCGATGTAAACTGCAACAAACGCCAAACCGACAGTATAGTACAGAGCATGCAATAGAATTTACTGCAAAAAATGCCCAACCAATAGGATCAATATGTAGTTCAAAAGAAACATGCATATCCATCAAACTTTCAATCTGACATAATATAACCATACTAGAGCAGTTTACTACTAATTCGTCCAGCGACTATCTTGGATAGCACTATCTAACTAATTGATAAAAATGAAGGGACCGATATTTCTACTGTTTCTATTTCAGTAGCAGCAGCACCATCGAGTGAGTATGGGACTGGAGTACCTTACCACTGAGCATGTCGATGCAACAGTCGTCGATCTTGCCGCTGGAGAGGTGAACGAGGGGAAGGCGGAGGTGATCTTGGGAAAACTGATGTTCACTTTGTCCTCCATGATCTGCTCTTGTCCGCTAAATGGCAGGCTACCGGAGACCTCGGCCGCTGCCGCATCCTCCCAGTCCGTCGTCCGATACTCGCCCCTTCTTGCTCCTCCATTATGATTCCAACCTGAAAAACACAAGAGATGACAGGACACATACAAGTCAAATACTCAGTGGAGTAGACAAGTTTCAGAGTAGTGCTAGTAGACTGATTGGGCATCAAAAGCATTGAGGAAGTTAATTTTTGAACACTAATATTCATTTTCTCATATCATTTGATTGCACACAAAGATTAACTGCATTACAAATCAGAGAAGAACTAATCCATGTAACTAATCTAGTCCTACTCCTAACCAGGTTTGTTCAGGATTACTTCATTCTAGGATTACTATTGTTGTGATAACTACAGGTGCCAGGTTAAAATTACCCATATCATGATCGGATAACTACAGGTGCTAGACTACTCCAATTAGTACCTAATTAAGAACATGCATGAGTACAAAGCACCAAATGAAAAAATCATGATAGGAGCGAGAGATCACATGACTGAACCAAATGTCAGCAGAAACAAATGGCACAAGTAATATACAAAATAGTTCCAGGACTGAACCAAATTCTAGCCTTTCATGTGTGCTTCATCTACAACTAACATTAGAAACAAAATAACAATTGAGGATGCCAAGCACTTAATATAACTCTAGTACTTATATGGTTCTGAATTGACAACACTACAAAGATACAGTTTCCTGGTCTCTCTTCATTTGACAACACTATAAAGACAAATATATCACTCCAAGTAGCTATATGTTCCTACCCCACTGGAAAATATATAACTGAACTTTGTTGAATGTAAAGACTGACAAGCATTGACGAATGTAATATCAGGCATTTATCTCAAGACTGACACATTCTCTATTCACAGCAAAAACTCCTTATACCTACTACACAAGAGAGACAATAAAAGCTATACGCTAGAAGCAAACACCATGCAAAAATGTATGGACGCTGGAAGCAAACACCATGCAAACACCGTACTTAGCAGGTCAGGTCATTAGAACAGAGCATCTCCAAACTCCAAAACGATCTATCTTTCCATGCAACAGTACTTGCAGATTAATTAATTCGAGCCCGGTCTTCAGAGGAAGATGCGAATGTAGTAGCAGAAAAAATTCACCGCCAGGTGCACGGGGATGACAGGTGAGTGACGACGCAGACCATCAGGAAGCTGTCGAACAAGGCGCGTGTGGTGACCCATTATACCAATGCATGATGTAGTACACTATAGTCGTTGATATAATACCAATGAAACACCGTTCACTAGTATTACATCCCTCAGAGTGGTACAACAGAAACACAGCAAGTCCAAAACATGACTATAGTTTAGAACTCAACTCTTTACATAAGATCCAGAGAACACTCTAGGTTAAAGAGAGAGAAAGAAACTTCTTACAAAGAAGAAATCATAAATAAACAACTCCAGAATTAAATACTATTAAGTCTAATATCTTAACTAATGGTCTGGCATTGCTGCTATTGCAATACACTACAGAAATAAGTTCTATGGATAGAGATTCTATTCTTATCTAATTAGCAACTTCGTCTTCACTTGAGCTGATGTATATGTTGACTTTCTTTACTTCATTGAAGAGCTTTAGATTTTGATGATGATTCCTGGAGCATGGCTTGATGTAGTCATCGTCTGTACTGGCTTTAGAACCTAGCAAGGGTTAAGAAGATACTTTGAGTACGAGCGTACTTAGCAAGTCCACTAGAAAAGGTGTGTTTGATGCACTATAACTACAGCCATAGACCATAGGTCGTAGGCAATGCAAGTTTTCATAAACATTTCTTCAAAGGTTGCTTTTATTCTGAAAAGCTATGTCCGTCAGCCTTCACGGGTTTACCAGAACCTTCATGGGGTTCCTTTCCCGCCGTGTTCACAGCTCCTTCCCGGAAGAGGGAGTAACAAGTTACAGTTCTTACACTCTGCAGAGATGCGTCACTTTATCCATGAGAGATCTTAGCTTTGTTGCACATCCGGGCCGCGAACCCGTTCACACTTCCTTGGTGTGAGGCCCAGACTAAGACCCAAGCCAATCACTGCCTTCTCCGTGACCCCGCATGTCTCCTTGGTGTACGCCAGCCCACCTATTGAATTACGGCAATGGCAGTACATACCGTTCAGATGCTGGAACTATCGTGGGACGTTGAGGGCTCCCACCCATATGCTGCATATCCTCTACGAATTACCATAAATAATATGCATGCTACGAGTGATAACAGCCACGACCCGCACATCCAGATCCATGCGAGAGGGAAAAGATACAGCTGACTTCTTCATCCCGTTCCAAATCTCATGGTCAACGCGTAATATACGGCGCAAGAATCACTGGCGACATTGGTTGTTAAGTCCTAGATAATATGTTCCTTTACCACCGGAACTCTTATAGTAGGTTATTACCTCATGGTAAATAACCTATAATCACATTATTATGAAAATAGTGTTTTCTGTCTTTTTTCAAATGCAGGTGATGACAACACTGGATTTGTAAAATACTTTACAGAAAATAATCAAAGGACATGAGCAAGTGTGAACTTCCTTTTGTGATTGCAATATTATGCACTCACGGTCTTCAAGACAATATAAGATCCAATAGCCGAAATCTGCATCATTGGTCCGGTAAGGACTAATGTTTAAAGAAGCAAGATGATTTTATGCATAAGTAATGTAGTGCAAGTTGATAAACGCGAATCCCGAGAATAACGTTGTTCTAGGGTTTGGATTCTGGAAAGGGTTTCCTTGGAATGTGTTGCCCTTTTAGATTAAGTTTCATACATGTGCTTCTTATTAAGGCTTGTGAGTGTGTGAAAAAACAACATGTATTTATATGTATTTAATCACATAGTATAGGATAGAATGGTTTATACTATTGGATCCCCACTTATTCCATGCTCATATGGGATGAGTGGTTAGAGAAATGAATTAAAGATTTTGTCTTATGATTATATATAGAATATTTATGAGATGTTGATGAGAAAACTTATTAATAAGTGTAGAGTTCTAAATTTTAATTACTCACCCTAGGGTTTAAGGTACTTACTATACTTATTTTCTTTTGTTGATGTGAATAAAGATTAATGGCTAAATCTATTGTCTTTATGTTTGAGATCAGAATGATATTATCTGGAATGTCTCATGAAAAGGATTTGATAAAGATAACTCCTAAGAACATATGGTTATGATAATTAGAAATGATAAAGATGTGCTTAGTTGATTTGTTATAGGAAAATATTCCTATGAAGCATTGTGGAAGCAAGATGATAGATCAACCATAGTAAGTGGGTACTAGGTTTGGTCTTAGATTTAGGGTTTAGTGTTTAACAAGGATTCCTATATTCCATACTTCATTATTCTGAATTTTTGATTAAGGAATTCCTTTCCTAGATATACCACTTCATATCCATCATCATGTTCTAACATGATGAGCTTTGCTTCACAAGAATATTCTTATCCACCTTTATTCTCCTAACACCTCTTGTAATTCCAATGATCTTGATTCTAAAGCATTTCCTAATATTCTCATACTCTTCCTTAATAATCCTTCACTAATATCACTTTAATAGATGCATCCATCAAATGCTACTTCACTTCAAGTGCTTAGTATTTCCAAAGAGGAAACTACTACTTCTATAATCCAATGTTACTCTAGCATCACCTTATTCATACTATCTTGTCTCTAATTGACTCCAATGTCTAACATTCCAACCTCACATTATATTAATGTGACTTGTAATGACTAATCTAGGATAATATATCTATACTATGGTTCAATCATGTTTTATCCACCAATGTCACTTATACTTGGTATAAGCATTCAATATTGGTGAGTAAGGCATGATCATTATGATCCTTTGATCCTTTATGGTTCAGGTTTCCAGTTGACTAAACAAGGCTTCATCAATACAACATTACAGTTGTATTATAATTATCTTCTATCTAGCTCTATTGGATTAAGAGATATAATTCATTGACTATACCTACTTGATCCATTAGACTACTCCTGGAAACTATCTTTAGACTTCATTCTTGTAATCTTCTTTGTTACCATATTGATTTGATTTCCTCGAATCACTCCCATCCTATAGATAACATCTAAAACTAGCATCACTACTGTAAGGTTCCCAACCTTTAATAAGGTAGAGATCCTTGTGTTTACAATTCTATTCCCTGGATCAATAGCTAGCATCCACAGTTAAGATGTAATATCAAGAAACAAAGGTCATAATACAACTTTATAACCAGGAATATAATAATTCATTACATCTTACATAGCTCATTTGGCTATCACATTACATTGCAGCAGAATATCAATAAAGCATGGGGTCCTTCATCTTCAAAGTGCCACAGGCAGTCATGTTGGTTGTAGACTTGTAATCCTAATCAACACACTTCACTAACATCAAACAAACCTACAACATAATAAGTTGCAGCCACAAGGGTCAATACATTTGAATTTTATTGGCAAGTTTCACTACTAAGTAGAAATATGTGGATCCTATCATTACATGCATATTTGGCTAAGTGGGGTTTAGGCTCAATTGCGGAAAGCAATATAAATTTTATCCTATCTTTTCAAAATAATTTTTGATCTTTTTCAAATCATTTTGACCTTCTTGGAAAACTCCAAGTGCTTCAAATCCCTTGTTGTCACCCTCAAGTTTTAACTTTGAGAAATTGGAATGTCGAGATCTTCCATAGCTTCAGGCCTTAGTTGCTCAGTATTGTCCATAACAGGGGACACGGCTAAGTACTTAGAATTTTGATCTTATGCAGAAGTTGTACACTTTACCCACATGACACAATATCATCTTGATGACACCAGTGGCCGCTGGATAAGTACTCACCAAGATGGAGTACTGGCAGATTGAGAATGTGACAAAGTCTTTCCATAGAAGTCCTCCCAATACACAATGCTAGCTTGTCTTCCAGGCACCAATGTAGGGTTCCAAGTTCCCTAGAACTAATCTAGTTAACCCGAAGATGCCAATGCATGGGTCTTCCACTATGTAGTTGACTAAGCCAGAGCCCATTTAGCATGTGGCTGTACATGGAAGCCACTGTACGAGAAACATGTTCAATCTCTAAGTCCCTGGGTGGTTTTCTTCTAGTGCACAACAAAAAGAGATTGCCATATAAACATGGTTCCTTTTGTTTCCACCTTGTCCAAAAGCTTGAGTATCCTTGTCCACCCAGGTGGTTCATTGATTACTTGTTTTATTATATAAAACATAAGTCTTTTCAATACTTAATATAATCATAACATGTATCCCATCCCAATATATAGCTGGGCTAAGCATACTATAACTACATTGTTTTCACTAAGGAATATATAAGGGCATCCTATTAGGATTTAGCATAGCATTAAGTATAGAAATCCTTTTCATGCATGTTTCAAAAATCCACTAAGTATAATGAAAATAGTAGGACTTGGATGATAGTGTCCTTTGCCTTTTTGTTAGAGAATGTTGGTTCACTTCTTGATCTTGCTAATATCACACTCTTCTAACTTCACTACAAATCAATCAAGAAAACAAAGATTCAACTAGCATTCCAACCAATATTCAAACAATTCATCACACATAAAATAATAGAAACAAAGTCATACATGTAAGCATGCAAAAGATAGTTTTATTTGTAAAGGTGGTTTCTACTAGGCTCTAAACATTATAAAGTTCAAAGTTGTCCTTTTACTAAAGTGGTAAAACCATTTGCAAAAGGTTTTATCTATAAACCATTTCTAAACCAATTCTTTATTTTATGTGTTTGAAAATGCTTTTATCAAAGCAATAATTTTGTATTGTTCATCAAATAAGTTGTTAATTCACAAAACTTGGTGTTTAGGGTCAGAAGGTTTGAATAAAAACATTTCCCAAAGGTTTTACTCAAAAATCATTTCCATATTAAAATCAATATTTTTATTTGACTAGAAATGAGCTAATTTAAGTATTTATTCCTAAACTTCACAAAATTCATTTTTAAATCCATGAGTTGGTTCCTAGGGTTAGTAAGTTCACAACAAACCATTTTGCAAAGATTTCACATTAAAATTTTATCTAGAACAATTTTTATATTCAATGTAAGCCTACACAAGTTTCTGCAATTTCAACCAATTTTCCAGAAGCAAAACATTAAACAAAGTGCATGGTTGCAAAGTACATGTTCTGCTGATTCCATTGATATAAAATTTGCAAAATTTGGACGTGTAGATTTAAAGTTATGAATTTTACAAGTTTGCATATCAATCTGATTTCAAATTCCGTTTTAAATCAAACTAGTGCCACGCAGCGTGTTCTTATTGGCCGGTACCGTTTCGTGCGGATCGTGCGATGGCACCGTTGGATTTAAGTGGGATCACACGGCTCAGAAGCGCGCGTACCCTTTCGCTCACGTTCTATACTAATCGTCCGATCCAAATCCTACCGTCCTAACTGCTTTGACCATTACTCGGTACATCGGCGGCATCGGCGCGGCGATCGGCAGCAAGACGCTGGATGCGGCGGTGGTACAGGAAGCAAAGGAAGGAGAGGAGATGCTCACAGTGATCGCAGGGCGACGCCGAATCTTAACATGGGGTCGTCTTGGCAAGGGGCGCACAGGGAAAGGAGGAATCGCTCACCGGAGTTGGTGTGGGCGGCGGTGCTCTTGGGTTGACGTTGCTGGCGTCGTTTGGGACTACGCTAAGGAAAATGAGAGGCATGGTTAGGTGCGCACGAGGGTCGCGAGTAAGGGAGCATCACTGAGAGGTGTTGGGGAGGTCGAGACTTACCAGGGGAGGTCGCCGGAAAAAGGGGCAGACGCGCCGGCGCTCACTTGATGACGAAGACGAGCTTCCAGACCACGCGGGAGCGAACTGGTGCCATGGGCAGGTGCGCCTGGCGATGATGAATGTGCTAGCATGCAGAGGGAGGCGAGGGGCGGCTGGACGGCGCCGGAATTGGCCGGGGACGTCATCGGAGCAGCGGCGGTGCAAAGCTAATTCGGGGTAGCCTGGCGGCAAAGAGGAGGAGCTGTTTGGGGGGAAAGAGAGAGGGGAGAGGGGTGTTTAAGGGGGCGTGATTACTGGAAGGATTAAGGCAGCCATCAATCGCGAAATCAACGCCTTAGCTACTTTCACCGCAACGGCAAGGCTTGGTCAGGTGAAGACGATGACATCAAGCGCAATGCGTCTTGTCGATGAGGTGGGGAAAGAGGAGTGGGACCTGCACGCTGCGACTCATGGGTGTGGGTTCGAGTGAAAACGATTCGCAGTGGGTGAGCTGGGGCTGCGTTGTTGGGTCATAGATGGGTTGGGCTGAGTTCGATTCCCTTTCTTTTATTCTGTAAGCTTTTCTTTTTCTATTTGATTTTCCTGTTTTGGTTTTCAAACAACAATTCAAACACCCAAATCAATTCAAACTTCCACCAAACTTGTATTGAGTTTTAGTTCTATTTATCAACACAATTCAAAAGCCCAAAATAAAATAATATTTTTATTCTTTTTAGGATCTATTTAATAATTAAATAAAATAGCCCTTAGTTATTAATTCAAATAGGATTTGATTTATTAAAATCTACATTTGAAATCTAAATAATACCAAAATCATTTCAGTAGGTTTTATTTGAAAATATAAAACACTTGGAAAACTCATTTAAAATAAATTAATAAGTTTTAGTGTTTATTTAAAATGGGAAAAGCCTTTACTTAAATAAAATTGGATATTAAATCCTCATTATTTTATTTAATTAAACCTTTATTCTTTTTATCAAATAGGAATGTTTTATTTCAAAAACTTGGCCAAGAATTTAATTTGGCTATAAGAAATAATCTTTATTTATAATTCTACCTTTTGCTTTTGAAAAACAAATCTTTTTATTAAAAGATCCAAAATAGTAATTCCAACTATTATAACTTTCTTTAATAATTGCTTATATTTTTAATTCCGTTTAGAATTTTTATTTGATCCAAATAGGTTTGAAAGTTTCCAATTGGATTCAAAAAGTTTCTTCTCACCCTAAATTTCAACAAAGTTTTATTTTGTTTATTTATTTTTAACATTTCAAAATTTGGAAAATTTTGGGATGTGACAACTACTTATCTCTTCTTACTTATTTCTTTATAAGCCTTAAGTGAATGCTATAATAAGGACAAGAGTTGATAAATCAAGAATTGATAGGTTCAGAATTGGTGAATCAATAGTTGATTACTCAATATTGATGAACAACAAATATAAGTATAGGATTCAATAGAGATGATAAGGATTGATATGGAAAGAAAGATTTATGATGAATGATCTTGACTTGGTTTCTTTCCTACTCAATCTCACTAAAGAGTTAAAGTTACGTATTTCCATGATACACATGGTATAAGTAGATAAGATTAAGATTTAGTTGTTACATTCTTATTATTTGTGTTATATCCTTAACTTGATACTCATGAGTGATTATAATGCATACTATGAGATGATCACCTAAGGATCAAATATAAATCATTAAGTAATGTATTAGGGTTTAGTTTTATTCCATTTGATCTACCCTTAGATCAAATCATGTTTACCCAAACTAAGGTTTTAGAAAAGGTCATATTGAAACTTATCACAGTCAGCTTGATGATCTACTTCAATTCCATCAAGTTAAGAGAAGCTTCAATCACTTTGACAAGTGTTTTATTTAAAAGCGCGAAAATTATTCGGATTTTCTATGCATGAATGCAATGCACACATCTGTGTTTAGCTTATTTCTAAGCTCAAATGCTGGGATGTTACAGCGCGGATCTTGGCACTGTCATAGAACGACATGGAGTGTGCCGCTGTCGTCAGAAGAAGAATGGCCAGCACAGACACCCTCGCTATGTTGACAATCTTGCCCTGCATTGTCAACACCCGGATTTTTCAATCCTAGATGCCTGTTATGCCATAGATCGCAATCCCAGGATTACCATTTTTGCGAGACATAACAGAATTGGATACCATAGTACTTCATCCATTACAAACGATACATAAGTTCTTACACAAATAGGAATCTCATGATCCAGTTCTTAATACAACATCAAGCAGCGGAATACGTAATAATAATAACGGTAGCGTCGGCGAAGCTCCATCTTCGGGGTCACAGGCAATGCTGACGATGGGAGATGATCCTAGTTGTCGTAACCTTCCTGGGGTCCATCCTCCAGGTACTCCTCTTCATAGTCTGGCCATGGGAATAGCCAGGGACAAAGCCATGAGTACTCTTTAAGTACTCGCAAACTAATACTAACAAGTAAAGGGTTTTTTTGGATAATAGGACACTAGGCTCTAGGGTTGTTTTGCAAAAAGCCAGGTTTATCTTTACTAAGTTCCAAAGCTAGTCACAATTTTTATAACACCTAAGTGGGATCTTGTAATTCAGGTCACAACTCTGTTGTGGTCAAGTCAAAGTCACAATTCATTTCACAAGTCATTTTGAAAAGTCTGACGGGGGAACAGTATGGCCACTCCAACTTTCCATAACCGCGGACGCGGCTATTCGAATAGTTTGACACTCTGTAGAGATTGTACACTTTCACCACAACATTCGATACATCCGTCAGGAACAAATCCTGAATTCACCATACTCAGTATGCGGATAATCAATCCTAACCTTTCAATTACACACCCTAGTATAAGCACCTCTCCTGTGAGTTTAGCCTCCCAACCATGACCAACTGTCATCTTGGGTACTGCACAGGTGGACAATCTTCACAAGGTAGCCTCAACTTAGACCTTGGCCATGAGGGAACTAATAATAAGGTAGATAAGTTTCCAGTCAAGCCCTACCCAATATTCGGGTATTGTGGTTGTACGCTAAAATTGGAATGGTATCGCATCCAGACAACCATCAGTTTTATAAAGGGCTAAGGCTCATGCCTCAACATTTTCATCACCAAAATCATCAAGTGTTTGGAAACACATGTCCAAAACATTTCAATAGAATGATCCATCATTCCAAGGTTTTCATAACCATTTTTCCACCAAGTATTCCCATCTAAAAGTTGATCAAGTTTTATGCTTAGAACTAGCATCTACAGGTGGGGGTAGTACTAATGAGGGGTGTTACTAGGGGAGATTCACTAAGTCCAACCTTATATCTTAGGCTGATATCAAGGTTTCTATCTTAGGCCAAATTTTATGCTCTTTAGGCAACCTTCAGCAACTGTCTAGTATCTACCAAACTCTTAGGTAGACTCTAAGTAAGCGTTGATAAAGAAATAAAGTAAGATGCTTGCACATAAAACTAGGATTGGTTTATCAAGTAGGTATGATCACATATGCTTAAGGCATAAAGCAGTCATCTCACAAGTATGGGTTAGCGGCATCAGTAGGATATCTTGCAAGTGTTAGCTTGCACATTCACTAGTAGTATTAGGCTTACTCAAGTAGAGTGTCTTGCAAGTTTTAGCTTGCATAGGTCAACTTGATTAGTAAGGCTTGCATAGTAATTAGCTTGCATAGGTATAGTATCTTGCAAGTGTTAGCTTGCCTTGTGCAGAGCAGTGGTTGAAGTTTTCCTCGGCTTCCTCTTCGTAGTATCCTCCTTCCTCCTCGTATCCTTGGTCGGTACTAGCGTCTAGGAATAAATACGAGGTACACAATCACCAAACAATACTTAACTACTTGCAATCATCACACACAAGGGTCCTATAGATGATCTAGCATCATCTCTAACATTACAAGGTTAAAGCTTGGTTGAAATCCTTTTTATTTTTAGAAAAGTAATTTCTACTCATTGAAAAACTACTTAAGATTTAATATTCTCCAAACTAAACATGGGATCATGTTGACACATGTCATCACCACATATTGTAGTCCATGGGAATGTGATTTAAAGTGGTGTCACAATTTAATAAGGTTTTACCCTTTTATTTTAATTAATTAAAGTGGCTAGAAATGCTTATGAAGCATTCTTTTATTACTTGAACATTATTTCTGCAAGTAAACCTATATATTTTTATATATTCTGAAAGGTATGGTTAAATGTGATTTTTGAGAGTTGGAAACAACTCAAAAGATTTTGTGGTTGAAATTTGAAAAATGTTTGAATGCAGAAAAGCTTCTGCCTTGTTATTTTTTCTATGGGTGATCTACAGATCCAAATGACTTGAATCCAACGGGCTTGGATTAAGCATTCACAGACCTTTCCAACAAAATTGGTTTCATCCAATTTGGTGCACTGAATCGATCTGGGTTGATTTTTGAAGTTGGGTGCTGAAGTGTTTTTGAAATGAAATAGAAAAAGATTTAATTTGAATTGCTGGGCTGCGCGGGAAATGTTACTGGGCCGGCCTGCTAAGCATGATGCTGCATGGCTGCTTAAGTGGGTGTCCCCACTCGTCAGTGACACGGGGCTGGGCGAAGCAGTATGGGGCAACGTGGATCAGTCGATCTAGTTCTAATCCAACGGTGGGGGTCATCGTTGACGTGAAACAACTCCGGCGAGAACGAAACCTAGCGCGGCCAGTGAGGGGTGCTGGGGGCTCACCGGGGTACTGGCGAGGGTCGGTGAGGCGGGCGAACGACGAAGTCGACGACGGCGAACCTCCTGGTACCGGTGGCTTCTCCTGGGGCGGCTCCAATCGCTGACTCCCTTCTTCTCCGGCAGCGGCAGGCTCCAGTGAAATTCCGGCGAGGTGGTGCTCGTCTTCCTTTGAGAACGGTGTGGCACGGTCAGTGGGGAGAGGGGAGTGAGATGGTGTGAAGAAATCGTGCGAGGGTGGCCTCTATTTATAGTCGAGCGAGGGGACCGTCGGGGCGCACGGTGAGCTCATCGGGGGCGACGTTACAGGCGGCTAATGGCATGGGCAAGGGTAGGGGACGGTGCTGTGTCTCCTGGCGATGCTCAACGACATGGTCGCGAGGCATGGGGCGGTGTGGTTTGGTCTGGAGCAGGGTGCTCGAAGCGTAGGCGGCGTCTTCGACGGCGGTGGCTGTATGGCACGGGCGTAAACGGGATGTCTGGCGGTCTCGGTCGGTGGTGATCGTGTGTGCACGCGGTGAGGCGGCGCGGCCTCGTGGACGCTGGTCGAGGGTGGCGCTCTGGCGCACGCTCGGCATGGTCTGGGCGTGTCTTGTGCGCGTGGTCCAGGGCTTGGCAACGCTCGCGGCTAGGACAGGGAGTGGCGGTGGACGGTGGGCTGCCTCCCAGACAAGGTTGGCACGACTAGTTCTTCCTCTAGCCAGCTGTCCACAATGGGGTGACATGAGGGTGCTCGGTTGTTCACCATTAATGGCAATGGCAAGCTCACAGGGGTGCTAGTGTTGGGCTAATCTTTCTAGATGATCTACTGAGGTGTGTGTGAGCTAACTAGGGAACAAGTTAGGCTCAAAACACTACACACTATAGTGTTTGATGTTTTGTTTGATTTGTGTCTGCAACCTGTTTGATGAAATGGTCGCATGAAATCAAGTTTTGAATTTTAAAATGAATTTTGGTGGGTTTGCTAGATTGGTGCTGGTGAGTCTGCAGATGCTTGGGTTTTGAAAGTTGAGATTGTTTGAGTGGGTTTTGAAAAAGTGGGATCTTCCCATATGAAGAATATTCAATTTTGAATTGTCATTTAAACTATGCATTTGAAAGTTTCTGGATGATCACAAAGTGGGCCTTGATACCTTGTTATGAGTACATTCAAGGGGTGCAAAGATCCAGAAAATTTTCTGTTAGGTTTTGAAAGTTTGAGATAGCCAAAGTAGGCATGGGAGTTAAATTGGTCAAAATGACCATTCACTTAATATATTTGTTTTGATTTACTTGTCTTTAGGAAAAGTGTGGGAAATTTTTTGATGATGTTTATTTCACCTAAGAAACAGTTTACAAGCAATGGATCACACAAACAAGGTGGTTTTTAAAGAAATTCAAAATCCATGCATACACATATACATGCATTCATGAGTTTATTTAGAAAAGTTTTTGTTAACCCTAATCTTGATTATTAGTGTTTGTTGATCTAAGTTTGGTATTTTTGGGATGTTACAAACCTTCCCCCCTTAAAAAAATCTCGTCCTGAGATTTGAAAAAGGACAAAAAGATTACCTAGGATTTGAAGAGATCTAGAAACTCTGTCCTGATGTGATCTTCGCGTTCCCAGGTAGCTTCCTCTTCTGTGTGGTTGCTCCACTGAATCTTGAGAAACTTGATGCTTCGGGTTCTGGTAGTTCGAAAGGCTTCTTCCAATATACGGATGGGTACTTCGGGATAGGTCAGGTCATCATTGATCTCTATGGTCCGGTGATCGATATTCTTGAACACTTCGGTCTTCTCGGGGACTTCGAGACACTTGCGAAGTAACGAGATATGGAACATATTGTGCACAGCTGATGATGGGGATATGCCTACCGGGGTATACCTAGCAGGACGTTTTCGATTGGCCCAAGAACTGGCGAGTGGGCCTGCAAGACGGCGACTGGATTGAAGCCCAGCGAGGAACCGAGCGACTGGAAGCTGAAGGCCCAGGCGAGTAGATAGGCCCAGTCGGATTAGGTTAAACGAGTACCGAAGCTTTAACTGAATCGGTTGAGATATGTAAACCCTAGGGGAGGTGAGCCTATATAAACCTCCCTATAGGGTGAGTAGAGACACGTTCCATCATACACCCAAGCGAGTCGCCGCCTAGCCGCCGAGATCGCCCATTTTACCACCTCCATAATACAATCTAGCAGGAGTAGGTCTTTACCCTCGGGGGGCCGAACCTGGGTAAAACCCTGTGTCTTTGCCCTCATCTCGCACCGCAGATGGCTGGCCGCCCTTTCCCCTCGTTCTACTACTCGCTGCCGATTGCAGCATCTGCCGTGACCATTCCCACGACAGTCGCGCCCACCGTGGGGCCTGGCCGGTCCGACCGGTGTTCTGCGGCGAGATCCAATCTTCCCATCAACGAGACGGTCGCCACCGGCCACATGATAGCGATCGGCGAGATGCTCCAAATCTTGCCGAGCAGCTACGTCCCGGCGGCGCGACCCGTCATGCACAGCGTGATCCTGCCGATCGGCATGATCAGCCTCTTCGTCGGCCTCACCGACGTCATCGTCTCGGAGGAGTCGGCTCGCATCCGCGAGTCGCCGCCACGCGATCGTCTCTCCGAGAGCCAGATCCGCAAGATCCATCGCCTCGCCTCCGAGTACAATTCGGCCCACAGCGACGTGGACGAAAACTCAGCGGCCGCAGAAGACGCGGCCCTCAACTACGACGCCGAGTCGGCGACCCCGGCGTCACTCGCCGGATCCATCTCCGCGGCTTCACCCGCGGGCTCCATCACCCAGGTATCTAACATGGGAGACTTCGAGGACCCCTCCATCCTCGGGATCTTCGAATTCGACTCCGGGTCGGAGAACTGCGCCGACCTCCGCGACGGAACCGGTCGCCACGCCGCGACCTACATGGCGACCGGCACCGATCCGCCGGAGGATCCATTCTCCACCCCAATCCCTCCTAACGCCACGGCAACGGAGGTCGAGGAGCTCCGCCTGAAACTGGCGGAGGCGGTGTGCAAGGAACAAGCCGAGCGCGAAAAATTTCGCCTCGAGCAGGTGATGGCGCAGGAACTGTCGCGCTACCACCAGCAGCGGATCAGGTCGCGCCTGAACCCCACCGTTCAGGGGCACGCCCTGAACTTCGACGACGAAAACGACCCGGCCCGCATGGCCGAGCGCGCAATCCGCGAGAACGCGCCACCAGGAGGAAGCGCCCGGCCCCCGCCAGGATCAACGGCGATGGGAGCCCCACCTCCACCCAACCGCACACCTCCCAGGGACCAGCCACGGATAGTAGTTTCCTCACGGGAGCGAGACGCAAACGGCCTCCCACTGTTCTCCACCCCGATGGACAACCTCGTGGCGGGTCGAGAAGCAGCCGACAACATCACGGCCACGGGCGACAGTGCCCTATAGATCCAGTACGTCAGGGCCCTGCTCGCAAAGGCCGTCGAGCAGCAAAACGCAGGCGCCGACTCACAGGGTCGAGTATATTCGCGTTCGTCGGGAAGCAGAGCGGCCTCCAGCGGCCACCCAGCGGTGGCAAACACCCTCAACTGCCCGCCACCAGAGCCACTGCAGCTCCAACACCGACCCACGAACGAGGCACTCTCTACCAACGACCCCAGGCCAGCGACCAACTTTGTCGCCGCCAACGGGCAACCCATCGACGCCCGCACCCACATCATCAACAACCAAAGCTGGCGCGCACGCCAGCCCGACGACCTGCGACACACCCTAACCAATCGCCGCGACGGCGAGCCCATAGGGTCGCTAAGTCGACTCGGCCCCAAGTGCTTCGGACCAATGATTCGAGGCGAGAAGTACCCGCCAAACTTCAAGGCACCGAAGGAGATAGAAAAGTACGACTCCTCGTACGACCCCGCCGTCTGGCTCAACACATACCTCATGGCAATGGGGATCGCGGGCCACACCGACCTGCTAGCCGTCCGCTACCTCCCCCTGATGATGCAGGGGACGTGCAGGCAGTGGATCAACACTCTCCCCTAGGACAGTATCGACTCCTGGGAGGAGATGCGCGACGCCTTCGTCGGGCACTTCGAGTGCTCCTACACTCGCACCACCACCATCGAGGACACAGGCGATGCGTCCGGGACCCATGAGCCGACCATAGCTGGGTCCAACGGTGGCAAGAACTCTGGTACAACGCGGTCGGCATCCACCCGGATACCGCGATCCATTGCTTCAAGACCTCGTGCCGCTACAAGCCCCTGGTCGCCAAGCTCAAGCGACACTCTCGCACACTTGACAACATCCCCGACCTCCTCGAGATCGCCAAACGGTACGCAGAGGAAGATCCAAACCAGGAAACTGACGACGAGTCAGGAGGTCAATGCCACACGAGCAGCAACGACAGCGAACGACGGTCTGACCTACGCTACAGCAACACTCGCCTCACCGGCAAGCGCCACAGTGATGGGCGAGTCAACTTCGTCGCCAACGCCGGGCACGCGCAACGCGAGCCCAAGAGCTTCCGCCGCGACGGAGGACAACGCCGCGACGGCGGCAACTACAAGGCCAAGCCAAGGTTCGACCCCGCGGCTCTCCTTAACCAACCATGTTCGTTTCATAGCAGGAAGGAAGCCCATAGCACACCACCGCCGACTGCCATACCCTCAGGGAGATCGAGAAGGCACGGCGAGCGCGGGAGGACCCCGACAACGACCCGCCAAACGGCGGAAAATTCGGCAAAGTGGTCGGCTCGCTCCATACCTTCACAGGCTTCAACACGAAGCGCGAGAAGAAGGTCATCGCCCGCGTCGTCGCCGTCAACGCGGTGGCCCAGGTGGACGTTCCCCAGTTCCTCAACTGGTCGGAGCAGCCCATCACCTGGAGTCGTCAAGACCACTCGCCTCGCATCGAGTACCCAGGTCAAGTCGCCCTGGTGGTCAAGCCCAAGGTCGGCGACTACTGGCTCCCCAAGACATTGATGGATGGCGGCAGCTCCATCAACATCCTGTACTTGGACACCTTCAGGCGGCTGCGGCTCCCGCAGTCGATGATCGAGACAACCCACACCATGTTCCACGACATCATCCCCAGTCGGAAGGCGTACCCGATCGGCAAGGTCACGCTACCGGTCACCTTCGGCACACCCGCAAACTTCCGCACCGAGCGGATCGTCTTCGAGCTGGTGCCCTTTGACAGCCCCTACCACTGCGTCCTGGGGCGCCAGGCGTTCGCCAAGTTCATGGCAGCGCCCCACTACGCGTACAACGCGATGAAGCTCCCTGGGCCGTGCAGCGTCATCACCATCAACGGCGACCCCGACATGGCCGCCGAGTGCGAGGCCAAAGGAGCCGAGCTCGCTGACGCCGTCATCGCGGCGGAGACCAACCACGCTGATGAACTCGCCAAGTACGCGAGCGGGGTCAACAACGACGACCCCACCATACTCAAGAAGCCCAACTCGGAGGGCGCAAACATCTCAACCTTCGAGGCCACGACGCACACCCGCACCGTCGAGCTGGTCCCAGGCGACTCCAGCCAGACGGTGACGATCGGGACGGGCATGAGCCCAGCATAGGAAGGCGCGCTCATCGAGTTCCTCCGTGAGAACAGGGACATCTTCGCATGGAAGCCCTCTGACATGCCCGGTGTCCCTAGGGAGCTCGCTGAGCACAAGCTAAACGCCGACCCCAAAGTGCGACCTGTCAAGCAGTCGCTGCGGCCCTTCAATGAAGAGCGCCGCCGAGCAATCGCCGAGGAGGTGCAGCGTCTACTCGCTGCAGGCTTCATCCGGCCAATCAAATACTCCAAGTGGCTGGCAAACCCAGTCCTGGTCGAGAAGAAGAACGGGACCTGGAGGATGTGTATCGACTACACAAACCTGAACAGCGCCTGCCCAAAGGAGCAGTTCGTCCTCCCGCGGATCGACCAGATAATCGATTCCACCGCGGGCTCGGAGTCGCTATGTTTCCTCGACGCCTACTCTGGGTACAACCAGATCAAAATGGCGGTCGAGGACGAGGAGAAGACGGCGTTCATCACGCCATTCAGAGCCTTCTGCTACACCGCCATGACCTTCGGCCTCAAGAACGCCGGGGCGACCTACCAGCGGTGCATGCAAGAATGCCTCGCGAGCCAAATTGGCCGCAACATCCACGTCTACATCGACGACGTGGTCGTAAAGTCCACTCGCCAGGGTGACCTCCTCGCAGACCTGGCGGAAACATTCACCAACTTGCGAAAATACAAGATAAAGCTCAATCCAGGCAAATGCACCTTCGGTGTACCAGCAGGACAACTACTGGGGTACGTCGTCTCCAAGCGAGGGATCGAGGCGAACCCCACGAAGATCGACACGATCGCCCGGCTCGGCAAACCCGAGTGCCTGCGCGACGTCCAGAAACTAGCCGGGCGAGTAGCGGCTCTCAGTCGCTTCATTCCCCGCCTGGGCGAAAAGGCGATGCCCCTATACCGCCTGATGCGCAAGAACCCCACCTTCCAGTGGGACAAGGAGGCGGACGACGCGCTTCGCGACCTCAAGAAGGTGCTACTCGCCGCACCGCTACTCGCCGCCCCCGCCGACAAAGAACCCATGCTGGTTTACGTCGCGGCTTCCGAGCGCGTCAAGGTTGCCATGGTCGCCGAACGACCGAGGAAGGAAAGGCGCGCCCGGTGTACTACATCAGCGAGGTCCTCACCGAAGTCGCGCCGGTACCCCAGTACCAAAAGCTGGTATACGCGGTTCAGAGCTCTGGCGCCGCACTACTTCCAGGAGCACCCGATCACGGTCGTTTCCTCGGCACCACTGTAAGACATCATCCACAACCGTGAGGCGACCGGGCGGGTCGCCAAGTGGGCCATCGAGATCGGCATCCACAACATCAAATACGAGCCGCGAAAAGCGATCAAGTCGCAGGCCCTAGCGGACTTCATCGCCGACTGGGAAGAGGCCCAGTAGCCAGAGAAGCTGCCATACCTCCATTACTGGAGCCTGCACTTCGACGGCTCCAAGAACGCGGACGGCGCAGGCGCAGGGATCGTGCTAACTTCACCAAAGGGCGACAAGCTCCGCTACATCCTCTGCCTCGACTTCACACCCTGCACCAACAACATGGCCGAGTACGAGGCCCTACTCCACGACATGCGAGCTACCAAGGAGATGAATGTCAACCGCCTACGCTGCTATGGAGATTCCGACCTCGTCGCGGGGCAAGTCGCTGGCACTTGCGACGCCATCTCCCCCACCATGGCGGCGTACCGCCAAGCAGTGGAAAAGTTGGCGGACACTATACAGGCTACTCCGTCGAGTGGATCGACATGCGGAAGAACGAGGAGGCCGACGCCCTCTCTCGCATCGGGTCGGCTCGACTCGCACCACCCGCCGGCGTCTTCCTCGACACGATCACCAATCCATCAGTCTCATCTCCCCCAAGGGAGATCGACATCGGAGTCCCGCTCCAACCAGAGGCAGCCCTGGTCGCACTCGTCCACGAGCCAGACGACTGGACCAAGCCCTACATTGCCTACCTGGAAACCGGCACCTTGCCGGCAGACGAGACGGACGCTCGGATGATCGCTCGTCGATGCAAGTCCTACACCATCATCGACGGAGAGCTCCACAAGCGCAGTGTCACCGGAGTGTTCCAACGCTGCGTCCAACCCGCCGAAGGATGCAAGATCCTCCACGATATCCACTCCGGTGACTGCGGCCACCACGCCGGCGCCCTCTCTCTGGTCGCCAAGGCTATGCGACATGGCTTCTACTGGCCCACCGCACACGCCGATGCTGTCGACATTGTCCAACGGTGCGCCGGCTCCCAGAAGTACGCCAACCAGACGCACGTGCCGAGCTCAGTGCTCAAAACAATCCCCATCACTTGGCCATTCGCCGTGTGGGGCATGGACATGGTGGGCCCCTTCAAGAAGGCTCCCTCCGGCTACACCCACCTGCTGGTCGCGGTCGACAAATTCACAAAGTGGGTCGAGGCCAAGCCAGTTCAGAAATGCGACGGGAAGACCGCCACCAAGTTCCTACGCGAGCTCATATATCGCTACGGGTTCCCAAACAGCATCATCACGGACAACGGCACCAACTTCGCCAAGGGAGCCATGGATGAATTCTGCGAAGAGCACCACATCCGGCTCGACCTCGCATCGGTCGCCCACCCGGAGTCCAACAGCCAAGCAGAACGAGCCAACCAAAGCATCCTCCACGGCCTGAAGCCGCGACTCCAAGTACCCCTCGAGCGCACCGCCGGGTGCTGGGTCGAGGAGCTACCCTCCGTCATCTGGGGCATCCGCACCTCGGTCAACAGGTCGAAAGGATTCACCCCCTTCTTCATGGTGTACGGCGCCGAGGCAGTCATGCCCACCTATCTCGAACACGACTCGCCACGGGTCGTCCACTACACGGAGGCTGCAAACGAACTCGCGCGCCAAGACGGAGTCGACCAGCTCGACGAGGCACGCGACCTCGCTCGGTCTCGCACCGCCATCTACCAGCAGGGACTCCGCCGCTACCACAGCCGGCGGGTGAGAACTCGCACCTTCTAGGAAGGCGACCTGGTGCTGCGCCTCATCCAGGACAAGAAGGGCATGCACAAGCTTTCCCCTCCGTGGGAGGGACCATTCGCCATCGGGCGAGTACTTGGCAATGATGCCTACTACCTCATCGACGTCCGCGGGGACGGCGAACTCGACGTCAAGCGACCATGGAATGTAAACCTCCTACGGAAGTTCTACTCCTAGAACCCCACATATGTACTCTCCAGACGCTGTGAAATAAAAAGAATTGGTTACCGCAAATTGCGCTCACTCTCCATGTCTGGGGCCACTACTTTCGTAATAACAGCGTCAAGCTAACCGCAGAAGTCAACCTTTGGTACAGCGATCGGCACGGCTAAGTAATGCGATGCAAGAGCACTGAGTAAACCTCAGGTCTTGCATCGTCCATGAAAAACGCCTACTCGGAGCCCCATTGGAGTCGCCTAGCCCGACTGGCTTTACGAGCCAAGACACCTGCCTTCGCTTCTTACAGCGACCACGGTCCTCCGCATCCTCGGCATAGCGACTCGAACGGCTAAGTACCACGCTCGGGGACTGAAGACCAGTTCATCGCGAATGGCTCAGGAAAACGCCAAGAGAGCATGCCCAGGACTCGCCACGCGACTGACCCCACGGGCCAGGCAGGAGTGATGCGCTCAAACTAACGCGCCAAGTCCTCACTCACCCTCGAGTCGCGCCTGGAATAGCCAAGTACCACGCTCGGGGACTCGGCCACCCGACCTCGTTCGCGCAAGGGAAAACGGCGAAGTACAGAGCGTTCAAGGGAGTCGCCTAGCGACTGGCTCTTCGAGTCTAGGCGAGTCGACCACAATGACAAAACACATAAAAACAACAAACGTATCACATACGAGGTAAACCCCACAAAAGGGCGGACGCGCTCGGGGACTCGTTCAAACATCAATCACAAACACACGACAAGTACCAAAATAGACACGATGTCTCCTTCGATAGCATGTTGCAGTGTCTCATATTACAAAATATGCCAGCATGGCAGACCTACTACTAACGCCACAAGGCAAACTACCCTATTCTGCAGGCTTAGACGATGACTCGCCAACACCCCGGCGATTGCGGATGAACGGCGTGTACGGGTTCGACGGATACGTCGTCAGTTCACCCGCCATAGCCGCGCGGAAGGGTTGCTCGACCTTGAAATCACGATGCGGCGGCTCGGGGTCATTCGGCACGACGACCGTCTCCTGCTCCGAGTACGCGGCGGCGCGATCCTGCAACTTGAGGACCTTGGAAAGCTCCACTGCGCCTGTCGACGATGGGTAGCCACTCGTCACATCGTCGATGTCGAAGTCCTCGGGGAAGTGGGCAAGTCCAAGACTAAGTGCCGTCGCCGCTCTGCGCCGAAACACCGACCGCATCATGAACTCAACGACCGCGGGCGCCTTCTCCAAATACCTCCACACCTCAACGAGGTCGCTGGGAATCACTTCCGTGGGCGATATCTCTTGGAGATAGGCACGGATGCATGTCGCCGACAACGTTGCCGAGTCGACAAGCATGCTTACACACTGCCGCGCGTCAAACGAGCTCACCTCTTCCGCGCTATCGATGATGCGACCTGCGAGTAGAATACAATAATGAATACGATGGACACCACAAAAGGCACAACTACTGGAAGAGGCAGACGCACTTACCAATCAACGGGCGGGCGAGATCCGTGATGAATCATTGAAGCGACGTATGGTCGTCCTGAAGCCCAGCAACAAGGGCATCCGACACTTTGCGATCCTCTTCGGCGGCTGCAATGGCGGCCTTGGCTCGCCCATCAGCCGAGCTCGCTTCTTCCTTCACCTCCCACAGCTCGCGCTCGAGATCGGCGATCCGCTGTTCAACCGAACTCAAAGCCGATTGCGCCGCCGCCAATTCACCCGCGGGAACAAGTGCCTGGCGAGCTTCCTCCGCCTTCGCGGCAACCGCCTGAAGCCCTTTGTTCGCCTCCTGGACGATGGCCAGTTCCTTCTCCGCGCGGTGCTTCGCTGCCAAACGGTCAGCCGATTCAAGCTGCAAGCCCTTCACATCACCAAGAAGGTTAATCAAAGCAAAATTCCTAAGTGCCCACCCGCTGAAATTCAGCGAGTGCGCACTCGGGGACTGGAAATCAAGAAATTCCTAGGTGCCCACCCACTGAAATTCAGCGAGTGCGCACTCGGGGACTGGCAATCAAAAAATCTCAAGTACCCACCCTCTGAAATTCAGCGCGTGCGCACTCGGGGACTGGAAGCGAAAAATAAAGATAAGACACTAAAAGAATCAGGCCGCTGCAAAGCACCGACCTGATCCTCAGGGACTGGATATACCTGGATGGCTGCGCCAAGCATGCCGTGGAGTTGTATCGCATCCACGGACGTGAGGAGAGCCGGCGTATGCCCACGACGTTGGTCGACTTCAGCATCGGCGATCCCAGGTGCGTGGCTCGAGGGCAAACTTCCACTCGCTGCGGCCGCCTTGGTCATGAAGCGCGGGAAGGTGGCGATAGAGGCACCCGCCCCAAAGGAGGTCGGCTCGGCCGCCTGCAAGGAACGCCCTCGCCGTGGACGCGCCGCCTCGCTAGGGTCCAGCCGGCGGCGACCGCCGTGTCGTCAGAAATCGTGACGACGTCGTCACCCTTGGCCTTCTTGCCGCCATCCGCAGGGACGACGACTTCGTCCACCTTCCTCTTGCGGGAAGGATCCTCCTCGCTGACGACGGGTGGCACCTTAGCCACGGTCTGGTGGCCCATCCTCTTCACTCCGGTCCTGTACATCAATCATATAAGCAAGATAGTTCGAGCCGCTATGGAAGACAAAGGAAGGATAGTGTACTCACTTGGCGACTGGAATGAAGCGCAGCCCCGTACGGAGGCCGGCTGGCTTCTCTAATTCGGGGCCCAGTCGGCGGCTGAGCCCCATTTCCAGAACGTCGCGTGCCCAAGACACGGACTGTTTCTTCGTTGTCGAAACCGCAACCGGAGCCTCTGGAACATCGTCAGCAGGAGCTTCCCTGTGAGGCGACGCCGCTGCGGCCGAAGCGCCCCCCAGCCCAGAGACTGGGGCGAATGGCGGAGGTATCGACGCCAGGGGCACCTCGATGGTGGCCGTGTCCAGCCGCTGTCGTTGCCGGCGGGCGCCGCCCTGGCCGGGCTGGGGTGTCGAATCGCCGCCGAATGTGGTGGCGAGGCCGCCTCGTCGGTTTCGTCTTCGTCTTCCTCGAGGCGCCTTCACCTCCTTTTCCTTCTTCTTCTTTTTCGATGGAGTCGCTCGCGCGAGGTGGTTTCGAAGCTCGCCGCCATCGTGGACGCCGAGGTTTTTACTACCTCCGCTCACGTTGACGCTGCCCACGGTCTTATGGAGCGATGGGGCGACCTCCTTGACTCGCTGTCATTGCCGCCTCGTCACTCCCGGCATCTCCCTTGGCGGGAGGCGACTCACCCACGTCTTGGACGGACGAGCTAGAGTTTTCGTCGTCCGAAGGCGGGAGCCATCCTTCCACCACTTGGAATAGCTGCAATGAATACAAGATGAAATTAGAGTTACCGCGACTGCATTAACTATGACTGCGAGCGAAGTGAAGCGATTACCGTTGGGGCTGGACGCTTATAGGGTAAGGCGACCCCTGCAGGCCCGGTACACCGCCTGGGTGATTTTCTTCAGTGCTGGGATGTAGTCCTCCAGCTTCCACTCGTCGAGGCAGGCCTTCGTCGAGTCTTCCCGGCCCGTGTACTGGTACATGTAGTGCTCGCGCCGAGCTAGCGGGACGAGCCGCCGCCCGAGCCAGCAGTTGTACAGGTTTATCGTCTGGAGGCCCTTCTTCTTCAGACCGCGGATGGTCTTGAGCATCTCGTCGACCATCCGCTGGTCGCCGGGGAGCTTGCCGACTTGGAGACGGCGCTCGGAACGATTGACGAGTATCGCGGATCGCTGCCCGCCCTCCGGGGTCGCCTCGGCTACGTAGAACCACGATTTCTTCCAGTCGCTCGCTGCCTTGGCGGGCAGCATCAGGTCGAAGAATGAAGCCTTCGACTTCAGCTGGAAGGTTAGGCCGCCCGCGGCTAGCATTCGGCCGCCCGCTTCCTCGCCGCTGATCCGTCCGTGGAATAGATCTTTCCACAGAGGGAAGTAGGGCCGGCAGCCCAAGTAGCACTCGCAGAACGCCACAAAGATGTGGAGCTGCTCGATGCTGTCGGGACCCAGATCCGATGGCTGGATCCTGTAGTAGGCGCAGAAGCGCCGGAAGAACATGGACGTGGGGAACCCTAGCCCCCGTTCAAGATGGCTGGTGAAGCAGATGAACTCCCTCTCTCGCGGATTCAGGGTCGTCTCTCCGGCCGCAGGAATGCGCCAGCAGCCGACTCGTAAGATCCCGGCCTCCTCGAAGGAAGCCAATTGCGCCCTTGTGCACTTAGATCTGCCCCAAGGCTCGGTGGAGAGGGCCATGGCGGAGAGATTTGCTGGGGGTCGGGGATTCCTGGTCGGCTGGGTCGCGATGCAAAGGGAGGCGAAAAGTGCGGGCAGTCAGAGGAAATGGTGAGAAGGTGGTTCTCTGATCGCCTGCCATTCCTCTTATATAGCGGTTGTTACCCGCCAAATCAGGGAGCCGTTACTATGCGGTGATTACGCCAAAAGTTACCGTTGGATTACCCCAACGGCTAGTTTGACCACGGTTAACGGTCCAACTTCAGCCACTCGGCTCGCCGACCCAATCACTATGACAGTGTTTCGCCGACTCGACTCGCCAAAGACGGTGACCTGGATGACTGGTTTTCTCCTTTATACAGGAGCCCGCCGATGATTCGACTGGATATCTACTCTGGAGCCGTATACTCGATCGCCACAGCCCACGCCCAATCGACGGCGGCCGGGGACTACGATGGGGATGCCTACCGGGTATACCTGGGAGGACGCTTCCGATTGGCCCAAGAATGGCGAGTGGCTCGCAAGACGGCGATCGATTGAAGCCCAATGAGAACCGAGCGATCGGAAGTCAAGGCCCAAAGTAGATAGGCCAGTCGGATTAGGTTAAACGAGTCAAGCTTTAATCGAATCGGTTGAGATATGTAAACCCTAGGGAGGTGAGCCTATATAAACCTCCCTATAGGGTGAGAGACACGTTCCATCATACACCCAAGCGACTGCCGCCTAGCCTTGAGCTCGCCCATTGTACCACCTCCATAATACAATCTAGCAGAGTAGGTCTTTACCCTCGAGGCGAACACAGGTAAAACCCTGTGTCTTTGCCCTCATCTCGCACCTCTGGCTGGCCTCCCTTGCCCCTCGTTCTACTACTCGCTGCCGATTGCAGCATCTGCCGTGACCATTCCCACGACAGCTGACATCTCTTCAGGTAGTTCCAGTTGATAAGATACTGCTCCTCGACGGTTCAAAATTTTGAAAGGTCCGATATATCTGGGAGCTAACTTTCCTTTGAGTTGGAAACACTGCATTCCCTTTAATGGCGACACTTTCAGATAAACAAAATCTCCAATGTTGAAGGCGAGGTCTCGACATCTCTTGTTGGCGTAACTCTTTTGTCGGGATTGGGCTGTCTTGAGGTGCTCACGAATCTTGTGAACCTTGTCTTCTGCTTCTCGTAGGATGTCTGGTCCGAAAATCTGACTCTCTCATACTTCCGACCAGTTCAAAGGGGTGCGGCACTTTCTTTCGTACATCAATTCAAATGGGGCCATTTGCAAACTGGCTTGGTAACTATTGTTGTAGGAAAATTCTGCAAACGGCAGACAGTCTTCCCACTTGGATCCATATTCTAGTACACATGCTCTAAGCATATCTTCGAGTATTTGATTTACTCGCTCCGTTTGTCCATCGGTCTGAGGGTGATACGCGGTACTGAAATCTAGGCGGGTTCCTAAACCTTCTTGGACTTTCTTCCAGAATCTCGAGGTAAACTGAGTTCCTCGATCCGACACGATATTCTTGGGGACTCCATGCAAACTAACGATCCTAGCGATGTACAACTCTGCTAGCTTCGAACTCTGATAGGTAGTTTTAACGGGCAAGAAATGGGCGACTTTGGACAATCTGTCCACTATGACCCAAATAGAGTCATTTCTCCTACTAGAAGTAGGTAGTCCAGTGATAAAGTCCATTCCTACAGAATCACATTTCCATTCCGGAAATTTCAAAGGTTGCAACAATCCAGCGGGTCTTTGATGTCCTGCCTTGACTCGCTGACATATATCACACTTGGCGATATAGCTTCCGATTTCTCTCTTCATCTTATGCCACCAAAATTGCTCTTTCAAATCTTGATACATCTTAGTTCCTCCGGGATGGATAGAATAAAGAGTATCATAAGCCTCTTTCAAGATAACTTCTTTTAACTAAGAATCTGATGGTACACAAAGGCGTCCTTTGTACCACAAAACTCCTTCTTCGTCCTCAGTGAATCCGGGTACTTTGCTTGTACCGATACGACGCTTGATTCCGTCGATACTAGCATTTCCTTTCTGCGCCTCTTTAATATGACTGATCAAAGTGGGCTGAAGTTCTATGCTAGCCAAAAATCCTTCACTTACTATTTCCATTCGAAAATCTTCCATCTCTTTGTGCAAACTTGGTTTCTCCTTCAAAATCATGGAGTTCAAGCGGCACGACAATCTGCTAAGAGCATCGGCTACCACATTGGCTTTACCAGGGTGATAGTGAATGTCCAGGTCGTAATCCTTGATTAGCTCAATCCATCTTCTCTGCCTCATATTCAGCTCCTTCTGAGTGAATATATACTTTAGGCTCTTGTGATCTGAATAAATCTCACAACGGTTTCCCATCAGGTAATGTCTCCATGTCTTCAGGGCTAGAACTACGGCTGCGAGTTCGAGGTCATGGGTTGGGTAATTTTGTTCATGTTGCTTCAATTGTCGCGATAGGTAAGATATAACTTTGCCTTCTTGCATTAGCACACATCCGAGACCAATCTTGGATGCGTCACAATACACATCGAAGGGCTTCGTGATATCCGGCATGATCAAGATTGGGGCTGAAATCAATCTCTTCTTGAGTTCTTGAAAACTCGCTTCACATTTGTCGGTCCATTCAAACTTCTTGTCCTTCTTCAGCAATTGGGTCATGGGTCGGGCGATACTCGAGAATCCTTCTACAAATTTGCGGTAATATCCCGCCAATCTGAGAAAAGCGCGAACTTGGGTTTGAGTGGTTGGGGCTTGTCAATCTTCTACATCTTTCACTTTGGCAGGGTCAACGGCAATTCCTCCGGTTGATACAATGTGACCGAGGAATCCTACTTCCTGTAACCAGAATTCACATTTGCTAAATTTTGCATACAGCTGATGCTCTCTAAGGGTTCCAAGAATGGTCCTTAGGTGTAGCTCATGTTCTTCTTCTGATTTGGAATAAATCAAAATGTCATCGATGAAAACAACGACAAACTTATCTAGGAATTCCATAAAAATCTTATTCATGAGGTTCATGAAATAAGCGGGGGCATTGGTTAATCCAAAAGACATGACCGTATACTCATACAATCCATATCTGGTGGTAAAGGCAGTCTTTGGAATATCTTCTGCACGAATCTTGAGTTAAATGATAGCCAGTTCTAAGATCAATCTTAGAAAACACCTGGGCACCGGTCAACTGATCAAACAAATCTTCTATCTTAGGCAAGGGTACTTGTTCTTGATGGTGACATCATTCAACTTTCGATAACCCGTACACAAACGGTTACCTCCATCCTTCTTGTCTACAAACAAGACAGATGACCTCCATGGGGACGCACTCGGTTGAATCAATCCGATTTCTAACATGGAATCCAGTTGCTTCTTCAGTTCTTCTAGTTCTGACGGGTTCATACTATAGGGTCTCTAGGCTATGGGTCCTGTTCCAGGGATTAGTTCGATGATAAACTCGATATCCCGATCTGGGGGCATACCGGGCAAAACATCTGGAAATACATCGGGGTATTCAAAGACTATGTGGACTTGGTCAATGGTAGGTTGGGCTAGACTCTTGTTACACTTGAATTGGCGAGGTAAGGTTTCAGATATATGCTCGACTGATATTCTGGTGGTACTGGTCATGGTAATGGCTTTCTTGGCACAGTCAATCAATCCTTTATGTTTGGACATCCAATCCATTCCTAGTACTACTTCCAAACCTTTAGTTCCGAGTACTATTAGATTAGCATAAAAATCTATGCCATGGATTCGAATAGGGACGGCCTTGCAAATTTGCCTAGCCTTGGTGGTTGATCCGGGAATTTGTACAATCATCACATGCTTCAATTCGGTTGGTTGAATTTTACTAGTGCAAGCAAATTCTTCGTTGACAAATGAATGCGATGCACCAGAATCAAACAACACTCTTGCAAGTACCGAATTAAGAAACATACCCAAAGACGACGTGGCGCTACGAGCTTCTTCACAGCATGCATGAGAAAAAGACGGACATTGCGGTTGAGTGAATTCCCTGGGGCAAATCTTCTCCCTGGCTGGACACGACGCTGCTGCTGAGCTGGGACATTGGCGTTGGGGGATGTAGCATTCTTCTTGTTGGGGCACTCGTTGGAATAGTGGCCTTTATTTCCATAGTCATAACAGGTCACTTGTGACTTGTCCTTGGCTGCGACAGGCGCAGCATTGCTTCCAGTCCTCGGGGCAGTGTTGGGGTTGGCGGTAGCATTGTTGGTGTTGAACTTGGGTGGGGGACGGGTGAAATTGCTAGAGTTGCCGGGGTTGTTGTGATTTCCTTCGGGTCTAGGGTTTCCACGGTTGGGATAGGTCGGATGGGTCATAGGGGGTCTGTTGGTTCTTGGGGCAAATCCTGGAGATGGGTTGGGGCAATACTTTGGGGTCTGATGGGTTCCTGGTTGATGCATCATACGACGCTTGCGGTTCTCATTGGCCTGGTTGATCTTTCCTTCCATCTGGATGGCTGAATCGACAAGAGCTTCAATATCATCAAAGGGGATATTGACTAACACTGTCTGCATCTCGTCATGCAGACCATTCAGGAATCTTTCTTTCTTCTTGGCTTTGGTGTCTATCTCGTCCGGGGCATACCTAGCTAATGACAAAAATTTGTCACGGTATTCCACTACAGTCATCCTTCCTTGTTTCAATTCTCTGAACACATCTCTCATTCTCTTCATCAAACCTGGTGGCACATGGGTTCTGCTGAACTTGACCTTGAATTCCTCCCAGGTCATCATTTGTCCTCCGGTCATTGCACGCACACTGTTCCACCATGCCCTGGCATCTCCGGCTAGGTAATGGGTGGCGAATAAGACTTTCTCGTTGGCTTCCACTCCGGCTACTTCTAAGTTGTTTTCCATGGTTTGCAGCCAATCATCGGCGTCTAGGGGTTCTTCGGACTCGGTGAAAACGGGTGGGTTGGTATTCTGGAAATTCTTGAGCTTAGATCCGTGGTTGTCCTGATTTCCGTGGCCTTGGTTGTTGTGGGCTAGCTGGGCTATCTGTTACAGAGTGGCTAGGTTGGCTTGACGTTCCGCTCTTCGCTTTCGAAGGGTCAAGTCAACATTTGCAGGATCTGCAACATTGGGTCTGGGGTTGAACCACTTCCTCCACGTGGCATCTGAAGATTGATATAGATCATGAGAAAAGAGGGAAATTTCTAAGGTTTTGGGTTTTTGACAAGTTTTTAGAGTTTGACTCAGGTTTTTCAAGCAACTTGCTTTTTCATTCATTCATTCACTCGATACAACGCACACCACAGCAAGGAAAAACAGATGGTTTTAAGAACCATTCTGGAACTACGATACAGTGGGACCGACTACTACTCACTACGCTAGTGCTCAGTGCTACTACTCCTCGGAGTCGGTGGCTTCATCATCTTCATCATCATCGATGAAGGCGAAATCATCCTCATCTGTGAAGAAGTCCATGGCCTGATCCTCCAGAAAATCATCATCATCGCTGAGATAGGAGTAAGGGTCTCCACGAAGATCCTCTCCGGCATTCTCCCTTTCCTCTAACTGCATGTCTCTCTCGTGGATGGTCTCTTCCAGAGATGAGATGCGATGGCGAAGACGGGCAATAATGCGCTCCTTCTTGTCGAGTTGACGGCGGCGAGACTTGCGATCCTTTGCTAGCATGGCGATGGTCTGATCCTTCGTCTTGATGATGGCAGACTTGTGGTTGCAATAGTCACGGCAGTTGTCCAGTTCCTGCTGACGGTCATACATCATGAAGCTAAGGTGGTCCAATTGAGTCTTCAGTTCGGGGTGGTATGGGGCTTCCAATGGTTGTCCATTTGCATCATGTCTTGGGCAAAAATCAAAGTGAGTACCCTTGATCTGATTGATGCTCTGCCCACACAGACGGGAAAGAGCTTCCTGCATTGCTCTGGCAAGTCCATCGAGCCAGTTGTTTTCCCTCAAGGTAAACTGAATTCCCTCCGCAGTGGGAGGTTCAATCTTTCCTCGGAGACTTGCAGCAATTAGCCACTGCAGATCTTCTCCTCCTTGATCATTGAGCTGAGCTCCGAAGAACTCAAAAGTGGGACGCTCGAAGTTCCGAAAGCTGATCCAGATCCCTTTCAAAGATAAGGTCTCCTCCATTCCCAAGTTGGTAAAACTTGCTGTACTTCACGTCCATCTATAAAAATAGAGGATGCGTAGATTAGCAGAGTGATCAAGTGTGTCCAAATTTTATCTATTTTGCAAGAGTTTTTAAGGAACATGAAGTTTTATTAAAGAATTAAAGAGGTAAGAATGAGAATAAGTTTTCATAAATATTTGTGTTCTTTGGTTTTGAAACTAAGTTTTTGGTTCAACGTCCAATCTAACTAGGGTCTCCTATGGTCAGGATGGCTCTGATACCAACTTGTCAACACCCGGATTTTTCAATCCTAGATGCCTGTTATGCCATACATCGCAATCCCAGGATTACCATTTTTGCGAGACATAACAGAATTGGATACCATAGTACTTCATCCATTACAAACGATACATAAGTTCTTACACAAATAGGGATCTCATGATCGAGTTCTTAATACAACATCAAGCAGTGGAATACGTAATAATAATAACGGTAGCATCGGCGAAGCTCCATCTTCGGGGTCACAGGCAATGCTGACGATGGGAGATGATCCTAGTTGTCGTAACCTTCCTGGGGTCCATCCTCCAGGTACTCCACTTCATAGTCTGGCCATGGGAATAGCCAGGGACAAAGCCATGAGTACTCTTTAAGTACTCGCAAACTAATACTAACAAGTAAAGGGGTTTTTTGGATAATAGGACACTAGGCTCTAGGGTTGTTTTGCAAAAAGCCAGGTTTATCTTTACTAAGTTCCAAAGCTAGTCACAATTTTTATAAATCCTAAGTGGGATCTTGTAATTCAGGTCAAAACTCTGTTGTGGTCAAGTCAAAGTATCAATTCATTTCACAAGTCATTTTGAAAAGTCTGACGGGGAACAGTATGGCCACTCCAACTGTCCATAACCGCGGACGCGACTATTCGAATAGTTTGACACTCTACAGAGATTGTACACTTTCACCATAACATTCGATACATCCGTCAGGAACAAATCCTGAATTCACCATACTCAGTATGCGGATAATCAATCCTAACCTTTCAATTACACACCCTAGTATAAGCACCTCTCCTGTGAGTTTGGCCTCCCAACCATGACCAACTGTCATCTTGGGTACTACACAGGTGGACAATCTTCACAAGGTAGCCTCAGCTCAGACCTAGGCCGTGAGGGAACTAATACTAAGGTAGATAAGTTTCCAGTCAAGCCCTACCCAATATTCGGGTATTGTGGTTGTACGCTAAAATTGGAATGGTATCGCATCCAGACAACCATCAGTTTTATAAAGAGCTAAGGCTCATGCCTCAACATTTTCATCACCAAAATCATGAAGTGTTTGGAAACACATGTCCAAAACATTTCAATAGAATGATCCATCATTCCAAGGTTTTCATAACCATTTTTCCACCAAGTATTCCCATCTAAAAGTTGATCAAGTTTTATGCTTAGCAATAGCATCTACAGGTGGGGGTAGTACTAATGAGGGGTGGTACTAGGGGAGATTCACTAAGTCCAACCTTATATCTTAGGCTGATATCAAGGTTTCTAGCTTAGGCCAAATTTTATGCTCTTTAGGCAACCTTCAGCAACTGTCTAGTATCTACCAAACTCTTAGGTAGACTCTAAGTAAGCATTGATAAAGAAATAAAGTAAGATGCTTGCACATAAAACTAGGATTGGTTTATCAAGTGGGTATGATCACATATGCTTAAGGCATAAAGCAGTCATCTCACAAGTATGGGTTTGCGGCATCAGTAGGGTATCTTGCAAGTGTTAGCTTGCACATTCACTAGTAGTATTAGGCTTACTCAAGTAGAGTGTCTTGCAAGTTTTAGCTTGCATAGGTAAACTTGATTAGTAAGGCTTGCATAGTAATTAGCTTGCATAGGTATAGTATCTTGCAAGTGTTAGCTTGCCTTGTGCAGAGCAGTGGTTGAAGTTTTCCTCGACTTCCTCTTCGTAGTATCCTCCTTCCTCCTCGTATCCTTGGTCGGTACTAGCGTCTAGGAATAAATACGAGGTACACAATCACCAAACAATACTTAACTACTTGCAATCATCACACACAAGGGTCCTATAGATGATCTAGCATCATCTCTAACATTACAAGGTTAAAGCTTGGTTGAAATCCTTTTTATTTTTAGAAAAGTAATTTCTACTCATTGAAAAACTACTTAAGATTTAATATTCTCCAAACTAAACATGGGATCATGTTGGCACATGTCATCACCACATATTGTAGTCCATGGGAATGTGATTTAAAGTGGTGTCACAATTTAATAAGGTTTTACCCTTTTATTTTAATTAATTAAAGTGGCTAGAAATGCTTATGAAGCATTCTTTTATTACTTGAACATTATTTCTGCAAGTAAACCTATATATTTTTATATATTCTGAAAGGTATGGTTAAATGTGATTTTTGAGAGTTGGAAACAACTCAAAAGCTTTTGTGGTTGAAATTTGAAAAATGTTTGAATGCAGAAAAGCTTCTGCCTTGTTATTTTTTCTATGGGTGATCTACAGATCCAAATGACTTGAATCCAACGGGCTTGGATTAAGCATTCACAGACCTTTCCAAAAAAATTGGTTTCATCCAATTTGGTGCACTGAATCGATCTGGGTTGATTTTTGAAGTTGGGTGCTGAAGTGTTTTTGAAATGAAATAGAAAAAGATTTAATTTGAATTCTTTGGGCTGGGGAAATGTTCTTGGGCACCTGCTAAGCGCTCATGCTGCTGCTTAAGTGGGTGTCCCCACTCGTCGGTGACACGGGCGGTATGAACAGCAACGTGGATCGTTCGATCTAGTTCTAATCCAACGGTGGGGGTCATCGTCGACGCGAAACAACTCCGGAGAACGAAACCTAGCGCGTTGAGGGTGCTGGGGGCTCACCAGTCTTGGCGAGGGTCGAGGCGGCGAACGACTTAAGTCGACAGCGAACCTCCTGGTACCGGTGGCTTCTCCTGGGGCGGCTCCAATCGCTGACTCCCATCTTCTCCGGCAGCGGCAGGCTCCAGTGAAATTCCGGCGAGGTGGTGCTCGTCTTGCTCTGAGAACGGTGTGGCACGGTTAGTGGGGAGAGGGGAGTGAGATGGTGTGAAGAAATCGTGCGAGGGTGGCCTCTATTTATAGTCGAGCGAGGGGACCGTCGGGGCGCACGGTGAGCTCGTCGGGGGCGACGTTACAGGCGGCTAATGGCATGGGCAAGGGTAGGAGACAGTGCTGTGTCTCCTAGCGATGCTCAACGACATGGTCGCGAGGCATGGGGCGGTGTGGTTTGGTCTGGAACGGGCGGTGCTCTGAGCGGCAGAGGCGGCGTCTTCGACGGCGGGTGGTGGCTGTATGGCACGGGGCGGTAAACGGGGATGTCTGGCGGTCTCCTGGGTCGGTGGTGATCGTGTGTGCACGCGGTGAGGGAGGCGCGCGGTCTGTGGACGCTGGTCGAGGGTGGCGCTTTGGCGCACGCTCGGCATGGTCTGGGCGTGTCTTGTGCGCGTGGTCCAGGGCTTGGCAACGCTCGCGGCTAGGACAGGGAGTGGCGGTGGACGGTGGGCTGCCTCCCAGACAAGGTTGGCACGGATAGTTCTTCCTCTAGCCCGCTGTCCACAATAGGGTGACATGGGGGTGCTCGGCTATTCACCATTAATGGCAATGGCAAGCTCACAGGGGTGCTAGTGTTGTGCTAATCTTTCTAGATGATCTACTAAGGTGTGTGTGAGCTACTAGGGAACAAGTTAGGCTCAAAACACTGCACACTATAGTGTTTGATGTTTTGTTTGATTTGTGTCTGCAACCTGTTTGATGAAATGGCCGCATGAAATCAAGTTTTGAATTTTAAAATGAATTTTGGTGGGTTTGCTAGATTGGTGCTGGTGAGTCTGCAGATGCTTGGGTTTTGAAAGTTGAGCTTGTTTGAGTGGGTTTTGAAAAAGTGGGATCTTCCCATATGAAGAAAATTCAATTTTGAATTGTCATTTAAACTATGCATTTGAAAGTTTCTGGATGATCACAAAGTGGGCCTTGATACCTTGTTATGAGTACATTCAAGGGGTGCAAAGATCCAGAAATGTTTCTGTTAGGTTTTGAAAGTTTGAGATAGCCAAAGTAGGCATGGGAGTTAAATTGGTCAAAATGACCATTCACTTAATATATTTGTTTTGATTTACTTGTCTTTAGGAAAAGTGTGGGAAATGTTTTAGATGATGTTTATTTCACCTAAGAAACATTTTAACAAGCAATGGATCACACAAACAAGGTGGTTTTTAAAGAAATTCAAAATCCATGCATACACATATACATGCATTCATGAGTTTATTTAGAAAAGTTTTTGTTAACCCTAATCTTGATGATTAGTGTTTGTTGATCTAAGTTTGGTATTTTTGGGATGTTACATGCATAAATGAAGAGACCATGGATTCAGATGCGAAGATAGAACGAACACTACAGGGCGGTGGCGGCCGTTGGGTCGAGATGGAGCCCGTCCTCCTCAGGAGGGAGCACCGGTCACGGCGGCTCCACTTATGCTTGCAGTCACGCTTCCTTGGGAGGGAGGAAGGCGCCGAGTGCCTCCATGCTTCCAGCCGCCTCGGGAGGAGAGGCCCTCTAGGGTTACTGGTGGAGAGGAAGGCGGAGGCATAGCCACAAGAGGCGTGGGTGGTGGGGAAGGGGCGGTGCGGCGGCAAGAGGCGGCGGGTGGTGGGGAAGGCAACGGCGCGACTGCCTCTAGGGTTACACTATCTGAGGTTGAGAGGATGGGGATCTGCTACGAGGTGGTGGCGGTGGTGGAGGGGATGAGAGGCCTAGGGTTTCTGTCATCTGTGGATGTGGAGGGAGGTAGGTGGTGGCGTGGGGCTGGGGAGTGGGGACTTGGTGATGCAGTGGGGGTGGGATGTGTGTTTCTTCGGTGAGCAACTAAGCCGTTGGATAGGCAGTGAATGGCTCAGATCAAGTAGGAATGGACGATCCGTGGGAGTTGATTTGTGGTGATTTGATTGGTTGGAGACTATTTTCCATTTTCCGAGTGTCAAAAACAGGCCAATTTGTGAAGCAACCACCAAATGAAAGTTTCAAAATTCTACCATCCCATTTTTCAAAAATAATAGGCCAACTTACATGGACAAATGCCCCAACCGGGGTCTCTCAAACCTTTCCTTCCACCCCTGCCAAAAAAGACAAATTCATGCCGAATCGATAGGAAGTGGGTCCAATTTGAACTACAGGTACATGATCCGATGCCCATTATTTTTTGAAAAAATGATTTTTAGACTCACACTATGATGTTTCATTCGTGATCATTCATCCATTTCACTCATCCAAAATGTTGAATTCAAAGCTCTTGTTTCAAAATCATATTTTCAAATAAGATATTATCCCTAGTATGGACTAATATGAGATTAGTAAATCCAGTATTTTTAAATATTCAAAGTATTTCTAATGAACACCCTAAAATGATCTACTGAATTTTATAAAAATTTAGAGACAGAAATCAATTCTTTTAGACTTCTTATGAAAAAGATATAAAGAAATTAAGAAAACAAAAAAAAACAAAAAAAAACTAACCTAACTGGAGCAGCCGAGCTGGCCCATACCCAGCATAGTGCGTGCAAGGCTAAGGCCTGCTCAAACATTAATACACCGCAACCCATCTCCTTTCCCACCGAGGCCCATTTCAGTGATAAATCGACCCAATACAATAGGCAAGAAAGGTTTAAAAGGGCGCGTTGTGTTTGTTGTACAAGATTGCTTGCCTGGTGTAGTGGTAAGACGCTAGTGTTAAGCTTAGGAACTGTGGTATGGGTCCCAGGTGGGTTCAAATTAGTATGATGTGTGTGTTTGTTTGGTCAAAAATGGGTTCCATGTGTCAGTCTATCCTGATAGATTAAATAGTGATATATAAGCAAATATTGACATATGGATATGATACGTAGTCAAAAGTTGATACACAGACTTGACATGTAGGCAGAATTGGTGATGTGGCTAAATTACCATTTCAGCTTATCATAATTTGGACGCTGTGATGATTTTAAATCGTCGTAGTGAGCTACAAATATCGTCTTAGGCTATATCCTCTAGGTTATGACGATTTCAGCTAATTAGACCATGATGTTTCTGAATAAAATCGTCGTAATTTTCTAAGGTTTTGAACCTCTCGAATATCTTACGACCATCTGGTGTAAAATTGTCATAATTCTATGGCGATTTTGTGCACGGTCACTATTAGAAGGTCATAGTACGGGTACCAGGTGGGTTCAAATTAGTACATATGTGTGTGTGTTTGTTCGGTCAAAAATGGGTCCCATGTGTCAGTCTATCCTGATAGATTAAAGAGTGTAGATTTAAATATTGATATATAAGCAAATATTGACATATGGATATGACACATAGTCAAAAGTTGACACACAGACTTGACACGTATGCGGAATTGGTGATGTGCCCAAATTACCATTTCAGCTTATCATAATTTGGACGTTGTGACGATTTTAAATCGTCGTAGTGAGCTACAAATATCATCTTAGGCTATATCCGCTAGGTTATGACGATTTCAGCTAATGAGACTATGATGTTTCTAAACAAAATCGTCGTAATTTTCTAAGGTTTTGAACCTCTCGAATAGCTTACGACCATCTGGTGTAAAATCGTCATAACTCTATAACGATTTTTTTCACGGTCACTATTAGAAGGTCATAGAATAACACGTTCCTTGTAGTGTATCCTATAGTTGGACTACCACACTTGGCGTTTTCTCACATTAGTAATTTGATCATACCGACATATGTGGTATGGCAAAAATTTGTCTAAGTTGTGTTTGAACCTTGATGCTTGAGTTGAATAATGTATGCCGTTACTTATGTAGATTAATGTTTTGTTGGATGTTATTGGCTTTTGTTTTTAACTTTTTGCATCTGTTACTACTTTATGATTTCTTCTACACTTGTATTATTTCTAATTTTTATCCATCCTATGCAAAACATGTCGAACTTCGTTTACAGCACTACCGAGGAATTCAAGGAAACTCGCTTTGGGACTCGTATCTTGCAGCTCGTCAATTTACTCTCTCTCCCAATCCCTACCATCAAGGGACTTCAACTCAGGAAGTTTCAAGGGAAGGACTTGTGGGGATTCAGGGTTACTTAGCCAGGACGCCAGATAGAGCCTCCAGCGGAGGAGATTGCCTTCAAGATACTCCACGATGACTTAGAGAGAGGCCTCGACGTCACCATGCATGAGATGATAGGTCGCCTATGTGGACGTCACTCTGCCGAGCTCAAGGACCACTACATCCATTTCTTTAGGAGACGCGACGAGGAAGGAGATCCTATTGTGTTGGACGAGGCTGCTAAGGAGACCATCAAGCCTATGCGACACTACCTCCAGGGATTAGAGAGCCTCATTAGGCACCTTGATACTGATAGGAACAATGTGATGCTTGGCAATGATGAGCTACATGTCTAGCTTAAGGAGAAGGACAAGGCCTTCGAGGAGCAAGAGAAGCACATCAAGGAGATGGAGAAGAAGTTTGAAGGCCAAGAGAAGAAGTTCAAGAGCCAAGAGAAGAGGATCCAAGATAGGAACAAGAATATTAAGGATATGGAGACTAAGTTGGAGCTTGAGGACCTTGAGCTAGAGGCGGATCATGAGGTGATAGAGAGGCTGCGCTCACAGAAGAGAGAGTTACAGGTGAAGGTTGATGCTTTGTCTACTATCTTGGAGGAATACAAGGAAGGATTCAACACAGCAGGACTTGCACTAGTGGAGGAGGAAGTTGACATGGAGGTGTAGTGATGTTTATCTATCTTATCGTTTTATTATCGAGTCACATTGATCATGCCAACTTGTGGATGACTATGCTAGTGTGTTATTTATCTTTGCAAACTTGTTTCTTGTGATGTTTTGAACCATAAAGTTTATCTTGTGCTTGCTTGTTTGTGATTGTTGTTATATGTTGTATTGTGCATGTTAGGATCTATGGGGTATTTATATTTACTTATCCTTATTAAAACCACAGATGCCTCCTCATCGTGCCAATCCTAACAGCAACAACAATGGCAATGAGATGCAACAGTTGATGACTGCATAGACATAGCTGATGCAAATGATGACTCAGTTTATGGCAAACCAGAATCAAAACAACAACAACAACAATAATAATAATAACAATAACAACAACCAGAACAGCCCACCAGCTCTTGATATGCTTACAAGGTTTCTAAGGTTGAGACCTGCTAAGTTTTCTGGTACAACTGATCCCATGGTAGAAAATTATTGGCTATGTTCCGTGAACAAGGACTTGGTCACAGTTGGTTGCATTGATGCCGAGAAAGTCAGATTTGCAGCACACTTACTGGAAGGAACAACAGCTACTTGGTGGGATAACTTTCAAGTCACTAACCCTATTGAAGAAGTGACTTGGGAAATGTTTGAGGATGGATTCCGCGCTACTCACATCTCTTCTGGAGTAATGGGATTGAAGAAAAAGGAATTTCACAACCTTAAACAACGCCATCGCAGTATTGCCGAGTATATTGAAGAGTTCAACAATTTGTCGCACTATGCCCCGGATGATGTTGACACTGATGCAAAGAGGAAAGAGAAGTTCCTTGAAGGGTTGAATGATGAAATGTGCATGCAACTATCTGTTGCTTATGTTCCAACTTATCAATCTCTGTGTGATAAAGCTACCATCTTAGAAAGCAAGATGAAGCAAGTCGAGAATAGGAAGAGGAAACACCATTTTGATAAGCATGGATCAGGATAATCTCACAAGCATTCTTATGGTGAAGGTAGTGGAAGTTCTGGATCCCATAAGCACGGGAATCATAACAACCACCACAACAATAACCACCACCATGATGGGAATAAACATCATGGACACAACAGTGGGGATTACCGAAACAACAAAAGTGGATACAAGAATCACCATAATGGACATGTAAATGGGAATCAGCCAGCCAAGAGAGACATCAGTCAGGTTGAATGTTTGAAGTGCAAGAAAATAGGGCACTATGCTAATGATTGCCCAAAAAATAAGACTCGTGGGGCTAACAAGCCAAATACTTTTCAAAAAGGTCATGTGAATAGCATCAATGTGGACGAAATCCAAGAAGAGTCTGATGCTGTGATTGGTAAGTTCAAGATTAATTCCTTTCCAACACTTAATCTTTTTGATATCGGCGCATCGCATTCATTTATTTCAAGAGCATTTGTAGACCAAAATAGACTCCCAACTGAAACTATCGAATGTCTTCTTAAAGTAATCTCCCCAGGTGGAGAGATGATAGTAAACTTTGGATGTCGTTAACTAGTCCTAGAGTTTGGAAAGTACAAGTTTCCAGTTAGTCTAATAATCCTAGAGTCCCAAGGATTGGATGTAATATTAGGTATGGACTGGATGACTCATTATGAGGGAGTGATAGACTGTGCCAGACGAACTGTTACGCTCACAACTCCAGAAAAGAAATGGATTAGGTTCAAGTCTAACTTTGAACCCAAAGGAAGTAAGCTAAATTATCTTAAGGGGTTAGCCTAGACAGTGTACCAGTAGTGAAGGAGTACCCTAATGTGTTTCCAGAAGAATTACCTGGCACGCGACTAGATAGGGATGTGGAGTTTCTAATAGACTTACTGCCAGGAACTAGACCCATAGCAAAGAGACCTTACAAAATGTCAATGGATGAGTTAAAAGAGCTCAAGAAACATCTTGGAGAACAGTTGAAAAAGGGATTTATCCAACCAAGTTCTTCGTCTTGGGGTGCACCAGTTTTGTTCGTTGAGAAGAAAGACAGAAGTCAGAGGCTATGCATAGATTATCGATCACATAACGAAGTGACCATAAAGAATAAGTATCCCCTAGCCAGAATTAATGATCTCTTTGATCAGCTAGAAGGAGCTCGTGTGTTCTAAAAAATTAATCTTTGACCAGGTTACTTTCAGTTCAAGATTAGAGAACATGATATACCAAAGACTTCTTTTACCACTAGATATGGATTGTATGAGTATACAATGATGTCGTTTGGACTAACTAATGCACCAGCTTATTTCATGAACATGATGAACAAGGTGTTCATGGAGTTTCTTGACAAGTTTGTTGTGGTATTCATCAATGACATATTGATTTATTCCAAGAGCAATGAGGATTCTGAAGAACATTTGCGTTTGATTCTTGAGAAACTCAGGGAACACAAGTTCTATGCCAAGTTCAGTAAATGTGAATTTTGGCTGAATGAAGTTGGATTTTGTGGACATGTTGTGTATGGGAATGGTATAGTTGTCGATCCCACAAAGGTATCAACTATAACAGAGTGGGAATCTCCCAAAATAGTTAAAGAGCTTCGTAGTTTCCTAGGCTTGGCAGGATACTATAGAAGGTTCATCGAGAATTTCTCGAAAGTAGCTAAAACAATGACGAAACTACTAAAGAAAGAGAAGAAGTTTGACTGGACTAAAGCATGTGAAACCAGTTTTCAAGAGTTGAAGAAGAGATTAGTGTCAGCACAAGTGTTATGCTTGCATATCTGGAGAAATATTATCAAGTTTATTGTGATGCATCTCACCAAGGACTGGGTGGAGTGTTAATGCAAGAAGGTAAAGTGGTAGCATATGCCTCAAGACAACTCAAGAATCATGAAGTAAACTATCCTACGCATGACTTAGAGTTGGCCTCTGTTGTCCATGCACTAAAGACATGGAGACATTATCTTATGGGAAAGTGTTGTGAAATGTTCACCGATCACAAGAGTCTGAAATACATTTTCACACAGAAGGAACTCAACATGAGACAAAAAAAGATGGATAGAACTTATCAAGGATTACGACTTAAGTTTGAAATACCATCCCGGGAAAGCATATGTCGTAGCCGATGCATTAAGCCGCAAGGTTTATGTGAATGACCTCACCAAAGGAGAATTGCCAGATGATTTGAGTGCTCAATTTAAAGAGCTAAGATTAGAGATAGTGCCTGAAGGATATCCCATGACAAAAATGATAAGGCAAGTAGACAATGAGCATCTCAGCGATCTTTTTATTTACTATATGCATATGTTTTTATTGAGGATGCTTCATAGATAGCTCATTATGGTGATGCTCCAAGTTTCTACCATGATTAGTCATGGCTTAGGCTACCGTCCTAGGCGTTTCTCTAACACAAAATACATACTCCTTGGACTTACAAGTTCCCTCTTTATTTCACATCGTCGACATCCACAAACAAAAGAGCATGATATCAACTGTGTACAACGTACATGTGGAATGTTGAAAGCGTTCCCCGTGACAGCACGATTCTGCTAATTCCAATGTATAGATGCAAGCATATACAACTTCGATGACACAATGGTTCAAGTCTAATAGGGGCAAGGAAATAAGGTGTGCCATCAAGTTCGTGAGAGCTTTACTAACTAGTGTTCACATAACAAAATACTTTTTGATTCGAAAGATAGATGAAGCTTGAGAATTTGCTTGTAATAGCAATTGCTAATAGGTAGATATGGTGGACACAAATGGCAAAGGTTTTGGTTCAAAGGGATTGGAAACATGAGAAGTATGCCTTCTCAAAACAGGTTTTTGTCTAGCAAGGCTGGGTAGCAAGCAAGAGAGTTGAAAGAAACAAGCAGACCTCCAATTGATAAAGCCAAACATGCAATCTTCCTTGAAGACACACAAGATCTTAAATAAAGAATACTAAGCTTATGAGCCAACAAGAAAGAAAATAAATGATACAAAATACCTGAAAGCTTTTTCTCTTTTTCTTTCAATCCTCAAAAAGTGTTGCTACTAACCAGAACTTGGTTTGCCAAAACCAATTTAGATTTGCTTGATGCTCCCAAAGTGATGCCAATACTGGTCAACAAGATCCATCATATAATAGATATTTCAAACTAAAATAAGAAGTGCAAAAAGTAAAAGATGAAACTTCTCATTAGTATTCCATAAAGGCACTCACACCAAGGGATACATAGATAATCAACTAAAGGAGAGATACTTCCACATGCAAACCAAACTATAGGATAACCTCTCTACCAAAGATATGAATCCACTAAAAAGGTAAAAGATAAAAGATAACGGTGGTGATACCGCGACACTCCCCCAAGCTTGGAACAAGACAAGGGGAAGCCAAAACTGATGATGAATTACGGTGGTGGTGGTGTTATCTTGATAAGCTCCTCAATCAGCTTCCTCAACTCCTCAATCTCAAAGGTTAGAGTACGAATCAACTCTGAGTTTTGCTCAATGCGGTTCATAATCATATCGGATGGAGAATTCCAGTCCTTATTATTATTTCCCCGCTCTTCCTTCTCAGTGTGTTCCTCCCCTGCATGGTTAGAACAAGGCATATCCCACATCGAGGGCAAGTTCCCTTTGGGCACATGTTGATATTGATGCTCATGTATAAGAGTATGGAAGGGTCTCTTGGGACGTGGAGGAGATGACCGTGGATTGTAGATAAGACGTGGAGGTTTCCCTTCTGTAGACATCCGTGATGTCCTCTTAAGCTTGATAGGTTTTGCCACCACTCCAATGCTTGCGACGGTAGCGCGGGTGTCCAGTTGCTTGTCCTCCTCCATGTCTTCTTCATCACCTACCAAAATCTCCTCCTCCTTGGGATTTTGAGGATCATCTTCTTCGGGATTCTTGCCTTTGTTGTTGGTAGAGACCATGGTGCTTTAAACTTGAGAAGTTTTCCTGACAGAAACAGACCGAAACGAAAACACGACGAGAACACGATGCATGAACCTCAGGGGATCCGGGGGGTTATATATTACGAAGTTTCAAAGCATAAGGAAGGTGATGATATAAAAACGAGGCAAAGTCGGAGCTCGGGAGGTTCACACCCCCTCCAGGCGCGGCCAGCTAGGGCCCGCCCCTGGGGTGGGCTTGGCCACCCGGCCTCCAGTTCCTCCTCTATTCCGTCTCGTAACTTTCCTTATGTATTAAAAACACCAAAAATATAAAAAGATCAGGATTTCACGAACCTTCTGTTTTCACCACTTTTACCTATGCAAAAGACGAACTCTGCAGTTTCTGGTGTTTGGTTTCTAATAAATTCCTCTGGAGTTACCATTTGAATAACATCAACATCTTTTTCACATCCCAAGATTTTCCAAATCTTGTAATGTGAAAAATAAATAAAATAAAATAAATTATTGTTGAATTTCAGGGTGAAAAGAAACTTTTGTTTCTAAATGGAAACTTAAAAATGCCATCTTGAACAAAATTTAATTAAAGTTTGAATTCAACAAAATCCAAATCAAGAGAAATGCATTCCTCAATGAATGTATCTGGAAATTTAAACACTTGGAAAATAAATCCAAACCCTAAAATCCTAATGGAATAAAAATCATTTCCAAGTTATCTCCAAGCCTATGGATTTGATCCATATAAAAATTTGCCAACAAACATTTACAAATGATCAAGAATGACAAATAGAAATATTATAAAACCATATAAATTGGTTTCACTTAAATTGGAACCATAAATAAAATCTTAGGAATTTAAATAAGATAAGGAAAAGTTATTTCCAAAGCTAATAAAGCCCTTATCTAAAAACCATACCAAATGGTGAGCAAATAATCCTAAAGATATTTAAAAGGATAAACAAATATTAAATAATATTTTACAACTTGGAATCACCAAGCTTGGATCTCTAAATAAAGAGATATGGATTTTATAAGATGAAAAAAAATTAAATAAAGAATATTTAAAGACCAAATGAAATCTTGGCCTAATCCATTAAGCAAATGGAATGAATGGAAATACAAATCCAAATAAAAATAAAAGGATAAAGAATTTTCCAAAATAAAATAAAATGGCAATAACCATTCTATCCCTATTTTAATAAAGACAAATCTCTAATAAGAATTATTATTTAATTCATGAGAAAATAATACTTTTTGGAATTTACTCAAGTGAAATAAAAGTTGTTTAATCCAACTTAAATAAGATTAAAGAAATCTTCCAAATAAACTTTAGGGAATTAAAACCATATTTAAATCCATTGGAATTAAAACAAATACCCAATCTTAAATGATCAATAAATCATATTAAATACTTTCTCCGAATAATTCAAGATGAATTATTTGACACCCAATTAAACAAATAAAAACCTATTGAAAAATATTTGGAAGGTTTAAGAATTTAAATGGTGTTTGAAAATATTATTAAAATTTTATTTTATTTAAAACAAGGGCCCTTTTGAATAATTAAAAGACCCTAAAAATAATAAAATTTTATTCCAAAATTTACTTCAGAATATATTATTAATCCATATTTAAACCTACAGAAATTTTGGCAAAGGTTTGAAATAAATTGAGGTTTGAATTGATTAAACAAAATCAAAACAGAATTAAAGAAAAGGGAAAAGGAAAAACAAACCGAACAAAAAAAATGTGAAAAGGTAGCAGCCTAGCCCAAAGAAGCCCAACAACCAGCCCACTCTCTCTCCCTGAGAAAACACTTTGCACCAGTGAACTCACCGCACCCTCCTTGACCGCTTGGAACCCACTGAAACATCTCTCTCTCACTAACGCCGCCCCATAGCAGGTCATCATCGTCTTCACCGCGATGAACTCGCCTTCCTCCGACTGCTTTTTCGCGTTTTAATTTGAATCAATACAAATTATTCTACGAGTTAAAATCCCGCGATCACGCTCGTTAACCACCTCCTCTCCCTTCCTTTCTCGACACCGCTACAAGAGAGCCCCAGGCCGTCCCCATTTCTGCCACACCGTCATGTCTCCGACGCCCTCCGGCAACAATTCCGACCAAGTCTCGCCTCCCCTTGTTCCCTCGACCCCTCGAGATCACTCTCCAGCCACCTGCGCATCTCCCAGTGCCGCTCGTTTAGCCGCGCGTGCCCTGTAACATCGGCAACCTCGACGGCAGCATGACGCCGTCATCTGCATCCGCTCCGGCGACGCTCCCAGGTAAAGTTCGACCGCGCCTACCCCTCTTCTGGATGCACCCATACTCGCCGCTTCTGTGCATAGCTAACGCAACCATTTTTGTGCCTTGGCGTTGCCTGTATCCTCGCCAGCAAAGACAAACAGAGCATGCCCGACGCAGTTGTGAACTCCGGTGAGCAATCCACGGTGACCTCATGCGCCCCCAGCCTCCCCACGACGACGTTGAGCATCAGCAACGCCCCGCGAACTCGGTGAGATACCCCACTCCTCCTCTAGCTCCCTGCATCGCTAGCACCACCCTCGTCGAAGCGCCGCCGCCGCTGACCTAGCCGCCGGTCTTTGGTCGAGCAAGGCTGCCGTTAGATCTTGATCCCACGACCACGATAGAATCATTAAGAAGCGTTATGGGCTGATCTCGATCCGTGCGATGCCCTTTAAATCCACGAGGTCCACGTTCTGATCCGAACGAAGCGGTATGAGCCAATGAAAACATTCCACGTGGCGGACTGGTTTTAAAACAGATTTGAATCTATTAGATATGTGATTTTGTAAATTCCATAACTTTAAATATACACGTCCAAATTTTGCAAACTTTATATAAATGGATTCAGAAAAACAAGCCCTAGCCAATCATGCACTTTGTTTAGTAAAAAGCTTCTGGTAAAATGTTTGTTTTTGCAGAAACTTGTGTATGCATGTTTAGAGTATAGAAATTGTTCTAAAATGATTTTGAGGATAAAATCTTTGGCAAATGGTGTGTTTTTAACCTACTGACCATAGGAAACAAATTGTGGTTTCAAAATGTATTTGGTGAAGCAAAATAATAAATCTTTGATTTAAACCATTTCTAGTCAAATAAAAATCTGGTTTATTTATTAAAAATGTTTTGGAAGAAAACCTTTGAGAAATGTTTTGGAAATAAACTCCCTGACCCTAAACACAAGGTTATATGGTTTGAAAAGATATTTTGTGAAACCTATAGAATTTTGCCTTATTAAAAGCATTTCTATACCACATAAAATAATGACTTGATCAAAAAAATGGTTTATGAAGTAAAATCTTATACAAATGATTTTGCCACTCTATAAAATGACCATTAGGTGTTTTCAAATGTTTATGAACCATTAGAAACCACTTTTTCAAATAAAACAATCTTTAGCATGCTTGCATGCATTGTTTTGTTATTATTATTTTATGTGATGAATTGCTTGAATGGTAGATTGAAATGTTGTTTGCTTGATTGAATTGTAGTGACTTGAACATTGTGATTGTTGCAAAGACAAGGAGAGAACTTATACCCTGTACCAAAAAGGCAAGTGATGCTTCATACTTTTTTCCCATTATTTTCACTATGCATTAGTGATATTTCTAAGTAAGACTTGCATCGAATTTTTGCTAAGTATAAACCATGCTATGGGAAATCCTAGTAGATGAAACCTTAGTAGAATTCTCCTAAGTTAACATTACTACTACTATCATTGCTTAGCTTAGCTAGTAGAAAACAAGGGTGGAATATATATTCATGCTATGGAAAAATTTCTAAGTCTGAGGACTTGTGTTTTGTTTAATAAAACAACTAAGTGAATGAATCACCTGGTGGAATGGAAGGAATGGTTTGTGTTGAGTGGTTCACAAGGCCCATTTCTATGGTTTACCTTGTGTATCTCACTTGTGGATGGCCACCCAGGAACAAAGAGATTTGAGATGTCAAATGTTGAGAAGCTTCAAGTGCAGCCACTTGGCATTATGGGCTCTTCCTGGATCATATAGGTTGCAAGAACTTAGCAAAATGGACAATTGGTGGTAGGGATTTGATAGGTTGGAACGCGTCCATTCTGGTCTAAGGGAAGGCTTCTGAAAGATCTTGTCTTGGTGAAACCAAGTCTTGTGGGGAAAGTGCACCACCTCTACAGAGTGTAAAATCTAAGTACTTAGCCATGTCCCTGGCAAAGGACTATTTGAGCATCAAGACATGGAAGCTATCAAGAATCTCATCATCCAAATTTCTAAGTTAAAAACTTGTGGTTGAACAAGGGTTTAAGGTTCACCAATTTCTATTGGTGGTTCCTTGGGTGATTTTGTCAAAGCAAAAACTTAGTGTTTTCAAATGATAAGGAAAATCTATTTTGAGCAAAGCAAGCCTAAGCTCCACTTAGCCAAATGCATATAGATGATAGACTCCACTATACTACCATAGTATCACTTGCCAATACAATTCAAATGTATTGACCCTTGTGGCTGTAACTTGTTATGTTGCAGGTTTGTTTGATATTAGTGAAGTAGGATTACAAGTCTACAACCAACATGTCTGCCTGTGGCACTTTGAAGATGAAGGACCCCATGCTTATAGATATTCTGCTGCAATGTAATGTAATAGCCAAATGAGCTATGTAAGATGTAATAATTTATTTTATTTCTGGTTATAAAGTTGTATTATGACCTTTGTTTCTTGATATTACATCTTAACTGTGGATGTTAGCTATTGATCCAGGGACTAGCATTGTAAACACAGGGATCTCTACCTTATTAAAGGTTGGGAACCTTACAAATTGTATCAGAGCATTGTGTTGCCTGTAGGATTGTAACCCTAGGATTGGACAAAACCCCTTGGAAAAATAGGAGCTGTTTTTGTTCCAAAACTTATTTACAAACAATCTTGTAAACTCTTTCCTCAACCATTTTGGTTTTGATTCTACATCTCTTCTATCTCAAACTTGATGGACAAAGCCTACCCATGACCCAAGACTTCACCATGTGCAAAAGACTTCATCAACTCTAATGACTTCAACTATAATGACTTCAACATCTTCAACATTTTCAACAAGGACTTCAACCTTGGATATCACTGAGGACTACAATTGAGACAAGAAATGTTGCTCAAGACGTGAAGACTAAGGAAACACAACTTAGAAGGAACCATGATCACCTTTGAAGTTTGTGACCAAGACACAAGAAATTTTCTCCAAAGATATAAAGATCTTGTTCATGAAGAATCAACCAAGAAGGATGGAAAAATCTCAAGTGAACCATATAGATGGACCACCATATTTAGCTAAGTCAAACCCACCAACTTATGTGGTGTAACAAAAATATTTTTGGTTGTCTAAAAATATTCTTGAACTTGTTGTTTGAGTGGAATGTTTGTTTGTGATTGCTCGCACATTGCTTGTGTGAATTGTGATGTGTGTGATTAGAATTATTCCCTTAGAAATATTTTTGCCTATTCTAACCCCAAACCAACTTAAACAGATGACTTCCCCAAGAGACTCCAACATCAAGGACGGTGACAACAACAACCAAGAGAACAACATGAGAGACCAACTGCTTGCAAGACAAACCCAGTTGAACCAAGTGACAACTCAGTTTTTAGCCAACAACAATGAGATAGACCCAACCATGCAAAAAGTTTTGGAAACTCAATCCCAATTGTTGAAAGGGATGGCCACTCAAATGATCAACATGGGAGACACTCTTCCCAAGGAGTTTGTGACAACAAGGATGACAAAGATGTTATTCTAGAAGGAACCCAATCTTGTAATATTTGTGGAGACAAGGATCACATTTCCAAGGAGCATGAAGATCAATGCCTCAACTGTGAAGAGAAACATCCAGCTAACCAATGCCCCACATCCCAAACTACTTGCTACCTATGTGAAGGAAACAATCATGTCCCTATCCAATGCCCCATCTATTCCATAGTTGAACAAAGGAAACAAGGTGGAGTGCAACAACTGATTGCAGATTACCATGAGAGAGCCAAGTCTACCAAGAAGGATGAAGACAAAGGAAAATCCCAGCTTGTACCTCCCAACAACATGACTCAATTTAAAGGACCAAAAAGGAGACATATGTATTATCCAAGGAGTAATAGAAAGTCAAGGAGACCAGTAGACATTCCTACCTTTGAGATAACATATGAAGAACATGAACTAGAAGCACTCCTAGCTTTGGAGAGACCCAAAAAGAAGAAGAAGTACATAAGCCATGTGTAATGTGGTCATTGCAAAGACATAGGACACTATGCCGGTGAATGTCGAGGAGAAGCGAAGTATAAGGAGATTAGCCAAGTGTGGTCCAACAACTGCAAAGAGCTAGGCCATTATGTAGCAACTTGCCCATAGAAGATACGTGATGAACTCAATCTTATCACATGTTACGCTTAGGTAACCAAGGACATTATGCAAGCAATTGTCCAGAAAGATGAAGCACAAGATAAAGCTTATGAAGGATCTCAGCCTTGTCACATGTTTCAAGTGTGGAAACAAAGGACACTATCTGAGATGTTTGCCCAGAGAGATTTCATCAAGATCCCAAGCAAGCCAACATGTAGTTTAGTTGGAAAATTTTTAAGGGTGGTAGTACCCTAGTTGTTTTGAGTCAACTTGTAACCCCTAGACTCCCAAAATCTCGGGACGAGATTTATTTTAAGGGTGGTAGCCTGTGACATCCCAAGATTTTCCAAATCTTGTAATGTGAAAAATAAATAAAATAAAATAAATTGTTGTTGAATTTCAGGGTGAAAATAAACTTTTTTTTCTAAATGGAAACTTAAAAATCCCATCTTGAACAAACTTTAATTAAAGTTTGAATTCAACAAAATCCAAATCAAGAGAAATGCATTCCTCAATGAATGTATCTGGAAATTTAAACACTTGGAAAATAAATCCAAACCCTAAAATCCTAATGGAATAAAAATCATTTCCAAGTTATCTCCGAGCCTATGGATTTGATCCATATAAAAATTTGCCAACAAACATTTACAAATGATCAAGAATGACAAATAGAAATATTATAAAACCATATAAATTGGTTTCACTTAAATTGGAACCATAAATAAAATCTTAGGAATTTAAATAAGATAAGGAAAAGTTATTTCCAAAGCTAATAAAGCCCTTATCTAAAAACCATACCAAATGGTGAGCAAATAATCCTAAAGATATTTAAAAGGATAAACAAATATTAAATAAGATTTTACAAATTGGAATCACCAAGCTTGGATCTCTAAATAAAGAGATATGGATTTTATAAGATGAAAAAAAAATTAAATAAAGAATATTTAAAGACCAAATCAAATCTTGGCCTAATCCATTAAGAAAATGGAATGAATGGAAATCCAAATCCAAATAAAAATAAAAGGATAAAGAATTTTCCAAAATAAAATAAAATGGCAATAACCATTCTATCCCTATTTTAATAAAGACAAATCTATACTAAGAATTATTATTTAATTCATGAGAAAATAATATTTTGGAATTTACGCAAGTGAAATAAAAGTTGTTTAATCCAACTTAAATAAGAATAAAGAAATCTTCCTAATAAACTTTAGGGAATTAAAACCATATTTAAATCCATTGGAATTAAAACAAATACCCAATCTTAAATGATCAATAAATCATATTAAATACTTTCTCCAAATAATTCAAGATGAATTATTTGACACCCAATTAAACAAATAAAAACCTATTGAAAAATATTTGGAAGGTTTAAGAATTTAAATGGTGTTTGAAAATATTATTAAAATTTTATTTTATTTAAAACAAGGGCCCTTTTGAATAATTAAAAGACCCTAAAAAGAATAAAATTTTATTCCAAAATTTACTTCAGAATATATTACTAATCCATATTTAAACCTACACATATTTTGGCAAAGGTTTGAAATAAATTGAGGTTTGAATTGATTAAACAAAATGAAAACAGAATTAAAGAAAAGGGAAAAGGAAAAACAAACCGAACAAAAAAAATGTGAAAAGGTAGCAGCCTAGCTCGGCAGCCCAGCAGGCCCAACAACCAGCCCACTCCCTCTCTCCCCGCGAGAAAACGCTTTGCACCAGTGAACTCACCCGCACCCTCACTGACCGTTGGAACCCACCTGAAACATCTCTCTCTCACTAACGCCGGGCCCCATAGCCAGGTCATCATTGTCTTCACCCCGCGATGAACTCGCCTTCCCTCTGACTGTTTCTTTCGCGTTTTAATTTGAATCAATACAAATTATTCTACGAGTTAAAATCCCCCGCGATCACGCTCGTTTAACCACCTCCCTCTCCCCTTCCTTTCCCCTCAGACACCGCTACAAGAGAGCCCCCAGGCCGTCCCCATTTCTGCTTACACTGTCGCTGTCTCCGACGCCCTCCGGCAACAATTCCGACCAAGTCTCGCCTCCCCTTGTTCCCTCGACCCCTCGAGATCACTCTCCAGCCACCTGCGCATCTCCCAGTGCCGCTCGTTTAGCCGCGCGTGCCCTGTAACATCGGCAACCTCGACGGCAGCATGACGCCGTCATCTGCATCCGCTCCGGCGACGCTCCCAGGTAAAGTTCGACCGCGCCTACCCCTCTTCTGGATGCACCCGTACTCGCCGCTTCTGTGCACAGCTAACGCAACCATTTTTGTGCCTTGGCGTTGCCTGTATCCTCGCCAGCAAAGACAAACAGAGCATGCCCGACGCAGTTGTGAACTCCGGTGAGCAATCCACGGTGACCTCATGCGCTGACCTCCCCACGACGACGTTGAGCATCAGCAACGCCCCGCGAACTCGGTGAGATACCCCACTCCTCCTCTAGCTCCCTGCATCGCTAGCACCACCCTCGTCCGAGCGCGCCGCCGCTCGCCGTTGACCTAGCGCCGCCAGTCTTTGGTCCAGGCAAGGCTGCCCGTTAGATCTTGATCCCACGACCACGATAGAATCATTAAACGAAGCGTTATGGGCTGATCTGATCCGTGCGATGCCCTTTAAATCCTGAGGTCCACGTTGCCTGATCCGAACGAAACGGTATGAGCCAATGAAAACATTCCACGTGGCCAGACTCTGGTTTTAAAAACAGATTTGAATCTATTAGATATGTGATTTTGTAAATTCCATAACTTTAAATATACACGTCCAAATTTTGCAAACTTTATATCAATGGATTCAGAAAAACAAGCCCTAGCCAATCATGCACTTTGTTTAGTAAAAAGCTTCTGGTAAAATGTTTGTTTTTGCAGAAACTTGTGTATGCATGTTTAGAGTATAGAAATTGTTCTAAAATGATTTTGAGGATAAAATCTTTGGAAAATGGTGTGTTTTTAACCTACTGACCATAGGAAACAAATTGTGGTTTCAAAATGTATTTGGTGAAGCAAAATAATAAATCTTTGATTTAAACCATTTCTAGTCAAATAAAAATCTGGTTTATTTATTAAAAATGTTTTGGAAGAAAACCTTTGAGAAATGTTTTGGAAATAAACTCCCTGACCCTAAACACAAGGTTATATGGTTTGAAAAGATATTTTGTGAAACCTATAGAATTTTGCCTTATTAAAAGCATTTCTATACCACATAAAATAATGACTTGATCAAAAAATGGTTTATGAAGTAAAATCTTATACAAATGATTTTGCCACTCTATAAAATAACCATTAGGTGTTTTCAAATGTTTATGAACCATTAGAAACCACTTTTTCAAATAAAACAATCTTTAGCATGCTTGCATGCATTGTTTTGTTATTATTATTTTATGTGATGAATTGCTTGAATGGTAGATTGAAATGTTGTTTGCTTGATTGAATTGTAGTGACTTGAAGATTGTGATTGTTGCAAAGACAAGGAGAGAACTTATACCCTGTACCAAAAAGGCAAGTGATGCTTCATACTTTTTTCCCATTATTTTCACTATGCATTAGTGATATTTCTAAGTAAGACTTGCATGGAATTTTTGCTAAGTATAAACCATGCTATGGGAAATCCTAGTAGATGAAACCTTAGTAGAATTCTCCCAAGTTAACATTCCTACTACTATCATTGCTTAGCTTAGCTAGTAGAAAACAAGGGTGGAATATATATTCATGCTATGGAAAAATTTCTAAGTCTGAGGACTTGTGTTTTGTTTAATAAAACAACTAAGTGAATGAATCACCTGGTGGAATGGAAGGAATGGTTTGTGTTGAGTGGTTCACAAGGCCCATTTCTATGGTTTACCTTGTGTATCTCACTTGTGGATGGCCACCCAGGAACAAAGAGATTTGAGATGTCAAATGTTGAGAAGCTTCAAGTGCAGCCACTTGGCATTATGGGCTCTTCCTGGATCATATAGGTTGCAAGAACTTAGCCAAATGGACAATTGGTGGTAGGGATTTGATAGGTTGGAACGCGTCCATTCTGGTCTAAGGGAAGGCTTCTGAAAGATCTTGTCTTGGTGACACCAAGTCTTGTGGGGAAAGTGCACCACCTCTACAGAGTGTAAAATCTAAGTACTTAGCCATGTCCCTGGCAAAGGACGATTTGAGCATCAAGACATGGAAGCTATCAAGAATCTCATCATCCAAATTTCTAAGTTAAAAACTTGTGGTTGAACAAGGGTTTAAGGTTCACCAATTTCTATTGGTGGTTCCTTGGGTGATTTTGTCAAAGCAAAAACTTAGTGTTTTCAAATGATAAGGAAAAATCTATTTTGAGCAAAGCAAGCCTAAGCTCCACTTAGCCAAATGCATATAGATGATAGACTCCACTATACTACCATAGTATCACTTGCCAATACAATTCAAATGTATTGACCCTTGTGGCTGTAACTTGTTATGTTGCAGGTTTTGTTTGATATTAGTGAAGTAGGATTACAAGTCTACAACCAACATGTCTGCCTGTGGCACTTTGAAGATGAAGGACCCCATGCTTATAGATATTCTGCTGCAATGTAATGTAATAGCCAAATGAGCTATGTAAGATGTAATAATTTATTTTATTTCTGGTTATAAAGTTGTATTATGACCTTTGTTTCTTGATATTACATCTTAACTGTGGATGCTAGCTATTGATCCAGGGACTAGCATTGTAAACACAGGGATCTCTACCTTATTAAAGGTTGGGAACCTTACAAATTGTATCAGAGCATTGTGTTGCCTGTAGGATTGTAACCCTAGGATTGGACAAAACCCCTTGGAAAAATAGGAGCTGTTTTTGTTCCAAAACTTATTTACAAACAATCTTGTAAACTCTTTCCTCAACCATTTTGGTTTTGATTCTACATCTCTTCTATCTCAAACTTGATGGACAAAGCCTACCCATGACCCAAGACTTCACCATGTGCAAAAGACTTCATCAACTCTAATGACTTCAACATCTTCAACTATAATGACTTCAACATCTTCAACATTTTCAACAAGGACTTCAACCTTGGATATCACTGAGGACTACAATTGAGACAAGAAATGTTGCTCAAGACGTGAAGACTAAGGAAACACAACTTAGAAGGAACCATGATCACCTTTGAAGTTTGTGACCAAGACACAAGAAATTTTCTCCAAAGATATAAAGATCTTGTTCATGAAGAATCAACCAAGAAGGATGGAAAAATCTCAAGTGAACCATATAGATGGACCACCATATTTAGTTAAGTCAAACCCACCAACTTATGTGGTGTAACAAAAATATTTTTGGTTGTCTAAAAATATTCTTGAAACTTGTTGTTTGAGTGGAATGTTTGTTTGTGATTGCTCGCACATTGCTTGTGTGAATTGTGATGTGTGTGATTAGAATTATTCCCTTAGAAATATTTTTGCCTATTCTAACCCCAAACCAACTTAAACAGATGACTTCCCTAAGAGACTCCAACATCAAGGACGGTGACAACAACAACCAAGAGAACAACATGAGAGACCAACTGCTTGCAAGACAAACCCAGTTGAACCAAGTGACAACTCAGTTTTTAGCCAACAACAATGAGATAGACCCAACCATGCAAAAAGTTTTGGAAACTCAATCCCAATTGTTGAAAGGGATGGCCACTCAAATGATCAACATGGGAGACACTCTTCCCAAGGAGTTTGTGACAACAAGGATGACAAAGATGTTATTCTAGAAGGAACCCAAGCTTGTAATATTTGTGGAGACAAGGATCACATTTCCAAGGAGCATGAAGATCAATGCCTCAACTGTGAAGAGAAACATCCAGCTAACCAATGCCCCACATCCCAAACTACTTGCTACCTATGTGAAGGAAACAATCATGTCCCTATCCAATGCCCCATCTATTCCATAGTTGAACAAAGGAAACAAGGTGGAGTGCAACAACTGATTGCAGATTACCATGAGAGAGCCAAGTCTACCAAGAAGGATGAAGACAAAGGAAAATCCCAGCTTGTACCTCCCAACAACATGACTCAATTTAAAGGACCAAAAAGGAGACATATGTATTATCCAAGGAGTAATAGAAAGTCAAGGAGACCAGTAGACATTCCTACCTTTGAGATAACATATGAAGAACATGAACTAGAAGCACTCCTAGCTTTGGAGAGACCCAAAAAGAAGAAGAAGTACATAAGCCATGTGTAATGTGGTCATTGCAAAGACATAGGACACTATGCCAGTGAATGTCCAGAGAAGCAGAAGTATAAGGAGATTAGCCAAGTGTGGTCCAACAACTGCAAAGAGCTAGGCCATTATGTAGCAACTTGCCCATAGAAGATACGTGATGAACTCAATCTTATCACATGTTACAGTTGTGGTAACCAAGGACATTATGCAAGCAATTGTCCAGAAAAGATGAAGCACAAGATAAAGCTTATGAAGGATCTCAGCCTTGTCACATGTTTCAAGTGTGGAAACAAAGGACACTATGCAGATGTTTGCCCAGAGAGATTTCATCAAGATCCCAAGCAAGCCAACATGTAGTTTAGTTGGAAAATTTTTAAGGGTGGTAGTACCCTAGTTGTTTTGAGTCAACTTGTAACCCCTAGACTCCCCAAATCTCGGGACGAGATTTATTTTAAGGGTGGTAGCCTGTGACATCCCAAGATTTTCCAAATCTTGTAATGTGAAAAATAAATAAAATAAAATAAATTGTTGTTGAATTTCAGGGTGAAAAGAAACTTTTGTTTCTAAATGGAAACTTAAAAATCCCATCTTGAACAAACTTTAATTAAAGTTTGAATTCAACAAAATCCAAATCAAGAGAAATGCATTCCTCAATGAATGTATCTGGAAATTTAAACACTTGGAAAATAAATCCAAACCCTAAAATCCTAATGGAATAAAAATCATTTCCAAGTTATCTCCGAGCCTATGGATTTGATCCATATAAAAATTTGCCAACAAACATTTACAAATGATCAAGAATGACAAATAGAAATATTATAAAACCATATAAATTGGTTTCACTTAAATTGGAACCATAAATAAAATCTTAGGAATTTAAATAAGATAAGGAAAAGTTATTTCCAAAGCTAATAAAGCCCTTATCTAAAAACCATACCAAATGGTGAGCAAATAATCCTAAAGATATTTAAAAGGATAAACAAATATTAAATAAGATTTTACAAATTGGAATCACCAAGCTTGGATCTCTAAATAAAGAGATATGGATTTTATAAGATGAAAAAAAATTAAATAAAGAATATTTAAAGACCAAATCAAATCTTGGCCTAATCCATTAAGAAAATGGAATGAATGGAAATCCAAATCCAAATAAAAATAAAAGGATAAAGAATTTTCCAAAATAAAATAAAATGGCAATAACCATTCTATCCCTATTTTAATAAAGACAAATCTATACTAAGAATTATTATTTAATTCATGAGAAAATAATATTTTGGAATTTACGCAAGTGAAATAAAAGTTGTTTAATCCAACTTAAATAAGAATAAAGAAATCTTCCTAATAAACTTTAGGGAATTAAAACCATATTTAAATCCATTGGAATTAAAACAAATACCCAATCTTAAATGATCAATAAATCATATTAAATACTTTCTCCAAATAATTCAAGATGAATTATTTGACACCCAATTAAACAAATAAAAACCTACTGAAAAAGATTTGGAAGGTTTAAGAATTTAAATGGTGTTTGAAAATATTATTAAAATTTTATTTTATTTAAAACAAGGGCCTTTTTGAATAATTAAAAGACCCTAAAAAGAATAAAATTTTATTCTAAAATTTACTTCAGAATATATTACTAATCCATATTTAAACCTACACAAATTTTGGCAAAGGTTTGAAATCAAATTGAGGTTTGAATTGATTAAACAAAATCAAAACAGAATTAAAGAAAAGGGAAAAGGAAAAACAAACCGAACAAAAAAAATGTGAAAAGGTAGCAGCCCAGCTCGGCAGCCCAGCAGGCCCAACAACCAGCCCACTCCCTCTCTCCCCGCGAGAAAACGCTTCGCACCAGTGAACTCACCCGCACCCTCACTCACCGTTGGACCCCACCTGAAACATCTCTCTCTCTCACTAACGCCGGGCCCCACAGCCAGGTCATCATCGTCTTCACCCCGCGATGAACTCGCCTTCCCTCTGACTGTTTCTTTCGCGTTTTAATTTGAATCAATACAAATTATTCTACGAGTTAAAATCCCCCGCGATCACGCTCGTTTAACCACCTCCCTCTCCCCTTCTTTTCCCCTCAGACACCGCTACAAGAGAGCCCCCAAGCCGTCCCCATTTCTGCTTACACTGTCGCTGTCTCCGACGCCCTCCGGCAACAATTCCGACCAAGTCTCACCTCCCCTTGTTCCCTCGACCCCTCGAGATCACTCTCCAGCCACCTGCGCATCTCCCAGTGCCGCTCGTTTAGCCGCGCGTGCCCTGTAACATCGGCAACCTCGACGGCAGCATGACGCCGTCATCTGCATCCGCTCCGGCGACGCTCCCAGGTAAAGTTCGACCGCGCCTACCCCTCTTCTGTATGCACCCGTACTCGCTGCTTCTGTGCACAGCTAACGCAACCATTTTTGTGCCTTGGCGTTGCCTGTATCCTCGCCAGCAAAGACAAACAGAGCATGCCCGACGCAATTGTGAACTCCGGTGAGCAATCCACGGTGACCTCATGCGCCCCTAGCCTCCCCACGACGACGTTGAGCATCAGCAACGCCCCGCGAACTCGGTGAGATACCCCACTCCTCCTCTAGCTCCCTGCATCGCTAGCACCACCCTCGTCCGAGCGCGCCGCCGCTCGCCGTTGACCTAGCGCCGCCAGTCTTTGGTCCAGGCAAGGCTGCCCGTTAGATCTTGATCCCACGGCCACGATAGAATCATTAAACGAAGCGTTATGGGCTGATCTGATCCGTGCGATTCCCTTTAAATCCTAAGGTCCACGTTGCCTGATCCGAACGAAACGGTATGAGCCAATGAAAACATTCCACGTGGCCAGACTCTGGTTTTAAAAACAGATTTGAATCTATTAGATATGTGATTTTGTAAATTCCATAACTTTAAATATACACGTCCAAATTTTGCAAACTTTATATCAATGGATTCAGAAAAACAATCCCTAGCCAATCATGCACTTTGTTTAGTAAAAAGCTTCTGGTAAAATGTTTGTTTTTGCAGAAACTTGTGTATGCATGTTTAGAGTATAGAAATTGTTCTAAAATGATTTTGAGGATAAAATCTTTGGCAAATGGTGTGTTTTTAACCTACTGACCATAGGAAACAAATTGTGGTTTCAAAATGTATTTGGTGAAGCAAAATAATAAATCTTTGATTTAAACCATTTCTAGTCAAATAAAAATCTGGTTTATTTATTAAAAATGTTTTGGAAGAAAACCTTTGAGAAATGTTTTGGAAATAAACTCCCTGACCCTAAACACAAGGTTATATGGTTTGAAAAGATATTTTGTGAAACCTATAGAATTTTGCCTTATTAAAAGCATTTCTATACCACATAAAATAATGACTTGATCAAAAAATGGTTTATGAAGTAAAATCTTATACAAATGATTTTGCCACTCTATAAAATGACCATTAGGTGTTTTCAAATGTTTATGAACCATTAGAAACCACTTTTTCAAATAAAACAATCTTTAGCATGCTTGCATGCATTGTTTTGTTATTATTATTTTATGTGATGAATTGCTTGAATGGTAGATTGAAATGTTGTTTGCTTGATTGAATTATAGTGACTTGAAGATTGTGATTGTTGCAAAGACAAGGAGAGAACTTATACCCTGTACCAAAAAGGCAAGTGATGCTTCATACTTTTTTCCATTATTTTCACTATGCATTAGTGATATTTCTAAGTAAGACTTGCATGGAATTTTTGCTAAGTATAAACCATGCTATGGGAAATCCTAGTAGATGAAACCTTAGTAGAATTCTCCTAAGTTAACATTCCTACTACTATCATTGCTTAGCTTAGCTAGTAGAAAACAAGGGTGGAATATATATTCATGCTATGGAAAAATTTCTAAGTCTGAGGACTTGTGTTTTGTTTAATAAAACAACTAAGTGAATGAATCACCTGGTGGAATGGAAGGAATGGTTTGTGTTGAGTGGTTCACAAGGCTCATTTCTATGGTTTACCTTGTGTATCTCACTTGTGGATGGCCACCCAGGAACAAAGAGATTTGAGATGTCAAATGTTGAGAAGCTTCAAGTGCAGCCACTTGGCATTATGGGCTCTTCCTGGATCATATAGGTTGCAAGAACTTAGCCAAATGGACAATTGGTGGTAGGGATTTGATAGGTTGCAACGCGTCCATTCTGGTCTAAGGGAAGGCTTCTGAAAGATCTTGTCTTGGTGAAACCAAGTCTTGTGGGGAAAGTGCACCACCTCTATAGAGTGTAAAATCTAAGTACTTAGCCATGTCCCTGGCAAAGGAAGATTTGAGCATCAAGACATGGAAGCTATCAAGAATCTCATCATCCAAATTTCTAAGTTAAAAACTTGTGGTTGAACAAGGGTTTAAGGTTCACCAATTTCTATTGGTGGTTCCTTGGGTGATTTTGTCAAAGCAAAAACTTAGTGTTTTCAAATGATAAGGAAAAATCTATTTTGAGCAAAGCAAGCCTAAGCTCCACTTAGCCAAATGCATATAGATGATAGACTCCACTATACTACCATAGTATCACTTGCCAATACAATTCAAATGTATTGACCCTTGTGGCTGTAACTTGTTATGTTGCAGGTTTTGTTTGATATTAGTGAAGTAGGATTACAAGTCTACAACCAACATGTCTGCCTGTGGCACTTTGAAGATGAATGACCCCATGCTTATAGATATTCTGCTGCAATGTAATGTAATAGCCAAATGAGCTATGTAAGATGTAATAATTTATTTTATTTCTAGTTATAAAGTTGTATTATGACCTTTGTTTCTTGATATTACATCTTAACTGTGGATGCTAGCTATTGATCCAGGGACTAGCATTGTAAACACAGGGATCTCTACCTTATTAAAGGTTGGGAACCTTACAAATTGTATCAAAGCATTGTGTTGCCTGTAGGATTGTAACCCTAGGATTGGACAAAACCCCTTGGAAAAATAGGAGCTGTTTTTGTTCCAAAACTTATTTACAAACAATCTTGTAAACTCGTTCCTCAACCATTTTGGTTTTGATTCTACATCTCTTCTATCTCAAACTTGATGGACAAAGCCTACCCATGACCCAAGACTTCACCATGTGCAAAAGAATTCATCAACTCTAATGACTTCAACATCTTCAACTATAATGACTTCAACATCTTCAACATTTTCAACAAGGACTTCAACCTTGGATATCACTGAGGACTACAATTGAGACAAGAAATTTTGCTCAAGACGTGAAGACTAAGGAAACACAACTTAGAAGGAACCATGATCACCTTTGAAGTTTGTGACCAAGACACAAGAAATTTTCTCCAAAGATATAAAGATCTTGTTCATGAAGAATCAACCAAGAAGGATGGAAAAATCTCAAGTGAACCATATAGATGGACCACCATATTTAGTTAAGTCAAACCCACCAACTTATGTGGTGTAACAAAAATATTTTTGGTTGTCTAAAAATATTCTTGAAACTTGTTGTTTGAGTGGAATGTTTGTTTGTGATTGCTCGCACATTGCTTGTGTGAATTGTGATGTGTGTGATTAGAATTATTCCCTTAGAAATATTTTTGCCTATTCTAACCCCAAACCAACTTAAACAGATGACTTCCCTAAGAGACTCCAACATCAAGGACGGTGACAACAACAACCAAGAGAACAACATGAGAGACCAACTGCTTGCAAGACAAACCCAGTTGAACCAAGTGACAACTCAGTTTTTAGCCAACAACAATGAGATAGACCCAACCATGCAAAAAGTTTTGGACACTCAATCCCAATTGTTGAAAGGGATGGCCACTCAAATGATCAACATGGGAGACACTCTTCCCAAGGAGTTTGTGACAACAAGGATGACAAAGATGTTATTCTAGAAGGAACCCAAGCTTGTAATATTTGTGGAGACAAGGATCACATTTCCAAGGAGCATGAAGATCAATGCCTCAACTGTGAAGAGAAACATCCAGCTAACCAATGCCCCACATCCCAAACTACTTGCTACCTATGTGAAGGAAACAATCATGTCCCTATCCAATGCCCCATCTATTCCATAGTTGAACAAAGGAAACAAGGTGGAGTGCAACAACTGATTGCAGATTACCATGAGAGAGCCAAGTCTACCAAGAAGGATGAAGACAAAGGAAAATCCCAGCTTGTACCTCCCAAAAACATGACTCAATTTAAAGGACCAAAAAGGAGACATATGTATTATCCAAGGAGTAATAGAAAGTCAAGGAGACCAGTAGACATTCCTACCTTTGAGATAACATATGAAGAACATGAACTAGAAGCACTCCTAGCTTTGGAGAGACCCAAAAAGAAGAAGAAGTACATAAGCCATGTGTAATGTGGTCATTGCAAAGACATAGGACACTATGCCAGTGAATGTCCAGAGAAGCAGAAGTATAAGGAGATTAGCCAAGTGTGGTGCAACAACTGCACCAAGAGTTAGGCCATTATGTAGCAACTTGCCCATAGAAGATACGTGATGAACTCAATCTTATCACATGTTACAGTTGTGGTAACCAAGGACATTATGCAAGCAATTGTCCAGAAAAGATGAAGCACAAGATAAAGCTTATGAAGGATCTCAGCCTTGTCACATGTTTCAAGTGTGGAAACAAAGGACACTATGCAGATGTTTGCCCAGAGAGATTTCATCAAGATCCCAAGCAAGCCAACATGTAGTTTAGTTGGAAAATTTTTAAGGGTGGTAGTACCCTAGTTGTTTTGAGTCAACTTGTAACCCCTAGACTCCCCAAATCTCGGGACGAGATTTATTTTAAGGGTGGTAGCCTGTGACATCCCCAGATTTTCCAAATCTTGTAATGTGAAAAATAAATAAAATAAAATAAATTGTTGTTGAATTTCAGGGTGAAAAGAAACTTTTGTTTCTAAATGGAAACTTAAAAATCCCATCTTGAACAAACTTTAATTAAAGTTTGAATTCAACAAAATACAAATCAAGAGAAATGCATTCCTCAATGAATGTATCTGGAAATTTAAACACTTGGAAAATAAATCCAAACCCTAAAATCCTAATGGAATAAAAATCATTTCCAAGTTATCTCCGAGCCTATGGATTTGATCCATATAAAAATTTGCCAACAAACATTTACAAATGATCAAGAATGACAAATAGAAATATTATAAAACCATATAAATTGGTTTCACTTAAATTGGAACCATAAATAAAATCTTAGGAATTTAAATAAGATAAGGAAAAGTTATTTCCAAAGCTAATAAAGCCCTTATCTAAAAACCATACCAAATGGTGAGCAAATAATCCTAAAGATATTTAAAAGGATAAACAAATATTAAATAAGATTTTACAAATTGGAATCACCAAGCTTGGATCTCTAAATAAAGAGATATGGATTTTATAAGATGAAAAAAAAATTAAATAAAGAATATTTAAAGACCAAATCAAATCTTGGCCTAATCCATTAAGAAAATGGAATGAATGGAAATCCAAATCCAAATAAAAATAAAAGGATAAAGAATTTTCCAAAATAAAATAAAATGGCAATAACCATTCTATCCCTATTTTAATAAAGACAAATCTCTAATAAGAATTATTATTTAATTCATGAGAAAATAATATTTTGGAATTTACTCAAGTGAAATAAAAGTTGTTTAATCCAACTTAAATAAGAATAAAGAAATCTTCCTAATAAACTTTAGGGAATTAAAACCATATTTAAATCCATTGGAATTAAAACAAATACCCAATCTTAAATGATCAATAAATCATATTAAATACTTTCTCCAAATAATTCAAGATGAATTATTTGACACCCAATTAAACAAATAAAAACCTACTGAAAAAGATTTGGAAGGTTTAAGAATTTAAATGGTGTTTGAAAATATTATTAAAATTTTATTTTATTTCAAACAAGGGCCTTTTTGAATAATTAAAAGACCCTAAAAAGAATAAAATTTTATTCCAAAATTTACTTCAGAATATATTACTAATCCATATTTAAACCTACACAAATTTTGGCAAAGGTTTGAAATCAAATTGAGGTTTGAATTGATTAAACAAAATCAAAACAGAATTAAAGAAAAGGGAAAAGGAAAAACAAACTGAACAAAAAAAATGTGAAAAGGTAGCAGCCCAGCTCGGCAGCCCAGCAGGCCCAACAACCAGCCCACTCCCTCTCTCCCCGCGAGAAAACGCTTCGCACCAGTGAACTCACCCGCACCCTCACTGACCGTTGGACCCCACCTGAAACATCTCTCTCTCTCACTGACGCCGGGCCCCACAGCCAGGTCATCATCGTCTTCACCCCGCGATGAACTCGCCTTCCCTTTGACTGTTTCTTCCGCGTTTTAATTTGAATCAATACGAGTTATTCTACGAATTAAAATCCCCCGTGATCACGCTCGTTTAACCACCTCCCTCTCCCCTTCCTTTCCCCTCAGACACCGCTACAAGAGAGCCCCCAGGCCGTCCCCATTTCTGCTTACACCGTCGCTGTCTCCGACGCCCTCCGGCAACAATTCCGACCAAGTCTCGCCTCCCCTTGTTCCCTCGACCCCTCGAGATCACTCTCCAGCCTCCTGCGCATCTCCCAATGCCGCTCGTTTAGCCGTGCGTGCCCTGTAACATCGGCAACCTCGACGGCAGCATGCCGCCGTCGTCTGCATCCGCTCCGGCGACGCTCCCAGGTAAAGTTCGACCGCGCCTACCCCTCTTCTGGATGCACCCGTACTCGCCGCTTCTGTGTGCAGCTAACGCAACCATTTTTGTGCCTTGGCGTTGCCTGTATCCTCGCCCGGCAAAGAAGACAAACAGAGCATGCCCGACGCAGTTGTGAACTCCGGTGAGCAATCCACGGTGACCTCGTGCGCCCCTGGCCTCCCCACGACGACGTTGAGCATCAGCAACGCCCCGCGAACTCGGTGAGATACCCCACTCCTCCTCTAGCTCCCTGCATCGCCAGCACCACCCTCGTCCGAGCGCGCCGCCGCTCGCCATTGACCTAGCGCCGCCAGTCTTTGGTCCAGGCAAGGCTGCCCGTTAGATCTTGATCCCACGGCCACGATAGAATCATTAAACAAAGCGTTATGGGATGATCTGATCCGTGCGATGCCCTTTAAATCCTGAGGTCCACGTTGCCTGATCCGAACGAAACGGTATGAGCCAATGAAAACATTCCACGTGGCCAGACTCTGGTTTTAAAAACAGATTTGAATCTATTAGATATGTGATTTTGTAAATTCCATAACTTTAAATCTACACCTCCAAATTTTGCAAACTTTATATCAATGGATTCAGAAAAACAAGCCCTAGCCAATCATGCACTTTTTTTAGTAAAAAGCTTCTGGTAAAATGTTTGTTTTTGCAGAAACTTGTGTATGCATGTTTAGAGTATAGAAATTGTTCTAAAATGATTTTGAGGATAAAATCTTTGGCAAATGGTGTGTTTTTAACCTACTGACCATAGGAAACAAATTGTGGTTTCAAAAATGTATTTGGTGAAGCAAAATAATAAATCTTTGATTTATACCATTTCTAGTCAAATAAAAATCTGGTTTATTTATTAAAAATGTTTTGGAAGAAAACCTTTGAGAAATGTTTTGGAAATAAACTCCCTGACCCTAAACACAAGGTTATATGGTTTGAAAAGATATTTTGTGAAACCTATAGAATTTTGCCTTATTAAAAGCATTTCTATACCACATAAAATAATGACTTGATCAAAAAATGGTTATGAAGTAAAATCTTATACAGATGATTTTTCCACTCTATAAAATGACCATTAGGTGTTTTCAAATGTTTATGAACCATTAGAAACCACTTGTTCAAATAAAACAATCTTTAGCATGCTTGCATGCATTGTTTTGTTATTATTATTTTATGTGATGAATTGCTTGAATGGTAGATTGAAATGTTGTTTGCTTGATTGAATTGTAGTGACTTGAAGATTGTGATTGTTGTAAAGACAAGGAGTGAAATTATACCCTCTACCAAAAAGGCAAGTGATGCTTCATACTTTTGTCCCATTATTTTCACTATGCATTAGTGATATTTCTAAGTAATACTTGCATGGAATTTTTGCTAAGTATAAACCATGCTATGGGAAATCCTAGTAGATGAAACCTTAGTAGAATTCTCCTAAGTTAACGTTCCTACTACTATCATTGCTTAGCTTAGCTAGTAGAAAACAAGGGTGGAATATATATTCATGCTATGGAAAAATTTCTAAGTCTGAGGACTTGTGTTTTGTTTAATAAAACAACTAAGTGAATGAATCACCAGGGTGGAATGGACGGAATGGTTTGTGTTGAGTGGTTCACAATGTTTTAGTCTTTCACCATTCACCACTTGTGTTGTGTCATCCTTCAAAGAAGATATTTTTATAGCTCCTGAACGATATACTTCCTGAATAACAAAAGGTCCTTCCCATTTTTAGAGTAGTTTCCCTGCAAAAAATCTGAGGCGAGACCTATACAAAAGAACTTTCTCACCAACATGGAACTCCCTTTTGAGAATTCTCCTTTCATGTCATCTTTTTACTTTTTCCTTAAAGAGTCTAGCATTTTCATAAGCTTCACTCCTCCACTCATCTAAGGTACTCATGTCAAGCAATCTTTTCTCTTCAGCAAGTTTAAAATCTCTATTTAAATCTTTCACTGCCCAATAAGCTTTGTGTTCTAATTCTAAAGGCAAGTGGCAAGCTTTCCCATAGACCATTTTGTAAGGAGACATCCCCATAGGATTTTTATAAGCAGTTCTATAAGCCCATAAAGCATCATTAAACTTCTTAGCCCAATTTTTCCTAGATCTATTAACAGTCTTTTGCAAGATAGATTTAATTTCCCTATTGGAAAGTTCTACTTGCCCACTGGTTTGGGGGTGATAAGCTGAAGCAATTCTATGGTTTACATAATACTTAGCGAGAATTTTTCTAAAACCCCCATGACTAAAATGAGAACCTCCATTAGTCATGAGATATGTAGGCACACCAAACCTAGGAAAAATAACATCCTTAAGCATTTTCAAAGAGGTCTTACCATCAGAGTTGTTTGTAGGTATGGCTTCTACCCACTTTGTAACATAGTCAACAGCAACAAGAATATGAGTATACCCTTTTGAAGGAGGAAAAGGACCCATAAAGTCAAATCCCCAACAATCAAAAGGTTCAATAACAACAGAATAATTCATATGAATTTCATTGCGTCTAGAAATGATACCAACTCGTTGACATTCGTCACATGATAGTACAAACTTCCTTGCATCCTTGAAAAGGGTAGGCCAATAAAATCCAGGTTATAAAACCTTTTGTGCAGTCCTATCCATGATGTCCTCCATAAGCACCATTGTGACATTTTCTCAATATCTCTTGTTGTTCAAATTCTGGAACATATGTTCGCATAATACCATCTACTCCTTCTTTATATGAATGTGGGTCATCCCAAAAGTAATGCCTTATATCATAAAAGAATTTTCTTCTTTGCTGGGCTATAAAAGTGGGAGGAAAATACTTGGAAACAATAAAGTTAGCATAATCAGCATACCAAGGACTTTCGTGCGGTCTTACCCTTATTGCAGCCAACTTCTCATTTGGAAAACTATCATTAATGGGCAAAGGGTCAAAAGAAATGTTTTCAAAACGAGATAAATTGTCAGAAACAGGATTTCCGCACCTTTCCTGTCTACAATATGTAGATCAAACTCTTGTAAAAGTAACACCCATCTAATAAGCCTAGGCTTAGCGTACTTCTTTGTCATAAGGTACTTAATAGCAGCATGATCAGTATGAATAGTGACCTTTGAATCAACAATGTAGGGTCTAAACTTATCACAAGCAAAGATTACAACTAAGAACTCCTTTTCAGTAGTAGCATAATTATTTTGAGCAGCATCTAGAGTCTTACTAGAATATTGAATAACATTCAACTTCTTATCAACACGTTTCCCAAGGACAGCACCAATAGCAAAATCACTAGAATCACATATAATTTCAAAAGGTAAACTCCAATCAGGTGGTTGAACAATAGGAGCAGTAGTCAAAGCTTTCTTCAAAGTTTCAAAAGCTTCCTTACAATCATCATCAAAAACAAAAGGTACTCTTTTTGAAGAAGATTAGTAAGGGGCTTTGAATTTTTGGAGAAATCTTTAATAAACCTCCTATAGAAACCAGCATGACCAAGGATACTACGAATACCTTTTATGTCTCTAGGGCAGGGCATCTTCTCAATTGATTTAGTTTTTTCTCTGTCAACTTCAATACCTCTTTCAGAAATTTTGTGTCCAAGAACAATCCCTTCATTAACCATGAAATGGATTTCTCCCAATTAAAAACAAGGTTGGTTTCTTCACATCACTACAAAACTTTATCAAGGTTGTGCAAACAGTTATCAAAAGAAGTTCCATAGACAGAGAAGTCGTCCATGAAAACCTCCACCATTTCTTCACAAAAACCATGAAAAATAGCAGACATACATCTATGAAAGGTAGCAGGAGCATTACATAAACCAAAAGGCATACGCCTATAAGTATAAGTACCATAAGGACAAGTGAAAGTGGTTTTCTCTTGGTCTTGCGCTTTCACAGAAATTTGAGAAAACCCAGAATAACCATCAAGAAAACAAAAGTGAGTCTTTTTGGACAACCGCTCAAGCATTTGATCAATAAAGGGCAAAATATAATGATCTTTCTTAGTAACTTTATTGATCTTTCTAAAATCAATGCACATTCTATACCCAACCACTACTCTTTGGGGTATAAGCTCATTATCTTCATTAGGCACAACAGTTATCCCCCCTTTCTTGGGGACACAATGAACAGGGCTAACCCATTGGCTATCAGCAATAGGGTAAATAATACCAGCATCAAGGAGTTTTAATACCTCATTTCTTACCACATCCTTCATCTTGGGATTTAAAAGGCGCTGGTGCTCAACAACTGGTTTTGCGTCAGGTTCTATATTAATAGCATGCTGACATATAGTAGGAGAAATCCCTTTTATATCATCAAGAGTATAGCCCATAGCTCCTCGGTGTTTCTTCAGTATTTCCAGTAACCTCTCTTCTTCCTTTCCTAAAAGTTTAGAACTAATAATAACAGGATATACTTTCTTATCATCAAGATAAGCATATTTAAGATCATCAGGTAAAGGTTTTAATTTGAAAACAGGGTCCCCTTTAGGTGGTAGTGTGGTTCCCAAGTCTTCCACAGGTAGATTATGCTTAAGTTTCTCCTGCTGACGAAGGAAAACCTCGTCAATCTCATTTCTTTCCTTCATGAAGACATCACTTTCATGATCTTCCATAAACTGCTGCAAGGCATTGTTAGGAGCAAGAGAAATAGCAGAAAGTTGTTTAACTCTGAAATCCTCATTAGGCAGTACATTTTCATAAGGAGTTTTGGCAAATTTGGAAAAATTAAACTCATAAGACTCTCCATCAAACTTAGTCAAAACTTTTTCCTTCCTACAATCTATAATAGCCCCATAAGTATTCAGGAAGGGTCTACCAAAGATAATATGATAGGTCTTAATAGCTTCTTTACCAAGTACTAGAAAATCAGCAGGATATCTTATCTTACCACAAAGGACCTACACGTCTCTCACAATGCCAATGGGGCAAAATTTCTCTCTATTATCAATGTGAATAACCACATCAATGTCCTCAAGCTCACAAGGACCAAATTCATGCATAATTTCCCTGTAAAGCTCATAAGGAATAGCACTAGAACTAGCACCAATATCACATAAACCATAATATATATGATTACCAATTCTAACAGAAAGCACAAGGACACTAGCTTTTCTAGATTTTTTTAGGATGAGAAACTATATTAGAAGCATCTTCACAGAAGACAATGTGCTCATCCTCTATATTTCTAGTGACAAGATCTTTAACAATAGCTACCACAGGCTTAATATTAATAAGCTCATATGGCTCCACAGTTTTCACTTTTGCTAACCATATTAGCTATAATGGAATGTTCCCTTACCTTAGAAGGAGAAGAGATTTTCTCAACATAAGGTTCAGGAAAAATGGGATCAACAGTATAAACCTCTATGCTAGCAGGAACATGGGTAACAATGTCTTTATATGGTACTTATCCCACTATTTCTTGGGAATTTCAATATAAGAGGCGAAGGCATTAAAACATTTTGCATGAACTTGAGGATAAAGACCAAACTCATTTCTAATATCACGGAAGTCATCAGTTCCCATAAAAGATTTAATGCATTCATAATCATAGTTTATACCTGACTTTCTTCCTTTTTCATTCTCCCAAGCTTTAGTGTTTTCTTGAATACGGCCTAGGAGATCCCATTTAGCTTCTTCCTTCATACGTGTGAATGATCCAGCACAAGAAGCATCTAGTTAATCTTTATTATTAAGAGAAAGCCTAGCATAGAAGTTATTGACAATAATATTGTTAGGGAGTTCATGAATAGGCCATTTAAGCATTAATAACTTCAATCTCCCCCAAGCTTGAGCTATACTCTCTCCATCACGAGGCCAAAAGTTATATATTAGATTTCTATCCTTATGAATATCAGTAGAAGGATAGAATTTAGAATAAAAGAGAGATGTCATTTCCTCCCATTCCATGGATTGTCCATTCTTCAGCAGCTTATACCATTCTTCAGCTCTCCCTTTCAAGGATATAGAGAGTAAATTCTTCTTCACCTGTTCAGTTGTGATACCTGCACACTTAAACAACCCGCATAATTCATGGATAAAAAGCAAATGATCACCAGGATGGATAGTTCCATCCCCAAAATAATAATTATCCATAACACGATCAACAATAGTTGTAGGTATCTTAAAAGGATCAATCTCAATAGGTGGTGGTTCATCTACTACCCTAACAATGGTAGTAGTTTTCCCAAACAGAAAACGAAGTGGGTTATCCATATTGGAAACAAAGTAACAAACAGAAACAAAAAGCAATACTCAGAGAAGAATTTTCCTTTACCAGTTCCACTCTTCAATAGCGCTTCACACTCCGGCAATGGCGCCAGAAAATAGTCTTGATGACCCACAAGTATAGGGGGTGTATCGCAGTACTTTCGATAAATAGGAGTGTTGATACCAACAAGGAGCAGAAGGTGTTGACTAGTGGTATGGAGCAGGAACTCTCTGTAAATACTTAGCAAACGGAGTTTTAGGGGTTTTCTGATAAAGCAACAAAACAAAGTGCAAGTAATAAAGACAACGAACAACTGCAGCAAGTGGCCCAATCCTTTCTTAGCAAAGGACAAGCCGGTGGAAATACTTTTAAGGACCAAACATTCTCGAGGACACATGGGAATTCTGTCAAGTGCTTTCGCTTCAAATAACTAAGTACTCTTCTTTGATGTTGTAAGTGTTGTGTGGGTGAACCTGTGCTAATGTACCAACCTTACTTGGACTAATACATACTTGTGATTAAACCCCCTGCAAGCATCAGCAACTACAGGAAAGTAATTAAGATATAAACCTAACCACAGCCTTAAACTCTGAGATCCTACGCTCCCTTGTGCAAGGTGTCCTAGCGGGGGTTCAGGTTTCTGTTACTCCAGCAACCCCACAATTAGTAGCCAAATACACAATGCATTCCCCTAGGCCCATAAATGGTGAAGTATAATGTAGTCTACGTTCACATGACACCACTAGAAGAATAGCACCACAACTTAAATACTAAACCATTGAATAATAACTCAACACAAATCCACTACTAACAACATGACTTCTCCCATGTCCTCAAGAACTAAACGAACTACTCACGAGACATCATATGGATCAAGATCAAAGATGATATGGTAATGGATAACAATCTGAACATACACAATAACCAATGGTTCCACTCACAAGCATCAACTACAATAGTAATTAACACCGGGAAAGTTTCCCCTAAGAATTAAAGCAATATCCAACACAATTGTTACAGCGGGATAGAGTGGTGATGATGGTGCTGGTGGAGATGATGGTGTGGATGATGATGATGATCCCGATGAAGTCTAGCTTGACGATGGTGTTGATGGCGACGATCTCCCCTCTCCGGTAAGGAGTTTCCCCGGCAGAAATCTGTCTACCGGAGAGATCTTTCTATCTCTGTGTTTTCCACCCCGCAGAGGAGGCGGAAATCTATTTGTGGTCCCTTCCCTGGTGTTAGGGTTCTATGAGGAAGATATAGGCAAGAGGGCGGATTCGGAGGCCAAGTAGGTGGGCCACACCTGCACTAGGCGCAGCCCAGGGGGACCTGCGCCTAGGGGGTGTGGGGCCCCTGTGGCCCTTCTATGCCTCCCCTTCTAGCTTTCTTCGTCTTCCGGGAAAATATAATATTCCCATATTTTTCTGGTATTTTTCTGATGTTCGCGAAATTGCATCAAAACACCTATTTTTCCATCAGAATCCAGACTTCGGCAGTCCATCCTCCAAAAATCATACAACATGCAAAAACAGTGGAAAAGACATAAGTAATACCTCATAATAAGACATATATCAATGAATAGAGGAAAATTATGATATAGAATGGTGATGCAAATTAGACGTATCAAGTACCTAAGAGTATTATGTCAGATTGAGGAACTCAGTTCACTTTGCATTTTTGGCGACAACTGCATGAGTCATTGGGAACTAGACTAGAATTCAGCACTGCATTTCATTCTCAGACCGACGGACAGACTGAAAGGACCAATAAGTTTTTGTAAGATATGTTGAGATCTTGTGCGCTAGACTATGTATCTAGTTGGGACGAAAGTCTACCATACGCAGAGTTTTCTTACAATAATAGCTATCAATCAAGCATAGAGATGGCTCCGTCTGAATTCCTTTATGGAAGGAAGTGTACCACACCATTATTATGGAATGGAGTAGGAGAAAGAAACTTATTTGGACCAGACCTGATCAAGGAAGCCAAAGAGAAAGTCAGGATAGTAAAAGATAGATTAAAGATAGACCAATCTCGACAAAAGAGCTATGCAGATCCAAAACGTAGAGAGGTCACCTATGAGGTAGGTGATAGAGATTATCTCAGAGTATCACCACTTCGTGGTGTGAAGAGATTTGGCGTAAAATGGAAATGGCACCTCGTTATGTAGGACCATTCAAGATTTTGAGCCGTAAAGGAGAAGTGGCCTATGAGCTAGAATTACCAGAATCTCTGTCAGCAGTTCATATTGTGTTTCATGTAAGCTAGTTTAAAAAGTGTCATCGAGAGATGGAAGAAACTTTGTTAAAAGACACTATACCACTAGAAGAAGTTCAGCTAGAAAATGATCTCACTTATGAAGAGAAACCTATCAAGATTCTCGAGATAGCAGAAAGAGTCACTCATACTAAGACAATCAAGTTTTGCAACGTACAGTGGAACCATCACACTGAGGAGGAAGCAACTTGGGAAAGAGAAGATGACCTTCGGAAAGATCACCCTCTCACCTATTTGCTAGCCAATCCGAATATCGAGGGCGAGATTCATCTTAAGGGGGTTAGATTTGTAACATCCCAATTTTTCATCAAACCAAAAACTTCATCATTACATTCATATCATCTTTGCATGTGTGCATTGCACAAAAATTTCCAAAAATTGAAACCTAGCAAAACCCTAATTTAAAAACCCCCTTTTATATGCAAGGGTAGAGCTTGTGTTTTTTATCTTTTTATTTTTCCTAAAATTATTTTCTTAGTGGTTTGATGTGTTTAAAGCAAATCTGAACACTAGGTTCACCTCTAAAATTTTGGTGAAAGTTTGAATTGATTTGGAAATCATTTGCTAGTTCAAATGATTTATAGAAAATAGAAACAAAAAAAGAATAAGGGAAAAAACATACCTGCCACCAAACCAACGCGGCCGAGCACCCTCAGCCCATCCAGCCCACCTGGCTCCAACCTCTCCCCCTCTGTTTCTCACCGCACACTCCTCGCACTCGCTTACTGAAGGACTGGCCCCACCACCACGTCACCATCATCGTCTTCAATCACGCTCCGCAGACCCGCTCGCCCCTGCTGTCCCCCCCCCCCCGGATTGAATTTGAGTTATGGCGCTTGATTCACAGCGTGACTGCTACCCACAACCCCCTCTTCTTAAACCCAACGGCCCCTCTCCATTTCCCCCCACACCGCACCACCCAAGAGACCCCAGGCTCCGCAGATTTCCACTCGCGTCTCCACCGTTCCGACGAACTCCGGCGACAAATTTCGGTGAGCTTTGACCCCCCTCGCCCTCTGATTTTCTCCGTTGTGTCCGCCGTTGTCAGACGCATCTGAAAATCCTCATTTTGTGCTTGCTCGTGCCCCAGGATCCTTCCTCCGTCTTCGACTGCAAGCCAACGACGAAGGGCACGACTGCGACGAGGAATTCCTGACGAGCCCTTGCGCTCCTTCATCGCCTATGACCTCCACTTCAACCACCTCATCACCACGACCTCGGTGAATCCCCTGTGCCGCCCCTTACCCCCTATCACCGTCGGTGCACCGTCGCCAGACGTGCCGCCACCGCACACACCATCCGCGCCGCCCGTTTCTGGCCAACACGCACAGATCCACTGGATCAATATCCTGCGGCTAGGATTAGAGATAGGGTGAAGAGGTACTGGCCGATATGGGCCATACGATATAACGTAGATCTAATGGCGCACGCGCTCGATTGGCGCGAAGCGGTACCGGCCAATAGGATTGCGCCACGTGGATATGTTTTTCAGATAAAAACCAGAAATAATTTGTTAGATGTTTAAACTTCTAAAATTCATAACTTTTGATCCACAATTCAAAAAAATGCAAATTTGGTGTCTATGGATTCAGAACAATGTGAACTTTATTACTGTGTCCTTACTTTGTTCACTTGGTTCTGTAAAAATTGAGTTTTAGGCAAAGACTTGTTTAGGGCTATTTTGACTATAAAAATTATTGTATAAATTATTTTTAGGTGGATCTTGTGATCTTTGGCCTATAGGAAGTGTACTCTATCTTATGTATTCCAAACTTTGTTTCTAAAAGTGTGATTTTAATCTAATTGCATTCATGCATGCATCCATACTATTTTTGAATGCCTATTTTAAATTGTGTATTTTGTTGTTGTTTGATTTGATGTGTAGATTGTGTGGATTGTGAAGTTTGTGACTGTGAGGATTGTACCTACTCTCCTAGCTACCAAGGCAAGTGATATTTCATCAGATGTCCTATTATTTTACCTATTGCATTAGTGTTATTTTAGTAGGACTTGCATGATAGTTTCAAGTATAATGCTATGCTATGGAAATCCTATAGATTATATCTGGGTAGTATCTTCCTAAGTTAGGAGACATTGTATGCTAGAATGCTTAGTCTTGCTATTAGAACTCATGGGTGGAAACTCATATTATGCTGGTATGGAAATGTATATGCTTATATATTTTTGATTAAGAAAACAACCAATGTTAATGAAACACCTGGGTGGATTGGGATTTGTATGGATTATGTTCAGTGGTTACTCAGGGCCCATTTCTATGGTTTACCCTGGTGTATCACACTTGTGGATGGCCACCTAGGAACAAAGAGATTTGAGAAGTTTGTGTCACGAAGCTTCGAGTGTAACCACATGGCATATGGGCTCTGCCTTGACCAACTAAGTTGTGCGAACTCAGCCAGACGAACAGAGGGTGGTAGAATTGATAGGATGGAAGGCGTCTGTGGTCTATTGAGGGATTGCTTCTGAAAAGTCTCGTCTCAATGCATGTCGAGTCTTGTGGGGAAAGTGCACCACCTCTCAAGAGGGTAAACCTAAGTACTTAGCCGTGTCCCCGATTATGGACAATTTCTGAGCGTCAAGACATTGAAACAGTTCAAGAATCTCCTCATCCCAATTTCTCTAAGTTAAAATTGTGGGTGAACAAGGGTAGAGGTTCACTAATGTCTATTGGTGGTACCTTAGTGTTTTGTAAAAACAAAACTTAGTATTTTCAAACTAGTAGGATAAAACTTGCTTTTTGCAAAGCCAGCTAGATCCACACTTAGGCAAATTCATGTAGTTGTTAGGTTCTATTATACAACTATGGTATCACTTGCCAATACAATTCCAACTGTATTGACCCTTTGTGGCTGTAAATTATCATGTTGTAGGTTACTCTGATGGTGAGTAGGGTTACGAGTCTACACTCGACATGTTTTCCTATGGCGCATGAAGATGAAGACTCTATTATTATGCAATGTATTGAGAAATCTAAATAAGTTAGCCTTGGGCTAAGTGAGTTGTAATACATATTGTACTCCTGGATTTGTGATGTAATAATGACCTTTGTTTCTGTGTATTTCATCTTAAACTGTGGGTGCTACCAAAACGATCCAGGGACTAGCACTACAATCACAGGGATCTATACCTTATTGGGTGAGATCTTACACCACCGTCCAATCGTATTCGATGCCTGTTGCATTTGGAGCCTTCCTTTTAATATTTTTATTACTCAGGAGGTGAGCCAAGCGCGACTCAGCACTAAATTTTGGTGTGATATTGGAGGAATCTTCTTCTACTTGCATACTGATGGGGCCTCTGGCTCGTTCTCTTGCCGATCCCTCTCGCTATCCCCTCATCCTCCTCTATCATGTCCCTCCTTAGCCGACTTCCACCTCGCCGGAGTCTTCTTAGCGACGCTGTCATCCACCTCGCTGGAGTCTGCTTTGTCGTATCTTCTTCCCCCGCTACTACATGGTAGAGTGTCTCCTTTCCCACTGCCGCAACCGAGAGATGCGTAAGACACTCGGACCCCTCACCAGGGCAACTGTTAAAACTCCCTACTACCAAGACGAAGGTTGCTGCACACTTCATATGCCCGCTTTCCTTGCATTTTACTTACGAATGTAGTTCATCTCTTCTTACTTGCAGTGCCTTATTATATTTCTAATAATGCATGCTAATTGCTGTACTACGGGATCAGTTCCAAGAGAAAAGAAGGCAACTATGAGTCGTGAAGCTAAATTGGTTATCTCGCAGCAGTACAAGACCTCGCCAACCCAATGATAACCCCCAACAATCCTCCCTAGACAAAGGTTTACTTCCACTTTGCATATATGTATTTTCAAGAGTAGTTCACCATTTGCTTGTCCTGCCTTCTCATGTACTAGTATATATTTTTTATTTTTTATTTTTGCAAGGCATGGAAGATGATGTACTGCCTAATGAGAATCGATGTCAACGAAACCTGAGGAGTTTTGGATATTCAGATGTAGCCCCGCTCGGCACAACACAAATGGTACAGAAACATGGATATTTGTTGTATCTTCCTTGTGTTATTTGCTGATTGATTTGCTGCACTACAATTTGCAGAAGCAAGTGCATGATCATGTCCCTGCCAAGGAGGTTTGTAGCACATATATTCAGTAGCGTGCAAGTAATGCAGCCATTTCTAGGAACCAAACAGAAGTATGGTGCATGGCCAAAGCTAAGATTAGTCTCCTGCAACAGGATTTGGACACGGCCACTCAGCGGATCATAGAATTGAACCGAGGCTGGATTTCTACGATTGAAGATGGCCTTGATGCTACCGATGATCTTCAGAAGTTAGTGGATGAAAATCATGTTCCCAATCTGGCTGATGCACATGTCAATAAGATCAACTGGACGGTCTTGGAACAAGTGAAAGAACGAGCAAAGATTCCCTGAGCATCTTTGCAGGCAGATGATTTTCGAAGGGTGATTCAAGAGCCGCCATCCGAATAGATTGTTATTTCCAATAATGAGAATGACTTTCCTTGTCTTGTCAGCCTAATATTTTATTTTATTATGTGCTGGAAGTACTTTATGGTAACTACGTATTTGGCACGCTGTTATGAAACAGATAGTACTTGCTGCATCTGGACAATGTATCTCGGTAGCCATTCGGAAACTGGAAAAAAACAACATTTTCCCACCAGAATGTTGAAATCTTATTATGCACTTTTGTTTAGATCCGCAGACCAACGTTTTGCAGCAAATTAACACATTACTATGAAAGGTAGTCCATCTTTAAAAAAAAAGTACGTGCAATTATCATGCATAAATATGTGCAATTATGATGCATAAATATGTGCAATTATCATGCATAAATATCTTTAAAAAATAAATAAAAAGGAAAATTTGAGATTAATGACCATGTCCTTGTGCCCATTATCATGCATAAATATGTGCAATTACTTGTGTTGCCCCAAGTCAAACTTTTAGAGTACGCAAAAAATTAGCAGAGGGATAGAACACACGCCGAAACCACCGCTTTCACCAAGCAGTCAATAACAATTTCAACTCTACGCCAGAAACAACCGCTGAAAAGGCTCCCGCGTCCAATATTCAAAAGTGGTATGAAATTTATATCTTGCCCTTTGGTCCAAAAACAAGGCACCAAAGTCCATTCCTCAAAATTGTTTTTCTTGCACAATTCGAAATTTCAAACCCGCGCCCATCGGGCCGAATCCCTGGAAATCACCTCGGACCACCACGGCCGTGCCCCTTCCGTACCATCTCCCCTTCATAGCCTCTCCACCAACACTATGTAGCGACCGAATATGTTTTACCAGCTCCCTTGTCTAGCAAGACGGAGATTACTTCCCTACCGCTGGCACTGCATCACCTCCTCCATACCAGGTTCCACGGCCGAGGCCGGCTCGCCGTCTGTGACACCATCACAGCATCGTTCGATCCAATTCCCCCGACTCTATGGCATCGGATCTGCTTCCCCGACCTTTTCTACGGCGCCGAGGAGATGGCGAGCAAAACCCTCTCAGCCGCGAATGGCGAGGTCGTAGCTCGCCATAAGCCCATTAAAGGCAAGGCCAGTGGCTGGAAATCACGTAATCATGGTCATAAAGGTAGTTCATCGCTTGTTTGACAACCATCTCGCACTGTTTACATCCATATGTCTGTCATTGTTCCTTCAGAGCTTTCAACTACTTGCTAGCATTGTACTAATTTGCTCGTCTACACACACTTTGCTATTAAATCTCATAAGATATTTTTTTGCTCATGCATGGAAGCCACTTTGGGGCCGAATGATAAGGGAGAATGGAAGGTATGGGAAGAGAGATTACTGAAGAATTCTAAACATGCAAGGTTGCTCGGCTTGCGGAGACTTAGATCTTTCATATCTACCACCACCAATCATGAAGGCCAGGTTTCTGAAGCAGAATCTGATCCTCGAGATGGAAAAACCCTGAAGGAGACCTGACTCAGGAAGATGTACCGATCGAGAACACCCCCCAGTCCGCCCGCTTGTCCACCCCTAAGGTGCTTGCGCTTTCTTGTCATTGAGATAGTTATTGCATCTTCCATGTTTTTTACCTCAAACCCACCAAACGTTGTGCAAGGCCATCTTCTTAGTTCATGCATCATATATGTTTAGCTTGTCTTGCCTTATTGTTCTTCTGTTCTATCTGCGTCTCATTATACATAGGACTTTCATAGATTAATGTATCATTTATGTGTGTTAGGAATCTTTTCGAGACTTTGTGCTTCTTATATTTTGATCATGTGTTCCGCCCATGTTGCATAAAGATGCGATAAGTCTGCAGCAAAAATTCGAGGCATGCCAGACGAGCAAAAAAAGAAGGGCTCAATCCCTTCGCTAAGAGTGTTATTGTAAGTCTTATATTCTATTGATATTTTGTGATGACACTCCTTAAGTGATTTATATGTTACAGTTGGATTGCAACACTGCCTAAACTGCTTCCCAGTTTTATTTTAATTTAATTATAGTAGATGATTTCCAACTAGCGTGAGTTTCAGTTTTGAATGGTACAAAGAGTTGTCTTGTGATATCATCGACCTTGTGATGAAGAAACAGACAGATGCGATGCTGACATAGTGCTGATGTTGAGTGTTAGTGATAAACTTATTATTAGTATGATCAGATAGCTAGTATGGTTTTACTACAGTGTATATGATGCATAATCAGCCATCCAACTTGTAAGATTTGTTCATAGACAGGTTAAAAGTGTTGTCTGCATGTTCCTCTCTAGTGGCTTCTCTTCTCTCACCAATGTTTACCAACCGATAACCCTACAAATTAAATTGAACGAGCATAGTGAAAAAACTGAGAAAGACGGTCTGGAACAAAACCACGAATAATGTCTGGAAATATTTAACATGGTACTAAAAGGCAAAGGTCATCATAAAAGTACATTCTTGCGTAATGTTAGGTTGTTGTAGTACAAGTTGGTGTATTTGTCTTATTAGGAAGAAATTGTAGTAGTACGGGCTGAATAGGAAGTGCAAAGACGAACAATCGATGAGATGAGACAAAAACTATTAGCAAGTGATGCGGAGTTGAAGATGTTACGAGATCAGGAGAATTCTCTAGAACTCATAGATGAACAAACTCTTCTAAATTGAAGATGAACCCAAAAAATGATAGGTGACTATAGTGGTCATGTGAAATGGTTCCTACTACTGAGCCAGGTCTGTGTTTGGGGCCATGTAATAACAAAAATGGAGGGACTATTTGTTTTGCATCATGCTTTTATCTGCTCATGTTGGTCTCCATGCACAAAAATCCTGCGCCGGAACCACACTCTCTCAAGCCTTGGATTCATGTGTTGGAGATATGCCCTAGAGGCAATAATAAATGTAGTTATTATTATATCTTTGTGTTTATGATAAATGTTTACATTCATGCTATAACAGTATTAACAAGGAAACATTAATACTTGTGTGATTTGTAAACTAAATTAGAGTCCCTAGTAAAGCCTCTTCATAATACTAGCTTGTTGGTTAGATGATTGTGGTTTCCCTATCATGAACATTGAGATGTTATTAACAACAAGATCATATCATTAGGAGAATGGTATGATGGGCATACTCCTATAGATAAGTGTAGCATAAAGATCAAGTCATTTTAATAGTTCAATTGCTATAAGCTTTCTGATACATAGTAACCTAATTCCTTCGACCATGAGATCATGCTTATCACCATCACCGGAAGGATGCTTTGATGACATCAAACACCGCACCGTAACTGGGTGGCTATAAAGGTGGCATTGAGTGTTCGGAAAGTATGGGTTGAGACACATGGATAAGGAGTGGGATTTGTCCATCCATATGACAGATAGATATACTCTGGGCCCTCTCGGTGGAATGTCATCCAATTAGCATGCAAGCATTGACTGGCTCACAAGGGATCACATATGACGGGAACGAGAAAAGAGTACTTATCGGTAACGAGGTTGAACTAGGTATGCAGAGATACCGACGATCAAAACCTCGGATAAGTAAACTATCGTGAGACAAAGGGAAATTGGTATCGTATGTAAGTGGTTCATTCAATCGCAAAGTAATCGTAGAAATATGTGGGAGCCATATGAATTTCCAGATTCCTCTATTGGTTATTGTTCGGAGAAGTGTCTCGATCATGTCCGCATAATTCACGAACCATAGGGAGACACACTTAAGGATTCGATGTTGTTGAGTAGTTATGGACTAATGAGTAAGAGACTGAATGTTGTTCGGAGTCTCGGATGGGATCCGGGATATCACGAGGAGATCCGGAATGGTCCGGAGAATAAGATTCATATAAGGAAAGTCCTGTTTCGGAGTTGGTGAATGATTCCGGTGTTTTCATCGGGAATGTTCTAGAAGGTTCCAGAAGGTCCGACACTCCGGAGGGGAAGGGTACATGAATGTGTCATGACAATGTGGAATGGTTGCATCATGTACTAGGTATCATGGATGAGCAAAATAAAGGAATAAATCAAATCCTAGTTTGAAAAGTCAAACGGCCGTTTTGCTTGGTGGAGGGAGAGTAGGAAACCTACTTGGGGAGGAGTTCCTCTCCCTCCACCCGCCGGCCAAGGAGGCCAACTTGGGGGAGGACTACCTCCCCTTGGCCGGCGTCCTCCCACCTATAAAAGAAGGGGCAGGGGTGCCCCCTCTTCCCTACACCCAACACCACACAAACCCTAGCCCTAAGCCGCCGGCGCCACCACCCCCTGCTGCCGCCGCCTAGGGCACCACCAACTCGCCGAGTTGGGGTGAACCCTAAACCCTAGTCGCCGTCTAGCTTCTCCCCTTGGTGCCTCTAAACCCTAGATCGCCAAGGCCTCTCTCATAGTCCACCATACTCGCTTCGGCTTAAGGCGAAGCCCTGCGAGATCTCCCCTCTACTTCCGGTACCACGCCGTCGTGCTGCCGGAATCACGAGGAGAGTGCTACAACCTCTGCTGCCTGCTGGAACAAGGGAGATGAAGGTCTTCATCGAGTACCGAAGGCGATGTGACCGATTGCGGGAACGCGCCGTGTCTAGAAGGATCGTCTACACGATCTTGAGATTGGCAAGAGTACGACTACATCACCCACGAGAATCTGCTCTCGTTAACCGCTTTGGAATCTTCGAGGGTAAGTTCCTCTATCGACTCATTGCTACAATCTAGTAGATAGATCTTGGCTTGTTTGTTTGCATGCGGTAGAAATTTATTGTTTTCCATGCTACGAACCCTTACTGTGGTATCAGAGCCGTGTCTATATTTAGATATGTTGCACGAGTAGAACACAATGGTCATTGTGGGCGGTGGTGCTTTTATTATCAATTGCTTCTTGTGTACTTTGCATCTTGCGGTATGATGGGATGAAGCGGCCTGGGCTAACCTTACATGACATCGTTCATGAGACTTGCTCCACGCTCAACATGCAACTTGTATTGCATAAGTGGCTTTGCAGGTGCATGTCTCTCCCATCATACTATAGATCCAATTTACAATGGGCACTTGATAGTTCAAGCATCAACATTGTGGTTCTTGTTCGTAAGTTAGATCGACACTTATTGAAAGCCCCAAAACACGTAAAATATGCAAAGAAAATTAGAGGCGTCTAACTTTGTTTTGCAGGGGTGTGCTGTGAGGTGATATGGCCATGATTGTGATTATATTTGATGTATGCAATGTTCCTTATTGTAAGTTGGCAACCGGCAGGAGCTATATGGTTGTCTTTAATTTCTGTTAAGACCCGCGTCTCTATTCAAAGTAGTTGTAATAGTTGGAGCTGGTGGACGACAACCATGAAACGGCGCCATTGACCTTGACGCTATGCCGGTGATGATGGAGATCATGTTCGTGCTTGAAGATGGAGATCAGAAGCATAAGAAGAAAGGCCATATCATATCACATATTATGAATTGCATGTGATGTTAATACTTTATGCATCTTGTATTGCTTAGTTAACGATGGTAGCATTATAAGATGATCCCTCATGCACATAAATTTCAAGTTTTAAATTGTTCATCCTTAGTAAGCACCGTTGCTAAAGCTTGTTATTTCGAAGCACCACGTGATGATCGGGTGTGTTAGATTCTGCAAGTATATACAACGTGAGCAAGCCAGATTTGCTCATTCGGAAGATAATGTTTGATCTTGATGAGCCTAGCATGTACAGACATGGTCTCGGAACATGGATCACTGAAAGGTAAAGCATGAATCATATAGTAGATATGATGAACATGTCGATTGTTCGCCATTGAAACTACATCAACTCTCATGATGATCGGTTTTGATGTGGTGGATTTGGTTCGTGTGATCACTAAAATAATGTGAGGGATATTGTTTTGAGTGGGAGTTCACCTAGATTAATTTAACTATTAATTAGAACTCAATTTGTCATAAACTTAGTCTAAACTATTGCAAATATGTTGTAGATCAATGGCGGCCCCTACCATCAATTTTAATGCGTTCCTAGAGAAAGAAAAGTTGAAAAACAATGGAAGCAACTTTGCGGATTGTTTCCGCAATTTGAGGATTGTCCTCAATGCTGGTAATTTGACCTATGTGCTGGATGCACATTGGGTGACCCTGCGGTGATGCTACCGATGAAGTAAAGAACGTTTACCTCACTCGGAAGAATCAAGACGCATACGATTCATGTGCTATCTTGTATGGTTTGGAATCGGAGCTTCAGAAAAGGTTTGAGAACCATGACCCACATGATATTGTCCGTGAACTCAAAATGATATTTGAGGCTCACGCGGCAGTTGAGAGTTATGAGGCTTCTGAAAAGTTCTTTAACTCCAAGATGGAAGAGGGCAGCTCCGTTAGTGAGCATGTGCTTAAGATGTCTGGGCACGCAAACAAACTCCAAAGCTTGGGTATAGTAATTCCTAATGCTTTGGGGATGTACCATGTCCTCCAATCACTGGCACCAAGTTACAAGAACTTTGTGATGAACTACAGTATGCAAAACATGAACAAGACGTTGCCAGAACTCTTCTCCATGTTGAAATTGGCAGAAGTAGAGATCAAGAAAGAGCATCAAGTGTTGTTGGTCAATAAGACCACCAAATTCAAGAAAGGCAAGTCTAACCAAAGGGAAACTTCAAGAAGGGTGGTAAGAAAGTTGCCGCACCGGCGAAGAATACCAAGGCTGGACCTAAGCCCGATACTGAGTGCTTTTACTACAAGGGAGAGGGTCACTGGAAGCGGAATTGCCCAAAGTACTTGGCGGATTTGAAGAACGTCAACATCAAGAATAAAGGTATATCCGATATACATGTTATTGATGTGTATCTCACTAGTACTCGTAGTAGTGCCTGGGTATTTGATACTGGTTCGGTTACTCATATTTGTAACTCGAAACAGGTGCTACAGAATAAACGGAAGCTAGCGAAGAACGAGGTGACGATGCACGTTGGAAATGGATCAAAGGTTGATGTGATAGCGGTCGGCACGCTACCTCTTCATCTACCATCGAGATTAGTTTTATACTTAAATAATTGTTATTTGGTGCCTGCGCTAAGCATGAACATTATATCGGGATCTTGTTTATTGCGAGACGGTTACTTGTTTAAGTCCGAGAATAATGGTTGTTCGATTTATTTGAGTAATATGTTTTATGCACATGCACCTTTGATAGATGGTCTATTCTTATTGAATCTCGATAGTGCAAATACACATATTAATAACATTGAAGCTAAATGTTTGAAATTGAGCGATAACTCGACCTAGATGTGGCACTGTCGTCTTGGTCATATCGGAGTGAAGCGTATGAAGAAACTCCATTCCGATGGACTTCTTGAATCACTTGATTTCGAATCACTTGAAAGATGCGAAGCATGTTTGATGGGTAAAATGACTAAGACTCCATTTTCTGGTATGATGGAGCGAGCTACGGACTTATTGGAAATCATACATACTGATGTGTGTGGACCAATGAGTGTATGTCACATCCCAAAATTTTCCAAATTTTGAAATGTGAAAAATAAATAAACAAAATAAAACTTTGTTGAAATTTAGGGTGAGAAGAAACTTTTTGAATCCAATTGGAAACTTTCAAACCTATTTGGATCAAATAAAAATTCTAAAGGGAATTAAAAAGATAAGCAATTATTAAAGGAAGTTATAATAGTTGGAATTACTATTTTGGATCTCTTAATAAAAAGATTTGTTTTTCTAAAGTAAAAGGTAGAATTATAAATAAAGATTATTTCTTAAAGACAAATTAAAATCTTGGCCAAGTTTTTGAAATAAAACATTCCTATTTGATAAAAAGAATAAAGGTTTAATTAAATAAAATAATGAGGACTTAATATCCAATTTTATTTAAGTAAAGGCTTTTCCTATTTTAAATAAACACTAAAACTTATTAATTTATTTTAAATGAGTTTTCCAAGTTTTTTATATTTTCAAATAAGACCTACTGAAATGATTTTGGTATTATTTAGATTTCAAATGTAGATCTATACTATTAAAAAGATTGGGAACGTTCGTCTACACCAACTTTTTCCGTCTGCCAGTAAATGACCGTTTTGCCCCTATCGTTCTGAGTAAATTGTCCACATTGCCACCGCTGAGTGAATCGTTCGATGGAAACATAAACTTTCTTCTCCCCACCCGAGCGCTCCTGGCGGTGCATAAAGAGAGGGGTCGGATAAGGATTCTTTGGTGGGGGAGGCGAATTCGGAGAATTCCCGTTCGGGCGACCGGATCTTGCAGTAGGGAGGTGGATTCCCAGTGGAATTTGTGTGTCGGTTGGTGGAGGTTCATGGGTTCCCGTAGAGATCGAGCCAGGAGCGCAGGGATGAAGACGTGAAGGGCGGCGGAGCAGCAGGTGTGGCGCGGCGCAAGAGGCTGAGTATATCTGGTGGTAGGTGGCGGGGTGATGGGAGCTCTGGCCGAGGACGGCAAAGGAAGGGCGGTGGTGGGAAGCACCAGGGGAACGACGGAGGCCGGGCTTCACGCAGGCATCCGTCGCGCGCAGAGGAGGCGAAGGAGGCATGGGCTGAGGCGCAAGGCGCTACTGAAAGAGGGGTCCCACGGAGAGGGACGCGGGCAGAAGGAAGAGAAGAGGTTGCATCGGGGTGGTTGGTGGCTTCCGATCGAGAACGGTGGTTGGGGTTGGGGTGGTACGCGTGTGGGGGAGGGTATGTCGAGGCCCGTCATTGTCGGGTGTCGTGGTGTCTCCGTAGGTCGAGGCCACGCTCGCGAGCAGAGGGACAATTAGTCATCATCCACGTCTCGCAGAGTTACAGTTGCCACGGAGGGATGTCAGAGGGCGTCGCGACGGACGGAAGGCCCGTCGCCAGCGGGTGTTGTGGTGTCTCTACAGGCCAAGGCAACGCTCGTAAGCGGCGGGGCGCTCGTCGCACATAGTTCCTCTTCGAAGGAGCAGAGTCTGCCATCCTCCGCACGATAATAGGCTTCAACCCCCAGTTTGCCTTCGGAGAAGAGCGTGCCCATTTATCAGCGTTTGATTGTAGGCATGCCATACTCGAAGAACCCCCAGATGGCCATGGAGGCAGAGATGGCCATGGAGGCAGAGATGGCCATGGAGGCGGAGGCCATCTCCAATGAGAACGACACCGTCCCTGCCACTATATACATCCTAGATTGAGTACCGCATTTAGTTAAGTTCTTCAAATTTCCACATGACACAATCAGGTTGATCGCTTGATCTGAAGAGTAGTATTCTCCGATAGGCCTTAGCAGCAGTGAAATTCATCATTCGTAATTGATCTTTTTTTCATTCTAATTGAGTATCGCTCTTATGTTACTGTTATCATTTTAGATTATGTGTCTGAAGTGCTCAAATGTCCAGGTATCTGAGGTAAGATGTATGTGAGAAATTATAGAGGAAACATGGAAATGTCACATTGTGAGATCATGACATAATTGCAGGTTTGTCTTTTGTTCTTTGTCTAAAACAAAATATGATGTGGAAGACGCTAAATTCTATTGATAAATAACCATCCAGGTTGGCAATACTCCATATGATACTTCATTAATCTTTGGTTGACAAACATTATCGTTGCACATGGTGTTATTGGCTGGCATTGAAGTAGCCATAACCTATGTACCTGCTGAAACAGAAAAATACATTGGTAATTACCCTATCAATTGCATGTGTTTCTGCTCGGATGGAGCAGAGACAGTGTCTACGTTGTTGTGTGATACTATTTAACCGTCATTTATGCATATTTCTGTCTCATCATATGACAGATGTCCTGTTATCATATCTCTTTCAATTGATATTATATCTTTCTCAAAGAAAAAAAATGGGTATCTTATGAAATGAGTAACCAAATTTTGTATTCTTAGAGAGGCCGATTGAGAAGGAGTTAAAGTGATAAGATATCATAGATTAGAATTAATAATTAATAGTAATATGCTAAATTGGAATAAGTGATAAGCTACCATTTGACGTGGAATAGAGAAAAGGTCGAGACAACCCCCGAGTGGGATAAATTATATTTAGATGTACTTTTCTCATTTATTTTTTAGTTTCAATCTGTTGCAATGCTTGGGCATTTTTTAATGCAAATAAAAAGGTAGTTATTTGTAGTGAGTTGTAGATATATGCCAAATAATTGAGTGGGATATATTAAATTAACTCGCTTTACTTAATATAAGCCAAATTTAATGAAAAACCCTCTTTTTAGTACCATTGATGTTTGATTTATCCAAGCGTCATATACAAAAAAAAAGTGTGAAATATGGGATTAACGAGAAATACGATAAAAAGAGTGATATTCCGTGGCAACGCATGGACATTCAGCTAGTTTTAATAAATCAAATCCTATTTGAATTAATAACTAAGGGCTATTTTATTTAATTATTAAATAGATCCTAAAAAGAATAAAAATATTATTTTATTTTGGACTTTTGAATTGTGTTGATAAACAGAACTAAAACTCAATACAAGTTTGGTGGAAGTTTGAATTGATTTGGGTCTTTGAATTGTTGTTTGAAAACCAAAACATGAAAATCAAATAGAAAAAGAAAAGCTTACAGAAGGGAATCGAACTCAGCCCAACCCATCTGGCCCAACAGCCCAGCAACGCAGGCCACCAGCTCACCCCACTGCGAATCGTTTTTCACTCGAACCCACACCCGCAGAGTCATAGACAGGCAAGTCCCACTCCCTCTTTCCCCACCTCACTGACAGCACGGCCCCACGCCAGCGTGTCATCGTCTTCACCCGGCTGCCTTGCTGCTATGAACGAGTAACTCCGGCGTTGATTTCGCGATTGATGGCTGCCTTAATCCTTTCCAGTAATCACGCCCCCTTAAACACCCTCTCCCTCTCTTTCCCCAAACAGCCTCCTCCTCCGCCAGCTGCCTGAATTAGCTTTGCACCGCTGCTCGACGACGTCCCGGCCAATTCGCCGTCCGCCCGCGCCGCCTCCCTCTCAGACGCTAGCACATTCACCATCGCCAGGCGCACCTGCCCATGGCACCAGTTCGCTCCCGCGTGGTCGGGAAGCTCGGCTTTGTCATCAACTGAGCGCCGCCGCGTCTACCCCTTTTTCCGGCGACCTCCCCTGGTAAGTCTCGACCTCCCCAGCACCTCTCAGTGATGCTCCCTTACTCGCGACCCTCGTGCGCACCTAACCATGCCTCTCCTTTGCCTTAGCGCAGTCCCGAACAACGTCAGCAACGTCAACCCGAGAGCACCGCCGCCCACACCAACTCCGGTGAGCGATTCCTCCTGTCCCCGTGCGCCCCTTGCCAAGACGACCCCATGTTGATCTTCGGCGTCACCCTGCGATCACTATGAGCATCTCCTCTCCTTCCTTTGCTTCCTGTACCGCCGGCACCACCGCATCCCGAGCGTGCGCCGCCAGTCGCCGCCGCCAGCGCCGCTGAGTAATGGTCAAAGCAGTTAGGACCGTAGGATTTGGATCTGACGATTAGGATAGAACGTGAGCGGAAGGGTACGCGCGCTTCTGAGCCGTGTGATCCCACTTAAATCCAACGGCTGCCATCGCACGATCCGCACGAAACGGTACCGGCCAATAAGAACACGCCATGTGGCACTAGTTTGATTTAAAACAGAATTTGGAATCAGATTGATATGCAAACTTGTAAAATTCATAACTTTAAATCTACACGTTCAAATTTTGCAAATTTTATATCAATGGAATCAGCAGAACATGTACTTTGCAACCATGCACTTTGTTTAATGTTTTTCTTCTGGAAAATTGGTTGAAATTGTAGAAACTTGTGTAGGCTTACTTTGAATATAAAAATTGTTCTAGATAAAATTTTAATGTGAAATCTTTGCAAAATGGTTTGTTGTGAAATTACTGACCCTAGGAACCAACTCATGGATTTAAAAATGAATTTTGTGAAGTTTAGGAATAAATACTTGAATTAGCTCATTTCTAGTCAAATAAAAATATTGATTTTAATATGGAAATGATTTTTGAGTAAAACCTTTGGGAAATGTTTTTATTCAAACCTTCTGGCCCTAAACACCAAGTTTTGTGAATTAACAACTTATTTGATGAACAATACAAAATTATTGCTTTGATAAAAGCATTTTCAAACACATAAAATAAAGAATTGGTTTAGAAATGGTTTATAGATAAAACCTTTTGCAAATGGTTTTAACACTTTAGTAAAAGGACCACTTTGAACTTTATAATGTTTAGAGCCTAGTAGAAATCACCTTTACAAATAAAACTATCTTTTGCATGCTTGCATGCATGACTTTGTTTCTATAATTTTATGTGTGATGAATTGTTTGAATATTGGTTGGAATGCTAGTTGAATCTTTGTTTGCTTGATTGATTTGTAGTGAAGTTAGAAGAGTGTGATATTAGCAAGATCAAGAAGTGAACCAACATTCTCTACCAAAAAGTCAAGTGAAACTATCATCCAAGTCCTACTATTATCATTATACTTAGTGGATTTTTGAAACATGCATGAAAAGGATTTCTATACTTTATGCTATGCTAAATCCTAATAGGATGCCCTTATATATTCCTTAGTGAAAACAATGTAGTTATAGTATGCTTAGACCAGCTATATATTGGGATGTGATACATGTTATGATTATATGAAGTATTGAAAAGACTTATGTTTTATATAATAAAACAAGTACTCAATGAACCACCTGGGTGGACAAGGATACTCAAGCTTTTGGACAAGGTGGCAACAAAAGGAACCATGTTTATATGGCAATCTCTTTTTGTTGTCCACTAGAAGAAAACCACCCAGGGACTTAGAGATTGAACATGTTTCTCGTATAGTGGCTTCCATGTACAGCCACATGCTAAATGGGCTCTGGCTTAGTCAACTACATAGTGGAAGACCCATGCATTGGCATCTTCAGGTTAACTAGATTAGTGCTAGGGAACTTGGAACCCTACATTGGTGCCTGGAAGACAAGCTAGCATTGTGTATTGGGAGGACTTGTATGGAAAGACTTTGTCACATTCTCAATCTGCCAGTACTCCATCTTGGTGAGTACTTATCCAGAGGCCACTGGTGGCATCAAGATGAGATTGTGTCATGTGGGTAAAGTGTACAACTTCTGCAGAAGATCAAAATTCTAAGTACTTAGTCGTGTCCCCGGTTATGGACAATACTGAGCAACTAAGGCCTGAAGCTATGCAAGATCTCGACATTCCAATTTCTCAAAGTTAAAACTTGAGGGTGACAACAAGGGATTTGAAGCACTTGGAGTTTTCCAAGAAGTTCAAAATGATTTGACAAATATCAAAAACTATTTTGAAAAGATAGGATAAAATTTATATTGCTTTCTGCAATTGAGCCTAAACCCCACTTAGCCAAATATGCATGTAATGATAGGATCCACATATTTCTACTTAGTAGTGAAACTTGCCAATACAATTCAAATGTATTGACCCTTGTGGCTGCAACTTATTATGTTGCAGGTTTGTTTGATGTTAGTGAAGTGTGTTGATTAGGATTACAAGTCTACAACCAACATGACTGCCTGTGGCACTTTGAAGATGAAGGACCCCATGCTTTATTGATATTCTTCTGCAATGTAATGTGATAGCCAAATGAGCTATGTAAGATGTAATGAATTATTTTATTCCTGGTTATAAAGTTGTATTATGACCTTTGTTTCTTGATATTACATCTTAACTGTGGATGCTAGCTATTGATCCAGGGACTAGCATTGTAAACACAGGGATCTCTACCTTATTAAAGGTTGGGAACCTTACAGATGGTATCAGAGCATTGTGTTGCCTGTAAGATTTTAACCCTAGGATTGGACAAAACCCCTTAGAAGAATAGGAGTTGTATTTGTTCCAAAACTTATTTACAAACAATCTTGTAAACCCTTTCCTCAACCATTTGGTTTTGATTCTACATCTCTTCCTTTTCAACTTGATAGATAAAGCCTACCCCATGGCCAAGGACTTCACCATGTGCAAAAGATTTTATCAACTCTAATGACTTCAACATCTTCAGCATTTTCACCAAGGACTTTATCAACTCTAATGACTTCAACATCTTCAAATGATTTCAACTTTTGTTTCACCAAAGATTTCAACTTAGACAACACTAAGGACTACAAGTGAAAACCAAGAGACATTAGATTGCCTACCAAAGACAGTGATATCAAATTAGAGTATGAATCATATTGACCTATGAGGTATGATTATACTAAGTTTTATATTTCAAGAAAACTTGTAGTTTCCTTCAACTCATGAGTTAAGCTCATAAGTTGTTAAGTGGATACTTGCTTGTTGATTGTTTGATTGAACTTGGTTGGTTTTTGAGTTGTGTGTTAGAACTTCTTAAAACCTATCCACCAATACTTATCCCTATCAAACCAACAGATGCCTCCTCGTTGTGCCAACCCCAACCAAAACAACAACATCACCCCTGAGATGCAGCAGATGATGGCAGCTCAGACACAGTTGATGCAGGAGATGACCACACTCATACAGAATCAGAACAACAACAACAACAACAACAACAATCAGAATAATCCTCCAGCACTTGACATGCTCACCAAGTTTCTGAAACTTAGGCCTGCAAGATTCTCTGGAACAACTGATCCAATGGAAGCTGATGATTGGTTACGTTCAGTGAACAAAGACTTAGTGACTGTTGGCTATACCGACGAAGAAAAAGTTAGGTTTGCAGCATTTCTGCTTGAAGGACCAGCAGCTAGGGCAACTTTCAAATCACCACTCCCCTTGAAGATGTAACATGGGCTATTTTTGAAGATGGATTTAGAACAACTCACATCTCACCTGGAGTAATGTACTTGAAGAAAAAGGAATTTCACAATCTGAAACAACGTCACCTCAGTGTGGCTGAATATATTGAAGAATTCAACAATCTGGTACGCTATGCACCAGATGAAGTTGATACAGATGCTAAGAGAAAAGAAAAATTTCCTGAAGGACTTAATGATGAGTTGAACCTGCAGCTAGCTGTTGCCTATGTCCCAACTTATCAATCACTCTGTGACAAAGCCACTATATTGGAAAACAAGATGAATCAAGTTGAGAATAGGAAGAGGAAGCATAAACTCAAGAATCATTCAGGATCATCAAAGAAGAAGCATTCATTCAAAAGGAGCAATGAAGATTCTGAATCACCTCAGTATCACCACTACAACCATGGAAATGAGAATAATGGAAATGATAATGACAATGGAGATGACCTTGATCAGAACCAACATGGCACTTTCAAGAAAGACATTAGCCAGTTGCAATGCTATAATTGTAAGGAGCTTGGACACTATGCATCAGACTGTCCAGAGAAGAAGAAGAAAAAGGATGCTAGAAAAGCTAATGGGAGTGACTCCAATGTGACCCAGAAGGGACATGTGAACCACATTGACATAGATGGAAACTTTCAAGAGATAGAAGAAGTGGATGTCAGAAACTAGTTAACTCAATTGAGTCAAATAAGGATTCCTTGTCTGGATATTAAGTATTGAACCCATAGTCAAGTGAACCATCAATGTAACCCTATGAGACTTTATTTTAAGGGTGGTAGTACCCTAGTTGCCTTGAAGCCAACTTGTAACCTTTAGCCTTCCCAAATCTCGGGACGAGATTTATTTTAAGGGTGGTAGCCTGTCACATCCCAAAATTTTCCAAATTTTGAAATGTGAAAAAGAAATAAACAAAATAAAACTTTGTTGAAATTTAGGGTGAGAAGAAACTTTTTGAATCCAATTGGAAACTTTCAAACCTATTTGGATCAAATAAAAATACTAAAGGGAATTAAAAAGATAAGCAATTATTAAAGAAAGTTATAATAGTTGGAATTACTATTTTGGATCTTTTAATAAAAAGATTTGTTTTTCAAAAGCAAAAGGTAGAATTATAAATAAAGATTATTTCTTAAATCCAAATTAAAATCTTGGCCAAGTTTTTGAAATAAAAAATTCCTATTTGATAAAAAGAATAAAGGTCTAATTAAATAAAATAATGAGGATTTAATATCCAATTTTATTTAAGTAAAGGCTTTTCCCATTTTAAATAAACACTAAAACTTATTAATTTATTTTAAATGAGTTTTCCAAGTGTTTTATATTTTCAAATAAAACCTACTGAAATGATTTTGGTATTATTTAGATTTCAAATGTAGATTTTAATAAATCAAATCCTATTTGAATTAATAACTAAGGGCTATTTTATTTAATTATTAAATAGATCCTAAAAAGAATAAAAATATTATTTTATTTTGGACTTTTGAATTGTGTTGATAAACAGAACTAAAACTCAATACAAGTTTGGTGGAAGTTTGAATTGATTTGGGTGTTTGAATTGTTGTTTGAAAACCAAAACAGGAAAATCAAATAGAAAAAGAAAAGCTTACAGAATAAAAAAAAGGGAATCAAACTCAGCCCAACCCATCTGGCCCAACAACCCAGCAACGCAGCCCACCAGCTCACCCCACTGCGAATAGTTTTTCACTCGAACCCACACCCGCAGAGTCGCAGACAGGCAGGTCCCACTCCCTCTTTCCCCACCTCATCGACAAGACTTCACGCCAGCGTGTCATCGTCTTCACCCGCGACCAAGCCTTGCCGTTGCAGCCGAGTAACTCCGGCGTTGATTTCGCGATTGATGGCTGCCTTAATCCTTCCATTAATCACACTCCCTTAAACACCCCTCTCCCCTCTCTCTTTCCCCCCAAACAGCTCCTCCTCTCCGCCGCCAGGCTGCTCCGAATTAGCTTTGCACCGCCGCTGCTCCGACGACGTCCCCGGCCAATTCCGGCGCCATACAGCCGCCCCTCGCCTCCCTCTGCACGCTAGCACATTCACCATCGCCAGGCGCACCTGCCCATGGCACCAGTTCGCTCCCGCGTGGTCTGGAAGCTCGGGTTCGTCATCAACTGAGCGCCGCCGCGTCTGCCCCTTTTACCGGCGACCTCCCCTGGTAAGTCTCGACCTCCCCAGCACCTCTCAGTGATGCTACCTTACTCGCGACCCTCGTGCGCACCTAACCATGCCTCTCATTTGCCTTAGTGCAGCCCCGAACGACGCCAGCAACGTCAACCCGAGAGCACCACCGCCCACACCAACTCCAATGAGCGATTCCTCCTATCCCCATGCGCCCCTTGCCAAGACGACCCCATGTTGAGCTTCGGCGTCTCCCTGCGATCACTATGAGCATCTCCTCTCCTTCCTTTGCTTCCTGTACCGCCGGCACCGCCGCATCCCGAGCGTGCGCCGCCAGTCGCCGCCACCAGCGCCGCTGAGTAATGGTCAAAGCAGTTAGGACCGTAGGATTTGGATCTGACGATTAGGATAGAACATGAGCGAAAGGGTACGCGTGCTTCTGAGCCGTGTGATCCCACTTAAATCCAACGGTGGCCATCGCACGATCCGCACGAAACGGTACCGGCCAATAGGAAAACGCCACGTGGCACTAGTTTGATTTAAAACAGAATTTGGAATCAGATTGATATGCAAACTTGTAAAATTCATAACTTTAAATCTACACGTTCAAATTTTGCAAATTTTATATCAATGGAATCAGAAGAACATGTACTTTGCAACCATGCACTTTGTTTAATGTTTTGCTTCTGGAAAATTTGTTGAAATTGCAGAAACTTTTGTAGGCTTACTTTGAATATAAAAATTGTTCTAGATAAAATTTTAATGTGAAATCTTTGCAAAATGGTTTGTTGTGAACTTACTGACCCTAGGAACCAACTCATGGATTTAAAAATGAATTTTGTGAAGTTTAGGAATAAATACTTGAATTAGGTCATTTCTAGTCAAATAAAAATATTGATTTTAATATGGAAATGATTTTTGAGTAAAACCTTTGGGAAATGTTTTTATTCAAACCTTCTGACCCTAAACACCATGTTTTGTGAATTAACAACTTATTTGATGAACAATACAAAATTATTGCTTTGATAAAAGCATTTTCAAACACATAAAATAAAGAATTGGTTTAGAAATGGTTTATAGATAAAACCTTTTGCAAATGGTTTTACCACTTTAGTAAAAGGACCACTTTCAACTTTATAATGTTTAGAGCCTAGTAGAAACCACCTTTACAAATAAAACTATCTTTTGCATGCTTGCATGCATGACTTTGTTTCTATTATTTTATGTGTGATGAATTGTTTGAATATTGGTTGGAATGCTAGTTGAATATTTGTTTGCTTGATTGATTTGTAGTGAAGTTAGAAGAGTGTGATATTAGCAAGATCAAGAAGTGAACCAACATTCTCTACCAAAAAGGCAAGTGACACTATCATCCAAGTCCTAATATTTTCATTATACTTAGTGGATTTTTGAAACATGCATGAAAAGGATTTCTATACTTTATGCCATGCTAAATCCTAATAGGATGCCCTAATATATTCCTTAGTGAAAACAATGTAGTTATAGTATGCTTAGCCCAGCTACATATTGGGATGGGATACATGTTATGATTATATGAAGTATTGAAAAGACTTATGTTTTATATAATAAAACAAGTACTCAATGAACCACCTGGGTGGACAAGGATACTCAAGCTTTTGGACAAGGTGGCAACAAAAGGAACCATGTTTATATGGAAATCTCTTTTTGTTGTGCACTAGAAGAAAACCACCCAGGGACTTAGAGATTGAACATGTTTCTCGTATAGTGGCTTCCATGTACAGCCACATGCTAAATGGGCTCTGGCTTAGTCAACTACATAGTGGAAGACCCATGCATTGGCATCTTCAGGTTAACTAGATTAGTGCTAGGGAACTTGGAACCCTACATTGGTGCCTGGAAGACAAGCTAGCATTGTGTATTGGGAGGACTTCTATGGAAAGACTTTGTCACATTCTCAATCTGCCAGTACTCCATCTTGGTGAGTACTTATCCAGTGACCCTTTGGTGGCATCAAGATGAGATTGTGTCATGTGGGTAAAGTGTACAACTTCTGTAGAAGATCAAAATTCTAAGTACTTAGCCGTGTCCCCGGTTATGGACAATACTGAGCAACTAAGGCCTGAAGCTATGGAAGATCTCGACATTCCAATTTCTCAAAGTTAAAACTTGAGGGTGACAACAAGGGATTTGAAGCACTTGGAGTTTTCCAAGAAGTTCAAAATGATTTGACAAAGATCAAAAACTATTTTGAAAAGATAGGATAAAATTTATATTGCTTTCTACAATTGAGCCTAAACCCCACTTAGCCAAATATGCATGTAATGATAGGATCCACATATTTCTACTTAGTAGTGAAACTTGCCAATACAATTCAAATGTATTGACCCTTGTGGCTGCAACTTATTATGTTGTAGGTTTTTTTGATGTTAGTGAAGTGTGTTGATTAGGATTACAAGTCTACAACCAACATGACTGCCTGTGGCACTTTGAAGATGAAGGACCCCATGCTTTATTGATATTCTACTGCAATGTACTGTGATAGCCAAATGAGCTATGTAAGATGTAATGAATTATTTTATTCCTGGTTATAAAGTTGTATTATGACCTTTGTTTCTTGATATTACATCTTAACTGTGGATGCTAGCTATTGATCCAGAGACTAGAATTGTAAACACAGGGATCTCTACCTTATTAAAGGTTGGGATCCTTACAGTGTAGCATCGCGTGGTGGTTATCGTTATGTTTACCTTCACGGATGACTTGAGTAGATATGGGTATATCTATTTCATGAAACATAAGTCCGAAACTTTCGAGAAGTTTAAGGAATTTCAAAGTGAGGTAGAGAATCAACGTAACAAGAAGATTAAGTTTCTACGTTCTGATCGTGGAGGTGAATATCTAAGTTACGAGTTTGGCGAGCATTTAAAGAAATGCAGAACAGTTTCACAATTGACACCGCCGGGAACACCACAGCGTAATGGTGTGTCCGAACGTCGTAATCGAACTCTCTTAGATATGGTTCGTTCTATGATGTCACTTACAGATTTACCGCTATCGTTTTGGGGTTATGCATTAGAAACAGCCGCATTCACTTTAGATGGGGCACCATCTAAATCCGTTGAAACGACACCGTATGAATTATTGTTTGGGAAGAAACCTAGATTGTCGTTCCTTAAAGTTTGGGGTTGTGAAGCCTATGTAAAGAAGTTACATCCGGACAAGCTTGAACCCAAAGCGAAAAAATGCGTCTTCATAGGATACCCGAAGGAAACTATTGGGTATACCTTCTATCATAGATCCGAGGGAAAAATCTTCGTTGCCAAGAATGGATCCTTTCTAGAGAAAGAATTTCTCTCGAAAGAAGTGAATAGAAGGAAAGTAGAACTTGACGAGGTTGTCGAACCTTCTCTCGAACTTGCGAGTAACGCAGCACCGGAAGAAGTTCCTTTGGTGCCTACACCAATAAGAGAGGAAGCTAATGATGATGATCATGAAACTTCAGTTGAAATTGCTACAGAGCCTCGCAGGTCAACGAGAACTCGTACCACTCCTGATTGGTATGATCCCGTTATGAGTGTCATGTTGGTGGACAACACCGATGACCCTGCAACATATGAGGAAGCAATGATGAGCCCAGATTCCAATAAATGGAAAGAGGCCATGAAATCCGCAATTGGATCCATGTACGAAAACCAAGTATGGACTTTGGTGGACTTACCGGATGGCCGGAAGGCTATCGAGAACAAATGGATTTTCAAGAAGAAAACAGATGCTGATGGTAATGTTACTGTCTATAAAGCTCGACTTGTCGCAAAAGGGTTTCGACAAATTCAAGGAGTTGACTACGATGAGACTTTATCACCAGTAGCGAAGCTAAAGTCTGTGAGGATTATGTTAGCAATCGCTGCATATTACGATTATGAAATATGGCAGATGGATGTCAAAACAACGTTCCTCAATGGAGATATTGATGAAGATTTGTATATGATTCAAACCAAAGGTTTTGTCGATCCTAAAGATTCTAACAAGGTGTTCAAACTTCAACGGTCCATATATGGATTGAAGCAAGCATCCCGAAGTTGGAATCAACGTTTTGATAAGGTAATCAAAAGATTTGGTTTTATACAAACTTATGGAGAAGCTTGTATTTACAAGAAAGTGAGTGGGAACTCTGTAGTATTCTTAATACTATATGTAGATGACATATTGTTGATTGGGTATGATGTAGACCTTCTTAATAGTGTCAAGGAATATTTGAATAACAGTTTTTCAATGAAAGATCTTGGCGAAGCAGCTTACATATTAGGCATAAAGATTTATAGAGATAGATCGAGACGCCTAATATCATTGTCACAAAGTACATATTTGGACAAAGTTCTAAAGAGGTTTGGAATGGAAGATAGCAAGAAAGGGTTCTTGCCCATGTTGCCCAATACGACCTTGATTAAAACTCAAAGTCCAGCAACGGAAGAAGATAGAGAAAGGATGAGTAAGACTCCCTATGCCTCAGCCATAGGATCTCTAATGTATGCCATGCTATGTACTAGACCCGACATTGCATATGCTGTTAGTTTAACTAGCAGATATCAAAGTGATCCAGGAGTGGATCATTGGACAGCGGTCAAAAACATCCTTAAGTACTTGAGAAGAACTAAGGATATGGTTCTTTCCTATGGAGGTGATGAACAACTCGTTGTTAATGGTTACACCGATGCTAGTTGGAACACCGATCCAGACGATTCTAAATCTCAATCTGGATACGTATTTACTTTGAATGGTGCAGCAGTTAGCTGGAGGAGTGCAAAGCAAAGCGTTGTGGCGAGATCTTCAACTGAATCGGAATACATAGCTGCTTCAGAGGCTTCACAAGAAGCGATATGGATGAAAGAGTTCATAACAGAGCTCGGTGTGGTTCCTAGTGCGCTGGACCCAATGTCTATCTACTGTGATAACATGGGCGCCATAGCCAATGCGCAAGAACCAAGGTCACACAAGAATCTGAAGCACATCAAGCTACGTTTTCACGCTATTCGAGAACATGTCCAAGATGGTGACATAAAGATTTGCAAAGTACACACAGATTTGAATGTGGCGGATCCGTTGACTAAACCTCTCTCGAGGGCAAAACATGACCAACACCAAACTGCCATGGGTGTTCGGTATATTACCATGTAATCTAGATTAGTTGACTCTAGTTCAAGTGGGAGACTGTTGGAGATATGCCCTAGAGGCAATAATAAATGTAATTATTATTATATCTTTGTTTTTATGATACATTTTTACATTCATGCTATAACAGTATTAACAAGGAAACATTAATACTTGTGTGATTTGTAAACTAAATTAGAGTCCCTAGTAAAGCCTCTTCATAATACTAGCTTGTTGGTTAATAGATGATTGTGGTTTCCCTATCATGAACATTGAGATGTTATTAACAACAAGATCATATCATTAGGAGAATGGTATGATGTACATACTCCTATAGATAAGCGTAGCATAAAGATCAAGTCATTTTAATAGTTCAATTGCTATAAGCTTTCTGATACATAGTAACCTAATTCCTTCGACCATGAGATCATGCTTATCACCATCACCGGAAGGATGCTTTGATGACATCAAACACCGCACCGTAACTGGGTGTCTATAAAGGTGGCATTGAGTGTTCGGAAAGTATGGGTTGAGACACATGGATCAAGAGTGGGATTTTTCCATCCATATGACGGATAGATATACTCTGGGCCCTCTCGGTGGAATGTCATCCAATTAGCTTGCAAGCATGTGACTGGCTCACAAGGGATCACATATCACGGGAACGAGAAAAGAGTACTTATCGGTAACGAGGTTGAACTAGGTATGCAGAGATACCGACGATCAAAACCTCGGATAAGTAAACTATCGTGAGACAAAGGGAATTGGTATCGTATGTAAGTGGTTCATTCAATCGCAAAGTAATCGTAGAAATATGTGGGAGCCATATGAATTTCCAGATTCCTCTATTGGTTATTGTTCGGAGAAGTGTCTCGATCATGTCCGCAAAATTCACGAACCGTAGGGAGACACACTTAAGTATTCGATGTTGTTGAGTAGTTATGGAATAATGAGTAAGAGACTGAATGTTTTTCGGAGTCTCGGATGGGATCCGGGATATCACGAGGAGATCTGGATGGTCCGGAGAATAAGATTCATATAAGGAAAGTCCTGTTTCGGAGTTGGGGAATAATTCCGGTGTTTTCATCGGGAATGTTCTAGAAGGTTCCGAAAGGTCCGGCATTCCGGAGGGGAAGGGTACATGAATGTGTCATGACAATGTGGAATGGTTGCATAATGTACTAGGTATAATGGCTGAGCAAAATAAAGGAATAAATCAAATCCTAGTTTGAAAAGTCAAACGCCAATTTGAAAAGTCAAACGGCAGTTTTGCTTGGTGGAGGGAGAGTAGGAAACCTACTTGGGGAGGACTTCCTCTCCCTCCACCCGCCGGCCAAGGAGGACGACTTGGGGGAGGACTCCCTCCCCTTGGCCGGCGTCCTCCCACCTATAAAAGAAGGGGCAGGGGTGCCCCCTCTTCCCTACACCCAGCACCACACAAACCCTAGCCCTAAGCCGCCGTCGCCACCACCCCCTACTGCCGCCGCCTAGGGCACCACCAACTCGCCGAGTTGGGGTGAACCCTAAACCCTAGCCGTCGGCTAGCTTCTCCCCTTGGTGCCTCTAAACCCTAGATCGCCAAGGCTTCTCTCATAGTCCACCATACTCGCTCCGGCTTAAGGCGAAGCCCTGCGAGATCTCCTCTACTTGGGTACCACGCCCGTCTTCTTAGGAATCGCGAGAGTGCTACAACCTCCGCTTTCTTTGGAACAAGGAGAGGAAGGTCTTCATCGAAAATGTGATCGGCTGAGCTGCCCGAAGCGCGACTTAGGAAGGATCGTCTACACGATCTTGAGATCGGCAAGAGTACGACTACATCACCCACGAGAATCTTCTCTCGTTAACCGCTTTGGAATCTTCGAGGGTGAGTTCCTCTATCGACTCGTTACTACAATATAGTAGATAGATATTGGCTTGTTTCTTTGCATGCGGTAGAAATTTTTTGTTTTCCATGCTACGAACCCCTACATCATGAACCTCACAAAGGTTTTTTATTCTTTGGACAAACTGCCGAATTCAAAATCTCAGTCGATCGACAAAACATACTGCCTACCATTTTTGAATCGGAGATTTTGTATCCAATTTTGTTTGCCAATATGGTAAGTGTTTCATGACCAGCCTTCAATTAGTATGGAAGGAGTACCATTAGTATTATTCCCTGGACGCTTCCAAAATTCAAAAATCTTAGTCGAGTGGCAAAACGTGCCGCCAACCTTGTTTGAATCGGAGGTATCCAATTTTCATTATGGATGATGATCGCTTGATGTCAAACTCGACATTCAATTCCTGAAGAGGGAGATACACCTTTTTGTATTATTGCTTGGACGCTAGCCAAAATAAAAATATTAGTCTACATATTAATTGTGGTCATGGTTGATCAGTTGATGTGACTCTAGGACTTGAATTCCTGGACTTATAGCGTACGGTCTAGTAGCTTTTTTATATTATTACTTGGAGGCTAGCAAACATTTTATGCACCGAGCGTAAAATTCCCCACCGACTCAGATGCATTTAGTGCACATCTGTTTCAAACATTTTGATGCAAAATCTCCGACTGTTGGAGTATCATTTTTCTAGTACTATTATCATTAGATGGACACTAGCCAATTTCAAAATCTCAATCGAGTGGCAAAGCCACCCACCGACCTTACACCCCTCCATTTGAAAAAATTTGAGCCAAAATCTACCACCGGGTAATACCATTTTATTAGAATAGAAGATGGGCGCTAGCCAAATTCAAAATCTCAATCGAGCGGCATTATCACACATCGACCTTGAAGCATTCCGCGCTCCTCTGTTTCAAAAACTTTTGACTATAAAATTCTCATTCTACCCTTTATTCAGATGACAAATGGGCATGCTAAAGTCGATACCTTGGGGGCACGATCAGAATTTGTATCATGTTCACCTCTATGGTTCCTATTCGCGCAGTTTTTCCCGCCGGCCGTCCCAAAAATCCCAAGCTCCTCTGTCCCCTCCACAACCACCGCATGCACCGGCCGGAGGCAATTCCATGGCGACCTGACCCGCTTGAGTTGTGGTATCGTGCACCGCCATAGAGCAACTTCACCGCCACCCACCCCACCGGATCTAGTTCACCGGGCTTCTGTGCACGACAGCGGAGCTGCGGTCTTATTCACCATGCCGATGGCGTCATTGTAACATCCTAGCATTTAGGAACCAACGAAGGGTAGAATTAGGAAATTGTGCATATGCATGCATTCATCTGTAAAATGTGGGTAAATTTTTTGCCAAACTAAAAACCTATAGTGATCAGAGTTTCTTTCACTCCCTGTGTTTAGGAATAGATGTTGAGAGTGATCGTTATAAATTCTGACATGATCTTTTTGAATAGATGTGTTTTGAGGGGGAGAATTTGAATTTAAATTTGAAATTTTAACTTATATTTAAAAGTTAAGATTTGTTATTTTAAAATGATTTTTAAATGCTTTAGTAATATCATTTGTTATAATAATGAGATAATAATAAATAATAGAATTCAAAATAAAGTAATTTAAATAAGAAATGAATTCTTATTCTTTATCTTTATTCCATAAACATTTTACAAAGAGGAACTCATTCAATCAATGAAGAGGTTCATTAGAGTAAAGAGATTACAAGAAAGGAAATTCAAATATGAATAAACTATTACAAGATTCTTACAAAATGAATAAAATAAAGATTACAATAAGAATCTATCTATCTATGTACTCCTATACTAAATCTTGAAACACTAGATCTTGTACCTGCAAAAAAATAGAAAACAAACAAAAAGGAAAATAAAATATTAATTATTAGAATACTCTCAGTAGAGAGTAGTGAGGTGCACTGCTCATATTACATCATTGAGTATTAATACAGGGGCAAGTTTCACCAATATGAAAGAATTTTTCTTTCATAATAAATAAGCCACAATATAGATTTTAACAGCAAGTAAGAGGGGCAAGTTTCACCAGGAGAGTTAAATGTTAAAGATAAAAAAGGTAAAACACCTCATCGATCTGATCCGAACCGTGTACCAAGCACACAAGCAGCACAATCACCTAAATGCATGGTGGGAGCTGTCAACACAGCAGGAACAACAGCTACACAAGCTAAAGGAAGAGCCTAGTCATGGCAAGGCTCACAACAACACCTTTTCACTTCCAACACCAAACTAGGAACACACTAGGATTAGCAAGAACTAAGCAAACCATCAGCCAACCACACACAAGATCATCGTAGTACTCACCAGATGGTGACATAAGGAGAGGTGGATCAGGTGGACAGCAAGGCCAAGTTACAGGAACCAGAAGGCGAAGGGCAAGATCAAGGCCAAGTTATAGGAACCAGAAGGAGAAGGACAAGCTCAAGCCAGCATCACCATCAACAAGATCTAGCCATCCAAATCAACCAACCACAACACCGGCAAAACTATCAATTGTGGTGAGTGAAATAAAACCATCACATGATCTTATCATCTTATTAAGACCAATATTCATGTGTTGTTTTATATCTAGATCTCTCAGAAATCACCCAAGTGGGGTGAATCCATCATTGATGATCTTTTAAATAAAAGGTATGCTTAAATTTTACCAATCCGACCAGGATCTCAGGCCAGCATCATAGATCCTAGATATGATAGCCAATCATATATTCCAACATGTTGATAGCATAGCTTGTGAATTCTAGGCACATCTACTAATGGAGTAGCACCTCAGAATTCATAAATCCTATGAATTAATATAAACCATGAGCATCTCAACCATCTTAGCCAAAAGGATTCAAGATCCAGTAACTAATGATAATACCAGAACATTTCTATTAGGGAAAACAAGGTAGGAAACTAGTTCCTGTGCCTCAGACCAACATCACAGGCAGAAATGTTTAAGAAAATTCCAACTTAACTTTGATTCAAACCCAAAACTAAGCATCAATAGAATCAAGCCAGTAGCAGGACATAAACTTGTGTACCATTATTAAGATGGTGTCACAAGGATAGATTCTAAATCAAGCAGATCCATTATTTAGCTTGCACAAGTAAGCCTGTAATATCATCTTCCTGGAATTTAACCGGGAATAATCAACAAGACTATATCTATCCACAAAATTAGGGTATCAATATAATCACATCATTACCCTAATTCTGAGTATAAAACCACAAGTGAGAACTTAACAATTCAGTGGGTAATCACTGATAGTATCACTCTCAGTACTAATATGTTAACAGTGGTGAACTCACAAATCACCAACACCACTAGTAAAACTCCATAGTAGCATTACCATTTAGGTCATGCTCAGCTATCAATTGGAATCAACACTACAAGGCCATTATCATCATATAATCAAATGAGAACAGTGAGCAATTTAGTATTTGATTGTGACACCCCCGGGATCAGGGCTAAACAAATCCCAGACCTCCATCTGACATAAGCTTAACCTTGAGCTCGAGAATATCCAGTGAAGAATTGATAACACAGCAGTGACCCTACGACACAAATTTATTACAGCAAGCTCATAACTGAGCAGAGAACCAAATTATTACAGGCAGAGGTCACTGACCACAAACATCAAACAACGGAAGGAAGATTATGCTATTAAGTATAGCAAACTTAACTAATGGCCTAAGAGGCCTAAAGCATAACGATGACGTCCCAGCCCATAGATTCCAGGCTACCGGCCGGGAACCCCAAGCTACTCGTCGATGTCGATGTAGTACGAAACTCGTCTTCAGGTGAACACTTACTCTGCCAAAAGTATCAAAAAATCAAGGGTGAGTACAGGGTGTACTCCGCAAGACTTATGGCTAGTGGATTTGTTTTTCATAAAGCCATCTTTGTTTATAAAACGAGAGAGGGAAGAAGATCATCTAATCAGAATATTTTAAAAGGGGATAAGAGAGCGATGTCTCCGAAATATTGATCATCATCTTCTCATATCCACCAAGTCATCATCATCTACCAACAAGGATCACCCCCTCATACCCATGAGGAAGCATCCTTAAGCACACGTTGATCTACCAAGTTTTAAGATTAGGTTCAAGTTCTCTATGATCTTAGAATCTAGTCGCCAAGCGTTCATAACCATGAACATGGCTTTTCGAAAAGATTATTACCCTGCAGGGGTGTACAACTTTACCCACACGTACTAACCTTCTCTTAATGCCACAATGATTAACCCTCTTCCTTGGAAGGTCGGCAGAGGGTGGTTAGACACGACCTTTACCTTGCTTTCGCCGAGACCATGTGTCATGCAATAAGTATGGTTCCGCCGTAATGAGTCAAATCCCAAAGCCGGTACTTAAAGATGTGAGGCGAGGTTGGTTAACAGGGGCTCCATCGACCCTAAGCAACCCGGTCCACACTTACCTACCTGTTATGAATGCACCAACTTCACCCGGCAAATCTTTAAAAAGATTTTCTATGCATATGTCGGATGGAACGCCCGAACTATGTGACTCATGGAATCTACTAGGAAAGTTAGTCAGTCATGAGGTTGTCCAAGCCCCGTGTGGTTGCACGCTCGTCTTGGTTCCAAAGGCAAGAAATCAGGTCCTAGTGGTGGCGAGCATGGGAATAGAAAAACCACATCCCACCGTGGCCTCCCATACAATCCTTAGCATGTTTAATCTCATATATCATCTGATCTCATCTCATCACGTTCTCCTATCATACTAGATTCTCTGCATCTGATACATCATCTGGATGGACCAGACTCAATAGCTATGCATGGCTAAGCAAACACGAATAAGAGCTCTAGCAGTGCACACAATCCAAACCTAGTTATGCTAGGAGCAGTGGATTAGGTAATATAAGCTCAAAAGGGAGTAATGTAATAGATAGGATACTCTATCTATCGATAAAAGACCACAATAGAATCGTATGCATTATGGCAGAATTGAAATGCTTTCAAAACTGTAGGATTATATCATGGTGGGGCTATGCTTGCCTTTGCCAGTTGATGACAGATAAGCAGATCTTCGAAAGCCTTCATCTTGACTTGATAATTGTTGGTCAAGTATTATTCGTCGATCTTCGATGGTGTTGTCCTCGGGCTTCGATCTCGATCTCGATATCGTATCCTACCGCGAAGAACCAAACACTGGAAATAGAGGGGGAACAATCAACAATGGCATCGATGCAATGCTCAAGCAATTATGATGATATGACAAGTTAATTTGTATCTAAATGTAACCCTAAAGCATGCTCGGAAACTTAATCGGGGTTCCGAGGGTGAAAACCCTAACTCAGGAAAACTCTGGAGTATATGAGAGGGGTGCATTTGTTCTTCTAATTAAACTTGTCATGAAAGTTGATAAACAATGCATTATTATAGCTTAAAGAGGCAGGTTTCATTTTTATGAACATTTTGATATATTATTCATATTTTTCTGACTTATAAATAATTAGATATTGATTTTACAAGTTTATAACATTTTCTGAAATTATGAAACAAGTTAATTAAACTTTTTACACTGGGGCTTTACCCAGCCGCAGTGACTGACAGAAGGGCCCAGGGCCACCTCAGCTGCCACACGGGCAGCCAATGGTCAGCACAGGGCATGGGTGTTTTCTCACCGGGACAAACGCTACCCCTAGTCACTGACGACTAGGTCCCACGGGATATTTATTATTTCCAGAAAAAATTAAAGAAACATTTAATAAAATGAAAAGGGGGTTTATTACATGGGCATGACGTCATCCGGGGATTGATCTTCAGACCATGGATCGATTCGTCGATCGGGAGGGAGCGGGCGAGCGAGCAGGGTCTTTCTCGACTCAGCGCATCACGCTGAGCCATCCAGTGGTGGCGCCGCCAATGTTTGGCCACCGGACCATGGTCGACGACGACCTCCTGCGGCGACGTATGGTGACTCGCGTCGTGAGGCAGCACAGAGAAAGAGGGCGATAGGGAAGAGGATTCCGAGAACAGGTGGCTCACTGAGAGCTTGATGGTATGGCCGAAAAGGGCTGGGGAGGCCAAAATCGATGGTGACGGTGGCGGTCGGAGTCGGGGATGGAGGTACCGATTCTGTCAATTGAGGTCGCTTCGGCTTGCTCTGCTTGGCAGAAACAATGAGGCCACCATGGCGAACTCATCGGTAGCCAGGGATCGGACTAGGGCGGTCGGGAACGACGGAGATCATCGTGGCCCGAGGGCTAGGGTTTGGACTGGAGAAGAAATTGGGGAAGAGGGAGAGGATAAGGCTCGTCCGACAGCGGCAACGGGTTTTATAGACTTCGACGACATCGGTAGCGTGCATCTCCTCGCAGCGGGAATCACGGCGAGGCGGGGACAGCGCCAGCGTCGACACGCAGATGCTCACCTCGCCGGTGTCCTTCTTTCGACGAAGAAGAAAGGAAGAAAAAGAACGAAGAGGTACAAGCCGGGGATGGGCTGTATTGGGCTATGGCTGGGCCTCTGTGGCGCGAGTGAGCGACAGGGAGGAGAGGTGAGGGAATGGGCCGGCCTGGCTGCGGCCTGAAATGGCTTGCTGGCTCTATTTTTTATCAAAAGCTTTTTATTTTCTATTTTCGCTTTTCCTTTTGTATTTTCAATTCAAATTTGTTTTAACTATTTCAAAAATACCAAAGGGGTTTATAAAATATTTAAGATACTGTGGGACCCTTTGATATTGTTTGGGGTCCAAACATTTTGGTAACTTTTCAAATTCAAAAATCATTTGAATGCTTTTCAAATAGAGAAAGAGAGTAGGGTTTAGGGTTTGGCATTATTTTCTTTAATGCAATTTTTAAGGCATGATGCTCATGATGCACAAAACAAAACCCTAATATATAATTATCTAAAAGTGGGGTGTTATAGCTCTATCCCCCTTACGAGAATCTCGACCCGAGATTCCAAAGATAGGAAGAGAGACAGAGAGAGAAAGAAATAGTGCCACTCTAAAGGTAAGAGGGAAACACACTAAACAACACAGAGTATCTCATGGTCAACTCATGGATGGAGTGTTCGGAAACAACTCTGAGATGAAAAACATGAAACACGCCAAGGTAACAGAGGAAACAGGAGGAGAAGGTTTCAAGTTGTTAGATAGATGGTCTTCATAAGGATCGAGACCATGGGACTCAGAAGGGTTTAAGCTTCTGAAGAGGAAGGCTTCAACAGAAAGAACATGACCAAAGACTTCGATAGGGAACCTCTACTAAACGGCTTAAGTAGAGATTTTAGGTTGCAGAGATATGGATCAACAAAACCAAGCTGTTGAACTACTTTTGACACAAAAGGGTCATTTTTTTCATTCAACAGAAGGCTAAGACAGAAAGGAGTTTTGTGGAGAGGACTCATAAGAGCCATAAGGAAACATGTAACAAGAGAAACTTTTGATTACCAAAATCATATTCACTCTTGAAACATGGCTGAGAAAATGAAGGAAACTTTTTATTCATCCAGGTCTTATCAAAATCTTTGCCAAAGATCATGATATCACTTTTCACCACCAGATGAAAAGTTAAGAAGATTCCTGATGACACGAGAAGAAAGAAACTTCATTCTCCGACTTCAATTACTTGGCACAACATAACCCTTGCCAACATAAAGGGTCTGGAGGATTGACCGAGAGACATTTAGAAACACTACTTTAAATGTTCTCCTTGATGTTCGAGACACGAAGCATCAAGTAAAGGTCGGACGTCGGATACGAAGAAACCATAAGCACAACTCCTATAAATAATTATAGAAGAAGACTCATGAAGAGTGGTTGAAATTGCTAAAGCCAAGAGAATATAACAAAAGGTCTTTTCGGCTAAGTGTGTCAACCATTACATAAATCTTGCTAGATTTACTAAGAGATCTTTGTCAAAACCTTGGGGATCACCAACCATCATTGCTACTTGAGATCCAACTTTGGTTAGGTCGAATGATATTTCAGGCTCGGCATGTCTGAATAGATAGTTTGCAACATTTACCGCAAAGGTAACATTACTAGATTCTCAAGGTAGGAACTATAGTGTAAAGCTCCAAAATACTGAGCTAAATTGCTAGACCCATGTATTTACAACTTGTCAAGAGACAACTGTACACACATAAGGTGCTAACAACAATACACACATGTGTCCTTAGGGAACGAAGCTAACTCTGCTCGAATCCACGGCGACATCTTTCAACATTTGCACATGAACCAGAGAAGGTTACTTCTAACATCCAGAACACATACTTCGAATTGACACGAAGATGGATCTCGAAAGTTTCGAGCATTAATGCCAATTGTTCCATATGAATGTAATCTAGCATGGAGTAGATGAGGATGTCATTGATGGGCTCAACAAAAAACTTATCAAGACACTCCAAAATGATGGACTCACATGTTGCTTGGACAAGGCAAAAGTATTGGTCAGATCAAAGGACATGAAGATGTACTCAAGTGAAACATAACGGGAAGAAACATTATCAAGATAGTCCTTGGAACTGAGTTTGATTTGATGATAACCCAAATCAAATCAAAGATAGGGGAAGATAACATGACCACAAAGGAAATGCTATCTTTCTTCAACGCAAACAAAACTAAACATCCCTTTTATAAAGAATGTAGTCGGATATAACTTTTGTCTTACAACTCTCCAAGTTGTTGTTTAAGCTCAACCAACTAGGTCAGGGGTATCCAGTGCGGTTTCTTGGATAAAAGAGCAGTTCAGAGAACTTGCTTGCTCAAGAACTTGACAACACGGTCATGTGGCAACATGGCGATACTTCTAGTAGACATCCAGAATATCACGAACCACCGCTATGTCACTTAGTTCGAGAGGGAACTTGCTTTGTAAGGCAAGGAGACATAGTCTCAGAGCTTCAGCACAAGCCTAACTCTTTTACTGAAGAGAGTGCACCTGGATAACGGACTTGGTAGCACGATCATCCTTTGCTTAGTGATAGGGTTAACCAATCACGCTAAGAATGACACAAATGTCCTTGGAGTTCAAAACAATAATAATTGCTAAGAATCTCAGATGGCCACATTATTATGCACACGCATAACTCACGAGCGCGAAAGCTCGAGGAAGGGTGGGTAACGTTGTGTAAGAGCATCACTTCATTAAGGGTCATGAAACTCAGCACGACCTCTTAGTATGAAAGAGTGTGATACTTCAAGGTAGAACTGAGGGAAGACAATCAATGCCTCTTGATCTACGGATTACAACACTTTGACCTGGTCCTAGATACGACGAGGTACTGGAGTTTGTTTCTCCTAGACATTCCGAAATGGTTTGTCTTGATGGACCACAAGAGTATCTTGCATCGGAAGACACCGATGCACATGTACTACTTGGCTACCAACTAGTAGACAAAGGTCGGAAAACAACAAGGGGAAAAGGAACATACTCAGGATAGAATCCCGAGATGTGGATGCATAAGTCAAAAATCTCCCGAAAACCAATGCAGAGAAAGGGTGAGGTGTGGCAGAGTCACGAGTATAGATGCGAGACTCTCGAGGAGTACTCTTGTCGTGATCTTTTTGGTTCCATTAAAGAACATCTGCCATGGCATGTGGTAGGGGAAGTCCTTTATTGTCACAATTTAATCGTGACAAAGACCATAAGCTTGAGGTCTAGAATTGTAATACCAGCCATCCTGAGGTAATGTGTGAACATTAACCACAGAGGTCAAAGGGATGGAGCTTGGGTTAAAGGTCAGCTTCATGTACAAGATTCACAACACCGGAATCCAACACAATCAGGGATCTTAAGTTCAAGTCCAAGGGTTAAAACCCAAAGAAATAAGTAACTACTACTTGAGTGACACAACGTACACTGCAAGGTAGTAATCACGAGGTAGCTGCCCAAAGAAGACACAACTTCTGAAGTACCCGAACAAGTGAAAAGGAGGCACACGAGGCGAAAGGAAACCTCAAAGCCTAGAACAGAATATTGTGGAACCAACAATATAATATTGTGGGTCCAAAAGATAGAGAGATCATGATAGAAAGGAATCTCTCATGTGAGCAAGAGCAAAGGGAGCAAGGAATTCACAACACACACAACTCTAGAGAACTCAACACTAGGTCAACTGGCTTAGAAACGACATGCCAAGAAGGCACCTAAGTTTTGAAAGACTAGAGAAGATATCAAAACTTTTCCAAAATCAACACCAGATAAGATAGCCCAAAGTTAGAGAGAAACTAGATAAGGAGTAAAAGAAGCATACTAGAGTTTTCGCAAATACTTTTCATCTTTTAAAATAATTTTCACAAACACTAGACTCAACATCGACCAATAGCAAGGTTTTCCTATGGTCGGTACTTCTCTGATACCAAGATCTGCGACACCCCAAGGATCAGGGCTAAACAAATCCCAGACCTCCGTCTGACATAAGCTTAACCTTGAGCTCGAGAATATCCACTGAAGAATTGATAACACAGCAGTGACCCTATGACACAAAATTTATTACAGCAAGCTCATAACTGAGCAGAGAACCAAATTATTACAGGCAAAGGTCACTGACCACAAACATCAAACAACAGAAGGAAAATTATGCTATTAAGTATAGCAAACTTAACAAATGGCCTAAGAGGCCTGAAGCATAACGATGACATCCCAGCCCATAGATTCCAGGCTGCCGGACGGGAACCCCAAGCTACTCGTCGATGTTGATGTAGTACGGAACTCGTCTTCAGGTGAACACTTACTCTTCCAAAAGTATCAACAAAGCAAGGGTGAGTATAGGGTGTACTCCGCAAGACTTATGGCTGGTAGAGTTGTTTTGCATAAATCCATCTTTTTTTATAAAACGACAGAGGGAAGAAGATCGTCTAATTAGAATATTTTAAAAGGGGATAAGAGAGCGACGTCTCCGAAATATTGATCATCATCTTCTCATATCCACCAAGTCATCATCATCTACCAACTAGGATCACCCCCTCATACCCATGAGGAAGCATCCTTAAGCACACGCTGATCTACCAAGTTTTAAGATTAGGTTCAAGTTCTCTATGATCTTAGAATCTGGTCGCCAAGCATTCATAACCGTGAACACGGCTTTTCGAAAAGATTATTACCCTGCAGGGGTGTACAACTTTACCCACACGTACTAACCTTCTCTTAATGCCACAATGATTATCCCTCTTCCTTTGAAGGCCGGCAGAGGGTGGTTAGACACGACCTTTACCTTGCTTTTGCTGAGACCATGATATACGCAATAAGTATAGTTCCGCCATAATGGGTCAAATCCCGAAGCCGATACTTAAAGATGTGAGGCGAGGTTGGTTAACAGGGGCTCCATCGACCCCAAGCAACCCAGTCCAAGCTTACCTACCTGTTATGAATGCACCAACTTCACCCGGCAAATCTTTGAAAAGATTTTCTATGCATATTTCGAATGGAACGCCTGAACTATGTGACTCATGGAATCTACTAGGAAAGTTAGTCAGTCATGAAGTGGTCCAGGCCCCGTGTGGTTGCACGCTCGTCTTGGTTCCAAAGGCAAGAACGCATGTCCTAGTGGTGGCGAGCATGGGACTAGAAAAACCACATCCCACTATGGCCTCCCATACAAGCCTTAGCATGTTTAATCTCATATATCATCTGATCTCATCTCATCACGTTCTCATGTCATACTAGATTCTCTGCATCTGATACATCATCTGGATGGACCAGACTCAATAGACATGCATGGCTAAGCAGACACGAATAAGAGCTCTAGCAGTGCACACAAGCCAAACCTAGTTATGCTAGGAGCAGTGGATTAGGTAATATAAGCTCAAAAGGGAGTAATGCAATAGATAGGATACTCTATCTATCGATAAAAGACCACAATAGAATCGTATGCATTATGGCAGAATTGAAATGCTTTTGAAATCGTAGGATTATATCATGGTGGGGCTATGCTTGCCTTTGACAGTTGATGACAGATAAGCAGATCTTCTAAAGCCTTCATCTTGACTTGATTATTGTTGGTCAAGTATTATTCATCGATCTTTGATCTTCGATGGTGTTGTCCTCGGGCTTCGATCTCGATCTCGATATCGTATCCTACCGCGAAGAACCAAACACCGGAAAGAGAGGGGGAACAATCAACAATGGCATCGATGCAATGCTCAAGCAAGTATTATGATATGACAAGTTAATTTGTATCTAAATGTAACCCTAAAGCATGCTCGACAACTTAATCGGGCTTCCGAGGGTGAAAACCCTAACTCGGGTAAACTCAGGAGTATATGAGAGGGGTGCATTTGTTATTCTAATTAAACTTGTCATGAAAGTTGATAAACAATGCAAGATTATAGCTTAAAGAGGTAGGTTTCATTTTTCAAAACATTTTGATATATTATTCATATTTTTCTTACTTATAAATAATTAGATATTGATTTTACAAGTTTATAACATTTTCTGAAATTATTAAACAAGTTAATTAAACTTTTTACACCGAGGCTTTACCCAGCCGTAGTGACTAATAGAGGGGCCCCAGGGCCACCTCAGATGCCACTCGGGCAGCCGATGGTCAGCACAGGGCATGGGTGTTTTCTCACCGGGACAGACGCTACCCCCAGTCACTTACGACTGGGTCCCATGGGATATTTATTATTTCCATAAAAAATTAAAGAAACATTTAATAAAATGAAAAGGGGGTTTATGACATGGGCATGACGTCATCCGGGGATTGATCTTCAGACCATGGATCGATTCGTCGATCGGGAGGGAGCGGGCGAGCGAGGAGGGTCTTGCTCGACTCAGCGCATCACACTGAGCCATACAGTGGTGGTGCCGCCAATGTTTGGCCACCGGAACATGGTCGACGACGACCTCCTGGGGCGACGGATGGTGACTCACGTCGGGAGGCAGCACAGAGCAAGAGGGCGATAGGGAAGAGGATTCCGAGAACAGGTGGCTCACCGAGAGCTTGATGGTGTGGCCGAAAAGGGCTGGGGAGGCCGAAATCGATGGTGACGGCAGCGGTCGGAGTCGGGGACGGAGGTACCGATTCCGTCGATTGAGGTCGCTTCGGCTTGCTCTGCTTGGCAGGAAGAACAAGTCCACCATGGAGAACTCATCGGTAGCCAGGGATCGGACTAGGGCGGTCGGGAACGGCGGAGATCATCGTGGACCGAGGGCTAGGGTTCGGACTGGAGAAGAAATTGGGGAAGAGGGAGAGGATAAGGCTCGTCCGGCAGCGGCAACGGTTTTTATAGACTTCGACGACATCGATAGCGTGCATCTCCTCGCAGCGGGAATCACGGAGAGGCGGGGACGGCGCCGGCGTCGACACACAGATGCTCACCTCGCCGGTGTCCTTCTGTCAACACAGAAGAAAGGAAGAAAAATAACGAAGAGGCACGGTCCGGGGATGGGCTGGATTGGGCTGCGGCTAGGCCTCTGCGGCGCGAGTGAGCGACAGGGAGGAGAGGAGAGGGAATGGGCAGGCCTGGCTGCGGCCTGAAATGGCTTGTTGGCTCTATTTTTTTATTAAAAGCTTTTTCTTTTGTGTTTTCACTTTTCCTTTTGTATGTTCAATTCAAATTTGTTTTAAGTATTTCAAAAATACCAAAGGGGTTTATAAAATATTTAAGATACTGTGGGACCCTTTGATACTGTTTGGGATCCAAACATTTTGGTAACTTTTCAAATTCAAAAATCATTTGAATGCTTTTCAAATAGAGAAAGAGAGTAGGGTTTAGGGTTTGGCATTATTTTCTTTAATGCAATTTTTAAGCATGATGCTCATGATGCACAAAACAAAACCCTAATATATAATTGATGGGGAAATACCTACCGGGGTATACCCAGCAGGACGTTTCCGACTGGCCCAAGAACCGGCGAGTGGGCCTGCAGGACGGCGAATGGATTGAAGCCCAGCGAGGAACCAAGAGACTGGAAGATGAAGGCCCAGGCGAGTAGATAGGCCCAGTCGGATTAGGTTTAAACTATTACCGAAGCTTTAACTGAATCGGTTGAGATATGTAAACCCTAGGGGAGATAAGCCTATATAAACCTCCCTATAGGGCGAGTGGAGATATGTTCCCTCATATGCCCAAGCGACTCGCCGCCTAGCCGTCGAGCTCGCCCATTGTAACACCTCCATAATACAATCTAGCAGGAGTAGGTCTTTACCCTCCGGGGGGCCGAACCTGGGTAAAACCCTGTGTCTCTGCCCTCATCTCGCACCGCAGATGGCTGGCCGCCCTTGCTCCTCGTTCTACTACTCGCTGTCGATTGCAGCATTTGCAATGACTATTCCCACGACAGTGGCGCCCACCGTGGGTCCTGGCCGGTCCGGCCGGTGTTCTGCGGCGAGATCCAATCTGCCCATCAATGAGACGGTCGCCATCGGCCGCATGATAGCGATCGGCGAGATGCTCTAAATCTTGCCGAGCAGATATGTCCCGGCGGCGCGACCCGTTACTCACAGCGTGATCCTACCGATCAGCACGATCAGCCTCTTCGTCGGTCTCACTGACGTCATCGTCTCGGAGGATTCGGCTCGCATCCGCGAGTCGCCGACACGTGATCGGCTCTCCGAGAGCCAGATCCGCACGATCCATCGCCTCGCCTCCGAGTACAACTCGGCCCACAGCAATGTGGCCGAGAACTCAGCGGCCGCAGAGGACGCGGCCCTCACCGACGACGCCGACTCGGCAACCCCGGCGTCACTCGCCGGATCCATCACCGCGGCTTCGTCTGTGGGCTCCATCGCCCAGGTCTCCAACGCGGGAGACTTCGAGGACCCCTCCATCCTCGGGATCTTCGAGTTTGACTCCGGGTCGGAGAACTCCGCCGACCTCCGTGACGGAACCGGTCGCCACACCGCGACCTACATGGCGACCGGCACCGATCCGCCGGAGGATCCGTTCTCCACCCCAATCCCTCCTAACGCCACGGCAACGGAGGTCGAGGAACTCCGCCTGAAACTAGCGGAGGCGATACGCAAGGAACAAGACGAGCGCGAAATTTTTTGCCTCGAGCAGGTGACGGCGCAGGAGCTATCACGATACCACCAGCAGCGGATCAGGTCACGCCTGAACCCCACCGTTCAGGCGTGCCACGAACTTTGGCAAAACGGCCACCGCGTGGCCGAGCGCGCGATCTGCAAGAACGCGCCACCAGAAGGAAGCGCCCGGCCCCCGCCAGGATCAACGGCAATGGGTGCCCCACCTCCACCCAACCGCAGCCCTCCCAGGGACCAGCCACGGATAGTAGTCTCCTCACGGGAGCGAGACGCAAACGGCCTCCCGCTGTTCTCCACCCCGATGGACAACCTCGTGGCAGGCCGAGCAGCAGCGAACAGCATCACGGCCACCGGCAACGGCGCCCTACAAATCGAATACGTCAAGGCCCTGCTCGCGAAAGCCGTCGAATAGCAAAGAGCGGGCGCCGAATCGCAAGGACGAGTATACTCGCGTTCCTCGGGAAGCAGAGCGGCCTCAAGCGGCCGCCCCGCGGCGGCAAACACCCTCAATTTCCCGCCACCAGAGCCACTGCAGCTCCAACACCGACCCACGAACGCGGCACTCTCCACCAACGACCCTAGGCCGGCAAACAACCTTGTCGCCGCCAACGGGCAACCCATCAACGCCCGCACCCACATCATCAACAACCAAAGTTGGCGCGCACGCCAGCCCGACGACCTGCGACATACCTTAACCAATCGCCCGTGATGGCGAGCCCATGGGGTCGCTCAGTCGACTCGGACCCAAGTGATTCAGACCAATGATCCGAGGCGAGAAGTACCCGCCAAACTTCAAGGCGCCAAAGGAGATAGAAAAGTACGACTCCTCGTACGACCCCGCCGTCTGGCTCGACACATACCTCATGGCAATGGGGATTGCAGGCCACACCGACCTGCTAGCCGCCCGGTACCTCCCCCTGATGATGGAAGGGACGTGCAGGCAGTGGATCAACACCCTCCCCCAGGAAAGTATCGACTCCTGGGAGGAGATGCGCGACGCCTTCGTCAGGCACTTTGAGTGCTCCTACACCCGTTCCACCACTATCGAGGACCTCGAGCGATGCGTCCAAGGACCACGCGAGTCGACCCGCAACTGGGTCCAACGGTGGCAAGAACTTTGGTACAACGCGGTCGGCATCCACCCGGACACCGCGATCCATTGCTTCAAGACCTCGTGCCGCTACGAGCCCCTGGTCGCCAAGCTCAAGAGACACTCCCGCACACTCGACAACATCCCCGACCTCCTCGAGATCGCCAAATGGTACGCCGAGGAAGACCCAAACCAGGAAACCGACGACGAGTCAGGAGGTCAACGCCGCGCCTGGCAGCGACGACAGACGCCGATCCGACCTACGCTACAGCTTTTCGCCTCACCGGCAAGCGCCGCGATGGCGAAGTCGACTTCGCCGCTAACGCCGCACGCAACGCGAGCCCAAGAGCTTCCGCGCGACGGAGGACAACGCCGCGGCAACTTCTAAAACAAGCCAAGGTTCGAACGCGGCTCTCCTTAACCAACCATGTGCATTTCATAGCAGGAAAGGAATCCCGCACGCACACCACCGCCATTGCCACACCCTCGTGGAAATCGAGAAGGCACGGCAGCGGGAGGACCCCACAACGACCGCCAAACGGCGGAAAATTCGCAAAGTGGCGGCTCGCTCCACACCTTCACAGGCTTCAACACGAAGCGCGAAGAAGGTCATCACTTTGTCGCGCCGTCAACGGTGGCACAGTGGGCGTCCCCGGTTCCTAAACTGGTCAGAGCAGCCCATCACCTGGAGCCGCCAAGACCACTCGCCACGCATCGAGTACCCAGGACGAGTCGCCCTGGTGGTCAAGCCCAAGGTCGGCGACTACTGGCTCCCCAAGACATTGATGGATGGCGGCAGCTCCATCAACATCCTGTACCTCGACACCTTCAGACGACTGCGGCTCCCGCAATCGATGATTGAGACGACCCACAACACATTCTAGGGCATCGTCCCCGGTCGGAAGGCGTACCCGATCGGCAAGGTCACGCTGCCAGTCACCTTTGGCACACCGGCAAACTTCCGCACCGAGCGGATCGTCTTCGAGCTGGTGCCCTTCGACAGCCCCTACCACTGCGTCCTGGGGCGCCAGGCGTTCGCTAAATTCATGGCAGCGCCCCACTATGCGTACAACGCGATGAAGCTCCCTGGGCCGTGTGGCGTCATCACCATCCACGGCGACCCCGACATGGCCGCCGAGTGTGAGGCCAAAGGAGCCGAGCTCGCCGACGCCGTCATCGCAGCGGAGACCAACCACGCCGACGAGCTCGCCAAATGCAGCGGGTCAACAACGACGACCCACCATACTAAAGAAGCCCAACTCGGGCGCAAACACCTCAACCTTTGAGGCCACGACGACACCCGCCGTCGAGCTGGTCCCGGCGACTCGGCCAGACGGTGACGATCGGGACGGGCATGAGCCCAGCATAGGAAGGCGCGCTCGAGTTCCTCCGTGAGAACAGGTACATCTTCGCATGGAAGCCCTCGACATGCACGGTGTCCCTAGGGAGCTCGGCGAGCACAAGCTAACGCCGACCCCAAAGTGCGACACATCAAGCGATCGCTGCGGCCCTTCAATGAAGAACGCCTTGAGCAATCGCCGAGGAGGTGCAGCGTCTACCATTGCCGGCTTCATCCGCCAATCAAGTACTCAAGTGGCTGGCAAACCCGGTCTGGTCGAGAAGAAGAATGGGACACGGAGAATGTGTATCGACTACACAAACTGAACGGCGCTGCCCAAAGGAGCAGTTCGTCCTCCCGCAGATCGACGGATAATCGATTCAACCGCTGGCTCGAGTCGCTATGTTTCCTCGACGCCTACTCGGGTACAACCAGATCAAAATGGCTGTCGAGGGCGAGGAGAAGACGGCGTTCATCACGCCATTCGAGCCTTCGCTACACCGCCATGACCTTCGGCCTCAAGAACGCCGGGGCGACCTACCAGCGGTGCATGCAAGAATGCCTCGCGAGCCAAATTGGCCGCAACATCCACGTCTACATCGACGACGTGGTCGTGAAATCCGCTCGCCAAGGCGACCTACTCGCCGACCTGGCGGAAACGTTCGCCAACCTGCGATGATACAAGATAAAGCTCAACCCAGGCAAATGCACCTTTGGTGTACCTGCCGAACAACTGCTGGGGTACGTCGTCTCCAAACGAGGGATCGAGGTGAACCCCACGAAGATCGACACGATCGCTCGGCTCGGCAAACCCGAGTGCCTGCGCGACGTCCAGAAGCTGGCCGGGCGAGTAGCGGCTCTCAGTCGCTTCATCCCCGCTGGCGAAAAGGCGATGCCCCTATACCGCCTGATGCGCAAGAACCCCACCTTCCAGTGGGACAAGGAGGCGGACGACGCGCTCCGCGACCTCAAAAAGGTGCTACTCGCCACACCATTACTCGCTGCCCCCGCCGACAAAGAACCCATGTTGGTTTACGTTGCGGCTTCCGAGCGCGTCGTCAGCGCCGTGATGGTCGTCGAGCGACCAGAGGAAGGAAAGGAGCGCCCAGTACAGCGGCCGGTGTACTACATCAGCGAGGTCTTCACCGAGTCGCGCCAGCGGTACCCACAGTACCAAAAGCTAGTATACGCGGTCTTCAGAGCTCAGCGGCGCCTGCCGCACTACTTCTAGGAATACCCAATCACGGTCGTCTCCTCCGCACCACTACAAGACATCATCCGCAACTGCGAGGCGACCGGGCGGGTCGCCAAGTGGGCCGTCGAGATCGGCGTCCACAACATCAAATACGAGCCACGAAAAGCGATCAAGTCGCAGGCACTGGCAGACTTCATCGCCGACTGGGAAGAGGCCCAGCAGCTAGAGAAGCTGCCGTACCTCCATTACTGGAGCCTGCACTTCGACGGCTCCAAGAACGCGGACGGTGCAGGCGCAGGGATAGTGTTAACTTCACCAAAGGGCGACAAGCTCCGCTACATCCTCTGCCTCGACTTCACACCCTGTACCAACAACATGGCCGAGTACGAGGCCCTACTCCACGGCATGAGAGCAGCCAAGGAGATGAACGTCAATCGCCTCCTCTGCTACGGAGACTCCGATCTTGTCGCGGGGCAAGTCACCGGCACCTGCGACGCTGTCTCTCCTACCATGGCGGCATACCGTCAGGCAGTGGACAAGTTGGGTGGACACTTCAACGGCTATTCCGTCGAGTGGATCGACAGGCGGAAGAACGAGGAGGCCGACGCACTCTCTCGCATCGGGTCGGCTCGACTCGCACCACCCGCCGGCGTTTTCCTTGACACGATCACCAAGCCATCAGTCTCTCCCCCGAAGGAGATCGACATCGGAGTCCCACTCCAACCAGAAGCATCCTAGGTCGCACTCGTCCACGAGCCAGACGACTGGACCAAGCCCTACATCGCCTACTCGAAGCGGCACCTGCGGCGCAGACGAGACGCTCGGATGATCGCTCGTCGATGCAAGTCCTACACCATCATCGACGGCGAGCTCCACAAGCGCAGCGTCACCGGCGTGTTCCAACGCTGCGTCCAACCAGCTGAAGGACGCAAGATCCTCCACGACATTCACTCCGGTGACTGCGGCCACCACGCTGCCGCCCGCTTCCTGGTCGCCAAGGCTATGCGACATGGCTTTTACTGGCCCACCGCACACGCCGATGCTGTCGATATCGTCCAGAGGTGCGCCGGGTGCCAGAAGTACGCCAACCAGACACATGTACCGAGCTCGACGCTCAAAACAATCCCCATCACCTGGCCATTCGCTGTGTGGGGCATGGATATGGTAGGCCCCTTCAAGAAGGCCCCCTCCGGCTACACCCACCTGCTAGTCACCGTCAACAAATTCACGAAATGGGTGGAGGCCAAGCCAGTCCGGAAATGCGACGGGAAGACCGCCACTAAATTCCTACGCGAGCTCATATATCGCTACGGGTTCCCAAACAGCATCATCACGGACAACGGAACCAACTTCTCCAAGGGAGCCATGGCCGAATTCTGCGAAGAGCACCACATCCGGCTCGACCTCGCATCAGTCGCCTACCCGGAATCCAACGGCCAGGCGGAACGGGCCAACCAAAGCATCCTCCACGGCCTGAAGCCGCGACTCCAGGTACCAGTCGAGCGCACCGCCAGGTGCTGGGTCGAGGAGTTGCCCTCTGTCATCTGGGGGATCCACACCTCAGTCAACAGATCAACAGGGTTCACTCCCTTCTTCATGTTCTATGGCGCCGAGGCAGTCATGCCCACCGACCTCGAGCACGACTCGCCGCGAGTCGTCCACTATACGGAGGCTGCGAATGAGCTTGCCCGCCAAGACGGGATCGACCAACTCGATGAAGCACGTGACCTCGCTCGGTCACGCACCGCTATCTACCAGCAGGGACTCCGCCGCTACCACAGCCGGCGGGTGAAAGCTCGCATCTTCCAAGAAGGCGACCTGGTATTATGCCTCATCCAGGACAAGAAGGGCATGCACAAGCTCTCCCCTCCGTGGGAAGGCCCATTCGCCATCGGGCGCGTACTCGGCAACGACGCCTACTACCTCATCGACGTCCGCGGGGACGGCGAACTCGACGTCAAGCGACCATGGAATGTAAACCTCCTATGGAAGTTCTACTCCTAGAACCCCACACATGTACTCTCCAGTCGCTATGAAATAAAAAGAAACGGTTACCACAAATTGTGCCTACTCTCCATGACTTGTGCCACTCGCACCCGTAATAACAGCGTTACGCTAACCGCAGAAGTCAACCTTTGGTACAGCGATCGGCACGGCTAAGTAGTGTGGTGTAAGAGCACTGAGTCACCTCAGGTCTTGCATCGTCCATGAAAAACGCCTACCCGGAGCCCCATTGGAGTCGCCTAGCTCGACTGGTTCTACGAGCCAAGACAACTGCCCTCGCTTCTCACAGCGACCTGGTCCTCCGCATCCTCGGCATAGCGACTCGAACGGCTAAGTACCACGCCCGGGGACTGAAGACCAGTTCATCGCGAGCGGTCAGGGAAAACGCCAAGTAGGAGAGCATGCCGGGACTCGCCACGCCCCGACCACGGGCCAGGCAGGAGTGACGCGCTCAAACCAACACGCTAAGTCCTCAACCACCCTCGAGTCGCGCCTAGAACAACCAAGTACCACGCTCGGGGACTCGGCCACCCGGCCTCGTTCGTGCAAGGGAAAACGGTAAAGTACAGAGCACTCAAGGGAGTCGCCTAGTGACTGGCTCTTCGAGCTCGGGCGAGTCGACCAAAATAACAAAACACATAACAACAACACATATATCGCATACGAGGTAAACCCCACAAAAAGGGCGGACGCGCTCGGGGACTCGTTCAAAAATCAATCACAAGCACACAACATATACCAAAATAGACACGATGTCTCATTAAATTGCATATCGCATTGTTTCATACTACAAAATATGCCCGCATGGCAGACCTGCTACTAACGCCACAAGGAAAACTATCCTATTCTGCAGGCTTTGATGACGATTCGCCAACATCCCGGCGATTGCGGATGAACAGCGTGTACGGGTTCGACGGATACGTCGTCAGTTCACCCGCCATCGCCGTGCGAAAAGGTTGCTCGACCTTGAAGTCACGATGTGGCGGCTCGGGGTCGTTCGGCGCGACGACCGTCTCCTGGTACGGAAGGAGGTCGCCCATCGCCCAGACACGTTCTGAGTACGTGGCGGCGCGGTCCTGCAACTTGAGAACCTCGGACAGCTCCACCGCGCCAGTCGACGATGGATATCCACTCGTCACGTCGTCGATGTCGAAGTCTTTGGGGAAGTGTGCCAGTCCAAGACTAAGGGCCGTCGACGCTCCACGCCGAAACGCCGACTGCGTCATGAACTCAACGACCGCAGGAGCTTTCTCCAAATACTTCCACACCTCCACGAGGTCGCTGGGAATCACCTCCGTGGGCGATATTTCTTGGAGATAGGCGCGGATGCACGTCGCCGACAATATTGCCGAATCGACGAGCATGCTTACACACTGCCTCGCGTCGAGCGAGCTCGCCTCTTCTTCTCTATCAATGATGCGACCTGCGAGTAGAAGACACTAATGACTACGACGGACAACACAACCGACACAACCACCGGGAAGGGAAGATGTACTCACCAAGTAGCGGGCGGGCGAGTTCTGTGATGAAGCTTTGAAGCGATGTATGGTCGTCCTGAAGCCCAGCAATAAGGACTTCTGACACCGTGCGGTCCTCCTCAGCGGCTGCAACGGCGGCCTTAGCTCGCCCGTCAGCCGAGCTCCCTTCTTCCTTTGCCTCCCGCAGCTCGCGCTCGAGGTTGGCAATCCGCTGTTCGGCCGCACTCAAAGGCGATTGCGCCGCCACCAACTCACCAGCGGGAACAAGCCCTTGGCGAGCTTTCTCTGCCTTCGCGGCAACAGCCTGAAGCCCTTTGTTTGCTTCCTGGACGATGGCCAGCTCCTTCTCCACGCGCTTCTTCGCGGCCAATCGGTCCGCGGACTCAAGTTGCAGACCCTGCACATCACCAAAAAATGTTAGTCAAAAGCAAAATTCCTAAGTGCCCACCCGCTGAAATTCAACGAGTACGCACTCGAGGACTGGCGATCAAGAAATTCCTAAGTTCCCACCCGCTGCAATTCAGCGAGTGCACACTCGGGACTGGCGATCAAGAAATTCCTAAGTGCCCACCCGCTAAAATTTAGCGCGTGTGCACTCGGGGACTGGATGCGAAAAATAAGGTTAAAATACTATAAGAATCAGGCCGCTGCAAAACACCGACCTGACCCTCGGGGACTGTTTGTACCTGGATGGCTGCGCCAAGCATGCCGTGGAGTTGTATCGCGTCCACGGACGCGAGGAGAGCCGGCGTATGCCCACGACGTTGGTCGACTTCAGCATCGGCGGTCCCAGGAGCGTGGCTTGAGGGCGAAGTCCCACTCGCCGTGGCCGCCTTGGTCATGAAGCGCGGAAACGTGGCGATAGAGGCGCCTGCTCCAAAGGAGGTCGGCTCCACCGATCCAGGCAAGGGAGCGCCCTCTTTCGTAGATGCGGCTGCCTCCATCACGGGTTCGGCTGGTGCGACCGCCGTGTCGTCAGAAATAGTAACGGTGTCGTCGCCCTTGGCCTTCTTGCTGCCATCCGCCGAGGCGACGACCTCGTCCGCCTTCCTCTTGCGGGAAGGATCCTCCTCGCTAACGACGGGCGGTACCTTAGCCACGGTCGGATGGCCCATCCTCTTCACTCCGGTCCTGTGCATCAGTCGTATAAGCAAAAACAATTGAAGTAATCATGAAAGACAAGGAAGGGTAAGTGCACTCACTTGGCGACTGGAATAAAACGTAGCCCTGTACGGAGGCCGGCTAGTTTTTCCAGTTCGGGTCCCAGTCGGCGACTGAGCCCCATCTCCAGGACGTCGCGTGCCCAAGACACGGACGGCTTATTCGTTGTTGAGGCCGCAGCTGGAGCATCTGGGATATCTTCGGCAGGAGCCTCCTGGCGAGGCGAAGCCGCCGCAGCCGGAACATCCCCCAGCCCCGAGACAGGGGCGAATGGCGGAGGCATTGAAGCCAGCGGCACTTCCTCGGTCGCCGCCTCTAGTGCGGCTGCCACTGGTGGTGCATCCTCACCGGCCGGGCTGGGAGCATCAGAGCTGCTCGCCGAGTGCGACGGCGAGGCCAGCCTCGATGGCTTCGTCTTCTTCTTCGGGAGGGGCCCTTACCTCCCTTTCTTTCTTCTTCCTCTTAGACGGGGTGGCTTGACGGCGCGAAGTGGTCTCTGGGAGTTCGTCGTCGTCATCATGACGCTCGAGGCTTCTGCTTGCCTCGATCTCGCGCTGTCGTTGTCCGCGGGTCTTTTGGACCAGCGGGGCGACCTCCTCCTCGGACTCGTCGTCATCGTCTTCATCGCCCTTAGCAGGCGGCGACTCGCCTACGTCCTGGGCGGACGAGCTCGAGTTCTCGTCGTCCGAAGGTGGGAGCCACCCTTCCACCACTTGGAATAGCTGCGATGAATACAAAGTAAAATCAGAATCACCGCGACTGCATAAACTGCGACTGCGAGCAAAGTAAAGTGGTTACCGTTGGAGCTGGACGCTTTGCGGTATAGGGGGCGACCCCGGCCTGCGCGTCCAGGTACACCGCCTGGGTAATCTTCTTCAGTGCTGGGAGATAGTCCTCCAGCTTCCACTCGTCGAGGCAGGCCTTCGTCGAGTCTCCCCGGCCCGTGTACTAGTACATGTACTGGTCGCGCTAGGCGAGTGGAACGAGCCGCCGCCCGAGCCAGCAGTTGTACAAGTTTATCGTCTGGAGGCCCTTCTTTTTCAGACCGCGGATGGTCTGGAGCATCTCGTCGACGACCATCCGCTGATCGTTGGGGAGCTTGCCGACTTGGAGATGGCGCGGCTCGGATCGATTGGCGGAATACCGCGGGATCGCCACCTCGTCCTCCGGAGTCGCCTCGGCCACGTAGAACCACGACTTCTTCCAGTCGCTCGCTGCCTTGGCGGGCAGCATCAGATCGAAGAACGAAGCTTTGGACTTGAGCTGGAACGTCAGGCCGCCCGCGGCTAGCATTGGGCCGCCTGCTTCCTCGCGGCTGATCCGCCCGTGGAACAGATCCTGCCACAAGGGGAAGTAGGGCCGGCAGCCCAAGTAGCATTCGCAGAACGCCACGAAGATGGCGAGCTGCTCGATGCTATGGGGACCCAGATCTGAAGGCTGGATCCCATAGTAGGCGCAGAAGCGCCGAAAGAACAGGGACGTAGGAAACCCTATCCCCCGTTCGAGATGACTGGTGAAACAGACGAATTCCCTCTCTCGCGGATTTGGGGTCGTCTCTCCGGCTGCCGGAATACGCCAACAGCCGGCTCGCAAGATCCCGGCCTCCTCGAAAGAGGCCAGTTGCGCCCTCGTGCACTTGGATCTACCCCACGGTTCGGTGGAAAGGTCCATGGCCGAGAGGTTTGTTGGGGGTCGGGAGGTTTCGGGTCGGCTAGATCGCGATGCGAGGGAAGGAAAATGCGTGCAGCCGGAAGGAGTGGTGAGAAGGTGGCTTTCCGATCGCCTGCCATTCCCCTTATATAGGGGATGTTACCCGCCAAATCAGGAAGTCGTTACCGCGTGATGATTACGCCAAAAGTTACCGTTGGATTACCCCAACGGCTAGTTTGACCACGATGACGGTCCAACTACAGCCGTTCGACTCGCCGACCCAGACGCTATTACAGTGTATCGCCGACTCGACTCGCCAAAGCTGCGACCTGGATCACTAGTTTCCTCCTTTATACAGGAGCCCGCCGACGATTCGACTGGGTGCTGCTGCCGTCAGATACTCGAGCCGGCATCCACCTACGCCTAATCGCCGGCCTCGGGAATCTTGATGGGGATATGCCTACCGGGTATACCCAGGGACGTTCCGATCGCCCAAGAACCGCGAGTGGGCTGCAGGACGGCGAATGGATTGAAGCCAATGAGGAACCAAGCGACTGGAAGCTGAAGGCCCAGGCGAGTAGATAGGCCCAGTCGGATTAGGTTTAAACGATTACCGAAGCTTTAACTGAATCGGTTGAGATATGTAAACCCTAGGGGAGGTAAGCCTATATAAACCTCCCTATAGGGCGAGTGGAGATACGTTCCCTCATACGCCCAAGCGACTCGCCGCCTAGCCGTCGAGCTCGCCGATTGTAACACCTCCATAATACAATCTAGCAGGAGTAGGTCTTTACCCTCCGGGGGCCGAACCTGGGTAAAACCCTGTGTCTCTGCCCTCATCTCGCACCGCAAATGGCTGGCCGCCCTTGCCCCTCGTTCTACTACTCGCTGCCGATTGCAGCATCTGCCGTGACTATTCCCACGACAATAATTATCTAAAAGTGGGATGTTACATTGATCACAACCCTCATTAGTCATCACCATAAATTTCAGTTCATCATGTACAACTAAACAGAGGGAGGAACCCTAGAACAGGATATGAACCCTAATTAGGAATACACGACAGAGACACACATCATAACTCAGGAGGGGCAGATGACAGCAATCACAAGGGGGAGATCGAAATCAAACTCACCAAAGGTCCTCGTTGTAGTACAGAAGAGGAAGCAGAGGGGCCTACAGACACGTCGACACGGGGAACACCCCAAGGGGTGCTGCAACCCGCACCGAGCCGAGGCGGCGGCCACATCAGCGTTTGAGGACGAGCAGCACCACCACCACTGTAACACACGAACCCCCACGGCACCACTGGGACAACGGCGGTGGCATCACCAGTGCCACTCCGAACCCTAGGGTTCGGGACGGAGCCAGTCTGACCACAGAAGAGCCCCAAATCCAAATCGGATTGGACTAGATGATGGATGAGGGTCGACAACTACACCATGCACCACGACGGCGGCCAGACAGAACCACGGCGGAAGTAATCACACGACGGCGGTGTCGGCGACCACGCGGTCGAGGAGGAGAAGTGGTGAGAACAAGAGAGAATGGAGGCAGAGTATTAGGCCGACCAGGCCAGAATCCCTTCGGGGAGGCCTTTGACTAGGCCAATTGGGCCAAGATGGGGCCAAATAGCCCAATGGGTTGTCCCAAACCCTAAAAAGGATTTTAATTATTTAAGAAAAGACAAAAATACCCCTAGAATTCAATAAATCCTATAAAATAAAAGGCTTAAAATACAAACAATATATTTTTAGATTCATAATAAATTAACCTATTAAATTAAATTGAGAAACCATTTTTAATAAATGAAAGTTTGGTTAAAGATTTTATAATATATATATACTCCTTATGGAATTTTATAAAAATTAAGAAAATACATAAAAATAAATAAAAATGAATTTTATCATATTTAGTCATTATAGTATTTTAGAAAAATACAAAATTAAAATTTGAAAATACTCCAAAATAAAATCTTATATTTACTAATTGGAGGCACCGTAGAAGCCTTCACGTTAATCCTCACGTGAAATAGTAACTAATCCGTCCGATAGAAATCACAGCTATTAACAACCGTTTGATGAGTTGGTCCTGTTGTACATGAAAAAAGACTAGATATTCCTACCGGCCCTAGCAACCTCCTCGCGATACCTGCATCCTCCTTTTCGCCGCGACGGAGAACAATGACAGCGGCGCCGCCCGTGTAGAGAAGCTCGTGGATGTTCGATAACTTCTTGAAGTGGTGCCTTTCTCTCATGGCATAACTCCGTGCCTTCCTCCTCTGCGCTAACACAAAGTTTCCCAAAGAAAAAGTATCTCCATTACAGATCTGGTAGCGGCGGGTAAAATCAAGAAGCCATCGGGTTTCCTTCCTGCAACAGCCTCAAGGTGGAGAAGCCTCTCATATGCCTCCCGTTGCTGCTGGCCTATTCCGTATGTGTCTTGCATAGTTGCATTGATTTAGGCAAAGTAAAATTTTCAGGTAATATGGACATTGATTCATAGCATTGCCGGAGGCTTTCACCCGATGGCGGATGGACGAAATTGCAATGCGGGAGACATCGGGACAAGGCATTGATTCATAATGTACTGTTCCACCCTTTCCAGGTTTCGATTTGAGGTAAAAACGATGCATTATTTCTACTTAGTAGGTGCCTGTGCTCATGGTTGTTTAGTCTATCTGACTAGAAAAGGTCTTTTCAGCGTGGCATCAGATTTTCCATGTTGCAAGTTCATTCATACCAAAACCTAAGCCTCGGAAATTGATTAGCAAATGTGATTATTTATGTATGGTGATTGGTTGTTACAAACTACAACTACTTCTAACCTACAAATTACACGAGTGCTTGCTTAATTAGCATTGATATTATCCCCCCACGGTGCCGTGTATTACAAAGGAATTTCTTGAGTTTGCTTAATCTCACCAGGGTGGGATCAGAGACAGGTTACTTCAAAGGAGTTCTTTGTGTAGTACTGATAGCCGGTGGCTTCTACAAACTAATAAGGTGATGTGCACCCACGTTAAAGCATGTGATTTATGTAATCAATTAACCTTGCAATACATTACTATAATATATAATTTTAACTTAAGTTATTCAGTTGTTCCTAGGTTCATCTTATGTGCAAATCACAGAAAAATATTACTAGCTGCACAAACTCAAAAAAAAAATGGTAATATAAAAAATGTGTTTTTTTCGAAAAAAACATCATGCATGGAATACATATATTAGTTTACCTAATTTTTATGTAAGGAGGAACTTAGTTGTATGTAGTTTATTTCAGTACACTGCAGGGCGTCCTACCATCGCTAGGGGCAGCTTGATTTCCGAGTTTAGAAAACCCATCAGTTATGCTTTACAACATCTATTCCAACATATGCATGGACATCGATCGTGATCCCAACTTGATATTTTTTCATTTTGATGAATCATAAATATACACAGGTGTTTTAGAGCATCAATGGGTGGAATATATGCAGGCGGTGGCTGGACATGGCGTGCAACCTCCACTATATAAATATTGTTGGAAGAAGTATAACCACGCAGTAGTCATGATAGAGGTTACGTAAAAGAAGAAAAAGATTGCTACATGCACATGTGTTTTCAGAGCATCCATGGGTGGATATGCTGGCCATGGCTGGACATGGACTACAAGTATGCAACCTCGACTACCAGTTGTAGGAAGAAGCAGAACCATGCATGTAGAAAAAAGAAGATCGCTACATGCACATGGTTTTACAGACATCCTTCCGTTCATTAATTTTTACTAAGCTACCATACATCATATCTTGCATGTTTGATCTCAGAAAATATCTGTTCAAAAAAGTACCATGTCTTAGAGAACTGCATACAACTACACCAGGGGATTTACTACAATTCTTAAGTCTGTGTGGACAAATGGCGTCGTAGTTTCTTTTATCCATATTGTGCTTGCTCGATCCTTAAATCAAGGCATGTTGGTTGTTGTACCGCATGCAACTTGCAACCAACTCAAGTAGAAAACTGGGTCTATTCATTAAATTTCGATAACATTTTTTACGGTATCCTGCGCACTGTCCTTGCATGCACGATAAATTTGACAGCATAAGCGGGTTGTCATTCATACATAAGGGTATTTCTGTTGTTGCATGGTCTCTCTACTTAAAAATTAGTCCTAATAAATTAAGTAAGCTCTAACAATTACAATATTATATATATAGTTCGTCTACTTGAGAAATTAGTGTTGATCACTTAAGGAAGCTCTTATCGATATTTTTTTCTAATAATAGAAATTTTGACATTAGCTAAAAATATATCAAGAAAATTTGCTAGACGGAATATGCAAGCATCTTTCTAAATTATAATTTTGTTGAAGTAGTATATTATTACCTAGAAAATTTGCAGTTGGTATTCGGAAATTAGTACTATTTTATTAAAAAATATGATAAATATTTCACAATATTAAAGTTATTTAATATGTTAACATATTTAGATAAAAATTAACGGTCAACCTCGCATAGAGGGGTCTCTACCCAGCTATCATGTTATGTGTGTCTTAGAGTGACAGTAAACAAATCATTCTAATTAATGAAGTCAAAACCATTTGAAACTAGTTGATACCCCGTGACGTGGCTGCATGTGCTTTCAGCTTGCAAACATTAAATGCATTTTAGTGGGGATGAACTTTATAGATATTATAGATATAGAAGGTGAGAAACAATAAACATTGATATTAAATTTAGACACAAGAATTGGATGACACTAACAAAAATATACATGTAAACAAAAAATTAATCACCACTAATCATATGCACATGCTCATCATTCAATTGTGTTTTCCTAGAAAGCAAGTAAAAAATTATATATTTTAATAGAAAACATCAAAAAGGACTTCACGTGTTTTGAAATGTTCAATATTTAAACTATTAATTTGTCATTTTTCAAAATAGTTAGCCTGTGCAGGTGCACGGGTTAATGACTAGTCTTCTTAATTAAAATGCTTATTCTTAAAAATAATTATTAAGTAAATAAATATCAGAGTTAAAATTAAATAAAAATTAGTTTTTTAACTCCAATAACAATATATTATATTATAAAATAATGAATATAATATTTATAAAATATTAAGGATATTCCTTAAAATGGATTTCTTAATTACCTAAAGAAATTCCAGAAAACTAAAATATTGGGTAACACACACAAAGAAAATAAATAACAACTAATGCATTACATTACTATGCATATTCATTTTTGCTTCTTTAAATATTGTCCTTATCGGACAATAATGGAGTTTTGTACACATAAAAGCTCAAGGTCCAGTGCAAGCATCCGACTTCACTACCTTGCAATCACAAGGCAAGTTCATCACTTGCTCATGTCCTTTGAAGAGTCTTTATCAAAGTATTTATAACTTGTGTGTTATCATCTATGATTCAAGGAAAGAAAATATTATTTTCTTAAATAAATAAATTGTTGATATCATCCTAAGTAATGATATGGATTAAGGGGGAAATAGAACTTAAGTTTCTATTTGCAATAAGGATAATCATCTAGGAATTACAACCCATGACATCAGTGATTCTAGCACCGTATATAACGTGTTAACCATGGGATTTGGAATGGGATGGAGAAGTCAGCTGTATCCTTTTCCTTTAGTATGGAGGCAAGACGATCTTACATGACGTTGTGATTCCTTGTGCGGATCCAAAATATGGGTGGGCACCCTTAGGCCCCACGTTTTTGGTGTCTGGATTATCTATGAGTGGCCATCAGAGGTATATCCGGACCTATATGGTACTTGCCAGGGGCATCACTAGCTCATAGAGTATTTGCGAACTCATCAGGGTTTTAGCCTGCCCGAAAGGGGGCTTAACGGAGGTGAGCCAGCCCCAAAGGATCATGCAGACATGCGGGGTCGCGGAAAGGGCAGTGATTGACTTGGATCACCTACTAGACCCCACATCATGGAATTGTGGACGGGAAAGTGCGCCCGGTTGTGCAACAAGGAGTTGATCTCTCATGGGTAAAGTAACTCACCTCAGCAGAGTGTAAGAACTGTAAGTTGTTACTCCCTGTTCCGGGAAGGAGCTACGAACGCGGCAGGAAAGAAACTCCATGAATGTTCAGGTCAACTTGTGAAGGTTGATGGGCATAGTTTTTAACAATAAAATCAATCTTTGAAGAAAGATTTATGAAAACTGCATAGTGCCAAGGACTAATAGTCCGAGGTGGTAGATAGAGAATCAAACTTCCCCCTTCATATAATGAATTTGCTAGGTAACGGTGTTACTCACCCTTTTCTTTGATCCCCTGCTTAGACTCTGAGGATCCATAAGATACCCCAATGTATGGAACTGAGAGCCAAGAGGAGGTCTACTACGAGGATCTAGATCTATCCAATGCAGTAGAAGGGGTGGACTACAACATCGTATATGGAGGAGAGCGCGATGAGTCAGAATAATTGCCTTAGTATTATTAACCAATTGAGCCAAACAACATGAACAATATATAATAATAAGTTGTTGAGCTCAATTCGGAGTTGAAGTTGTCACTTTAAAACTTCCACTAAAACACTTTATATTTGGTTTGTAAGTTGAAGCTTTTGAAGTCTTGAACTTCTGGTATTGTAATAATAATAATGTGTGTATGTTTGTAATATGGACCCGCAATGTTTCTGTTGTACCACTCTGAGGGATGTGATATTTACGGAACGGTGTTCTGTGGATGTCATGTCAACGACTATAGTGTACTACACATGCAGTGGTATGCTGGGTCACCGCAGTCGTCGACCTCCCAAGCTTTGCTTCCCTGCCACCGAATGCTACCCAATCATACCAAAGCCTCCTCCCTGGTGTCCACTAGATGGGATCTAGTTCAATGAGTTCCATGTCCACCACTCCAGACCAGCTGCACGGGTGTTGTCGTTCACTGCACCGGATCTTCCTCACCGACGCTCTCGTCCACCGCGCCGGGTCCGCCTCAGTGTCGCTCTCGTTCGCCACGCCCAAGCCGACATTGACCACCCAAGATCTGCTTCCCCGTCCGCCTAAGATCTACTTAGCCACAACCGCATCACCCTCGGTGACCTGCAAGTCACCCACACGGTACCGACGATGCTTAGATGCCTCTCCGACCGAGGTAACCTAATCTCCAACTCCTCTTTGTTTTCTCAGCAATATAGCAGGTTAAAGCCTGTCGTAGTGAACTTCTTTTTTGTAATCATTCTAGTACATAAAATTCATTGGGCATGCATGTTCTTTGTGCTACATACAAGGTCACTAGAAATGTTTGTTTGCATTCGCTGCTCTACAAATTTCAAGTAATGCACATGTTTGTTATTTTGTCATGCACATGTTCTTAGCTACTCCCTACAACAGTAATTGTCTTCTATTGTGTAGTTTTCGCAAAATGTAAAGTCAGTGAAAAATATTAGTGTCGATTCCCTCCTCCATAGTTACTGAATCTATCTGGTTCGTCCTGAGCTAAGTTCATGCTATTATTTCCTCCCTAGCATCATTCTGCTATCCTATAGTACCTATTTAAACTCATCTTACTAGTTTGATAATAATTTTGTTATTATTACCTAGATCTTTATAAGATGCAACACTGACTGTTTGTTTTTTCTTTTCATAGAGCTCAAAAGGGCATGTTAGTTTTGACAGCCTCTTATACAGGTTCACAAGCACGATGTCATTGTTTTCTTATCTAGTGCTAGTTCATCCTAAGCAACGACATAACTATCCTCTATTGTATAGTTCATTCGTGGTTTGCACTCCTACTCTGCAAATTTTGTCATGATACCATTATAATTTCTGTCTCATTCATTCTTAGCTACTCCTACGAAATTAACTGCACGCCCATTGTGTAGCTCACCAAAAAATTTGAGTCACCCAACGTCTCTTGCATTCTAGGATATACTACTGCTTCCATATATATTTGTTGAAATGACATGGCTAGTTTATATTTGATGAAATTCTAGGAAACACTCTGTTCGATTCCTCAATTCATCTGTAGACACACTTGTGTAATGCTTGCTTGTCTTGTTCTACAGGTTCACAAGCAATTCCATTATATTCCATGTCTAATGGTTCGTCCTAAGCAGCGGCATAGCTATCCTATACTATATATATCGTTTGCATTCTTGCTCTACGAGGTCACTTATGATTCCTTTATAATTTCTGTTTGGTTCCTAGCTACGATAGTAACTGCATGCCCATTGTGTAGCTCACCATGAATTATGGGTCACCCAATGTCTCTTGCATTTCAAGATAAACGACTTCTTCCATATATATTTGTTGAAATGACCTGGCCAATTTATATTTGCTGAAATTTTAAGAAACACTTTGATTGATTGCTCAATTCATTGTGTGCACACTCTTCTAATGCTAGCCCGTCCTCTTCTATAGGTTTGCAAGAGACACCATTATATTTCTAATCTGGTGCTGATTCATCCTAAGAAATGACACAACTATCCTCTACTGTGTAGTTCATTCGTGGTTTGCGTTCCTGCTCTGCAAGTTCTCGCATGATGCCATTATATATTCTGTCTCATTAATTCTTAGCTACGAAAGTAACTGCATGCCTATTGTGTAGCTCACCGCAATTTTGAGTCACCCAACGTGGTGAGCTACACAATAGGCATGCAGTTACTTTCGTAGCTAAGAATTAACGAGACAGAATATATAATGGCATCATGTGAGAACTTGCAGAGCAGGATATATTTATATATATATATTTGTTGAATGACCTGGCTAATTTATATTTGCCGAAATTCTAGGAAACACTTTGTTCAATTGCTCAATTCATTTGTAGGCACACTTGTGTAATGCTTGCTTATTCTGTTCTATAGGTTCACAAATAATGTCATTATATTTCATATCTAATGGTTCCTCCTAAGCAGCGACATAGCATCCTCTACTGTATATATAGTCCATTCATAGTTTGAATTCTTGCTCTACAAGTTATCTTATAATGCCTTTATAATTTCTATGCGGTTCCTAGCTACGACAGTAGCTGCATGCCCATCGTGTAGCTCACCGAAAATTCTGGGTCACCCAACGTCTTTTGCATTCTAGGATAAACGACTTCTTCCATATATATTTGTTAAAATGACCTAGCGAGTTTATATTTGCTAAAATTCTAAGAAACACTTTGATTGATTGATCATTTCATTGTATGCACACTTGTCCAATGCTAGCATGTCCTCTTCTACAGGTTCGCAAGAGGCACCGTTATATTTCTAATCTAGTGCTGGTTCATCCTAAGAAATGACATAACGATCCTCTACTGTGTAGTTCATTCATGGTTTGTGTTCCTGCTCTGCAAGTTCTCGCATGATGCCATTATAATTTATGTCTCGTTCATTCTTAGCTACGAAAGTAACTGCATACCATTGTGTAGCTCACCGCAAATTCTTATTCACCCAATGTCTCTTGCATTCCACGATATACTACTGCTTCCATATATATTTGTTGGAATGACCTGCTAGTTTATATTTGCTCAATTCATTTGTAGGCACACTTGTGTAATGCCTGCTTGTCCTGTTCTATAGGTTCACAAGAAATGCCATTATATTTCATATCTAATGGTTCATCCTAAACAACGACATAGCTATACTCTATATATAGTTCATTCGTGGTTTGCATTCTTGCTCTACAAGTTATCTTATGATTCCATTATAATTTCTATTCGGTTCCTAGCTACGACAGTAACTGCATGCCTATTGTGTAGCTCACCGCAAATTCTGGGTCACCCAACATCTCTTGCATTCCAGGATAAACGACTGCTTCCATATATATTTGTTGAAATGACTTGGCTAGTTTATATTTTCTGAAATTCCGAGAAACACTTTGATTGATTGCTCATTTCATTGTAGGCACAATTGTCTAATTCTTGCTTGTCCTCTTATACAGGTTCGCCAGAGAGACCATTATATTTGTAAACTAGTGCTGGTTCATCCTTAAGCAACGGCATAACTATCATCTACTATGTAGTTCATTCGTGGTTTGCGTTCCTGCTCTGCAAATTCTGGTATGATGCCATTATAATTTCTATCTAGTTCATTCTTAGGTACGATAGTAATTGCATGCCATTGTGTAGCTCACCACAAATTCTGAGTCAACCAATGTCTCTTGCTTTCCAGGATATACAACTGCTTCCATATTTTTTTTGAAATAACCTGGCTAGTTTACATTTGCTGAAATTCTAAGAAACACTTTGCTTGACTGCTCATTTCATTATAGGCACACTTGTCTAATGCTTGCCTGTCCCGTTCTACAGGTTCACAAGTGACGCCATTATATACGTATCTGGTTCTGGTTTGTCCTAAGCAACGACCTAACTATCCTCTACTATATAGTTCATTTATGGTTTGCATTCCTGCTCTACAAGTTCTCGCATGATGTTGTTATAATTTCTATCTTGTTCATTCTTAGCTACGACAGTAACTGTATGCCATTGTCTGGTTTATTCTTCTATATATTTGTTGAAATGACCTAGCTAGTTTATATTTGCTGAAATTCCAAGTCACACACATTCTTATATTTCTCGTTTCATTGTAGGAACACTTGTTTAATGCTTGCTTGTCCAATTTGTTTCACGTGATGGTCAATATATTTGAACCATTAACCAGTAGTAAACTCCAATTCATAGCTCTTGTCGCATCAGTTAAATGAGTAGTTTGCCTTGTTTGATGTATTAACTTGTTATTACTTAGTTTCAGACTGCAATTATTGCTATCGCCACCAAAGAGGGGACTGCAAGATTATGTCTCAAGTTTGTTTTCCAATATAGATGTCACACTCAAAAGAGAAATGCAGGTGATGGAGAAAGCAAATTGAGGACTGCTATCAACTCGATTGTCAACTGAAATTCCGATTTTTCTTTCCCTTGAGTAGATAAAATGTAATAATTTTAAGTAGTTTGCATTTGATGTAATATCTAGACTAATTGCATAGGCCGTGTAGGAATTTAGTTGATGTCGTCCACACATAGCGGTAGGCGGTACCGAACCTGCGCTAGCCAGGTTGATTAGGATACAATACCATGCTTTGTATTTGCCCGTCTTGTATTAGGCCGACGATAAACAGTAAAAATGCTCACAAGTTGTACACCTTTTATGATATCGAAATGGGCTTCAGAAATGAAAAAACTGTAAAATACCGTAAAATTAATGGGGAGGACCCATGGGCGAGATTAGTAACAGTAATGGTCCCTAACACTGGCAGGATAAAATAGTACCAGACCGAAATAACAATAGGCCAAAACAGTAATAGCTCTAAACAGTAACGTGCTGGAACAGTAACATTGCCGAAATAGTTACAGGCCAAAACAGTAACAGGCTGAAACACTAACTCTCGAAGTAGTAAGGGACCAGAAAAGTAAAGGGCCAGAACCTTAAATGGCCAAAACAGTAACAAGCTAAAAATAGTAGCAGGCATGGGCAGAAATAAGGCCAGGATCGTAGCAGGCCAGAACAGTAACAGGCCGAATTTGCACTAGGCCGGAACAGTAACAAGCCGAGGAACTTATCAAGTTAAAACAGTAATGGGCCATAACATGGCTAATCATTTACGGGCCTGAACAGTAATGGGACTAAAGTATATGTACCCAGTTCGAACAATGCGTAGCTATACTGTAAGGGGCCAAAGTGGGCTGGCTAAACAGGTCCATTTCGAACAGTGTAGGGCGAAAAACTAACGGGTCCGGAAATTTATGGACCGTGGGCCAATTTCAAATAGTATATGTGGAAACAGTAACGGGCTAGAAAGTTTACGTGCCGCCTACGGCAGCACCTGTGGGCCCATTTGTAACAGTGCAAGATACTGTTGGGCTCTCTTAATGGGCCAGCCCACATAATAATAATCAGGCCTTGGCTGGGCCTGGCTTTTGACCACGGTTTCGTTGATAGTTAACAACACTAACTGGCCTGCCATATGGCAGTTTGCATGACTCAGCAGTCAACGCGGCTGGCGAACAGATCTATGACTGAACGACTTTTCGTGGCTGAAGAGTGCGATCCACCATGGTCGAAAAAAACATGGTAGAATCATTTGTGAAGGGGCTTCTACCACGATGATCATCCGCCGTAGAAGGCTTTTCAACCACGAAAAATGGACATTGAACCACGAAAATCGTCCGTTCTAGAAAGACATTTTTCTTTTAGTGGGATATGACACGCAGTCAAAATCAAAACATAGACACGACACATAGACGGAATTGCTGACGTGGCTGACTACCAATTTCAACTTATCCGAATTTGGATCCTATGACGATTTTAAATCATCGTAGTGAGCTACAAATAACATTATAGGCTGTATCCGCCAGGTTACAACTATTTGATCTAATGAAACTATGACATTTCTAAGAAAAATCGTCGTAATTTTTTAAGGTTTTGAACCTCCCGAATGGCTTACGACCTTATGGTACAAAATCTTCATAACTCTATGACAATTTTGTCCACGGTCACTATGAGAAGGTCATAGAATAACACATCCCTCGTAGTGATGGCTTTCAACCCTAAATCCCCCCTTGTTGCGCAGAACATGGAACCACTCCATGGATTGAGCCCAAACCCAGCACTTAGCTCCCTCTCGGCATTACAAGCAACTTCTCTAACTAGATATTTCCTAGTTATTTGGAAAAATCTTGAATTTCCATTTTTTGAACCCAAAAATCTGGTGTTTTCCAAATGAAGTGCAAGATTTGGGTGTGCCCAAGGCCTCGAGGCAATTTTCACGCATACTACATCATGATGTATGGCCATTCCTAGGAGGTGGGTATTTATATCGTGGTGTAAGCATATACTATATTTTCCTTGAGTTATGACCCAGTAAAGGCGGTTTCTAACTATACGTACCCTAGACGACACTCTCAATTTTCAGGAAAACATGGTTTGGTGTGCTCCATAGGGTACCTAGGATGGATGCGTGCCTAGGTCCAAGATTTCACCGACCCCTTGCATTGCAGCGATAGCCGGCGGGTTTGGCCTTTTTTGAACAGTACCAAACAAAATAAAAAACAACTCTTGGAGCCCTTGAAGTGACCCACTACCCACAAAAAAATAAGCAAGGCATACTAGGTATTTTGGCACCCAAGGCATCACCCAGATGTCTATCGAGTAGGAGTTAACCTGCACTACCAGGAATCTAGGCTTCTATGAGCCTCCATTTTCATGACATAATCGTCACAGTAGTCCATCTATGATGTTCTTATGACGAAAATGAGATAATCAAAAGTTGGGCATCGCTAATGAACTATAACGATATATTTTGCAAAATTTTCATAACCGTCATGTTATATGACATAGTTGCAAGGAAAAATATCAAACTTAGTATATTGATTGCATCTCGAAAAAACCTTCTCAGAAATGAACTATCATGTTCGAGGTTTTATGCCTTTCGGGCCAAACAACCAATGTTATGTATAAAATTTTGATGATGTGCTCATCTTGTGCATGCATGTGCATCTTGGTATGGCAAACAATGTTTTAGGAGGAAGTTTCCTTTTCGACACACCAAAAAAGAATTTTTCATTTTCCGAGTGCCAAAAACAGAGCGTTTTGTAAAGCAACCACCAAATCAAAGTTACAAAATGGTACCACCCCATTTTTAATACCCTAAGATGATCTACTGAATTTTATAAAAATTTAGAGATAAAAATCAATTCTTTTGGACTTCTTATGAAAAAGATAGAAAATAATTAAGAAAACAGAAAAATAAAAAATAAAAGAAGAAAAAAATATCCTAAATGGACTAGCCGAGCTAGCCCATACCTAAAATACCGCACATAAGCTCAAGTCTGGCCCAAACTAAATCTGTTGTAGCCCGCTTCCCATAAAGGCCTAGTCCAACCGATAGAAAAACAAGCCCATGCCCAACAAATAAATGTTGTTATAGTAGTGGTTTTAGTACTAGGACAAAAAGGATTGATTGGTAGTGGTAAGCGCTGCTAGGAGGGGGTGCAAGGTCGTAGGTTCAAACCCCTCTTCCACCTATGTTTTTGCGGAATTTGTGAGGAATTGATGGGTATGCATGTAAGTTTGATGGGTCTGCACGTTAGTTTAGAGATGGGTCCGGCCTGTCAGCTTCGTGTGTCTATATCTCATTTCAGATATGGACTCATGCGCCAGTTTGGGTCAGACAGTGCCACGTAAGCAGATATTGACACATGAATATGACACGCAGTCAAAACTAAAACATAAACACAGCATATAGACGGAATTGCTGATGTGGCGGACTACCAATTTCAACTTATGCGAATTTGGATGCTATGATGATTTTAAATCAATAGTGATCTAAAAATAACATTATAGGCTACATCTGCAAAGTTATAACTATTTGAGCTAATGAAACTATGACGTTTGTAAGCAAAATCGTCGTAATTTTTTAAGGTTTTGAACCTTCCGAACGGCTTACGACTATCTGGTGAGAAATTGTCATAACTCTATGACAATTTTGTCCATGGTCACTATGAGAAGGTCAAAGAATAACACATTCCTTGTAGTGATGGCTTTCAACCCTAGATCCCCTCTCGCTGTCCAAACATGGAACCACTCCATGGATTAAGACCAAACCCGGCACTTAGCTCCCTCTCGGAATTATAAGCAACTTCTCCAACTCGAGATTTCCTGGTTATTTGAAGAAATCTTGACTTTCTATTTTTTGAACCCGAAAAACCATTTTTTCAAATGAGGTGCAAGATCTGGGAGCACCTAAGGTCCCGAGGCAATTTTCACGCATGGTACATCATGATTTATGGTTATTCCCGCTACTTTCTTTTATAAAAAGTTTTTATGATAGACTTATGATTTTGAAATCTGGTCAAACCCAGTATATACACCATTGACTAGCTTGAAACCTCGCAGAAACTAGCCTAGCACTAATGGCCAATGACATCGATGGATCGTAATCCTAGCACCCAATGGTAGCCGTCAGATCGGGTGTTCTAGAAGCACCCTCGCAGGGGAAGGTTGATTATGCGTCCCAGTGTTAGGCGTCGTTAGATCGGGGATAATGGACAATAAGGATCGTCCTTTGCAAGAGCGATTTGAAAGTATGCTTTTCTACGACCCAATTGGCTCTCGCAAGCACAAGTGGGCCTACGTCCTTGACCTTATCCCCATGACTGTGTGGCCGAAGCTCAAACCCCATTCTTTCCCTGCAACCCAAGTCAGCACTGGCGTCGAATCCTACCTAAAGTTACGGTGCCTCGCCATGGAGAGGACCAGCCTCAGATTCTACGTGGCCGAGATGTACGCCCACTACGACATACTCATGTCACCGTGAGTGAGGCTACCGGCTGGCTACGAGATCAGCTATGCCGAGGTGCTAGTTGTGCCGCTTTTGCACGGCAACACATTGTCGAGGCAGATCAAGGAGCGTCCAGCTCCCAGAGAGGAAGAGGGCAATGGCTTGATACGCGTGACCGAACGTGTATTGGCCAAGGTAGTTCAAGAAGGAGCGGAAGGCAGATATTTGGCTATACGGAGCTGACCATCGGGAGATCCTCCCGGATCTAAGCAAACCCGAAGGAAGGCATCTCTTTTGGGCATTTCTTGGGCGTACGACCTCTAGCATTATTAATGCGGTGTTCCGTGAATAACTCGCGAGGAGGAACGATGCTAGGATCATCGATATCGATTCTAACGTGGAAGAGGTGGATGACGGTGGGGAGGACATCGTGGACAACAAAGACAGTGAAGGAAATATGCCCGAGAGGCAATAATAATGTTGTTATTATCGTATTCTAGTTATATGATATATGTTTATTTTACATGCTATAATTGTGTTCAAAGGAAACGTTAATGCATGTGTGTTTAATAAATAAATAAAGTGTTCCTAATTATGCCTCTCATATCAACTGGCTCATTGATTAACAAGATGATCAAGGTTTCCTGGTCATGGACATTGAATGTTGTTAATAAAGAGATCATATCATTTGCGGAATGATGTGATAAACATTCATCCAAGGTATAGTAATACGATAAAAAATCATTATATTTAAATTTTTATAACATTATTACAAAGTAACTTTAGTCCTAAGACCATGAGATCATGGAAATCACTAAGATATGAAGAGTAGCTTGATAACATCAAAAGTCACACCTTAACAGGGTGACTATAAAGGTGGGTTCAAATACTCCGATAGTGTTATGTAGAGGCTCATGGATCAAGTGCGGGATTTGTCTATCCAAATGACAGAGAGATATACGCTGGGCCCTCTTGATGATATCACATTGATATAGCTTGCAAGAAAGTGATAGGGATCACTAGAATGTTATATAACAAGAATGAGAAAATATAACATGTCGGTAACGAGATCAAACTAGGTATGGGGATACCGATGATCGAATCTAGGACATATAAAATATCACGAGACAAAAGTATTTAGTTATAACGTTAAGGTTCACACGATCACAAGAAGTCATCGTTGAACGTGTGGGAGTCAGTACGGATATCTAGGTCCCGCTACTAATTATTGATCGGAGAGGGGTCTCGATCATGTCTGCATTATTAGCGAACCATAGGGTGACACACTTAAGGGATACCGACACCATTTGGAGCCAATGATATTCCAGAGAAAGAATATCAAAGCGTTGGAAGTATTTCAATGGATAACGGAATTGTTTTGGATGAAATTGCTAAAATTGGTTCTGCATGTGAAATTGAAATGTAGTAAGGGGTTTTATGTGAATGTTTGTTAATTAACGTAATTAACAAAATTCTGAAAAACTAAAAGAGTTTTATTAAATGAGAGATTGCAATAAATTTGGTGGGAAATTTAATGGATTTTGAGTGGGATTTTGAGTGGAGAAAATGGAGGTTTTTTTGTTAGTGGAAGCTCCACTCACATGAATGAAGGAAGAGTTGGGGGCACCTACCTTGGCCACCGGCCATGGAAAGGGTTACCCACCTCCCCCTATAAAAGGCACCCCTCCTCTCACATGTCAGTCACCGTGAGCGAGGCTACCGGCTGCTACGAGATCATCTACGCCGAGGTGCCAGTCGTGCTGCTTTTGCGCGTCAACACATTGTCGAGGCAGATCGAGGAGCGTCATCGCCAGCTACCGGAGCGGAAGAGGGCAATGGCCTGATATGCGTGCACGAACATGTACTAGCCAAGGCAGTTCAAGAAGGAGCGGAAGGCATAGATTTGGCTATGCGGAGCTAACCGTCGGGAGATCTACCAGGATCTGCGCAACCCCAAAGGGATGCAGCTCTTTTCGGCAGTTCCTAAGCGTACGACCTCCGTCATTATCAATGCGGCGTGCGTGAAGAACTTGCAAGGAGGAACGCTGCTGGGATCATCGATATTGATTCTGACGCAGAAGAGGCGGATAACGACACAGAGGACATCATGGATGACGAAGACAGTGAAGGGAATATGACCGAGAGGCAATAATAAAGTTGTTATTATCGTATTCCAATTATGTGATATATGTTTATTTTACATGCTAAAATTGTGTTAAAAGGAAATGTTAATTCATGTGTGTTTAATAAACAAATAAAGTGTTCCTAGTTATGTCTCTCATATAAACTGGCTCATTGATTAACAAGATGATCAAGGTTTCCTAATCATGGACATTGGATGTTGTTAATAACGAGATCACAACATTCGCTGAATGATGTGATAAACATTCATCCAAGGTATAGTAATACGATCAAAAAATCATTATATTTAAATTTCTATAACATCATTACAATGTAACTTTAGTCCTTAGACCATGATATCATGTCAATCACTAAGACAGGAAGAGTAGCTTGATAACAAAAAATGTCACACCTTAACAGGGTGACTATAAAGGTGGGTTCAAATACTCTGATAGTGTTATGTAGAGGCTCATAGATCAGGAGTGGGATTTGTCCATCCAAATGATAGAGAGATATACTCTGGGACCTCTCGGTGATATCACATTGATATAGCTTGCAAGCAAGTGATGGGGATCACTAGAATGTTATATAACAGGAACGAGAAAAGAGTACGTGTTGGTAATGAGATCAAACTAGGTATGGGATACCGATGATCGAAACTCGGACATGTAAAATATCACGAGACAAAAGGATTTAGTTATAGCGTTAAGGTTCACACAATCACAAGAAGTCATCGTTGAATGTGTGGGAGTCAGTACGGATCTTTAGGTCCCGCTACTGATTATTGATCGGAGAGGGGTATCGATCATGTTTGCATTATAGGGTGACACACTTAAGGGATACCGGAGACATTTGGAGGAAATGAGATGCCAGAGAAAGAATATCAAAGCGCTGGAATCATTTCAATGGACACCGGAATTGTTTTGGGTGAAATTGCTGAAATTGGTTCTTCATGTGAAATTGAAATGTAGTAAGGGGTTTTGTGTGAATGTTTTTTAATTAATGTAATTAACAAAATTCTGAATAAATAAAAGAGTTTTATTAAATGAGAGATTGCATTAAATTTGGTGGAAATTTAATGGATTTTGAGTGGGATTTTGAGTGGATAAAATGGAGGATTTTTTTGTGAGTGGGAGCTCCACTCACATGAATGAAGGAAGTGGTGAGGGAACATACCTTGGCCGCCGGCCATGGCAAGGTTTGCCCCTCCCACTATATAAGGCACCCCTCCTTTAACATCTCACTCACACCTTCTCGTGAAGGATCTCTCTCTCCCTCTAGTACTATTTCCCTATGGTCTTGGCTTAGAGAGATACATGTTCCCGGTGGATTTTTCTGGAGCGAGGATTTGCTACTTCCCATCATCAGATTTTTTTTATTTTCTATGTTGCGAACCCAACATACAGGGGGAGCGACATAATCGATTAGGGTCACTTGAGCCTAAATTTAATCTATGTACGGTAGCTTAATGGCCTCTTAGGCTAGAATGGCCAAGTTTTGAGTGTGTTTGCTTTTCCAGTTTCTGAAACTAGTAGAAATTCATAGGCAACTAAAAAACATAGTTCACGGGTTTCTGGAAAATCTTTTAATCCAAAGAAGGCAATTAGGAATTAACATACGGGTTCTCTTAGTACAAACAAGGTGTAACCATGAAAAAACACTTCATTCAAGAATTATGTTTAGGGTTACTTTAAGATAATAACAGCACGAGTTTACATATATAGGACTCGCTGCTGAACTACTACAGGCCCGGCGCCTCATCGCAACTACTTTGATGCCTCCTAGCACATACTCTGGCACAATAGTGGCAGCTCATTAGCCATCGACACTAATGCCGCCATCGGCTATTGGGCCACGACCACCTCCGGATAATCTAGCGGCACCACCGAAGCCATCAACAGCTCTAGGAGGACCCTGTGGATGAAGTTGTCATTGTTGGGGAACCGGTCCCAGTAGTTGGTGAACATTTTGGTGTGGGTGAACACCACCAGCTCACAGCCGTAGTGGTAGACGTGGCCGCAGAGGAGACAGACGTCCCTAAAGTTGGCGAACATGACCGTAAGAGTCCGGTTCGGGTTGTCGAAGAGGACAAACATGCGTCTATCATGGCTGCATCCTTAGACAGTGTCAAGCAAGGCGTGTTCCAGATCCCCAGCGTCCCCCTTGGAGAGAAGGCCCAAATGCGCAGGGCACTATCCTCCTTTGGGTCGCGGTCGGTATCAATGCGCTCCGAGATGGTGGGAGGCAGGTTGAACCTGGACATGGATTCCTCACAGGGTCATAGGGATGAGGTGGGGCTAAGATGTTTGCTGGTAATGGGGGATTGGAGATGGTTTGCATTATTACGATCGTGCGGAAGGAGAGAGAATAAATAGGAAGGTCACGATCAGATATTAAACGTGGTAGATGAGCGGAACGGAGGAGAGAATCAATGCAGTTAAAATAGCCGATGCAAGGATCAGACGTTGCTGACAAAGACAAGGCGAAGCAATGGGACGGTACGCTGTCTCTTCTCCTAGCACTTGATGGCACAATCATAATTTTGGAGTGCGCCAGAGGAGAAGGGACACGTGTGTCGTGTGTTGTTTAAGATGGGAATCCTAGGGAGGTGAGCCTCACCTACTCCATGGAACGGCCATAATTTTGGTTTTTGCATGGGTAAAAATCCATGATTATTGTTTATGGATAATCAAAGCCATAGTTTATAAATTAATGTAATATTTAACGACCTTGAATCTGGTTGACACAACACATCACAGACCCGTTACACACCAGATATAAATAAATTACAAATGAATAGTTCAGTTTCAATGAAATTTCAAGAAACGATGTTATTGTGTCCGCTTCTCTCTGCTCCTCTTATTATTGTTCAAGCCCGCGAAGCATTAAGCAATAGTTGATGACGATTGAAACAAAAATTATCAAAATGCAAAGTAAAACAAGTTTCAAGATTACCTTTCATTTAGAGAATCATACAAAAGTGAAATTGGCAGGGATTTATTATTTCTCCTGTATTTAGCCAAAAGATCCTCAAGAACGTCCTCAATCACCCCAACAACTTCTTCATATTCAAGTTCACCTCCATTATTATCGTTTCCCTTATCCTTCTTCTCCCGCTTACCCTTTTGTTTCTTTTTGCCACCTATCCCCACCGGAGCCTCCATATGTGCATCATCGTTTCCCTCCTCCTCCTCATCACCGTTTTCCTTCACATGCTGCACTTCCTCTTCGTCATCTCAATGCGCTTCCTCTAGGTATGGATGAGAAGCCTCATCTTCTGCCTCCGAGATGTGAACGAGGATGGGGTCAGAATCTTCAAAATCACGCGGAACTGGGTTTTTGCCCAACCCTCCACACTGTTTGCATTTCTGCTTCCTTGCTCCTAGTCTCAAACCCTTTTTAGTGAAGGCTTCGATCCTTTGCTTTCTAGGCCTCTCAGGTGGCCTCCTAAGAACTAGTGGTTCGAGTTTGAACCCTGGATCGACTATATCCCAATAATTTTTATCAGCCATAGGTGGTATGTTTTCTGCATATGTTGTAGCAAACATGTCCATGAAAAAATAATTATGAACGTATTTCTCTTTTTAAGCACCTCTACCTCTGATCTTTAAGATGAAGTGTAGTGCATGGTGGCATGGCAGACCAGTAACATGCCACTTCATGCATAAACAAGTCTTGTTTCCAATGTCTACAATATACCTCCGTTCAGTACCATGCTTGTCTTCTGCATAAACCTCAGCCAATGTACTGGATCTTCTGACCATCCTCGTCTTTATTGTTCTCATTACCCTGTTTCTTGCATTTAGTAACAAAACCACCTTTGGAACTATTTTATGGCCTACAACTTTTCTCGCACAAATTCTTTGCCTAAAATCTATCTTCTCCATTATACACTGTCTTATTGCATCTAACAAAATAACAATTGCAAGTGACTTCATGCTCCTAATTTTACATTGAAACTGTCTGTCAAATTATTGCAAACATAATCCACTTTGTTAACTCACCAAACTTGCTTTTGTCCCATAACTTGATGTGATGTTCTTTGAGGTATTCTTTCAGCTTCGGCACAGTATACATGTTCTGCATGTAAGTAGCATGTGTGCTTGGGGTGTACGTGTATGCTGATCGCCACAAGTTGTCTTCAAAGATCTTTCCTTTGAACTTCTTCATGAAGCTAGTAGCGAGGTGCCGCATGCATTCCCTATGCTCAACCTCAGGAAACACATCATCAACAACATTCTGAAGCCCCTTGCATGCACTAGTGTAGTGGCGGAGCCAAAAAATAAAAGCCTAGGCGAAGCAAAACCTTAAGAAAACAAGCAAGAATCCCAACGACATATTTTGGAAGTAGAAAAGTAGAAAAGGAAACATGATTTCTAAAATGAAGAACAAAAGTCTCAAGTTGATCCCTCAATATTGTGGGATCAGAATTAGAGAAATCCGCACTATAAATTTCAGCAAAATGGCAAAGATTCTCTACATTGAACTTGGAGAAAGAATTCATGGAATAAAGACATGAGAAACAAGAATGTACCTCCTGATCTGTGTCACTAAAATGATGATCCATCTCACACATATTTTATCAATAACCACATAGAAGATTTCATCCCGATAATAATGAAGATTGGTGATGGTCCTTCCCTCTAGCCTCGAGCAACCTCGAACCGGTATTTCATCATCCATATTTGGCACCTGAATACCTTTGGAGTTAAAATTTTTTGGACCTCTCCAAAAATACTATCCCAACCACTATCTCTCATGTTGGCCAACCGAAATTTGACAACATTAACTAATTCTATGTCATGTACAATATTTGTATCTTTTTTGCAAGAGATGTGAAAGCCCATTTGTAATACCAAACAACTTGAACATAAGCTTCAAAATGAGAGCAAACTGAAAGAGCTCCATCTTCTTGATGCAGACCGCTGCACTATTTGGGTTACGCCCATTTCCATCAATAGTGCTAAGTAATTTTATCACACCGGCCCACATTTCATCCAAACAAAGCAATGTTTTGTGATGTGAGCCCCATCTAGTATTTCCAGGTCTAGCAAGACTAGTTTGCCGATTCAAGCCTCTTCCTTTAGATATTTCACCCCTCTCAAGCTTATCCAAAATATTTTTGTGAGTTTCTTCCACCAATACTTCCATATTCTTAGATGACGAACTTTTTGAGTTCACAATTAATGAAACATACTCAAAAAAATTATGAATATATGAGAAAAAAGTAGCGATACCAACAACAACCAACTGTAGATGATGGGCAAAACAATGCACATAGAAGGCATATGGGTTCTTATCTAGAATTTTTCTTTACAAGCCATTAAAATCACCTCTCATTTTTGAAGCTCCATCATATACTTGCCTGCGAAGCCTTGAAATTGGAAGTTTGTAATGATCAAAAAGCATAAGAAGATCTAAATTTAGTGCCTCTAATGTAGTGCCTTTGATGTGGTATAGATAAAGAAATCGTTCCACAACTTTCCCTTCATTGTTCATAAACCTACAAGAATAACAGATAATTATTAGATTAAGGGCGGTTGCAGAGATAATATAAAATAAATAGGTGAAACAAAATGCAATAGCTGACCTCAACATTACATCCATTTGTTCTTTCACTGATATATCACCTGACTCAGCAATAAGTATAGAAAATTGTTTATCACCAAGCTCTCCCATAATCACTTCGATGACTTCTTCTGCACAACACCTTGCAAGATCTTTTTGAATATCACCAAAAGTCATTTGACAATTTCTTCCATCACGATCAAAATCATCTCTTATTTGTTCATTGCCATCTTTCAACATATCGATCATCTCTAGAAAGTTGCCTTTGTTCAAAGAAGTGGATGATTCATTGTGACCACGAAAATACAAACCTTATGCCATGAGATATTTACAACACTCTAGAGAAGAAGATAAACAGATTTTATATAGTTCCTTTGATTCATCTATCACTCTAGCCAATTTAGTTGCCACACTTTTGTTCTAATTTTTAAAAGTATCACAGTAGCGAACACAATTATTGTGACCACTTCCCACACCGCCTATGGTCGGGTAAAGATTTATATGCATGCTTCCAATTCTTAAAACTAGTTTTTGTGAACACTTCATAACCAAAGCATTCATCTCTTCTAGGATACCTAAAGACAAAGCAATATAAGAAAAATGCTGCATCTTTGGAAACACTATATTCACTCCAACTGTACTTTTGAAACCAAGCTTGAGAAAATGCCCTTCCATCTGTGTGAGGAAATTTGACTATTGGTTGGGTAGGTACCTTCAATATGTATGCCCTCCTCACTTCATCTTGAACTTTCGGAGCATATGAAGAAATTTTTCTTCGAAGAGAAGGATCACAAACAATTTCGTATGGATTAAACTCATTCACATGGACAACATTAGCATAGGAATCTGGCTCTATGTTCACATCATTCCCAGAATTTGGGCTTTGCACATCATTCCCCGACCCGGTGTTTGGACTTGCCTCCATAGGAATTCGAACATTATTACCTGACATGCTGGGGCTTGCTGCCGCCGCACTCCCGTGGCTTGGAAATTTAACCAAATACCTCCGCATTTTATGAAATTAAAGATTTGATACAATGATTCAACAACATGAAATATTTAAAGCGATTCTCGGTGCTAAGATTTTAGGTGGAAAGTCCTCCAGTAAATCCACAAAAGAATAAACCTTTTTGCCAATGGTCTATTCGTAGATTAAATTCAGCACTTGAAGACATCACAACTGCCGGCTATGGCAAGTAATCGAGCGAGCACCACCGGTCGCATCCTGCTGAGGGCAAGGAGTCGTCCATCGTCATGTCTATGTGGTATCATCTTTGCCTGTGCGCGTGTCAGCGTCACCGCGTTTTATGCAGCCATCGCCCGTGCGCCTTCGTGAATAGACGAAGGAACGATCGAAATGTCTCTCGCTTTGTTTTCTTCTATGGACAAGTGCGCGTAGAAACCTAACCTTTTTTTGATTTGGGACAAAGAGAATTGGACCAGCTTAAGTTGGACTAGGCAAATAGGAAAGATCATATATATTGGGCATTTGGGCTGGATGTTTTTCCCGGGCAAGCAGCCAACTAATCATGATTTTCATCCTAATCATGCAATCTTTGCACGCCTTTCGGATGAAGCTACGCCTGGGAAGCTGCCTAGGCATGCCGAGCTAAAGCTCCGCCCCTACACCAGTGTTTATCACCAAGCCTTCAGGGTGACCAATTACTGAACATAGTCTCTACATGAAGCATGTTCAGCTTTCATTCGATTCACCCTCAAGAACAACATAAGCTATGAGAAAAAGGCAATTATGCATGTCCACAATACAAAGCGGTAGCAAGTTGTCCCTTGAACTTCCCTGTTAAATAAGTTACGTCTTTTGCCAAGTATAGCCTGCAGCCGTCTAGGAACCCCTTCCAGCATGCCTTCAGGCAGACATAACATCTCCTTAAGCATTTCTTATTTGCCTTCTTATATACTTGACCCCCTTGAGACCTTTTCTCTTTCTTTCACAATCTCGTAATCAATGTCAACAACACTACCAAGTGATGTCTTCTCTACCTTAGCTTTGAAACTATACAACATGTGAAAACTATTGGTCTACTTGCCCTAAATGAAGTCTAGAGCCATCTCCTTCACATCAAAGACTCCGTGGTAAGGAATCAGAACGTTAACGTTTTTGATAAGCTTAGTTCTGAGTTCAGCATGTCCAATGTTACGATCTTTCATCACCCAGTCAAGTACAGCAGTAGCAATCCACTTCGTTGTCGCCAGTCTAATTTTTATCACTTAAAGAAGTATTAGGGCATTTATGTTTCTTCGTGTTTACCTTGATCTTCATTCGATAGGAATAAAAAATAAATCAGAGGACTTATTAGCAGAACAAATATGAGAAAGACTGAAATTAATGTAGCTATTGCAACCTGAAATGGGTGTCCACCCCGCATTTGAGATGCATGCAATCTCCATTTACACACCTTACTTTCCCTACAATGCACCCTAAATCTCTTTTGGCCGCTCTTTTCAATGATAAATTTGAACCCAACTCTTATTTCATAGGTATCAATGGCATATCTGCATTCCTCCATAGTCTCAAAGACAGTGCCCTCATCAATTGTAGGGTTGTCCCTGTCAAAGTTTATCACTGGCCTATCCTTGTCTTCGTCATCGTATCTGCATTCCATTTCTGAATCCTCACATTCCTCTTCCTCATCAGTCTCATAGCCAGGCTCATAGTTCGAATCAGCCAAATGTTCCCTACTCTCCATCCTATCAGGGACAGCAGCCACATTTGGATATGCTTTCTCAACATCATCATCATCATCATCATCTTCTTCTTCTTCTTCTTCAAGCACAAAATCATCTTCACCGCCACACCTTTCGATGTCTTCATGATCACTTGAGAAAGCATCATGCTCACTGATAAGATGGGCGTTTGCAGTAGGTATCGCAAAAAGAGGCTACTATGTTCACGTTCCGCATGGGCCGGTATCATTCATGACTTCTCTTCCCCAGTATATTTGTTAACGATGTGCATAGATATTATCACATTCCTCGGGCCGAGGTGTTTACCCCACATCATGGACAGAGCCACCTCAATCATAACTTCACAGAAAGTCTATGAATTTGTGTCATAGTACCTGCTTACGAATTCATCATGCTGGCCAATCGAAAACTTGCCAAATTGCATGTGCAAGTCACTTAGAGTTATGTACTCTATGTATATTGTCAGCCGATAATCAAATCTACTGGTAACTATGATTCTACCGCTGGACAAGGTTTTAGTGTGACAACCATGCCGAATCTTCAAAAGAAATCCAATTGCGGCAAATGTCCTATAGTCACCAAGATAGATCCTCGCCATCACCATGAGACTAGAAACGCTAATTGGGGAATGCAAAGATGGAATTGCAGTTCTTACCCTTCAGGGAGAACGTACAACACATTTAGTGGGCTCTAGGGCTCGAAAGCTTTGCACCCCATGCCCTCTTCCCCTGTTTTGTGATCCTTCATGATCTCCAGCCTTGAAGGGTCCATCTCCGCACTCTTCGGCCGGGCAAGACCCATCTCTATTTTATTTGGCCATGCAGGGTCCATTTTCGGGCGGGGACCATCGTTGCACGAGAACCCAATGCCCGCCTCATGATTTTCGTTCCCAAACGTGCTTGGGCAGGGACAACGGCAAGTAGAGAGGGCATGGAGGGTAGGGAGGGTAGAGGATGTCGGGAGGACGATAGCCTAGGAGGGGATAAGACTGGTGCATGATGGGACAGAGTGGCAGCAGCAGGACCAGAGCAGTGGAGCGGAGCGATGCTGCGAGCAACAAAATATGGAAAATCGCACAACAATGGGGGGCACTAATCCTCAAACCTAGGATGCGTACCATCAATGGTCAAGGTGGTAGGGCCTGCTGATTAGTAAAAATCCATGTCATCTTCCCCTATTTCTGATGGTGTTGCTACTTCTCGACGATCGTAGTGGCACAGCCATAATTTTGGACAGAACTAAGGACACAGTCGTAAATTTAATTAAAATGGAACCCTAACATGGTACATTGCCTGATCCGGTGGGTAGCCACAACCTCTATTTTTTATATCTTAGCACACTTATGCTAAGAAGGGAAATAAATATTCAGCAGTTAGTCAAACTAGTTTCAACTAAATACTCTCCTAGGAAGCTTAGCTATGGCCCCACCTTAGCAGCCGTCGTTGCCTCGGCTAGGGCCGCCCCACCCGCCGCTGAAGCATGGCTATTTGGCCCCTCTAAGTGTTGGGCCACGCAAAGATAAAACAAAATTTTCCCTCTAACATGGTGATCCCAAGATCTAGCTGAGGTAGAAGGCCACAAGGTTTACCACTAGACGCGCAGTTGCGGATTACTGATGAAGCACGTCAGTCAATGCAGTGCAGTCCTTTGCGATCCGATCATCCTGGTGCTGATCGTACAACACCTCTGTTTGTATCCACATGTGCAAGGAGGAGCGTCGGCGGCGAACTGCTAGATTCGTTAGGGCGGCAGGACTGATGTGGATCTAGGGCTTTTCTTTAGGGTTGGTGTGATCCACTATATATAGGGAGTGAACATGGGCTCTGCTCGCGCGTCCCATTCACTAAAGCCCATATAATGTTAGTCCCTATGAGTCCAACTCACTGACTCAGTCCAAATCAGGCTTGGGTCCAACCCAACCAGATTTCCAGTTTAGATCCAATCCAAACTTGCTCCCGCTCTTAAGTGTGTGACCCCGCAGGCTCATGGCTACTTGGACACGATTAGAGTCCGACTCTAAATTGATCAGTCGACAGCGGCTCCTAGCAGAACGTGCCGACTCCCAAGTACCAAAGAGTCATGACGACTTGCCTTTCCAATGTGACTTGCGTCCGAGTCCCTTTTGCCTCACAATATACCTTGTCAGACTATAGGCGAATAATTGTCATCCCTTAAATAGTCCGACTCTCTTCTCAATCCGAGATAAGTGATTCACCCGACTAACTCTTTGTCGATCGCCTCGGTTAACACTTAACCGTGTCATGCATGGCCATGCTTTCCGAATCATATCTCACGAGAGGGCCCAGAGAATATCTCTCCGAGTGGAGGGGCAAAATACCATCTTGGTTATTCACATCACGCAACTTGATTCTTAGTCGACCCGAACTCTGCCTTTATAACTGCCCAGTTACGGATCAGCGTTTGATAGAACCTAAGTCGGTGATCCTCAACTCGGACTATGCAATAACCTCAGGTGTAAGGATTACATTGATTGAGATATACAAATGACAACTTGTTCGTTGTACCTCAACATGGGTCAATCCGACTCGCTAAACTCTTTAGACGAATCTGTGTAAGTTGGAATAGCATCTCCATGCCCATGACAAGTGGAGCCGAGTCATCAAGCCAACTTTCACATTGGTCTAAGTTGTGTGTCCAACATAACCTCAATGACCAAGGATATTTATTACAAACAACATGAATGTATAGTTCGACAACCGAATCACATATTCAATGATACACATCAGATGTTTATACAAGGACAACTTATTATCTTTATGAATACAATAGGAAATATCATCATACATGATTGCCTCTAGGGCATATTCCCAACAGTCTCCCACTTGCACTAGAGTCAATCTTCCGACATCACATGTCTAAGCATCTAATTCCCATGGCTCTCAGGTGCTCCTCATGCTTTGGCTGGGGTAACGGCTTTGTCAACGGATCCGCAATATTTGCATACGTGTGTACCTTGCATAACTTGATAACACCCTGATCCACGAACTAGCGAATCAGGCGGTACCGCATGAGTATGTGCTTGTTCTTCTGGTGTTGTCTAGGTTCCTTGGCTTGTGCAATAGCACCATTGTTGTCACAATACACGTCTAACAGTTTGGACGAGCCCTGAACCACACCAAGATCCATGAGGAAATTCCTCATCCAAACAACTTCTTTTGCTGCCTCCGAGGCGGCAATATACTCACCTCTGTAGATGCGCATACGCCTCTTGCTTGGAACTCTTCCAGCTCACAGCACCTCCGTTTATAATAAACACGTATCCGGATTGCGAACGAGAATCATCAGAGTCAGTAAGATAACTCGCATCCGTGTAACCATTTACACTAAGTTCATCTTCACCACCATAAACCAAGAACATATCCTTAGTCCTTCTCAAGTACTTTAGGATATTTTTAGCCGCTGTTCAGTGGATTTCTCCAGGATCAGCCTGGTATCTGCTCACAACACTTAGAGCATATGAAACATCCGGCCTAGTACAAATCATGGCATACATGATGGATCCGACTGCAGAAACATACAGAATCGCACTCATCCGACTTCACTCATCAGTTGTCAAAGGACACTGAGTCTTGCTAAGTTTTACACCATGGGACATCGGTAAGAACCCCTTCTTAGACGATTCCATGTTGAAATTCTTCAACACTTTGTCCAAATAAGTACTCTGACTCAATCCAATGAGCCTCCTTGATCTATTTCTATAGATCCGGATTCCGAGAATATATGTTGCCTCACCCAAGTCTTTCATTGAGAAACTCTTTTCCAATGATTCCTTGGTTTCTTGCAACATCTGGACATCATTTCCAATCAATAATATGTCATCCACATATAAGATTAGAAAGTTTACTTTGCTCCCACTAAACTTCTTGTATAAAAAATAATCATGATCACTCTTGATGAAGCCAAACGATTTGACTACCTCATCAAAGCGAATATTCCAACTCTGAGATGCTTGCTTCAACCCGTAAATGGATTTCTGAAGCTTGCACACCTTGTCAGCATTAGCCGGATCGATAAAACCCTCGGGCTGTATCATATACACGTCCTCGGTTAAATTTCCGTTAAGGAAAGCCGTTTTGACATCCATCTGCCATATCTCATAGTCGAAATAGGTTGCTATAGCTAACATGATCCAAACTGATTTAAGCATTGCTACGGGCGAGAAAGTCTCATCGTAATCAACTCCTTGAACTTGTTGGAACCCCTTCGCGACAAGGCGTGCTTTATAGACGGACACATTTCCATTCATATCAGTTTTCTTCTTAAAGACCCATTTGCACTCGACAGGTCTTGCACCGTCTGGCAGATCAACCAAGTTCCAAACTTGATTTTCATCCATGGACTTTAACTCGGATCTCATGGCTCCAAGACATGACTCGGAATCAGATCCCACCATCGCTTCCGAATACTTTGTCGGCTCATCACTGTCTAATAGTAACACATCACGAACACTTCGTAATCTTGCCGATCTTCGTAGTACAGGTGCTTCTGCCGACTCAGCTACCACGATCGGCTCAACCTCCAAGGTTTTTGCCTACTCACTACTAGCCGATTCCTCTCGAATTTCTTCGAGCTGCACCGAGATCCCACTTACTCCCCGACTGAGAAACTCTTTCTCAAGGAAGACGCCGTTCCCAGCGACAAACACTTTTCCCTCTTCTCAATTGTAGAAGTAGTAACCCAAGGTTTCCCTCGGATACCCCACGAAAATACACTTATCCGACTTGGCTGTAAGCTTGTCTGACTGAAGTCGCTTGACAAATGCTTCACAACCCCAAATCTTAAGAAAAGACAAACTCGGCCTTTTGCCTGTCCACATCTCATGCGGTGTCTTCTCTACCGATTTTGATGGTACTCTGTTTAGTGTGAACACCGCTGTTTCTAGACAATAGCCCCAAAATGATAAAGGTAGATCTGTCCGACTCATCATTGATCGTACCATGTCCAACAAGGTCCGATTCCGCCTTTCCGAAACACCATTCCTTTGTGGCATTCCTGGCGGAGTAAGTTGAGGAACTATTCCACAACTTTTCAGATGGTCATCAAACTCATGGCTCATGTACTCGCCTCCTCGGTCTGACCGAAGAAATTTTATTTTCTTGCCGAGTTGATTATGTGCTTCATTCTAGAATTCTTTGAACTTTTCAAAGGCTTCCGACTTATGTTTCATCAAGTAGATATATCCATACCTACTCAAATCATCAGTGAAGGTAATGAAGTACTCATAACCACCCCTGGCTGTCGTGCTCATTGGTCCACATACATCACTATGTACTAGTCCCAACAAGTCGGACGCCCTTTCGCAACTCTTTGCAAAAGGTGTCTTGGTCATTTTGCCGAGTAGGCAAGATTCGCATGTCTTGAACGACTCCAAGTCGAACGAAGTTAGGAGTCCATCATCATGGAGCTTCTTCATGCGTTTCCAACTTATATGACCAAGCCGACAATGCCAAAAGTAAGTCATATTCAGATCATTTGGTTTCAACCTTTTAACATTTATGTTATAAACCGACTCACCATCAAGATTCAAAATAAATAACCCGTCCTGGAGGGGTGCAAAGCCATGAAACATATCATTCAAATACAAAGAACAACCATTATTCTTGATATTCGACTCATAGCCTTGCCTGATCAAACATGAAGCAGAAATAATGTTTCGATTGAGCACTGGAACATAATAACAATTATTCAGTTCCATAATGAATCCGGGAGTTAAATGAAGCTACATCGTGCCGACTTCCAACGCAGCAACTCTTGCTTTGTTGCCGACTCGAATATCAACCTCGCCTCTTGCTACGCTCCTAGTTCTTACCAGTCCCTGCAACAAGTTGCAGATCTGAATAACTGATCCGGTATCATATACCCAAGAACTATTAGGTGCATCAGCAAGATATATGTCTATAACATTGCAAACAAGTGTACCTAAGTCGGAAGTCATACCTCCACTCTTGGATTTGTTGGCCAAATACTTGCTGCAGTTCCTCTTCCAGTGGCCATCTGCCTTGCAATAGAAGAAAGTGGATCCGGCTGAAGGAGATGGCTTAGTCCCTGAGGAAGTGCTTGGGACCGGGTCCTGAGCCTGCTTTCCTCCTTACTTAGCAGCTTAGTCCAAGAACTCTTCTTGAACTTAGCCTTATTCTGCACCATCAACACTTGACTGGCGCCCTTCTTGAGATCCGCCTCTGCCTGCTTGAGCATCCCATGCAATTCAGTGAGCTTCTTATCCATACCATGCATGTGGTAGTTCGAAATGAACTGCCCATATGCACTAGGAAGAGAGTTCAGAATTATATCTGTAGCGAACTCTTCGCTAATGGGGTAGCCAAGCCTCTCTAGAGACTGCATGTAACCAACCATCTTGATCACATGCGGACTCAGTGGATCACCATCCTTAAGCTTGCAACTTAGCAAAGCCTGAGAGACTTGATACCTCTCAGTCTTAGCCCGAGCCTAGAACATACTTTTGAGGCTTTCGATCATATTGTAGGCCTCAACATGTTCGAACTGCTTTTGCAAGTACGGTTCCATGTGAGCAAGCATAAGACAGCTAATATCCGTGGACTCATCCTCAGCCCGATGGTAGGCATTGGTGGCAGCGACAGTCGCATTCTCATTTGGCTCATCTGGAAGTGGGTTATCTAGGACATGGTCCTTCTTTTCTTGTTTGAGAACAATTCTCAGATTTCGATACCAGTTGGTAAAATTAGTGTCATTCAGTTTATCTTTCTCAAGAATGGTTCTTAACGCAAAACCAGATATCTGAGACTGACTGCTACTTGGTGCCATGATCTACAACAGAAAATATGCAAAACACTTAAGACATCTATTCATAAAAGAGCAAGCATATTAAACATTTTAATATTTTATGCTCCCACTAGAACCAACACCCCTCCGATGGTTACTTAGTGATTCAGGATCCTAAATAAGGAAGTCGGCTAGTGAGCTTTAGCATCACCGCTAGCCGCCAAGTGATCTAGGTAGACAACTCCTTGTCAACCGTATCTCATATGACTCATATTAGACGGGTGGCATCACATGCCCTGGCTCCCGTCCGACCTTTCCCCGAGCCCCACAACCGTTGTGATAGACCCGTCTAGCTTACCGAGTGTTTCTGCAGTAAGAGTCCGACTCGAACCAACCTAGTCGGAAATAATTGGTAGCACCTCAATTTTATGAGCCCACTACCAAAAATGTCCGACTTGTGATGGTGCAAACACTGGCGGGAAAACTGACTAGACCTTCTTTGAGGGATTAATTTTTTTACCGACTATCTAATAGAGGTAAAACAGAGACATAACAATAACACAAAATAAAACAATTATAATGTGAAATGGTATGGATCTCTCATGGCGATCTCCATCTCCACAAAGCCTGTAATCCGACTCATGCCAACTCTTGTCACTTGCCATCTTACCCCATGTCGCCGACATGTACATCGCCTTGCATGCCATCCAGATTCTCCAAACAGCTACACTAGCTAAGTAAAATACATTACATAGAGAATCCGACACGCAGGTCGTTTATACAATAAAATGACAGCACCTAGGCTCCAGCCGACTGACACAAACCGTGATTCGCAGATCACGTATGGATTACACACATACATCACATGCACATGAACCATACCATTCACAACTTCCTATAAAAACTAGTTATGCATAGATACAATATCTACCAGCGTTGTGAAACTCGCAACGACATCTAAGGCGCTACGACAGGGCGAAGCCGACGGTTTACCCCGATCCGGACAACGTAGATCTCATCTACGATCCAGACATGGATTCTGACCACTGTTCCGACTCGATCAAACTCTTTGTTCTTTGATCACCGCATCTGGATTTACATGTCACAGTCTACCCCGATGGCGGAAGCCGACCGGTAGGGGTATGTAGTTCCATGACCTTAGCAGTATGATCACGGAAATCAGATCTACCATTCCCCGAGTATAGTTGATCCAATCAACCTCGTACAAAACCGATCTATCTCATAGATCGACCACCAAGACAGCATGTAGATCTCATCTACAGCCTACCGCATATCACATATGCGAGATCTCGAGCCGAAAACCAGAAGCTATCGCTCTGATACCACTGTTGGGCCACGCAGAGATAAAACAAAATTTTCCCTCTAACATGGTGATCCCAATTTCTAGCTGAGGTAGAAGGCCACGAGGTTTACCACTAGACGCGCAGTTGCGGATTACTGATGAAGCGCGTCAGTTGATGCAGTGCAGTCCTTTGCGATCCGATCATCCTGGCGCTGATCGTACAACACCTCTGCTGGTATCCACACGTGCAAGGAGGAGCGCCGGCGGCGAATTGCTAGATTCGTTAAGGCGGCAGGACTACTGTGGATCTAGGGTTTTTCTTCAGGGTTGGTGTGCTCCACTATATATAGGGAGTGAACGTGGGCTCTGATCACGCGGCCCATTCACTAAAGCCCATATAATGTTAGTCCCTGTGAGTCCAACTCACTGACTCAGTCCAAATCAGGCTCGGGTCCAACCCAACAAGATTTCCAGTTCAGATCCAATCCAAACTTGCTCCCGCTCTTAAGTGTGTGACCCCGCAGGCTCATGGCTAGTTGGACACGATTAGAGTCCGACTCTAAATCGATCAATCGGCAGCGGCTCCTAGCAGAACGTGCCGACTCCCAAGTACCAAAGAGTCATGACGACTTGCCTTTCCAATGTGACTTGCGTCCGAGTCCCTTTTGCCTCACGATATACCTTGTCAGACTATAGGCGAATAATTGTCATCCCTTAAATAGTCCGACTCTCTTCTTGATCCGAGATAAGTGATTCACCCGACTAACTCTTAGTAGATCGCCTCGGTTAACACTTAATCGAGTCATGCATGGCCATGCTTTCCGAATCATATCTCACGAGAGGGCCCAGAGAATATCTCTCCGTGTGGAGGGGCAAAATCCCATCTTGGTTATTCACATCACATAACTTGATTCTCAGTCAACCCGAACTCTACCTTTATAACTACCCAGTTATGGATCAGCGTTTGAAAGAACCTAAGTCGGTGATCCTCAACTCGTACTATGCAATAACCTCAGGTCTAAGGATTACATTGATTGAGATATACAAATGATAACTTGTTCGTTGTACCTCAATATGGGTCAATCCGACTCGCTAAACTCTTTAGCCGAATCTCTGTAAGTTGGAATAGAATCTCCATGCCCATGACAAGTGGAACCGAGTCATTAAGACAACTTTCACATTGGTCTAAGTTGTGTGCCCAGCATAACCTCAATGACCAAGGATGTTTAGTACAAACAACATGAATGTATAGTTCCACAACTGAATCACATATTCAATGATACACATCAGATGTTTATACAAGGAAAACATAATATCTTTATGAATACAATGGGAAATATCATCATACATGATTGCCTCTAGGGCATATTCCCAACACTAAGGCAGACCATGTGGTTGTACTACAAGGACGGTCTCCCATTGGCATCAGAGACAGTTGATTTTGCAGAATGTGTTGCATCGGCAGCGATGGTGGCGTTGTCGAGCAAGGCCAAGCAAGCGTCACCGAGAAAGCGTGCAGCGGCATTTTCGTGTGATCTACGTAGGAGAAAGAAGGTAGTTTCCAAAGCATTCATGTGCGCATTCCACCAATGAAACAAACCCTCGAATAGGGCAGCGCCAAGGTCAACCAACTCTCGCCTCCATGCCTCAGCGCGGGTGACCTTACCATAGTGGGGTAATCTAGGCGCACTCCGTTAGCGGCAAGGACGATCCATCCTACGCACCATCGGCGACCACACCATGGCGGCGAGCATCCAGCTACACTCATCTTGTTGGAGTGTTTGACAACTGGAGCCGACGACGGGCAACACCTCACCGCCGGAATTCAGGTTTCGATTCACAGGGACCTATAATCCCTGCCATGAGACGCTGGAGTTCATGTTTGAAGAAATCATTGTGGCGGCATGGCTGTTCATACAGAACCGGGACTGGTTCAAGCGCAACAAACATCCATGAACACTACAGATCTCTTGAAGTTTGGTGGGAAGGAAAAATATTAGTTACGGTTGGTTGATCACTAAACTTACGTCCTCTCAAGGCAATTGACTAGCCAACTTTTATGATGGAGATCTACAGTTTCTTCAGTGTAGAACAGTCAAGTTTTGATTAACTCTGTAGAATTGCTTTTGTAGCGGCAATAGCCCGCTTTTGTGCAGCTATCCCATACTATATTATGGAATTAGTTCTAGAGTAACCAAATACTATCAAGATGTATCTATTTATTCAATTACTACTGGTGGTTGAATTTAGTTAACTGTCATACTTATCCGAGGCAGACAAAATTCAGACATCATTTATGTACTAATCTTGTGTGGTTTATTCATGCACGTTCCATACAAAATCACGCACCAGCTCAAAAAAACATCGGTAAATATTGTTCGAGGTAAACAACTTGGTAAATATTGTTCGAGGCAGACAAATCAGCAGCATTCTTGTCTTTCAGATCGCTCACCACTTGGCAAACAAATCTAGCTACCTGGTACTTGAAGAGGACATGTTACATGGTTATACCCCACGGGTACACAATGTTAGCATACCTGGTCCATCCCAAGGGAAGGCCCACGACAGGATACGCGGCCTATGGAGATTTCGGGTGGCCCAAGCCCATGACGCCTTCGGGTCCTTGGAGAACAAGACTAGAGTAGATAGAATTTCAAAGGGGCAAACCCTAATCTATAACCGACTCGACCTACGCCCGGGACCTTCCTATCTATATAAAGGCTAGGAGGGCACAGCGAGGAGGGCCTCAACTCACCAAATACGCACCCCATGCTAGATTGCATCTGCGCACCCCTGTAACCTTCGGTTGCCCCGTAATCAAGAGTAGACAAGTAGGAGTAGGGTTTTCCCTCCGGGGGCCTAAACCTGGGTAAACCTCGTGTCCCTGTGTTTCTTGTCTGTTAACCGTTCCGCGATCTCCAGCATCCGCATCTTGTCCAAAACCCAAGTCCATAACAATGGGCATTGACGAGTCGAACCCTTGTCAATTGGCGCCGTCTATGGGAACTAGGGGTGCTGATTGTGCGATCGTGACGGTCCCATCCAGAGCGATCTAAAACTCATCGGCGATAGAGATTCATCTCCTCTTTGACACCTTAGAATTCACCGCCCACTCTCCAGCCACCATGAGGGATTTCAAGCTCATAGGCGATGGGCTCGAGATTCTGTTCGGGAGCTTCTTCTTCCAGGTGGGGCAGACCGGCACCCTCCGCCTCCCAGAGCAGGTGCCACCGCCATCCATCAGGCCCGCTTCATGGGTCCCACCCATCGGCTTATTGTGCATGTCGACGCTGACAGATGAGTCATATGACAGCAGCAGCTGCAACTTAGATCTGTACGACCCTCCATCAGACGAAGGAACCTACGGTTCCGGATCCGAAAGCTACGGCAGCAGCGACCCAATCCATGGACATTACTAATGCGCCATGGTCATATAGGGTGAATCGAAACTGCCACCAGGTTCGAGTACCCCCAACCCACCACCCAATCCGACGCCCAACCCGCAGGCTGGGAACGGAGGAAACCCAGCCCAATGAGGGTGACCCTAACGCCTACCAGAAGATTAACCTCAACGAGGACGGATGTCGTCAAGCACGCAAAGCTCTGGCAGGCAACATCATCCTACCTGTGAATGTTTCACAGGATCTGCTGATGGCATACCACCTTTTCCTTATCGGCGAGCATAACCGACAGGTGAAGCTGACGGAGGATCTCGACAAACGCAAGAAGGCGGCTTCGGAGTCTAGCGCGCGGCGAGCTGCGCTCTCCACCGCTGGCGGCTCCAGCTCACATGGCAACAACGCCAACAAGCATCACTCCCGCGTGGATAACATGGACCCCACTGCACGTCGTGAAGCCACAGGGGCCCTCAACACGTCCTTCATGTCAATGGACGTGAATGGCAACATCATGACGAAGACGCCTCAGGCTGCAACCATGGCAGCCACCACGTACCTCGCGTCCCATCCACCTCCGGTGGGGGACCTGAAAAGCGCCATGCACAAGTTCGCGCTAGCCGGTTGTAACATCCTAGGATTTAGCACCTAGAAATAGAGAGGACACAGGTTTGTGCATTGCATTCATGCATAAGAAAATCCGGGGAATTTTCGCGCAAAACTAAAAGAGCTATGGAGGGATCGGGATCTCTCTTGTACTGAAGGAAACTTCAGATCAAGTGCGATTGATTTCTACATGACCTTTGTAGAATTCTTTGTTTCAGGGGAAATTTGTTCAAACATGTATTTGAATTTCAAATATGAAATTCAAATGAATTTATAAAATTTACAAATAAGAATTGGAAATATTTAATAACTTGAAATAAAATGATTACATAAATAATATAACAAGGATTCTTTATTAATATAAATATATATATGCATATAATATTATTTTGCAATAGATAAATAAAAGAATTCTTTATATAATACATTGTCTTTACAATTAGGAAATAAATAAGTAGGAAAAAGAATTATACAATTGAAATAAATAACAACATTCTTTATTACAACAATATATATGACATTGTCCTAACAAAAGAATTGTAAATAAAAAAATGAAATAAGTAAACTTTATTGAATTGAATACAATAATACAATGTTTTTACAACATATAAAACAGAAAATTAAATTACAATGTTTATTACAAAGGAATTCCTAAGCTACTGTTCTCTGATGTCATTCAATAGTTGACATTTTTCTTTCTTCTCTTCATTTCCTAAAAACAAAACAAAAAAACAAATAAAAGAATGATTAGTTGGTTACGTACTTTGCTCTCAGAAGTGAACAGTGAGTTGCACTGTTAAAATTTCATCATTGAGCTAAAATTTTGAAAGGGGCAAGTTTCACCAAAAAAAAGTAGCATCTGTTCATATCAGTATTTTTGCCTCAGTACAACATCATTGGCTAACTAAGAATCCACTTGGCAACATCCAAAAGGATAGATCAACTTAAGATAATACCAATTCAACCAAGCTGATCCACAACAAAATATCTCCCTAGTGAGACAATGAACCTGGGCTGGCAGCACATCAACTAGCAGCTTACTCACTGCATGCACCAGCTGTGCTGTCAAGCAGCCAGGGCATCACAAAAGGTACTAAGGGGAGAGAACAACCGTAGTAGATACACTAGGTTGATCAGAATATCTCCACACATTTTACCTAGTCCAGAACTACCATCAAACCAATAGTTCATCACCAAGAACAACATCCATTCTTGCTCATCACCACAAGATCACCAATCTAGACAAACCATCACACCATAGCTCAGGTTGCTCCCAGGAGCCATCCTAGATCTAGGATAAGGGGAAATCAAGGCCAGATGTACCAAGTCAAGATTAATATCAAGCAGAATGGACATGAATCAATCAAGATCCATCACTAAGGCAAGGCAATAACATCAGTAGATCAAGAGCAGCTGCAACTTATCCACAATCTCACCAAGTCAAGATAATATACTCTGCATATCAGGTTACCAACTCATAATAGTAACAACACATGCTCATTTCATCTTTTAGAGCATATGTGTTAGTGGGGAAAATGGAGAACTCTCAGCATAGAAGTGCTATGCTAGTGTCATCATTGAGTTCGAAAGGATAAAATTATAACATCTGTTTCAATCACCATTAGGGCCTCAACCTTTTCATCATAGGATGGATCTTGTTGCTCACAACAATCATCAAGCGCTAATGAGCCTTGACCATGTTGATTAAATAGCATAGCAACACATCCTACTCACTATGAGTATGCTACTATGTACCCTTAAATTGGGTTCCACAGTATTAAGCTCACAGTAGATCATGCAAACAGGATCTGTCACTATGCACACTCCAAAATGGAGGCCCCATAGTGAAAGTCTGATACACAATGGCTATTACAATGTATCATCACCCAAAATCATCATTGAGATATCTCAGCCAAACAAACCTATCATTGTCCTAGCAGCACACTCTAGGAATCAATGGTATACTTTATTTTACTATCAACAAATACAGTAATCAAATCACCACCATCATCATATATGCACCTGAATCAAGGATCCACACCTTTTGTTAGAGAAGCCAACCAAAAACTAAAAGAGACTAATTCATATCATTTTCTTAGGCATTAACCCTAAGAATCAAGCATATATATATTCAGAATTTCATTCAGTAATGAATTCAAATCATTTTCCTAAAAATAAACATTAGGAATCAGATAGATATGTATTCACTGCTCAACATAATGGAAGCTAGAAGATTATCAACTTAATCATATTTTCCACACAGCCAATCACAAAAGTGACAACCAGGCACAATTGTGCATGCTTGGTTTAGGTGCTAGTTAACAGAGATCATTCAAAGGGGACCTTTACATTATCACATAATCCCTGTCATGTAGACAGAAACAATAATATGGGCAAGCTTTGCTTGTAAAGCTTATTCCCACAAGACAACAAATCATTTTCCTAGGATGGTTACCTGGAATCAACTTTGTAGTCAAATCTGTTGCCACTCATAACAATCAGCCTAATCAGGAGATAACAAATTAAGCCAAGGTATAGTTATAGTAGATTCAAAGCATCAAGCACATAAGCAAGCTTAACATCTTATATTCCAAGTATGAATTCATCAGAATACAACAGAGGCTCATTATATTTAATACAATTAACAACTTATACCACTAGCATCAGGAGCACTCAATCAAGATAAGGGTCACAGACACACAATTGATCACTGAGCAAACCACTGTGAAACATCAAGCATCCAAAACATGTATGAAGAAGAAATCTAATTAAGATTGTACACTAGGATTGAGGGAGGTTGTGCGAAAGGGGAAGTGGTACCTACCTAATGGCGAGTCTAAGCTCGCCGACAAAGTAGCAGTTGTGGTGACGGTAGAGAGGTGAAGCTCAGCATGGCGGCACAGCCACACGAGGTGAGCCATGGCACTACACTGCCTCAGCCCACACCACCAGTAAGTCCCAGCATCCAAACATCCTCTCCATATCACCGGGGTTGCCGAGAACCTCGCCGTCCCACCGTAGTAATGGAAAAATGGGGAATTAGGGTTTGGGGCTAGTGGTGGGCACGTGGAAAGCATTATTCCCAAATCGAATTGGAGGGCTAGGTTCATCTGGGGAAGGCGGAGCTCCGGCAGCCAGCGGAGGCGGCCGCAGCGGCCTGCCTCGCTGGAATCAAGCCGACGGTGGCAGCGCCCAGGAAAGCGAGGAGAAAGGAGAGAGGAGAAGAGGCTTCGAGGGGATAAGGTGAGTGCGGGCTAGGTTAGTTTGACCAATCCAGTACCCCCTCTGCTGGGCCAATTTGGCCCAATGTTGGGTACTAGGCCCATTTCAAAATAAAATAAGAAATAAAATAAAAGAAAAATAAATAAATTACCAAAATAACCTTTAAACATTTCCAACTATAGAAAATTATAGAAAAATCATAAAAATATATTTAATATATTAGTATTATCACAAAAATAATACCCACCTAAGAAAAATATAAATTTACTTATTTAAGTTAATAAAATGCAAATAAAGATTAAACACTATTAAATCTTAAGTGAAATTTCATTAAATAGGGACAAATCCTAAAAATAAATAAAAATAATTTTTGTGTATAAAAATAACTTTACTATTTTATAAAAATACTAACTTAGAGTTTATACAAATAAAATATAAATCAAATATTTAAGACACTTAATTCTTTGAAGAAGTTTATAAAAATAAAGGTAAGACTTAAAAATAAATAAAATTCATTTTTAAGATCTTTAATAAGTTTATTCCACTAGAAAAATACCATGTATATTATTCAAAAACATGTTAAGATAAATAAAACTCATTACTTATTTTAATCAAATGAAATAACCACTTTTTTAATTCTTAAAATTATTTCTTAAGTAAGAAATAATCACATTTTCTTATAAAACACTAAAACCTTTAAAGTTTAATTACTAAGTCTAAATCTATAATCAAAATAAAAAGTAATATAATTATTAACCTTTAAATGTTTTTAAATCTTAAATTCAAATTAAAATCCTTTTAAATAAATATTACATAACACTCATGTGTAAGAGGGTGAATAATATCCATCCCTCAACCACTCTTAAAATGATTCTAAACCCTAACAAAATTTGTAAGATCATCTAATTATGATCCCATTAATAAATTACATATTATTCAATTTATCTTTCACTTAAATTAAAAGGGATCATCCTTAATCATATTTACCAAAACCCTAAAACTAGATGTTATTCTAAAACTCATCATATCTTACAATTCGCTTCTATTTTTATAGTTAAATTTGGTTTAAACAATCATAAACATCTCATTTGAAGTTTATTCATGTTTTAAAGTTAACTTTAGTCAATTATATCGCCAACTAAAATATGATAACTTAACACCATTCATAACCATCACCAACCCTAATGTAAAACCTAATAAACCTTAAGACTAAGTAACCTAACTAAATACTAGTTTCTTAAAATGTTATTATCTTTTCCACTTCACACAAACAAGTCTATATTAGTTTGTTAAGCTCTTAAGAACTCAACTCAAGGACTTTTTATCCCAATCACCAGATAACAATTAATCATAATCACATCATTCTATTAGTATTGGTATATTTTGGTTTGTTAACACTTAAGTTCCTTATCAATGTCATTGCTTATGAAATAAACTTAAAGATAAACCCAATATTAAATAAGATACCTAAGATCAACTTATTCAAAATACTAAGGTTTAACTTTGGGAATTATAAAATTGCATAGCATTATTTATGCATAATGGCATCTTGCTTCTTTAAACATTATTCCTTACCGGACTAATGATGCTGATTTCAAATATTGGATCTTCTATTATCTCGAAGACCGTGAGTGCATAATCTTGTAATAACAAAAGGCAAGTTCACACTTGCTCATGTCCTTTGATTATTTTCTATAAAGTATTTTGTAAATCCAGTGTTGTCATCACCTGCATTTGAAAAATATCAGAAAACACTATTTTCATAATAATATGATTATAGGTTATTTACCATGAGGTAATAATCTACTATGAAAGTTCTGGTGGTAAAGGAAAATATTATCTAGGACTTAACAACCAATGTCTCCAGTGATTCTTGTGCCGTATATTACGCGTTAACCATGAGATTTGGAATGGGACAGAGAAGTCAGCTGGATTGGCTCCCTTTCGCATGCATTGGACACTGTTCTGGGCATTTGTAAGTTGCAGATCGTGGGTATAGCCGTTTTATACGGGGGAAGTCTATCGTGGATCTGGGCTTACAAAAGACAGATATCTAGTGTTAATGGTTGTTGTGTGTATCCAATTAAGGTATAGCCGTTTTATACGGGGAAAAGTCTACCTTGAGTTTGGTCATCCAACAATTGTGGTGCATGCGGGGTCGTGGAGAAGGACAGTGATTGGCTTGGATCTTAGTCTGGGCCTAATACCAAGGAAGTGTGAACGAGCCTATAACTCAGATGTGCAACAAAGCTAAGATCTCTCATGGGTAAAGTAAGGCACCTCTACAGAGTGTAAGAACTGTAACTTGTTACTCCCTATTCCGGAAAGGAGCTGCGAACGCTGCGGGAAAGGAACTCCATGAAAGTTCTGGTAAACCCGTGAAGACTGATGGACATAGCTTTTCAGAATAAAAGAAACCTTTGAAGAAATATTTTCAAAAACCTGCATTGCCTACGACCTATGGTCTGTGGCTGTAGATAGTGCATCAAACTCTCCTCTTTAGTGAACTTGCTGAGTACGCTCGTACTCAACGTATCTTATTAACCCTTGCCAGATCTCGGAGAAACCAATGGCGTTCCCAGAAAATAAGTTACTTGAAGAGTTGAAGATATCTGAGGGAGATCAACGGAGTCGAAGACCTTACCGGAATCTATCAAAGACAAACTGAAGCCTAGAATATAAATAAAACTCCTAGAATCTAGAACCTACTTCTGTAGAACAATACCATAGTAGTACTTTCCAGCCTTACACATATATTAATAGTAGTACTTCTAAAGTAACTCCGAGTGGATCTTTCTGGTTCTTTCTGTATAATATTCCTCTCTGTCCGAGGAAGCTCTCTGGATATTTTGTAATAAGCTATATGTAATATAAAGTGTTGTCTTGGACCCGCGATGTTTCTGTTGTACCACTCTGAGGGATGTAATGTGGATGGAACGGTGTTCCATTGGTGTTATATCAACGACTATAGTGTACTACACCATGCAGTGGTATGCTGGGTTACCGCACCGGTCTTGGACTCGTCGGAGCTGCGCTCCACGAGGAGGCTCCTGCGGAGCCGAAAAAGAAATCTGTGGTCAGATTCAACCGCAGCCCCACACCCTCATCCAACAAGGACGAGCACGATCTAACTCGACGTCACAAGAGCCCAAGGCGTCGCAGCAGCGACTACGACGCTCGAAACGACCTCTCCCAGTGCAAGGTCGACAAGGCACGTGCCAAACGCGCATGTTCAACAGAATCCGACGAGGATGACGATCGAGAGCTGTGTGGAGCCCGATGCTTCGGCAGATCCGTTCGGCGGACGCGGATGCCGAAAAATTTCAAGCTCCCTTCGGACACTCCGAAGTTTGACCACCTCTTGTCCATCAAGCTGCACGGTGGTAACAAAAACACCGTGCTACGATGCCTTTAGCTACAGCTGATAGGTGCATCTCAAATTAGGCTTAGCATCCTGTCCTCCGGCTCCATCCGAAGCTAGGAGGAGCTGGCGTACAGCTTCATCCGCAACTTCAAAGGCACCAGCAAGAGGCCATCCTCGATCGAGGAACTGCACGCTTGCACCCAACGTACCGACGAATCCATTCGCTCATACATCCTATGCTGGTCCAACATCAAGAACTCCGCTACACACATCTCCGGGGAAAGGACAATTAACGCCTTCAAGGATGGTGTCAAACACCCGGACTTCAAGGAAGAACTTGGGTGCGTCAAGCCCAAAATACTCGACCACCTCATGTACATCGCCAACAGGTGGGAAGATGGCGAGGATTCCCTCCACCGAATGCATTTGGATGACGAGGACGATTATGGCCGCAGGCGAGAACGCTGCATCAAGCAAAGATCGCGCGTCTACGACGATCACGATGGAGTCAACATGGTTGCGGCTGGCTACGCCGACCGACGCAACGATGGCAACCATAGCAGCGGATATCGCGGAGGCAACTTCCGCAACGGGGGGTGCCCCACGCAAACATGGCAACGCCGTAGCCGTGACGACGATCCCTCGGCATACGACAAGTTGTCTGGCCCTTGCACCATCCACTTCTACATCGACAAGCAAGATGGCAAAAGAAGGCCAGCCACATGCTAAAGGACTGCCGCCGAGTTCCAGAAGCTAAGTTAGGGTCTCACCCAAATGCGGCACCAAATCGTGAACCCTGGGTTTGGGCCCACACCTGCACCAGGTGATATCGCCCACGGAGCTCCTCCGACTCCAAATGTTGGACCATCGAATCCAGCGATCACACCTGCGTCAAACAACGTCAAATGTGGATACCCTCCGCCAAAAGGGTCCCTGACGATCCAGAAGGGACGCCCTACCAACAGGGTGCAAAATAAGATCACCCGACAAGTCAGCCTGGGCGTGATTGCTCCACCTGCTATCCCTGAGTACCTCAGTGGTTCATAGTCTTGCATCATGTTCGATCATTCGGATCACCCCCGCCAGATCCCTCGCCTAGGCCATGCTTCCCTAGTGCTCAAGGCGCATATCAGAGGATTCGAGATGAGCCTCATCTTCATGGACGGCGGCAGCGACATCAACCTGATGTTCGCCAGCACCCTCGCAGCGATGCGGATCCCGCTGTGCAGCCTGGAACAATCTGACATAATGTTCCACGGCATAGTCCCAAGAAAGTGCATATATCCCCTAGGAAAGATATGGCTCGATGTCATCTTCGTCCATCCCAAAAACTTCTGGCACGAGTGGCTGGAGTTCGAAGTGGTGGACTGGCCATCACAGTACCACGCCAACCTCGGGCGCGTGGCATTCGCAAGATTCCTGGAAGTACCGCACTACGCGTACCTGCTGGTCAAGATGCCAGGGCCCACAGGCGTAACCATCATCCAGGGAAGCTTCACCCGATCCGACCACTGCGATAGAGATTTCAACAGAATCTCCCAGTCGCTCGGCATGCAGGAGGAGCTCACGAGGCTCCGAGAGATGACAGACAACGGGGCACCCCTAGTCTCTAGGCAAAACGCACCCGACATGTCATTCGACTCCACAGTCAACACAAAAAAGGTGCATGTCCACCCAACGGATGCCTCCAAGACAGCGATGATCGACTACGACCTCAGCCCCACATAGGAAAGAGTGCTCGTCGAATTCCTCCGTGAGCGCTGGGAAATCTTTGCCTGGTATCCTGCGGACATGCCAGGAGTTCCTACGGAATTCGTCGAGCACGCACTCAATGTGTTCCCTGACACAAGGCCAGTCAAGCATTCGATCTGACGACTATCCGAACCAAGAGACGAAGCAGTTGGAATTAAAGTCAATAGACTACTCGATGCCAACTTCATCTGAGAAATCAAGGAGAGCGAGTGGCTGGCCAATACTGTGCTGGTCCCCAAGAAGGACACGGACATCCTACGGATGTGCGTAGACTTTACGTCACTCAACAAGCACTATCCCAAGGACCACTTCCCTCTACCTCGGATCGATCAGATCATCGATTCGACCGCAGGATGCGAGAAACTCTCCTTCCTCGACCCCTACGTAGGCTACAATCAGATTTGGCTGAAGGTCGAAGATCACGAGAAAACGACGTTCATCACGCCATTCGGAGTGTTTTGTTACAACACCATGCCTTTCGGGCTGAAGAACGCATGCGCCACATACTAGAGGTGCATGCAAGCGTGTCTAAAAAACCAGATCGGTCGGAACATCCAAGTCTATGTCGACGACATAGTCATCAAGACCAGGGAGGCCAAGACACTGATTGACCATCTCCACGAGACGTTCGATAACCTTGATCACTACAAGATCAAGTTGAACCGAGAAAAGTGCGCCTTCGGCGTCCCATCTGGCCAACTACTCGGCTACTTCATCTCCCAACGAGGGATTGAGGCAAATCCAAAGAAAATCCGGGCCATACTGTCAATGGATAAGCCGAAGAACCTCAAAGGTGTCCAGCAACTAGTTGGGCGCATCGCGGCGCTGAGCAGGTTTTCTCAGCCGCATGGGTGAGAAGGCCTTTTCCTTTTACCAGCTGCTGCGCAAGGCAGACAAGTTTGAGTGGACACCCGAAGCAGATGATGCATTCGAAGCAATCAAGAGGCTACTCTCCACCTTGCCTGTCCTGGTCACGCCAAAGGAACAAGAGCCTATACTGCTATACATCGCAGCTACGCACCATGTGGTAAGCACCGTACTCGTGGTCGAACGACCCGAAGATGGAAAGACCCATGGGGTCCAACGCCCAATATACTACCTCAGCGAGGTACTGACACCAACAAATCAGAGGTACCCTCACTACTAGAAACTCGCCTACGGTGTGTTCATGACGGCTCGTCGGCCGAGCCACTACTTCCAGGAGCATCAGATAATGGTCGTCAACGAGGCGCCACTGTCCAACATCCTGAACACCGAAGCCACGGGACACGTAGTCCTGTGGGGCATCGAGCTATCTCCTCTAGACATAGTCTATGAGCGGCGCAAGGCCAACAAATCTCAGGTCCTCCCTGACTTCCTCATCCACTAGATGGAACTCCAGCTGCCGGACACTCCGGACATGACGCAATCATCGACGATGCACTTTGAAGGCTCCAAATGAGAGGCTAGAGCAGGAGCTGGCGTCATACTGACGTCCCCTCTAGACGACAAGATGAAATACGTCCTTCGAATGAAATTTTTCGCCTCCAACAATGAGGCCGAATATGAGTCTCTCATCCACGGAATGAGGATGGCCAAGATCTACGGCGCAACGCGCCTAATCATCTACGGTGACTTGAACCTTGTCGTCCAGCAGACGATGAACGAGTGCGACGCTCACAATGCTAACATAATCGTGTACCGCACGCTCTACAACTCACTCGAAGGTGACTTCGACGGCTACGAGCTTTGGCACATTGGATAGGAAAGCAACCAGGAAGCTGATAGGCTCGCCAACATCGGCTCCACATGTGCACGGGTGCCACCAGGTGTGTTCCTCGAACAAATCTGCGTACCCTCTATCAAAATGAAATTCCCCAAGGGATCACCCAAAGAGGCAGAGCACTCGGGGGCTGCGCCACCCGAAGGACATGAAGGACCCGAAAAGGTTGACACCGAGGCCAAACTCATCAGCTTGATGCAGGTCATGGAGATTGAAGAGACGTGGACGCAGCCGTACCTTTGGTACCTGCTAAACAAGGAACTTCCCGACGACCCGATAGATGCCCGGCACATATCTCGCCGGTCCAAAGCGTTCACCCTCCACAATGGTGAGCTGTACAAGCGCAGTATTTCAGATGCACTCCAAAGGTGCGTCACCATCGGTGATGGCAAAACCATCCTCCAAGACATCCACGAGGGCATCTGCGGTCATCATGCAGGCAGTCGCGTCCTCGTCGCCAAAGCTTTATGAGCTGGATTCTACTGGCCAACGGCCATGAACGACACCAAGGACATCGTCCGAAGGTGCAACGCCTATGAGAGGTATGCAGACAAGACGCACGCACCAGGATCGGAGCTTAGGACCATACCACTGGCCTAGCCCTTCGCCCAATGGGGCCTCAACATGATTGGCAAACTGCCAAATCTTCGAAAGGAGGCTACGTCTACCTCCTGGTCGCAGTCGACAAGTTCTCCAAGTGGATCGAGTCCATAGTCTACAGGTTCGGCAAAACTGTCGTCAAGTTCTTCGAGTCCATAGTCTACAGGTTCGGTGTGCCACACAGCATCATCACGGACAACGGTTCGAAATTCATCTCAAAGGAGTTCCAAGACTTCTGCGAGGGCCTTGGCATAAACATATCATATGCCTCCGTGACGCACCCACAGACCAACGTGCAGGTCAAAAAGGCCAACGGCCTCATAGGCGGCGGCATCAAGAAACGCCTTCTCAGCCCACTACCTGCCGAAGTACACCACAAGGCCCCAAAAGAGCTACCCTCCATCCTCGGGAGTCTACGTACAACTCCGAACAGCGCAACTGGCTTCACACCCTTCTTCATGGTGCACGGAGCCGAAGCCGTACTACTTGCCGAAATACACCACAATGCCCCATGGGTCGTCGCCTACATCGAAGCCGAGTCAACAACCGCACTCTAAGATGCCATTGACACACTCGACGAGGCACGCGACATTGCCACAGCTCGCTCAGTGGTCTACCAGCAGAGCCTCCGCAACTACCACAGCTGTCGGCTGCACCCAAGGTCCTTCGTCGAAGGAGACCTCGTCCTGCAACTCAAGCAAGAGCGACCGAAGAAGATTGAGTCACCCTGGGAAGGACCCTACATCGTCACAGAAGTCATCCCAGGCGGCGCCTACTGCCTCATGGACATCGCATCAGGAGTCGAATACTCCAACCCCTAGAACGTCGCATGTTTGCAACGCTTCTACCCCTAGCTACCTCTTTACTTTCAATAAGGCTACTTAGCCAAGGCTACCCAGCCGAACAATGTACCTCTTCAATTACGCTATGAAAAAAAGCTAAGTCTCTTGGCCAAAAATTCTCTTTCTTCGCATTACTTTTCGCCATAATACGCTCGGGGGGTACGCCTCACCTCACAACTCCGTCGACTTAGAACAATGCATACACCCTGAGTAGCTTACCACGTCAGGCTAATGAAAGGACATGCACATAACAAAGCACAACGTGCCAATACAAATAAACTTTACAAAGGGCACAGCAAGTCCACTCGAATACATACAAATTTTACATTAAAATTGTTTTCTCTACATGACCTACCTATTCTGGAGTATCACACTCGCCCATTGCTCGAACAGATCAACGATCCCTTCGGCATACTGCCTCACAGCCGCATAATGCGGGCGCATGTCCCAAAGACTACCATCCGGCCGAAGGGGTGGCCTAGTCGCCACCGCCGCAAGATCGACATCACGGCAATGCAGCCGAACAAGTGAAAGAGCGGACTTCGCCCCAGCAACTAGCTGACGCCGCACCAACTCCTTGATGTGGCCCTCGTCCTGAAACTTCATTAGCAGACCCCAAAGGTTGGAAGGTGCCTCATCCAGGGGAAACATGACGGCCCAAGTGGACGCCAGGGAAATCCTCGCCTGCCTCAGCACCCGAGAAGCCTGATGCATGCAATCTTGCACCGTCGCAAGGACGATGGCCCGATCACGGTCCATCCAGAAGAAGCCGCCAACCTCTAAGTCCTGTTGGGTCAGGAAATTCATCCGAACTGCAACGCGCTCCTTCTCTTCCTTCAGAACGACATTGACGCATGCATCAAACACAACAATAAAGATGACATGCAAGAAAGGTGTAGCCGAAAATAACAACAGTTCGCGATGACTCACATTGCAGTTTCTCGCTCATCTGGCGCAACTCCCCCATCAAAAATTCCTCCCTGGCAGTGGCTCGTTCAGCTTTCGACTTCCACACGTCTACATGGCCTCGAATGCTAAGGATATCCTTCTCCGGGCTGCGGACGCGGTTGCGAAGAAAAACAAGCTGCGACGCATCATCCAGAGATGGTTGCGGTTCAGGGACAGCCGAAGTATCAACGGGAGTCTCACCCAAAGGACCCTAAAGGCAAACAAATAAGGACATGAACATCACAAACACTTCTGGCGATAGCTCAAAACATAACTTATATTCATCAAAGGCCACCTCGTGGCATAAGAACAAAAGGTTACATTACAAAAAGAAAAGGATAAACTATCCTAGCTAAAGCACTTGGGCTTAGGCATCCACATACGGAGTGGCCTCAAAGCCAGATTGCCTGCACTTGACCTCCTCCTACTGCTTTGCCGCATACTTTGACAACAGGTCAATGAGTTTTGGTCCGTAACTCTTACATTGAGAGGCGAAGAGGGAGAACTCTACCTCTGAGCCATCCGCAGCCGTCGGCATCTGGGAGGTAATGTGAGGCAGATCCAGCTCGGCTCCGGATGTCATGGCCATGGCCAATCCCAAGGAGGCGCCGATTCCCTTCTGCTTGAGCTTGTAGGCTGCTGGAGCGTCCTCCGACAGAGCATCCGCCAGAGCGTCGACATCCTCAAGAGCAGCACCCTTGGGAAGTACCTCCCTATAGAAGCATCGGAGCACGTCCTTGGCCTTCGCTAGGGAGCCACAGCAGTACCGCAACGATCTTTAACTGCTGTGGTGGCATCATCCAGAGCATCTCCATGCTCTAGCACACCACGACCAAACGCGATGTCGCACGCATCTAAGACAAAGAAGAAAAGACCCAAAATAAGTTGAAGACAAGAAACAGCCGAAAAATAGAAGAACAAAGCAAGTAACGGAAACTTACCGGTGAAAGCTTTGGCCGCAGCCATGAGCCTATTGGCCACCTCCTTCTCGCGGGCAGCCGCCGCAGAAGCGATCTGCGCGTCGCAATCTGCATCCTCCTTCCGCAGGCACTCCTAGGCCTCAGCAGCATCGGCTACCTCCTTCTGCAGGCTCTCCTTCACCTCCGCAGCTTCCACAGCTTTCTTCTCCGCTCGACCAAGGCTCTTTTCGAGAGCGTCCAGCCGACGAAGAGAGGCATTATTTTCATCTGCAAACACCAAGAAGCATATGAGCAACACAAACATTGATCATGTGATAGAAAAACTAAAAAAGAATGCGAAACGTGTGTACCTCGAAGCTGTTGCATGCTGGCCTCCAGCGCCAGATGCTGCTAGATAAGAAGGTTAGCGCTATGAACGAAGGGCTGCAAGAAGAAACAGAAGCAACCAATCACGAAAGCATCAGGAAGGGCTCGGGGGCTATGCCCCACAAGGGAAAAAATTGACCAACAAGTCATCCAAAAAGGGCTCGAGGGCTCCCCGTATAGGATGAAGGTGCAAACTACTTACGTGCTCAGGCGAGAACTCCGAAGTTCCGCGTGCGGTCTTCTGAGTCACAACTACTCGAGCCTATCGCTTGGAGAGGTTCGATTCATCGTACTTAGAGTTGGCCACCACCTGAGAGGGAGGAGCCGTCGGCTTCGACTCCCCTACGGCCTCTTGAGTGCCCTCACTAATAGAACCCTCAGAGGAGTGGCTACAAGGAAAATACTGATCAAGACAATAAGCCACATTACACACACAAGAGATCGAACAAAGCACAAACGGATCAAATTACGAGTCAATGTCTGACAATTCGAAGACAGGCGCTGCCTTCTCCTTCTCCTTCTTCTTCTTCTTCTTCTTCTTCTTCTTGGTCGGCGGCTGCAGCGCCATCGCCCGTAGCGGCACGGATGGGAAAGGTGCAGAAGAAGCACCTTCATCCTTACCATGCTGCTCCAAGAAGGAAGGACCCCGAGGAGTCGGCGGAGTCGACGCATCCGAAGAATCGCTCCGGGAGCGCTTTCGGGTATATCCCTCGCTCGGCTCGGGGGCTTCTTGGGTTGGAGACTGCGCCGGAGGAAGTTCAGACTCAGAATCCACAACCTCATCGTCCGGCGGAATCGGAAATTTCTTAGGTAGCGGAGGCATCATTCCAGCTACCTTGAGCTCATGTACACCAAAGAAGACAAAGATCATGATTAGCAACAATATTCATAAGCAAACAACACTCGAGAAAAGGCGCAACACGCATGACGCAATTCTACACCTGAGGAACTGCATTCGAAGAACTAAAGGGGGCGGTCAAGGACTTCTCCGGGAGGTCCTCATTGGCCTTGAACTTCAGAAGCGGCCAAAGATCTCTATCGAGGTCGCCCCTGGACAACTCCTCGTCTGAGACCCTCGTCGGGTCGTTGCGGCCAGTGTAAAGAAACATCGGATGCACCCTCGCATTGACCTCTTTCTCAGCAACCATCTGGAGCGCCTCCACCCGACGGTAGAGCTCCTCCACCTTCGCTACCTCGCCCTCCAAAAGGTGATTCTTCTAGGATCTCATCAGAATGATTTCCTGGGAGGAGTCGAAGGGAGCGAGGCCAAAATCTTGTCCGTCCATCGTGGAGTCGCGGATATAAAACCACTTCTTCCGGCAGTATTGGACGGACTCGCACATGGAAAAGGAAAAGAAAAGAACGGAAGATCGGATGGAGATGATGCATCCACCAAGCGGATATACCCCGCCGATGCCAGGCTGCCTCTTCACGGAATAGAGCTTCCGGAAGAGGCCAAAGTGCGGCTCGAAACCAAGCCAACACTTGCAGAAAGTGATAAAACAGGCGATATGAAGGAGCAAATTGGGAGAGAGATGGTGAAGTTGGATGCCGTAAAAGAAAAGGAGTCCACGAATAAAATCGTTTACAGGGAGTGAAAGACCACGAAGAACAAAGGCAACGAACATCACCCGAAACCCAACGGGTGGACGGGGGATTACCTCATCACCAGGAAGCTTCACATCCTCCTTGTTCCGCGAGATCAGCCCCGCGTCGCGTAGCTTGTGCAGGTCAGTGTCACGTGCCTCTGTGCGCCTCCACCTACCATCGGTGATGCGAGGAGCAGCGGCAACCTGCTGTCGCCGGCGGCAGTGCTCGATCCAGCTCCAGCAGTGCCCTTCCTTGATTTGCCCATTGCGCGGCGGTGAGTGTGGCGATGAGCGCGGAGAAATGAAGAAGGAAACGAACGAAGAATGTCTAGTGCGCGCAAGAGAGGCAGTGCTCGAGAAAATAGAGGCAATGGAGAAAGAAAATGGCAAGGGGTAAAACAGAATCACTGTTTTCCCACGGTTATAAAAGACAAGGACGACGAACAAGAACCATTCATCCAGAAGCCCTAGCGCTCAAGACAGAGCCAACCGTACACGTGTCAGCACATCAACGATTCGTCGCTAGCACGTTGTCCACTATGCAGGAAACCGAGAAGACGCCGTAATTCTCGCCACGTCTCGCATGACTAATCAACTCCAAGTCAGGAAGTGGGACCCACGTTCGTCATGTCACATCATCTCTGGCGCCGCAGACGGTTGAGATCACCGATCGTCAGCACTGACGTCATCAAAACCAATATAGCAACGACTGGAAATCTTTGTCTGATACATCAAGTACTTATTCGAATCTACGATTTGAACAACTACTCGGGGGCTACTCCTATCAAGAGCACTGGACGCGCACCTGAGATATGATTAAGGTACTGCACCTCTCAACTATCTTCGAGTCCCACGTCAGGTCTACGACTCCACTAAGGACTCGGGGGCTACTCCCATAGGGAGGATTGTCTAAGCATCCGAAAAAATTGTGTCCTTCGGACCTAAAGCTAAACATAACTGAACTAAAGTCTCTGCTCGAGTCTACGACTCGAACAAACACTCGGGGGCTACTCCCATAAAGAGCACTGGCCGCACACCGTATGATTTCTTCGGCTGTGATCCTTCGGATCAAATACGACAATTTTTTTGGAAACTTTTCCCAAACCAACACTAAGTAAGAAGCAATCTCCTTGGCCACCTGAAACACTTCCGTGGTGACAAAATTTCGGATGATGCATCTGTGACGCAAGGATAAGACCTACATATACCATCTGATGGCCTGGTAACACGCCTGACTACGCTCTGCCAGTAAAAACCGTGTCAACATGCCCGATGAAAAATCCTAACGGACGCGTTGGGTACATCACTTGAAAAATCACTTGGATTCAACTCCTATAAGACCTCAACATCTTGAGTCGAATTACATCAGCATTTGTTCAAGATTCGAGTCTGGGGACTCGGGTCTGAAGAAGATCGTGTTGTTTTGTCCTATGGAAGTTAACTGGCCCTGATCCGTCAGGAGAGTCAGGCACATGCATCAACAATCCCTACGAACTAAATTATTTTCTCTTCCAAACAGGTCCAGCTGCACCCGAAAGAATGAAAGATTCCTCAGCTGAATCTATGATTTGACTGAACACTTGGGGGCTACTGACATGGTTATACCCCACGGGTACACAACGTTAGCATACCTGGTCCAGCCCAAGCGAAGGTCCACGACAGGATACGCGGCCTGTGAAGATTTCGGGTGGCCCAAGCCCATGACGACTTCAGATCCTTGGAGAACAAGACTAGAGTAGATAGAATTTCAAAGGGGAAAACCCTAATCTGTAACCGACTCAACCAACGCCTGGGACCTGCCTATCTATATAAAGGCTAGGAGGGCATGGCGAGGAGGGCCTCAACTCACCTCATATGCACGTCACGCCAAATTGCATCTGCGCACCCTTGTAGCCTTCGGTTCCGCCATAATCAATATTAGACAAGCAGGAGTAGGGTTTTCCCTCCGGGGCCTGAACCTGGGTAAACCTCGTGTCCCCGTGTTGCTTGTCTGTTAACCGTTCTGCGATCTCCAGCATCCCCATCTTCTCCAACACCCAAGTCCATAACAATGGGCATTGACAAGTCGAACCCTCGTCAACATGATCTATATTTTCTCGGCAACACTGACATTGATCATTGCCGGTCCACCCTATTTTCAAGAGATTATCCTTGGTTATTCACACAAATTATAAAAGCACGGTGTTCACTCAAATTCATTAGCCACACATACTACAAATTTATTAGCCACACAAACTACGGATTCATTAGCCACACATTACAAATTCAGTAGCCACACATAGTATAGCAGTTCAAACATTACATAAGCTAGCTCTAGGAGAACTATGTGCTTGATGACCCACAAGTATAGGGGGTGTATCTAGTACTTTCGATAAATAGGAGTGTCGATCCCAACGAGGAGCAGAAGGTGCTAAACAGTGGTATGGAGCACGAAATCCCTGTGAATACTTAGCAAACGGATTTTTAGTGGTTTTCTAACAAGGCAACAAAACAAAGAGCAAGTCATAGAACTAACGAACAAATGGAGCATGTGTCCCAATCCTTTCTTAGCAAAGGACAAGACGGTGGAAATACTTATAAGGATCAAACGTTCTCGAGGACACACGGGAATTCTGTCAAGTGCTTTCGCTTCAAATAGCTGAGTACTCTTCTTTGGTGTTTGTAAGTGTTGTGTGGGTGAACCTGTGCTAACATACCGCCCTTCCTAGGACTAATACATACTTGTGATTAAACCCCCTACAAACATCTGTAACTACAGGAAAGTATTTAAGATATACATCTAACCATAGCCTTAAACTCTGAGATCCTACACTCCCTTGTGCAAAGGTGTCCTAACGGGGGTTCAGGTTTCTGTCACTCTGGCAACCCCACAATTAGTAGCCAAATAAACAATGCATTCCCCTAGGCCCATAAATGGTGAAGTATCATGTAGTCGACGTTCACCTGACACCACTAGAAGAATAGCACCACAACTTAAATACTAAACCATTGAATAATAACTCGTCACAGATTCACTACTAACAACATGACTTCTCCCATGTCCTCAAGAAATAAACGAACTACTAACAAGACATCATATGGACCAAGATCAGAGGTGATATGATAATGGATAAAAATCTGAACATAAACAATAATCCAATGGTTCCACTCACAAGCATCAACTACAATAGTAATCAACACTGGTAAATTTTCCCCCAATGAACTAAGCAATATCCAACACAATTTTTACAGCGGGACGAAGTGGTGATGATGGTGCTGGTGGAGATGATGGTGTGGATGATGATGATCCCGATGAATCCTAGCTTGATGACGGTGTTGATGGAGACGGTCTCCCCTCTTCGGGAAGGAATTCCCCCTGCAGAAATCTATTTGCCGGAGAGATCTTTCTCTCTCGGTGTTTTCCGCCCCCAGAGGCGGCAGAAATATATCTGTGGTTGACCCCCTCAGGGTTAGGGTTCCGTAGGAAAGATATATGCGAAGGGGGAGAGTCGGAGGCCGGGCAGGTGGGCCACACCTGCCCTAGGCGCGGCCTCAGGTGGGCCCACGCCTAGGGGGTGTGGGCCCCCTGCGGCCCCCCTTCGCTCCTCCTTCTGGCTTCCTTCGTCCTCAGGTAAAATAATATGTTTCCATATTTTTCTGGTATTTTTCTGATCTTCATGAAATTGCACAGAAATGCCTTCTTTTCCATCAGAATCCAGAATCCAATAGTCCATCCTCCAGGAAAAATCCAACATGCATAAACAGATGAAAATCCATAAGTAATACCTCATAATAAGACAAATATCAATGAATAGAGGTAAATTATGATATAGAATGTGATGCAAATTGGGCGTATCAACTCCCCCAAGCCTAGACTTCGCTTGTCCCCAAGCGAATACTGAGCTCAGTAAACATGTCCATGGGTTTATCGAGTGAAGTGTCGATAAAATAATATGAACAAGAAGCATCACACTTACCATTGCACAACTCATAGAAGAAAGAAACTCACCATTATATAACTTAGCTTGCAACCAAGTACAACAGTCACAAATAGAGATGCATAAAGATAAATCATAATTGGAATTGGCAAACTTGTTCTTGGTTAGAGAACACCTGACAAACAGTTTCACAAAAGCTTTTTGTAGAAGTTTCAAAACAGGAGCACTCTTTTCTCAAAAAAAAATTCACAAGTGAAGGCTTTCAAAGTAATACTCAATAGATAAGAGTTTTGTGCAAACAAGGAAGATAAAGAACATGATTGAATAAATCACCATATGAATGCTTGAAACACAACAACTCAAAAGCTTGCTAGAAATAGAGAGGAAGTAGGTTTACTGACTCAAACTGGTAGTGGGTGAAAGGTCCCTTCTTAGATGGTAGCAGGGATTAAAAGTCATAAAGAGCTTCCAAAAGATTATGGTACTTACTAGCTTTGAACCATCATTGCCCCTATCATAAGAATCTTGAGATGATTAAGGTTAAAGTGAACAAAGATGGAGTATATGCTTGACGAAATATAAGTTGGAAATCTCATGTCCCTTGAATATGAGGGCCACTCCTCATGCATACTCAACTTTGGGTCCAGGTAAGTTCTTGTCGTTGTAAGTATTTGCATATCATTGAGAACCGCCAACGGGGTACCCCTTTCACATGGTACAGGAGCTTTCCCATAACCAAAATGACAAGGCAAGCAGACAATGAGCATCCCAGCGTTCTTTTTATTTACTATGTGTATAGATTTTTATTCGGGATGCTTCACAGATGACTCACTATGGTGATGCTGCAAGTTTCCACCATGATTAAGAATGGCTTAGGCTAGCGGCCCAGGCGTTTCTCTAACACAGAATACAAACTCCATGGACTTACAAGTTCCCTCTTTATTTCACACTGTTGACATCCATAGACAAAAGAGCACGATATCAACTATGTATAGAGTACAAGTGCAATGTTGAAAACGTTCCCCGTGACAGCACGGTTCTGCTAATCCCAACATATAGATGCAATCATATACAACTTTGATGTCCACAACGGTTCAAGTCTATTAGGGGCAAGTAAATAAAGTGTGCCATCAAGTTCGTGAGAGCTTTACTAACTAGTTTTCACATAACAAAATACTTTTTAATTTGAAAGATAGGTGAAGCTTGAGAATTTGCTAGGAATAGCAAAAGCTACTAGGTAGATATGGTGGACACTAGTGGCAAAAGTTTTGGGTTAAAAGGATTTTGGAAGCATGAGAAGTATGCCTTCTCAAAAACAGGTTTTTGGCTAGCAAGGCTAGGTAGCAAGCAAGATAGTTGAAAGAAACAAGCAAACATACAAGTAATAAAGCCAAACATGCAATCTTCCTTGAAGACACAAAAGAATCTTAAATAAAGAATACTAAGCTTATGATCCAACAAGAAATAAAACAATGATACCAAATATCTGTAAGCTATTTCTTTCTGTCTTTTTCAAATTAATGCCACTGACCAGAACTCGGTTTGCCAAAACCAATTTTGATCAACTTGATGATCCCAAAGTGGTGTTAATACTGAACAACAAGATCCATCATATAATAGAGATTGCAAACTAAAAATAAGAAGTGCAAAAAGTAAAAGATGAGACTTCTCATTAATATTCCAATAAAGGCACTCACACCAAGGGATAGATAGATAATCAATTAAAGGAGAGATACTTCCAAATGCAAACCAACTATAAGATAACCTCTCTACCACAGATATGAATCCACTAAAAAGGTAAAAGATAAAAGATAATGGTGGTGATACTGGACACTCCCCCAAGCTTGGAACAAGCCAAGGGGATGCCAAACCTGATGACGAATTACTCCCTTGGTGGTGGTGGTGTTCTCTTGTCATGGGTCAGGAAATCCTCTAGCATCTCATGAAGCCTGTTATTCTCCTCTTGAAGCACATCCACCTTCATCCTCAAAGCACAGTACCTATCACAAAATTCGTTGGTGGTTCTAAGGGCTTCCGTTGCCTCAGGGCAGTATATGAGTTCTGGACCGAAAGCTACGATTACCTGCATATGACGAGAAAAAGCATCTACAGTGTTAATTGATCCTACAAAAGTAGGTTTCCTTCCCCTTGTTCCTGCGGCGGTTTGTTCTTCCAACTCTATCTCCACGGGCTTCTTGCCTTTGTCGTTGGCGGAGGCCATGGTGCTCTAAACTTGAGAAGATTTCCTGACCGAAACTGATCGAAATGAAAACATGATGAGAACACGATGCAAGAACCTCGGGGAACCCAGGGGGTTATATATTACGAAGTTTCAATGCATAAGGAAGGTTTTGACATGGAAACAAGACGGAGACGGAGTTCGAGGGTGACAAACCCCATCCAGGCGTGGCCAGGCTGGGCCCGCGCCTGGTGTGGGTTTGTCCTCCCCGGGCTCCGTTTCCTCTTCAGTTTCGTCTTGTAACTTCCCTCATGTATTAAAAACATCAAAAATATAGAAAGATGAGGGTTTCACGAACCTTCCATTTCACCACTTTTACCTATTCAAAGACAAACTCTGCAGATTCCTTCCCTCTTTCTCCTGAGAATTTCCTTCATACAAAACCTTTGCACAAACTCAATGAAAACATTATTGTAAGCAAAAACAATAAACCTTTGGTACACACTTCAACTGAAAACCCATCAACACAAAAGCTTCAATAAGAGGCAAATGCAAAAGACGGCAGAAATCTATCAAAACAGAACATCAGGTAAAGATTGATTTTTCCGAAGACCTTCTGTTTCCCAAATCAGAAAGTTCAGAACTTATTAAAGTTGGGTAACAACCAGTAGAACAAACTCAGAAAAATTCATCTCCATCCGAAGTACTGAGCTTCCTCACGAATTTTTACAATGCAGCACAAAAATCTGTCTCAGGACAGCCACTTTTCACAACTCCTCTGCTTCACAAAAGTAGTTGAACTTGACACAAAAACCAAAACAAAAAGGATAAGGAGCGGTTATTACAGAGGTAATAACTTCCAAGACTCGACAAAACTCTTGGGTTATCTCCCAACAAGTACTTTTCTTTAATGCCTTTAAGTTAGGCTCGAAACATTCAAAGATGCTCACATAGCATATATATATATATCTGGAGTGAAAAAGAGCATCAAGAAGCAAATATCCAACACGCTTGAGTCTAACCCACTTCCTATGCATGGGGTATCATGAGAGAATTAATTGTTGAAACAAAAGGCCACAAGTATAGGAAGGCAAAACAGATGCAACTTAAAAGCTTTCAACATAAAATGGGGAAACTTAACACCATTGAGATGCATAAAACCATGTTTACCTCTCTCAAAATAACTTTTAGTAGCACTTTTAATAAAATTGACAATATAACTATCACTAGAAACAACTTTATCATCAGAATAAGCATACTTACAGTCACCAAAAAGAGGTCCAAGGTCATAGACTGGATCAATATAAGCAAGTTGTTCCATCCTGAAATCTTTATCAGGCAAGCTATTTTCACAAGGAGATTTATCAAATTTGGAAAAGTTAAACTCATAAGTATCTCCATCAAACTTAGTTAAAACTTTTTCCTTCTTACAATCAATAATAGCTCCACAAGTATTCAAGAAAGGTCTACCAAAAATGATAGGACAAGTTTTGCTAGCTGCCGAATTAAGTACTAGAAAATCAGCAGGATATTTAATCTTACCACAGAGAACCTCCACATCTCTTACAATACCAATGGGGCAAATGGTCTCCTTGTTAGCAAGGTGAATAAACACATTAATGTCCGCAAGCTCACAAGGATCAATCTCATGCATAATTTCCCTGTAAAGCTCATAAGGAATAGCACTAGAACTAGCACCAATATCACATAAACCATAGTAGCAATGATCACCAATTTTAACAAAAAGCACGGTAACACTAGCTTTTCTAGCCTTACTAGGATGAGAGATAATATTAGAAGCATCTTCAAAGAAGACAATATGATCACCCTCATTATTTCTAGTGACAGTGTCTTTCACAATAGCTACCACAGGTTCATCACTCAAATGCTTACCAGGCTCCATAGTTTTCATTGTACCTTTGTTATTTTCACTAATATCATAGAATACTCCTTTACCTTAGCTGAGAAAGGCATTTTCTCAACATGGGGTTCAGGCACAATATGATTAGTAGAACAAACTTGAGTACTTCTAGCAGGAACATGACTAACATCTTTATAAGGAGCATGGTACTTATTCCACTTCTTCTTGGGAATGTCAATATAAGAGGCAAAAGCATTAAAACATTTCTCAAGAACTTCAGGATCAAGACCAAACTTATTGCTAGTATCACAGAAGCTATCAGTTCCTATAAAAGATTTAATGCATTCATAATCATAGTTTATACCTAACTTTCTTCCTTTGTCATTCTCCCAAGCTTCAGTGTTCTCTTGAATATGGTCTAGAAGATCCCATTTAGCTTCTTCCTTCATACGTGTTAATGATCCAGCACAAGAAGCATCTAATAAATATTTATCATGAAGAGAAAGCCTAACATAAAAGTTATTGAGAATAATATTGTTAGGTAGTTCGTGAATAGGACATTTAAGCATTAGTAACTTCAATCTCCCCAAGCTTGAGTTGTAATCTCTCCATCAAGAGGCCAAAAGTTATATATAAGATTTCTATCCTTATGGATCTCACAGGGAGGATAAAATTTAGAGTAAAAGAGAGATGACATCTCCTCCCATTACATGGATTGTCCATTCTTCAGAAGCTTATACCATTCTTCAGCTCTCCCTTTCAAGGATATGGAGAGTAATTTCTTCACCTATTCAGTTGTGATACCTACACACTTAAACAACCCGCATAATTCATGGATAAAAAGCAAGTGATCACCAGGATGGACAGTTCCATCCCCAAAATAATAATTATCCATAACACGATTAACAATACTTGTAGGTATCTTAAACGGATCTATCTCAACAGGAGGTGGTTCATCTACTACCCTAGCAGTGGTAGTAGTTTCCCCAAACAGAAAAACAAGTGGGTTATCCATATTGGAAACAAAGTAACAAGCAGTGATAAAAGCAAAACTCGCAGTGAAAGTTTCCCTTACCAGTTCCACTCTTCAATGGCGCTTCACTCCCTGGCAACGGCGCCATAAAATAGTCTTGATGAACCACAAGTATACGGGGTTTATCGTAGTACTTTCGATAAATAGGAGTGTCTATCCCAACGAGGAGCAGAAGGTGCTGAACATTGGTATGGAGTAGGAAATCCCTGTGAATACTTAGCAAACGGATTTTTAGTGGTTTTCTGACAAGGCAACAAAACAAAGAGCAAGTAACAGAAGTAACGAACAAACGGAGATAGTGGCCCAATCCTTTCTTAGCAAAGGACAAGCCGGTGGAAATACTTATAAGGACCAAACGTTCTCGAGGACACATGGGAATTCAGTCAAATGCTTTCGCTTCAAATAGCTGAGTACTCTTCTTTGGTGTTTGTAAGTGTTGTGTGGGTGAACCTGTACCAACATACCGCCCTTCCTAGGACTAATACATACTTGTGATTAAACCCCCTGCAAATATCCGTAACTATAGGAAAGTATTTAAGATATACATCTAACCACAATCTTAAACTCTGAGATCCTACACTGCCTTGTACAAAGGTGTCCTAACGGGGGTTCAGGTTGTGTCACTCCGGCAACCCCACAATTAGTAGCCAAATACATAATGCATTCCCCTAGTCCCATAAATGGTGAGGTATCATGTAGTTGATGTTCACATGACACCACTAGAAGAATAGCACCACAACTTAAATACTAAACCATTGAATAATAACTCATCACAGATTCACTACTAACAACATGACTTCTCCCATGTCCTCAAGAACTAAACGAACTACTCACAAGACATCATATGGATCAAGATCAAAGGTGATATGATAATGGATAACAATCTAAACATAAACAATAATCCAATGGTTCCACTCACAAGCATCAACTACAATAGTAGTCAACACAGGGAAAATTTCCCCTAATGAACTAAGTCGGAGGCCGGGCAGGTGGGCCATACCTTCCCTAGGCGCGGCATCAGGTGGGCCCGTGCCTAGGGGGTGTGGGACCCCTGCGCCCCCCCTTCGCTCCTCCTTCTCGCTTCCTTCGTCCTTAGGTAAAATAATGTGTTTCCATATTTTTCTGGTATTTTTCTGATCTTCGTGAAATTGCACCGAAACGCCTTAATTTCCTTCAGAATCCAAACTCCAGCAGTCCATCCTCCAGGAATCATCCAACATGCATAAATAGATGAAAAGCCATAAGTAATACCTCATAATAAGACAAATACCAATGAATAGAGTTAAATTATGATATAAAATGGTGATGCAAATTGGGCGTACCAGTGCTCCACTCCCAAGTCAACAATCTTTCAGATTCACTAAACCTCTGTCTTCACTCGAGGGAAATCAGAACCACCATCTTGTCCATGCCTAGTCACCCCACCAAAACTGTGCACTTCGTCGCGGAATGGTGTTGGTCCTATGCCATCGATCCTTCTAGGACAACACTACAGGGGACAAGGATCCTTTCTGGTCGTCTCGTCGGGGTACTGAATGCCATGTACCAATTCCAGAACCTCCTGCGGGTGGATGATGACCGAGTGCTTCCAGCTAAGATGTTGTCCTGCCCTGCTTGGAATTTCCACCTCGTACATCTTAGGAATGATGTTTGGATCTTTCAACCATGCCTTTTCCTCGATGACCCGTCTATCGCTCAGTGGCAATCTCCACCAACTCGCCACCAAGGCTACTGGCGACCTTCTTGAGGGCCTCCGGTTCCCAAGCATCTAAAGGAGGCCGTAAAATCCTAGTTTGGAGAAGAAATAAAGCTGCCACAAGCGATTGTACCACCCACAGGCATGATGCCAAAGCATGAAGATCATTTTCTCCCCACATCACTTGAAACAACGGGAAGAATGCAGAACGTGCTTACTATCTGAGCTGTGCGCGAACTAGACAAATAAATCGAATGGCGGCGTGTATACCCCAATATTGACCACTTCTCTTTTGATCCCCAAACGAGTCCTAAAAGCCGACATCAAGTCTGATGGCAACACGGGGGGACGTGTGCCCAGCATGGTGGCAATGAGAGTGTTGTTCGTCGAACTCCTCTGCCAAGGCAACCATTCCTGGGGTGCACGAGAACACGCAACCACCTAAGGCTAGTCACCGGTCTAGATTGCCCAGCGGGACGAGCTCCAACATTTGACAAGGTATAGCTAGGGACGAGAGGCTAGGCTAGGGACATGAAGCTCTGACACGGTGACTAGAAAAACGATGCGACGACGATGGCGGCAAGCTTCGATTAAGGGCGTGGGAGGTTGACTGGCCATGGCGAGGAGGCAAGGAGAGCAATGACGGGCTCTAATCTGGAGACCAGCAACTGGAGTTAAGAAAGGACTCAAGGTAATGGAGAGGGGAATAATAGGGGAGAAGATCATAGCAGAGAAGAAGATCTGGTCCTCGTAGGGGTAAAATAGTCGACGACCGCAAAGGATAATGGGGAATACTGACAAGGAGGGGCAAGAGGATTTGACCTAATGATGGTATTGGAGTTCAACCATTTTTCGACTGGTTCAAATGATCGTTTGTCCGTTAGATTTATATTCACCCCCATTTGTCCCCTCTCGAAAATTGGCGAAGCTACTATAGCCCCTCCGCGAGATTACAAGAAACTCGGACCCTGCTATGCCTTGGCCTCTGTACTTTCGGGCCGCAAATTAAAAACCTCTTGTTCAAGGCAGTATAATCAACACACATCCTTAAATAAAGTGTCCTTTTTAGGGACGAGTAGAGGATTTTCCACCCAATCAGTGTGGATGACCTCTGTGATAAATCCGGCTAAATCTAGCCGAGCTAATTCTTTGGCTATAGTTTTACACTTTTCACCACCGAAACATCATAAGGACTATTTGACGGGTATAGCATCAGGATAAATGTTAAGAGAGTGCCTGACAAGTTCCCTAGGTATTCCAATCATGTCAGAAGGTTGCCATGCAAAGATATCTTTGTTAGCTTTGAGGAACTCAACAAGCGCACTTTCCTATACATAGGCTAATCCTACGCCTATGTTAGTAACCTTGGAGGGATCATCTTCCTTCAGCGGCGTGTTCTTCGTCTCTTCCGATGCCTTTAACTACAAATTAGTCTTTAGCACTTCGTTGTTTGTAACTGGCATCTTAGATAGGTCAGTGTTTTGCTTGATCTCCTGGTACTCCTAGGCATGCAACATGGCTTCAACAAAGGCGACAACTCCTTCCTCACAGTCTCGTGCTTTCTTTGGGTTTCTCCGGATTGTGATGATCTATTAGGTCCCAGAAGTTTCATCATGTTGTAGATGTAGCAGGGACGGGCCATGAACACCGAGTAAGCCGGACGCCCGAAGATAGCATGATACACACTTTTGAATGGTACCACCTCGAAATAGAGTGGTTTAATTCGGTAGTTGTGTGGAGTACCGAATTTTACATCCAGAGTGATTTCACCCAGCGAATTTTCCTGTCTCCTTGGTATAATTCCATGAAAAATCACATTTCTATAATTTAACTGGATTTCATTGATCTTCATGAGGTGTAGTGTCTCGATGTAGATAATGTTGATGCTGCTTCCACCGTCAATGAGAGTTTTAGAGAACTCATAGCCATCAATAAGAGGATTGACGACCATAGGATACTTTCCTCGCCGATGAGATTTTTGCGGGTGATCACTATGGTCAAAGGTGATGGTTACTTCCGACCAATCCAGAAACTGGGGGACAACCAGAACCATGGCGTTAAGATCATGGAGAACCGCTTTTTTCACCTTAGCTGGCTGAGTTCCAAGGAAGCAGATGTAAGTGTCCTTCTTGGTAGGATATTCCTTCTTTCCATCTGATTTGGGCTATGCGGCTTCTGCTTCTTCCATGTCGGAATCTTCCTTGGCCTCCATTTCTTTCTTTGAATTTTTCTTTCCTTTTCATCGCTTGGCCCTGTAGCCAGCGGATTCATCTCTCTTGATGCTCTCGTTGAAACGACACTCATCATTGGTGTGGGAAGAACCCTCATTCCCGTCCGAGTGATGTACGCAAGGATTGTTCGCAATGTCGACCCAGGAAAAGGTATTTTCGGGATGCTAATCGCTGTTGGGGTTCGTAGCATGGAAAACAAAAAATTCTATCGCATGAACATAGAAAATCCAAGATCTAATCTATGATATCGGTGCAACAAGTTTATAGAGTACTAACCCTCGTATATCCAAAGTGTTTAAAAAGATTGGATTCTATTGGTTGATGTAGTCGTTCACTTGTCTATCTCAAGATCATGTAGACAATCCTTTCGGCGCCACGTTCCAGCAGCGCTTCTACAGTCGGTCACACGTACGGTAGTTGATGAAGACCTTCCTCTCCCTTGTTCCAGCAGGGCAGTGGAGGTTGTAGATCTCCACGAAATCCCAGCAGCACAACGGTGTGGTGGTGGTGGAGAAGAGATTACTGTAGGCCTTCGCCTAAGCCAGAGCAGCTGTATGGAGGAGAGAGGGAGGCGCCTGGCAAGTAGGGTTTGGGGAGAGCCTCAACGGGGCATCCCCACCCCTCCTTATATAGGTGGGAGGGCCGAGTCCTTCCCCAAGTCCACTTTGCCGGCGGCAAGGAGGGGGAGAGGGAAACCTTGTCCCTCAAGGTTTCCTTTCCTTCCTCCACTAGAACTTTGACTTCCAAACTAGGATTTGACTTTTCAAACTAGGATTTGACTATTCAAACTAGAGTTTGATTTATCTCTTCCTTGTCCTTGGCCAACTTGACCTAGAGTGCCATGCGCCTAGCCCATTAGGGTATGGTGCATTCCAAGTACCCCCTCCCGGGTGGTGGACCTTCTAGAACATTCTAGAAGCTTCCGTTCAAAACACTGAAATCATTTCCAAATCCCAGAAATTGACTTTCCTTGTATTAATTTTATTCTCCGGACCATTCTGGATCTCCTTATGATGTCATGGATCCAATTCGAGAATCCGAACAACATTCGGTCTCCAACTCATATTCCATATATACTAAACAACATCAAATCCTTAAGTGTGTCTCCCTATGGTTCGTGAACTATGCAGATATGATCAAGACACCTCTCCGATCAATAACCATTAGAGAAATCTGGAAATCCATTATGGCTCCAACATATTTTTACGATGACTTTGTGATTGAATGAACCATTTACATACGAAATCAATTTCCCTTTGTCTCGCGATACTTTTCTTATCCGAGGTTTGATCGTTGGTATCTCTAATACCTAGTTCAACCTCGTTATTGATAAGTACTCTTTAATTGTTATGACATCCCTTGTTACCTGGTCGCATGCTTGCATGCCAATTGGATGACATTCCACCGAGAGGGCCTAGAGTATATCTATTTGTCATATGGATGGAAAAATCCCACTCTTGATCCATGTGCTTCAACACATAATTTCATAATACTCAATCTCGCCTTTATAACCACCCAGTTATGAAGTGGTGTTTGATGTCATCAAAGTATCCATCCGGTGATGGTGATTAACATGATCTCATGGTCGAAGGATTTTGGTTACTATGCATTCGAAAGCTTATAGAAAACGAACTTTAAATGACTTGATGTTTATGCTATGCTTAACTATAGGTGTGTGTCCATCACATCATTCTCCGAATGATATGATCTTTTTATTAACGACATCCGATGTCCATGATCAGGAAACCATGATCATCTATTAATCAACAAGCTAGTCTAACAAGAGGCTTTACTAGGGACTCTTTTATGTTTACAAAACACACAAGTATTAATGTTTCATGTTAATACAATTATAGCATGGTATGTAAAAATTTATCATAAACATAAATATATGATAATAACCCTTTTATTATTGCCTCTTGGGCATATCTCCAACAGTCTCCCACTTGCACTAGAGTCAATAATCTAGTTTTGAAAAAGTTGTGCATTCAACACCTATGGCTTTCCGGTGTTGTATATACACGATTGCTAGTGGTTAACTAATCTTCGAATCCGACACATTCAGGTTCGTGTGTAATTCCATGTCTTTGCGTCTCTACGCATCACTCATTCTCCAATGAGATGGCATTGTATAAATTTGGTCCTTTGGTGAGACCTTTAGTTCCTCTAGGATTAAACCATGTCGGTACAATTGTTCTACAATATAACTTCATAGTACTAGCCCGATGTGAACCACACCTAGTTTGATAACAAACTACTTGACACAAATGCGCTCTTTTGCTGCTACAATAGCAGTCATATACTTAGCCTTTTCTTGTAGTATCTGTCACAATGTCTTAACTTTGGAACTTGACGAGTATCCAAATCCGTTATGGAACTTCCTTTCCATTACATTGTGCCACCCATTGTTTAAATTTAGATAAACTTAATTTGTATCTTGTGACAAAACTAGTATCAATGTAATACTTTATAATGAACTATCTATCTATTTTTCATCTCTACAAAAATAACATATTCTTAGTTCTTCCAAAGATCATAAGAATGTCCTTACTATCGTCCAATAATCATCATATAAATCATTCTAGTATATGCTCATAACATTTAGAGCATAGGACATATCCGGATGTGTACATATCACAATATGATTGATCAAAAAATACTATTTCATTCACCAAGTATCAAAATACTTGAATCTTTGTTTCAATTACCAAGTGTCAATACACTTGAATCTTGATTCAATCCTTTTTGTGTGCCAAGAACCTTTCTTGTCTTTTCCATATTGAACTTATTCAATATCTCATCTATGTACTTTTGACACAACCATATTAGCATCTTAATCTATCCACTTAGACGTTGATGCCAAATATTCGGGTTTTTCCTTAGTCTTTCATCAAGATGAAATTCTTAACTTGCGTCAACGAAATAAACATCATCTCCAATCAAAAATATGTCTTTCACATAATATATTAGAAATATGTCTCGGCGCTCCCACTTAATTTCTTTCAAATGCAAGCATCTTCATCGTCTCTGATGAAATTAAAACTTTTAACAGTTTCATCATGGTGAAGAATCCAACTCTGTGACGCTTACTTCAACCATTGAAGTTTGCATGCTCTTTTAGCATCCTTTGAATTAACAAAACCCTTTGGACCGTGTCATGTACATGTCCTAAGTAACCATTCTATTATAAGAACCTTGTTTTGTTTGTTCAACTACCATATAACAAAATTATATGCAGGGGTTGCTATATTAATCCGTTTAGACTAAATATCGCTATGAAAGATCAAATCTTGTCATAGTCAACCTTTTGAACGTTGTCGTAAACTATTTTTTCTGACATGTAGACTATTTCATAGATGTGAAACATCCATGTCTATTTATAGATCCAAATACGACCGATGGGTTTCCCACCTTTCCAGAGGGTCTTCCAAGTTCAAAAACTTGATTTTTCGTATTTGGAAATATCACAGATTTTATGGATTCAAGCCATTTAATGGAGTCAGCGCCCATCATCACTTCTTTGTATATAGTTGGTTCATCATTGTCAAACAATAATGATTTACTCTCAAATCTTAGTATTTGATTATTTACCCGACCTACTTGGTTCAATAGAAACTTAGACCTTCGTGACCACAACCTTTGAGGAATGTGAGCCATGAGCATTGTTTCTACCTCCGGGACAATTTCCGGTGCTGCATAACTCAACACATATAGCTAAGGTTCAATAACCTTATAAAATTTCTATTTTCCTCCCATTCAAAATGTCACGAAAAATTCCTTCTAAAGAAACTTGACGTTCTAAGCGACAAACACTTTTGTGTTTGGTCTTATGGAGCAATACCCAACGGTTATTCTAAATAACCTACAAAGACATGCTCATCCGACTTTGGATGTAAACATTTTACTTATGCCTAGCATACCAATGTTTAAGAAAGGACAACTTGGGTTTTATCCCAAACCATAAATTATATGGTGTCATTTCATCGGATCATGATGGAGCTCTTTTTAGTGTAAAAGCGGTAGTCTCTAAAGCTTTAATCTTTAAAATATAATGACAATTTTATAAATGACACCTTTAATGTTACCATGTTAAACAAGGTTTCATTGCATATCTCGAACACTCCATATTACTATGGTGTTTTATGAAATACAAATCTATGGAACGATTCCTCAAATTTTTAGGTGTTTTGCTAAACTTGTAACTAAAATATCTTCCTTTATAATCTAATCATAAAATCATTATTTTCTTGTTACAATGATTTTCCACTTCATCTTGAAAGTCTTCGAACATTTTCAAATGTTTCACACTTCCTCCTCATTAAGTAAATATACACACATATTCACTCAAATTTTTGGATAAAGCATATGAAGTTGAAATCCATCGCTCATGACTTCACATAATGGGCTACATACATCAATATGTATAAATTCCAATAAGTTAGTTGTTCGTTCTTCTTCGGCCTTGAACAAAGTTTCAATTATCTCTAGGAAAGTCTCACAAATGTCATTTGGTCAAAATCAAAAGTCTTCGAAATTCCATCAACATGGAGTTTCTTCATGTTTTCTTTCCAATATAATTTAAACAGCGATGTTACTTCCTAAGTGATCTTTCAATTATTTGTCTTTCGACATTTTTAGCATTAATTTTATGGATGTGATTTCTCCAACTAGACTTGTATATCATCCATCTATTATGGAATGCGGAAATTATTTGAACACCCCTTTATTCTCATAATACCTGATTAATACAAATCTTAAAGGCAAATTTTGATGTCAACGAAAAACATAACAACACCTTATTTGTTTTTGATGAACATCATCACATATTCTGTTGCTAGTTACTTAGGTTATTGTAGTTAATGAATTCTGTTGTTTCGTATGACAATTCACACCAATAAATTCAGTATCCAATACCTAAGAACCATATTGTTTAACAAGCAAAGAATACATCCATAACATGTATATCATCAATATACCTAAGTTGGAAAATTTCCAATTTCCTTTTTCTGCCAAATATTTCTGAGATTCTCTTTCAGTATTTCCTTTTCCGTTTAAAAGAATCTATCAACATTAATAGTGGCGCCATACACATGACACATAGTCCAAAGCGTGTATAGTCAAATACTAATATCTTTTGACTTGCACTTTGAAGTAGATCACCATCATCAAATGGGTAGCTTTCTTTCGAATTCAATTCTTTACTTTTAGTGTAGTAAACATTTTACCTACATCTTATATTCATCATTATCATGGCAATTTTCATGATCAAGCTACTTTAGCTTATAACGGTGAATCGCGAGTATAATGTTGCTCTCCAAAACCTTTTGGAGGATTAGGACGACTAGCATCTCTAACCTTTTGTAAATAATCATCAAATATGAGAACATAATTTTTTCCATATTATACTCATTCATGTTGCAACCAAAAGATTGTTTCAGATATCGCAATATCTTACACATATGATGGTTTCTGAAAAAATTCTTTCAGATCCTAGATAACCTTGATATTAAAACAATCTTTTGAATATCAAGAATCATGGAGATAAACATGATACTTATATACTAACACTGTAATTGTTACTCTTTATTTAATACCAATTATTAAACTTCACAGAGTATTACGGAGTTTGTCGAAAGTTTCCAATAGGACTTTTAAACTTTAGATTAACACTCAAAACAATACGATACCGGTTCGTAAAGTAACTATCCAGAATTCTATAGTTCTATTATCACAATTATAACTAAGAATAAGGTGGTAAACGGATGCCAATGACAAACAATTATGCAAATTCACTTTGATTTAATTTATGATAAATTGTGTTCAACTTTAATCATATTATTTTGAACTCCCACTCAAAACAACATCCCTCGAGTCATTTTGGTGATTACACAAACCAAATCCACTACACCGATCATCATGAGAGATGATGTAGTTTCAAAGGAGAACAATAAACATGTTCATCATTAGCATCCATATGACTCATGCTTTACCTTTCGGTGTTCCCTGTTCCGAGGCCATGTCTGTACATGCTAGGCTCATCATGTTGGAGATATGCCCTAGAGGCAATAATAAAAGTGGTTATTATTATATCTTTGTGTTTATGATAAATGTTTACGTTCATGCTATAATAGTATTAATCGGAAACATTAATACTTGTGTGATTTGTAAACTAAATTAGAGTCCCTGGTAAAGCCTCTTTGTAATACTAGCTTGTTGGTTAATAGATGATCGTGGTTTCTCGATCATGAACATTGAGATGTTATTAACAACAAGATCATATCATTAGTAGAATGGTATGATGGACATACTCCTATAGATAAGCGTAGCATAAAGATCAAGTCATTTCAATAGTTCGTTTGCTATAATATTTCTGATACATAGTAACCTAATTCCTTCGACCATGAGATCATGCTAATCACCATCACCGGAAGGATGCTTTGATGACATCAAACACCACACCGTAACTGGGTGGCTATAAAGGTGGCATTGAGTGTTCGGAAAGTATGTGTTGAGGCACATGGATCAAGAGTGGGATTTGTCAATCCATATGATGGATAGATATACTCTGGGCCCTCTCGGTGGAATGTCATCCAATTAGCTTGCAAGCATGTGACTGTCTCACAAGGGATAACATATCACGGGAACGATAAAAGAGTACTTATCGGTAACGAGGTTGAACTAGGTACGCAGACATACCGACGATCAAAACTCGGATAAGTAAACTATCGCGAGATAAAAGGAAATTGGTATCGTATGTAAGTGGTTCATTCGATCTCAAAGTAATCGTAGAAATATGTGGGAGCCATATGAATTTCCAGATTCCTCTATTGGTTATTGATTAGAGAAGTGTCTCGGTCATGTCCGCATAATTCACGAACCATAGGGAGACACATTTAAGGATTCGATGTTGTTTAGTAGATATGGAATGTGAGTAGGGAAATTGAATGTTGTTCGGAGTCTCGGATGGGATTCAGGATATCATGAGGAGATCCGGAATGGTTCAGAGAATAAGATTCATATAAGGAAAGTCCGATTCCGGAGTTCGGGAATGATTCCGATGTTTTCATCGGAGAGATTCTAGAAGGGTATAGAAGGTTCATCGGACCGGAAGGGGAATGGTACATGAATGTGTCATGGATAAGTGGAATGATTGGATCATATCCTAGGTCACTTGGTTTGGGCATTTGCGAGAGATAATTAAAGCTCTAAATTGAAAGTCAAAAGGAAGGTTTGAAAATTCAAACTCGAACAAAAGTTTTCTAGTGGAAGAAGGAAAGAGTCCTTCCTTCTATCCAACTTGGGTTTGAGTTTGGATTCAAACTATCCCCTCCCAAGGCTGCCCACTCTCATAAATAGAGGGGGGCTGCCCCAAACAACACAAGAGCCAGCCATCCCCACTCTGTGCGCCGCCGCCTAGCCGCCACCACCGCACGTCGCCGCCTCGCGCTGCCGCCGGCTCGTCGTCGTCGCCCTAGTCGCCGCCAACACCTCCTCCTCTCCGGCTTTCTAAACCTAGATCGCCAGAAACCCTAGATCCATCATAACTCGCACCGTCATAGGCGAAGCCCTGCGGGATCTTCCCTCTACCTCCGACACCACACCGCCATGCTACCGGAATCGCGAGGAGAGAACTACCACCTCCGCCACCTGCTGGAACAAGGGAGAGGAAGGTCTTCATCGAGTATCGAACGTGTGACCGACTGCGAAAGCGCTGCCGGAACGCAGCGCCGAAAGGATCGTCTACGCGATCTTGAGATCAGCAAGTGAAAGACTACATCACCCGCGAGAATCTTCTCTCGTTAACCGCTTTGGAATCTTCGAGGGTGAGTACTCTACTCAACTCATTGCTACAATCTAGTAGATAAATCTTGGCTTGTTTGTGTGCATGCGGTAGAATTTTTTTTTCCATGCTACGAACCCCTACAGTGGTATCAGAGCCGTGTCTATATGTAGATCTGTTGCACGAGTAGAACACAATGGTCATTGTGGGCGTTGATGCTTTTTGTTGTCGATTGCTTCTTGTGTACTTTGCATCTTGCGGGATGGTGGAATGAAGCGGCCCGGGCTAACCTTACATGACATCGTTCATGAGACTTGCTCCACGCTTGACATGCAACTTGTATTGCATAAGTGGCTTTGCGGGTGCCTGTTTCTCCCAACATAGTGAAGATTCAATTTACAATGGGTAATTGAAAATACTAGTATCAATGTTGTGGTTCTTGTTCGTAAGTTAGAACGACACTTATTGAAATCCCCAAACCACGTAAAACATGCAAAGAAAATTAGAGGCGTCTAACTTTGTTTTGCAGGGGTGTGTTGTGATGTGATATGGCCATTATTGTGATTATATATGATGTATGCAATGTTCCTTATTGTAAGTAGGCAACCGGCAGAAGCCATATGGTTGTCCTTTAATTCCGTTAAGACCTGCGTGTCTATTATTCAATGTGGTTGTAATATTTGATGCTGGTGGACGACAACCATGAAGCGGCGCCATTGACCTTGATGCCATGCCGGTGATGATGGAGATCATGTTCGTGCTTGAAGATGGAGATCGGAAGCACAAGAAGAAAGTCCATATAATATCACATATTTTGAATTGAATGTGATGTTAATCCTTTTATGCATCTTGTATTGCTTAGTTCGCGACGGTAGCATTATAAGATGATCCATCTAGCACAAAATTTTAAGTTATAAAGTGTTCATCCTTAGTAAGCACCGTTGCTAAAGCTCGTTGTTTCGAAGCACCACGTGATGATCGGGTGTGTTAGATTCTACGAGTGTATACAACAGGAGCAAGCCAGATTTTCTCATGCGAAAGCTAAGGTTTGATCTTGACGATCCTAGCATGTACAAACATGGTCTCGGAACACGGATCACCGAAAGGTAAAGCATGAGTCATATATTAGATATGATGAACATGTTGATTGTTCGCCATTGAAGCTACATCAACTCTCGTGATGATCGGTTTTGATGTGGTGGTTTTGGTTCGTGTGATCACTAAAACAATGTGAGGGATATTGTTTTGAGTGGGAGTTCACCTAGATTAATTTAACTATTAATTATAACTAAATTTGTCATCAATTTAGTCTAAACTATTGCAAATATGTTGTAGATCAATGGCGGCCCCTACCATCAATTTTAATGCGTTCCTAGAGAAAGAAAAGTTGAAAAACAATGGAAGCAACTTCGCGGATTGGTTCCACAATTTGAGGATTATCCTCAATGCTGGTAATTTGACCTATGTGCTGGATGCACCGCTGGGTGACCCACTTGTAGCTGATGCTACCTATGAGGTAAAGAATTTTTTCCTCGCTCGGAAGAATCAGTACTCCATAGTTTAGTGTGCTATCTTGTATGGTTTGGAATCGGAACTTCAGAAGAGGTTTGAGAACCATGACCCACATGATATTGTCCGTGAACTCAAAATGATATTTGAGGCTCACGCGGCAGTTGAGAGTTATGAGGCTTCTGAAAAGTTCTTTAACTGCAAGACGGAAGAGGGAAGCTCTGTCAGTGATCACATTCTCAAGATGTTTGGGCACGCAAGCAAGCTTCAAAGCTTGGGTATAGTGATTTCTAATGCTTTGGGGATTCACCGTGTCCTCCAATCACTACCACCAAGTTACAAGAACTTTGTGATGAACTACAATATGCAAAACATGGACATGTAGGGGTCCCAACCTAATAAGGTAGAGTCCTCCTGTGTTTTACAATGCTAGTCCCTGGATCAATAGCTAGCATCCACAGTTTAGATGTAATATCAAGAAACAAGGGTCATAATATAACTTTATAACCAGGAATAACATAATTTTATTACATCAAACATAGCTCATTAGGCTATTACATTACATTGCAGCGGAATAAATATAGTCATGGGTCCTTCATCTTCAAAGTGCCACAGGCAGATGTTGGTTGTAGACTTTGTAATCCTAAACATTCAATCTTCACTAAAATCAATCAAACCTGCAACATTACAAGTTACAGCCACAAGGGTCAATACATTTGAATTGTATTGGCAAGTGATACTATATAGTATAGTGGAATCTATCATCTACATGCATTTGGCTAAGTGGAGTTGAGGCTTGCATTGCTCAAAATAGATTTTTCTTATCATTTTGAAAATACTAAGTTTTTGCTTGACAAAATCATTTTTCTCAATCAAAGATTTCAAGATCCTTGTACCAAGCCATCTCTCCATCAATGATTGAAGATTTCAAACAACCCTTGTTCAAACCACAAGATTTTAATTTAGAAATTGGAATGATGAGATTCTTGATTGCTTCCATGTCTTGATGCTCAAATTGTCCTTTACCAGGGACATGGCTAAGTACTTAGGTTTTACACTCTGTAGAGGTGGTGCACTTTACCCACAAGACTTGGTTTCCCAAGACAAAATCTTTCAGAAGCTTTCCCTTAGACCAAAATGGACGCGCTCCAACCTATCAAACACTACCACCCACTATCCATTTGGCTAAGTTCTTGCAACTTATATGATCATGGCAGAGCCCATATTGCCAAGTGGTTGCACTTGAAGCTTCTCAACATTTGACATCTCAAATCCCTTTGTTTCCTGGGTGGCATTCCACAAGTGAGATACACAACCCAAGTCCATGGCCTTGTGTAACCACTCAACATATCCCAATCCTTCCATTCCACCCAGGAGGTTCATTAACTTAGTTGTTTTATTAGACAAAATCACAAGTCCTCAGACTTAGAATATTTTCCATAGTGTGAATATATATTCCACCCAGGTTTTCTATTAGCTAGGCTAAGCTTGGTAGTAGTAGGAATCTCTAACTTAGGAAAATCCTACTAAGGATTCATCTACTAGGTTTTCTTATAGCAAGGTCTATACTTAGCAAAATCCATGCAAGTTTACTTAGCAAAATCACTAATGCATAATAAAAGTATTGGGATAGAAAGTATGTAGCATCACTTGCCTTTTTGGTAGAGTATAGGTTCACTTCTTGATCTTTGCAACAATCACATTCTTCAAGTCACTACAAATCAATCAAGCAAGACACAAACTCAATCTACCAATCAAGCAAAACAACACACATAAATAACAAAGTCAAAGAAATGCATGCAAGCATGCCAAGCTTTGTTTTGTTTGAAAAAGTGGTCCCTAGTGGGTCATAGTCATTTGGGTTCATCTAATGGTCATTCTCTAAAGTGGCTAAGTCATTTGCAAAAGGTTTCACTTAAAAACCATTTTCAAAACAAAGTGTTATTTTATGTGGTGTAGAAATATTTTTATTAAGGCATTAGTCCATAGGGTTCACCAAATGAGTTGCTATTGCAAAACTTGGTGTTTTGGTCAAGAGGTTTGGTCCAAACTATTTTCTCAAAGTTTTCTTTCCATACACATTTTCATAAATAAAACTATTCTTTTTATTTGGCTAGAAAATGACTTAGTTAAATAATTCAACTTAAATTTCACAAAAATCATTTTTAACACTATGGGTTGGTTCCTAGGGTCAGTAGGGTCACAACAAACCAATTGGCAAAGGTTTGATCTCAAAATTCATTTTTAAATGATTTTTCTAATGTTAGTAAGCACACAAAAGAATCTGCAAAATCAAACAATTTATCAAATACTATTTGCTAAACTAAGGGTAGGGTTGGCTAGGGCTTGTTCTCTTGAATTCATTGATATAAAATTTGCCAAATTTGGACGTGTGTATCAAAAGATATAAAGGTTTGAAGTTTGCAACAATTTCTGTTTTCAAATTCTGTTTTTAAACAGAACAACGACACGCGGCACGTTGCTATTAGCTGGTACCGGTTCGGCCGGATCGTGGCGGTGGGGCGTTGGATCTAGTTTGATCGTACGGCACAGGGCGCGTACCTCTTCGCGGCTTAAGTCATCTAATCCTGCTCGCTCACTCTGGATCGAACGGCTGCAAACATTCAGACCGAAAACAGGCGGCGCTGCGCGGTGGTGCACGGCGGCGACGGCCGGACGAGATGCTCGCGGTGGTTCTAGGAAGCGAGGAAGACAGAGGGGGTGCTTACCGTGTTCGCCGTGGCGTGGGGAAGCTCCACGTGCCTTCTGCTTGTCGAGGGGTGCGTTGGTGTTGCGGGAATTGCTCGCCGGAGCTGCTCTGGTTCTCGGGTGCGGTCAGACGCTGTCAGGGGCGAGGCTACGGGGCTCGCCGAAGCAAGGCAGGGGGTGCGTTAGACGCGCCTGGTGCTAAGGAGTATGTGAGCATCACTGATTGTCATCGGGGAGGTTCGAGCTTACCAGGAAGAGTCGCCGGAGAAGGAGACAGACGGCGGCGCTGCAGATCGTCGTCGTTGGCGAGGATAGAGGGCGTCCGCGGTCGAATGGGTGATACGGGGAGGAAGGTATGGGAGTGGGGAGTATGCCTGCGTGCTTGGGGAGGCAAGGAGGAGCAAGGCACGGCCGGAATTCTTGCCGGAGCGTCGTCGGAGCCGAGGGTGCTCAGAGCGAAATCGAGGCTGGGGCGCGGTCTGGGAAGAAGGCGGAGGAAATGGAGAGGGGAGGAAGACGATTAAATGGGCGTGATCACTGCAGGCTTAACTCGCGGCATTAAGGTGAATTAAGTCCGAGGAATCACGTCTGCAACGGCTAAGGGAGGAGGAAGAACAGTTCGCGAGGGGGTGGGGAAGAAGGGTGTGGTGGTGGGGTCCTTTGATCAGTGGGGAAAAGAAATGAGGGGGGGTCCACTTGTCAGGGGCTTGTGGGTTGTTTCCGCGGTGAGGAAAACGGTTCGGGGAGGGGAATCTGGGCTGTGGGACTGTTGGGCTGGGCCTCGTTGGGCTGGTCTGTTTCCTCTCTTTTTTTTCTGTCTATTTGTTTTATTCTTTTCTATTTTATTTTCTGATTTGATTATTTAAACACATGATTCAATCAACCAAATAAATTCAAAACAGCACATTTCAATTCTTTGAACTTGGTTCTGTTTATCAACATAAACCAATATTCCAAAATAAATAATATTTTTATTCCTTTTTAGGATCTATTTCATATAAAATAGACCATAGTTATTTAATATGGTATGATTTATTTAATAAATCTCCTTTTAAAGTCCAAAATATTTCTCCAAATCAAATCAGTAGGTATTAATTGAAAATAAAGAATACTTAAAATACTTGTTTAAAATAAAATAACATTTTATTATAGGGTCCATTAATAATTAAATAAAATGGCCTTAGTTATTAAATCAAATAGGGTTTGATTTTATTAATAAAATCTTTATTTGAAACCTAAATATTTTCAAAATCAAATTAGTAGGTTTAATTTGGGAAATATATATAATATTTGGAAATTTGTTTTAAAACAAAATAACCTTTTATTTTAGTATCCATTATTAATTATTATAATAGACTTTCATTATTAAATCCAATAGGATTTGTTTTATTGGGATATTTATTTTGAAATCTAAAACAAAGCCAAAACACTTTAGTAGGTTTTATTAGTGAATATAACATACTTAGAAAACCTATTTTAAACAATTTAATAAGTCTTGATGTTTTAATTAAAATAGTAAAACCTTTCATAATAAATTTTGATATTAATTCCTTATTATTTTATTTTAAATAAACCTTTGTTATTTTTATTCAAACTAAATTGTTGTAATTCCCAAAGTTTGGTCAAGGTTTAAATTGGCCTTTATTAAATAATCTTTATTTATAAAACTTCTATTTCATTTGAAAACAAATCTTCTCATTTAATTGTTTCAAAATAGTATTTCCAAATGTTTTTATTTTCCTTTTATTACATATTTATATTTTTAAAACTCTTTAGGTTTATTTTAATTCAAATGGGTTTGAAGTTCCAATTGAATTCAAAAAGTTTCTTCTGGCTCTAAAAATCAAACAAAGTTTTATTTTGTTAATTTATTTTCACATTACAAGATTTGGAAAATCTTGGGATGTGACAGGCTACCACCCTTAAAATAAATCTCGTCCCGAGATTTGGGAAGGTTAGGGTTACAAGCATGTTCAAACAACTAGGGTACTACCACCCTTAAAATTTTCAAACAAAATTACATATTGGCCTTCTTGGGATCCTGGGGAAAATTTCTCTAAGCAAATTTTTTTGCAAGGTGTCCTTGGTTTCCATTTTTGACTCATGGGCCAAGGTTGAGATCCTTCATAGACTTGTTTAACTTGTTCTCCATCCTTTCTGGACAATTGTTTGCATAGTGGCCTAGTTCCTTGCATTTGAAACACATCACTTGGTTGATATCTTTCTTTTTCTTTGGTATTACTGTCTCTTGTTTATTTCCTTGGTTCTTTTTCTTTTCTGGGCACTCATTGGCATAGTGTCCCATCTCTTTGCAATTGTAACACTGTAATTGGCTTATGTCCTTTTTCTTCTTTTTGGGTCTCTCCAAAGCTAAGAGTTCTTCTAGTTCATGTTCTTCATAGGTGGGAGATCTTTCTCTCTTCTTGGGGCATTGATCTTCATGTTCCTTGGATGCATGATCCTTGTCTCTAAAAATATTGCTAGCTTGGGTTCCTTCTAGAATAACATCTTTGTCATCCTTGTTGTCATTAGCTCTTTGGGAAAAGTTTTCTCTCATGTTGATCATTTGAGTAACTATTCCTTGCAACAATTTGGATTGGAGTTTCAAAATCCTTTGTATGGCTGGGTCTAGTCCATTGTTGTTGGCTAAAAGCTGAGTTGTCTCTTGGCTCAACTGGTTTTGGGTTGCTATAAGTTCTCTCATGTTGTCCTCTTGGTTGGTGTTGGTGTCTCTTGGAGTAGTCATCTGTTTGGGTTGGATTGGGATTAGAATAGGCAAAAATTTCTAAGGACTCAATTCTAATCACACACATCACAATTCACACAAACAGTGTGCATGCAATCACAAACCAAACAATTCACTCAAACAACAAAGTTCAAGCACATACTTAGGCAATAAAATATTTTTATTACACCACATAAGTTGGTGTGTTTTGTCTTAGCTAAAATATGGTGGTCCATCTATATGGTTCACTTGTGATCCTTCCATCCTTCTTGGTTGATTCTTCTTGCATGAGATCTTGGTTTCCTTGAGAAAAGCTCTTGGTTGCAATACTTCAAAGTTGTTGATGTTTCCTTCTTATTTTGCATTCCTTCAGTCTCTAAATCTTGAGTAGGTCTTCCTTGTTTCACTTGTAGTCCTTAGTGATATCTAAGTTGGAAGTCCTTGGTGAAGATGCTGAAGATGTTGAAGTCATTAGAGTTGAAGAAGTTGAAGAAGTCCTTTGCACATGGTGTAGTCTTTGGCCATGGGTAGGTTTTTCCATCAATTTTGAAATAGAAGAGATGTAGAGTTGAAACCAAAATGGTTGAGGAAAGAGTTTACAAGTGTTTTTGTAAATAAGTTTTTGGAACAAAATACAACTCCTATTTTTCTAAGGGTTTTTGTCCAATCCTAGGTTTACAAATTCTACAGGCAACACAATGCTCTGATACCATCTGTAGGGGTCCCAACCTAATAAGGTAGAGTCCTCCTGTGTTTTACAATGCTAGTCCCTGGATCAATAGCTAGCATCCACAGTTTAGATGTAATATCAAGAAACAAGGGTCATAATATAACTTTATAACCAGGAATAACATAATTTTATTACATCAAACATAGCTCATTAGGCTATTACATTACATTGCAGCGGAATAAATATAGTCATGGGTCCTTCATCTTCAAAGTGCCACAGTGTATGTTGGTTGTAGACTTTGTAATCCTAAACATTCAATCTTCACTAAAATCAATCAAACCTGCAACATTACAAGTTACAGCCACAAGGGTCAATACATTTGAATTGTATTGGCAAGTGATACTATATAGTATAGTGGAATCTATCATCTACATGCATTTGGCTAAGTGGAGTTGAGGCTTGCATTGCTCAAAATAGATTTTTCTTATCATTTTGAAAATACTAAGTTTTTGCTTGACAAAATCATTTTTCTCAATCAAAGATTTCAAGATCCTAGTACCAAGCCATCTCTCCATCAATGATTGAAGATTTCAAACAACCCTTGTTCAAACCACAAGATTTTAATTTAGAAATTGGAATGATGAGATTCTTGATTGCTTCCATGTCTTGATGCTCAAATTGTCCTTTACCAGGGACATGGCTAAGTACTTAGGTTTTACACTCTGTAGAGGTGGTGCACTTTACCCACAAGACTTGGTTTCCCAAGACAAAATCTTTCAGAAGCTTTCCCTTAGACCAAAATGGACGCGCTCCAACCTATCAAACACTACCACCCACTGTCCATTTGGCTAAGTTCTTGCAACCTATATGATCATGGCAGAGCCCATATTGCCAAGTGGTTGCACTTGAAGCTTCTCAACATTTGACATCTCAAATCCCTTTGTTTCCTGGGTGGCATTCCACAAGTGAGATACACAACCCAAGTCTATGGCCTTGTGTAACCACTCAACATATCCCAATCCTTCCATTCCACCCAGGAGGTTCATTAACTTAGTTGTTTTATTAGACAAAATCACAAGTCCTCAGACTTAGAATATTTTCCATAGTGTGAATATATATTCCACCCAGGTTTTCTATTAGCTAGGCTAAGCTTGGTAGTAGTAGGAATCTCTAACTTAGGAAAATCCTACTAAGGATTCATCTACTAGGTTTTCTTATAGCAAGGTCTATACTTAGCAAAATCCATGCAAGTTTACTTAGCAAAATCACTAATGCATAATAAAAGTATTGGGATAGAAAGTATGTAGCATCACTTGCCTTTTTGGTAGAGTATAGGTTCACTTCTTGATCTTTGCAACAATCACACTCTTCAAGTCACTACAAATAAATCAAGCAAGGCACAACTCAATCTACCAAACAAGCAAAACAACACATAGAATGACAAAGTCAAAGAAATGCATGCAAGCATGCCAAGCTTTGTTTTGTTTGAAAAAGTGGTCCCTAGTGGGTCATAGTCATTTGGGTTCATCTAATGGTCATTCTCTAAAGTGGCTAAGTCATTTGCAAAAGGTTTCACTTAAAAACCATTTTCAAAACAAAGTGTTATTTTATGTGGTGTAGAAATATTTTTATTAAGGCATTAGTCCATAGGGTTCACCAAATGAGTTGCTATTGCAAAACTTGGTGTTTTGGTCAGTAGGTTTGGTCCAAACTATTTTCTCAAAGTTTTCTTTCCATACACATTTTCATAAATAAAACTATTCTTTTTATTTGGCTAGAAAATGACTTAGTTAAATAATTCAACTTAAATTTCACAAAAATCATTTTTAACACTATGGGTTGGTTCCTAGGGTCAGTAGGGTCACAACAAACCAATTGGCAAAGGTTTGATCTCAAAATTCATTTTTAAATGATTTTTCTAATGTTAGTAAGCACACAAAAGAATCTGCAAAATCAAACAATTTATCAAATACTATTTGCTAAACTAAGGGTAGGGTTGGCTAGGGCTTGTTCTCCTGAATTCATTGATATAAAATTTTCCAAATTTGGACGTGTGGATCAAAAGATATAAAGGTTTGAAGTTTGCAACAATTTCTGTTTTCAAATTCTGTTTTTAAACAGAACAACGACACGCGGCACGTTGCTATTAGCTGGTACCGGTTCGGCCGGATCGTGGCGGTGGGCGTTGATCTAGTTTGATCAGATGCAAGGCAGCGTACCTCTTCGCGGCTTAAGTCATCTAATCCTGCTCGCTCACTCTGGATCGAACGGCTGCAAACATTCAGACCGAAAACAGGCGGCGCTGCGCGGTGGTGCACGGCGGCGACGGCCGGACGAGATGCTCGCGGTGGTTCTAGGAAGCAAGGAAGACAGAGGGGGTGCTTACCGTGTTTGCCGTGGCGTGGGGAAGCTCCACGTGCCTTCTGCTTGTCGAGGGGTGCGTTGGTGTTGCGGGAATTGCTCGCCGGAGCTGCTCTGGTTCTCGGCGGTCGACGCTGTCGGGCGAGGCTACGGCTCGCCGAAGCAAGCGGGGGTGCGTTAGACGCGCTGGTGCTAAGGAGTATGTGAGCATCACCGATTGTCATCGGGAGGTTCGAGCTTACAGAAGAGTCGCGGAGAAGGAGATGCAGACGGCGCAGATCGTCGTCGTTGGCGAGGATAGAGGGCGTCCGCGGTCGAATGGGTGATACGGGGAGGAAGGTATGGGAGTGGGGAGTATGCCTGCGTGCTTGGGGAGGCAAGGAGGAGCAAGGCACGGCCGGAATTCTTGGGAGGCGTCGGAGCCGAGGGTGCTCAGAGCGAAATCGAGGCGGCCTGGGGGCGTGTCTGGGGAAGAAGGCAGAGGGGAAATGGAGAGGGGAGGAAGACGATTAAATGGGCGTGATCACTGCAGGCTTAACTCGCGGCATTAAGGTGAATTAAGTCCGAGGAATCACGTCTGCAACGGCTAAGGGAGGAGGAAGAACGATTCAGGGGTGGGAAGAAGGTGTGTGGTGGGGTCCTTTGATCAGTGGGAAAAGAAATGAGGGGTCCACTTGTCGGGGCTTGTGGGTTGTTTCATGAGTGAAAAACGGTTGGGGAGGAATCTGGCTGGGACTGTTAATGGGCCTCGTTGGGCTGGTGTTTCCTCTCTTTTTTCTCTATTTGTTTTATTCTTTTCTATTTTATTTTCTGATTTGATTATTTAAACACATGATTCAATCAACCAAATAAATTCAAAACAGCACATTTCAATTCTTTGAACTTGGTTCTGTTTATCAACATAAACCAATATTCCAAAATAAATAATATTTTTATTCCTTTTTAGGATCTATTTCATATAAAATAGACCATAGTTATTTAATATGGTATGATTTATTTAATAAATCTCCTTTTAAAGCCAAAATATTTCTCCAAATCAAATCAGTAGGTATTAATTGAAAATAAAGAATACTTAGAATACTTGTTTAAAATAAAATAACATTTTATTATAGGGTCCATTAATAATTAAATAAAATGGCCTTAGTTATTAAATCAAATAGGGTTTGATTTTTATTAATAAAATCTTTATTTGAAACCTAAATATTTTCAAAATCAAATTAGTAGGTTTAATTTGGGAAATATATATAATATTTGGAAATTTGTTTTAAAACAAAATAACCTTTTACCATTATTAATTATTATAATAGACTTTCATTATTAAATCCAATAGGATTTGTTTTATTGGGATATTTATTTTGAAATCTAAAACAAAGCCAAAACACTTTAGTAGGTTTTATTAGAGAATATAACATACTTAGAAAACCTATTTTAAACAATTTAATAAGTCTTGATGTTTTAATTAAAATAGTAAAACCTTTCATAATAAATTTTGATATTAATTCCTTATTATTTTATTTTAAATAAACCTTTGTTATTTTTATTCAAACTAAATGTTTTTAATTCCCAAAGTTTGGTCAAGGTTTAAATTGGCCTTTATTAAATAATCTTTATTTATAAAACTTCTATTTCATTTGAAAACAAATCTTCTCATTTAATTGTTTCAAAATAGTATTTCCAAATGTTTTTATTTTCCTTTTATTACATGTTTATATTTTTAAAACTCTTTAGGTTTATTTTAATTCAAATGGGTTTGAAGTTCCAATTGAATTCAAAAAGTTTCTTCTGGCTCTAAAAATCAAACAAAGTTTTATTTTGTTAATTTATTTTCACATTACAAGATTTGGAAAATCTTGGGATGTGACAGGACATGTCGTTGCCCGAACTCTTCTCCATGTTAAAGTCTGCAGAAGTGGAGATCAAGAAAGAGCACCAAGTATTGTTGGTCAATAAGACCACCAAATTCAAGAAGCAAGGCAAGTCTAAGAAAAAGGGAAACTTCAAGAAGGGCGGTAAGAAAGTTACCACCGCCGTGAAGAAGACCAAGGCTGGGCCTAAGGCGATCTTGAATGCTTTTCGCAAGGAGAAGGTCACTGGAAGCGGAATTGCCCTAAGTACTTGGCGGATTTGAAGAACAACAACATTAAGAAGAAAGGTATATTCGATATACATGTTATTGATGTGTATCTCACTAGTACTCGTAGTAGTGCCTGGGTATTTGATACTAGTTCGATAGCTCATATTTTTAACTCGAAACAGGTGATGCAGAATAGACGGAAACTAGCGAAGAACGAGGTGACGATGCGCGTTGGAAATGGATCAAAGGTTGATGTGATCGCGGTCGGCACGCTACCTCTTCATCTACCATCGGGATTAGTTTTATACTTAAATAATTGTTATTTGGTGCCTGCATTGAGCATGAACATTATATCAGGATCATGCTTATTGCGAGATGATTACTTGTTTAAATCCAAGAATAATGGTTGTTCAATTTATATGAGTAATATGTTTTATGCACATGCACCTTTTATAGATGGTCTATTCTTATTGAATCTCGATTGTAGTAATACACATATTAATAACATTGAAGCTAAACGTTTGAAATTGAGCGATAACTTGACATATATGTGGCACTATCGTCCTGGTCACATTGGAGTGAAGCATATGAAGAAACTCCATTCTGATGGACTTCTTGAATCACTTGATTTCGAATCACTTGAAAGATGCGAAGCATGTCTGATGGGTAAAATGACTAAGACTCCATTTTCTGGTATGATGGAGCGAGCTACGGACTTATTGGAAATCATAAATACCGATGTGTGTGGCCCAATGAGTGTAGCATCGCGTGGTGGTAATCGTTATGTTCTTACCTTCACGGATGACTTGAGTAGATATGGGTATATATATTTCATGAAACATAAGTCCGAAACTTTCGAGAAGTTTAAGGAATTTCAAAGTGAGGTAGAGAATCAACGTAAAAAGAAGATTAAATTTCTACGATCTGATCGTGGAGGTGAATATCTAAGTTACGAGTTTGGCGAGCATTTGAAGAAATGCGGAATACTTTCACAATTGACACCACCAGGAACACCACAACGTAATGGTGTGTCCAAACGTCGTAATCGAACTCTCTTAGATATGGTTCGTTCTATGATGTCACTTACAGATTTAACGCTATCGTTTTGGGGTTATGCATTAGAAACAACCGCATTCACTTTAAATAGGGCACCATCTAAATCCGTTGAAACGACACCGTATGAATTATGGTTTGGGAAGAAACCTAAATTGTCGTTCCTTAAAGTTTGGGGTTGCGAAGCTTATGTAAAGAAGTTACAGCCCGACAAGCTTGAACCCAAAGCGGAAAAATGCGTCTTGATAGAATACCCAAAGGAAACTATTGGGTATACCTTCTATCATAGATCTAAGGGCAAAATCTTTGTTACCAAGAATGGATCCTTTCTAGAGAAGGAGTTTCTCTCGAAAGAAGTGACTGGAAGAAAAGTAGAACTCGACGAGGTTGTCGAACCTTCTCTCGAACTTGAGAGTAGCGCAGCACCGGAAGTAGTTCATGTGGCGCCTAAACCAATAAGAGAGGAAGCTAATGATGTTGATCATGAAACTTCGGTTGAAGTTACTACGAAACCTCGCAGGTCAACGAGAACTCGTACCACTCCTGATTGGTATGATCCCGTTATGAGTGTCATGTTGGTGGACAACACTGATGACCCTACGACATATGAGGAAGCAATGATGATCCCAGATTCCAATAAATGGCAAGAAGCCATGAAATCCGAGATTGGATCCATGTACGAAAACCAAGTATGGACTTTGGTGGACTTACCGGATGGCCGGAAGGCTGTCGAGAACAAATGGATTTTCAAGGAAAACATATGCTGATGGTAATGTTACTGTCTATAAAGCTCGACTTGTCGCAAAAGGGTTTCAAAAAATTCAAGGAGTTGACTACGATGAGACTTTCTCACCAGTAGTGAAGCTAAAGTCTGTGAGGATTTTGTTAGCAATCGCTGCATATTATGATTATGAGATATGGCAGATGGATGTCAAAACAGCGTTCCTCAATGGATACATTGATGAAGAGTTGTATATGGTACAACCCAAAGGTTTTGTCGATCCTAAAGATGCTAACAAGGTATGCAAACTTCAATGGTCCATTTATGGATTGAAGCAAGCATCCCGGAGTTGGAATCAACATTTTGATAAGGTAATCAAAAGTTTTGGTTTTATACAAACTTATGGAGAAGCTTGTATTTACAAGAAAGTGAGTGGGAGATCTGTAGCATTCTTAATACTATATGTAGATGACATATTGTTGATTGGGAATGATGTAGACCTTCTAAATAGTGTCAAGGATTAATTGAATAATAGTTTTTCAATGAAAGATCTTGGCGAAGCAGCTTACATATTAGGCATAAAGATTTATAGAGATAGATCAAGAAGCCTAATATCATTGTCACAGAGTACATATTTGGACAAAGTTCTAAAGAGGTTTGGAATGGAAGATAGCAAGAAAGGGTTCTTGCCCATATTTCCCAATACGACCTTGAGTAACACTCAAAGTCCTGCAACAGCAGAAGATAGAGAAAGGATGAGTAAGACTCCCTATGCCTCAGCCGTAGGATCTCTTATGTATGCCATGCTATGTACTAGACCCGACATTGCATATGCTGTTAGTTTGACTAGAAGATATCAAAGTGATCTAGGAGTGGATCATTGGACAGCGGTCAAAAACATCCTTAAGTACTTGAGAAGAACTAAGGATATGGTTCTTTCTTATGGAGGTGATGAACAACTCGTTGTTAATGGTTACACTGATGCTAGTTGAAACACCGATCCGGATGATTCTAAATCTGAATCTGGATACGTATTTATTTTGAATGGTGCAGCAGTTAGCTTGAGGAGTGCAAAGCAAAGCGTTATGGCAAGATCTTCAACTGAATCGGAATACATAGATGCTTCGGAGGCTTCACAAGAGGCGATATGGATGAAGGAGTTCATTACAGAGCTCGGTGTGGTTCCAAGTGCGCTGGACCCAGTGTCTATCTATTGTGATAACATGGGCGCCATAGCCAATGCGCAAGAACCAAGGTCACACAAGAAGCTGAAGCACATCAAGCTACATTTTCACGCTATTCAAAATCATGTCCAAGATGGTGACATGAAGATTTGCAAAGTACACACAGATTTGAATGTGGCGGATCCGTTGACTAAACCTCTCCCGAGGGCAAAACATGACCAACATCAAACCGCCATGGGTGTTCGGTATACTACCATGTAATCTAGATTAGTTGATTCTAGTGCAAGTGGGAGACTGTTGGATATATGCCCTAGAGGAAATAATAAAAGTGGTTATTATTATATCTTTGTGTTTATGATAAATGTTTACATTCATGCTATAATAGTATTAACCGGAAACATTAATACTTGTGTGATTTGTAAACTAAATTAGAGTCCCTGGTAAATACTCTTTGTAATACTAGCTTGTTGGTTAATAGATGATCGTGGTTTCTCGATCATGAACATTGAGATGTTATTAACAACAATATCATATCATTAGGAGAATGGTATGATGGACATACTCCTATAGATAAGCGTAGCATAAAGATCAAGTCATTTCAATAGTTCGTTTGCTATAAGCATTCTAATACATAGTAACCTAATTCCTTCGACCATGAGATCATGCTAATCACCATCACCGGAAGGATGCTTTGATGATATCAAACACCACACCATAACTGGGTGGCTATAAAGGTGGCATTGAGTGTTTGGAAAGTATGTGTTGAGGCACATGGATTAAGAGTGCGATTTGTCCATCCATATGCCAGATAGATATACTCTGGGCCCTCTCGGTGGAATGTCATCCAATTAGCTTGCAAGCATGTGACTGGCTCACAAGGGATCACACATCACAGGAATGAGAAAAGAGTACTTATCGGTAACGAGGTTGAACTAGGTATGCAGAGATACCGATAGTCAAACCTCGGATAAGTAAACTATCGCGAGACAAAAGGAAATTGATATCGTATGTAAGTGGTTCATTCGATCTCAAAGTAATCGTAGAAATATGTGGGAGCCATATGAATTTCCAGATTCCTCTATTGGTTATTAATCGGAGAAGTGTCTCGGTCATGTCCGCATAATTCACAAACCGTAGGGAGACACACTTAAGTATTCGATGTTGTTTAGTAGATATGGAATGTGAGTAGGGAAACAGAATGTTGTTCGGAGTCTCGGATGGGATCCGGGATATCATGAGGAGGTCCGGAATGGTCAAGAGAATAAGATTCATATAAGGAAAGTCTGATTCCGGAGTTCGGGAATGATTTCGATTTTTTCATCGGAGAGATTCTAGAAGGGTCTAGAAGGTTCACCGGACCGGAAGGGGAATGGTCCATGAATGTGTCATGGATAAGTGGAATGATTGGATCATATCCTAGGTCACTTGGTTTGGGCATTTGAGATAGAGAACTAAATCTCTAAATTGGAAGTCAAAAGGAAGGTTTGAAAAGTCAAATTGGAATAATATTTTCCTAGTGGAAGAGGGAAAGAGTCATTCCTTCTATCCAACTTGGGTTTGGGTTTGGATTCAAACTCTCCCCTCCAAAGGCTGCCCCCCTCTCATAAATAGAGGGGGAGGGCTGCCCCAAACAACACAAGAGCCAGCCCTCCCCACCCAGTGCACCGCAGCCAGTGCCGCCGCGCCGCCGCCAGCTCGTCGTCGTCTCCCTAGTCGCCGCCGACACCTCCTCCTCCTCTCCGTCTTTCTAAACCTAGAACGCCAGAAACCCTAGATCCACCATAACTCGCACCGGCTTAGGCGAAGCCCTGCGGGATCTTCCCTCTACCTCCGACACCACGCCGTCAGGCCGAGTAATCAGGGGAGGCGCCACCTCCGCCTCTTTTGGAACAAGGGAGAGGAAGGTCTTCATCGAGTACCGAACGTGTGACCGACTGCGGAAGCGCTGCCGGAATGCAGCGCCGGAAGGATCGTCTACGCGATCTTGAGATCGACAAGTGTACGACTACATCACCCACGAGAATCTGCTCTTGTTAACCGCTTTGGAATATTCGAGGGTAAGTACTCTAATCAACTCATTGCTACAATCTATTAGAGAGATCTTGGCTTGTTGTGTGCATGCGGTAGATTTTTTTTGTTTTCCATGCTATGAACCCCTACACATCAAGCTTAACCTTACACTACTAGGAAAAGGGTCGTTCGTGGAGCTCCTGGAAAGGGCATCAGTGGCGCACTAGTGGTGCGCCACTAGCCTCGCGCTGCGGCTATCTATTACTCATAGCGCACTGCCCGGTGCGCTACGGGTATCTCGATATAGTAGTAGCGCACCTGCCAGTGCGCCACGGCTAGGAAGGCAGGTGCGCTACGGGTATTGTTTCCTGTGGCGCACATGGCAGTGCGCCACTGGCATGTGCGCTTTAGTTGCAGTGCACCACTAAAGCCATGCCATGTGCGCCACGAGCATCTTTTTTGTTTTTTTAATTTCTGAGCCAGATGATATACAATATAGATTATATACAATATTACAGGTAGATATACACACAGATATAAGATATACAGTTATATATATAAATACACAATTTGCAAAATAATATTGAAACAAATACATATAGATAAGTCCCATACATGAATACATAGTATAAGTTACATTGTTTCGATCAAGTTACAAAGTAGTTGGTGACATGCGAATACATGTGTCTCGAACAAGTTAGAGCCTCGAAGCTCTCCTAGACATCTAAACTAGCTAGAAACAAGCGCTGGATAAACAGCCAAAGACGATAAGCATCACCGTGATGAAGGTGTAGGTCTTCATCCGGTTCCTCATCCTAACTCCCACTAGATAGCGTGTGTATCTAGCTTCCGCCTCTGCCATAGTGTTTTACCCTTTGTAGCTATTGCCGCTGAAACGGTGCACATGTCTCTGGTAGTCTTCTCAATCATCGTAGACTCCGGGAACCCGTCCCTTGTACACGACGTACCATGTCATCTACAAGTTGGAAATAATAATTAACCGGTGATTGAAAAAACATGTATAATTAAAGTCGCATATGAAGATACACTTATAGAAAGTACTCCCAACTCAAAAAGACCAAAGTAACTCAAAAAAGAATGCCTCATATATAACTAGGTCATTGGACACAAGAATATGCTACGACAGAATAGTTAGCCAAGTAGGATGCACAAGACCTGGACTTGTGCATATCACAAGTCTCACTATCCCGTCGTAGCACATTCACATATATAGTGTGCCATGACATTTCAATCATAGGCATTCTCGAAAAAGACCAAAGTAACTCAAAAAGAATGCCTCATATATAACTAGGTCGTTGGACACATGAATATGCTATGACAGAACTGTAAGCCAAGTAGGATGCACAACATCTGGACTTGTGCATAACACAAGGCTTACAATCCCGTCACAGCACATTCACATAATAGTGTTCCACGACATTTCAATCATCGGCATTTTTCTCGAAAAAGACCAAAGTAACTCAAAAAGAATGCCTCATATATATATACATAGGTCGTTGGAAACAGGAATATTCTACAACGGAACCGTGAGCCAAGTAGGATGCATAAGACCTGGACTTGTGCATATCACAAGGCTCACAATCCCATCGTAGAACATTCACATATATAGTGTGCCACGACATTTCAATCAGCGGCATTCTCGATAAAAGACTAATAAAGTAAGGAAAAAATAAGGACCAAAGTGAGCAAAGGACCAAAGAGTAAGCAAAAAAACCAAGCATTGCTTCATATATAATAATAAGCAAAAGAAGTAAGCAATGATTCATAAAACTAATAAGATAAGTAGTAGCATGTACACTTGTCCACACACACACAAAGGTCATCTATAGTTTGGAACTACAACTAGGCCAACATCAAGCCTTCTGGCTCGGATCAAGGAATGGGAGGACACATTGTCTCGTCATGAACTTCCTATAGTCACCCTATATCTCTAGACGATCTCCTATGTCATGGTTATTCGGGAGATTTCCTCCGTAGAAGATCCCCCCCCCCCCCCCGAAGTCATGACATCATGAAAGATGATTGCTGTCGTGGTATTACCGACGAGTACGCCATGGAGGGGTCCTCACAGTGTGTGTTTAGAGACGTGGGGGAAGGCGGACGGTTGACGGGTACGAGGTAACACATCTTACCTAGGTTCGGATCCCACAACGATGGCAGAATCCTACTCCTTCTATAAATCACTATAATAGCAATACGCGGAGTTACAGTGATTGGCTCGCTGTGCGAGGTGACTAGAAAGTCTAAGTTATCGTGCCCTAAAGGCTCCCATAGGCCCGACTTATATAGTCGCCAGGTCCTAGGGTTACAGGGAAAAGTCCTAGCCGGACAGGTTACAGAGTCCTACACCGTCTATTACTAGTCTTGTGTGTCTTGTACTCCAAGACTCCGGGTACGTTGGTGACTCCACCGTAGCCTTCCTTTATTCGGCATGTGCCTCCCTTCTGGATCCATCTAACTGGGCCGCCCAGCAGGCCATAGGCCATGCTACCAACTGTGGGCCACCCGGGTTATCCGGATAGGAGACATGCTATGAGGATACCCATATAGTATATCCCCAACAGTAGTCCCCAGGAGAACTCCGAGATCTTGCGCCGTCTTGCCTCTTTAAATGGAATGCTCCGTCTAGATGGATGTCGGCAAATCGTCAAGCAACATCTTGTAGTCCTCCCAAAGAACCTTGCAAGTTTTTCTCTGTCTTCAATTAGAAAGCCGGAGAATCGCTGAATCTTCCATCATACTCTTCCGTAGCCGGACTGGATCCGTCCATGCCGGAATCTTATGATGTGATGGTTCATCTGCCTATGTCAGCTAGGGCGACGTAGACGTAGGTCAGCGACGCCTCGTAACTCACACATGCAGAGAACGCAATCATGTCCACTTTTCCCTCGTGAGCAATACGAACCTTTGGCGGTGATGGTTGGGACGTGGTGAAATTTCCGCGCACGTTCATGCACACGTCGTCTATGCGGCAACCGTCTGATCAGGCTACACGAATCTTGATGCTGGAGATCATAAATAGTAACTGTGGTGGATTTTTTACTTTTCACCTCATTCTCTCCTTGCATCATCTTCTTACTCCAGTGAGAACCCCCTCGAGCTCTCCGCGCAACCTTGCGGAAAACCCTAACTCCAATCTCGCCAGTCACCTCCGAACACACGCAATGGCAAGCAACAACTCTACTCCCTCGACGGCGGCATCGGGCGAAGCCGTGGCGAAGCCGGCGAGCTCCGTCGTCGTGCCCCAGAGGGCCTGGTCATCATTGTCTCTGTGATGGTCGAGACCACCGGCGGCGACCACAATCCAGCGGCGCTGGAGCCGCTAGAGGAGGATCTTGACTCCCACAAAGGCGATTGGCGCGGTTCGGACATCACGGACCGCGACATCAAGGAGCTGATCGCCGAGGGCTACCTCCCTGCGACGGAGGGGCTCGCCTGGCGGGCGGCGCCGGCCGGCGAGGCCAGACCTTCTCCCCAAGCCGGAGAAAAGGTTTACCTCAAAGCATAATTGGTACGCGGCGTCTCCCTGCCCATCTCTAACTTCTTCCTTGCCTTCTTGAAACACTACCGAGTACAGCCCAAAACCTTTCTCCCGATAGTATCCTAGCGCTTAGCAATTACGCGGCGCTTTGCGAGGGTTACCTAGCGATTAATCCTAGGCTAGATCTCTTTGTGTATTTCTTCACCATCAAGCGCGAAGTCGGGGCTAGCAAGGATGAACTTAGAAATTGTGGCACCATAAGCTTCAAGATCCGTCCTGGCCGGCGGTTCCCCGACATCGTCGGCCACGAGTCCTGCAAGAACTGGCAGCGTACTTACTTCTATGGCCCAGATATCCCTCTGGCCGGCCAAGAAGTAACGTACCCGGACTTCGTCGATGGAGCCGCCGCCATCGACGCTTCTCGTTCCATAAGGCGGATAGAGTGGTTCATAGAGATGGGTTTGACCGGCTTGGACCTAGCCATGCGCTTGTTCATCAGGCGAATCCAACCTCTACAGCACCGCTTGAAGCTGATGCACGAGTATACCAGCGATACAAGGGATAGCCTCCGCATCTCTATGGACAATTTCTTGAGCAACTCCGTCAAGCTCCACCTCAAGGACATCGTCAAGGTGAAGGACAAGAACCGTGGCTTCACCATCACCTACGACATGTTCGTTGATAGCAAGTGCCCAAAGGTAATTGTTTATTTTCCGTGTATGACATATACTCCAGCTCTTCCGTCTAGCCATTATCGTCTCATCTAACATGGTGGTTCTTCACCTTACAACTTAGCGACATAGATGAGGACAGCATGGCTCCTCAAATCTATGATCCAAATATGAAGGAAGTCACCATTGTGTTCGACGACGATGCTCCATTGGCGCGAAAGCGGAAGAGCTCCACCTCTGACGCTGCCGACGGAGGCAAGAAGAAGAAGACGGAGGGTGGAGCCTCCAAAAAGACTACCGCCGCCCTGGAGGCGGAGAAAAGAAAGACTACTGGGATCCCCTTTGCCAAAGCACACCTCTTGTGTAAGCTTCTTTCTCTCCGACATTGTCCATTTATCTGTCTTGTTCGTGTACTTATGCTTTTTGCATGTTTCAGGAAGAAAGCCACGACCAGCCTGAAGAAGACCTCCAAAACATTGGGGGCTTCTAGAACCATCAAGGACATGCTACATCGCGACGCATCTCCCGCCATCACCCCTGTCACTCCCAGTGTCAAGCCCTCCTCCGCTACGACAAGATCACAAGCTAAGGAAGCATCTGGCCCTTCCGCCATGGAAGTGGACTCAGGTGCCTCTACCGAGATTGCTTTCGTTGGCGAGCAAGCGACATAGGAGAGTGCCGCACGCCCAATGGCTGAAGCTCCGGCTAAGGATGCCATCGGTTGCGGTAAGGCGGTGGTGGAAGCTGGTACTTCTGCCGTAGGCGGCGCCCCCACACCCAAGAGAGTCATAGAGTATCCAAAGATAGTCTATCCGGTACTTACACCGGATAGAACTGCTCTGGTTCCTGGTGCGGCGCCGACATCTCTGACGTGTGGTCTAGAGGATCTTCTCCGGCAAGCAGAGATCTTGCAAGGAAACAGTGCATCCTTCGGCAAGATGCTGGCTGAGAGTGCTACCAACCTCAAGATCATTGCACTTGTAAGTTTTATTTGCCTTTTGCATTTCATATGAGTATCCCACTGTAGCCCTCGAGGATGTAGACGGAAAACCATAGGTCTTTGTGTCTAGATGCTCTAAGAAATCTAGAAAACTTGTCACTGTAGCCCCCAAGCATATAGGTGGAATGAATTATTCCGACTAGATGCTTTAAGAGTAGCATACGCAGTGTTTATAAATTTCAATACTGTAGCCCGCAAGCCTCTAGTTGTAACTGGATTAGTTCCGACTAGATGCTTAAAGAAAAGCTAAGCATACATCCAAGTTAAAAACTTTATACTGTAGCCCCCAAGCTTCTAATCAAAAAATGAATTAGTTTCGACTTGCAGAAAACATTGCCAAGGCTAAGGAAATTGTCGAGCAATCCAAGCACATTCAAGAGCTGGATAGGGAGAACAAGATCCTTAAGCAGGAGAGGAAGGACATGCTGAAAATGCATGAGGAGTCAATGAAAGCACTTCAGGACTCCGCCACCTAAGAGATGAACCGCTTGAAGGAGGAGATCTCGATCTTAAGAGATCAGAAGAAAGCTGTTGATGAGTAGAATCAACGCCATCATGAGGCGTACAAGCTCCTCCAACAAGAACGAGACTCCTTGGCGGATACCCTCCGGCAAGTTGAGGCTAGCATCTTCAGTAAGTGATTCTCCGTCTTGGATTTCTGTAGTCTAGATACTCTGAATTTTTGAACTCATGTGCTCCTTGTCAGAATTTGCAGATCCTATGAGTTTAACCCGGTCACCTCCTTCGGCAAAGGAATGCATGGTTCTTGTCGGCAACTTCATCAACACCGCCATCGCGCAAGCCAAAGAGATTGCCAAGCCCCTCCAATCAACATCAAGGCATCATACTCTATGGCGAAGTTCTCGGAGATCCTGGGCCGAGCCCCCGAGCGTATCACAAGATGGAAAGCTTGATGTGCACGGGCCGGTGCAAGGATGGCGTTGTCTATGCTAAAGTCACACTACGAAGATGCCGACATTGACACGGTAACCTCTTGTATTCCCGACGTAGATGACGATGGAAAGGAAATAAACCATGAGTCCATCTTGCCGTCACTCGCGGGCTATGACACCAGAGTTGCCGAGTTAGTCGACGTCAACGTCTTCGTTCCGATGAATACCATCGATGGCGCTAACCAAAGCTCCTCCGAGTCTCTTCACACTGCCGACTTCGAGGGCGATTCTTCTGCTGCCGATGACGCTGCTTCCAAGTCGCCTACGCCAAAGGAATGAAAAACAACTTGTAATATTTGTTTCACCTTTGATGTGTATGCGGAAAAAACTATGTATTAACTTAAGGCGGAAAACAATGATGTATGTCCTGCTACTTAAGAACTAGTTTCCAGCATGTATATATTTTTTAAGCAAGTGCTGGCTTATCCATTACTTTGGTTCTTATGCTTGACTTTTCGTGAGTCGAAAGACTCGTTGTCGGAACCATGCACTCAAGTGATGATGCCCAATGGCACCGTCAATAACCTAAGCACAAAATCGCCAACGATAAGTGCCAAAAGTCACTACTCCAGAATCCACATAAAAACGACAAAGAACGTGTAGACCAGAAAACTTAGCTAACGCCCGTAGGCAGAATTTTCACAAGTGCAATCGCAAAGCTTGTTCATAAAGGTTTTATATGATCCAAAAATGAACACTAAAGGAGGTAAAAGACTCAGAAATATGAGTGAACCTGACAGCTTTATTTCATTGATCATATAAGAGGTACACAATTAGATAAAAAATGCTAAGTGTAAAAAGGACCTAGTTGTGCTATGTTCCATGGCCGATCAAGCTCCGGGTAGTCATCATCCGGGTCACGTCGCTTACGCTTATGATACTTGTTGGGTCTATCCTTCAGTTCATGATTGCCAATGAGGTAGTAAGACCCATTGAGTAGCGCCTTGCTTATGATGAACGGTCCTTACCATGGCGGGGATAATTTGTGTGACTTCTTCTTCTTAAGTCGGAGCACCAAATCCCCCTCTTTAAACGAGCGATGCCGAACGCGGCGACTATGGTAATTGCATAGCTTTTGCTGGTAGATGGCGGATCTTTGGCATGCCAAAATGCGCTCCTCCTCGAGAAGGTCCACATCTAGGCGTCTAGATTCTTTAGCGTCATCCTCGTCGTAGGCGACAACTCTTGGTGCATCATGAAGTATGTCGGAAGGTAGGATGGCTTCTTCTCCATATACCATGAAGTAAGGGGTGTAGTCGGTGGATTTGTTGGGTGTAGTTCGTAAACTCCACAGCACAGATGGAAATTCTTCCGCCCAGGCTCCAGCTGCTCTATGTAGCGGTGCTTCAAGACGTGGCTTGATTCCCTACAGAATTAATCCATTGGCTCGCTCAACCTGACCATTGGATTGTGGATGTGCCACAGATGCAAGGTCAAGTCGGATGCCCTTCTCCCAACAATAAGCCTCCACTTCTACGAGTGACAAGTTGCTGCCGTTGTCGGTGATAATGCTATGTGGGAGACCAAATCTCACCACTAGATCCTGGACAAACCTGAGGGAAGTTGACCCATCAAGCTTTCTAATGGGTTTAGCTTATATCCATTTAGTGAATTTATCAACTGCTACTAGCAGATGCGTAAACCCACATGGTGTCGTTTGTAACGGCCAAGTTATTGGTATTGTTTGCAATTCTTCAGCAGGAACATGTGGTTGTAGGGCATAATACTGGCATCCCATGCATGTCTCAACCAGCTTGTCGGCGTCCGCCTTCGCGGTCAGCCAGTAGAATCCTTGCCGAAAGGCTTTCGCGACCAACGATCGAGGGGCGGTGTGATGCCCGCAATCTCCGAGATGGTTTTCGCGTAGGATTTCCATACCTTCTAGCTGGAAAACACACTTTAGGTATACACCAGTAGTGCTCCTTTTGTAGAGTTGTCCATTGATTATGGTATAACCCTTTGCTCGTCATACTATTTTCCGTCTTTCGACCTCATCGTCGGGCAAAGTTCCGTGTTCGAGGTATTCCATGAACGGTTTTGTCCAAGCCGGAGGGACCTTAGTCACTATGTTGACGAAAGAGTCAGCTCTATCCGGGTTGTCGATGTCGGCTCCCTTCACGGATGGTGTGCGCAGGTGCTCTAGGAAAACTCCTGGCGGAATTCGCTTGCGCCCTGATCCTAGCTTAGAGAGCAGATCAGCCGCCTCGTTTTGTTCCCTAGGCACATACTTTACTTCGTAGCCCAAGAAGCTCTTGGCTATCTCGTCCACTTCGTCTCGATATGTCGCCATCATAGGGTTCCGTGCATTCTAGGTGCCAGCCACCTGCTGGGCAACCAAGTCGGAATCTCCACAGCAAACTATGCGCTTGATGCCAATATCCTTGGCTACACGTAGTCCATTAATGAGTGCTTCATACTCCGCCATGTTGTTCGTAGCCTCGAAGTGGATTTGCAGAACGTAGTGTGGCTTGTCTCCTGTTGGTGACTGTAGCAATATACCAGCCCCCGAGCCGTTGAGCAGCTTTGATCCATCAAAGTGCATCAACCAGTACTCTGGTTCCGGCAACGGAGTAGCATCTGGCATCTCTGTCCAATCTACGATAAAATCTGCCAAGGCTTATGACTTGATAGCTTCGCGTCTCTTGTAGGTGATCTCGAAGGCGGCAAGTTTAATGCCCCACTTCGTGACCCTTCCCGTAGCGTCGCTGTTGTTGATAATGTCGGACAGTGGAGTCTTGTTCACCACTGTGATTGGGTTCTCCTAAAAGTAATGCCTTAGCTTCCGAGAAGCAAGGAATACTCCATAAGATATCTTCTGGTAGTGCGGGTAACGCTTCTTGGACTCCGTCAAGACCTCACTCACATAGTAAACTGGTCATTGAACTCCGTGCTCATAGCCTAGTTCCTTCCGCTCTACCACGACGACGATGCTGATTACCCGGTTGGTTGCCGCCATGTAGACTAACAGGGGCTCTCCAGGCTCGGGTGCTGCAAGGATGGGCGCTGAGGAAAGAATCTCATTGAGCTGCTTCAATGTTGCATCTGCTTCGTCCGTCCACGTGAATTTGTCCGCCTTCTTCAGCAACTTGTACAGCGTCAGAGCCTTCTCTCCAAGTCGGCTGACGAACCGACTAACTGCTGCAACACAACCTGTTAGTCGTTGAATGTCCTTTAGGCATGTCGGACGGTTTATGTTTAAGATGGCCTTGATTTTCTCCGGGTTGACCTCGATTCCACGCTGGGAAACGATGAAGCCCAACAATTTGCCGGCTGGAACCCCGAAGATGCACTTCTTAGGGTTAAGCATCATGTTGTATTTCCGAAGATTATCAAAGGTTTCTTTTAAGTCGGAGATTAAGTCATTTGACTTTTTAAACATCACCGTGATATCGTCCACATAGGCGTGAACGTTCCGACCAATTTGATCATGAAGGCAATGTTGCATTATCCGCTGGTACGTAGCACCTGCGTTTTTTAGACCAAAGGGCATCGTAACATAGCAAAACGTGTCGTATGGTGTAGTGAACGATGTGGCCAATTGGTCCGACTTCCTCATATTGATCTGGTGGTATCCTGAGTATGCCTCGAGAAAACACAAAAGTTCTGAGACAGCCGTCGAGTCAATGACTTGGTCAATGCGAGGCAAAGAAAACGGATCTTTGGGGCAAGCCTTGTTCAAGCCGGTGTAATCAACGCACATTATTAATTCTTTGGTTCCATTTTTGGGGACAAGTACAGGATTGGACACCCATCAGGTGTGAAGGACTTCTCGGATAAATATAGCCTTAAGTAACCTAGCTATATCTTTGCCAATGGCGTGTCTCTTCTCGTCTCCGAAGCGTCGTAGAGGTTGTTTCACTGATTTGCATTTTGGATCAATGTTTAAGCTGTGCTCGGCAAGTTCCCTAGGTACACCTTTCATATCGGCAAGTTGCCAGGCAAAGATGTCCCTGTTCTCACGGAGGAACTCGACGAGCGCGCTTTCCTATTTAGGATCCAGGTTCGTCCCAATGGCAGTGGTCTTGGAGGCATCGCCTACCACAAGTTCCACCGGCTTGGTCTCGATGGCGGCCTTGAATGCAGGAGCGGAGTCGGAGATCTGTTTCTTCGACGTGGGCATCTCTGAGTCATCGACCTTGCTCTGGATCTCTTTGAATTCTTCGCTATAGAGGACAGCTTCCGCGAAGGCTGCTTCATTAATCTCGTAGTCCCTTGCCTTGGTAAAGCTTCCGGATATGGTGATGACACCGTTTGGTCCGGGTATCTTCAGTTTGTTGTAGACGAAGCATGGCTTGGCCATGAAGGTGTGGAATATGCCGCGGCTGAATATGACGTGGTACACGCTCTTGAAAGGGACCACCTCAAAGGTCATGCGCTCTTGGCGGTAATTATTAACATCACCAAAGGCAACCTAAAGTGTGATGCACCCAAGGGACCGAGCCTCCTGACCAGGAACTACACCGTGGAAGATGGTGTTGGTCCGCCTTAGGTTTACCTCCGTCAAGTTCATCTTCTGCAGTGTATCCAGGTACATGATGTTGATGCTGCTTCCACTATCCACCATACACTTGGTGAACTCTACACCGTCAATCAAGGGTTTGATGACCATGGCGTATTGGTTCTCCGTAGGAATAAGGTCTGGGTGATCCGTCATGTCCCAAGTAATTGGAACCTCCGACCAGCGCAGGTACTGGGGAACTGGGGGTATAGTAGCCATCAGGATCCTCATAGAGGTCTTCTGTTGTCGGACGGTGGGGGTGCCAAGGAAAGTGTGGTAGACTGGCGCCTTCTTCATGCAGGGGTTCTTGCCCTTGTCGTCGCTTTTGGTGGCGTGCTTGGGGTAAACATCCTCGTCCATGTCACTTGAATCCTTGGACTCCTCCTCCTTATTCTTCCCCTTGCCCTTGCCTCGCGGTCTGTTCTTCCGAGTTTGCTTGTAGCGGGACTCCGGGTCCTCCTTGAGGTCGTTAACGAACTTGCAGTGTCGATTGGTATGGGTGGCCTTGTCATTGACATCAAGGTGTACGAGGCACGACATATCGAGGTACTCTTCGTAGGTTTGGGGAACGCGGAGCGGTGCCGAGGTAGTTTCACTTCCTCGTTGCTGCCCATGACCAGCTCCCCGTCCTCGGCCACGTTGTCCGCCATCACCTCGTCCTGCAAAGGTCATGGCGACCATGTCGGGAGATTGCTTTTCTTCTGGAGCGGTTTTCCGCTTTGTGCTGTTGTTTGAGTTGGAACGGCCATTGTCGGCAGAAAGCCGCGAGCATCGTCGTCGGGAGCTGCGAACTCACTAGCCAACTGAATCATCTGGTTCAAGTCTAACTGGTGATTGTCCTGCAAGCGCTTCAGCTTATGTCGGAGCAACGTGCCCCTTTCCAACCCATCAATGAAGGCGGCCATGGTGGTGCGGCGTGCACTCTGGCAGAATTCTTCATATCCAGCCAGCGGGAGAGGTAGGCGTGAGATGTCTCGTCTTTCTCTTGCACGCACCGATGTAGATCGCCAATAGTGCAGGGACGTTTGTACGTACCCTCGAAGTTCTTGGTGAACTCTTCTTGCATGTCCAACCAATTGCAGATGGATTTCTCCGGCAAGTCGTCAATCCATTGACGGGTCGTGCCCGCCAACATTAAAGGGAGGTACTTGACGGCAACGTTGGGGTTACCTCCGGCAATCTCCACTGCGTTGCCATAGTCCTGCAACCATGTGGCTGACTTGGTGGTGCCGTCGTAGGGCTTGACGGTCTTGTCAATACGGAATCCTTTGGGCTAAGTTGCGGACTGTATCGCAGGTCCAAAGCAACGTGGTCCCAGGTATGGTCCTTCCCGGGCCTCGTGGATCTTATCGATCCGCGAATGTGCATCGTACGGCTCCGGGTTTTTCTTCTTCTTGTCAACAGGGGATGGGTTGCGTGAATGACGCAGGCCCCCTGCGCCATGGTGACTGCTTGGTGGCGACGGAGGCGGAGGTGGCGGTGGGTTATCTTTCCTGCTATTACCCTCCTGCGATGCCTCACGCTTGTCGCAATTGCTTGCCGGACGCGGAGGGTCATGGCACGACCTGCTCTTGTGTCCTTGGTTGCGCTCTCCGTCATGACAGCTCTGCTCCGCGTTGTTGCGGATGACGATGCCGCACTGCCTTGGCGGGGGCATATCCGTACGATGGTGAGCGCCTTGGGGTCTTTGCGATGTCGGGGATATCGGGGCGGTGGCGATGGGCAACGAGGTCGGGCCTTTTCTCCGTGGTCGAAGGATATGGGGATAGCATCCTTCCTGTTGCACGCATCCCTCCGTATTCGTTCTGATGAACCCGTCTGAGACCCTACATCAAGAGGATATCTGTCCCTTGGCGGCTTATGCTGGCTAGACTGGCAAAACGCTGGGTCAGATTCAAGCCTCTGAGAGGTGGCCTTTTCCTGTTGTTTTACCGCCTTGGCCACTAGGTCATAGACCTGTTCCACTGCCTCGGGCGATCTATCCTACTCTAGAAGGGTCTTGGCAACGGCAAGGTTGAGGAGTGGAGTGGGAATCACCTGCTTGCCTTCACTATCAATGTATGGCTTGGCCTGTGCCGGCTTTGAGGGAGCCCATCCTAGGTTTCGCCGTACACCAGGATCGTTGATGACGCGAGCTGGAGCTTTCTTGGACTTCTGCTACTACAGCAGAGTCTTGTACTCGGCCTCCATTTCTCTAGCTTTCTCTATGGACTTCTGCGCATTGACCAGATCTCGATCTAGCTTAGCGCCTTGCTCATGATGGCTGCGCTTCCTCCAAAGAATCGGCGCTTCCCGTCTGTGGGTAACGTTCCGGATATGATTTATAGTCAGTGGCTCAACGAGGAGATTGTCGTACATCACTCTATCAGCTGGAGTAACTTGGGCAACATCAGACGTAGATGCCGTAGGCGGCAAGTTTGCGGTGTTGTTGTTGCTCGGGCCGGTGCCGAGTTCCTACGGCTGTTGCACTGGGTTACGCGGAGGAGGAATGACCTTTGCGCGATCATCGTAAGAAGCAATAAGTGTCCCCTTCCCTTTTTCCAGCGCTGTAGGCGGAGCTCGTCCGGGTTGATCTTCATCCATCGTCGTCCCAATGGTGACAAACACCTCTTGAGACATGACGGCATTGTTGGCCTGCTCGTCGCGCGTGTACTCCTCCTCCATATCTTGCATGGCGGAGTCTAGATCTTCTGGATTGAAATCTATCTCCTCTGAATCTGCACTGAAGTCGGCGTATAGCGCGTCAATCACAGAGTCGGAGGGTGCCAGGACTTCGTCGATGACGGGCGGTGGAGGTTCAACAGCAGCGACGATGACTGGAGGTGGCGGTGCGACTGCATCGATGGCGGACGGAGGCGGTGGTGGCAGCGGCTGAATCAGAGGGGCTCCGTCGATGAGCACAAGCGCTGTCTGAGCTGCCGCTTCGGCCTCTGCGTAGTTGTTGACAGTGTTCACCATGCATTCGAAGGTAAGGCGTCCTGACGCCTGCTACCGTCTTAGAGAATGCCGGAGAAGCGTGTCATGGTCCAGTCCTTCCACAAAGTGATACATGGCATCATCATTGGGGTAGTGGGCCAGATCGGCTTGTATACGGAGCCACCTGGCTAGGAATCGCGGGGGTTTTTTCCCTCTCTCTGAATGCAACGCGCCAGATCGAAGATGGTAACCACGCCGACGAACTTGGATCTCTGCTGTCTAGATGCACGGGCGAAGCCGGTGGACTTGTAGTGATCTTCCACCTTTATATCCTTCACAGGGGTGGTTTGGGTGGGCCTTGAATTTTTCCAATCTTTGCTGGAAAACTCCAAAGAGAGATCCGACATCGATCCTTCCGCGAATGTGTCCTGCCCGTAGGCGGTCCGTGCGGGTCTTGGTGCTTCTTCGACTCCCAGGGAACTAGTGCCCGAGTCGGTTTCGCCAATGAAGAGGTGGATGTCTTTGATAGGAATGATCGAACACCACGTAGGGTTCGTCTTCGCCGAGATCCAGAACTTGTCAGGAGGGACGATCAGAACATTGCCAGAGAAGAGAACACGACCGATGGCTATGGTTTCGTCGATTCCCGCGAAGATCTTGGTCCTCGCTCGCTGAAGAGCCTCTTGCCCCACGGTGGGCGCCAACTGTCGTGGTACTGCCGACGAGTACGCCATGGAGGGGGTCCTCACAGTGCGTGTTTAGAGACGTGGGGGAAGGCGGACGGTTGGCAGTGCGGTAACAGCTTACCTAGGTTCAGATCCCACAACGGTGGCGGAATCCTACTCCTGCTATAAATTACTATAATGGCAATACGCCGAGTTACAGGGATAGGTTCGCTGTGCGAGGTGACTAGAAAGTCTAAGTTATCGTGCCCTAAAGGCTCCCATAGGCCCGAATTATATAGTCGCCAGTTCCTAGGGTTACAGGGAAAAGTCCTAGCCGGATAGGTTATAGAGTCCTACACCGTCTATTACTAGTCGTGTGCGTCTTGTACTCCAAGGCTCCGGGTACGTCGGTGGCTCCACCGTAGCCTTCCTTTATCCGGCATGGGCCTCCCTTCTGGATCCATCTAACTGGGCTGCCCAGCAGGCCATAGTCCATGCTACCAACTGTGGGCCATCTGAGTTATCCGGATAGGAGACATGCTATGAGGATACCCATATAGCATATCCCCAACAATTGCCCCAAACTTCTATTGGATGCGATACATCTCTTGTCTAATATCTGAATCAGTGATCTTGGCCTTGGCTTCGGCCCACTATTTGAGATGATCTGGCAGTGTAGAATTCTGCTGGTCTAGTAGGAATGCCATCATGTGATGGAGTGCATAGTAGGCTTCCTTCTTACTTCCTTCCGGCTGCTTCACGCATACATGCTTGAAGAAGTGCCTGCCGAACTTGACCTTCTTACGCACGAAGGTGGTGCCTTTCGTCGAGGCATAGCCAGTGAGAGCATCATCTAGAACTTCCTTGATCTTGTCGTAGTTTTTGTTCTTTTCTAGAATCCCTGACTCTAAATACGTGGTATGCGAATGCTTTGGCGATAAGGAGATGGGCCTGCAGTGTTCATCTCTATGCAAAAAAAATCAAATGGAATGTGTTGGAAAAGATTGATGATAATCTAATAAAGCCAATCGATGGTGGCGAGTGAATAATGACTTACTCGGGAAAGTAAGGAACGAGAATATATTCCTTTGTCTTGTCGCCACGAAGATTCTTTTTAGGTACGAGGACACGAAACATAGTTCAATGCGCTTCCCAAGCTGCCGTCGCGCATGTAGTAGGGGTCCACTATAGCGATGCCCGGTGTGTTCTCTCTAATGATCTGCATGGCGGTGAGAAAAGCAGTGACCATGGTATCTTGGCAGTGCAGTGGAACATACTGAAGTCATCAAACCGTAGGAAGAACGGATCCGCGGGGGCATTGTCGACTAAGCCCAAGCCTGGTGGCACCTTAACCACGAATACCGGGTGCGAGGGATCTTTCTTCGCCAGAAGGCGTCTCTCTACCGTTAGCACACCGTCATGCACACTCTTCAGTTCCGAACTGGAGAGCCTCCGCAAATTCTTAGGTAGCATGGGCTCACCCTCCACATGAATCCTCCACATAATACCCTCGGGTCTTGGTGGCCCGTCCCGACACCTGATCGGATACGTAGTTGACGCCACCGGCTGGCTCGAGCTGCTAGATTTTCTTCTCCTGGCCTTTTTCCTTTTGGAGAGCGAGCAGGCACTGCAATCTGAGCACCGGCCGCCCTATGTAGTGTGTCAAGGCTTAGAATAAAGGGTTGGTTGGTTGTATTAGCTGGCTCGGTGAAGGCGCAAGTTGGAGGCGTCTCCTGAGAACCAAATAGACTCTTGGTGATAGTGGGTTTCTCTGTGGGGCCACCAGCTGGGTATTTGTTGCTAAAATGAGTGTTCAAGAACTGATCATCGAAGTCTTCATCGTCCTCGTCCGGATCCTGCGCCATGTGCATATCATCAACATGATCATCCTACCCACCGCGTGGAGGTGACGACGAGGGCAGTAAGGGGGCCTTGCCACCGCTTGTCGCTAGCACGACAAGCAGTGATGTTGTCTGTGGCGTGATGGCCCCCACCGTCTCCAAATGAATCATTTTCTTTGGACATTGCAAGAATAAGCCAAAGCAACTTCTGAGGATAGCCGACTCTTCTTCATCCGCACCTGGGGGTTGAATGGGAGGTTCCAGGTCATCGCAGACCCTTAGCACCCGACTAATTTTAACCATGTGCACTCTATCTGGCATCGGCCTTGAGTGGAATGTGCGCTGCAAGGGCTGAATGATGGTACCCTTGGAAACATCCCTTAGCTCGTTGTTCACTTAGAATAAGAGAGTTCAAGGAACATCTGTCTGCAGAAAACATGTACGACGTTAGAGAGATGTCATAAGAATAATATATGCCGTGAAAGGTGGTAAAGCAATTTGTTTACCGTGATGTCGTCGAGATCGGCTAATGTCGAGGCATCGCATACGAAGACAGGAGTGCAAGAGACGGAGGGGCTTCTTGATGGCGCGGTGTCGGATGCTGGTGTATTCTCCCTACCGGGTGCTTGGAGCTCCGGTTCCACCGTGACGATGGCAGGGGGAGTAACCAACATGTCCAGCACCGCGGTGATGGCAGGAGGAGTCACCAAAACTTCCGGCGCCGCGTTGCTAGCGGGCGGAGTCACAAACACATAATTCGCCTGATTCGTCGGCGCCGCTTGTTCGAGTGGCTGCTAACCATGTTTGGAATCAGGCATGGCCCTTGTCGATCACCCGCACCCCAGTTCGCTATTGACTCCACCAAGGTAGGCAGGATGGACGTGAGGGTGATTGCCAGGTTGTCTTGGACGATCTGCGGGATCCGCGCCACTTGTTCCTTAAGTTCTTGAACCTCTCGGTTTTCCTCCTTGCTCCTTCCTGATGGCGCCACACACATCCTCAGCGGTGGACCAAAATGATGCACCAAATTCTTACCCCCGAGGTCGGCCAGCCGACGATGGATTCTTCGTAACTGGCGTGATTTTATTGGCCTGGTTCATCGCCCTGTTAAAAGGGTTATCCCACCGGGTGGCCATCGTCGACCCCTGGGATGAGGAACCCTGCGATCCATGACTAGCAATAATTTCCTCCTCCTGCAGAAGAAGTAATAGTGAACCGTTTAGAAACCCGACTTCATCGATTAGAATGCAATCGAATTTATACGCGGTAATTAAATTAGTTACCACAATTTCCTCGAATTCCTTCACCGCAAGATCCGCGGTGAGTTGTTTGGTTTTTGGGTCCACATGGTAACGGGCCCTGATAAATTTTCAAAGCTGCCCCTTTTAGAATTTTGTAAAGGGGTTAGCTATCCCCTTAGCTTTATACTCGTCGTAATCCTTATCCCATTTGGCCTCCACGGTTCTGTATCCACCAGATCCGAGATGGTGGTGACCTATATTCATCGCCTGCAGCACCTTTCCCCGATTACTCGAGGCCTGGGCTCTTTCCGATTCGCACCAGTCCTTGAATTCCCGGTACCGATATTCGATGATCTACGGGTCAATCTTCTGGATCTCCTCGAGACTTTTGCCTTCTTTATAGATCTTCTTCTTTATCCGGGTTCTCCATCTGGCCAGGGTGGTGCTCATCTTTGTGAGGGCGGATTTGTTTACTTCATTCTCATGATAATTTGTGTTCCGATACTCAGCGGGGAACTTGTATCTTGCGTGCAGCTTCTCGAAGAGGAGTGTGCGCAAGTGGCCATTATCTTTATGCCGGAGATTCTCGGTGTTGATCGAGATGGTTGTCCGGGTGATCGCTGCCACTTGCCCACCATAACCTCGAACGACAAGGTCGGGCGCCAAAGGAACCCCTGTTGGACTCACTTCAGTAATTTGCTCTCTGACGGTGCCTACCGTGTTCGGGTGCCATTCCTTCTGGTTCTTCTTCTTAGGAGGATTGCTACCACTCCATGTTCCCTCGCCGCCATCAGTGGTTTCATCATCCGCCGTTCCTTTGGCTTCTTCCTCCGCGTCTTCCATCTCATCATCCTCCCTCTCCGAAGGATGGTATTCTTCATCGTCTTCTAGCCGCTGGGCCGCCTCCCAGAATGCTAATTGTTTATTCGAAGGTCTGACTTCTCCTTCAGTGTTGATGCGCTTAGAACAACCAGCCTCGTCGTTGTCACACATATTTGCACTAATAAAAAGCAAATAATTGGTTAGTAATAAAGTGCACGGAAAAATCCGGCATGACCTTTGCTAATTTTCTTAAACTAGGAGTGCCTGATTTCTGCCGAAATGGAAGTTAATCAACATTCCAGCAAAAATTGGGACTCATTTCATACAAGAACCTGCATACACGACATAATAAAGTGCTTCATACAAGCACAAGCACTGCCAGCACTGCCAGCACTGCCAGTACATTACTAGCACAACAAGCACAAGATCATTACTAGGTATAGTAGTAGCAGCACAGTAGTAGCATGTATTAGCAGCACATATAGTAGTAGCAGCAGCATGTATAGTAGTAGCATGTATAGTAGTATGTATAGTAGCATGTATAGCAGCACAGTAGTAGCAGCATAGTAGTAGCACATATAGTAGTAGCAGCATAGTAGTAGCAGCACATATAGTAGTAGCATGTATTGAATACAAGAAACAGAGGACTAATGGTTGGGCTTTGTGTTTCTAAATCAGAAATTCAAGAAATGCCTTAGTCATAATAAAATCTCTACCCTACTGCTACCAACTACTAACCTACTACTACTAATCTACTGCTACTAACTACTAACCTACTGCTATACTAGTCTACTGCTACTAACTACTAACCTACTACTATACTAGTGTGCACCACATTGTGACGGTGTGCACCACCAAATACAAACAGAAAATATTGTTATAGTGTGCACCACATTGCATGTAGCCCATTGTACTGATCAGTGCAAGAAACTTATAGAAAAATATATAATGTGTTGATTTGTACATTTTGTTTCCTGTTTCAGTCATCGAAACAAATGAAATCAATAGTGCCTCAACACTCTTGTTAAAAAATAACACCATATATATTGCAGAATCTAGAAGGAACAAATGAAATCTTGAATAAACACAAGTATGACATGAAAAGAGCCGACAAACTATATGAACATATACTTATTCCATTATTACATAAAGCAGAGGCACCAAGCTCAAAATAAGCACCAGTACTAAGGCACCAAGATCAAAATAAGCATCATTATTATTACACAAACATTTCATTGTCTTGATACAACATGAGAAAATTCAGACCTAACAGTAGTATGGTATTAGTAGATCAAGCTATTTAGTATAACAACATGAGAAAGACTAGCAATTATTCAAGAAAGTTTAATGATACAACAACCAATTCCTTTGTTCAATTAATTTATTTCACAAGTGCTGCTAGGCAAAAGGGATCTTGAGAAGAACCTATAGTTCACAAGTGCGAATACAATCCAGAGACACAGTAAACATTATAGGAAAATATTTCCTGTCAATCAATTTAAGATTCAGGCAATGTATGAATCACAGGAGCAATGATCAGACCAACTTGCACGTTCTGCTAACACATGGTTACTAGCAAAGTGCACAGACATTTGGACTACTGAAGACATTACAAACATCCATGGATACATCCATCGATAGATGCAGAAACATGAAGAAAACTACGAGAACTAGATGATGAACTCCCCCACTCGGATCTAGGTAAACGACGACATGAGACTAGCTAGAGCAGCAGAAACCTGAGACAAAGGGAGGGACTACGAGACCTAGACGACATAGCATGGATCCCGGTTCCAGGAGGACAAGTCCAGGGAAGGGAGGGGCGTCACTCACCTCTGAGATGAGGACGACGATGGCGGGTGGACGACGGAGGGATCCTCCACAGACTCCTCCTTCTCGATCGGACGCGCACGGGCCTCCTCCTCCTTGGATCGAGCTGCGTGTGCAGGACTCCTCCTCCTCCATGGCCTCCTCCTCGATCGGCGGCGGCTGGCAGGGCTCGAGCTCCTCCTCCTCCACAGCATCCTCCTCTAGCGGCGGCGGATCGAGCACGTGGCGGCGAGGCTCGAACTTGGGCTTGATGTGGTGTTTGATCGAGATGGGGATGAGAGAGGCAGACTTGGCGCGGTTGACTAGTCGTACCCAGTTAGGCGTAGCGCACCCTGGCCAAGTGCGCTACGGGTAACACCTAACTAGGTACGACTAGTCACATAAGAGGGCGTCCACCCCTCTAGTTAACACTGCCACCGCCCTATCCCACTGTTTCTGCCCACTGCTCTATTCTAAACCTATGAGCACCCAGGTTCGAATCCTGGTGCCCACCTTTTTTGTTTTTATTTTAAAAATAATTTTAAGTGTTCCAAAAAATGCACAAAAGTGGTGATATATACCATAAAAGTTTTGTTTTGTTTTTAAAATACGTTTAAATATTCCAAAAATGCCCAAAAGTGACAATATATGTCATAAAAGTGGTACACATATGATTCAAAGTATAACTAAATTAAATAATAATTTGTCCATGAAGATTACAATCTTTTTTACCACGCATTTTATAATATTTTTTGAGCTAGCGTTTTACAATCTCTTTTCCCTTCTTTGTCGCGGTTGAATAATTTAGCCCCGACACTTTAATGTTTCTTCTTTCGAATGGGCTACCTTTTTTGGGTAGGGTTCTCCTTTTTCTTCTTGTGATGTATGTTGCCGCGTCGTAGTCGTCGTCATCTTCAATCTTTGGATCGCCGTACTGGTCGAAGTCTTGCTCGTTGGCGACTCCATCCATTCCGATGATGTTTCTTTTTCCTCTCCTCATGACAAAACGACTAGGCTTTATCTGGTCGGTAATGAAAAAGCATTGGTCCACTTTGCTAGGCAGTACCCATGGTTCATTTTTCGCGGCCACGTTCGCACCAGCAGCCTTGGATTTGGCTGCTTCGGGTATAACCATGGTTGTGAAATACCGGTCTTCTCTTTCGACGCTCTTTGCCCATCTGACACGGAACATCAGCACCTTTTCTCCATAGTAGTCGAGCTCCCAGTTCTCCTCGATCCTTCCGTAGAATCTTTCCTTCAAGTTGTCATCGGTGTAGAATTCCGACGTTATGCCTGAGTTCTGATAATCACACTTGTTGTCCTTTTCCTCCGTGTAGAATGTGTAGTCGTTGATATCATACGCCTTATAGGTCACCAGGTTTTGCATGGGTCCCTATGACAAGGTAAGTATGATCTTTTCTATGTCAGAAGAAGAATGCGGTCGTGGGGGATTATCAAGGAGCGTCTGCCTAAAACAATGCGTCAAATCTGAGTTGTGCTCTTGTATTATTTCTCCATGCGTCCTCTGTATGCCCCGGTCACTGTACTTCTTCTCGATTAACCTTTTGTGCTTTTGTACCCAAGGATCGACTGGTTCTAAATGCTGTAGCGCGACAAGGTTTGCTCGATCAAAGTATGCGCATCCACAATCGAAGTCTTCATGTAGTACGCGACGACCCTCTCAGTGACCAAATTCATCGAGCTTGCCAAGGTTCCTGTTAACGGGAAGACCGACAGGGTTCTCGATGTCTAGATAATTCGTGCAGAAAGAGATGCACTCTTAGGCCAGAAAGCCATTTGCTATGCTTCCATCTAGACGGGACCTGTTGCGAACGTATCCTTTGATGTGTCCGTTCATCCTTTCGAACATCATCATGCTGCGGAGGAACATCGGCCCGAGTTGGACGATATCCTCCACGACATGGACCAGCAGATGCACCATAATGTCGAAGAATGTGGGCAGGAAGTAGACCTCAAGCTCGCATAGTATCACCACGATCTCCTCCTATAGCCTCCCGAGCTGATTCACGCCAATCGAATTTCTAAAGATGACGTCGAAAAACTTGCAGAGGCCAAACAACGTTTCACGGACGTGCTCGTCCATTATCCCTCTTAGTGCAACCGGAAGTACCTGTGTCATTAGCAAGGCACAGTCGTGAGACTTCATGATAATGAACCTCTGCTTCACCTCGTCTAGGTATCTTCTTATCTTGCCCGCGTAGCCATAAGGAAATTTGACTCCTAGAAGGCACTTGAAAAACTGTTTGATCTCATCCTGGATTAGAGTGAAGCAAGAAGGAGGGCAGTAATATTTGTTCTTCTTGAACTTTTTACCCTTCCGACGACCTTGTGTCGCCTCTGACTCATGATCATCGTCATCTTCCTGATCATCAGGAGTAGTGCATCCTCCGTGATGCTCCTTCCGGATACCCATAAATATCAGGTCGTGCCTTGCTTTCGGACCATCTTTCGTTCTATCTGGCATGTTAATTATGGTGGCGACCAGACTCTCGCACACGTTTTTCGTGATATGCATGATGTCAAGGCTATGAGGCATGCGGAGAAACTTCCAGTATGGTGTGGCATCCCGCAAAACCACTACTAGAAAATCGCGTTGAATTTGTGCATTGCATCGTCATCATCATGCATTGTTTGCCAAAACTATTTGCGCAACACCCGATTTGTTTTCCAAACGCCCCTCTTTATTCAAACAGCAAAGACCGGGTCCCCGGAATATTTGTTTTGCCCGGTATCGATTTGCAAAGTTTTTGTTTGAAATGAATAAAATTATTAATTATTTTTAGCGGGGCAGTCGAACGGGCCGATTGACCCGAACGACCGCCCCAAGAACTAAAACGGTCCACCCTGCACCGCCCCTAAATCCTAAACTCACCCACTAATCTACCCCAGCCCCCTCTCCACATCACTCCCCCCAATCACATCTCTCCACCTCACCTCTACCCTTCCCCCTAGCCTATCCTGGCCTGCCACATGGCCTCTCTCTCTCCCTCCCTTTTTCTCTCCCCACTCCTCTCACACACACACACGCACGCGACACGCCCCCCCAGCCGAACCTTCCCAGACCAGCGCCCCCCAGGCCCAGCGTGCAGCCCACCACCCTACCGCGTCGTCTCCCTCCTCTCGTTTCCTCTCCCTCTGCCTCCCTCGCCCCCGTCGGCTCCCGCATCATCTCCGGCGCGCCGCCCGCCCGCGGAGCCTCCTCCTCTGCGCCCCTCCCGGCTGCCTCGCGTTCTGGCGCCTGCCGCTGCCGACCTCCACCCCGCGCAGCTCCCCCCGCCAGCTTCTGCCACGCCGCGCTGCGCCCCGCCGCCGTGGCCCCGCTAACTCCCGGGCGCCGCCCGCCTCGCGCGTCATTGCCGCGTCCAGGACCCAGCGACCATCTCCGCCCGTTCGCCTCTCGCCACCGCCGCCCGTCCAGCGCGCGCCGCCTCCGCGTCCACTGGCGCGCTGAGCCCCGTGCTCGCTGGCGAGCACGTGGCCGTCGCCCGACCCCGGTGCTCCCTCACGCCCGCCCGCCCGGCCTCCGCTCTTCTCGCCGGACCGCCTCGTCGCGTCCCACCGAGCTCGCCCAACCTCGCGTCGGCCGCCTCGACGCCCGGAGCTCCGCCGGCCTTCCCGATGCCGCGGCGACCCCTTCGCGGAGCCTGCCCGCGACCCCTCCTCCGAGCCACGCTGCCGCCCTCCTCGCCGCTACGCCAAGGACACCGGCGCCGCGACCCCGAGCCGACCCCGCGCCGTCCCCTCGCCGCGGGCCCGGCCTGCTCTGCCTCGCATGGCCCGACCCCGTCGACCCGTGGGCCCGCTGCCCGTGTGCGTGTATGTGTGTGCTCGTGTATGTGTCCTGGGAACCGCATGTGAACCCTATGGCCCTTTTGGAGCACCCCGAGCTCGCCAACGACCTTCGGCACCGAACCTCGGAAACCGCCAAGCCCTTCATCGCAGGACGCCAAGATCCGGACCGAAAACCGAACCCCGTGCCGACGAGTACGCCTACCGGATACCGAGACGCTGGACCCACAAGATCTTCGCCGCGGACCCGTCAAGTTCCCCTCGACGACAAGATCATCGAAAGAGCACCCGAAGAAAACCTGTGCGACAAGTACTCCCTCGTGAACGCCAAGACCGACCCGGTTCACGGTCCCGACAAGATCCTCGTGACGGCAAGATCAACCGTGGGACCCGACAAGATCTGCGCGACGACAAGAACGGCACCGACCCGGAAGATCCGATGAACCCCGACATCGAACCAAGTCCGGATCCGGAACGCAAGATCTGCCCCGATGCCGAGAACGAGAGAACGATTCCGGAGCCCGAGAACGTTTCCGCCGAGACCGACCTCGCCGAACCCTGAACCCTGAGACCGACCCCGAACCCCGGAACCCAAGATCGTCGAGACCCCTCAATGTGTGACCCTTTCCCTCGAACCCTATTTTATAACATAATAACAACTTGTCGCATATTAAATTGTCATCTTGCATGCATATCATTGGTTTGGGGGCCTTATGCCGATTCACCTAATAATTAAATATGGGGCCCATATGCGGGCAAATCTAGCCTTATATTGGCCTCATTTAAACTTGTGTAGCGAACCGGTATCTCATCTCGCCTGGATATAACAACATTTAATTTGCGGGGATCTAAACAACTTGAACCATCCAATTAATTGTCGGGACCCCGGTTCCGCTTAATCTTGACCTAATTGCATCGCACCTTGCCATGCCATACATCACACATGCATCATGCCGATCTTCTGCCGTTTTATTAAATATTGCATCCGGTGTTCCTTCTAGTGTTTTGCTTCTTGGATAAGGCCGTTGAGTTGATGTGAGCTTCGCGATCTTCTCGAACCCTTCGACAATGTTTCCAGCAGCATCTCCCCTTTCTACCTATCTTACTTTTATAGTATTTACTTCCCTCTGTTGATCTATTGCTATCGAGTTGCGATGCTTTAGTTTCCGTACTGTGATATACCGTGCAGCCCTATATTGCCTTGGACACATCCTATTACCATTGTTTGGTAGCTAGTGGGACTTGCGTCGTAGTTGCTTGCTCAAGTCTGATGTGTGTCGCCATATGCCACGATTCTTGATGTATTGCCGCATGTTGAAGTTGGAGATGATACTAGCTTTACTTACCGTCACTTTACTTTCTGCTTAACAACTAAAATTGAATAAGCGAGGCATCGGTGGGTGATAGATAATATTTGGTTTTCGAGCCCACTTGTGTCCCGTAAGACCCGAGTACTTGATACCATTCCTTGATTTGCGCTATCCACATCCGGAGGTATATGGGACCCCCGAGCGAGCTTGATTCGATCTTATTTCTTGGGGCCACAAACTAGTTTGAGGTTTTATTTACGATCCTGTACTTATGCCATGCTTTATTGCTTTATTTACGATTGTAGTGCGCACCTTTGTCTTGTTAGGATCGGGACACGTTCGCGGTGTCGACAAGCCCGTTTGGGGTTCGATCGCTCACTGACCGTCCACCCAGACCTTGAGGCCGCCTCGAGCTTGCTTACTCCGTTGCGGATTCTACTTAAGGGTGGCCCCAAATATTTCTGAATCCGTGATTGTTCGATCGTGAAAGCCTCGTTGGGTTTTGATTTGGTTTTCCGAGGTTGATCGGCGTGTGTTGCTATTGGTGCACCCGGCGGGTTAAAACTTTCGAAAGCCGTGTCCGCGGATATGGACGACTTGGAGCACTGATATCTCGATCATAGACAAGCATAACTAAAGTTCTTGTTATAAATTTGACTTATAATGACTAGTAATCAGCTTCACTATAACGGAATGGCTAATAATCGCCCACAATTGCTTGTTTGGTTGTCGCTTGCGACAATTGTATCTGACTAGTAAGTATTGCAACTACAACGAATTGGCTGAATTAAAAGTACCAACAACTGCTGGGTTTTCGGGTTTATCTCATGCTATCTGTATCTGATTAGTAATTGTTGCAACTATCACGGAATGGTTAACTAAAAGTGCCCACTGTTTATTTTATCAGGACGATTATCTAAACCTGACTAGTAAAGTGCCGCAACTATAACTGAATAATTAACACTGCCAACTGTGTGAGTTCCTCGGTTGACTTCCTCGTGTGGTCTCGAGGGGGAAACACCAGGATGGGTTTGATTGGTGATAGCTTCAGGTTGGATCCGAATAGGTCTTTCTTATCCCTCTCTGATATCCGCCAGTTGTATCGAGTCTCTATAGGTTGTTTAGTGCCTGCTGCCGCTGCCGCTTCAGTCCACCATACCTATGTAGGCGAGGACCGCCGAATTCTAGCCTCGCCGTGTACTGGCCTCAGTACTGACGCTCCTTCTTTGTTTTTCTGCTTTGCCCTTTGTCGGCACCCCTTTTGTCAAGCAGGTTTTGAGATCGACGCCGTTAGCAGGGTTACCCTTCCGGCTTGGCCTGGGCAGGGTTATGGACGCCATTGGTTATTCTTCAGGGCTCTTAGCCCCATTTGCATCTTGTCCGTAGTCGGACGCTCTATCATTCTCAAGGTGATTTGGATCTTTGTATATTATATCTGTACTCTTGACTCATGGAGTCGCCGTATATATATATCTGTTCTGTGGGTCCCATCGAGGACTGTTGTGTAATGTTATTACTTCGTTTTCCACCCGCACGAAAGTGCCTGGTGGGCACCTTTGAATCGTTTCTATGCGGGTTTGGCGAATTTTGCTAAAACTTGCATAGGTCCGATTCTGAGGGTGTTACATATGGCAACTCCTAGAAAATAGATCTTGTTTTCCATACCTTCAGCAGCGGCTTCTCTTGCTGCCTCGTTCGCTTCTTTCCTGGCTTAGGACAATCTTTCCAGTTTTTCAGCAATTCTTCCACTTCTTCGTTGCTCCTCCGTTCTGGCATTCCTCGGGTCTCGGATTTTCCATCGAACAGATCTCCATGTTTTCTCCATGGATCATTCTTGCCGAGCCACCTGAGGTGCGCCATGAACACGGTTTTCGAAGACCCTGGATCTTTCTCTAGTTGGATATATCTTGTGTTATCCATGCACCTAACGCATGCGGAGAATCCTTGGATAACCTGCCCCGAGATATACCCGCAACCTGGATAGTCTTGCACCGTAGTGACCAACGCGGCTCTCATAGTGAAATAATCTTGTGCGACGGCGTCGTAAGTATTGGCTCCAGATTCCCATAACGTGGCTAGCTCCTCTTTCAACAGCCCGAGATACAGATTGATGTTGGTACCAGGTTTCGGCCCTTGAATTAGCATACTCATTTGTATGTACTTCTTCTTCATGCACAACCATGGAGGGAGGTTGTACATCCATGCAAACACGGGCCAAGTGTTGTGCGTGTTGCTCTGGCTACCGAACGGATTGAGTCCATCGGTGCTTGCACCAAGCCTGATGTTCCTCGAATCTCCACCAAATTCTGGGAATTCGAGGTCCAATGCTTTCCACTGTCTAGCCTATGAAGGTGCTTCAGAAGCTCGTTCTTTTCAGGGTCATTGTCATCTCCTGGCTTCTTCCTTTCCGCATTCCATCGCATGAGCTTCGCTTCCTTAGGGTCCGCGAAATAGCCCTGCAGACGAGGAGTGATAGGAAAGTACCATACCACTTTTCGAGGTGCTTTATTCCCTTTATTGTATTGACTCACACCGCACACCGGACATGTGGTTTTCTCCGCGTCCTCGCCCCGATAAATGATGCAATCGTTTATGCATATGTGGTATCTAACATGCAGTAGATTGAGAGGACAGACGATTTTCTTGGCATCCTCGATACTAATTGGACACGTGTTCCCCTCCGGTAGACGATCGTGCCAGAATGCCATCATATCGTCGAAGCTTGCATCACTCAATTTGTGTTTTGCCTTCATAGCCATAGCCTTGAGCGTTACATTCAACAGGGTATCATCGGGCATGCATCCTTCATACAATGGAGTAACCGCATCTCTCTCAAGTTGTGCAAGCTTGGCTTTCTCTCTAGCGGCAACCCTCGCGTTACTCGTCTGCTTGAAAAGCAGCTCTTGCACATAAGGGTCCCGCACCCAGCCTGACGTTGTTCAATCATCGTCTGCTCCTCCGACACCTAGATCATCATCATCCTAGTCTTCTTCCGCACCTTCACCATCTCCAGGAGACTCTTCATCATCTCGCCCGTCCTCGCTGTGATGATCATCGTCATGTTGCCCACCTTCACCGTCTCCATCGTCTTCACCATCGCTTATCCAACAAGTGTATCCATCCATGAAACCATGGTGGAGTAGGTGAGCCTGCAGATGCCCGGAATCTGGGTCGATCAACCATTTGAGTTTGCATCTTTTGCACAGACATCTTATCTCGGTCTTGTTATTTCGTATCATGTCGGCCGTCGTACATGTCAAAAATCTAGCCACAATGCCTTCGCTCATTATGAGGACCATTTTTGCCTGCGCGGTGTACACAGTACAATTAGAAGTTTATTAGAACCACGTAATCAATGCATGCATGCAATGGTCGATAGAAAATTTCGGCATGACCTATCCTAAAATAAGGACATTTGCGAAATGCCAAAGTCTTGCCAAAATGGAAATGAATCAACATTTTGGCAAAACAAATGGCAACTCATTCACACACAAACACAAGAGAGAGACCGATCCATACACGTGAACATATCATCCTCTCCATACACACATGCATGAGCATCGATCCTATCCATACACACATGCATGAGCATCGATCCTCTCCATATACACACACATGAGCATAGATCCTCTCCATACACACATGAGCATCGATCCTCTACATACATATGAGCATATCATCCATATACACATGAACACATCCTTACATGTACAACTTACCGAGATGAGAGACCGATCGAGAAGATGGAAAGGAGATGTGCGCGCGAGATCGATTGGGAGGATGGCATGTCCGAAAGGAGAGATTCCTCTATTATGTATGTAACATCCAAGGAAAGTTCTACATGCTAAAATTGGTGAATGGGTAGAGAAATTGTGGTGGGAAGGAGGAGGATCCCGACTAGATCTAAGGAGGAAGAAGGAGGGGAAAGTGAAGTGTGGGTGGTGGATAGTCACATGTGCATAAAGTGGAGCTGCCAAAAAAATGGTCGACACATCCGTGGCGCACATGGCCCCATTGCGCCACAGGCATTAATAACAACCGTGGTGCACATGGCCCCAGTGCGCCACTAATGCGTTTGCCCATTTATGGAGCAGAGGGGGCTTAACTTAGGCATAGCGCACTTGCCTCATGTGCTCTACGGCTATCCCTAAAAACCATAGCGCACTTACCCCATGTGTGCTACGGGTATGTGGCATGCGGCCAGCAGGCCCCTGGCCCACACATATTTGTGGCGCACTAAGACAACATGCGCCACGGTTGCTCTAGTTACTAGTAGGGCACTACCCACTGGTGAGCCACGCCTGTTTTACCCATGGGGCACTTCAACCATGTGAGCCACAGATGTGTGGATTACCTATAGCCCTTTTCTTAGTAGTGTTAGTATCCGCATATGCAAATCTGGCTTGCACCCGTTGTATGCACACTTAGAATCTGTCACACCCGATCATCATGTGATGCTTCGAAACGACGAGTCTTCGCAATGGTGCCTACTAAGGACGAACACTTTATTACTTAGTGAGAGCGATCATCTTATAATTCTACCGTCGTGATCTAAGCAATACAAGATGCATAAAAGGATTAACATCACATGCAATTCATAATATGTGATATGATATGGCCTTTCTTCTTGTGCCTTTGATCTCCATCTCCAAAGCACGAACATGATCTTCATCATCATCGGCATGGCGTCAAGGTCAATGGCGCTGCTTCAGGGTTGTCCTTCATCAACAGCAACTATTACAACTACTTGGAATAAAGCGATTACATGATAAATAGACACGCATGTCTTAACAAAATTAAAGACAACCATAAGGCTCATGTCGGTTGCCAACTTACAATAAGGATCATTGCATACATTATATATAATCACAATCACATCATGGCCATGTCACATCACAACACAAGCCCTGCAAAAACAAGTTAGATGCCTCTAATTTTTCTTTGCATGTTTTACGTGGTTGGGGCTTTCGAATAAGAACCATTATAACTTATGAACATGAACCACAACGTTGATACAAGTATTGTCAAGTGCCCGTTGTAAATTGAATCTTCACTATGGTGGGAGAGACAGACACCCACAAAGCCACTTGTGCAATTCATGTTGCACGTTGAGCATGGAGCAAGTCTCATGTATGATGACATGTAAGGTTAGCCCGGGCCGCTTCATCCCACCATCCCGAAAGATGCAAAGTACACAAAAATCAAACGACAAAAAATCATCAACAACCACAAAACCATTGTGTTCTACTCATGCAACAGATCTATGCATAGAGTCGGCTCTGATACCACTATTGGGGTTCGTAGCATGGAAAACAAAAAAATTCTATCGCATGAACACACAAAAGCCAAGATCTAATCTACGAGATCGGTGCAACGAGTTTATAGAGTACTAACCCTCGTAGATCCAAAGCGTTTAACGAGATCAGATTCTCGTGGTTTATGTAGTCTTTCACTTGCCGATCTCAAGATCGTGTAGACGATCCTTTCGGTGCCACGTTCCGGCAGCGCTTCCGCAGTCGGTCACACGTATGGTAGTCGATAAAGATCTTCCTCTCCCTTGTTACAGCAGGGCAGCGGAGGTTATAGATCTCCACGGAATCCCAGCAGCACAATGGTGTGGTGGTGGTGGAGAAGAGATTACTGCAGGGCTTCGCCTAAGCCAGAGCAGCTGTATGGAGGAGAGAGGGAGGCTCCTGGCGGCTAGGGTTTGGAGTGAGCCTCAAGGGGGCGCCCACACCCCTCCTTATATAGGTGGGGCGGCGGACAGGGTTCCCAGCCCTGGCCGAGTCCTTCCCCAAGTCCTCTTGGTCGGCGGCAAGGAGGGGTAGAGGGAAACCTTGTCCCTCAAGGTTTCATTTCCTTCCTCCACTAGGACTTTGACTTTCAAACTAGGATTTGACTTTTCAAACTAGGATTTGACTATTCAAACTAGAGTTTTATTTATCTCTTCATTGTCCTTCGCCGACTTTACCTAGAGTACCATGCGCCTATCCCATTAGGGTATGGTGCATTCCAAGTACCCCCTCCCAGGTGGTGGACCTTCGAGAACATTCTAGAAGCTTCCGGTCAAAACACCGGAAATATTTCCAAAACCCACAAATTGACTTTCCTTATATGAATCTTATTCTCCGGACCCTTCCGGATCTCCTTGTGATGTCACGGATCCAATCCAAGACTCCGAACAAAATTCTATCTACAACTCATATTCTATATCTACTAAACAACATCAAATCCTTAAGTGTGTCTCCCTACGGTTCGTGAACTATGCAGACATGATCGAGACACCTCTCTGATCACTAACCATTAGAGGAATCTTGAAATCCATTATGGCTCCCACATATTTCTATGATGACTTTGTGATCGAATGAACCATTTACATACGATACCAATTTCCCTTTGTCTCGTGATACTTTACTTATCCGAGGTTTGATCGTCGGTATCTCTAATACCTAGTTCAACCTCGTTACCGATAAGTACTCTTTACTCGTTATGACATCCCACTGACCGGGAAGTGGGTACCGGGTGTGCATGAGTGAGGACAAAATGCGCAGAAAAGACTAGTTTTGGTATGTGGGGACAGTCTAGATATCCTATTAAGCTACCAAGAGTGACACCCCTGGGTCCCAGTGGATGGGGTGTTACACTACACATCAATCTTCATCACCATCTTCATCAACAATGTCTCCAACTTCGATATCCTTTGTTTACTTTGTTGTGATCCAATATATATTGTGGATTTGCACTTGTATTCAATTATACCTTCATATTTCATCCATACTATTGCCATGATGTTGATCCCCTTCATGTATGAGTAGTTTCCTAGCTCTTGGGGAGAGATGGTAAAACCCTAGTATTATTATGCATTGAAATAAAGATAATATATTAATTGTGTCCATGATCTATTGATCTATGATGTGTGTTTTATCTCTCTCTTTAGATGGTATGTGTAGTCCGCCACATATTATTTGCCTTCGGGTCTAAAGAATAAGGTGAAATCCTTAGGACGTGTTTGGAAGTGTGCCCAGTTCTATTATGACTTGCGCTGGCTAGCAACCTACATGGTCAAAGGAGCAATAAAGAGAGATTCACTAAGCTAATTACGATATCCACGCGGAGACCCTTAATTGTGGTGGTCTATATGGGTGACTGCTCTCAGACATCGCGGTGGTTATTTAGAGATGACCTCATTCTTGGCTCAACAAAGTGACTGTCTACAAGCCTTGTAGTGAACATCTTATTATGGAGCTCTCTCCACACATATCATGACATAATAAATAGGTTATCCTAATCATAAATAATTCTCCCATGCTAGTGGTGAATCCTACACTCCACGAGAACCCCTCAATCATATCACACAACACTTCATAGACACTCTCTTGCTTTAGTTTACTTTGTTCTTGTTTACTTTAGAACTTATTCAAATGCACTCTTTATACACCATTACTTGGAATTAGATATAACCTACAAGTACTCTCTAGTGAATAGTAATGAGGGGCATAAAGACCTCTACCAATAGCTCTCTATGGGATCGATACTCTTATTTTGAAACTAGCTACAATTGATATGTGCACTTGCAGCCATCAAGCTATTTTTTGGTGTCGTTGCCAGGGAGCTAAGCGCTTTTGGTCTTTGTTCTTAGTTGCGAATTTATTGTTGTTGTACTAAAAGTTGTCTATGAATTTCAAATGATTTATGTTTATTTATTTTTACTGCTTTTACTTATTTGAAAACAACAACAAAAATTATAAAACCAAAACCTATAAAAATTTATAAAAAAAACTATAAAAGCATTTGTTACTAATCATGTCTTCCGGGATTCCTATTTTTTAACAGATGAAGCTCGCAATGGAGGAGAAGAAAGTTGGAACTTTTGGATATTATGTTACAAGGCAAGATACATTAGAAGAATGGTTGGAATGGTTGAATGATTATTCCTCTATGTTATGTGCCTCATACAAATTTATTTGTGAAAATTGCATATCCGTAGATCATATTAATTATCAATGTCAGTGTAGCATTGATACCACATTAGCATCTTACAATAAAAGTAATGTAGGCTTTGTTGATGTGGAGGTTTTAGAATATGTGTTTTTACTGGTAGTTTTTAGGTTCTATCTTGCATGATAAATATAATTGAAGAAGATAAAGCACTAGATAGAATCTATGGAGTAGTACATCATATATACTCTTATTGTTTTGATAACTTTGGTAGTAATGCATTATTGACCACTTTTGTTGTGGAAGAGACTAACCTTTTGCGGGACTCCCAGAAGAAAGAAGAAAATGATGTACACTGCAGTGAACATGCTACTGCCGTTGGTATGGTTTTTTTAACTTGAATGGCATGTTAGATGGTTTTTCAAAATCATTTTGTAATTCATATCATGAGATTTGTGGTAAATGTATGGCATTTGGCCACCTTAGTTTTTGATGTTCCATTACTCTTGAAGAAACCCTCGTATCTTACTCTAGATTTGAAGTCTTAGAGTATTTGGTTTATAAAGGTGTCCATGATCTACTCTCATAAGATTCAATCATGAGAAAGATTAGTGATAGTATGCTTCATATGAAACTTACCAACTTGTTACCAATGTTACAATCTTACTGCCAAGAACGTCTTAGTGATAATCCACTTGTGGTAGAGAGTAAGGCACGGTCTAAAAGCATAGTGCACGAAGATAACCATTTGCTGGAAACACAAGATAAAAAGGAGGAACAACAAAAAGGTGAGGTTGAAAAAGATTGGCACACTATAAATACTACTTTTCTTTATGATGCCTCTCTGTCTAGTAATGATTCTTATAATGCTAAAACTGATTCTAATTTATCTATGGAGGCCTTGTGCCTAGACACTCTTGAGGATATAATTACTAATGATGAACTAGATATAGAACCTTGCTACGAATCTTTCGATGCTAATATGTAGGGACCTGATTTACTCCCTATTGCAAAGGAAGAATACTATGAAGTGTTCCCCTACAATGGTAACCAAGGTAAAAGTTTAATAATTATATTTCAACCTCTAATCCTTTCATTGCAGCTACATAAGGAGGCATGCTCCCCACACTTGGTGCATCCACACTCACTTGAAAGTGAGAAATTATTCATCTATATGATGACGATGCACCACAGGGGGTATGACTTCGACCGTACTCTACTATGAGATGCCCCAACCCTTTTCTAGAGGTAAGTACCATTACACCTCGAATTGATATCCCCTAGGATACAAGTGTATGATTTCATAGAGCATCTAAGCTTGGATTTATGGCTTTGAAGAAAGAGCTTCCTGGGAGGCAACCCAGGAGTTTTAGGTGTCTTTCTTAATTTTGTTTCTTGAGTCTACTTTCATTCATGTTGCATTGGCACTTATATATATATATATATATGCATGATTTCCTATTAGAGTTTGCTTGGGAATATTTTTGACAGGTAGAATTAGTTGTTGCACTAATCATGTGTTGCACATATTGGTTAAATCTTCTCAACAAAATATATGTTTGCTTTGTTTGGTTATTGGACTAACGTTTCAGGTCTATAATAAAATTTTCAGAGAAAGATAACTTGTTCTGGATATCACAATGAGTGTAACGAGTAGCACTACTAGCGGACCCATCCGTACCGCGCGCCTGTACTTCTCATGTGACAAACCGAAAAAAGCTGGAAATTTTCCAAAAAAGCTACTACAAGCTTAACGAGCACTGGTATGTTGGGATGCATCTGTACCATCCGCCCATACCGACCTCGTTACCAGGCGAAGGAAATATGAAGATGACCCATAGGTTGTAACTACCCCTCGTACGGGCACATCCCGCCCGTACCACCCGGTGGTACCAACTTCGGCGGAACCCTTCAAAAAATAGGGAGAAGACAAGGTGCAGTACGGGCGGAGTCCGTCCATACCATGCTCGTGTACCAAGGAGAAGCACGGCGTAGTAATGGCAGGGACGAGTATGAAGAGGTTATAACCCCTCCAATATTTTTATTTTTTGACAACCTCAGGTCAATGGGTTACCTTCTACATGTTCCATTGTACTTCATTTTCTTTTACCGACCTTCTAAACTCCCTAGCCTATAATTCTCTATAGTGTCTCATGTTAATTTTATTTTTATTTTCACTATGTGCATGGTGTGTGCCAACCGTTCAAATACTAGCATAATCCACTTGATTGTTTCAACTCAACACTTCAACAAGGAAGTATTCATTGAACCAAAGGTCCATGTCCATCAAAAGTGAGGTTATTCATACCTCAACGGTGAAGTGTCTCACCAGTGCTTTGTTCAAGCTTGGGGAGGTAACCACTTCTCACACTCTATTTTAATAACTACATTTTATCTTTTCTTATAGTAATCTATTCAAGTTTGGTTCTCGCAAAAGTTCTAGCTTGGAGAAGTTACTTCTGCATTTGTAGAGTCTTGTGCAATGTTCTTGTTCGATGAAACTTTTTGTGCAATCATGTATCTCGTTGTTTTCGAATGCTTGTTAGGTAAGATTTTTTTCATAGTTATGTAAGGGATGCACTTGCTTTTGTTGGCATTCATAAGAGTTGAGGTAGATCTTGATGCACTTTATTAAAATTGTTATCCAAATTGAGAAGAACTTTGTGATCCTCTAGAATACATTTCCATGATTTCTATAGTTAAAATGAATAAAAGCATATTGATGAAGCCTCTAAATAATTTCTTGAGTGATATTAATTGATTAAGAATCTAGCCTTATAGATACTCAACCCCATAGATTTATTGATATAGAGTCTTGATGACACTCTTGAAAGGAGTTGTTGGATTGAAATGAAGTCTAGTGGTAATTGTGATGCATGCCAAAGCTAACCTTGTGGATCAAACCGTGATACTATTTAAAGAGTTCTATGTTTCCCATGCACACCTTTGGATGCCAACAACTCCGCTAGCCTTTGAACGATCTATGGTATAACCCCGGATTCTCCTATGAGTTGACGACATGGGTGACATACGTGTCACCATATGGGCAAAAGTATAGGTACTCTTGAAGGTTATGCAAACCATTGTTTAAAAGAATCACTCAGTGATCCTTGTTGAGAATTATCCTTTGAAGGAAGGAAGAAAAAAGAAAAATAAAAAAATAGAAAGGAAAAATGAATATCCACATAACAAGTCGTTGGCATGGTATCTTTACTACTTTATGAATTTTGTTGGAAGACAATGAATGGAAATTTAGTTTTTGATAGCCTTTATCTATTTGATATGTGTGTTCTAATGAGACACTCTAATGCTATGTTTCTTATGATATGATCTCTCACACTTATTTTCTAAAGCCCTTACTTTACAAAAGTGAGGAGATACAAAATATAAAAGGCGCAATAGGAGGATAGCAAGTTTGCTTTCTGTAACGCCCCCGAATCGGGTCTATGTAGATCTTAGAATTTCCTGCCAAAACCCGCATAGAAGCGATTTGAAGATGCCCACCAAACACTTTCATGTGGGTGGGATTTGATTACAAGTAGTTACATCACAGTAGTTTACAATAGAGTCCACAAGAACTTATATATACAACAACGACTCAACGAGACAAGAATACAAAAGGTACAATACGAAGATACAACTCAAGAAGAAAGCAAGATAGTATCCGAGTATGGACAAGATCCAAATGGGACTAAGAGTCCTGAAGTATAACCAAGCGGTGTCTAACCCTGCCCAGGCCAAGCCGGAAGGGTAACCTTGCTAATGTCGTCAATCACATACCTGACGATGTTCGATCTCATCAATGCCCATTGTTATGAGCTTGGGTTTTGGAGAACATGGGGATGCTGGAGATCGCGGAACGGTTAGCAAACAAGAAACACGGGGACACGAGGTTTACTCAGGTTCAGGCCCCCGGAGGGAAAACCCTACTCCTGCTTGTCTGCTCTTGATTACGGCGGAACCGAACGTTACAGGGGTGCGCAGATGCAATCTGGCGTGGAGGTGTGTATGCGGTGGTATGAAGTGCCCTCCTCGTCGTGCCCTCCTAGCCTTTATATAGAAGTAGGCAGGTCCAGGGCACAGACCGAATCGGTTACAGGTTTTAGGGTTTGCCCCTTTGAATATTCTATCTACTCTAGTCTTGCTCTCCAAGGATCCAAAGAAATCCTGGGCTTGGGCCACCCGAAAATCTTCATGGGCCGCGTATATTCTTCTGGGCCTTCCTTGGACTGGACAAGGTGTGCTAAGGTCATGTACCCGTGGGGTATAACCATGTCACTATCCCCCGAGTGTTCAGTCGAATCGTAGATTCGACCGAGGAATCTTCAATATTTTCGGGTGCAGCTGTTTTCTGTTTATCAAAGAATGATTTTAGTGTGTAGGGATTGTTGATGCGTGTGCCTGACTCTGCCGAAGGATCAGGGTCAGTTAACTGTCTTAGGACAAAACAACACGATCTTCTTCAGATTCGAGTCCCTCGACTCGAAACCGGAACATATGCTGGCGTAATTCGACTCAGGCCATTGAGGACTTACAGGAGTGGAATTCTAGTGATTTTCAAATGATGTACCCAACGCGTCCGTTGGGATTTCCATCGCGCCTGTTGGCACGGATTTTTACTAGCAGATCGCACTCGTGTGCGTTGCGAGGCCATCAGATAGTATTGGTAGGTCTTATCTTTGCATCGCAGATGCAGCATCCGAAATTTTATCACCGCGGGGGGTGTTTCGAGTGGCCAAAGAGGATGTTACTCACTTAGCGTTAACTGGGGAAAAGTTGCCAAAAAGTTTTTGTATGATGATCTGAAGGATTGCAGTCGAAGAATTCATAGGGTGCGCGACCAGCGCTTCCTATGAGAGTAGCCCCCGAGTGTCTGTTCGAGTCGTAGACTCGAGCAGATACTTTAATTCAGTCTTTGTTGATTTTTATGTCCGTAGGACACAAATTTTTCGGATGTTTGAATCCATCCTCCCTATGGGAGTAGCCCCCGAGTCCGTAGTGGAGTCGTAGACTCGACGTAGGACTCAAAGAATAGTTCAGTGGTGTAGTACTTTGATCATATTTCGGGTGCGCGGCCAGCGCTCCTGATAGGAGTAGCCCCCGAGTAGTTACTCGAATTGTAGATTCGAGTGAGTACTTTTAGCTGTGTAGTCAAAGATTTGTAACTGTTGCTAGTATAGCTTTGATGACGTCAGTGCTGAAGATTGGTGACCTCAAGCGTCTGCGACACCAGACATGGCATGACTGGGCGAACGTGGGTCCCACCTTCTGACTTTGAATTGACTGGTCACGTGCGACATGGAGATAATTACGGTGTCGCCTCGGTTTCCGTGTGTAGTGGACGGCGTGCGAGCGACGGTTCGTTGCCGTGCTGACACGTGGACGGTTGGATTCTGATGTTGGCTCTAGGGCTTCCCGATGAATGTTCACCGTGCATCTTCATCATCCTTATAATCATTGGGGAAAAACTTGTTTGTTTTCACCGCAGCCATTCTCGTTTCACTACTCCCACCTTCTTGAAATTTTCTTGCCGCGTGCTAGAAATTCTCCGATCCTTCCCATCTTCGTTCCTACGCTCACAAAATTGCCGTCGCCGCACTGCAATGGGGAAATCAAAGAAGGCCTCCACCGCAGTTGGTACCAGCGCCGCTGCCGGTGTCAAGAAGGGTACCGCCGCTACCCGCGTCACCAATGGTGGCTGGCGGCGGTCGGAGACGCGCGAGGGCGATCTTCGCAAGCTCCGTGAGCAGGGTCTAATCTCGCAGGACAAGCAGGCCATCAAGATTCCCGACGACGAGGTAATTCCCCGTCCACCCACTGGGTTTCGGGTCAAGTTTGTTGCTTTTGTCCTTCAGGTTTCTCTCCCAGTCCACGATTTTCTCTGTGGACTGCTTTTCTTCTATGGCATCCAACTCCATCATATTTAGCCGAATTTTGTTCTTCACATTGCCTGCTTCATCACCTTCTGCGAGTGCTGGCTCGATATCGAGCCACACTTTGGCCTCTTCCGGAAGCTCTATTCTGTGAAGAGGTAATCTGGCTCCGATGGCGTTTATCCCATCGGCGGCTGCATCATTTCCCTTAAATCCAACTTTCTCTTCTTTTCTTTTTCCATGTCTGAGTCCGTCCAATATTGGCGGAGGCGATGGTTTTACATCTGCGACTCCACAGTGTACGAGCAAAATTTTGGCCTTGCTCCTTTCGACCCCTCCTAGAAAATCCAGCCGAAGAGGTCCTGGAAGAACCACATCTTGGATGGTGAGGGTGGAGATAGAGGAACTCTATCGTCGGGTGGAGGATCTTTAGGTGATTCCGGATAAAGAGGTGAACGGTGTGGATATCATCCGCGCCTTCCTCCAACGTCGGGTGCAGACGCTCCAGGTTAGGGCGCACCCGATGTTCCTTTATTTTGGCCGCCATGACCCAGCTAGGGTTTTTACTGGAGAGATCTCCAAGGGGGACGTTGACGGAATCCTTCGACCGCTGCTGAAGTTTAAGGCTGATGAGGAAATTCCGGGTAGCTCGCTGACCCTTCCATTCAGGGCCTATCGACCAGTGTCGCAGGTGTAGATCTGTGACGTGCGCGTAGCGCTTTTTTTGACTGCATCTCCTTGCAGTTCGTTTATTCTGAGAGTTCGTTTTCTTTTGTGCAGGAGTTCAAGGTACCTGGCATGGAGCCTCCAATACCCGAACGTTTTTCGGATGCACCGGACAATGAGGTAGTGGACTCCATGTCTGAGCTTCCTTCGGCATGGTCGCCGGATGAGGAAACCTTTGGGTCCAGCGAGGAGCAAACTCGAAAGCGGACACGGAGCTCGAGCGAATCGTCGGATGCCTCGAATCTGCCGACGCCTAGGAACCCGCCATGCCTTGTGCGTCACAGTGGAGGTGATGGTGGCTCTTCCTCTCCTATTCCGGCCGTGCCCGCGCGGGCTATGGCGCCGCAGCCACCGGCGAAGCGGAAGAAGGAAGAGAAGAAGGAAGAGAAGAAGGGCAAGAGGGCCTTGCCTGTCTTCAACTTGAGCGATATGGACTCGTAAGTATCTTTAGATGATTTTTTGCTCTTCTTTCATTTTTGCTTGCTTGTATTTGACTGAAGTTTTCTTTTGTAGCCACTCGTCAGATGGCTCTTTCAGTGATGGCGCTCGGGAGATGGTGGGGGAGTCGAAGGTTGCTCCTCCTCCTCCTCAGACGGTGGCCACCTCTGGGGGCGTTGCTCCGAACCCTTCTCCGCAGGAGGTTCGGGTGATTGTCTCCCAAAAAACTACAGCCGGACCTTCGGAGTCACCGTCCGATCATGTAAGTGCTTTCGTTTTTGCCGTGGGGATCCCCCGAGCGTTTTTTGGATGATCTGCTGATCATTTTTTCCTTTTGTTCGTGTCTCGGGGGGAGCCCCCGAGCGTCTTTCGGATGATCTGCTGATCATGTCTTTCGTTTTTGTGCGTGTCTTGGGGGATCCCCCGAACGCTTTTCGTATGCGTGATTTGCTTTGCTCGTTTCCTTGGGCGCAGCCCCCGAGCCTTTTTCCTGACAAGTTGCATCTTCTCGTAGCCTTTTGTTCAAGGTGTCAACCAACTGGTGAAGCAGCATCTGGCATTGGAGGCCAGCCTTCAGTGGATTCAAGGTTCGTGTTTTTTTATCGATCTTCGGCTTCTTCGGATGCTTGCTTACTTATGAATCTCATGCTTGTTCTTTGTTGCGCATAGAATAATCGCCCGCCAGCTTGATGCTCTCAAAAAGAGCCTCGGGCGAGCGGAGAAAAAAGCTGAAGATGTCGTTGGTGCTAAGGAGCGCCTTGAGCAGGAGCTAGCCGACGCGGCTGCGGCCAAGGAGCGCCTGCAGCGAGAGGCCACGAATCGCGAGGATCAGCTCGCCACCGCTGCGGCCTCGGGCGAGAAGGAGGTAGCCGGCAAGTTGATGGCTGCTGCCAACGCTATTTCGGGTGAGTAGTTTCGTCTGTTCCTTTTCGGCTTCCTTGTCTCTCTAGTTTTGTTTGGTTTTCACTTTGCCCCTTCCGTTTATCTAGATGTCGCGGGCATCGAGTTTGACCGTGGTGTCCTAGAGCACGGAAGTGCTCTGGATGATGCCACTGTGGCGGTCGAAGACCACTGCAGTACCGTGGTTGGCTCGCTTGCCAAGTCCAGGGTGGTTCTCGGGCGCTTCTACAAGGAGCTCGTCCATAAGGGTGTCGCCCTCGAGGATGTCGAATTGTTGGCGGACGCCTTGTCAGCCGAGGCCCCCGCGGTGTACAAGCGCAAGCAGAAGGGTATCGTCGCATCCATAGGGATGGCGATGGCCATGGCGTCTGGGGTAGAGCTGGATCTTCCTCAGGTCACCTCCCAGATGCCAACTGCTCCCGACGGATCTAAGGTAGCTTTTGCCCTCTATGCTACCCGCTGTAAACGCTACGGGCCGAAGCTGATTGACCTGCTGGAGGAGTACGCGGTGAAGCAGCAGGGCGAGGCCAAGAGCAGGCAATCCGGTTCCGAGGCCACTCAGGATGCAGCTGCTTAGGCCTTGTAGTTGTAGGATAGCTTTTGCTTGCTTTTTTTGTAAATATGTTATGAACACTTCTTGTGTCGCGCAGTGGTTCTTGTTATATATAGTGAATCTTTGAGTTGTTTGCTCATTCGTGCCTTTGTTCATATCCCTGCCTTCTTTTCCTCTAGGGACCTTCGGGTGATGATCCCATTGATACTTCTCCTGCGCCGTAGCTGCGGCCATCCTTGGATGATGCGTCGCAGCTTGTATTTCTTCGTGACCGCGTTCGTAGTATTGAAAAGGAGTTGCTTGGCATCCGAGGTCACGCATATGTGTGGAAGTCGAAGGCGGAGCGAGGTGCCGCCAGGGAAGAGTATCTGATGGAGGAGTTGTGGCGTTTGGCCGAACAGCTTCAATGTGAGTTTCTTCGAGCTGCTGCTCATTTTTCGGATGCGCCTGTTGGCTTGACATCTTACTTTGCAGGTGTTGTAGGTGCTAACCTTGTTCCTAGGGAGGAAAAAGAGTGTGTTGCTGTTCGGATCAACTGTCTGACCCAGCAAGACATGGAGGCCGGCGGATTTTTCTGGATAGACCGTGATCGTGCTATGGTCCTTGCGACTGTGCAGGATCGTGTTCACCAGGTGTCGCGGGTGCTGAGGCAAGTGAAGACTTCTTTGGCGTCAATTCTGCACGTGATGTTTCCCCTGGATGAGGCACCATCGACTCTATGGGGCCTGCTGGCGAAGTTTCGAGATGTGCATCATGTCAGGGAGCTGGTGCGGCATCAGTTGGTTGCAGGGGTGAAGGTTGCGCTTTCCCTCGTGCGGTTGCATCGCCTTGATGTAGATCTTGCTGCTGTGGCGGCTGGGCCACCTCTTTGGTCGGATGGTGGCATGTGGGACATGCGTCTGCATGATGCGGCTGTAAGGCAGTATACCGAACAAATTGTAGATCTCTTTGAGCATCGTGCGCAGGTGATTCTTCAGAATAGGTAGGACCTATAAAAAGATAGATGTAAAACTTGTATGTATTCGACTGGGCGTGTTATGCCCCTTACTGTAAAGGTTGATTGTTTTTAGCACGTGGTGCTTTGTTTGTATGCGTGCCCTTTTCGTTAGCCTAATGTGGTCAGCTACTCAGGTGTACACGCGTTATCCTCAGTCGAAGAAGTCGTGAGGTGAGGGGAGCCCCCGAGTGTGTTGTAACATGAAGAAAATGCGAGTAATAGATAAATTTTGGGGGCGAGACACTTAGCTTTATTCATATCGTAATGAGGAGGTACATTTTTCGGCTGATTAGCCTTGGCTGAATAGCCTTATTGAAAGTAAAAGGATAGGAGGGTAGCTAGGGGTAGAAGCGTCGCAGTTGTGCGATGTTCCATGGGTTGGATTATGCTACTCCAGACTCCACGTGCTTGAGGCGATAGGCGCCACCTGGGATGACTTCTGTGACGACGTAGGGTCCTTCCTAGGGTGACTCGAGCTTCTTCGGTCGCTCTTGCTTGAGTCATAATACTAAGTCTCCTTCGACGAAGGACCTTGGGCGTAGCCTACGACTGTGATAGTTGCGGAGGCTCTGTTGGTAGACCGCTGATCGAGCCGCGGCTATGTCACGTGCCTCGTCGAGTGTGTCGACGGCGTCTTCGAGTGCGGCCATCGATTTGGCTTTGCTGTAGGCGACGACCCGTGGGGACTTATGGCGTACTTCTGCAGGCAGCACGGCTTCGGCTCTGTGCACCATGAAGAAGGGCGTGTAGCTAGTTGAGCTGTTTGGTGTCGTGCGCAGGCTCCAGAGGACGGAGGGTAGCTCTTGTGTCCAGGCTCCTGCGAGTCGCTAGAGTGGGCTCCTTAGGCGCTTCTTGATGCCGCTGCCGACGAGGCCATTTGAAAGGATACGGATGTCGCCTAGAGGGGGTGAATAGGCGATTAAAACTTTTCCTAGAGTGGCTCAACAAAGGTGGAATAAAACTAGTGTTTACTTTGTGAAGCACAACCTAGAACAATTAAGGTTCACCTATGTGCACCAACAACTTATGCTAAGCAATACAAGCAACAAAGTGATAGCAAGATATATATTACTTCAAGCACGAAGGCTATCACAATGTAAAGTGCATAAGTAAAGAGCTCGGGTATAGAGATAACCGAGGCACGCGGGGACACCGATATTTTACCGAGTTCCTCCCAAAATGGAGTACGTCTCGTTTGGAGAGGGGGTGGTATCAAACCACCAACGCCACAAAAGGCCTCCCTTATTCTCTGGTGAATCTCACCCCAATGGGATCGATCCACGCTTCCACTATCGGTGCACTTGTCGGTGGCAACCGGAACCTCTCACAAGGTTGGGGCACAACTCCACAACTTAATTGGAGGCTCCCAACAAACGCCACAAAAGTCCTCGACAAATGCCACCAAGGCCACAATGCCACCAAGCCTACAAAACCGTCTAGGGTTCCAAGAACCCAAGAGGGACAAGCTCCAATGAGCAATTCAAACCAAATCCTCCGAGGAGAACTCAAACCGATGCACCAAATGCAAATGGCAAGAACACCACAAAGGTGCTCAAATCCCTCACTCTCAAGTTCCAACAAAGCTACTAAAGCTATTGGGGGAACAAGAGAGGAGGAATCAAAGAGAGACACAAAATCCCCCAAAATCTAGATCCCCAAAGATACACTCACAAAGAGATGTTTTGGTTTGGTCAAAATGTAGATCTAGATCACCTCCAACAACCCCTCAAATATATGCAAGAATCAATGGAGGGGTGTGTAGAAATCAAGCTTAAAGAGTAAAGAAAATGGGGGCAAAGCTTGGACAAGAAAAGGAGGAAGAAGTAACCCTAAAAGACAAGTGGGCAAAGCTATTTAAAGAGAGGGGCCAAATCTGCCCGTTGGGGCATTTTTCCTGGACGGATCGGTACTACCGGTTTTAACCGGTAGTACCGCCCGCGCCAGGAAAAAAAGGAAGCAGCAGCAAGTGGTGGCGGCGCACGCGGGACAGGGCGAGGGAGAGGGACCCACCGGTGCAATAGCAAGAGAGTCTGCAGCCAAAGCGCAAGCGGCAGCAGCGCAGCAGAGCAGCGGTGGGGCCAAGCAGCATGCGCGACAGCAGCAGCAATCGCGAGCGGCAGTGCACGCACGTGAACGCACGCGAGCGAGCGACAATGGGCCCACAAGCAGCGCACACGAAGCGCTGGGTCAAGGCGCAGCGCTGAACAATGAGCCCAGCGCAGCCACGCCGCAGGCTGGAGATGAACGCGAAGCGATGCCGCGCGCATGAAGTCAACGCGCAGCGCGGTTGCGCATACGAAAACAAGTCGAGCTAAATCTGGATCTGGATCTAAAACTGGAGAAATAAACTGGGGAAAAGTTTCTGGGCCGACCGGTACTACCGGCCCACCCGGGCGGTACTACCGGGCCGGCCGGTAGTACCGGATCTGGGTACCTAGCGATACAGAACGAAAACAGGCCGTTTTCAGGCCCGGGCGGTAGTACCGGCCCGTCCGGGCGGTACTACCGCTCGGCCCAGAAAACAGATAGACAGGCAAATATTCAAACTGCAATAACTTTTGACTGGAAGCTCCGATTGACCCGATACAAATTGCGTTGGATAGAGGATGACAAGGGCTTCCCAATAATAAGTGGAAATATTGATTATCACCAAGTGAGAAAGTATCAAGTAGAATAATGTGATATACCTCACCTGGTGAGAAACCGAAAAGCCGCATAAACCAAAATCGCAACAAGATATAAATGGGAGATCCGATTTAGATGAACAAGAGCTTGTTATGGAGATTACCACAAACTCTATATCCTCACATGGATAAGACCAAATAACAACCAAAAACGATGATGCAAGTATGCAAAGGTTTGAGCTCTCTCCGAACGATGTGACCGAATTACTCATACGAGAGCCCCTCTTGATAGTACGGTTATCTATCCTAAACCCGGTCTCCTACAAACAACAAGAGACCGGCAAAAGGGAAAACCTATCAAGATTATACCTTTGCCTTGAGCATTCCACTTGAGATCGATGTAGACGATCTTTCCCTTCTCAAGATGGAACGCCTTTCTTAATTCCTCATCATCGACCTCGCATATTGAGCTTGCCCAACAATCTTCTTTGCATTTCATTGACCTTGAAGCCAACACATGCTCCAAGCAATGCCAATGGACAAATCCTACAAGTATAACTTAATACACACATTAGTCCATAAAGATTGTCATTAATTACCAAAACCACACATGGGGGCCCAACATGTTCTTTCACCATTGGCCTTTTTGACCTACCCATTCGTTTGCGGGTGCGCCACGGAGGCGTATGTTATGTTAATTCCGAGGTCTTAGTAGAAGTCCTGGAATTCTTTGGAGATGAAGTTCGACCCATTATCGGTGACGATGTTGTGCGGCGCGCCGAACCTGTAGACTATGGATTCGAAGAATTTTACGGTCGTTTTGCCCTTTTGGTTAGTAACGGGCATGGCCTCGATCCACTTGGTGAATTTGTCGACTACGACCAGGAGGTAGACGTGGCCTCCTTTCGAGGACTTGGGCAGTTTGCCGATCATGTTGAGGCCCCATTGGGAGAAGGGCCAGTCCAGGGGTATGGGCCTAAGCTCTGATCCTGGTGCGTGTGGTTTGTCTGCGAACCTCTGGCACCCATTGCACCTTCGGATGATGTCCTTGGCACCGTTAGAACCCAGCTCGTAGAGCTTTGGCGACAAGGGCGCGGCTGCCCGCGTGATGGCCGCAGATGCCCTCGTGGATGTCTTGGAGGATAGTGTTGCCTTCACCGATAGTGACGAACCTTTGGAGTACACCCGAAATGCTGTGCTTGTACAGCTCTCCATTGATGATGGTGAAGGCGTTGGACCGGCGAGATATGCGTCGGGCGTCTGTCGGGCTATCAGGCAGCTCCCCGTCTATCAGATATCGGAGGTATGGCTATGTCCATGTTTCTTCGACTGCCATGACCTGCATTAGGTTGACCACTACGACCTCTGTGTCGAGTTTTTGTGGTCCTTCCTGTCCTTCGGGTAGCGCAGCCCCCAAGTATTCTACCTCTTCGGGTGATCCCTTGGGGAATTTCCTTTTGATGGATGGCACGCAGATCTGTTCGAGGAACACACCTGGTGGCACCCGCGCGCAGGTGGAGCCGATGTTGGAGATTTTGTCGGCCTCTTTATTTCTTTCTCTCCCAACGTGTCCAAGCTCGTAGCCGTCGAAGTCTCCTCCGAGTGTGTTGTAGAGTGCGCGGTACGCAATCATGTTGGCAGCGTGTGCGTCGCACTCATTCATCATCTGCTGTACGACGAGGTTTGAGTCGCCGTAGATGACCAAGCGCGTCGCACCGCAGATCTTGGCCATCCTCATGCCATGGATGAGGGCTTCGTACTTGAGCTTGTTGTTGGAAGCTCGAAATTTCATCCGGAGGACGTACTTCATCTTGTCGCCCTGCGGGGAGGTCAGTATGACCCCGGCTCCTGCTCTAGCCTCGCGCTTGGAGCCATCGAAGTGCATCGTCCATGGCTGTGTCATGTCCGGGGTATCCGGAAGCTGCAGTTCCATCCAGTGGACGAGGAAGTCCAGAAGGACCTGAGACTTGATCGCATGGCGCTTCTCATAGACGATGTCTAGAGGTGACATATCGATGCCCCACAGGGCCACACGTCCTGTGGCCTCCAGGTTGTTCAGGATGCTGTTCAGGGGTGGTTCGTTGACGACCATCACCTGATGCTCCTGGAAGTAGTGGCTCAGCCGACGAGCCATCATGAATACGTCGTAGGCGAGTTTCTGGTAGTGAGGATACCTCTGCTTTGTCGGTGTCAATACCTCGCTGAGGTAGTAGATTGGGCGTTGTACCCCATGGATCTTGCCATCTTTGGGTATTTCGACCACGAGCACGGTGCTTACCACCTGATGTGTAGCTGCTATGTATAGTAGTAGAGGCTCGCGCTCTCTTGGCATGACCAAGACGGGCGAGGTGGAGAGTAGCCGCTTCAGATCTTCGAATGTGTCATCTACTTCAGGCGTCCACTCAAATTTGTCTTCCTTGCGTAGCAGCTGATAGAAAGGCAGGGCTTTTTCGCCCATGCGGCTGATGAACCTGCTCAACGCCGCAATGCGCCCAGTGAGCTAATGAAAACCTTTGAGGTTCTTCGGCTTCTCCATGGCCATTATGGCTCGGATTTTCTTCGGGTTCGCCTTGATCCCTCGCTAGGAGATGAAGTAGCCTAGCAGTTGACCAGATGGGACGCCGAAGGCGCACTTTTCTGGGTTTAGCTTGATCTTGTATCGATCAAGGTTGTCGAACGTCTCGCGGAGATCGTCGATTAGTGTCTTGGCCTCCCTTGTTTTGATTACTATGTCGTCGACATAGACTTGGATGTTGCGGTCGATCTGATCCTTCAGGCATGCCTGCATGCACCGTTGGTACGTGGCGCCTGCGTTCTTCAGCCCGAAGGGCATTGTGTTGTAGCAGAACACTCTGAACGGTGTGATGAACGCCGTTTTCTCCTGATCTTCGACCTTCGGTCAAATCTGATTGTAGCCTGAGTAGGCGTCGAGGAAGGAGTGTTTCTCACATCCTGCAGTCGAATCAATGATCTGATCGATCCGAGGAAGAGGGAAGTGATCCTTCGGGCAGGGCTTGTTCAGCGATGTGAAGTCCACGCACATCCGCAGGATGTCCGTGTCCTTTTTGGGGACCATCACGGTGTTGGCGAGCCACTCGCTTTCCTTGATCTCCCTGATGAAATTTGCGTCGAGTAGTCTGTTAACTTCAACTCCGATGGCTTCAGCCCATGGCTCGGACAATCGTCGGATGGACTGTTTGACGGGCTTGGCGTCTAGAAAGACATTAAGTGTGTGCTCGGCGAATTCACTGGGAACTCCTGGCATGTCCGCAGGACACCAGGCGAAGATTTCCCAGCGCTCACGGAGGAATTCGACGAGCGCGCTTTCCTATGTGGGGCTGAGGTCGTTGGCGATCAGTGCCGTCTTGGAGGCGTCCGTCGGGTGGACCTGCATCTTCTTTGTGTTGATGGTGGAGTCGAAAGACATGTCCGGTGCGTTCTGTCTTGCGACTAGGGGTGCCCCGTTGTCTGTCACCTCTCGGAGCCTTATGAGCTCCTCCTGCATGCCGAATGACTAGGAGATTCTGTTGAAGTCCCTGTCGCAATTGTCCGATCGGGTGAAGCTCCCGTGGACCGTGATGACGCCCTTAGGTCCTAGCATCTTGAGTAGCAGGTACACGTAGTGTGGTACTGCCAGGAACCGTGCGAATGCCACACGCCCGAGGATGGCGTGGTATTGTGATGGCCAGTCCAACACTTCGAATTCGAGTCCTCGCACCGAAAGTTATCGGGCTTGCCGAAGATGACGTCGAGCCATATCTTTCCCAGGGGGAATATGCCCTTCCCTGGGGCGATGCCGTGGAACGTTGTGTCGGATTGTTCTAGGCTGCACAGCGGGATCCGCATTGTTGCTAAGGTGCTGGCGAACATCAGATTGGTGTTGCTGTCGGCGTCCATGAAGATGTGACTCATATCGAATCCTCCGATCTGTGCCTCGAGCACCAGGGCAGCATGACCTGGGCAAGGGACCTGGCAGGGGTGATCCGAACGGCTGAACGTGATGCAGGACTCCGAACCGCTGAGGTACTCAGGGATGGCGGGTGGAGCAGTCACAACTAGATTGATCTGACAGGTGATTTTCTTTTGCACCCTGTTTGTTGGGCGCCCTTTTTGGATCATCAGTAATCCTTTTGGCACGGGGTACCCGTTTCCGCCGTTGTTCTACGCAGGTGCGATTGGATGATTCGAAGGTCCAACGGGTGGTGGTGGAGGAGCTCCGTGGGCGATGTCACCTAGTGCGGGCGCGTTCCCGTACCCAGGGTTCAGGGCTTGTGTAACACCCTAAGAATCGGACCTATGCAAATTTGGGCAAAATTCACCAAACCCGCATAGAAACGATTCAAAGGTGCCCACCAGGCACTTTCGTGCGGGTGGAAAACGAAGTAATAACATTACACAACAGTCCTCGATGGGACCCACGTAATGTATATAATATAACAATGACTCCATGAGTCAAGAATACGATAGAATATACAAGATCCAAATCACCTTGAAAATAGAGAGTCCGATCACGGACAAGAAGCAAATGGGGCTAAGATCCCGTAAGAATAACCAATGGCGTCCATAACCTGCCGCCTGTGCCAAGCCGAAGGGTAACCCCGCTAACGGCCGATCTCAAAACCGCTAAATGTAAGGGTGCCGACAAAGGCAAAGGAAAAGAAGGAGCGCCAAGACGAGGCCAAGACACGGCGAGACTAGACCAAGGCCCCTCGCCTACATAGGTATGGTGGACTGAGCGGCAGCGGCAGCACGCACTAAACAACCTATAGAGACTCGATACACTGGCGGCAATCAGGGAGGGGTAAGATAGACCTATCCGGATCCAACCTGAAGCTAACACCAAACAAACCCATCCTGGTGTTTCCCCCTCGAGACCAAACGAGGAAGTCAACCGAGGAACTCACACAGTTGGCAGTTTTACTTATTCAGTTATTGTTGCAGCAATTACTAGCCAGGTTTAAATAATCGTCCTGATAAAGTAAGCAGTGGGCACTTTTAGTTAACCATTCCGTTATAGTTGCAGCAATTACTAATCAGATACAGATAGCATGAGATAAACCCAAAACCCAGCAGTTGTTGGTACTTTTATTCAGCCATTTCGTTGTAGTTGCAATACTTACTAGTCAGGTACAATGGTCGCAAGCGACCCTCCAAGCAAGCAATTGTGGGCAGTATTAATTAGCCATTCCATTATAGTGAAGCTGATTACTAGTCATTATAAAGTCAAATTTACAGCAATAAACTTTAGTTATGCTTGTCTATGATCGATATACTGTGCTCCAAGTCGTCCATATCCGCGGACACGGCTTTCAGAAAGTTTTACCCGGCCGGGGTGCACCAATAGCAACACACGCTCGATCAACCTCGGAAAAACCAAATCAAAACCCAACGAGGCTTTCACGACTGAACAATCACAGGATTCAGAAATATTTCAGGGGGCCACCCCTTGAAGTACACCATAGCAAGTAAGCAAGCTCGAGACGGACCCCAAGGTTTGTGGGGCGGCGGTAACGACAGATCCCCAAACGGGACTGCCGATACCACGTACGGGTCACAATTCCTAACAATGCAATGTGCTCCTCGCACAATTTAAATACAGAAAGTAGCATGGCATAAGTACAGGATAGTAAATAAAACCTCAAACTAGTTTGTGGCCCCAAGAAATAAGACTGAATCAAGCTCTGGCTCAGGGGGGTCCCATATACCTCCCGGATGTGGATAGCGCGATAAATCAAGGAACAGGTATCAAGTACTCGGGGTCTTACGGGACACAAGTGGGCGTTCGGAAACCAAATATTTTCTATCACCCACCGATGCCTCTGCTTATTTCAATTTTAGTTGTTAAACAGAAATTAAAGTGACGATAAGTAAAACTAGGATCATCTCCAACAACAACATGCGGCAATACATCAGCAACTGTGGCATTTGACGACACTTCAGCACGTGAGCAAGCAACTACGACGCGCAAGTCCAACTATCTACCAAACAGCAGGTAATAGGATGTGTCCAAGGCAATATAAGGCTGCAAGGGATATCACGGGTACGGAAAACTAAAGCATCGCAACACAGATAGCAATAGATCAACAGGAGGGAATAAAGACTATAAAGTAAGATAGGTAGAAAGGGGGAGATGCTCGCCTGAAAACATTGCCGAAGGGTTCAACCGAAGATCGGGGCGAAGCTCACATCAACTCAACGGCCTTATCCGCGAAGAAGCAAAACACTAGAAGACACACCGGATGCAATATTTAATACACGGCAGAAGATCGGCATGATGCATGTATGATGGATGGCATGGCGAAGATGCGATGCAATTAGGTCATATTAAGCGGGACCGGGGTCCCGACAATTAATTATTTGGTTCGTGTTGTTTAGATTCCCCGCAAATCAAATGTTGTTTTAGCATGGTAAAAGTTAGCACCGGTTCGTTACACAAGTTTAACTGAGGCTAATATAAGGCTAGATTTGCCCGCATATGGGCCCCATATTTAATTGTTAGATGAATCGGCATAAGGCCCCCAAACCACACAAATATGCATGCGAGATGAACAATTCAATATGCAGCAATTTGTATTATAATATAAAATAGGGTTCGAGGAAAAAGGGGTCACACATCAGAGGGGGCTCGACGATCCTGGGGGTTCCGGGGTTCGGGTCTCGGGTTCTGGGTTCACGGAACGTTCTCGCCCGGTTCGTGGTCTTGGATGAGGAACTTGGCGTATCTGGCGGTGATCTTAGCGGTCTTCGGGTTCGGGCCTAGGCGTCCGGGTAGGAGTTCTTGCCGACCTCCTCGGAATTCCGAGGTACATCTTCACGCGTCTATGGCCTTCGAGGTCTCGCCCGGCGGATCCGTGATGTAGATCTTGGCGTCATCGGGTCATCAACTCCGGGAAGGAGATCTTGGAGCGGCGCCGGGTTCTGTTCTTCGGGTACCATGGGTTCTCGGCGTCTAAGAAGATCTTGTCGATCCAGAGTCATCGCCTTCGGGTTCCATGTCGGAGGCCTTGGTGGTTCCGACTTCATTTGTCGTGGAGGTCTTGAAGGGTTCGGGCACCGATGGCCTTCGCGTGTCCTCATATGTCGTTCCTGTCCATCTTGTTACCCTTGTCCGTTGATGTTTCCGAAGATCTTGTTTTCAGTTGTGTCCGAGGAGGTAGCCGAAACGAAAAGCAGAGATGCCCGATGGGTGTGGAGCTGCAAGGCAGCGACGTTCCAGTGGCCAGACGCGGTTGGTGGGGTCGGGGGCCTCCCGTGGTGGCGACGAGAGAGAGCATGCGAGGCCGAGGCTTGCTGCCGGCGAGAGGGCGGCCAGGAAGGCGGGAGCCAGCGGGACGACCGTCTACAGGTATGCTTGGCGCGGACGGAGGCAGCACGTCACGGGCGACCCAACAGGAGGCGGCTTCTCCACCGGCGAGGAGGCGTGAAAACTGGCTCGACGGGGACCACGCGACCGGCGACTGGGGCTCAAGCGGTCCCGGGGCTAGGCGGCAAGGAAGCTCGGCTGGCATGGCGGCGACCGGGGGCGACAGAGAAGGGCCGCAGAGGCGGCAGCGGCGCTTGCTGGCGAGAGGAGGCCGGCGCGCGGACCCGTCCGCTGGAAGCGGCGGCAGCGGAAGCGAGCGCCAGGCGGCGGGCTGCTCACGGCGGCGGGTCCGCCGGGACGCACGGAGAGGACGCAGTGGAGGAGCTCGGGCAGTGGAGGTTGGCTGCGGGAGGAAGGGAGGCGGGTTGAGGCCTTGGCGCCGGGCTGGACGCGCCGGAGAGGGAGGTGAGAGCCGTGGCGGCGAGCGACGGGCGGGGGAGCCTGGGCGGCCGGGGTTGAGGAGGAGCGGAGCTGGCGGCGGCGGCAGCGGGGATCGCGGCCTCTGGGTGCGGCGCACGGACACGCCGTGAGGAGGGCCGCTGGCGGCAGAGCGGGAGAGGAGATGGGAGGGACTGCGCGCAAGGGAAGAAGGGGCTGGGGAGGCCGCATGCGGGAAGGCCAGGTGGGTCAGGACAGAGGTGAGGCGGGTCCCGCGTGGGACCGGGGGGGGGAGGGGGTTGACTGTTGGGAGGCCGTGGTGGAAGGGTCCGGGCAGGCGGGCCCGGTGGCGAGGGGAGAGGCGTGGTGCGTCTTTGCTGCGTGGGTGCAGCGGGTGTTCTGCGTGTGTGTGAGAGGGAGAGAGAGAGTGGGTGGCCGGCTGATGTGGCAGTTTTAGATTGGTTAGGGGGAAGGGTGAGAGGAGGTGGCACACACTGATTGGGTGGAGTGAGGTGGAGGGATGGTTTGGGTAGTTTTCTGGGTAGATGTAGGTTTTGGGTAGGGCGGTTAGGTGGACCGTTTTAGTTTTCCTGGGGCGGTCGATCGGGTCAATCGGCCCGTTCGACTGCCCCTATTAAAAATAATTTAATATTTTATTTATTTTCAAATAGCTTTTATAAATAGTTTTAGACAAACAAAATATCCGGAACATCCGGGGGTTTGGCGTTTAAATAAAAGTTGGGGCGTTTGGAAAACAAATCGGGCGTTGCGCAAATAGTTTTGTGCAAACAATGCATGATGATGATGATGCAATGCACAAAAATCAACGCGATTTTCTAGTAGTGGTTTTGCGGGATGCCACAATTCGACACCACTAACAAGGGATCTCGCCCTCGAGATCCGCCTCATGGTACCGGAAGGAAGGTCGGCGATCTGCGTCTTCTCACTTCGTGTAGTTCCTCGCGACACCACTAACGATGGTTCCTTCTTCATCTGAAAATCGGCGACACCACCAACAAAGGGCCGTTTTTTCTGATCGTCGAGAGAACACTCCGGAGAACAAAGGACGAAGATAGAGGTATCAAACGGTAAGGCCACCCCTAACTTCCATTAGAAGAGGGAAACGTTACATTGATCCACCAGTTCGATGTACAGAGCGAACAGTAAGAGTCGGGTAGGGTGATCAGTCCATCCCGTACCCAAACTATCAACTCTATACATGGGTAGGAGAATCAGGCAACTCAACTCTCTAGATTTAGACTGCAGATCTTCATAGGCGGTATCTGGAACAAAGGGATGATGCCAGCAAAAATCGTTTTAAAGACACAATGATTAGGTTCCGCGATGGTTCCATTGGCATGAACAACACATGCTCAAGGTATACTCCAACTTCACCAATGCTCGTCCTTCTCATATGTTTTTCAACGACACAGACATCCGGCAAGGAACACATATGGATAAAGATCTCAAGAACAAAAGATCGGATGAAGGCACAACAGATCAGCTGCAGATTGATAATCGCAGCACCTCCGTTACAAAAGGAAGAAAGCGAAACCCTGAAGGTACGACGGAAACCCAACCGCGAGAAATCCTGGACTCGAAGAGAGAGAAGAGAGCGGATTCAAAACATGTAGAGGTAAGAGGAGAACAGCAGAAGGGTAAGGAATAAAATCAGACCTATTCAGAACTATCCAACCGATTTTGCAAAATAAGTTTTGACACTCTACTTCGGCCGTTAGCTAGGTTATCCTACAGGCTGGACTTGTGGGGTATCGCAACTGGTGAGCTCTGATACCACTCTGTAACACCCTCAGAATCGGACCTATGCAAATTTGGGCAAAATTCACCAAACCCGCATAGAAACGATTCAAAGGTGCCCACCAGGCACTTTCGTGCGGGTGGAAAACGAAGTAATAACATTACACAACAGTCCTCGATGGGACCCACAGAACAGATATAAATATAACAGCGACTCCATGAGTCAAGAATACAGATAGAATATACAAGATCCAAATCACCTTGAAAACAGTAGAGCGTCCGACTACGGACAAGAAGCAAATGGGGCTAAGAGCCCAGAAGAATAACCAATGGCGTCCATAACCCTGCCCAGGCCAAGCCGGAAGGGTAACCCTGCTAACGGCGTCGATCTCAAAACCTGCTTAAACAAAAGGGGTGCCGACAAAGGGCAAAGGAAAAAGAAGGAGCGTCGATCGAGGCCAAGACATGGCGAGGCTAGAATCGGCGGTCCTCGCCTACATAGGTATGGTGGATCGGCGGCGGCAGACGCACTAAACAACCTATAGAGACTCGATACCTGGCGGCAATCGGGGAGGGTAAGATAGACCTATCCGGATCCAACCTGAAGCTAACACCAAACAAACCCATCTGGTGTTTCCCCTCGAGACCAAACGAGGAAGTCAACCGAGGAACTCACACGGTTGGCGGTTTACTTATTCGATTATTGTTGCAATTACTAGCCAGTTTAAATAATCGTCACGATAAAGTAAGCGGTGGGCACTTTTAGTTAACCATTCCGTTATAGTTGCAATTACTAATCGAATCTGAGATAGCATGAGGTAAACCCAAAACCCAGCAGTTGTTGGTACTTTTATTCAGCCATTCCGTTGTAGTTGCAATACTTACTAGTCAGGTACAGTGGTCGCAAGCGAAAAGCCAAGCAAGCAATTGTGGGCAGTATTAATTAGCCATTCCATTATAGTGAAGCTGATTACTAGTCATTATAAAGTTAAATTTACAGCAATAAACTTTAGTTATGCTTGTCTATGATCGAGATACTGTGCTCCAAGTCGTCCATATCCGCGGACACGGCTTTCAGAAAGTTTTACCCGGCCGGGGTGCACCAATAGCAACACACGCTCGATCAACCTCGGAAAAACCAAATCAAAACCCAACGAGGTTTTCACGACTGAACAATCACGATTGAGAAATATTTCAGGCCACCCTTGAAGTACACCTGCAGTAAGCAAGCTCGAGACGAACCCCAAGGTTTGTGGGCGTGATGGCAAGAGATCCCCAAACGGGGACTGTCGATACCACGTAAACGGGTCACAATTCCTAAACAGTACAGTGTGCTCCTCGCACAATTTAAATACAGAAAGTAGCATGGCATAAGTACAGGATAGTAAATAAAACCTCAAACTAGTTTATGGCCCCAAGAAATAAGACTGAATCAAGCTCTGTCCCAGGGGGGTCCCATATACCTCCCGGATGTGGATAGCGCGATAAATCAAGGAACATGAATCAAGTACTCGGGGTCTTACGGGACACAAGTGGGCGTTGAAACCAAATATTTTCTATCACCCACCGATGCCTCGCTTATTTCAATTTTAGTTGTTAAACAGAAATTAAAGTGACGATAAGTAAAACTAGGATCATCTCCAACAACAACATGCGGCAATACATCAAGAATCGTGGCATTTGGCGACACTTCAAAGACGTGAGCAAGCAAATACGACGCAAGTCCAACTATCTACCAAACAGGGTAATAGGATGTGTCCAAGGCAATATAAGGCTGCAAGGGATATCACGAATACGGAAAACTAAAGCATCGCATAACACAGATAGCAATAGATCAACAGGAGGAATAAAGACTATAAAGTGAAATAGGTAGAAAGAGGGAGATGCTCGCCTGAAAACATGTCGAAGGTTCAACCGAAGATCGGGACGAAGCTCACATCAACTCAACGGCCTTATCCGCGAAGAAGCAAAACACTAGAAGACACACCGGATGCAATATTTAATACACGGCAGAAGATCGGCATGATGCATGTATGATGGATGGCATGGCGAAGATGCGATGCAATTAGGTCATATTAAGCGGGACCGGGGTCCCGACAATTAATTATTTGGTTCGTGTTGTTTAGATTCCCCGCAAATCAAATGTTGTTTTAGCATGGTAAAAGTTAGCACCGGTTCGTTACACAAGTTTAACTGAGGCTAATATAAGGCTAGATTTGCCCGCATATGGGCCCCATATTTAATTGTTAGATGAATCGGCATAAGGCCCCCAAACCACACAAATATGCATGCGAGATGAACAATTCAATATGCAGCAATTTGTATTATAATATAAAATAGGGTTCGAGGAAAAAGGGGTCACACATCAGAGGGGGCTCGACGATCCTGGGGGTTCCGGGGTTCGGGGTCGGTCTCGGGGTTCCAGGGTTCGACGGAACGTTCTCGGCTCCGGGGTTCAGGGTCTTCGGATGAGGAACTTGGCGTATCTGGCGGTGATCTTAGCGGTCTTCGGGTTCGGGCCTAGGCGTCCGGGTAGGAGTTCTTGCCGACCTCCTCGGAATTCCGAGGTACATCTTCACGCGTCGATGGCCTTCGAGGTCTCGCCCGGCGGATCCGTGATGTAGATCTTGGCGTCATCGGGTCATCAACTCCGGGAAGGAGATCTTGGAGCGGCGCCGGGTTCTGTTCTTCGGGTACCATGGGTTCTCGGCGTCTAAGAAGATCTTGTCGATCCAGTCATCGCCGGGTTCCATGTCGGAGGCCTTGGTGGTTCCGACTTCATTTGTCGTGGAGGTCTTGAAGGTTCGGCACCGATGGCCTTGGCGTGTCCTCATATGTCGTTCTGTCCATCTTGTTACCCTTGTCCGTTGATGTTTCGAAGATCTTGTTTTCAGTTGTGTCAGGAGGTAGCGAAGCAACAGATGCCCGATGGGTGTGGAGCTGCAAGGCAGCGTTCGCCGATGTGACGGTTGGTGGTCGGGGCCTCCGTGGTGGCGACGAGAGAGAGCATGCGAGGCCGAGGCTTGCTGCCGGCGAGAGGGCGGCCAGGAAGGCGGGAGCCAGCGGGACGACCGTCTACAGGTATGCTTGGCGCGGACGGAGGCAGCACGTCACGGGCGACCCAACAGGAGGCGGCTTCTCCACCGGCGAGGAGGCGTGAAAACTGGCTCGACGGGGACCACGCGACCGACGACTGGGGCTCAAGCGGTCCCGGGGCTAGGCGGCAAGGAAGCTCGGCTGGCATGGCGGCGACCGGGGGCGACAGAGAAGGGCCGCAGAGGCGGCAGCGCTTCTTGGCGAGAGGAGGCGGACGGCAGGACCCGCTGTGGAAGGCGGGCGAGCGTGAGGCAGCGAGGAGCGCCCAGGCGGCGGGGCTGCTCACGGCGGCGGGGTCCGCTCGGGGACGCACGGAGAGGACGCGGTGGAGGAGCTCGGGCCGGTGGAGGCTGGCTGCGGGAGAGGAAGGGAGGCGGGGTTGGAGGCGCGCGGCCGCGGCTGGACGCGCCGGAGGAGAGGGGAGGTGAGAGCCGGGCGAGCGAGTGAGAGGATAGCTACTGGGCGGGGCCGGGTTGCGAGGAGGGCGAGGAGGCTGGCGGCGGGCCGGGGGCTCGCCGGCCTCCTGAGTGCGGCACGGACACGCCGGCGGGGAGGGGCAGTGGCAGTGAGCGGGGAGAGGAGATGGGAGGGACCGTGTGTGCGGAAGAAGAAGGGGCTGGGGAGGCCTTGTGGGCAGTGGGTCGAGGGACAGGCGGCGGCGGGTCATGATGGGACGGGGTGGGAGTGGGTTGACTGGTGGGAGGCAGGCTGCGCAGCTGGCAGGCGGGCCCAGTGGCGAGGGGCGTGAGCTGTGCGTCTTCTGCGTGGGTGGTGTCTTTGCGTGTGTGTGTGAGAGAGGGGAGAGAGAGAGTGGGTGGCCGGCTGATGTGGCAGTTTTAGATTGGTTAGGGGGAAGGGTGAGAGGAGGTGGCACACACTGATTGGGTGGAGTGAGGTGGAGGGATGGTTTGGGTAGTTTTCTGGGTAGCTGTAGGTTTTGGGTAGGGCGGTTAGGTGGACCGTTTTAGTTTTCCTGGGGCGGTCGATCGGGTCAATCGGCCCGTTCGACTGCCCCTATTAAAAATAATTTAATATTTTATTTATTTTCAAATAGCTTTTATAAATAGTTTTAGACAAACAAAATATCCGGAACATCCGGGGGTTTGGCGTTTAAATAAAAGTTGGGGCGTTTGGAAAACAAATCGGGCGTTGCGCAAATAGTTTTGTGCAAACAATGCATGATGATGACGATGCAATGCACAAAAATCAACGCGATTTTCTAGTAGTGGTTTTGCGGGATGCCACAGCTTGTTGCCTCATCTGGGACATGCTCTCGCTGAGTTTATGGAGCTCATGGCAGTCTTTGAGCATGTGGCTTGCCTTTTTCTTGCCATCCTGCTTGTCGATGTAGAAGTGGATGGTGCACGGGCCCGACAACTTGTCGTACGCTGAGGGTCCATCGTCGCGGCCACGGTGTTGCCATCACTGCGCTAGGCGTCCTCCATCACGGAAGTTGTTTCCACGGTATCTGTCGCTTCTGCGGTGGCCTTCGCTGCGGCGGTCGGCGTAGCCAGCCGTGACCATGTCGGGTCCATCGCGATCGTCGTAGACGCGCGATCTTCTCTTGCTACAGCGTTCACGTCGACGGCCGTAGTCATCTTCCTCCTCCGAGTGTGCTCGGTGGACGGAGTCCTCGCCATCTTCCCACCTATTGGCGATGTCCATGAGGTGGTCAAGTGTCTTGGGCTTGACATGCCCAAGTTCTTCCTTGATGTCCTGGCATTTGACGCCATCCTTGAAGGCGTCGATCGCTCTCTCCTCAGATATGTGCACTGCGGAGTTCTTGGTGTTGGACCAGCATAGTATGTACAAGCGAATGGATTCGCCCGTTCGTGGGGTATAACCATGTCAATACCTGTCAAACCAAAAGCGTGTCGGCAAAGCGCAAAGGAAAATAGAAAGAGAGCGGTCAGTACTGAGGCCAGTACACGGCGAGACTAGAATTCGGTGGTCCTCGCCTACATAGGTATGGTGGGCTCAGTGGCAACAAAGCTTGCACTATCTAACTTATAGAGACACACTACAACTTCGGCTATTTAGAGAGAGATAAGAGAGCACTATACGATAACTATAATATAACACCAAACATAATCTATCCGAAGATTTCCCCCTCGAAGACCAGTCGAGGATGTCCTCTTACAGAACACACACAGTGGAAATTTTAGTTAATCGGGTATTTAGTTGATAAGGCTAATTACTAGTCAAATTGTTAGAGGAAAAGCATTAGTGGTGTTTGTCTATGATCATGACACTGTACACCTGAGGCGTCCATAACCGTGGACACACGGCTTCTCGAAAAGATTTACCCTGCAGGGGTGCACTACTGTCCCAAACGCATGTTCAACCCTTCAGGCAACATATTATGTGTGCCTTCCGAATCTCACAACAAGAATTGTCCCTTAACTACGTGCATATCCAGAGGCATCACCTATTGTGTTTATCCAACCAAGAGGTACGACGATTCTCGAGGGAGGCACAATGTTTGAGTCTATGGCCAGGCGATGATCAGAAGATAACTTGTAGAGCTCCATCCCACCTTCGACACGATATCCCAATTTTATGCAATGAAAGCCATGGCAGTCCATCAAAATCATATCACAACTCAACCCATGTCCGAGGACATATTATGCGTATGCATCAAATGGAAAACCAATAGCGCCGGTAGTTGAGGGGGGGTCCCAGAGGCCCCATGTTTGTTTAGCGCGATCAACTCAGAACTGGTATCGTAGAACGAACGGGTCCTTGGTCGGCTCAAGCAGTTCCCAAAGGTGGTCCCTGCCGGGGCCTTATCATTAGGTGAAACCATAACCATAACCATGGCAGTAACCAACATTACCAATTTAATTTATCTTATCACCAACGATATCCAAATACATTGTTCCATCTGTATGATACCAATACTAAGCATGCCTACGACTTGCAAGGACAAGACTAGCTAGTCATACAAGGCAATAGGATAAATAAGGCAATATAGTGGACCAGGTAAATAAAGGGGCAGTACTAAAGCATCGACAATAAGGATAGCAATAGATCAATTGGAGGAAGTAAATACTATAAATGAAAAATAGGTAGAAAAGGGACAATGCTCGCCTAAAAACATTGCCGAAGGTTCATCCGAAGATCGAGTCGACACTCGCATTAACTCATCGGCCTAATCCTTGAAGAAGCAAAGCACTAGAAGAAACACGGGATGCATTATTTAATACTACGGCAGAAGATCGGGCATGATGCATGCATGATGTATGACATGGCAAAGGTGCGATGCAATTAGGCAATATTAAGCGGAACCGGGTCCCGACAATTAATTAGGTGGTTTATGTTGTCTAGATACCCTGCAATTTAATGTTGTATTAACAAGGCAAAATTATATCATCGGTTCGCTACACAAATTTAAATGGAGCCAATATTAGACTAGATTCGTCCGCATATGGGCTCCATATTTAATTATGAGGTGAATCGACAAAATATCCCTGAATGACAAAATATGTATGCAAGGATGAACAATTTAATATGCACAAATTTTGTATCAATTTATAAAATAGGGACAGGGTAAGGGTCGCACGTTTAGGGTTAGAAGGTCTTGGGTTTGAACGGATCGAAGTTCGAGTTCCGAGGTCGGTGTCTTCGGGTTCCATGAAGAAGAACTCAACGTTCCATGTCGGAGATCTTGAGGGTACCGGCTTCGGTTCTAGGACGGAGGTCTTGGGATACTGACTTCCATCTTGTGGTTACGAGAGTACCATCTTCATGTCCATGTACGAAATCACCACTGGTACCAGATCACAAATACTCGCGGTACAAGCTGCTGAGCCAAACACATGGGCATAGGCATAGTGTCGAGCACCTTGAACGCGTGGGGCATCAGCTGTCAAAAAAATACATGGGTGTGTGTGCATGTACTGCCGTAGGAGATGAAGAATGCCAGGGACACGACCAGGAGAGGAAAAAAGAAGCAGCCACGACCACAAGACGTCGGTCGATTGCAGGGAGGCTGTGGCCACGCTGGAAGACGAGTAGGGATAGTGGTGCCTCCATGGTCGCAGGGCTCCGGGCGCACGTGGAAAAGAAGGTCGGTGAGGTGGCGCACGACAAGGCTATGGTTGAGCTAGGGCCAGCCGAAGTGGAAGCAGCGCTTGCAGGGCCGAGGTAGTGGAAGCCGGCGGCGGCCAGGCGAGCTCGGCGTTGGCAAGGTCAACTCGGGGCAGGGTCGCGCCATGGAGTTCAAGGCGGGGAGAGGAGCGGCCGGTGGCGAGATCGAGTAGAGAGGGCGCGGGGCACACGAGGCGGCACCGGGAGGAGGCACTGGCGGCGGACCGAGATCGAGAGACCACCGACGCCAGGCGCAGAGGAAGGAGGCGGCACGGCCATGACGCGTGCTTGAGGGCGAGGGAGAGACGAGGCAAGGGCCTAGTGCATGTGTGTCTAGGTCGGGTGCGTGCGTTTCTGGGTGTGGGTCGTGTCTGGTGTGTGGTATGTGTGCGTGAGTGGGTCTGTGCATGTGTTGGGTATGGGTGTTGTGTGCAACGTGACGGGAGGGCGTGTAGCTGGTGGCGGCGGGGTGTGGTCTTAGGGTAGGATTAGGGTTTAGTTATCTGGGGTGGTAGGTGGTCTTTCGACTGGGCCTTTGTGCCTGGTCGTTCGACTGCCTCCCCCACTAAAAACATTTTTATTTTAATTTTATTTTAAAACATTTTTGTAAATGGTTTTTAGGAAAATAAAATATCTCAAAAGACCGGGGTTTTTAATTTGAAATAATAGAAGGGGACTAATTAAAAGAAACAAAATAGGCTTTTGTTTAAAATATTTTAGAGCAAAAATATGCATGATTATGTCATGATGATGTGAAAAATAAAACAAGCAATTTTATTTCGGAATATTTTCTGGGGCATTACAACTCAACACCATTAACAAGGATCGCGTCCCGAGATCCAAACAAAGACACCGGGGGGAGGCGGTTGATGATCGGACCTTCTTGCGTCCGTTTGATGGTTGCGCCACCACTAACAAGGTTTTTTCTCACGTTCTTTGAGAGAACACTCCGGAGAAGCAAAGTCGGAAGTAAAGGTCTCAAAGATAAGGCCACCTCTAACTTCCGTGGTAGGAGTAAAATTGCATGGTTCCACGTATCAATGTACAAGAGTGAATGATAAGAGTAGTGGTATGTTAGCTACTCCATCCCGCACCCAAAGCATTACTTTGTACATGAATAGAAGGATCGTGCAACCAGACTCTCGGAATTCGGACTGAAGATCTTCACAATTGGTATTAACAAAATATTCAGGTAGATGATGTCATCACAATAAGTTGTAGGACACCGGGAAACATTTGAAAAATGGATCAAGTAGAATGAAATCCGGATATAGATCCACCGTTACAAGAGGGGAAAACTGAACCCTAAAGGTACGAAGGAATACCCAACCATGAGAATCCTAGACTTGAAAAAGGTAAGAGACTAGATTAAAACACGCAAAGATAGGAGGAGAAAGAATAGAGATAAGGAGTAAAGCCAGAGCTACTCAGATCTATCCAACGCATTTGTAGCAAAATAGTTTTGACACTAGACATCGGCCTTTGGCAAGGTTAACCTACAGGATGTACTAGTGGGGTATCATAAACCTTTGCTCTGATACCACTTGTAACGCCCCCGAATCGGGTCTATGTAGATCTTAGCATTTTCCGCCAAAACCCGCATAGAAGCGATTCAAAGACGCCCACCAGAAACTTTCGTGTGGATGGGATTTAATCACAAGTAGTTACATCACAGTAGTTTACAACAGAGTCCACAAGAACTTATATATACAACAACGACTCAACGAGTCAAGAATACAAAAGGTACAATACAAAGATACAACTCAAGAAGAAAGCAAGATAGTATCCGAGAACGGACAAGATCCAAATGGGACTAAGAGTCCTGAAGTATAATCAAGAGGTGTCCAACCCTGCGCAGGACAAGCCAGAAGGGTAACCTTTCTAACGTCGTCAATCACATACCTGTTAAGCCAAAAGGGTGCCGGCAATGGGCAAGGAAAACAGAAAGAGAGCAGTCAGTACTGAGGCCAGTACACGGCGATAATAGAATCCGGCGGTCCTCGCCTACATAGGTATGGTGGTCTCAATGGCAGCAAAGCTTGCACTATCTAACTTATAGAGACACGCTACAACTTTGGCTATTTAGAGAGAGATAAGAGAGAACTATACGATAACTATAATATAACACCAAATATAACCCATCCGAAGATTTACCCCTCGAAGACCAGTCGAGGAAGTCCTCTTACAGAACACACACGGTGGAAATTTTAGTTAATCCTGTATTTAGTTGATAAGGCTAATTACTAGTCAAATTATTAGAGGCAAAGCATTAGTGGCGTTGTCTATTATCATGACACTATACTCATGAGGCGTCCATGACCGTGGACACACGGCTTCTCGAAAAGATTTACCCTGCAGGGGTGCACTACTGTATCCAAACACATGCTCAACCCTTCAAGCAACATATTACGCGTGCCTTCCGAATCTCACAATAAGAACTCTCCCATAACTACACGCATATCCAGAGGCATCACCTACTGTGTTTATCCAACCAAGAGGTACGACGATTCTTGATAGAGGCACAATGTTTGAGTCTATAGCCGGGCGATGATCGGAAGATAACTTGTAAGGTTCCCAACCTTTAATAAGGTAGAGATCCCTGTGTTTACAATGCTAGTCCCTGGATCAATAGCTAGCATCCACAGTTAAGATGTAATATCAAGAAACAAAGGTCATAATACAACTTTATAGCCAGGAATAAAATAATTCATTACATCTTACATAGCTCATTTGGCTATCACATTACATTGCAGCAGAATATCTATAAGCATGGAGTCCTTCATCTTCAAAGTGCCACAGGCAAACATGTTGGTTGTAGACTTGTAATCCTATTCAACACACTTCACTAACATCAGACAAACCTGCAACATAATAAGTTGTAGCCACAAGGGTCAATACATTTGAATTGTATTAGCAAGTTTCACTACTATGTAGATATAATTGGATCCTATCATTACATGCATATTTGGCTAAGTAGGGTTTAGGCTCTTTTGCAGAAAGCAATATAGTTTTGTCCTATATTTTCAAAATAGTTTTAGTCTTTTGTCAAAAACTTTCTGAACTTCTTGGAAAACTCCAAGTGCTTCAAATCCCTTGTTGTCACCCTCAATGTCGTGGGAATGACCACGGCAGATGCTGCAATCGGCAGCGAGTAGTAGAACGAAGGGCAAGGGCGGCCAGCCATCTGCGGTGCGAGATGAGGGCGGAGACTCAGGGTTTTACCAGTTCGGCCCCGAGGGTAAAGACCTACTCCTAGATTGTATTATGGAGGTGTTTACAATGGGCGAACTCGGGCTAGGCGGCGAGTTGCTTGGTGTATGAGGGAACGTATCTCTACTCACCCTTAGGGAGGTTTATAGGCTTACCTCCCTAGGGTTTACATATCTCAACCGATTCGGTTACAACTTTGTCAATCGTTTAACTCAAACCATGGGCCTATCTACTTTGGGCCTTGACCTCCAGTCGCTGGTACCTGATGGGCTTTGATCCACTCGCCGTTCTGCAGGCCCACTCGCCAGCCTTTGGGCGATCGGAAGCGTCCGCCGAGATACCCGGTGGCATATCCCCATCAGTAGTCCCGAGGCCGTCGTTGATTAGGCGGGTGGCTGGCGATCGAGTATCTGGCTTCAAGTTGGCATCGGTCGAATCGTCGGCGGGCTCCTGTACAAAGGAAAAATCCGGCGAACCGAGTCGGCGTTTGAGCGCATCAACCAGCGGGTGACCTCGGCGAATAACTCAGCGAGCCGAGTGGCAGGAGGCGGACCGTCGGGCGTGGTCAAACTAGCCGTTAAGGTAACTTAACGGTAACTTTCGGCGTAATCATCGCGCGGTAACGGCCCCCTAATTTGGCGGGCAGCTCTCGCTATATAAGGGAATGGTTGGCCATCGGAAAGCCAACCGCCCACCATTTCTTCCGAGTACGCACATCTTTCGCCCGTTGATCTCGCGACCCGCAATCCTCCGACCTCCAAGCAAATCCTCAGCCATGGCCCTCTCCACCGAACCTTGGGGCAGATCCAAGTGCACCAGGGCGCAACTGGCCTCCTTCGAGGAGGCCGGAATCCTGCGGGCAGCTGTGGCGAATCCCGCAGCCGGAAAGCGACCCGAACCAGCAGCGAGAGAGTTCATCTGCTTCACTAGTCACCTCGAGCGGGGTTTAGGGTTTCCCACTTCTCTGTTCTTCCGGCGCTTCTGCGCCTACTACGGGATCCAGCCCTCAGATCTGGGTCCCCATAGTATCGAGCAGCTCGCCATCTTTGTGGCGTTCTGAGTGCTACTTGCCGCCCTATTTTCCCTTGTGGCAAGATCTGTTCCATGGACGGATCAGCCGCGAGGCAATGACCCAATGCTAGCCGCGGGCTTAACCTTCCACTGAAATCCAAAGCCTCCTTCTTCGACTTGATCTGCCGCCAAAGCGGCGAAAAAGTCTTGGTTCTACGTGACGGCGACCCGGAGGACGAGGCGGCTATCACGGTACTCGGCCGACCGCTCGAGCCGCGCAATCTTCAGTCGCCAAGCTTCCCGGCGATCGGCGGATGGTCGTCGACGAGATGCTTCAGACCATTCGCGGTCGAAGAAGAAGGCTCAGACGGTGAACCTGTACAACTGTTGGCTTGGGCGACTCGTCCCTCGCCTAAGCACTACATGTACCAAGACACGGGCGAAGACTCGGCGAAACTGCCTCGCCAGTGGGCGGAGGACTACCTCTGGCGAAGAGGATCACCCAGGCGGCATACACGGATGCGGCCGGGCGCCCTCCATACACCACGAAGCGTCCGGCTCCAACGGTAATAACCTGATCTTATTCGCAGTCGCAGCATATGCAGTCGCGGTAATTCTAACTTTGTTCCATGTTAACGCAGCTATTCCAAGTGGTGGAAGGGTGGCTTCCACCCACCGATGACGAGCTCCGGGCCATCCGCCCGGACACCAGTCGCCTCCGCCAAGAGCAATGAGGACGATGAGGACGAATCCGAAGGAGATCGCCCCTGGTCCGAAAGACCAGCGCGCGTCAGCGAACTCGAGGCGAGCAGGAGCCTCGAGCGTCATGACGATGACGAGGAACTTCCGGAGACCACCTCGCTCCGTCAGGCCACTCCCGCGAAGAAGAAGAAGGAGAAAGAGGCGAGGGCCCCCCTAAGGAGGAGGGCGAAGCCGCCGAAGATGGCCTCACCGCCGCGCTCAGCGAGCAGCTCCGATGCCCATAGCTCGGCCGGTGACGGGGCGGCCCCGGCAACAACCACGCTAGACGCACCATCCATGGAGGCACCGCTGGCCTCGATGCCCCCGCCCTTCGCGCCGATCTCCGGGCTAGGGAAGGCTCACCGAGGCGACTTCTCGCAAAGGGTCCCAACGTGGCGGTCTCGCCGCAAGGAGGCTCGTCGCGGCAGCTCCTAGCAAGGAAACCTCCGGCGCCCGAGGCGCCGACCGCTACCTCAACATCAAAGAAACCGTCCGTGTCTGGGCCCTGGCGCCTGGACTGGGGCTCGATCGCCTTGGCCCCGAGCTGGAAAAAACCGGCGGCCTTCGCACAGGCTGCGTTTCATTCCGTCGCCAAGTGAGTGTACTCGGCTTTCGCCTTTTCTCTTAGCATTTTGAATGTTTTTCCTGAATTGTCTCGTCGTGGGACCGGAGTGAAGAAGATGAGCCACCCGACGGTGGCCAAGGTGCCCTCCGCCACTAGCGGGAGGACCCTTCCCGTAAGAGGAAGGTGGATGAGGTCGCCGCTTCCACGGAAGGCAGCAAGAAGGCCAAGGCGATGACATCGTCCGTCTCGACGACACGGCGATCGCGCGGCTGGGCCCGCCGTGAAGCGACCGCATCCACGAAGGAGGCATTTCGTTGCCTAGACGGAAGAAGCGAGCTCCTTTGGGCGGTGCTACCTTCCCCGCTTCATGACCAAGGCGGCCCACGGTGAGGCTGCGACTCGAACCCGCTCGAGGCCGCCGACGCTGAGATTGACCAACGTCGCGGGCACACCGGCTGCTTGCGTCCGTGGGCCAGCGCAACTGCACGGCATGCTTGGCGCGCCATCCGGTACCTCGGTCCCGAGGATCGGTCGGTGTTTTGCGCGGCTGATTCTTTATAGTTACTTGTTTATGCGTCGAGTCCGGTCCCAGTGCGTACTCGCTAAATTAGCGGTGGGCACTTAGTATTTTTCGAGCCACGGTCCTCGAGTGCGCACCCGCTAAATTGTAGCGGTGGACACGAGTAATTTTCGAGCCTCGGTCCCAGTGCGCACCGCTAAATTGTAGCGGGTGGGCACCGAGTATTCGAGCCTCGGTCCCAGTGCGCACCCGCTAAATTGTAGCGGGTGGGCCCGAGTTGTTCGTGTGAACTGACTTTGAAACTTTGCAGGGTTTACAACCGAGTCGGCGAGCGATTGGCGCTGAAGCGGCGTCTTGAGAAGGAGTTGGCGCTCTCCAAGAGGTAAACAAGGCTGCAGGCGATTGCTTGTGCAGCAGGTGGCTCGCCAGAGCTTGTCCCTATTTGGCGGGCGCGGCGAAGTCTGCGTTAATCGCTGAGCAAAGGATTGCCGACCTCGAGCGCGAACTGCGGGAGGCGAAAGAAGAAGCGAGCTCGGCGAACGGGCGAGCTAAGGCCGCCGTTGCTGCCGCGGAGGAAGACCGGAAGGTGTCGGAAGCCCTCATCGTTGGGCTTCAGGACGATAAGACATCGCTTCAAAGCTTCATTACTGGGCTCGCCCGCCCGTTGATCGGTGAGTGCGTCTTCCCAGTCTTGTGGTTGTATTTTTTGTGGTTTCCGTGGTGCTCACAACTGTTTCCATCTAGCAGGCCGTATGATTGGTAGCCATGAAGAAGCGAGTTCTCTTGATGCGAGGGAGTGCGTGAGCATGCTCGTCGATTCGGCGACGCTGTCGGCGACTTGCATCCGCGCCTACCTTCAAGAGATGTCGCCCACGGAGGTTATTCCCAATGACCTCATTGAGGTGTGGGAGTACTTGGAGAAGGCGCCCGCTGTCGTGGAGTTCATGACGGTCGGCTTTTCGACGTGGGCGTCGACGGCTCTGAACCGGGACTCGCCCACTTCCCGAAGATTTCGACCTCGACGGCGAGTGGTTATCCTTCGTAAATCGCAGCGCGGTGGATCTGTCTGAAGTTCTTAAGCTGCGAGGCGTGCCGCGTACTCGGAGCGTGTTTGGGCGATGGGCGACCTTCTTCCGTACCAGGAAACGATCGTCGCGCCGAACGACGCCGAGCCGCCGCATCGCGACTTCAAGGTCGAGCAGCCCTTCCGCGCGGCGATGGCGGGCCAGCTGACGAATTATCCATCGAACCCGTACACTGTATTCATCCGGAAGCGCCGGGACGCTGGTGCATCATCGTCGAAGCCTGCGGAATAGTGTTAGTAACGATTCTGCCGAGTAGGCATATTTTGTAATGTAAGACAATGCGATATGCGATTGAATGGAACGTTGTGTTCATTTTGCTATTTGTTTGCGTGTTTTGGATTGATTTTGGGTGAGTCCCCGAGCGCGTCCGCCCTTTTTGCGGGTTTCACCTTAAATATGATGTTTTGTTGTTTATCATGTGTGTTGTTGGTTGAGTCGACTCGCCCGAGCTCGGAGAGCCAGTCGCAAGGCGACTCCCTCGAGTGCTCTGTACTTTACCGTTTTCCCGTCTGTGACGCGTGCGGTGGGTCCCCGGCGTGGGTACTTGGTAGTTCAAGCGCGACTCGAGTCGCGTGTGGCTTGGTAGTTCAAGGCGCGCGACTCGGTGGTTGAGGACCGAGCGCGTTTGTGTTAGCGCGTCGCTCTGCTGGCCGGTGGGTCGGACGTGGCGAGTCACGGCACGCTCTCTTACTTGGCGTTTTCCTGTCCGATCGAGACGACTGGTATCCGGTCCCGGCGTGGTACTTAGCCGTTAAGTCGCTCGCCAAGGATGCGGAGGACCAGTCATTGTGAAGCGAGGACAGATGTCTTGGTTCGTAAAACCAGTCGAGCTAGGCGACTCGATGGGGCTCCGGTTGGCGTTTTTGGACGATGCAAGACAAATGACTCAGTGCTCTTACATCGCACTACTTAGCCGTGCGATCATTGTACCAAGGTTGACTTATTTTAGCATGACGCTGTTAATTAGTGCGAGTGGCACAAGGAATGGAGAGTAGGCGATTTTTGTGGTAACCGTTTCTTTTATTCATAGCGATCGAGAGTACACATGTGGGGTTCTAGGTATAGAACTTCCGGAGGAGATTTACATTCCACGGCCGCTGACGTCGAGTTCACCGTCCCCGCGACGTCGACGAGGTAGTAGGCGTCGTTGCAGTCTGCGCCGATAGCGAACGGGCCTTCCCATGGAGGAGAGCTTGTGCATGCCCTTCTTGTCTGGATGAGGCGTAGCACCAAGTCGCCTTCACGGAAGGTGCGGGTTTTCACCCGTCGGCTGTGGTAGCGACGAGCCCCTTGGCGATAGATAGCGGTCTTGAGGTCGGCCGTCGAGTTGGTCGAGCCCATCTTGGCGGGCCAGTTCGTTTGCGACCTCCGTATAGTGGACGATCCGCGCGAGTCGTGTTCGAGGTCGGTTGGCATGGCGGCTTCCGCGTAGACCATGAAGAAGGGTGAATCCGTCGACCTGTTGACCGAGTGCGGATTCCCGGATGACGGAGGAAGCTCTTGACCCGGCACGCGGTGCGCTCGAGTGGTACTTGGAGTCGGCTTGTGCCATGGAGGATGCTTTGGTTGGCTCGTTCCGCTGGCCGTTGGATTCGTGTCTGCGACGCGAGGTCGAGCGGATGTGGTGCTCTCGCAGAACTCGGCCATTGCTCCCTTGGCGAAGTTTGTGCCGTTGTCCGTGATGATGCTGTTGGGGAAACCGTGGCGGTATATGATCTCGTAGGAACTTAGTGGCAGTCTTCCGTCGCATTTCGGACTGGCTTGGCTTCTATCCACTTTGTGAATTTGTCGACGCGACCAGCAGGTGGGTGTAGCGGAGGGGCCTTTTGAAGGGCCGACCATGTCCATGCCCACACGGAATGGCCAGGTGATGGGGATTGTTTTGGCCGAACTTGGAGCGTCGTCGGTTGGCGTATACGGTACCCGGCGCGCTGGACGATATCGACAGCGTCGGCGTGTCGCGGTGGGCGAGAAGCCGTGTCGCATGGCTTTGGCGACCAGGAGCGGCGGCGTGGTGCGCGATCGCTGAGTGGATGTCGTGTAAGATTTTGCGTCCTTCATGGTTGGGCGCGTTGGAACACGCCGGTGACGCTGCGCTTGTGTAGCTCGCCGTCGATGATGGTGTAGGACTTGCATCGGCGAACAATCATTCGGCGCTTGTCGTCTGCGGGCAGGTTGCCCGTCTCCGGTAAGCGATGTAGGGCTTGGTCCGGTCGTTCGGTTCGGTGACGAGTGCGACCAAGGTTGCCTCTCTGGTTGGGCGGGCTCAATGTCGATCTCCTTCGGAGGAGAGACCGGCGTGAAGATGGTGTCGAGGAACACGCGGCGGGTGGTGCGGATCGTCTTGACCCGATGCGAGAGGCGTCGGCCTCCTCGTTTTCCTCTGTCGATCCACTCGACCGAGTAGCGGTGAAGTGGCCGCCCCTTGTCCACCTCTTGGCGGTATGCCGCCATGGTAGGGGCGGCGTCGCAGGTGCGCGAATTGACCCGCGAGGTCGAGTCTCCGTAGCATCGGGCGATTGACGCTCATCTCCTTTGCGGCTCGCATGCCGTGGAGTAGGGCCTCGTATTCAGCCATGTTGTTGGTGCGGGCGTGAATTCGAGGAGTATAGCGGAGCTTGTCGCCTTTGGTGAGGTCGGCACTATCCGCTCCTGCGCCGTCGCGTTCTTGGACCCGTCAAGTCAGGCTCCGTAATGGAGGTACGGCGGCTTCTCTGCTGGGCCTCCTCCCGGTCGGCGAAGAAATCGGCGATGCACGTGACTTAATCGCTTCAAGGTGGCTTAATGTTGTGGGCCGATCTCGGCAGCCCACTTGGCTTGGCGACCCCGGTCGCCTCGCGATTCGGATGATGTCTTGTAGTGGGGCGGAGGAGACGACCGTGATGGGGTGCTCACGGAAGTAGTGCGGCGCGCTGAGCTCAAGACCGTATACCAGCTTTTGGTACTGTGGGTATCGTGGCGCGACTCGGTTAGGACCTCGCTGATGTAGTATACCGGCCGCTGGGCGGCGCTTTTTCTTCCTCTGGTCGACGACCATTACAGCGACAGCGCTCGGGGCCTTGACGTAAACCAGCATGGGCTCCTTGTCGACGGGTGCGGCGAGTAGTGTTGCTGTAGTAGCACCTTTTGAGGTTGCGGGCGTCGTCCGCCTCCTTGTCCCTGGAAGGTGGGATTCTTGCGCATCGGCGGTATAGGGCATCGCCTTTTCGCCCGGCGGGGATGAAGCGGCGAGCCGCTACCCGCCCGCCAGCTTCGACGCCGCGCAGCACTCGGGTTTGCCGAGCGAGCGATCGTGTCGATCTTCGTTGGGTTTGCCTCGATCCCTCGTTTGGAGACGACGTACCTAGTAATTGCCGGCGGGTACGAAGGTGCACTTGCTGGGTTGAGCTTTATCTTGTACCTCCGCGGGTTGGCGAAGGTCTCGCGAGGTCGGCGAGTAGGTCGCCTTGGCGGCGGATTTTCTGACCACGTCGTCGATGTAGACGTGGATGTTGCGGCCAATTTGGCTCGCGAGGCATTCTTGCATGCACCGTTGGTACGTTGCTCGGCGTTCTTGAGGCCGAAGGTCATGGCGGTGTAGCGAAGGCTCGAATGGCGTGATGAACGCCGTCTTCTCCTCGTCCTCGACAGCCATTTTGATCTGGTTATACCGAGTAGGCGTCGAGGAAACAGCGACTCGAGCCAGCGGTGGAGTCGATGATCTGATTGATCCGCGGGACGAATCGCTCCTTTGGGCATTGTTCAGGTTTGTGTAGTCGATACACATTCTCCAGGTCCGTTTTCTTTCGACCAGGACTGGGTTTGCCAGCCACTTGGAGTATTTGATTGGCGAATGAAGCGGCAGCGGTAGACGCTGCACTTCCTCGGCGATTGCCCGCGGGCGTTCTTCGTTGAATGGCCGTAGCGACATTTGAGTCGCACTTTGGGGTCGGCGTTTAATTTGTGCTCGTGAGCTCCCTAGGGACACCGGGCATGTCGGAGGGTTTCCATGCGAAGATGTCCCTGTTCTCACGGAGGAACTCGATGCGCGCCTTCCTATGCTGGGCTCATGCCTGTCCGATCGTCACACCGTCTGGTGGGGTCGCTGGGACCAGCTCGGCCAGTCTTGGTGTGCGTCGTGGCCTCAAAGGTTGAGGTGTTTGTGCCCTCGAGTTGGGCTTCTTAGTATTGTGGGGTCGTCGTTGTTGACCCTCGCGTGTTGGCGAGCTCATCGGCGTGACTAGCTTCCGCCGCGATCACGGCGTCGGCGAGTTCGGCTCCTTTGGCCTCGCATTGGCGGCCATGTCGGTCGCCGTTGATGGTGATGACGCCGCGGCGGGGAGCTTCATCGCGTTATCGCGTGGTGCCGCCATGAATTTGGCGAACGCTGGCGCGCCCAGGGCGCAATGGTAAGCTGTCGAAGGGCACCAGCTCGAAGACGATCCGCTCGGTGCGGAAGTTCGCGGAGTGCGAAGGTGACGGGTAGCGTGACCTTGCCGATCGGGTACGCCTTCCGACCGGGGGGCGATGCCGTGGAACGTGGTGTGGGTTGTCTCGATCATCATTGCGGAGCCGCATCGCTGAAGGTGTCGAGGTAGAGGATGTTGATGGAGCTGCCGCCGTCCATCGAGTCTTGGGGAGCCGATGTCGCCGACCTTGGGCTTGACCACCAGGCGACTCGCCCCGGTACTGGCGCGTGGCGAGTGGTCTTGCCGGCTCGGTGATAGTGCTCCGACCAGTTCGAGGCGGGGACGTCTGTCTGGCCACGCGTTGGCGGCAATGCGGCGATGACCTTCTTCTCGCCGTGTTGAAGCCGGTGAAGGTGTGGGCGAGCCGCCACTTTGCGAATTTTCCGCCATTTGCGGGTCGTTGTCGGTGTCCTCCGCGTGCGTGCCTTCTCGATCTCCACGAGGGTGTGGCAATCGGTGGTGTGCGTGGCGGGCTTTCCTTCCTGCCGTAAACGCACATGGTTGGTTAAGGAGGCGCGGGATCAAACCTTGGCTTGTTCTTGTAATTCCCCGTCGGCGTCGTTGCCCTCCGTCGCGGCGGTAGCTCTTGGGGTCGCGTTATGCGTGCGGCATTGGCGACGAAGTCGACTTCGCCATCGTTGCGGCGCTTGCACGTGAGGCGAGTGCCCCGTAGCGTAGTCGCTCGGCGACGCCGTCGTTGCCGCCCGTCGTCGTTGTCCGCCGGACTCGTCGTCGACGTCTTGATTGGGATCTTCCTCGGCGTATCGTTTGGCGATCTCGAGGAGGTCGGGGATGTTGTCGAGTGTGCGGCGTGTCGCTTGAGCTTGGCGACTAGAGGCTCGTGGCGGCACGAGGTCTTGAAGCAATGGATGGCGGTGTCGGGTGGATGCCGACGCGTTGTACCGAGCTCTTGCCACCGTTGGACCCAGCGGGTCGACTCGCGGGGTCCGGACGCATCGTTCGAGGTCCTCGATGGTGGTGGCGCGGGTGTAGGAGCACTCGGCGTCGGCGCATTTCCTCCCGTGAGTCGATCATCACGGGGAGCGTGTTGATCCATTGCCTGCACGTCCCTCCATCATCGGTGGGAGGTAGCAGGCGGTAGGTCGGTGTGACCCGCGATCCCCATTGCCATGAGGTATGTGTCAAGCCGGACCGGGGTCGTCGAGGAGTCGTATTTTCGATCTCCTTGGCGCCTTGAAGTTGGTGGGTACTTTTCGCCTCGGATCATTGGTCCGGCACTTGGGCCCTAGTCGTGGCGACCCCATAGGCTCGCCATCGGCGAGTAGTTAGGGTGTGCCGCAAGTCGTCGGGCTGGCGTCGCGCCGATTTTGGTTGTTGATGATGTGAGTGCGTCGATTGGCTCTCCATTGGCGGCGACGAGGTTGGTCGCCGGCCTGGATTGTTGGTGGAGAGTGCGCGCCGGCGGGTCGTCGTTGAGCTGCGGTGGCTCGCGGCGGGCAATTGAGGTGTTTGCCACGCTGGGCCGCTTGAGGCCGCCCTGCTTCCCGAGGAGCGCGAGTACACTCGCCCTTGCGAGTCGGCGCCTGCTTTCTGTTGTTCCACGGCCTTCGCGAGTAGGGCCCGGACATACTGGATCTGTAAGGCGCCGTCGCCGGTCGCCGTGATCTTTGTCGGCGGCTCGGCCTGCGAGGTTGTCCATCGGGGTGGAGAACGGTGGAAGGCCATTCGCGTCGCGCTCCGTGAGGAGGCGACTATCCGCGGCTGGTCCACAGGAGGTGCGGTTGGGTGGTGGTGGGGCACCCATCGCCGTTGATCTGGCGGGCGGTTGCTTCCTCTGGTGGCGCGTTCGCAGATCGCGCTTTCGGCTATCTTGGCCGGGTCGTTCTCGTCGTCGAAGTTCAGCGCGCCTGAACGGTGGGGTTCGGCGTGACCTGATCCGCTGCTGGTGGTAGCGTGGCAGTTCTGTCACCTGCTCGGCGAAATTTTTCGCTCGGCCTGCTCCTGCGTCGCCTCCGCCAGCGGAGTTCCTCGACCTCCGTCGCCGTGGCGTTAGGAGGATCGGGTGGAGAAAGGTCCTCCGGCGGATCGGTGCGGTAGCCATGTAGGTCGCGGCGTGGCGGCACCGCGTCGTGGAGGTCGGCGGAGTTCTCCGACCGGAGTCGGTCGAAGATCCCGAGGATGGAGGGTCCTCGAAATCTCCGCGTTGGAGACTGGCGATGGAGCCCGCGACGAGGCAGCGGTGATGGATCCGGCGGTGGCGTCGGGTCGCCGAGTCGGCGTCGTCGGTGAGGTCACGTCTTCCGGCCGCTGAATTTTCGCCACGTTGTTGTGGGCGAGTCGTACTCGGGCGGCGGTGGATCGTGCGGGTGCGGCTCTCGGAGAGCCGATCGCGTGGTGGCGACTTCGCGGATGCGAGCCGAGTCCTCCGAGGTGATGATGTCGGTGAGGCCGACGAAGAGGCTGATCGTGCCATTGGCGGGATCACGTTGCGTGACGGGTCGCGCCGCCGGGACGTAGCTGCTTGGCAAGATCTGGAGCATCTCGCCAATCGCTATCATGCGGCCGGTGGCGACCGTCTCGTTGATGGGCAGATTGGATCTCGCCGCAGAACACCGGCCAGACCGGCCAGGCCCCACGGTGGGCGCCACTGTCGTGGGAATGACCACGGCAGATGCTGCAATCGGCAGCGAGTAGTAGAACGAAGGGCAAGGGCGGCCAGCCATCTGCGGTGCGAGATGAGGGCGGAGACTCAGGGTTTTACCCAGGTTCGGCCCCCCGGAGGGTAAAGACCTACTCCTGCTAGATTGTATTATGGAGGTGTTTACAATGGGCGAACTCGGCGGCTAGGCGGCGAGTTGCTTGGGTGTATGAGGGCGTATCTCACCCCTTAGGGAGGTTTATATAGGCTTACCTCCCTAGGGTTTACATATCTCAACCGATTGTTACAACTTTGTCAATCGTTTAACTCAAACCGACTGGCCTATCTACTACTTTGGGCCTTGACCTCCGATCGCTGGTACCTGATGGGCTTTGATCCACTCGCCGTTCTGCAGGCCCACTCGCCAGCCTTTGGGCCAGTCGGAAACGTCCCGCTGAGGATACCCCAGTAGGCATATCCCCATCACTCAAGTTTTAACTTTGAGAAATTGGAATGTCGAGATCTTCCATAGCTTCAGGCCTTAGTTACTCAGTATTGTCCATAACCGGGACACGGCTAAGTACTTAGAATTTTGATCTTCTGCAGAAGTTGTACACTTTACCCACATGACACAATCTCATCTTGATGCCACCAGTGGCCGCTGGATAAGTACTCACCAAGATGGAGTACTGGCAGATTGAGAATGTGACAAAGTCTTTCCATAGAAGTCCACCCAATACACAATGCTAGCTTGTCATCCAGGCACCAATGTAGGTTTTCAAGTTCCCTTACACAATCCTAGTTAACCTGAAGATTCCAATGCATGAGTCTTCCACTATGTAGTTGACTAAGCCAGAGCCCATTTAGCATGTGGCTGTACACAGAAGCCATTGTACGAGAAACATGTTCAATCTCTAAGTCCCTGGGTGGTTTTCTTCTAGTGCACAACAAAAAGAGATAGCCATATAAACATGGTTCCTTTTGTTGACACCTTGTCCAACCTTGAGTATCCTTGTCCACCCAGGTGGTTCATTGAGTACTTGTTTTATTATATAAAACATAAGTCTTTTTAACTCTTCACATAATCATAATATGTATCCCATCCCAATATATAGCAGGGCTAAGCATACTACAACTACAATATTTCCACTAAGGAATATATAAGGTTATCCTATTAGGATTTAGAATAGCATAAAATATTTTAAACCTTATCATGCATGTTACAAAAAATCCACTAAGTGTAATGAAAATAGTAGGACTTGGATGATAGTGTCACTTGCCTTTTTGGTAGAGAAAGATGGTTCACTTATCGATCTTGCAAATATCACACTCTTCTAATTCCACTACAATTCAATCAATCAAACACAAAATCAACTAGCATTCCAACCCATATTCAAACAATTTATCACACATAAAATATTAGAAACAAGGCCATGCATGCAAGCATGCAAAAGATAGTTTTATTTGCAAAAGTGGTTTCTACTAGGCTCTAAACATTATAAAGTTCAAAAGTGGTCATTTACTAAAGTGGTAAAACCATTTGCAAAAGGTTTTATCTATAAACCATTTTTAAATCAAATCATTATTTTATGTGGTTGAAAATGCTTTTAGCAAAGCAATAATTTTATATTGTTCATCAAATAAGTTGTTAATTCACAAAACTTGGTGTTTAGGGTCAGAAGGTTTGAATCAAATCATTTCCCAAAGGTTTCTCTCAAAAATCATTTCTATATCATAATCAATATTTTTATTTGACTAGAAATGAGCTAATTCAAGTATTTATTCCTAAAATTCACAAAATTCATTTTTAAATCCATAAGCTGGTTCCTAGGGTCAGTAGGTTCACAACAAACCATTTTGCAAAGATTTCACATTAAAATTATATCTAGAACAATTTTTATATTCATAATAAGCCTACACATGTTTCTGCAATTTCAACCAATTTTCCAGAAGCAAATCATTAAACAAATTGCATGGTTGCAAAGTACTTGTTCTACTGATTCCATTGATATAAAATTTGCAAAATTTGGACATGTAGATTTAAAGTTATGAATTATACAAGTTTGCATATCAATCAGATTCAAATTTATGTTTTAATCTAAACCTTGTCCACGTGGTTGTTTCCTATTGGACGGTACCGTTTCATTTGGATAGAGCTTTATGGACCGCAGGATTTAAGTGAGGTCGTGCGGCACAGAGCACACGACACCCTTTCGCTTAAGTTCTAATCTCAGCCAAAGGATCAAGATCTAACGGACACGGTTCCTCTGACCATGGTTGGGCGGCGCTAGCGGCGGCTGGTGGCAGTGCGCGGTCAGACGGTGTGCTTGCCGACGTTGTAGGAAGCAAGGGAGAGGGGGAAATGGCTTACAGCGTTCGCGTGGTCGAGGTGAAGCTCGAGGTGGCGTTGGCTTGGCGAGGGGCGCACAGGAACGGCGACGATTGCTCGCCGGGGTAGCTCCTGGCGACGGGCGGCTCTGTTTGCTGTCAGAGGTGAGGTTGCAGATCGTGCTGAGGCAAAACAAAGGTGTGGTTAGACGCGTACGAGTGTGGGGAGTATGAGAGCATCACTGAGAGGGCTCGGGCGGTCTGGGCTTACCAGGGGGAGTCACCGGAGCAATGGCAGACGGCGGTGGCGAGTTGAGGTTGTCCTTGCCGACGATCTGGGGCAAGCGTGGGCGAACGAGTGGCACAGGAAGATGCGCCAGGAGGTGGGGAACAGGCTAGTGTGCAGTGGGAGTCGAGGCGAGGCTGGACGGCGCCGGAATTGATCGCGAAGCTCGTCGGAGTCCGCGGCGGTGCAAGGGAAAATCTGGGCAGCCCTGGGGCAGAGGGGAGGCGCTGTCTGGGGGAAAGAGAGAGGAGAGTGGGGCGATTTAACGAGCGTGGTCACTACGAGGAATTAAGGCCGCCATCAACGCGTATTCATCGCCGGAATTACTCGGCTGCAACGGTAGGGGACTTGGTCGCGGGTGAGGACGACGACGTGCTGGCGTGGGGCCTGTCTGTCAGCGAGGGAGAGAGAGAGGGAGATGGGTCCACCGCTCAGCGTCTCTGCGGGTGTGTTTGCGCGTAGAAAACTTTTCGCTGAGGGAGGGGGGAGAGTTGGGCTGCGATTGGGCCTTGCTGGGTTTGCTTAGTTGGGCTGTTTTGTTTCATTTTTTATTCTGTAAGCTATTTATTTTTCTATTTGATTTTCTGTTTTTCTTTTCAATCAAACAATTCAAACAACAAATGAATTCAAACCTTTGCCAAAGTTTGTATAATTTTTAGTTCTGTTTAACAACACAAACCAAAGTCCAAAATAAAATAATACTTTTATTCTTTTAGGATCTATTTAATAATTAAATAAAATAGTCCTTAGTTATTTATTCAAATAGGATTTGATATATTAAAATCTCCATTTGAAATCTAAATAATATCAAAACCATTTCAGTAGGTTTTATTTGAAAATACAAAACACTTGGAAAACTTATTAAAAATAAAATAACAAGTTTTAGTGTTTATTTAAAATGGAAAAAAACCTTTACTTTAATAAAATTGGATATTAATAAAACCTCATTATTTTATTTAAATAGACTTTTATTCTTTTTATCAAATAGAAATATTTTATTTCAAAAGCTTGGCCAAGATTTAATTTGGCTCATTAAAATAATCTTTATTTATAATTCTACCTTTTCTTTTGAAAACCAAATCTTTTTATTAAATGATCCAAAATTGTAATTCCAAATATTTTAACTTTATTGTTTATTTATCTTTTTAAATTCCTTTAGGATTTTATTTGATCAAAATAGGTTTTGATATTTCCAATTGGAATTAAAAAGTTTCTTCTCACCCTAAATTTCAACAAGTTTTATTTTGTTTATTTATTTTTCACATTTCAAAATTTGGAAAATTTTGGGATGTGACATAACTTATAGAGCTCCATCCCTTCTTCGACACGATATCCCGATTTTATGCAATGCAAGCCATGGCATTCCACCAAAATCATATCACAACTCAACCCATGCTCGAGGACATATTATGCGTATACATCAAATGGAAAACCAATTTTGTAACCCTCTAGATATACGAATAACGACGGTAGTAGAGGGGGGTTCCCAGAGATCGCACGTTTGGTTAGCGCGATCAACTCAGAACTGGTATCGTAGAACGAACGGGTCCTAGGTCGACTCAAGCATTTCCCAAAGGTGATCCCTCCCGAGGCCTTATCATTAGGTGAAACCATAACCATAACCATGGCGGTAACCAACATTAGCAATTTAATTTATCTCATCACTAACGATATCCAAATATCATGTTCCATCTGTATGAGAGCAATACTAAGGATGCCTACGACTCGCAAGGACAAGACTACCTAGTCAAACAAGGCAATAGGATAATCAAGACAATATAGTGGAGCAGGTAAATAAAGGGACAGTACTAAAGCATCGACAATAAGGATAGCAATAGATCAATTGGAGGAAGTAAATACTATAGATGCAAAATAGGTAGAAGGGAAAGAATGCTCGCCTGAAAACATTGCCGAGGTTCATCCAAGATCGGGTCGACACTCACATCAACTCATCGGCCTAATCCGTGAAGAAGCAAAGCACTAGAAGATCGGGTCGACACTCGCATCAACTCGTCGACACTCGCATCAACACCGGATGCACTATTTAATACTACGGCAGAAGATCGGGCATGATGCATGCATGATATATGACATGGCAAAGGTGCTATGCAATTTTGCAATATTAAGCGGAACCGGGTCCCGACAATTAATTAGGTGGTTTATGTTGTCTAGATACCCTGCAATTTAATGTTGTATTAACAAGGCAAAATTATATCATCGGTTCGCTACACAAATTTAAATGGAGTCATATTAGACTAGATTCGCCCGCATATGGGCTCCATATTTAATTATAAGGTGAATCGACAAAATATCTCCGAATGATAAAATATGTATGCAAGGATGAACAATTTAATATGCACAAATTATGTATCAATTTATAAAATAGGGATAGGGTAAGGGTCGCGCGTTTAGGGTTAGAAGGTCTTGGGTTTGAACGGATCGATCTTCGAGTTCCGAGGTCGGTGTTTTCGGGTTCCATGAAGAAGAACTCGGCGTTCCATGTTTGGAGATCTTGAGAGCCCCGAGTTCCATGTTTGGAGATCTTGAGAGCACAGGCTTCGGTTCCAAGACGGAGGTATTGGGGTACTGATTTCCATTTGTGGTTACGAGAGTACCATCTTCATGTCCACGTATGAAATCACCACTGGCACCAGATCACAAATCCTCGCAGTACAAGCTGCTGAGCTAAACACATGGGCATAGGCATAGTGTCGAGCACCTTGAACGCGTGGGGCATCAGCTGTCAAAAGAAAAGACAGGGGCGTGTGTGTGCATGTACTGTCGTAGGAGATGAAGACCGCCAGGGACACGACTAGGAGAGGAAAAAAAGAAGAAGCAGCGGCCACAAGACGTCGGTCGATTGCAGGGAGGCCGTGGCCACGCTGGAAGACGAGTAGGGACGGCGGTGCCTCCGTGGTCGCAGGGCTCCGGGCGCGCATTGCAAGGAAGGTCGGCTAGGCGGCACTCGACAAGGCTATGGTCGAGCCAGGGCCAGCCGGAGCGGAAGCAGCGTTGCAGGGCCGAGGTAGAGGAAGCCGACGGTCGCGGCCAGGCGAGCTCGGCGGTGGCAAGGTCGACTCGGGGCAGGGCCGCGCCATGGAGTTCGAGGCGGAGAGAGGAGCGGACGGTGGCGAGATCGAGCAGAGGGGGGCGTGGGGCACGCGAGGCGGCACCGGGAGGAGGCGCTGGCGGCGGACCGAGATCGAGAGACCGCCGACGCCAGGCGCAGAGGAAGGAGGCGGCGCGGCCGTGGCGCGTGCTTGCGGGCGAGGGAGAGACGAGGCAGGTACCTGGTGCGTGTGTGTGGGTCGGGTGCGTGCGTTTCCTGGGTTTGGGTCGAGTCTGGTGTGTGGGATGTGTGCGTGAATGGGTTTGTGCGTGTGTTGAGTATGGGTGTTGTGTGCAACGTGACGGGCGGGCGTGTAGTTGGTGGCGGCAGGGTGTGGTCTTAGGGTAGGATTAGGGTTTAGTTATACGGGGTGGTAGGTGGTCTTCCGACTGGGTCTTTGGGTCTGGTCATTTGACTGCCTCCCCACTAAAAACATTTTTATTTTATTTTTATTTTAAAATATTTTTGTAAATGGTTTTTAGGAAAATAAAATATCTCAAAAGACCGGGGTTTTTAATTTGAAATTAGAGAAGAGGACTAATTAAAAGAAATAAAATAGGCTTTTGGTTAAAATACTTTAGAGAAAAAATATGCATGATGATGTGAAAATAAAACAAGCAATTTTATTTCGGAATATTTTCTGGGGCATTACACTTTCAAATCTAGATTCACTTTTGACATAAAACATTAAAGTTTTAATTGATCTTTTATGGACTTACATGACTGAGCTTGTGTTTCCTTGTATATATATGTTCTTTGGTACTTTGAGTTTGCAGGGAAAATAAGGATACAAGGCATCGATCTTCTACATCTAATATTATACTTATTTTTTTTGCCTCATTTAAGGTATCGACTTGTGCCTCGTGAACATGTTGACCTTGTCCATAAGCCACCATATTTCTCAGGGACAAGCAAGAGTCTATCTTGGTGAAGTTGATGAGTCCATAACTAAAGCTTATTTAAGTATATATAAATTATTCATATTGTCACTCATTACATGCTACATCTAGCTACAACTATGCATATTATGTATGATTACTAGTTCTTATTCATTTTCACATGGACTTTGCACAATTAGTAATTTAGTAGGATTTTGGTACCTTTTTCTTGTCTTTGACTTGTGTGTAGGTTTTATGAACAATCATGGATAAAAGGAGGCAAGAGGATTCAATATGGAGGAGTTGAAGACACCAGACTTAGCCATTTGAGGAGAGGAAGAAGTGAATTTTTCCATCAACTCCAAATAAATATCCAAGGCCATGGTGTTTTGTCCCTCGTCCATAAGAATCCAACGAGCCAAAAAAAACACCTCAATTGGAGTCTGTATGAATAAATAGTAGCCAAAACACGATAGAGTCCAGGGCGCGTAATGACCACTGGTACGAGCAGAGCCTGCCCGTACCATACGGTCGTACCACTCTCCGACGGATTCATTTTGTCAACTGGAACAACATTTCTGAAGACCCAATGGGAATATTCATCCTCAAGTTCCGTCGGTTCGTAAAACCGACCTCCAGAATGCCTATTTAAAGAGAGAAACCCTAGAGGAAGGAGGAGAGTCCACACACGCCATAGGGGCGGAGCCCTGCTGCTCCGCTGCCTCCGTAGCCACCGCCCACAAGCTCTACACCACCATACAACTCAGGTGGGAGAGGATACACTAGTACAAACTTGTTACTTGGAGACTATGCCTAGAGCCGGTTTACCCCAAAAATACAACCCACCGGCCGTGTTCATCACCCTCAGGCGGTCGTAATTTTTTTATCGCATCTAACTTTAACCTCAGATGGTTGTTAATCTGCACCGTCTCTAGTATGACTACCCTCTCAGCCGCTTGTTAAAACAAAACGCCTCTAAATGGATCCTGAAACGACAAAAATTATTATCCATCTCCCTAGATTACTCAACCCCAGCCGGTGAGAAATATTAATTGCCTCTAGGGGTCTACTGAGGCAGACTATTATGTTGCCTGCCTCGAAAACTCGTGTCGTGCTTGTTCCCGATGTAGCGCGCATGTTGTTAATGCAATTAGAAAGTGGAGATCATGCTAGCCCCCACCCACACGAGTTCACACTCACATGTGTCCACTGAACGGCCCCCTAAATAAACTCGCTCGGCCTTATTCTTCTACGAGCTCGTGTCATTTTCCCCTAATCTGTCTAGTCACAAAACCCCAATCTACCTTCCGCGCGCGCTGATGCTCCTTCACTTGAACCACCGCCCACCTCTTAGCTGCACCATGAAGTGTACGCGTGGAGACGAGCCGGAGGTGAAGCCAGTTGGAGGCGCAGCAGCACATGGCTCGACCATCGCCAAGCAGGAGGAGGCGGCTCCGGGAATGCACGCCGCTCATCGCTGAGCAGGCAAGGCTTCGGGCTCCGTGCAGCTAGCAGTCGCTGTCGCCGTCGAGCAGCAGGTGGCCGACAACATCGTGGTGCCAGTGGAAAATCTGGAGGAGAGGCAGGTGTCGACAGGTGGATGCAATCGGCGGGTGCTCTACATCAACGACCCCATCCTCCACGAACAACTCCTCTACGTAGTCACGGAGAACGAAAAGTTCGAGGAGGAGGTCTCCGATGAGGAGTTTGAGATACATACTACTTTGCTAGCTTCTCTAGTGATCTAGTCGTAGCTGCAGATTTCACTGTTTATACGTAGGATTTTTTCAATCGTCTATAGATTCTTTTGCTCTTGATGTAGGGAATATATATGGTTTAAATGGTCGATTGTTTTGGAAATTTGATTAGATCTACTAATCTGCCATCTAGTAAATTTATATTTACTTGGCTTGTTGTTCTTCATACACGTCTTGTGCTATAAATATAACTGATATGTAACATTTGATTTTAGGGGTTTATTTGGTACACAACAAGCATATAACATTACATTTCTATTACTTACTGAGGCCAATGATTCAATTTTACGCCAAAAGAGTGCAAGAGGAGACACATATATGATGTCAGATTTTATTTACGGATGGTGTTAGTGAACCTAAGGGAATATACAACAATATAAGTTATGCAATTGGTACTTTGGTTCGCTAAAACCATCTCTAAAAAACTTATTATTGGAATTATGCCCTAGAGGCAATAATAAAGATGTTATTATTATAATTCTTGTTCATGATAACGTTTATATTCCATGCTAGAATTGTATTAAGCAGAAACTTTAATACTTGTGTGGTTTATGAACAACACCGTGTCCCTACTATGCCTCTATGGACTAGCTCATTGATTAATGATGGTTAAGGTTTCCTAACCATAGACATGAGTTGTCGATTAATAATGAGATCATATCATTGGGTGAATGATATGATGGACAGACCCAAACTAAGCGGAGCAATTAGATCGTGTCATCATGTTCATCTTTGCGAAGCTTTTCCTATGTAAAATATTGTATTCCTTAGACCATGAGATAATGCAACTCCCTGGTATCGGAAGAAAGATTTGAGGTCATCAAACGTCATCCTATGAGAGGGTGATCATAAAGGTGTCTCTCAAGTGATCGGAAAGTACCTGTTGGGTTGTATGTATCGAGATGGGATTTGTCCCTCCCAAGTTGGAGAGATATACTTCGGGCCCACTCGGTAATCGATATCAACACCGCTTGCAAGCATGTGGTTAAGGAGTTAATCACAAAGTGATATCGGATTACGGAACGAGTAAAGTACTTGCTGTGAACGAGATTGAACTAGGTATGACGCATGACGATCAAATCTCGCAAGTAAAATATCGCGAGGCAGGGAATATATATGTATGGGATTGATTGAATCGGCATCGTGGTTCATTCGATATGATCATCTATGAATGTGTGGAGTCAATATGGGTTTCGGACCCGCTGTTGATTATTGATAGAAGATCATGTCTGCATATTCTCGAACCCGAAGGGTCACACACTTAACGTGTCTCGACGCTAGGATAGATTGGATAATTGGTTTATGAGTTTTTGTTCGGAGTCTCGGATGGTATCCCGGACATCACGAGAGGTTCCGGAATGGTCCGGACAATAAGATTCATATAAGGCAATGCAGTTTTTGGAGTTCGGAATTGTTTCAGGTTAATCGGTATTGTACCGGAAGCTTCTAGAACCTTCCGGAGGGGGACCACCTGCCGGGAGGGGCAAGGGCTGGCTGTCCACCCCTCTATATAAAGAGGGCTGGGGGAGCACCCCCTCCTACACCTCCTCCTCAAGCCCTAGCCGCCCTTCTGCCCTCCTCTCTCTCTTCCTCCCGACTGCACGTAGGCGAAGCCCTGCTGCAGAAACTCTCCACCACTTGCACCGCGCCGTCGCGTTGTAGATCCAATCCGTCTCTCCACCATACTTGCTGGACCGAGGAAGGATGAGACGTCGAGGTGCTACACGTGTGCATCTCTCGGAGGCATCGCCACTTGCGGTGTTAGATCGGATCGGATCGGATCGCGAAGAGAAGCGAGTACGACTACATCACCCACGTTCTGACGAACGTTCCGCTGTGCGAATATTCAAGGGTATGAAGATCTCATCTATTCCCCTTCATTGTTTGCATATCCTAGATTATATCTTGGCTTTCCCGTTCGCATCCGTAGAATTTTTTTGATTTACTATGCTGCGAAACCCTTCAGTGGTATCATAGCTAGATCTATGCGTAGATGTGTTTCACGAGTAGAACGCAACATGGTTGTTGCGGGCGTTGATGTTTTCTGTTGCAAGCCTCTTGTTTTTTTTCTTCTTATGACGCGGGATAGTGAGATCGAAGCGGTCCAGGCCAACTTTATGCGACATCGTTCGCGAGACTGGCTCCGCACTTGACGTGTGGCTTGTTCCACACATGCGGCTGGTGGATGCCTGTTTCTCTCACTATAGTTGTCATGGGATTTACACCGGAGTTTGGAAACCATAATATCACGGTTGTGTCTTTTCGTAGGTAAGAATCGTTCTTAGCTTGCTACTCCCATAAGCCACGTAAAACATGCAACAACAAAGTAGAGGCGTCTAACTTGTTTTTGCAGGGAGTGTTTTCTGTGATATGGTATGGCCAAGATGTGATGTGTATGTTGTATGCAATGATCATGTTTTGTAATGTTTCACGACTTGCATGTCGATGAGTACACAACCGGCAGGAGCCATATGGTTGTGTTTATAATTGTGTATGACCTGTGTGTCAACTTCTTATACGCCATGTAATAGCTTTACTTTATCGCTAAGTAGTTAGCAATAGTTGTAGTTGCTATTCGTGGTGGAGGCAATCATGGTGGAGTGATGGAGATCATGTCGGCACGCACAAGATGGAGATCATTGCGCGAAGATTGGCTATACCATGTCACATAAAGTTATATGCATGTGATGTTTATCCTTTTATGTATCTTATTATGCTTAGATCGCGACGATAGCATTATAAGATGATTCCTCACTTAAAGATCAAGATAAAACTGTGTTGTCCCCATGTATGCACCGTTGCGAAAGTTCGTCGTGTCCAAGCATCACGTGATGATTGGGTGCTATAGACTCTACGTTCACATACAATGGGTGCAAGCTAGTTTTGCACACGCGGAAATACTTGGGTTTGAATTGACGAGCCTAGCATGTACAGACATGGCCTCGGAACACATGAACCGAAAGGTTAAGCATGAGTCATATGAATGATATGATCGACACTTCGTTGTCCACCATTGAAACCACATCTCTTCTCGTGAAGATCGGATTAGGTGTGGTGAATTTGGATCATGTTCACTAAATAACTTGAGGGATGTTGAATTTAGTGGGAGTGCATCTAGTAATTTGATTAAAGTTGAACTAGTTATCATGAACATAGTCTAATTTGTACTTGCAAACATTGTAGATCAAATGGCTAAGTCCAACTTCAACTTCAATGTTTTTGCTGAGAAGGAAAAGCTTAGAAACAATGGGTCTAACTTCACCAACTGGTTCCGCAATCTGAGAATCATTCTCTCTGGCGGTCAAAAGGACTATGTCCTTGAGAATGCGCTAGGTGACGCCCCTGCTGTAGATGCGCCGGCTGATGAGAAAGCTGTCTATCAATCGTGCAAAGATGATTATGGTGTGATTAAGAGCACCATGTTGTTTGCTATGGAATCGGACCTTCAAAATCGTTTTGAAGACTATCCCGGGCCCTTTGAGATTCTTGAGGAGCTGAAAACTATGTTTCAGACTCAGGCCCGTTCTGAGAGATATGATATCTCTGAGAAATTCTTTAACTGCAAGATGGAGGAAGGGAGTTCTGTTAGTGAGCACGCCATAAAGATATCGGGCTACACTCAACGCCTTGAGCAACTGGACTGCAAGATTCCAGAGGAGCTCAAGATTGACAGGGTTTTGCAATCACTCCCTCCCAGCTACAAAAGTTTTGTAGTGTAACACCCTCAGAATCGGCCCTATGCAAGTTTTAGCGATTCCCGCCAAACCCGCATAGAAACGATTCAAAGGTGCCCACCAGGCACTTGCGTGCGGGTGGAAAACGAAGTAATAACATTACACAACAGTCCTCGATGGGACCCACAGAACAGATATATATATACAACACGACTCCATGAGTCAAGAATACAGATATACAGAGCAAAGATCCAAATCACCTTGAAAACGATACAGCGTCCGAGTACGGACAAGATGCAAATGGAGCTAAGAGCCCTGAAGAATAACCAATGGCGTCCATAACCCTGCCCAGGCCAAGCCGGAAGGGTAACCCTGCTAACGACGTCGATCTCAAAACCTGCTTAAACAAAAGGGGTGCCGACAAAGGGCAAAGGAAAAAGAGAGAGCGGTCAAGATCGAGGCGATTACGGCGAGGCTAGAATTCGGCGGTCCTCGCCAACATAGGTATGGTGGACAGAAGCGGCAGCGCAGCATGCACTAAACAACCTATAGAGACTCGATACAACTAGCGGCTATCAGAGAGGTGTAAGAAAGACCTATTCGGATCCAACCTGATACTACCACCAAACATACCCATCCTGGTGTTTCCCCCTCAAGACCAAACGAGGAAGTCAACCGAGGAACTCACACCGTTGGCAGTTTTGTTCATTCCATTATAGTTGCAGCAATTACTAGTCAGGTATAGATAGTCATCCTGATATAATAAGCAGTGGGCAGTTTTAGTTAACCATTCCGTTGTAGTTGCAACACTTACTAGTCAGATACAATAAGCATGAGATATCCCAAAACCCAGCAGTTGTTGGTACTTTTATTTAGCCATTCCGTTGCAGTGAAGCTGATTACTAGTCATATCGAATACAAGTCAAATTGTAACAGTAAACTTTAGTTATAGTTGTCTATGATCGAGACCTGTGCTCCAAGTCGTCCATAACCGCGGACACGGCTTCTCGGAAAGATTTAACCCTTCAGGGGTGCACCAAAGTTTCCACACACACCTACACCCTTGTTGTCGTATCAGGTAGGTACAAGATCACAAAACATACACCCAACGGTATGTCGACGGGGTTTCGGACACGACGTTTCCCAGACCCAAAGCAAGCACGGGGGGCCACCCCACTAAGCTACCCGCAACGAAGTCGGCCGGTCTCCGAGACGGACTCAGGGTTTGCGACAATGGCTGCAAACGACTGGGAACCCAAAACTCTCGGGCTTGTCGATACCGCGAAAACACTCCGCTTACCTAAACAGTACAAGTGCAGTACTTCGCACAATTTAAATAAAGCAGTAAAGCATGGCATAAGCACAGAATAGTAATAAATCCCCAAACTAATTGTGGCCCCCGGTACAGTACTTGGAATCAGGTAGTAAATCGATGGGGGTGCCCATACATCCCACATGTCGTTAGTGCGCTCAATCTCGGAACAGGTGTCAAGAACTCGGGGTCCTACGGGACACAAGTGGACGGTTAACAACCAAATAACATCTATTGCCCACCTGTTCCTCTGCATTTACCTACTTCAATTTTAGTTATTAAACGATAATTGAATTAAACGATAATTAAAGCCATGATCAACTCCAAAATTTAACATGCGGCAATACTCCAACAACTGTGGTACTGGACGTCACGCAGCAGCACTTGAGCAAGCGACTACGACGCGCAGGTCCAACTATCTACCATACAACAGGTAATAGGATGTGTCCAAGGCAATATAAGGCTGCAAGGGATATCACTGGTACGAAAACTAGAGCATCGCAACACAGATAGCAATAGATCAACATGAGGGAGTAAATACTATAAAAGTAAGATAGGTAGAAAGGGGGAGAATGCTCGCCTGAAAACATTGTTGAAGGTTCATCCGAAGAACGGGCGCAGCTCACATCAACTCAACGGCCTTATCCGCGAAGAAGCAAAACACTAGAATAAACACCAGATGCACTATTTAATACTACGGCAAAAGATCGGGCATGATGCATGTATAATGCATGGCATGGCAAAGGTGCGATGCAACTGGGCAATTTAAGCGGAACCGGGGTCCCGACATTTATTTAGAAGGTTCATGTTGTTTAGATACCCTGCAATTTAAATGTTGCATTAACATGGAAAGATAAGTTACCGGTTCGCTACACAAATTTAAATGGGACCAATATTAGACTAGATTGTCCGCATATGGGCCCCATATTTAATTATATGGTGAATCGGCATAAGGCCCCCAAACCACATGACAAGTACGCATGCATGGAAATTTTATATGCAACAAGTTTTATATATAGCATTTATAAAATAGGGGCTCAGGAAAAGGTTCACACATTAGGGTTCGGCGAGCTTGGGGTTCGATGGATCGGTCTCAGGGTTCGACGGGAAGGCAAGGTTCGGTTCGATGAAACGGTCTTGGCATTCGGGAAGAAGAACTTGGCGTCCGAGAGACGATCTTGTCGCATCCGTGGTCGTCGGGTCGTGTCGTCGGTCTTGTCGTTTCACAGCGGAGATCTTGGTGTCCCGGGTCTCGGCGTCTTCGGATACCGGGTCGAAGAGCTTGGGGTTCCATGAGGTAGGCCTTGATGTTCCGGCTTTGGTGTCCATGAAGGAGATCTCGAGGTATCACGGTTCCGTTGTCGACGGCGAACTTGAATTAGGCATCGACCTTGTGCGGATCTTCGGGTTCTCGTCTCAGTCGGTCTCGGTCTCTCGAAGGACTTTGGCAGGTGGCAGCAAATGAACAGGGGACGCGATGCAGGGTGCTCCTGGCGGAAGACACGTACTCGACACGGCGGCCTCGCGCAGGACGTGGGGCCAGCGGCCAGCGGGGCGGCCTGCGCACCATGCAGGGACGACTCGACGGAAGGCGCCGGAGATGGGACAGAGGAAGCAGGGGCCAGGCGTTGGCGGAAGGCGGCCGAGGAGGGTGAGCAGGGCAGTGCGGGCGCTGGGGTGGCGCCGCTTGGCAGCATGGGAGCGCTGGCGCGGCCGGCGAGCTCGAGGTGAGGCACACGGCGGGCTCCTCCGAGGCAAGGGTGGCTGAGGTCGGGCAGAGAGCAGAGACGGCGGGGTGCGCTCGGGCGGAGGAAGAACGGCGCGAGGGGAGGAAGCGGCTCCATCAGGAAGGAGGCGAGGTGGAGGGAGCCCGCGGTGGCACCGATGAGGGGGAAGCAGAGGGGCCGGAGTCGAGCTCGGGGTGTCGCGGCTGCGCGGCCAAAGGAGGCAGCAGGGACGTCGGTGGGAGGGCGAAGGGGCGATGAGGTCTGGCGGTAGCGGGCCTAAGGGGCGAGGAGGGATCCGAGGCACAGCGGAGGAGTCCCCAGGCAGGGCGGCGCCAGGGCCGGAGAGGAGCACCGGCGGCGAGGTCGGCTCGACAGGACGGTGGCGGCTCGGGAGGCGAAGCTGGGACCCGAGGGGCGGCGGCGTGGAGAGGGCTCATGGCGAGGCCATGGCGGAGCTCGAGCGCGGAGGACGGCCGATGAAGCGGGGCCGCACGGCGGCGGGTGAGGCGCCGGGAGGGGACCCCGTGGCGGCGGTGGTAGAGGAGCGGCGAGGAGGGAGGCCGGCGCGAGGGGCGGCGAGGGGGCCGGCGGAGAGAGCGGGTTGGAGAGAGAGAGGAGCGGGCGGGGTAGGAGGTGACGCGGTGGGGGGAGAGAGAGGCTGCGGGGACAGGTGGGCCAGGGGGAAGACCCGAGGGGGTGGGGCCACGGAGTTGTCGGTGGCGTGCGCTGGGTGGCTGCGTGCGTGCGTTGTGTGTTGGGCAGGTGTGGGTGGGTCCTGGCGGTGGGGTGTGGGGAGTGGGGTGAGAGAGGTGTGGGGGGTAGGGTGAGGTGGCAGGCGCTGATTGGGTGGGGTTTGGCCAGGGGTGATGTGGCGTGATAGGATAGGTTGGGGTGAGGTGGAGGGGTTTGGGTAGACTAGGATTGGGTAGGAAAAGGTTTAGATATTTTAGAGTTTAGTTGGGCCGGGTCGTAGACTGCTGGCTTGTCGGGCTTTTGGCCTGGCAGGCTGGCGGTCTCCCCGACAAAAATATTTTTATTATCTTTGTAAAATAAGACATTTTAAAACATAGTTTTAGATAAATACTAGATCTAGAAAAGACCGAGGTTTTACATTTGAAATGAAGATGGGGAAAAATCTAGAAAACAGAGAAGGGCTTTTCGAAAATAGTTTTAGTTAAAACATGCATACAGATATCATGATGATGCAATGCACGAAAACAACGCGATTTTATAGTAGTGGTTTTGCGGGATGCCACATGTAGTGACTCATAATCAGATTGGTTCCACTGATACGATCACCGAGCTCTTCGCAAAGCTGAAGGCTGCGGAGGTGGACATCAAAAAGGATAATCATGTGTTTATGGTCAACAAGCCCCCCACCTTCAAGAAAGGTAAGGGTGCAAAGAAGCCCTTCAAGAAAGGCGGCGGCAAGCGCGTTGCCTCTGCTGAGAAGAAGCTCAAGTATGGACCTAAGCCGGACACTGAGTGCTTCTATTGCAAGGACAAGGGTCCTTTGGGCCATCGTCGAAGTACTTAGCGGACAAGAAGGTGGCACCATCAAAGGTATATTTGATATACATGTTATTGATGTTTTCCTTACTAGCCCTCATTGTAGTGCTCGGGTATTTGATCTTGGTTCGAGTTAATATTTGTAACTCAAAGCAGAGCTACGGAATGAGCGGACTTGCGAGGATGAGGTGACGATGCGCGTTGGCAACGGATCAAGAGTTGATGTGATGGCCGTCGGCACGCTCTCCTTAGTTTTACCTTCAGGATTAGTTTTAAACCTTAATAAGTGTTATTATGTGCCTGCGTTGAGCATGAACATTATTTCTGGATCGTGTTTATTGCAAGACGGTTATTCATTTAAATCGGAGAATAATGGTTGTTCTATTTATATGAGTAACATCTTTTATGGTCATGCACCTGCTGTGAATGGTTTATTTCTTCTGAATCTCGAAAGGGGTGAAACACACATCCATAACATTGAGGCTAAGAGATGCAAAGTAGATAGTGATAATACTACTTATTTGTGTCACTGTCGTCTAGGTCATATTGGTGTAAAGCGCATGAAGAAACTCCATTCTGATGGACTTTTGGAGTCTCTTGATTTTGAATCATTTGACACATGCGAACCATGCCTCATGGGAAAGATGATCAAAACCCCGTTCACCGGTATGATTGAGCGAGCACCGGACTTGTTGGAAATCATACATACCGATGTATGCGGACCGATGAGCGTTTCGACGCGCGGTGGATATCGCTATTTTCTCACTTTTACCGATGACTTAAGTAGATATGGGTATATCTATTTAATGAAACAAAAATGTGAGAACGTTTGAAAAGTTCAAAGAATTTTAGAATGAAGTGGAGAACCATCGTAACAGAAAGATTAAGTTTCTACGATCCGATCGTGGAGGTGAATATTTGAGTTATGATTTTCTCACGCATCTTAAAGCAAGTGGAATCGTTTCGCAACTCACGCCACCCGGAACACCACAACGCAATGGTGTGTCTGAACGCTGGAATCAAACCCTATTAGATATGGTCCAATCGATGATGTCTCTTACTGATTTGCCGTTATCATTTTGGGGTTATGCATTAGAAACCGTTGCATTCACTTTAAAAAGGGCACCATCTAAATCCGTTGAGACGACACCGTATGAACTGTGGTTTGGTGCTAAACCTAACTTGTCATTTCTTAAAGTTTGGGGATGCGAAGCTTACGTCAAGAAGTTGATGCCGGACAAGCTCGAACCCAAAGCGGAGAAATGCGTCTTCATAGGATACCCTAAGGAAACTATTGGGTATACCTTCTATCACAGAACCGAAGGCAAAGTGTTTGTCGCAAATAACGGTTCCTTTCTTGAGAAGGAGTTTCTCTCGAAAGAAGTGAGTGGGAGGAAAGTAGAGCTAGACGAGGTTGTTGAACCTTCTCTTGAGTTGGAGAGTAGCGCATCACCTGAAATTGTTCCTTTGCACCGCAACAATAGAGGAAGCTAATGACAAGGATCATGAAGCTTCGGATGATGTCTTGCATCGAACGTCGCAGTCGACAAGGTCGCGTGCCCTCCCGAGTGGTACGGCAATGCCTCTGTCTTGTCTTGTTGGTAGAAGACGTGAACCTACGAACTATGAGGAAGCGATGATGAGCCTGATCGAGAAATGGCTAGAAGCCATGAAATCCGAATTGGGATCCATGAGCGAAAACCAAGTATGGACTTTGGTGGACCCTCCTAGCGACCGAATGGCCGTTGAGTGCAAATGGATCTTCAAGAAGAAAACAGACACGGATGGTAATGTTACCATCTATAAAGCACGACTTGTCGCGAAAGGTTTTCGACAAGTTCAAGGTGCCGACTACGATGAGACTTTCTCTCCCGTAGCGATGTTTAAGTCCATTCGGATTTTTTTAGCAATTGATGCGTTTCATGATTATGAAATATGGCAGATGGATGTCAAGACTGCGTTCCTCAATGGCAACATTGATGAAGAGTTGTATATGATTCAACCCGAAGGTTTTGTCGATCCTAAGGATGTTGATAAAGTGTGCAAGCTTCAGCGTTCCATTTATGGACTGAAGCAAGCATCTCGGAGTTGGAACCTTCGTTTTGATCAAGTAATCAAGAGCTTTGGATTTGTTCCAAATTGCTATGAAGCTTGTATCTACAAGAAAGTGAGTGGGAGCTCAGTGACATTTCTGGTACTATATATGGATGACATATTGATTATTGGAAATGACATTAACATGCTTAACGATGTGAAGAGTTATTTGAACAAATGTTTTTCAATGAAAGACCTAGGTGAAGCTGCTTATATATTGGGTATCAAGATCTATAGAGATAGACAAAGACGCCTAATAGCTTTAATCCCGAGTACATACCTAGACAAAGTTCTGAAAAGGTTCAGAATGGATAAGGCAAAGAAAGGTTCAGTCCCTATGTTGTCAGGTAAGATATTGAGCAAGGCTCAGTGTCCAGCTACGATAAATGATAGAGAAGCTATGAGCAAAGTGCCTTATGCCTCGGCCATAGGTTCTATCATGTATGTCATGCTGTGTACTAGACCGGATGTGTCCAATGCTCTTAGTTTGACGAGCAGATATCAAAGTGATCCAGGAGTGTAACACTGGACAACCGTGAAGAACATCCGAAAGTACCTAAATAGGACTAAAGAAATGTTCTTAGTCTATGGAGGTGATGAACAGCTCGTCGTAAAAGGTTACGTCGACGCTAGTTTCGACACCGACAAGGATGATTCTAAATCTTAGACATGATACGTTTATATTTTGAATGGAGGAGCTGTGAGATGGAGAAGCTGCAAGCAAAGCGTGATCACGGGATCTACAGTAGAAGCGAAATACATGGCTGCTGCAGAAGCGTCAAGTGAAGGAGTTTGGATCAGGAACTTCATCACTGAGCTTGGCATGGTTCCAAGTGCATTGGACCCACTAGAGATATTGTGTGACAACACTGGCGCCATAGCACTCGCTAAGGAACCAAGATATCATCCAAAGACCAAGCATATCAACCGCAAGTTTCATATAATCCGAGATTATATAGCAGATGGAGATATGAAGATTAGCAAAGTACATATAGATCTGAATGTCGCAGATCCATTGACTAAACCTCTTCCACCTGTAAAACATGATTAGCACCTTAGTGCCATGGGTGTGAGATTGTTGCCAAATGTAAAATAGATTATTGACTCTAGTGCAAGTGGGAGACTGTTGGAATTATGCCCTAGAGGCAATAATAAAGATGCTATTATTATAATTCTTTTTCATGATAAAGTTTATATTCCATGCTAGAATTGTATTAAGCGTAAACTTTAATACTTGTGTGGTTTATGAACAACACCGTGTCCCTAGTATGCCTCTATGGACTAGCTCATTGATTAATGATGGTTAAGGTTTCCTAACCATAGACATGAGTTGTCGATTAATAATGAGATCATGTCATTAGGAGAATGATATGATGGACATACCCAAATCAAGCAGAGCAATTAGATCGTGTCATCGTGTTCATCTTTGCGAAGCTTTTTCTTATGTCAAATATTGTATTCCTTAGACCATGAGATAATGCAACTCCCTGGTATCGGAAGAAAGCTTTGAGGTCATCAAACGTCATCCTATGAGAGGGTGATCATAAAGGTGTCTCTCAGGTGATCGGAAAGTACTTGTTGGGTTGTATGTATCGAGATGGGATTTGTCCCTCCCGAGTCGGAGAGATATACTTCGGGCCCACTCGGTAATCGATATCAACACCGGTTGCAAGCACGTGGTTAAGGAGTTAATCACAAAGTGATATCAGATTATGGAATGAGTAAAGTACTTGATGTGAACAAGATTGAACTAGGTATGCCGATACCAACGATCGAATCTCGGGCAAGTAAAATATCGCGTGACGAAGGGAATATATATATGGGATTGATTGAATCCTGGCATTGTGGTTCATCCGATATGATCATCGATGAATGTGTGGGAGTTAATATGGGTTTCCAGACCCCGCTGTTGATTATTGATAGAAGATCATGTCTGCATATTCTCGAACCCGAAGGGTCACACACTTAACGTTTCTCGATGCTAGGATAGATTGGATAATTGGTTTATGAGTTTTTGTTCGGAGTCTCGGATGGGATCCGGGACATCACGAGAGGTTTCGGAATGGTCCGGAGAATAAGATTCATATAAGGCAATGCAGTTTTTGGAGTTCGGAATTATTTCGGGTTAATCGGTATTGTACCGGAAGCTTCTAGAACCTTCCGGAGGGGGACCAACGTGGACCCACCTGCCGGGAGGGGGCATGGGCTTATGAGGGAGTGCCCTGGCCGCATTGGGCCAGGGGCACAAGGCCCCGTAGGACCCAGCCGGCCAACCTAGGGCAAAACCCTAGGGGAGCTTCTAGAAGGGGGAAACTTGCCCCCCACTCCTCCCTCCTTGGACGCCGGCCCTAGGGCTTGGGGGAGGGGCAAGGGCTGGCCTCCCACCCCTCTATATAAAGAGGGTTGGGGGCGCACCCCCTCCTACACCTCCTCCTCAAGCCCTAGGCGCCCTGCTGCCCTCCTCTCTCTCTCCCTCCCGACTGCACGTAGGCGAAGCCCTGGTGCAGAAACTCTCCACCACTTGCACCGCGACGTCGTGTTGTAGATCCAATCCGTATCTCCACCATACTTGCTGGACTGAGGAAGGAGGAGACGTTGAGGTGCTGCACGTGTGCATCTCTCGGAGTCATCGCCACTTGCGGTGTTTGATCGGATCGAATCGCGAGGAGGAAAAGCGAGTACGACTACATCACCCACGTTCCGATGAACGTTCCGCTGTGCGAATCTTCAAGGGTATGAAGATATCATCTATTCCCCTTCGTTGTTTGCATCTCCTAGATTAGATCTTGGCTTTCCCGTTTGCATCCGTAGAAATTTTTTGATTTACTATGCTGCGAAACCCTTCACTTATGAGGCCCCAGATTTATTCTACACATATGAATTATCATCTTTGAACTATTTTTGCATTCATTATTAAGCCGATGATTGAAATTTTCCCCAAAAGATTGAAGGGGGTGGGTGACACACATTTTGTTGGTGTCGGTTTTTTAGGGAGGGGTGAGTGAACCTGAGGCAATATACACAAATACAATATAGGTTATGATGTTGGTACTTGGTTCGTTGATGCTGTCTTAGAAGAAACTTATGAGGCCCCCAGATTTATTTTATATTCATATGAACTATGATCTTTAAATTGTTATTGCATGCATTCATAGTGTATAAGAATTACATTTCAGTTTCTCACTGAGGTCGATGATTGAAATTTGCCCCAAAATATTACAGGGGTGACACACATTTGTTGGTGTTGGTTTTTTTAGGGATGGGTAAGTGAACCTGAGGCAATGTACACAAACAATATAGGTTATGTTGTTAGTACTTTGGTTCGCTTAGCCGTCTTTGATAAAACTTATGAGGCCCCTAGATGTATTCTACATTCATATGACCTATGATCTTCTAATTTTATTACATGCATTTATAGTGTATAATAAGAATTACATTTCAGTCTCACTGAGGTTGATCATTAAAAAATTTCCCCAAAAATTGCAGAGGTGACACACTTTGTTGGTGTCCTTTTTTAGGGATGGGTTAGTGAACCTGAGGAAGCTACACAAACAATATAGGTTGTGTTGTTGGTACTTTGGTTCGCTAACTCCATCTCTGGATAAATTATGAGGCCCCTGATTTATTCTCATATGGACTATGTGAGATCTTTGAATTGTTTCTGCTATATGATCTTTGAATTATTTCTGCCATATATCTTATTGTGTCCAATGATTGAAATTTGCCCCAAAAGAGAGGCAGTACACATTGGTGTCAGATTTTTCAGAGATTAGTTAGCGAACCCGGGGCAATGTACAAGAACAATAGGTTGTGTAATGGGTACTTGGTTCGCTTAAGTCATCCCTGAAGAAAATTATGAGGCTACAGACTTTGTTCTACATATAACTCTGATCCAATCAATTTAATATTGTCTTACATATGTTGTTAATCATATGTATGAGTTCTAAGTTATGTTCTTAAAAATCTACAGGAGAATTCTAATGACGTGGACTTTAGCAAGTACTCCAGAGACATCAAGAACCTCTACGTGCTAAGGAAGTTGCGGTGTGGGAAGATACGTTCCCACCATAGGGGGAGACTATTTTGCCCATTTTGTGGCAGAGTCATCGACTCGGACATTGAAAGCTTAATCGAGCATGCGGTGGACATTGTCAAAGGCCTAGGACGGAGGCACCAGCCGAAGACCTTGGCATGGCACGCAGCCTATGGCAAATTCCTTTGGTAATATGTCAGGACTGGCATGTTTCCCCTGGAGTAGGCTATGCATGCTCCTCCTCCTGCTGTTGCCCCTGCTAAGGCGTCTATGTGTCCCTCCTGCTGCTGCCCCTGCTTATTTTGTATAAGTTAATTATTACCTGGTTGCATGTAAGACAATTCCACTCTGGTGGTGGGTGTTGAACTATTAGCTCGTCTATACATATATTAATCTACTTCTTTATATATGGAGTTCCTTAAAATTACAGTGTTCAATTATATTACTGATCATGCACTAGTACAAACTTGTCCTAGTGATTCTCATGCACACTACCAAATATTTATAGTGTTCAATTATGTTACTGATCATGCTCATGCACACTACCAAATATTTCTAGTGCACACTACCAAACATTTGAATTAGTCAAATTCGAAACAGGTGCACCTGCTTATTGCTCTGCAGCAAGATGAACCTCATTTGCTCTTAATCCTCTTCGATGTATGAACATCATTTGCTCTTAGGACTCAATTTAACTCTTCTATGTATATGTACTATACCATATATTTTCTTCGATGTGTGAACCTCATTTTCTCTTAGGACTCTAGCAAGCATGTGTAAACACCTTTCTTTACCTTTAAATTATGAATTATTCTCAAATTTTAAGATTAACAAAATCTAGAGTTCTGAATATATCCGGATGTCTGAATATTAACTCAACGAGATTTCCTTAAAAGAGTACATGAAAAAACATATATTGGTGAAACATTCATAATTAAGTAACCAAATAGTCTCATTTCGTGATTAAACATTTGAACTAGTCAAATTTATAACACTTACACCTTATTACTCTGCAGCAAGTCGCATGAACACTAGTCGTCATGCCTTTCAGGGTAAAGATCCAAGGTTTGTACTATACAAATTATTTTCTTTAATTTATGAACCTCATTTAGTCTTAGGGGACTCAGTTTAACTCTAGCAAGCATGTATAAACAACTTTCTTTGCCTTTAAATTATGAATAATTCTCAAATTTTAGGATAATCAAAATCTGGAGTTTCGAATATATCCGGAGTTCCAAAAATTAGCTTTTTTCAAATTACTAGTCATCTTAGCCAAGGAAGTTCTTCATGGAAAATTATGAAATATTCAGAGAACGGGTGTTCTTAGAGATGTTTTCCACTTGCAGCTGTCTGAGGCTAGTACTTGAGGGAAAATATCTTAAAACATTTGGACAAACATTTCAGATATGTTCCACTTTTGTTCTTCTCTGCCCGCCCAGACAACTGTCCACCACCGCTGGTCCCCATGCATCTCCACCACTGCCACTGGTCCCCTGCATCTCCACCACCGCTGCCTCCGGTCCCCTGTAGTGCGGACGCTCTCCCTCGCCTCTGAGGACCCTCTTCATCGTCCACGTAGGTATGCGTGAAAACCAACCCCCCAAAACCCTAAATCAACAGCTTTGATTGAGGAATTTTGCCATGAAAATTGCCATTTTACTTCTGAAATATAAGGTTCAGGGTTACCGAGATGCAAAGAACCGACGACGCAGTCGAGAGAGCCTCCCCCAGCTGGCCTGCATACGTCCCAACTCTTTTCCCCTTGTATAAATCTCAAAATATGCAATTGTCACTTCTAGCAATAGAGATTTAATTGTCACTTTATTGGTCTCTTTGTATCTATTTTAATTGTCACTTTATTAGTCTGCTTGCATCTTGATTGTATTAAGATGCTCTCTATATGTATCTATTTAATAGATGGGAACCTGCAGTGACGATGTAATAACGCTATCTAGCGACAACAATTTTCGCTTTACCTTTGGTGGTTTTCAATTCCAATCATCATATGAAGAGCCCACCGATAGGATTGAGATTAGAGGTACCAAAAGAACATCAAAATTGCAGTCATCTGTTTTGTATGTGTTTAGACGGTAGATATTTATTTGTTGTTGTCTCAGGGGCTCAACACAAGGGGCACTAATTTTGATAAACAGAGCCTTTTTGGAAATGACATGCATCTGAAAGAAGTTCATGTAGACTTCCTCTTAGACTGTTGTGAACCCGAATTTCCACTAGAAATCAAGTACTACATTTATAGGCTGCCATATTCATCTGTCATGAAAAGAACTGCAATATGGTAAGATTATATATTCTTGATAATGTTATCAACAACAAGCTAACCTATGATATTTAAATACTTTCAGTAATCACAAGCATGCTAATTATTCCATTCTATGCACTTTCCCAAATAATTGGAGCTAAGTTCACAAGAAAATACCTAAAGAATCTCCTTGATGAACCTATTGATGTCCATGTTTGGCAAATGAAGAGCAAAAAGGCAAAGATGGTTAGGATGAAGATGGGAGCTGGGTCAAATGCAATCTTGATGACTGGATGGGAGAAGGTTGTGAGAAGCTTCAACCTAAAGCAGGATAGCATTGTCCTTTTTTCCTTTGATGAAAAAGATAATGGAGAGGTACATATTCTGGTTCAGCAGCTTCCACGAGGTGGCCCATTATAAATGCAATGCTGGTTTTTTAGAGAGTACTAATTATGCTGGCTGGTTGATTTATATAATGCACTTTGTATGTACTGCCATAATGTGTAATGGCTAAATTTGTATGGATTTCCACAACTATATATATTTGGCTAATGTTTACCACGATCGAGCTGCTAAATATATATAAATATATATATATGTTTTTAAGTTAATCTATCTATCTGTCTGCTGAATCATGATTATGTGTCATGTCAGCTATGATCGAGTTCGAATTAGCATGCTACTATTTAAAATGGTTTAAACACACTAGAGACGACCACTTTAAAAATACGTTTCGAGGTACACTAGTTCTAGACACTCTTTGTTAGAATCCGACTCAGGTCGCCTCACTATTGGAGACGGTCCCTAGTACAGGCCATCTGAGGTTGAGGAGTTCTTGCAAATGGTCAACAATATTGGACGTCTCCAGCTCGTACATGTTAGAGCCGCAACGAAAAACTGGCTCATGTGGCATGCTGTTAGAAGCTATGCGCTTGAGGCAAAATGAGAAATCGTCTCAGACCTATGGGAAATTGATGTCTCTAAGTCACGAGGGGATCAAGCAGGGGAGGGACGCCATGGTTGCCACGATGCGGTAGCAGGGTGGGCCAGCTGCATGACGAGTGGATATGCAGGATGGGGTGAGGGGCGGTTACGAGGGGTGGGCGAGCGGGGTGAAACGCGTGGGGGCCATGGTGGGGCTAGGGCGAGGTGAGAGCGGGTGGGATTGGATACACGGGAGCATACGCTGTGGTAGTTAACTGCAGGGTGGGAGGCGGTCATGATGGTAGGGCCGCTTGGGTGAGGGGCCGGGGTGCGGCGTGGGCGATCGGATGGTTGGCGGCGGTAGCAGGGGTAGGTAGGGTGGCTAGGTTAGATGCGTCTAGGGTTAGGGTTTAGAGGGGATTAGGGTTTGGGGTGGTTTAGGTGGGTTGGGCCGGGGTTGTAGGTGGCCCGGCCTACGGGCTGGGATGCCTCCCCTGGTCAAAACATTTTATTTATTTTATTTGAAAACCACTTTTGCAAATAGTTTTTAGGCAAATAAAAGAATCGAGCGAACCTAGCGTTTTGATTTGAAATAGAGAGGAATATCTAGCAAACAAAATAGGATTTAGGAAAATAGTTTTAGGAAAATTATATGCATGCAGATATGACGATGCTCAAATGCAATGTGGCATGATGACATGAGCATGCGATCATGAGAATGCACAAACAAAAACACCAAGTGGTTTTCTAGTAGCGGTTTTACCCGGGGTGCTACAATTCGACACAACTAACAATGGACCTCGCCCTCAAGATCCTCCTCATGATACAGGGAAGAAGGCCGACAATCTGAGCTTTCTCACTTCATGTAGATCTTTGCGACACCACTAACAAGGTTCTTACTCCATCTTCGAATCGAAGACACCACCAACAAGGAGTCAATGGTCCATTTCCTTGTGAGAACACTCCGGAGAGACAAATGGAGAAGGTAGAGGTCTCAAAGGATAAGGACACCTCTAACTTTCGTGAGAGGAGAGAAAAAGGTGCATTCTAATCTACTTCAATGTACAAGAGCGAATAGAATGAGTAGTCGACATGGGGGCCAATCCATCATGCACCCAAACTATTACTCTACACATTCAGTAGAAAAGCATGCGACCCATTCTCGGAATTTAGACTAGAGATCTTCACAAATGATGTCCGGACACAAAGGAGTGATGTGGACTATTTATAAGATCTGACACAGATAATGATGTCGTCTTGTTGGAAACAACAGAAGATATAAAGAAAAAATTAGTGGATTTACGGTCCACTGAAGAGTACAACAGATGAAAGATTCATCAAATAGCATGAACACCGGATGTCGAAGCACCATTAAAAGAGGAAGGTTTTTTTGAGACATAATCAATATATCAAGTTTGCTATTTTTCCTTATATCTATGTCACATAATATGACACCACGCGAAGGTTTCGCATTGTTTTGATCGTTTTGGAATTTTTTATGCCCATTTTAAACTATCGTCAAACTTTGTCGAACGGCGGACATAAATATTCTTAGCTCGGGGCCGAGCCTCGCTAAATTTGCATTGGATCTTTGATAAAATAGCATATTGTGAACCTAAAAATAATTTTTGTAAAAAAACATGAGCATCGGATCATGTACTTGTAGTTCATATCTGACCCACTTCCTACCGATTCGGCAGGAATTTGTCTTTTTTACCAAAGGTGGACGGAAAGGTTTCGGATCCCCCTGTTGGGACATTGTCCATATAAGGTGGTATAGTATTTTTGTAAAATGTGGTGGTAGTATTTTGAATTAGCCATTTGGTGGTTGCTTCACAAAACAGTTTGTTTTTTATGCTCGGAAAATAGAAAATGGCTTTTTGGTGCGACAAAAAGAAAAACTTCCTCCTGCAACATTGTTCGCCATCCCATGATGCATGTGTTTGCATAATATGGGCACATTATCATAAACTATGCCTTGATTCTAGCCATAACATTGGTCATTTGACCCAAAAGCCAAGAAATCTCGAATGAGATAGGTCATTTTGTGAATGTTTTTTGAGACATAATCAATATATCAAGTTTGCTATTTTTCCTTATAACTATGTCACATAATATGACACCACGCGAAGGTTTCGCATTATTTCGATCATTTTTGAAATTTTTATGCCCGTTTTAAACTATCGTCAAACTTTGTCGAATAGTGGACATAAAGATTCTTAGCTCGGGGCCGAGCCTCGCTAAATTTGCATTGGATCTTTGATAAAATATCATATTGTGAACCTAAAAATAATTTTTTTTAAAAAACATGAGCATCGGATCATGTACTTGTAGTTCATATCTGTCCCACTTCCTACCGATTCGGCAGGAATTTTTCTTTTTCACCAAAGGTGGACGGAAAGGTTTCGGATCCCCCTGTTGGTACATTGTCCGTATAAGATGGTATAATATTTTTTTAAAATATGGTGGTAGTATTTTGAATTATTCATTTGGTGGTTGCTTCACAAAACCGTCCGTTTTTTATGATCGGAAAATGGGAAATGGCTTTTTGGTGTGACGAAAAGGAAAAATTCCTCCTGCAACATTGTTCGCCATCCCATGATGCATGTGTATGCACAATATGGACACATTATCACAAACTATGCCTTGATTCTAGCCATAATATTGGTCATTTTGTGAATGTTTCTTTGAGACATAATCAATATACCAAGTTTGATATTTTTCCTTCTAACTATGTCACATAATATAACACCACGCGAAGGTTTCGCATTGTTTCGATCGTTTTTGAATTTTTTATGTCCGTTTTAAACTATATATAATGTTTTATGTTTTACTTAATTTTTATTTATAAATGTGTAATATTTGAGTGTAGATAGATAGGTCTTATTTTTCTGCAAATTTTGATATATTATTTGTATTTTTCCGAATTAGAATGATTTAGTTATGATTTTTCAAAGTTTAATGAGATAAAATAAAAAATAGCTATGCCGAGGGCAGTCGTCGGCGTAGCATAGAATATACCGAGGGCAATTTTACGCCGACGGCTGCTTGGCGGGACTGGCCCGGACGATGGCTACGCTGACGGCCCCGACGTTTGGCCGTCGGCGTAGCGATCGGCCGTCGGCGTAGCTTCCCATTCCTGTAGTGTTGGGCTCACGATCGATGTCCATGCATATGTTGGAATAGATGTTGTAAAGCATACCTGATGGGTTTTCTAAACTCGGAAATCAAGACGCCCCTAGCGATGGTAGGACGCCCTGCAGTGTACTGAAATAAACTACATACAACTGAGTTCCTCCTTCTTACATAAAAATTAGGTAAACTAATATATGTATTCCATGCATGATGTTTTTTAAAAAAAAAACACATTTTTTATATTACCATTTTTTTTTGAGTTTGTGCAGCTAGTAATATTTTTCTGTGATTTGCACATAAGATGAACCTAGGAACAACAGTTGTACTGAATAACTTAAGTTAAACTTATATATTATAGTAATGTATTGCAAGGTTAATTGATTACATAAATCACATGCTTTAACGTGGGTGCACATTACCTTATTAGTTTGTAGAATCCACCGGCTATCAGTACTACACAAAGAACTCCTTTGAAGTAACCTGTCTCCGATCCCACCCTGGTGAGATTAAGCAAACCCAAGAAATTCCTTTGTAATACACGGCGCCGTGGGGGAATAATATCAATGCTAATTAAGCAAGCACTCGTGTAATTTGCAGGTTAGAAGTAGTCGTAATTTGTAACAACCAATCACCATACATAAATAATCACATTTGCTAATCATTTTCCGAGGCTTAGGTTTTGGTATGAATGAACTTGCAACATGGAAAATATGATGCCACGCTGAAAAGACCTTTTCTAGTCAGATAGACTAAACAACGATGAGCACAGGCACCTAGTAAGTAGAAATAATGCATCGTTTTTTACCTCAAATCGAAACCTGGAAAGGGTGGCACAGTACAATATGAATCAATGCCTTGTACCGATGTCTCCCGCATTGCAATTTCGTCCATCCTCCATTGTCGACGGGTGGAAGCCTCCGGCAATGCTATGAATCAATGTCCATATTACCTGAAAATTTTACTTTGCCTAAATCAATGCAACTATGCAAGACACGTACGGAATAGGCTAGCAGCAACGGGAGGCATAGGAGAGGCTTCTCCACCTTGAGGCTGTTGCAGGCAGGAAACCCGATGGCTTCTTGATTTTACCCGCCGCTACCAGATCTGTAATGGAGATACTTTTTCTTTGGGAAACTTTGTGTTAGCGCAGAGGAGGAAGGCACGGAGTTATGCCATGAGAGAAAGGCACCACTGCAAGAAGTTATCGACCATCCATGAGCTTCTCTACACGAGCGGCGTCGCTGTCGTTGTTCTCCGTCGCGGCGAAAAGGAGGATGCAGGTATCGCGAGAAGGTTGCTAGGGCCGGTAGGAATATCTAGTCTTTTTTCATGTACAACAGGACCAACTCATCAAACGGTTGTTAATAGCTGTGATTTCTATCGGACGGCTTAGTTACTATTTCATGTGAGGATTAACGTGAAGGCTCCTACGATGCCTCCAATTAGTAAATATATATAATATGGAACATATAGAACAAATATATACAACATGACTCCATGAGTCAAGAATACAGATATACAATACAAATATCTAAATCGCCTTAAAAATGCTACAACATCCGAGTACGGATAAGAATCAAATGGGGCTAAGATCCCTGAAGAATAATCAATGACGTTCATAACCTTGCAAAGGGTAACCCTGCTAACAACGTCGATCTCAAACCTACTAAATAAAATGGGTGCCAACAAGGGCAAAGGAAAAAGCGAGTGGTCAGTACTGAGGCCAGTACACGGGAAGACTTACAATTCAGCGGCTCTCACCTACGTAGGTATGGTGGACTGAAGCGACATCGCATCATGCACTAAACAACCTATAGAGACTCGAAACAACTGTCGGCTATCAGAGATAGAGATGAAAAAGACCTATTCGGATCCAACTTGATTCTACCACCAAACATACTCATCATGGTATCCCCCCCCCCTCGAGAGCAAACGAGGAAGTCAAGCCGAGGAAACTCACATGATTGGCAGTTTTAATCATTCTTTCCATGGTGGTTATCCAACTTACTAGTCATATCATATACAAGTCAAATTTATAATGGTAAACTTTAGTATAGTTGTCTATGATCGAGATACTATGCTTCAAGTCGCCCATAACTACGGACACGGCTTTTCGAAAAGATTTAAACCTGCATGGGTGCACCAAAGTTTCCACACGCACTTCGACCCTTGTTTCCAGATCAATTAACATACACCCATCGGTATATCAGCGAGGCCCATGGCATGACACTTTCCTAGACCCAAAGCAAGTACATGGCGGCCACCCGAAAGAGATACTCGTAAGAGGTATAGCTAATCATTCTTGTACGGACCCTAAGGTTTTGTGGACTTGTCACGAGAGCAGAGGCCATAGACAATTTATTCACGTGACAGAGAGTCGCACCTACGCAACAGTAATAAACGCTCATCGAGCAACATGTAATAAACATCTCATACATGGCATAAGTACAGTACGTAACATATAAAGCCCAAACTAGTTTGTGGCCCCCAGAACAGTACTTCGAAATCAGATACTAAGCTGATAGGGGTGTCCATACACCCCACATATGGTTAGCGCGCTCAGTCTCAGAATAGGTGTCAAGAACTCAGGTCCTAGGTGAATGCAGGGGGCAGGATAATAACCAGATCTCAACTATTACCCCTATGTGCCTCTAAATTAATTATATATACTCCCAACATTTAATTAACAAGTTGTAATTAGAAACATGATCAACTCCACCATTAATAATATGCCAACCCACAACTTCATAGACACTCGATGATGTGAAGCAGCACCTGAGCAAGCAACTATGACTCGCAAGGCCATTATCTAACCAAACAACAGGAAATACGAGGTGTCCAAGGAAATATAGAGGTTGCAAGGAATATAACGGGTACACAAATACTAACGCATCGCAACACAAGTAGCAATAGATCAATAGGAGGAAGTAAAGACTATAAATGTAAAATAGGTAAAAGGGGGGAGAATGTGTAGGGGTTTGTAGCATGGAAAACAAAAAAATTCTATCGCATGAACACACAAAAGCCAAGATCTAATCTACTAGATCGGTGCAACGAGTTCATAGATTACTAACCCTCGAAGATCCAAAGCGGTTAATGAGATCGGATTCTTGTGGTTGATGTAGTCGTTCACTTGCCGATCTCAATATCGCAAAGACGATCCTTTCAGTGCCGCGTTCCGGCAGCGCTTCCGCAGTCGGTCACACGTACGGTACTCGATGAAGACCTTCCTCTCCCTTGTTCCAGCAGGCAGCAGAGGTTGTAGTTCTCTCCTCGCGATTCCAACAGCAAGACGGTGTGGTGGTGGAAGTAGAGGGGAAATCCTGCAGGGCTTTGCCTAAGCCAGAGCGGGTATGGTGGAGCAGAAAGAGAGACTCGACAACTATGGTTTACCGACCGAGGGGTGGAGGTGGCCGGCGGCTAGGGTTTAGCTAGATGGCGGCAGTTTATAGGATCCCTAGGCGACAACTTGGGAAGGGGGCGGCGGCCGTCTAGGGTTTTTGGGTGAGGGATAGGGCGCGTCCTACCCCTCCTTATATAGGTGGGGAGAGGCGGTTGGGGAAGGGGAGTCCTTCCCCAACTCCTCTTCATGGACGCGGCAAGAGAGGGGGGAACCTTCCTCCACTAGGTTTCCTCTCCTCCCTCCACTAGGCAAATCACGTTGGGATTTGACTTTTTCAAACTGACGTTTGACTATTCAAACTAGATTTTGATTTCTCTATTCCCATTTCCCATCCATGTGACCTAGGGTATGATACAACCATTATACGATGTCATGGCACATTCCAAGTACCCATTCCCCTTGGGGTGGTGGACCTTCCAGAACCTTATAGAAGCTTCTGGTGAAAACACTAAAAACATTTACGAACTCTGGAATTGGACTTTCCTTATATGAATCTTATTCTCCAGACCATTCGGGATCTCCTCGTGATATCCCGGATCCTATCCGAGACTCCGAACTACATTCGGTCTCTTACTCACATTCCATATCTACTAAACAACATCGAATCCTTAAGTGTGTCTCCCTACGGTTCATGAATTATGTAGACATGATCGAGACTCTTCTCCGATCAATAACCAATAGAGGAATCTAGAAATTCATATGGCTCCCACATATTTCTATGATGACTTCATGGTCGAATGAACCATTTATATACGATACCAATTTCCCTTTGTCTCGCGATACTTTACTTATCCGAGGCTTGATCATCGGTATCTGTGCATACCTAGTTCAACCTTGTTACTGATAAGTACTCTTTACTCGTTTCTGTGATATGTGATCCCTTGTGAGCCAGTCACATGCTTGCAAGCCAATTGGATGACATTCCACTGAGTGGGCCCAGATTATATCTATCTGTCATATGGATGGACAAATCTCACTCTTGATCCATGTGCCTCAACATATACTTTCCGAATACTTAATGCCACCTTTATAACCACCCAATTACGAAATGGTGTTGATGTCATCAAAGCATCCATCCGGTGATGGTGATTAACATGATCACATGGTCGAAGGATTTAAGTTACTATGTATTTAAAAGCTTATAGCAAGTGAACTATTTAAATGACTTGATCTTATGCTACGCTTATCTATAGGAGTGTGTCCATCACATCATTCTCCTAATGATATGACCTTGTTATTAATAACATCCAATGTTCATGATCAGGAAACCATGATAATCAATTATCAACAAACTAGTTTAACAAGAGTCTTTACTAGGGACACTTACATGTTTACAAATCACAAAAGTATTAATGTTTCCGGTTAATACAATTATAGCATGGGATGTAAACATTTATCATAAACATAAAGATATGATAACAACCATTTTATTGTTGACTCTTGGGCATATCTCCAACAGAATGCTCGCCTGGGAAAACTGCCGAAGATACATCCAACGATCGGTTCGACACTCGCATTAACTCATCAGCCCAGTCGGATGCACTATTTAATACTATGGCGGAAGATCGGTCATGATGCATGACATGACAAAGGTGCGATGCAATTAGGAAATATTAAGCGGAACCAGGATCCTAACAATTAATTAGATGGTTCATGTTGTTTAGGTACCCTGCAATTTAAATGTTGGCTTAACAAGGCAAAACATGACGGTTCGCTACACAAATTTAAATGGGTACAATATAAGACTAGAAAAACTTGCATATGGCCTCCATATTTAATTATGAGGTGGGCATAATTCCCCCAAAACCACATGGTATGAATGTAATCATATACAATTTAAATGCAACAAGATAGATGTCATATATTATAAAAATAGAGATCGAATAGAGGTCACACATCAAGGTCTAAAGATCTTGGGGGCTCAAAGGAGGTTCAGGGCGGTCTTCGGATCTAGGAAGAGGAACTTGATGTTCCATGACAACGATCTTCGGGTTCGGGGCTCCGGTTCCATGTCGACAGTGTTGTTGTCCAAGATGGAGAAATTGAGACTTCGGCTTCGGTTGTCAGGGCGAACTTGATTGCGCGACGCCAGACGATGTTTGCCGGGGGGATCTTTGTAGTGATTCGTAGCATGGAAAACAAAAAATTTCTATCGCATACAAACAAACAAGCCAAGATCTATCTACTAGATTGTAGCAACGAGTCGATGGAATAACTCACCCTCGAAGATTCCAAAGTGTTTAACGAGATCGGATTCTCGTGGGTGATGTAGTCGTACTCTTCCCGATCTCAAGATCGCGTAGACGATCCTTCCGCTGCGTTCGACGCTCCTTGATCAATGGTCACACGTTCGGTACTCGACGAAGACCTTCCTCTCCCTTGTTCCAGCAGGCAGCGGAGGTTGTAGCACTCTCCTCGCGATTCCGGCAGCACAACGGCGTGGTACCGGAAGTAGAGGGGAGATCTCGCAGGGCTTCGCCTTAAGCCGGAGCGAGTATGGTGGAGTATGAGAGAGTCCCTCGACGATCTAGGGTTTAGACACGCCGAGGAGGGGCAAGCCGGCGGCTAGGGTTTAGCTAGGCGGCGGCGGCGGTTTGCCCTAGGGCCGGCGGCGGCGGCTTGGTACTAGGGTTTAGAGGTAGGAACTTGTGTGTCTAGGAGGGGAGCCCTGCCCCTCCTTATATAGGTGGAGGGGGCCGGCCAAGGGAGGTGGGTCCCAACTCGGCTTCAGTGGTCTGGCGGTGGGAGGAACTCCTCCCCCAAGTCGGTTTCCACCTCCCTCTCCACTTCCCAAAAATAGCCGTTTGACTTTCAAACTAGGCGTTTGACTTTTCAAACTAGGATTTGATTAATCCCTCTATTTTGTTCAGCGATGACACCGATTACATAATGCAATCATACCAACTTGATATAACACATTCATGTACCCTTCCCCTCCGGAGTGCCGGACATTCTGGAACTTTCTAGAACATTCCCGATGAAAACACCGGAACCATTCCCCAACTCCGAAACGGGACTTTCCTTATATGAATCTTATTCTCCGGACCATTCCGGATCTCCTCGTGATATCCCGAATCCCATTCGAGACTCCGAACAACATTCGGACTCTTTCTCATCATTCCATAACTACTCAAACAACGTCAAATCCTTAAGTGTGTCTCCCTACGGTTCGTGAATTATGCGTACATGATCGAGACAACTCTCCGAACAATAACCAATAGAGGAATCTGGAAATTCATATGGCTCCCACATATTTCTACAATTACTTTGCGATCGAATGAACCACTTACATACGATACCAATTTCCCTTTGTCTCACGATAGTTTACTTATCCGAGGTTATGATCGTCGGTATCTCTGCATACCTAGTTCAACCTCATTACCGATAAGTACTCTTTTCTCGTTCCCGTGATATGTGATCCCTTGTGAGCCAGTCACATGCTTGCAAGCTAATCGGATGACATTTCACCGAGAGGGCCCAGAGTATATTTATCCGTCATGTGGATGGACAAATCCCACTCTTGATCCATGTGTTTCAACCAATACTTTCTGAACACTCAATGCCACCTTTATAGCCACCCAGTTACGGTGTGGTGTTTGATGTCATCAAAGCATCCATCCGGTAAAGGTGATATGCATGATCTCATGGTCGAAGGAATTAGATTACTATGTATCAGAAAGCATATAGCAATTGAACTATTAAAATGACTTGATCTTTATGCTACGCTTATCTATAGGAGTATGTCCACCATATCATTCTCCTAACGATATGATCTTGTTGTTAATAACATCTCAATGTTCATGATAGGGAAACCACAATCATTCATTAACCAACAAGCTAGTATTATATAGAGGCTTTACTAGGGACTCTTATTTTAGTCTACAAATCGCACAAGTATTAATGTTTCCTTGTTAATACTATTATAGCATGAATGTAAACATTTATCATAAACACAAAGATATAATAATAACTATATTTATTATTGCCTCTAGGGCATATCTCCAACTGTCTCCCACTTGCACTAGAGTCATCTAATCTAGATTACATGGTAATATACCGAACACCCATGGAAGTTTGGTGTTGGTCATGTTTTGCCCTCGGGAGAGGTTTAGTCAACGGATCCGCCACATTCATATTTGTGTGTACTTTGCAAATCTTTATATCCCCATCTTGGATATGTTCTCGAATAGCGTGAAAACATAGCTTGATATGCTTCAGCTTCTTGTGTGACCTTGGTTCTTGCGCATTGGCTATGGCGCCCATGTTATCACAGTAGATAGACATTGGGTCCAGCGCACTAGGAACCACACCCAGCTCTGTAATGAACTATTTCATCCATATCGCTTCTTGTGAAGCCTCAAGCGACCATGTATTCCGATTCGGTTGAAGATCTCGCCGTAACGCTTTTCTTTGCACTCCTCCATTAAGCCGCACCATTCAAAATAAATACGTATCCAGTTGTGATTTAGAATCATCCGGATCGGTGTTCCAACTAGCATCGGTGTAACCATTAACAACGAGATGTTCATCACCTCCATAAGAAAGAACCATATCCTTAGTTCTTCTCAAGTACTTAAGGATGTTTTTGACCGCTGTCCAATGATCCACTCCTGGATCACTTTGATATCTGCTAGTTAAACTAACAGCATATGCAATGTCGGGTCTAGTACATAGCATGGCATACATTAGAGATCCTATGGCTGAGGCATAGGGAGTCTTACTCATCCTTTCTCTATCTTCTGCCGATGTTGGACTTTGAGTTTTACTCAAGGTCGTATTGGGCAACATGGGCAAGAACCCTTTCTTGCTATCTTCCATTCCAAACCTCTTTAGAACTTTGTCCAAATATGTACTTTGTGACAATGATATTTGGCGTCTCGATCTATCTCTATAAATCTTTATGCCTAATATGTAAGCTGCTTTGCCAAGATCCTTCATTGAAAAACTATTATTCAAATATTCCTTGACACTATTAAGAAGGTCTACATCATTCCCAATCAACAATATGTCATCTACATATAGTATTAAGAATGCTCTGAGCTCCCACTCACTTTCTTGTAAATACAAGCTTCTCCATAAGTTTGTATAAAACCAAAACTTTTGATCACCTTATCAAAACGTTGATTCCAACTTCGGGATGCTTGCTTCAATCCATAGATGGACCGTTGAAGTTTGCATACTTTGTTAGCATCTTTAGGATCGACAAAACCTTTGGGTTGCATCATATACAACTCTTCATCAATGTCTCCATTAAGGAATGTTGTTTTGACATCCATCTGCCATATCTCATAATCATAATATGCAGCGATTGCTAACATAATCCTCACAGACTTCAGCTTCGCTACTGGTGAGAAAGTCTCATCGTAGTCAACTCCTTGAATTTGTCGAAACCCCTTTGCGACAAGTCGAGCTTTATAGACAGTAACATTACCATCAGCATCTGTTTTCTTCTTGAAAATCCATTTGTTCTCGACAGCCTTCCGGCCATCCGGTAAGTCCACCAAAGTCCATACTTGGTTTTCGTACATGGATCCAATCTCGGATTTCATGGCTTCTTGCCATTTATTGGAATCTGGGCTCATCATCGCTTCATCATATGTCTCAGGGTCATCGGTGTTGTCCACCAACATGACACTCATAACGGGATCATACCAATCTGGAGTGGTACGAGTTCTCGTTGACCTGCGAGGCTCTGTAGCAACTACAACCGAAGTTTCATAATCATCATTATTAGCTTCCTCTCTAATTGGTGCAGGCACCACAGGAACTTCTTCCGGTGCTGCGCTACTCGCAATTTCGAGAGAAGGTTCGACAACCTCGTCGAGTTCTACTTTCCTTCCAGTCACTTCTTTCGAGAGAAATTCTTTCTCTAGAAAGGATCCATTCTTGGCAACGAAGATTTTGCCTTCGGATCTATGATAGCAGGTATACCCAATAGTTTCCTTCGGGTATCCTATGAAGACGCATTTTTCCGCTTTGGGTTCAAGCTTTTCCGGTTGTAACTTCTTTACATAGGCTTCGCAACCCCAAACTTTAAGGAACGACAATCTAGGTTTCTTCCCAAACCATAATTCATACGGTGTCGTTTCAACGGATTTAGATGGTGCCCTATTTAAAGTGAATGCGGCTGTTTCTAATGCATAACCCCAAAATGATAGCGGTAAATCTGTAAGTGACATCATAGAACAAACCATATCTAAGAGAGTTCGATTACGACGTTCAGACACACCATTACGCTGTGGTGTTCCCGGCGGTGTCAATTGTGAAAGTATTCCGCATTTCTTCAAATGCTCGCCAAACTCATAACTTAGATATTCACCTCCACGATCACAACGTAGAAATTTAATCTTCTTGTTACGTTGATTCTCTACCTCACTTTTAAATTCCTTAAACTTCTCGAAAGTTTCGGACTTATGTTTCATGAAATAGATATACCCATATCTACTCAAATCATCCGTGAAGGTAAGAACATAACGATAACCACCGCGCGATGCTACACTCATTGGACCACACACATCGGTATGTATGATTTCCAATAAGTCCGTAGCTCGCTCCATCATACCAAAAAATGGAGTCTTAGTCATTTTACCCATCAGAAATTCTTCGCATCTTTCAAGTGATTCAAGAAGTCCATCGGAATGGAGTTTCTTCATACGCTTCACTCCAATGTGACCAAGACGACAGTGCCACATATAGGTAGAGTTATCGCTCAATTTCAAACGTTTAGCCTCAATGTTATTAATATATGTATTTCCACTATCGAGATTCAATAAGAATAGACCATCTATCAAAGGTGCATGTGCATAAAACATATTACTCATATAAATCGAACAACCATTATTCTCGGACTTAAACAAGTAACCGTCAACAAGATCCCGATATAATGTTCATGCTTAACGCAGGCACCAAATAACAATTATTTAAGTATAAAACTAATCCCGATGGTAGATGAAGGGGTAGCGTGCCGACCGCGATCACATCAACCTTTGATCCGTTTCCCACGCGCATCGTCACCTCGTTCTTCGCTAGCTTCCGTTTATTCTGCAGCACTTGTTTCGAGTTACAAATATGAGCAACCGAACCAGTATCAAATACCCAGGCACTACTACGAGTACTAGTGAGATACACATCAATAACATGTATATCAGATATACCTTTCTTCTTAATGTTGTCGTTCTTCAAATCCGCCAAGTACTTTGGGCAATTCCGCTTCCAGTGACCTTCTCCCTTGCAGTAAAAGCACTCAGTATCAGGCTTAGGTCCAGCCTTGGTCTTCTTCGTTGGCGTGGTAACTTTCTTACCACCCTTCTTGAAGTGTCCCTTCTGCTTAGACTTACCTTTCTTGAATTTGGTGGTCTTATTGACCAACAACACTTGGTGCTCTTTCTTGATCTCCACTTCTGCAGATTTCAACATGGCAAAGAGTTCTGGCAACGTCTTGTTCATGTTTTGCATGTTGTAGTTCATCACAAAGTTCTTGTAACTTGGTGGTAGTGATTGGAGGACGCGATAAATCCCCAAAGCATTAGGAATCACTATACCCAAGCTTTGAAGTTTATTTGCGTGCCCAGACATCTTAAGCACATGCTCACTAACGGAGCTGCCCTCTTCCATCTTGCAGTTAAAGAACTTTTCAGAAGCCTCATAGTTTTCAATTGCCGCATGAGTCTCAAAGATCAATTTGAGATCCTCGACAATATCATATGGGTCTGAATTCTCAAACCTTTTCTGAAGCTTCGATTCTAAACCATACAAGATAGCACACTGAACTGTGGAGTACTGAGTCTTCCGAGTGAGGTAAACATTCTTTACTTCATCGGCAAGATCACCGCAGTGGGTCACCAGTGCATCCAGCACATAGGTCAAATTACCAGTTGTGAGGACAATCCTCAAATTGCGGAACCAATCCGGGAAGTTGCTTCCATTGTTTTTCAACTTTTCTTTCTCTAGGAACGCATTAAAATTGATGGTAGGGGCTACCATTGATCTACAACATATTTGCAATAGTTTAGACTAAGTTTATGACAAATTGAGTTCAAATTAATAATAAAATTAATCTAGGTGAACTCCCACTCAAAACAATATCCCTCACATTGTTTTACTGATCACACGAACCAAATCCACCACATCAACACCGATCATCACGAGAGTTGATATAGTTTCAATGGCGAATAATCGACATGTTCATCATATCTACTATATGATTCATGCTTTACCTTTCGGTGATCCGTGTTCCGAGACCATGTCTGTACATGCTAGGCTCGTCAAGATCAAACCTTAGTTTCCGCATGAGAAAATCTGGCTTGCTCACGTTGTATACACTTGCGGAATCTAACACACCCGATCATCATGTGGTGCTTCGAAACAACAAGCTTTAGCAACGGTGCTAACTAAGGGTGAACACTTTATGACTTGAAATTCATGTGCATGAGGGATCATCTTATAATGCTACCGTCGTCTACTAAGCAATACAAGATGCATAAAGGATTAACATCACATGCAATTCATAATATGTGATATGATATGGCATTTCTTCTTTGTGCTTCCGATCTCCATCTTCTAGCACGAACATGATCTCCATCATCACCGGCATTGCATCAAGGTCAATGATGCTTCTCCATGGTTGTCGTCCACCGGCTTCAACTATTACAACTACTTTGAATAGACATGCGGGTCTTAACATAAATTAAAGACAACCATATGGCTCCTGCCGGTTGCCAACTTACAATAAGGAACATTGCATACATCAAATATAATCACAATCATGGCCATATCACATCACAGCACACCCCTGCAAAACAAAGTTAGACGCCTCTACTTTCTTTGCATATTTTACGTGGTTTTGGGGCTTTCAATAAGTGTCGTTCTAACTTACGAACATGAACAAAAACATTGATACTAGTATTGTTAATCACCCGTTGTAAATTGGATCTTAACTATGCTAGGAGAAATAGGCACCCGCAAAGCCACTTATGCAATACAAGTTGCATGTCAAGCGTGGAGCAAGTCTCATGAACGATGTCATGTAAGGTTAGCCCGGGCCGCTTCATCCCAACATCCCGCAAGATGCAAAGTACACAAGAAGCAATCGACAATAAAAGCATCAACGCCCACAATGACCATTGTGTTCTACTCGTGCAACAGATCTACATATAGACACGGCTCTGATACCACTGTAGGGATTCGTAGCATGGAAAACAAAAAATTTCTATCACATACAAACAAACAAGCCAAGATCTATCTACTAGATTGTAGCAATGAGTCGATGGAATAACTCACCCTCGAAGATTCCAAAGTGTTTAACGAGAGCGGATTCTCGTGGGTGATGTAGTCGTACTCTTCCGGATATCAAGATCGCGTAGACAATCCTTCCGGCGCTGCGTTCCGGCAGCGCTCCTGCAGTCGGTCACACGTTCGGTACTCAACGATGACCTTCCTCTCCCTTGTTCCAGCAGGCAGCGGAGGTTGTAGCACTCTCCTCGCGATTCGGCGGCCTGTGCGTGGTCTGGGAAGTAGAGGGAGATCTCATGAGGCTTCTTAAGCCGAGGCAGTATGGTGGAGTATGAGAGAGTCCCTCGACGATCTAGGGTTTAGACACGCCGAGGAGGGGCAAGCCGGTGGCTAGGGTTTATCTAGGCGGCGGCGGTTTTCCCTAGGGCCGGTGGCGTGTATGGAGGCGGCGGCGGCTTGGTACTAGGGTTTAGAGGTGTAGGAACTTGTGTGTCTAGGAGGGGAGCCCTGCCCCTCCTTATATAGGTGGAGGGGGCCGGCCAAGGGGAGGGGAGTCCCTCCCCAACTCGGCTTGGTGGTGCACCGGCGGTGGAAGGAGGAACTCCTCCCCCAAGTCGGTTTCCACCTTCCTCTCCACTTCCCAAAAATAGCCGTTTGACTTTCAAACTAGGCGTTTGACTTTTCAAACTAGGATTTGATTAATCCCTCTATTTTGTTCAGCGATGACACCGAGTACATAATGCAATCATACCAACTTTATATAACACATTCATGTACCCTTCCCCTCCGGAGTGCCGGACATTCCGGAACTTTCTAGAACATTCCCGATGAAAACACCGGAACCATTCCCCAACTCCGAAACAGGACTTTCCTTATATGAATCTTATTCTCCTGACCATTCCGGATCTCCTCGTGATATCCCGAATCCCATTCGAGACTCCGAACAACATTCGGACTCTTTCTCATCATTCCATAACTACTCAAACAACGTCGAATCCTTAAGTGTGTCTCCCTACGGTTCGTGAATTATGCGGACATGATCGAGACACCTCTCCGAACAATAACCAATAGAGGAATCTGGAAATTCATATGGCTCCACATATTTCTCGATTACTGCGATCGAATGAACCACTTACATACGATACCAATTTCCCTTTGTCTCACGATAGTTTACTTATCCGAGGTTATGATCGTGGTATCTCTGCATACCTAGTTCAACCTCGTTCGATAAGTACTCTTTTCGTTCGTGATATGTGATCCCTTGTGAGCCAGTCACATGCTTGCAAGCTAATCGGATGACATTTCACCGAGAGGGCCCGGAGTATATCTATCCGTCATGTGGATGGACAAATCCCACTCTTGATCCATGTGTTTCAACCAATACTTTCTGAACACTCAATGCCACCTTTATAGCCACCCGATTCACGGTGTGGTGTTTGATGTCATCAAAGCATCCATCCGGTAAAGGTGATATGCATGATCTCATGGTCGAAGGAATTAGATTACTATGTATCAGAAAGCATATAGCAATTGAACTATTAAAATGACTTGATCTTTATGCTACGCTTATCTATAGGAGTATGTCCACCATATCATTCTCCTAACGATATGATCTTGTTGTTAATAACATCTCAATGTTCATGATAGGGAAACCACAATCATTCATTAACCAACAAGCTAGTATTATATAGAGGCTCTACTAGGGACTCTTATTTTAGTCTACAAATCGCACAAGTATTAATGTTTCCTTGTTAATACCATTATAGCATGAATGTAAACATTTATCATAAACACAAAGATATAATAATAAATATATTTATTATTGCCTCTAGGGCATATCTCCAACAATCTTGAGGGACACGGTATTCTTATTGATCGTTGACAAAATTAGAGCCATCACAGACCACGGGTCCTCATAAACAAATGGAGCATCGGGGCAACAACCTCTCTAGAGTTCGAAACCATCAGCAGAAGCTCTCCACCGCAAACAAACGCTACCAGTTTCAAAGAGCCGATCGACAACAGATCGAAGGTGGCCACGCGCGACTCGGCAGCAGGAACACACGGCCAACAACAAATGGCAGGTTCATGCTCATCGGTAGATCTTCGGGGAACTAAGGCACCGGCAACTAGAGGCGGGCCTTGTAGATCTTGGCTCATCCACACAAAACAGGGAAACGGGCAGAGGTGAGCGTGGTGATAAGCTTCTCGACGAGGCAGCGTAGGCTCGTGGTCTCGCAAGGAAGAGGAGGTTGCGCTAGACAGAGGCACCGGTTAAGGACGATAGAAGCAAGGTGACGCTGCAAGGAGCTCGGGGCGAGGCGAGAGGGAGGTAGATGGTGGTTTCTGCGGGCGAGGAGGCACGCGTTCGCACTGGGTCGGAGGCAGACGGCGGGCGACGGTGACTTGCAGCACGAGGATCTTGGGGAAGGAGGCGACTGCACGCAGGTTGTCACGGGATAGGGGCGGGGAGGCCCGGCGGTGAGGTACGCCGGGGCGCGAGGAGCCCGGTGGCAGGAACTCTGCCGCAGTACTGGCAGCGGGGAAGCAGGACGACGCAATGAGTGGGGCGGTCGACGAAGGAAGGATGCCTGCGAGGCGAGGCGCGCGAGAGGAGGGACGCGAGGAGGATGACAAACTAGCCTGGCGGTGGCGGGGATTCACGAGGGGATCGAGCAGGGGAGGGGAGGTGGACTGGGATCTGGTGCCCTGACTGAGGCAGGGCACAACGTGCCCTGAGGCCCTCCATCCACCGTTCCTTGTCATCCAACGGACTGAAATGAGTCGGTAGAAAATGAACCAGCATCCAAAAACAAGTCAACAACAAAGATACCCAGTTTTACCTCGCGCCTAGCTAGTAGAACAACGAGCGGGAACTGAAAAAAATTGCGCGCGTTCTGACAGGGCTGCCGCGGACGTCCAGCCACCGCGGGCAAGCCCTCCGCCCCTCTCCGACGAGATCCTCCCCATCCAGCTCCGACGTCGCTCCTCTGCCCCGCTGTGATGGTGCCCGCTCCGATGTGACGGGACTCCATCCGCCCCACGCCGCGCCGACGACTCCCTCTGCAATTTGTCTTAGATAACCTTCTAATGTTGTCTATAGTGTCATGTTCTGCATTCATACTGCCTTTTATAGAGTTATATGCAACGCGAGGTGTTCCAGATTACCTGATTTGGTTATTGTTGTGAATTTACTAGTGTTGGCAATGGGAGAAATTGACAAAGGGACACCTCAAATTGGTATGAGGTTCAGAAGTTTGGATGAAGCCTGGGAGTTTTGGATTGCATATGGAGGCCGTGCAGGGTTTGATGTGAGAAAGAGAAACAAACATGTAAGCAAGTTTGATGGTGAAGTAACTTCATGCAGATATGTTTGTTCCAATGAGGGTTTTCGGAGAAAAGGGATATCATTGGATCATGCGCCGAAGCGTATGAGGGCTGAAACAAGAACAAATTGCAAAGCTCGGATGATCCTGTCATTGGACCGAGTGGCAAAAAATTATGAAATCATAGAAATACAACTGGAACACAATCATTGCCTAAAATTGCCACAAACCTGCCACTTGATGCCATCACAAAGGAAGATTTCCAAAGTACAAGCTTTTGAAATAGAAGCGGCTGATGATTCTGGAATCATGCCCAAATCTGCACACGAGTTTGCTTGTCGTCTAGTTGGTGGACCATTTAACCTCGGCTACACTTGTCGTGACCAAAAGAATCATTTGCGAACCAAGCGGCAGAGAGAGTTGTCTTATGGACAAGCCGGTAGTATGTTGAAGTATTTCCATGACAAAATCGTTGACAATCCATCTTTCCAATATGATCTACAGTTGGATTGTGAGGAGCATATAACCAATATTTTCTGGGCTGATGCTAAAATGGTTCTTGACTATGCACACTTTGGTGATGTTGTCACGTTTGATACTACTTTTGGCACAAACAAAGAATATAGGCCATTTGGTGTTTTTCTTGGGCTCAATCAGTTTAGAAAACCACCATATATGGTGTTGCGCTCCTATTTGATGAAACATTTGACTCGTTTAAATGGCTTTTTGAGACGTTTCTAGCTACACATAATGGGAGGCAGCCTAGAACTATTTATACGGATCAAGATGTAGCAATGGGGGAAGCTATTGGGGAAGTCTTCACGGAATCATATCATGGATTGTGCACCTTCCATATAATGCAGAATGCTGTCAAACATTTATGTCCATTGAAGGGTGAAGAGAAAGATGGAGGGAATGATGAAGGGAAAGGTGAAGATGAAGAGGAAGAGTCTCATATTATCACGGATTTTAGTGAATGCATGTATGGCTATGAGGACAAAGAGGAATTTCAAGAAGCATTTGACAATATAAGACATAAAACGCATAAGCAAACTTGGTTAGATAGTATCTACAAGTTGAAAGAAAAATGGGCTGAATGTTATATGAGAGATGTGTTCAGTTTGGGAGTGAGAAGTACACAACTTAGTGAGAGCTTCAACAATTCATTAAAAAACCATTTGAAATCAGATTTTCATATTGTTCGGTTCTTGAAGCATTTTGAGAGGACAGTGGAGGTAAAAGGAACCGAGGAATTGCAATCTGAATATGAGTCAAGGAAGAACATACCAAGAATCAAGATGAACACACCTATGTTGGTGTTAGCAAGCAAAGAGTACACCCCAATTATTTTTGATTCTTTCCAAGGTGAATATGAAAGATCCATTGATGCATGCACTAGACTGTTGGATGGAAATCACAAATTTTCGGTTGCTATTGCGAGCTTGCATGGTGATTTAAAGTATGAGGAGGAGCGCATAGTGACTGGTGACCCTTTGACCAAATCAGTTTCATGTAGTTGTGGAATGTTTAATAGGACAGTAATATTGTGTGGACATGGTATCATAATTCTTGATTTGATGAATATAAAGACATTGCCATCACATTATATCTTAAAGAGATGGACAAGAGAAGTAAGAAATGGAAGCATACAAGATAGACAAGGAAGGAATGTGGTAGAAAATCTAAAGTTTGAAGCTCAACTTCGGTACAAGAATTTGTCTTACAAATTTCATAGTTTGGCATATAAAGTAGCCAACTCTCAAGAGTGTTGTTTGATCTTAGAAAATGCAATTGATTCTGTTTGTCCCCAACTGGAGGACATGCTCAATGCAACTACCAATGCTGTGAACAAGCCATTTAATGATCAAGAAAATATCGAGCCAAATGTGCAACAAGTAGCTGAGTTTACTGCTGCAAAGCTTAAGAAAAAAGAGGTCCAATCAAAAAAAAACTGAGGAGAACTAAAACCTGGCTTGATAAGTTACTCAAGGGGAAGCGCAAGCCGACTAAAGTTGCTGCATCCAAAAACAAAGGAGCAAAGGTTTGTTCCAATCTATACATGATATGTTATACCCTTCATTCCTAAACTACTTAGAAGAATTTCTATTGCAGCAACAAAAGAAAGATGATGGTGTGGAGCCTCAAGTAATAAGAGTAGAGAAAGATGACACCAATAAAGGACCAAACCAGGAGCTTCAAGAATGGATCGCTATTATGAGTTATACGGAGCTCTTGAGAGCTCCCCCTTGTGTTCTTTATGATGAAGATATGTTCTAGCATGTACAAGCTTATTAGATAGTATCTTCGACATGATTGGCTATTATTTTGGACAGAGTTAACTATAGTATTTTGGATTTGGGGGCTAACTATAGTCTTTTGTGGCCTAAGTGTACAAGTAGATTGGCCTAATTTATTTACTTCAAGAATTATGTAACAACATATTATTGGTGCAGAATTTCTGTGCTATGTGATTTGAAATTTGAGTTGTTCGAACCTATAAGTGGTCAGCTTTCTTTTATAATGTATGCCTTAAATTTTATTACTGAAACTGAACTGCTATTTTGTGCACTAACACACTGGTTTGCTACTCTGAACTGATCTGCTATTTTGCTGCTGAATTGATCTGCTATTTTGCTTCCGTTTTGCTGAACTGTACGTATAGCAGGAAGACAATTAACTGAATCGTTGTGTTCTGCGAGTACTAAAGGGTTCATTTGCCGCTGACTCGTTCCAATCCATTGGATTACAGGGAACGTTGGATGGAAGGCCTCAGGGCATGTTGTGCCCTGTCTCAGTCAGGGCACCGGATCCCAGTCCAGGGGAGGCCGCAGTTGTCGCGGTACGGTAGCGGGTGGGGCCGGCAGCGTGACAAGCGGGTACACGGGATGGGGTGTGGGGCGTTCACACGGGATGGGTGAGCAGGGTGAAACGCGTGGGGGCCATGGTAGGGCCAGGTCAAGGTGAGAGCTGGTGGGATTGGTTACGCGGGAGCGTATGCTGCGGCAGTTGACCACGGGGTGGGAAAGCGGTCACGATGGTGGGGACGCTTGGGCGAGGGAGCATGGTGCGGCGTGGGGTGATTGGGTGGTTGGCACCGGTAGCAGGGGTAGGTGGAGTGGCTGGGTCAGATGTGTCTAGGGTTAGGGTTTATAGGGGATTATGGTTTGGGGTGGTTTAGGGGTTGGGCCAGGGTTGTAGGTGTCTTGGCCTATAGGCTGGGATACCTCCCCGGGTCAAAACATTTTATTTATTTTATTTGAAAACACTTTTTCAAATAGTTTTTAGGCAATTAAAAGATTCGGGCGAACCTAGTGCTTTGATTTGAAATAGAGAGGAAATATCTAGAATACAATATAGGATTTAGAAAAATTATATGCATGCAGATATGACGATGCTAAAATGCAATGTGGCATGATAACATGAGCATGTGATCATAATGATGCACAAAACAAAAACACCAAGAGGTTTTCTAGTAGTGGTTTTATCCGGGGTGCTACACATAACCATCATTAATAATGGTAAAGATGAGTTAATCCTGCTAGAACAATAGCAAGGTATAGAATGTGTATAGATTTTAGAAAAATAAACAAAGAAACCATAAAAAGTCACAATCAAATACCTCTCATGAATAACATCTTGGAAAGGATGTCAGGCAACTCTCATTTTTGTTTTCTTAACGGTTATTCGGGCTATTCTCAAATTTCTATTCATCCCAAAGACCAAGAGAAAACTACTTTTACACTTGCCCCTATGGAGCTTATGCTTACAGAATGATGCCTTTTAGTTTATGTAATGCAACTGCTACTTTTCAAGATTGTGTTTTGAAGATATTTGATAGTTTTGTAGAAAGATCTATGGAAGTTCACATGGACAACTTTATTGTGTATGGAGCTGCTTTTGAGCAATGTCTTTTTAATCTTAATAGAGTTTTGCAGCGTTGCAGGCAAACCAAGATAGTTCTCAATTGGGAGCATTGCCAATTTATGGTAAGATAAGGTATAGTTTTTGGTCATAAAGTTTCTGAAAAAGGAATTGAGGTTGATGATGCGAACCTTATTACTTTAGAAAGATTACCAATACCAAAAGATATAAAAGGGGTTAAGAATTTTCTTGGACATGTAGGTTTCTATAAGCGCTTTATTGAGGATTTTGCTAAAATGGTTTCTCATTTAACCTATCTCCTAGATAAGGATACACTTTTTGAAGGGAATATGCCCTGAGAGGCAATAATAAATTGTTTATTATGTGTATTCCAAGTATATGATAGATGTTTATTTTGCATGCTATAATTGTATTAATACGGAAACGTTAATACATGTGTGTTTAATAAACAAACAGAAAGTTCCTAGTTAAGCCTCTCTCATAAACTAGCTCGTTGATTAACAAGATGATCAAGGTTTCCTGATCATGGACATTGGATGTTGTTAATAACGGGATCACAACATTAGTGTAATGATGTGATGAACATTCATCCAAGTATAGCATTACGATCAAAGTCATTGAGTTTATATTGCTATAACAACTTACGAAGTGATCCTAATCCTTAGACCATGAGATCATGTCAATCACTAACACCTAAGAGTTTCTTGATAACATCAAACGTCACACCGTAATGTGGTGATTATAAAGATGGATTCAGAACTAATAAAGTGTTATGTTGAGGCTCATGGATCGAGAGTGAATTTGTTCATCCCGATGACGGATAGATATACTCTGGGCCCTCTCGGTGATATCACATTGATTAGCTTGCAAGCAAGTGATTTGATCACTAGAATGTTATATCACAGAACGAGAAAAGAGTGCATGTCAGAACGAGATCAAACTAGGTATGGAGATACCGATGATCGAATCTCGGACATGTAATATATCGTGAGACAAAGGATTAAGATACTAGCGTAAAAGGTTCGACGATCACAAGAAAGTCATCGTTGAATGTGTGGGAGTCGATGGGTCTCCGGATCCCGCTTCGATTATTGATCCGAGAGGGGTCTCGATCATGTCCGCATTATTCACGAACCGTAGGGTGACACACTTAAGAGACACCGACATCCAATTGGAGCAAATGTTTCATGCCGAAAAGAATGAACAAGCAGGAATTTATTTCACTAGATACCAAACAGGTTTTCGGTGAAATTGCATAAAGTGGTTATGCATGTGAAATAGAATTCTAGCAAGGGGTTATTTGTGAATGTTTGTCATTAAAGTAATTGACAAAATTCTGAATAAAATAAAAGAGTTTTATTTAATGAGAGTTTGCATTAAATTTGGTGGAAATTTAATGGGTTTTTTGAGTGGACTTTTGAGTGGAGGGAATTTGGAGGAGTTTTGTGAGTGGAGTGTCCACCCACATGAAGAAGGGAGGGCAAGGGGGAAGCCCCCATGCGCCGGCCACCCCATTGGGGTTCCCCCCCCTCCTCCTATAAAAGGAGCCCCTCCTGTCACTTCTCACTTACACCTCCTCGTGAAGGATCTCTCTCCCCCTCTAGAATTTATCCCCCATGGTCTCGGACTAGCGAGATACATGTTCCCGGTGGCTATTCGGCAAGAAAGAGTTGTGCTTCCGCTGCATCGCTGGAGCGAGGAGGCGGAGGTTGCTCGGTGCCTCGAACGTGTGTGCGAGCACGGATGCGCTGCTGATTTGCGGCGCTAGGACTTCCTCTCGATCTTGAGATCGGCAAGAGATCGTCTACATCAACCACGAGTTGAACTCGTTAAGCTTTGTCGGTCTTCAAGGGTATGTTCTCTACAGATATACATCCGCCCGTTGTTTGTATCTAGTATAAATAGATCTTGGTATTTAGTTCACATCGTAGGAAAAATTTTGTTTTCTATGCTGCGAACCCTTCAGTGGTATCAGAGTCGGATCTATGCGTAGATACTTTACACGGGTAGTACACATATGAGTATGTGGGCGATGATGATCATGTTGTTGCTCCTTTGTTGTGATTTTGGATATTGGTGGCATAGTGGGATGAAGCGGCCCGGACAAACTTTACATGTCCTCGCACATGAGACCTGTTCCACGCTTGACATGCAACTAGTTTGCATACGTGGCTCGACGGTGTCTGTCTCCTACTATAGTCAATATCTATTTTGCAAGCGAGTTGTCAACAATTTGATTATCCTCGTTGTGGTTCATGTTCGTAGGTAAGAACGGTTCTATCTCGAAAGCCCTAAGCCACGTAAAACTTGCAATGGATAAATTAGAGGCGTCTAGTTTAGATTGTTGCTGGGCTAGTGTTATGATATGGTAGTGTTGTAAGTAGAAGTATGAGATGATACTCTTACACACATAGCGTAAAATCCATATACCTTGGATTTACACATAGGTATGATAGTGATCATACCACGATGCACATGATAGAGATCATCTGCGGGAACCATATAATTTCACTAATAAACATATGATGTTTGATTGCATCTTATATTGCTTGTTTAGCGCTTTGTTAAGCATAATAAGATGATCCCTCATTTAAATATCAAGATAAGAATGTGTTCTTCCTTTAGTATGCACCGATTATGTTTTCGCCGCCCAAGACATCACGTGATGATCGGGTGTTCTTGGATCCACGACCATATTTCGGTGTAAAACAGTTACACGCAAATACTAAGGTTCTAACTTGGCGAGCCTAGCATGTATAGACATGGCCTCGGAACACGTAATCGAAAGGTTAAGCATGAGTCATATAGTTGATATGATGCCCATTTGATGCTCGCTTTGAAGCTATACCGACTCACGTGATGATCGGACTTGGTGTAGTGGATTTGGTTCATGTAATCACCAAAAGGACACGAGGGATGTCGCTTTTGGAGTGGGAGTTCATTCGTAATATAGATTAGTTGAACTCGATCTATCATACACTTAGTCTAAACTTTACAAATTCTGTTGTAGATGGCACCACCGCTTTTAATTTCAATGCATTCATGGAGAAAGAGAAACTAGCAACGAACGGTAGCAACTTTACCGAATGGGCCATGAATTTGAGGATTCTCCTCTCTGCACAAAAGCAATATGTGCTAGAAGCGCCGTTAGGCCCCCACCTTTGATGATGCCCCGACGAGGAGAAGAATTTCTATCGGACTCGTCAGAGGACCACAACTTAGTTCATTGCATATTGTATGGGCTAGAGCCGAACTTCAAAGCGTTTCAAAACGGCAATGCATTTGATACAATGGGTGAGTTGAAAATGATTTTCGACACACATGTCTGTAGAGAGCTACAATGCTTCGTAAAAGTTCTTTAGTGCATGATGGAAGAGCACACTCGTTAGTGAGCATGTACTCAAGATGTCGGGTTACCGATAAGCTTGTGTCCTTGGGAATAACGATTCCCATTGACTTAGGCATCCATCGTGTTCTGCGGTCTCGCCACCTAGCTATAAGAGCTTCGTGATGAACTATAATATGCAAGGCATGAAGAAGTCTCCCGAGCTTGCCAATGCTTAAAACTGCGAAGTGGAGATCAAAAGGAACATCAAGTGTTGATGATCAATAGGAACACTGGTTTCAAGAAAGACAAGAAGGAAAAGCGGAAGGAAGTAAGGCGGCAAGCTGTTGCACTTGAAAAGAAACCCCGAGTTGGACCTAAGTCCGATACCGAAAGTGCTACTATTGTAAGGGATCGCCATCGAAGCGCAATCGCCCCAAGTATCCGCGCACAAGAAGGCCGCAAGGCAAACAAAGGTATATATGATATACATGTTATTGATGTGTACTTGACTAGTGCTCGCAGTAGCACACGGGTATTTGATACGGTTCGGTTGCTAATATTTGTAACTTCGAATCGTGGTGGAACAAGCGACCGCTAGCAAGGGTGAGGTCAAGATGCGTGTCGGCAATGGATCAAACGTTGATGTGATCGCCGTTTAACGCTGCCTCTCCACTTACCGCCGGATTAGTCATAAACTTAAATAAATGTTATCTGGTGCTCGACCGAGCATGAACATTGTATCCGGATCATGTTTGATGCAAAGTGGTTATTCATTTAAATCGAGAACAATGGTTGTTCCATTTATATGAATGAAATCTTTTATGGTCATGCACCGATGATGAATGGTTTATTTCTGTTAGATCTCAATGATAATTTTACACATATTCATAATGTTGATGCTACAAGGATTAAACTTAATGATGATATATCCGCATATATGTGGTAATCGCTCAGGTCATATTGGCATTAAACGCATGAAGAAGCTCCATTCGATGGACTTTTGGAATCACTTGATTATGAATCATTTGATACATGTGAGCCATGCCTTATGGGCAAGATCACTAGAACGCCGTTTCCGGTTCAATGGAGCAGGCGATGATTTATTGGAAATCATACATTCTGATGTATGTGGTCCAATGAGTGTGTCGGCGCGAGGTGGATATCGTTATTTTGTTACTTTCACGGATGATTTGAGTAGATATGGTTATATCTACTTGATGAAACACAAGTCTGAAACCTTTGAAAAGTTCAAGGAATTTCAGAATGAAGTGGAAAATCATCGTAATAGAAAGATCAAATTTCTACGTCCGACCGTGGAGGTGCGTATCTAAGTTATGAGTTTAGCACTCACATGACAGAGTGTAGACTTGTTTTACAACTCACACCGCCGAACACCACAGCGAAATGGTGTGTCAGAACGTCGTAATCGTACTTTATTAGATATGGTTCGATCTATGATGTCTCTGACGGACTTGCCGTTGTCATTTTGGGGTTATGCACTAGAAACTGTTGCATTCACTTTAAATCGGGCACCATCTAAATCCGTTGAAAAGACACCGTATGAATTGTGGTTTGGAAACAAACCTAAGCTGTCATTTCTAAAGTTTGGGGATGCGATGTTTATGTGAAGAAACTTCAACCGGATAAACTCGAACCCAAAGTGGAAAAATGCGTCTTCATAGGATACCCTAAAGAAACTATTGGGTATTCCTTCTATCATGCATCCGAGGGCAAGGTTTTTGTTAAGAATGGATCCTTTCTAGAGAAAGAGTTTCTCGCGAAAGGTGTGAGTAGTCGGAAGGTAGAACTCAAGAGGTTGTGGAACCTTCTCTTCAAAGTATGGCGAGTAGCGCACGAAGTTGTTCGGAGTTGGCTCCACCTGTTGAAGAGGGAACTAATGATAATGATCATGAAACTCCGAAGAGAGTATCTTGCCGAACCTCGCAGTCAAGCAGACGCTGCAGCTCCCGAGTCAGACGGAAATCTGTCATAAATTTCATGGTTGATGAAAATAATGACCTGCGACGTATGAAGAAGCAATGATGAGCCCGGATTCCAACAAATGGTTAGAAGCCATGAACCGAGATGGAATCCATGTATGAAAATCAAGTTTGGAACTTGGTGGAATTACCTCACACCGAAAGGCCGTGGAGAACAAATGGATTTTCAAAAGGAAAACTGATGTCGATGGTAATGTGACCATCTATAAAGCTCGACTTGTCGCAAAGGGGTTTCGACAAATTCAAGGAGTTGACTACGATGAGACTTTCTCTCCGTAGCGATGCTAAAGTCGATTAGGATTATGTTAGCAATTGCTGCATATTTCGATTATGAAATATGGCGATGGATGTCAAAACCGCGTTTCTCAATGGTAATATTGAAGAAGAGTTGTATATGATACAACCAAAGGGTTTTGTCGATCCTAAGGATGCTAACAAGGTGTGCAAGCTTCAGCGATCCATCTATGGATTGAAGCAAGCATCGCAGTTGGAATCTCCGCTTTGATGAGGTGATCAAAGAGTTTGGATTTGTCCAAACTTATGGAGAAGCTTGTATTTACAAGAAAGTGAGTGGGAGCAATGTGGTATTTACGATATTATATGTGGATGACATATTATTGATCGGAAATGATATAGAACTTTAAACAGTGTTAAAAGTTATCTAAACAAATTTTCAATGAAGGACCTAGGTGAGCGTCATACATATTAGGCATAAAGATCTATAGAGATAGATCTAGGCGCCTAATAGGGCTATCATAAAGTACATACCTTGATAAGATTTTAAAGAAGTTTAAAATGGACGGAAGTAAGAAGGGGTTCTTACCTATGTTGCAAGGCAAGACATTGAGTAAGACTCAAAGTCCGGCTTCGGAAGAAAGAGAGATAATGGACAAAGTCCCTATGCTTGACCATAGGCTCTATAATGTACGCCATGCTATGTACAAGACGGATGTGGCACACGCTATTAGTTTGACTAGTAGGTACCAATCGGATCCGAGTTGAACATCGGATAGCGGTCAAGAATATCCTTAAGTACTTAAGAAGAACTAAGGATATGTTTCTTGTATCTGGAGGTGAAGAAGAGCTCGTCGCTAAGTGTTATGTCGACGCTTAGCTTTGACACCGATCCGAATGACTCTAAGTCTCAATCCGGATACGTATTTCTCATGAATGGCGGAGCGTTAGTTGGAGGAGCTCCAAACAACCTGGTAGCGGGATCAACAACGGAGGCGAATATGTTCTTTGTCGCTCGGGAAGCGGCTTTGGATGAAGGAGTTCATATCCGAACTAGGAGTTGTGGCAAACGTTGGACCCAATGGTGATCTATTGTGACAACAATGGTGCCATTGCCAATGCCAAAGAGCCAAGGTCTCACAAGCATTCCAAGCATATTAAGCGCGGTTTCACTCCATCCATGAGCATGTCAAGGATGGAGATATAAAGATTTAGAAGTACATACGGATCTCAATGTAGCAGATCCGTTGACTAAAACTCTCCTAGAGCAAAACATGATCAACACCAGAACTCAATGGGTGTTAGATATATCACTATGTAACTAGATTATTGTCTCTAGTGCAAGTGGGAGATGAAGGAATATGCCCCGAGAGGCAATAATAAATTGTTTATTATGTGTATTCCAAGTATATGATAGATGTTTATTTTGCATGCTATAATTGTATTAATCTGAACGTTAATACATGTTTGTTTAATAAACAAACAGAAAGTTCCTAGTTAAGCCTCTCTCATAAACTAGCTCGTTGATTAACAAGATGATCAAGGTTTCACGATCATGGACATTGGATGTTGTTAATAACGGATCACAACATTAGTGTAATGATGTGATGAACATTCATCCAGTATAGCATTACGATCAAAGTCATTGAGTTTATATTGCTATAACAACTTACGAAGTGATCCTAATCCTTAGACCATGAGATCATGTCAATCCCTAACAAAGGAAGAGTTTCTTGATAACATCATACGTCACATCGTGAAGGGGTGATTATAAAGATGGATTCAGAACTAATAAAGTGTTATGTTGAGGCTCATGGATCGAGAGTGGAATTTGTTCATCCCTATGACGGATAGATATACTCTGGGCCCTCTCGGTGATATCACATTGATTAGCTTGCAAGCAAGTGATTTGATCACTAGAATGTTATATCACGAGAACGAGAAAAGAGTGTATGTCGATACGAGATCAAACTAGGTATGGAGATACCGATGATCGAATCTCGGACATGTAATATATCGTGAGACAAAGGGATTAAGATACTAGCGTAAAGGTTCCGACGATCACAAGAAAGTCATCGTTGAATGTGTGGGAGAGTCGGTATGGGTCTCGGATCCGCTCGATAATTGATCCGAGAGGGATCTCGATCATGTCCGCATTATTCACGAACCGTGGGTGACACACTTAAGAGACACCGACATCCAATTGGAGCAAATGTTTCATGCCGAAAGAATGAACAAGCGCGAATTTATTTCACTAGATAAAAAGCAGGTTTCGGGTGAAATTGCATAAAGTGGTTATGCATGTGAAATAGAATTCTAGCAAGGGGTTATTTGTGAATGTTTGTTATTAAAGTAATTGACAAAATTCTGAATAAAATAAAAGAGTTTTATTTAATGAGAGTTTGCATTAAATTTGGTGGAAATTTAATGGGTTTTTTGAGTGGACTTTTGAGTGGAGGGAATTTGGAGGAGTTTTGTGAGTGGAGTGTCCACCCACATGAAGAGGGAGGGCAAGGGGCAGCCCCCATGCGCCACCCCTTGGGGTTCCCCCTCCTCCTATAAAAGGAGCCCTCCTCTCACTTCTCACTTACACCTCCTCGTGAAGGATCTCTCTCCCCTCTAGAATTTATCCCCATGGTCTCGGACTAGCGAGATTCATGTTCTCGGGGGCTATTCGGCAAGAAAGAGTTGTGCTTCCGCTGCATCGCTGGAGCGAGGAGGCGGAGGTTGCTCGGTGCCTCGAACGTGTGTGCGAGCACGGTTGCGCTGCTGATTTGCGGCGCTAGGACTTCCTCTCGATCTTGAGATCGGCAAGAGATCGTCTACATCAACCACGAGTTGAACTCGTTAAGCTTTGTCGGTCTTCAAGGGTATGTTCTCTACGGATATACATCCGCCCGTTGTTTGTATCTAGTATAAATAGATCTTGGTATTTAGTTCACATCGTAGGAAAATTTTTGTTTTCTATGCTGCGAACCCTTCACTTTTCACTTTTGATAGAAATTGCATTGATTCCTTTGAATAATTGAAAAAGGCGCTAGTTTCTGCACCCGTTATTCAACCGCCAAATTAGGGAGAGCCTTTTTAAATTATGTGTGATGCTAGTGACTACGCTATTGGGGCTATTTTAGGACAAATGGATGGATTAAATCTAAACATTATCCAATATGCTAGTTGAACTCTCAATGGAGATCAAAGAAATTACGCAACAATTGAAAAAGAATTTTTAGCTATGGTTTTCGCTTGTGATAAGTTTAGGCATTACATTATCAATTCAAAGGTAATAGTCCATACCTACCATCAGGCTTTAAGACATCTCCTAGCTAAAAAAGACGCAAAACTCTGTCTAATTAAATGGGTCTTTTTATTACTATAATATGACCGACAAATAGTTCATAGGAGAGAGGTAAGGACAATCCTTTAGCCGATCATATCTCACGTATGGAGGGTATTATGGAGGATCCAACTCCTATTAACGAATCTATGCCAGGTGAGTATATTGCCACTCTAGAGTCACATGATCCTTGGTTCGCGGATTATGCTAATTTTCTTGTGGGTAAGCTTCTACCAAAAGAAATGAACTACCATCAAAGGAAGAAATTCTTTAATGATTTAAAGCATTACTTTTGGGATGATCCTTACTTATACAAACACATAATTGATGGGATAATTATAAAATGTGTGCCTGATCCCGAGATGAGAGCTATTCTTAAGGCCTGTCATGATAGTCCTTATGGGGGACATCACGCTGATGATCGTACAGTATCCAAAGTCCTACAATCATGATTTTACTGGCCGACCTTGGTTAAGGATTCTCATGAGTATGTTATGAATTGTGATGCTTGTCAATGTATGAGTAACATTAGGAAAAGACAAGAAATGTCTATAAAATATAACCTCATAATAGAACCTTTTGATGTTTGGGGGATGGATTTCATGGGACCTTTTGTCCCTTCTAATGATTATACTCATATTCTTGTTTCTGTTGACTATTTTACCAAGTGGGTGGAAGCTATACCCACTTATCATGCAGATGTGACTACTTCCATCAAGATGATTAAGGACATCATTTTTTCCAGGCTTGGAGTCCCCCGATTTTTTATTACTAAGGTGGAACTCATTTTATGAAGGGTACTTTCAGGAATATACTTCAAAAATATGGAGTCGATCATCGAGTAGCCTCACCATATCACCCACAAACTAGTGGGTAAGTAGAGTTGTCCAACTGGGAAATTGAAGTCATACTCTAGAAGACGGTGAATAAGTCAAGAAAAGATTGGGCTATGAAGCTCAATGACGCATTATGGGAGTATCACACAACATTCAAGAATCCAATGGAAATGACACCATATAAGATGGTCTATGATAAAGTTTGTCATCTTCTGTTATAATTAGAACATAAGGCTCGTTGGGCTATTAAAACTATGAATTTCGATTTTAAAACTGTGTGAGAAAATGTATCTTAGATATTCATGCTTTGGATGAACTCAGAAATGAGTCTTATGAAAATGTAAGAATATTCAAGGAAAAAGTAAAGAAATGGCATGATAGAAAAGTAGAGAATAAGGAATTTAAGTCTGGAGATAAGGTTTTCTTCTACAACTCTAGGCTTAAGATTTTTGCAGGAAAGCTAAAATCCAAGTGGGCATGACCTTATGAGGTAGAGTAGGCATACCCCTCGGGGGCGGTAAAGTTGAGAAACAATACTCCTTCTTATTCATCCTGGATTGTTAATGGGAAACGTTTAATACACTACTAGAGTTGGTGAAGTCAACACGGTGGAGCTAATTTCCTTAATCACAACCAAGGAATATATTAAACAAAGTGAGGTAACAAGATCTTAGCTGCTTTGTTTTTACATTTCTAGAAACTTTTTTGGATTGTTTGTTGTGTTCTAGGCGGACGCGCCCGCACACTCGGCATTCCTTTCTCTTTTCTCCCTATTTTTCCAAAATTCAGTATGACCGGGCGGTACGGATGTGCGCGACCATACTAGTGGCTGTTATGCTGCCAGTAACCCTGGTTTGTTTTCGGGGGTATGGTATGACCGTGTCGTACAGGCGCATCCGTCCATACAATAGGTCGTTATTTTCCATGTGTTCTCTCGATCGCTTGATCTTGTTGAGTAAAAAAGAAAAATTTCGGTATGGTGTCGGTACATGCGCACAGTACGTATGGGGACCGCTCGTACTGCTACCCGCGACCGACTATAGGCCCCTTTTATTTAGGTTTACTTTTTATTTTTGACTTCACCTCTTCTTCCTTTCATCTTTTGCCATCAACTTTTAGATCTAGGGTTTATCTTTCTTAGTATTCTGCTATGGTACATTAGATCTCACTTGATCGTTCAAGAACTATGCAGCCTTTTCATATCAAGCAGATCTAGACCAGGAAGGGCGAGGTACCTACTTCTCAATATGAGAGAAGGGAGATCGGGAGGGATTATTCGTCCTCCTCAACTGAAGATCCTACTCAAGTAGTTCCACTCCCCAACTAGGAGGACATGTTTCTGCGCAAGTTAGAGGTGCTCAGGCACGTGGAACAAAGGAAGAACCATTAAGAACCCCCACTCAACCCTTATAGGTATAACCTTCACAGATCTTCTCTCAAATATTCTCCTAAACCCTCTCCTCATAAAGAGGAAAAGCGGTATGATATTAGTGAAAAGATCAAGAACCTTAAAAATATTTCCAAAGCCTGCGTTGGAACTATTGGGGAAGGAGTTAACTCCTACTGGTTGATGGGTAATGTAGCACCCCGGAAATTACCTAATTAGAATTGCTTGTTCTTTTATTTTTATGCATCATCATAAACATCATACCACTTTGCATGATTCATGTCTTTGGGTGCATGTTGAGATTACTACCACCACACGTATTTTGTTTCTCTCTCTATCTCTACCCTTTTTAGTTTGCAAAATCCGTTCCCTCTTGTTTAATAGAAGGAACCCTATTTTAAATACAAATTGCTTTAGAATATCTCTATCTCTATTTTGTTTATCCTATTTCTTTTAATCTTGTAACATGTCCAAATTGTTTACATGGGCATGACCTTGTCTGCTTCCTCTACTTCCCTACTCTGTCTCTATTTCTTTTAACTCCAAAAGGAAAATCCTCTGTTTATTTCCCCTGCAAATTTTAATGTGCTCAAATAATTTTACAAGAAACAGAAGCTAAATTAATAAATAAAAGGTTTCATAATAAGCTAATAAAAACAAGCGGAAGAAAACCAACGTGGCCCTTTTCCTTCTCTAAATCCATGAAAATCATGTGGCCTCCGCGCTGCCTATTTGGCCCATCTAATCCACCGAACCGAAGCCCACCTACCATCCATCGATCGTGGACACGCATCCCTCCCGTTGCTTTCTTCTACGTACGGCGCTGCATCCGGAGTTCCACGTCCACCACCTGGCGATGGGACGGCACGATGTTGTCTTGGCCTTCCTATAAAATCCTCCCAGGTGCCTAGCGCTTTGCCCTAGCTCACCTACTCCCCTTCCCCGAGCAACGCCGCCACCAGGTCTCCCTCCTCTCCATCTCTTTCTGCTTCCCGAGAGAACCCAGAGAACGTCGCCGCCTCCTGTGTCGACCACGCCGTCACCATGACCGTCGCCAAACCGAGATGGGCGCAGGGATTGAACCACGACGTCTCCCTCGTTAACTTTGCTGCAGAAGTTGGAGCCGTAGCTACAGAGAATCGTCGCCAAGTTTGGCTTCCTCGTCATTCATCCGCCTCGAAGGTTGCCCCGGCTTCATCACAGAATCCCAGGAGCAGGAGGTGCTAGGAGCGCCGCCTTTGTCTTCTTCCTGGAGCGTCGTCCGTGCGCACTGCTGACGACCACTTCGCCGTGCCGGAAGCTCCGTCTTTTCCAGCCTTGTCCGGCTCGCCATCAGGTCGAGAGCGAGGTCTGCTCCACTGCCCCGCCGTTTACTTTATTTGTTCTACTTGTCTCTGTCCACTGCAACCGGTGTCGCGTGCATGTGTTCGTTGTTGTCGTGATGCACCACACTCCATCACCGACCCAGCTCGCCACCACCGTCTCCTGCCCGGACACGCATGTTTGTCAATCCGCTGCACCAGTCGCCTCTTGGCCACAGCAGGGTGCGTGGCCCTTTTCTTTCAGTTGGCCTATTTTGCATAATTACTTTTGATTCAGGTGCCTGTCTACTAGCTCGAGCTGGCCAATTCTTGCATGGAGCTCATGATTCAACTTCTGGGAAGCTTGTCTAGCTAATATACATGTCTTAAATCAATACCGTATCCTACTAGCTTGGCCGTCTATCATGCACCCTTTTATCTCTGCTCCGGTGCATTTGTTTTTCTTTTTCAACCTGTCAAATCTTGGTCGAATCCTATCTGATTAGAACAACCTTATATATTTTGAAAAACTGAAAAAAAATGTTGGTTTCTATGATAGCACATGTTTCACATTTTGGCAAAATAAAACTTGCTCAGACAAATTATATGCTTATCTAAATATTTAAACTTGTAAGATGCCTAATTTTAACACTAAAGCTACATGTGGCATTGCATACATTTCTATCAAAGTGATAAACTTTCTATAGTTAATGACTGCTGTATAACTCTCTTGGTACGATTGCTTTACTAAAAGCAATTGGTCTCACTTGGAATTCCTTTAATGATTTTTAGGGTAAATTACACAATTAAAATTGGCATGCATCATATCATAAACATGCTGGATCTTTTGCCTAGTATAAACATTGCATCTGGTGTTTATTTCTAGTGATTTTCTTCTTCACGGATAGGACGGTGACTCGATGTGAGATACGACAAGCCTTCGGCAATGTTTTTCAGGCGAGCATTCTCCCCCTTTCTACCTATCTTACTTTTATAGTCTTTATTTCCTTCTGTTGATCTATTGTTATCTGTGTTGCGATGCTCTAGTTTTCGTACCCGTGGTATTCCTTGCAGCCTTATATTGCCTTGGACACACCCCATCACCTGTTGTTTGGTAGATAGTCGGCCTTGCGAGTCGTAGTTGCTTGCCCAGGTGTTGTTTCGATGTTCTCAAGTACCACCGTTGTTAGAAGAATGCCATATACTTTATGTTGGAGATGATCATGGCTTTAATTATCGTTTAATAACTAAAATTGAAGTAAGTAAATAATGCAGAGGCACAGGTGGACAATAGATGTTATTTGGTTTTTAACCGTCCACTTGTGTCCCGTAGGACCCCGAGTACTTGATACCTGTTCCTTGAATATTCGCACTATCTGCATGTGGGCCCATGAATCCCCTTAGCATGAGCTTGAGTCATATCTTATTTCTTGGGGCCACGAAGTAGTTTGGGGCTTTAATACTATTCTATACTTATGCCATGATTATGCCATGCTTTACTGCTTTATTTACTATTACGCGTGGAGCGCTTGTACTGTTTTGGAACCCCGTGCCACATTTTCGCGGTATCGACAAGCCCAGTCACACTTTCGGGTTCCCAGTCGTTTACAGCCGTCGTCACAAACCTCTGGGTCCGTCTCGGAGCCGGCCAACTTCGTAGCGGGTAGCTTGGTGGGGTGGCCCCCTGAAATATTAAATGAATCTTGCGATTTCTTTGTCGTGATGCCTCGTTGGGTTTTATTTGGTTTTTCCGAGGTTGATCGTGCGTGTGTTGCTATTTGTGCCCCCTGCAGGGTAAAACTTTCTGAAAGCCGTGTACACGGTTATGGACGACTTGGAGCATATTATCTCGATCATAAACAACTATAACTAAAGTAGTGCTATAAATTTGACTTTATAATGACTAGTAATCAGCTTTACTATAATGGAATGACTAAATAGAAGTGTCAACAATTGCTGGTTTGAGTTGTTACCTGTTACCATTGTATCTGACTAGTAAGTATTGCAACTACAACGGAATGGCTGAATAAAAGTACCAACAACTGCTGGGTTTTAGGATGCCTCACCTATATGTATCTGACTAGTAAGTACTAGAACTACAATGGAATGGTCAACTAAAAGTGCCCACTGCTTATTATATCAGGATGACTATCGATACCTGACTAGTAATTGCTGTAACGATAACTAAATAAATAAAACTGCCAACTGTGTGAGTTCCTCGGTTGACTTCCTCGTTTGGTCTCGGGAAATACGGGATGGGTATGTTTGGTGATAGTTTCAGTTGGATCTGAATAGGTATTTCTTATCCCTATCTCGATAGCCTTGTATTGAGTCTCTATAGGTTGTTTAGTGCATGTTGCTTGCCGCTTGATCCACCATACCTATGTAGGCGAGGACCGCGAATTCTAGTCTCGTCGTGTACTGGCCTCAGTACTGACCGCTCTCTTTTTTCTTTGCCCTTTGTCGGCACCCCTTTTGTTTAAGCAAGTTTTGAGATCGACGTCGTTAGCAGGGTTAGCCTTCCGGCTTGGCCTAGGCAGGGTTATGGACACCATTGGTTATTCTTCAGGGCTCTTAGCTCAATTTGCATCTTGTCCGTACTCGGACGCTGTATCGTTTTGAAGGTGATTTGGATCTTTGTATTGTATATCTGTATTCTTGACTCTTTGAGTCGCTGTTGTATATATCTGTTCTGTGTATTCCATCGCGGACTATTGTGTAATGATATTACTTCGTTTTCCACCCGCACAAAAGTGCCTGGTGGGCACCTTTGAATCGTTTCTATGCGGGTTTGGAATCGCTAAAACTTGCATAGGGCCGATTCTGAGGGTGTTACAGAGTGGTATTAGAGCTCAGCAGTTACGAACCCCACTGGTCCAGCCTGTAGGATAACCTACCTAACGGACGTTGTAGAGTGTCAAAAATATTTTTGTAAAATCGATTGGATAGATCTGATTAGGTCTGCTTTTACTCCTTACCCCTCTGCTATTCTGCTCTTACCTCAACGTGTTTGAATCTACCCCCTTATCTTTTCTTCGAGTCTAGGAATTCTCGTGGTTGGGTATCCGTCGTACCTTCAGGGTTTCGCTTCCTCCTCTTGTAACAGTGCCTTCTACGTCCGGTCTTCATGCTACCTGATGATTCTTTCATCTGTTGTATCTTTCAGTGGACCCAAAAATCCACTAATTTTTTTCTTTTCTGTATCTTCCGGTGTTATCTAACGCGACGACCTCATCTGCGTCAGATCTGATGAAGAGCCTATGTCATCCTTTTGTTTCTGAATCTCGATTGATGAGAGCTTCAGTCTGATCCCGAGAGTTGTTTGCATAATTCTCCTATTCATGTGCAGAGTAATGCTTTGGGTGCGCGATGGACTGATCACCATCCGACTACTCTTATCATTCGCTCTCGTACATTGAATTGGTGGATCAAGCAATTGAACTCTTTCCACAGAAGTTAGAGGTGGCCTTATCATTTGATGCCTCTATCTTCGTCTTTTGTTTATTCGAAGTGTTCTCTCGACGAATGAGAGCATCAACCCTTGTTGGTGGTGTCGCTGATTTCAAGATGGACCAAGAATCCTTGTTAGTGGTGTCGCGAGAACCTACACGAAACGAGAAGATTCAGATCTCCAGCCTTCTTCCCCCGAACCATGAGGCGGATCTCGAGGGTGAGATCCATTGTTAGTGGTGTCGAATTGTAGCACCCCGGAAATTACCTAATTAGAATTGCTTGTTCTTTTATTTTTATGCATCATCATAAACATCATACCACTTTGCATGATTCATGTCTTTGGGTTCATGTTGAGATTGCTACCACCACACGTATTTTGTTTCTCTCTCTATCTCTACCCTTTTTAGTTTGCAAAATCCGTTCTCTCTTCTTTAATAGAAGGAACCCTATTTTAAATACAAATTGCTTTAGAATATCTCTATCTCTATTTTGTTTATCCTATTTCTTTTAATCTTGTAACATGGGCATGACCTTGTCTACTTCCTCTACTTCCCTACTCTGTCTCTATTTCTTTTAACTCCAAAAGGAAACTCCTCTGTTTATTTCCCTGCAAATTTTCATGTGCTCAAATAATTTTACAAGAAACAGAAGCTAAATTAATAAATAAAAGGTTTCATAATAAGCTAATAAAAACAAGCGGGAGAAAACCAACGTGGCCTTTTCCTTCTCTAAATCCATGAAAATCATGTGGCCTCCGCGCTGCCTATTTGGCCCATCTAATCCACCGAACCGAAGCCCACCTACCATCCATCGATCGTGGACACGCATCCCTCCCGTCGCTTTCTTCTACGTAAGGCGCTGCATCCGGAGCTCCACGTCCACCACCTGGCGATGGGAAGGCACGATGTTGTCTTGGCCTTCCTATAAAATCCTCCCAGGTGCCTAGCGCTTTGCCCTAGCTCACCTACTCCCCTTCCCCGAGCAACGTCGCCACCAGGTCTCCCTCATCTCCATCTCTTTCTGCTTCCCGAGAGAACCCAGAGAACGTTGCTGCCTCCTGTGTCGACCACGCCGTCGCCATGACCGTCGCCAAGTCGTAGCTGCAGAGAATCGTCGCCAAGTTTGGCTTCCTCGTCGTCCATCCGCCTTGAAGGTTTCCCCGGCTTCATCACAGAATCCCAGGAGCAGGAGGTGCTAGGAGCGCCGCCTTTGTCTTCTTCCTGGAGCGTCGTCTGTGCGCACTGCTGACGACCACTTCGCCATGCCGGAAGCTCCGTCTTTTCCAGCCTTGTCCGGCTCGCCATCAGGTCGAGAGCGAGGTATGCTCCACTGCCCCCACCATTTACTTTATTTGTTCTACTTGTCTCGGTCCACTGCAACCGGTGCTCGCGTGCATGTGTTCGTTGTTGTCGTGATACAACACACTCCATCACCGATCCAGCTCGCCGCCACCGTCTCCTGCCCGGACACGCATGCCTGTCAATCCGCTGCACGAGTCGCCTCTCGACCACAGCAGGGCGCGTGGCCCTTTTCTTTCAGCTGGCCTGTTTTGCATGATTCCTTTTGATTCAGGTGCCTGTCTACTACCTCGAGCTGGCCAATTCTTGCATGGAGCTCTTGATTCAACTTCTGGGCAGCTTGTCTAGCTAATATACATGTCTTAAATCAATACAGTATCCTGCTAGCTTGGCCGTCTATCATGCACCCTTTTATCTCTGCTCCGGTGCATTTGTTTTTCTTTTTCAACCTGTCAAATCTTGGTCGAATCCTATCTGATTAGAACAACCTTATATATTTTGAAAAACTAAAAAAAAACGTTGGTTTCTATGATAGCACCTGTTTCATATTTTGGCAAAATAAAACTTGCTCAGACAAATTATATGCTTATCAAAATATTTAAACTTGTAAGATGCCTAATTTTAACACTAAAGCTACATGTCACATTGCATATATTTCTATCAAAGTGATAAACTTCCTATAGTTAATGACTGCTGTATAACTCTCTTGGTACGATTGCTTTACTAAAAGCAATTGGTCTCACTTGGAATTGCTTTAATGATTTTTAGGGTAAATTACACAATTAAAATTGGCATGCATCATATCATAAACATGCTGGATCTTTTGCCTAGTATAAACATTGCATCTGGTGTTTATTTCTAGTGATTTGCTTCTTCACGGATAGGACGGTGACTCGATGTGAGATACGACAAGCCTTCGGCAATGTTTTTCAGGCGAGCATTCTCCCCCTTTCTACCTATCTTACTTTTATAGTCTTTATTTCCTTCTGTTGATCTATTGTTATCTGTGTTGCGATGCTCCATTTTTCGTACCCGTGTTATTCCTTGCAGCCTTATATTGCCTTGGACACACCCATCACCTGTTGTTTGGTAGATCGTCGGCCTTGCGAGTCGTAGTTGCTTGCCCAGGTGTTGTTTCGATGTTCTCAAGTACCACCGTTGTTGGAAGAATGCCATATGCTTTATGTTGGAGATGATCATGGCTTTAATTATCGTTTAATAACTAAAATTGAAGTAAGTAAATAATGCAGAGGCACAGGTGGAAAATAGATGTTATTTGGTTTTTAACCGTCCACTTGTGTCTCGTAGGACCCCGAGTACTTGATACCTGTTCCTTGACTATTCGCACTATCCGCATGTGGGCCCATGAATCCCCTTAGCATGAGCTTGAGTCATATCTTATTTCTTGGGGCCACGAAGTAGTTTGGGGCTTTAATACTATCCTGTACTTATGCCATGATTATGCCATGCTTTACTGCTTTATTTACTATTACGCGTGGAGCGCTTGTACTGTTTTGGAACCCCGTGCCACGTTTTCGCGGTATCGACAAGCCCAGTCACACTTTCGGGTTCCCAGTCGTTTACATCCGTCGTCACAAACCTCTGGGTCCGTCTCGAGCCGCCAACTTCAGAAGGGTAGCTTGGTGGGTGGCCCCCTGAAATATTATATGAATCTTGCGATTTCTTTGTCGTGATGCCTCGTTGGGTTTTATTTGGTTTTTCCGAGGTTGATCGTGCGTGTGTTGCTATTTGTGCCCCCTGCAGGGTAAAACTTTCTGAAAGCCGTGTCCGCGGTTATGGACGACTTGGAGCATGATTCTCGATCATAGACAACTATAACTAAAGTAGTGCTATAAATTTGACTTTATAATGACTAGTAATCAGCTTTACTATAATGGAATGACTAAATAAAAGTGCCAACAATTGCTGGTTTGAGTTGTTACCTGTTACCATTGTATCTGACTAGTAAGTATTGCAACTACAACGGAATGGCTGAATAAAAGTACCAACAACTGCTGGGTTTTAGGATGCCTCACCTATATGTATCTGACTAGTAAGTACTACAACTACAATGGAATGGTCAACTAAAAGTGCCCACTGCTTATTATATCAGGATGACTATCGATACCTGACTAGTAATTGCTGCAACGATAACTAAATAAATAAAACTGCCAACTGTGTGAGTTCCTCGGTTGACTTCCTCGTTTGGTCTCGAGGGGGAAATACCAGGATGGGTATGTTTGGTGATAGTTTCAGGTTGGATCTGAATAGGTATTTCTTATCCCTATCTGATAGCCGCCAGCTGTATTGAGTCTCTATAGGTTGTTTAGTGCATGCTGCGCTGCCGCTTCAGTCCACCATACCTATGTAGGCGAGGACCGCCGAATTCTAGTCTCGCTGTCTTGGCCTCGATCTTGCCGCTCTCTTTTTTTATTTGCCCTTTGTTGGCACCCCTTTTGTTTAAGCAGGTTTTGAGATCGACGTCGTTAGCAGGGTTACCCTTCTGGCTTGGCCTGGGCAGGTTTATGGACGCCATTGGTTATTCTTCGGGGCTCTTAGCTCAATTTGCATCTTGTCCGTACTCGGACGCTGTATCGTTTTGAAGGTGATTTGGATCTTTGTATTGTATATCTGTATTCTTGACTCTTTGAGTCGCTGTTGTATATATCTGTTCTGTGGGTTCCATCGCGGACTACTGTGTAATGATATTACTTCGTTTTCCACCCGCACGAAAGTGCCTGGTGGGCACCTTTGAATCGTTTATATGCGGGTTTGGCGGGGATCGCTGAAACCTGCATAGGGTCGATTCCGAGGGTGTTACAGGTAAAGACCTTGAAAAGAGGGTCAATGATATTTATGGTAGATTTCAACTCTTGACCAAGATTATTATAGAGATGGCCGATGACAGGAAGACGTTAAGCAAAATAATCAAAGAAGAGCATGCTAACATCACGGAATTGTCCACTCGATTCACGTGTATTGCTCATACTTGCAGCCTAAAGGCAGAAGAAGAAGATGATGATTTCTTCACCCCCAAGAAGTTGTAGGTACTCACAAGGATTATTTGATCTCATCGGCTTGATACCTAGCTTGGGGAAGATCTATAACACCTTATAATCTATCTTCTAGTTTTAGCATGTTTACTTTATTGCACGCACATTAGGTTTTTATTCAAGAGTTTGCATTAGTTGCATCATATTCAAGTTCCCCTTTGTTCAAGATAAGAATTATATCCATTGAGTTTCGAGACTTTATGATATTTGAAGTTGTCTTTTGATTCATGATTATTATATTAGATGATTTAACTAGGTTGAGTGTTATGATACTTGTACAACTGTTATGATTTTAGGTCTTCCAGACCAATAAAAGTATTGATTAAATTATGAGAAGTAAAATCTTGGTAGCATATTATAGTCACATGTTTGGGTTACAAAGCCATTAAAAGTAGTGAGCATGATCACATAGCTTTGCTATATATAAGATAAAATAAAAAACGGGGAAGAGGAAGAAGAGATAAAAGATTCAGCTATCAAGAAAAATTTCAAGGCAAAACAAAGAGTACAAGCTTGAAAAAAAAGAAAAAAAAGAGATGAACATGAATCTTCATTACTAAAATCAAGCTCAACCATTTTAACTTTATTATTATATAATATGTTCAATCACTAATAGCTTCTTATAATTTCATTGATACAAAAAGGTGTGGAAGCCTCTAAGTCATGTGATGTGTAAAGGCGTGATAAAGCTCCTGATGTAACTCTACATCTGATATTTTACTCTTGTTTAAGTTTTTGCCTCATTTATTGTAATGACTCGTGCCTCATAAACATGATGATCTTGTTCATAAGCCATGATATTACTTGGGGACGAGCAAGAGTCTAGCTTGGGGGAGTTGATGAGTCCAAAATTGGAGCATTTTTACCTCTTGTTTTTGCATAAGTAGAGTAGGGTTTTTAGTATTTTACTATGTTTGCGAGCACCTTTTGTCCTTGTTTCAACATGATCTCAATTTACTAAGTCTATTATGAACATATCAATTGGAACTATCATGTTATACTGTAATATGATATTTTAAGTGATAAAAGTCATTTAATTGATTTATCTTTGCACCCGGAGGAATTGCTTGCGCTAAGAAGGTTACAGGGCACGTAACGACCACTGGTATGGGCGAAGCCTGCTCGTACGACATGGAAGAATGACCGCCTTGTTATATACTTCCACCTCGTGAAGGTGGATCTGAGATACGACATATACAGAAACCTCTAGTCACGAAAAACCACACCAGAGAGGGATCTGAAAGAGGAACTTGGAGAAGGGAAAATCCTTGCTGCTTCATGGAACATTTCAAGACAACACATCATCCCCTTCATCATCAACCGCTGCATCACCATCTCTACCCCCATCTTCTATTCATTATATCTTGTTGTAATTCCAGATTCAATTGTGGTTTGCACTAGATTCATTCTGGTACTTTTATCCATCCATTTGATTATGATGATGTTGTTGATTGCTTCCATGTGTGAGTAGTTTCCTTCGTTCTTGGGGAGATGGAGAAACCCTAGCATTATTATGAAATGAAATAAAGATGAAATATTACTTGTGTCTATGATATATTGATCTATGATGTGTGTTTGATCTCTCCCTTTAGATGGTATGTGTTGTCGGCCACATATCATTTGCCTTCAGGTCTAAAGAAGAGGGTCATTTGGACGTGTTTGGAAGCGTGCCCGGAGCTATTGTGACTAGAAGCACAGCTAGCAACATGCACGGTCGAAGGAGGAAAAAAGATAGATTCACTAAGCTAATTATTATATCCACAGGGAGACTGTTACTTGCGCTGGTCTATATGAGTGACTTTTTCCAGACATCGCGGTGGTTATTTAGAGAGGACCTCATTCTTGGCTCAACAAAGTGACTGCCTATGAGCCTTGTAGTGAACATCTTATTATGGAACTCTCTCCACACATATCATGGCATAAGAAATAGGTTATCCTAATTGTGATTAATTACAACATGCTAGTGGTGTATCCTACATCCTCGAGAACATTTTAGCCCTATTGAGTTCAACCACCATTCCAAACGCTTTTGTTACTTTTCACTTTTACTTGTTTGTATTTACTTTTCTGCATTCAAACCAAAAACATTTGAAACACTCTTTACTTGAAATCAAAGGCAGCTTACAAGTATCCTTTGGTATATAGTGACGAGGGGCATAAATATCCTAATAAAATAGCTCTCTGTGGGTTTCATACTCTTATTTCTAAACTACCTACGATCGATTTGTGCACTTGCAGTCATCACACATCGACACAACTTTCTAGCATGTGACTAGGTCACAAGGATGTCATATCACGGAATGAGTAAAGACTACTTATCAGTAAAGAGATCAAACTAGGTATGGTTGATACCGATGATTGTATCTCGTGTAAGTAAAATATCACGAGACAAAAGGAATTGTTTACGACATTAATGGTTCACACGATCACAAGATTCAACATTAAATATGTGGGAGTCATTATGGATCTCCAGGTCCCACTATTGACTATTTATCGGAGAGGTGTCTTGATCATGTATGTACTATTCACGAATTGTATGGTTACACACTTAAGGTTCATCGACGCTTTTGAGTAGATACGGTATGTCAGATAAAAGTTTGGCAATCATCAGAATTGTTTTGAGGACTGTTTCAAGAAACACCGGAATTGTTTCGGGGATATCAAATAGCACAAGGGGGTATATGTTAATGTTTGTTAATCAATGGAATTAAAAAATATTAAAATAAATAAAGAGAATTTTTTATTAATTAAATGGGAATTTTGAGTGGAGAGTCCACTTGGAATTATGAGAGGTGAGTGGGGTATGAGTGGAGCCTCCACCCACTTAATGGAGGGAGAGGTGGGAGCACCTATGGTGGCCGGAGGCCACCCCATGGTGGTTTACCCCTTCCCTATATAAGGTGGGGTGGGTGATCTCCTCTCCCTCACACTCTAGTACAAGATTCCCTTCCCACCCATTGTCTTTAGGATTAGCACGAGCAATGGCTGAATAGTTTTCTCTAGCGGATCTACTGCTTTCGCTGCCCCACTAGATTGAGGGTATGGGAGTCGTATTCGAGATGTATATGTGACCGATCACAGAAGTGCTACTGGATTTCAATGCTCTTCTACTTGATCTTGAGATCGACAAGTGATTGTCTACATCATCCATGAAATCGTATCTCGTTAAAATCTTTCGGTATTCGGGGATAATTTTTTCTGTATGACCCACTACTCATTACATGCATCTCCTAGATTAAATCATGGCACCTTTGGTGTTCTTATCGTAGGAGAATTTTTATTTCTATACTACGAACCCCTCACCTCTCTCCCTTGCCTCTTGTGGGAGCTTCATTATCATCCTCATCTGAATCTGAACTCTCATCATCTGATTGTTCTTTAGTATCCATAGGAGTTTCAGGTTTTGGAATTGGATCATATTCCTTACTAGATATGACAGCCATATCTCTCATAGGAAATATATCCTCAAAGAATGTACCGTCTCCAGATTAATAGATGGCATCGAATTCATGTCATCCACTCAAAATTTCATCACAATAAATATATCACAAATGTTGTGAGAAGCATAGCCAAGAAAGATGTAATCCATGGTGTTTGGTCCAAGATTACTCTTCTTGATGATTAGCATGTTAAATTTTGCCAAACAACCCCAAGTTCTTAAGTAGGAGAGTGTCAACCCTTTTTCCATTCTTCAAATGGAGTAATCTCTTTATTCTTAGTTGGAACTCGGTTTAGGACACAAAAAGTCAACATAGCCTCCCCCAACATTCCTTGGATAAATCGGTCATGTCTAACATGGCGTTAACCAAATCTATTAGAGTTTGGTGTTTCCTCTCAAAAATTCCATTGGACTAAGGGGAACTTGGAGGCACCCTCTCATTTATAATACCATATTCTAAACAGAATAAATTGAACTCATTAAAAAAGTACTCTCCACCATGATCAAACCGAACCCTTTTGATCTTTCTTTCAATCTGGTTTTCAACTTCAAACTTGTAGGTTTTAAAATAATCTAGAGCCTCATATTTAGTTTTTAGAAGATATACATAATAGTACCTAGTAGAATAATCAATCAAATACATGAAATACTTCTTTCCACCAGTTATCAACACACCATTCATCTAGCAAAGATCTGAATGTATGAGCTCTAAAGGTGCCAAGTTCTTTCCTACGCAAGCTTGTGAGGCTTTTGAGGTTGATTTCCTTGCACACAAGCATGACACTTAGAGCCTTTGACAATAGTTATTTTTGTAACTTAACTCATACCAGCAAGTCGTGACATATAACCAAAATTAATATGACAAAGTTGTGAATGTCAAACATTAGTCTCATTACCACTAGTGCACACATGGTTCACAACATTATCACAAAGTCTGCCAAAGAAAAGTTGAACATGCATCCGTATTCATAGAAACCATAATGTGTGGCAGATATAACGATATCTGAAATAATGTTTTGGTTGCAATAGGATAGAGTATAATATATGTTCTCATATGAGAATTTGCGAAGGTTGGAGATGCTAGACATCCTAATCATCTAAAAAGGTTTTGGAAAGTAATGTTATACTCACGATTCGCCTTTATAAGTTATATTAGCTTGATCATGAAAGTCGTCATGATAAGGATGAATAGAAGATATATGTAAAGTGTTTACTACACAAAAAGATTACTAAAGAATGGATTTTGAAAGAACGCCAATCATTTGATGATGGTGATCTACTTCAAAGTGCAAGTCCACATGTATTAGTATTTAAATGTACATGCTTTGGACTATGTGTAATTTATATGGCGCCACTTTTGATGTTGGTAGATTCTTTTAAAAGGAAAAAGGAAATGCAGAAAGAGAATCTATAAAATATATTGGAAGAAAAGAAAAGATTGGAAATATCCATTTTACGTATATAGATGATATACATGTTATGGTTGTATTCTTTGCTTGTTAAACAATGTGATTCTTGGGTATTGAATACTGAATTGTTTGGTATGAAATTTCATAGAGAACGGCGCAATTCATGAACCACAATGGCCTATGTAACTAGCAAGAGAATATGTGATTTGTTTTAATAATAGTTATTTAAATCAGGTGTTATGAGAACAACTATTGTTCAAATAATTACCGTATTCCATATAAGATGGATGATTTACAAATCTAGTTGGAGAAATCACATCCAGAAAAACTAATGCTAAAATGTCGCAAGACAAATGATTGAAAGATCACTTACAAAGTGACATCTCCGTTTAAATTATATTGGAAAGAAAACATGAAGAATCTCCATATTCATGGATTTTTGGAGTCTTTGATTTGATCAAGTGACGCTTGTGAAACTTTCCTCGGGATAATTAAAACTTCGTTCAAAGGCCAAAGAAGAATGATCGACTAAATTATTGGAATTTATACATATCGATGTATGTAGTCCATTATGTGTAGTCGTAAGCGATGGATTTCAACTTCATATGCTTTCTCCGGAAATTTGAGTGAATATTCACTTAATGAGAAAGAAGTATGAAATATTTGAAAATGTTCAAAGACTTTCAAGATGAAGTGGAAAATCATTGTAACAAGAAAATAAATAATTTATGATTTTGTCATAAAGGGATTTATTTGAGTTGCAAGTTTAGCAAAACACATAGATTTGCATCTCCCGAAACACCATAGGAATATGGAGTGTTTGAGATTTATAATGAAACCTTGTTTGACATGGTTGGATAAAACGTGTTATTTATAAAAATGTCATTATGTTTTAAAAGATTAAAGCTTTAGAGACTACCGCTTTTACACTGAAAAGAGCTCCATCTTGATCCATTGAAATGACACCATGTAAGTTATGGTTTGGGGTAAAATCCAAGTTGTCCTTTCTTAAATTTTGGTATGCTAAGCATAAGTAATATGTTTACAACCAAAGTCGGATGAGCATGTATTTGTAGGTTATTTCGAATAACAATTGGGTATTCCTCCATAACACCGAGGACAAAAGGGTTTGTCGCTTGCAACGTGAAGTTTCTTGAAAAAGAAACTTTTCGCAAAAGTTAAGTGGGAGGACAATAGAACTTTGATAAGGTTAACGAACCTTAGCCATATGTGTTGAGTTGCGCAGCGCCAAAAAACGTTCCGGAGGCATCCACAATGCTCATGGATCACGTACCTCAAAGGTTGTGGTCACGGAGTTCTAAGTTCCTATTGAACCAAGTAGGTCGGAGAAACAATCAAATGCTAAGATTTGAGAGTAAATCATTGTTGTTTTACAATGATGAACCGAATACATGTAAAGAATCAATGATGGGCCCTGACTCCGTCAAATGGCTTGAATCCATAAAATCCGTGATAGTTCCATACACGAGAAATCAAGTTTTTTGAACTTGGAAGACCCTCGAGAATGGTGTAAAAAACTATCGGTCGTATTTGGATTTATAAAGAAACAGACATGGATGTTTCACATCTATGAAATAGTCGACATATCGTAAAGTATTTTACAACAATGTTCAAGGAGTTGACTATGACAAGATTTGATCTTTCATAGCGATATTTAGTCTGGACGGATTAATGCAGCAACCACTATATATAATTTGGTATATGGTAGATGAATAAACAAAACAAAGTTCTTCTAATAGAATGGTTACCTAGGACGTGTGCATGACATGATCCAAAGGGTTTTGTTAATTCAAAGGATGCTAAAAAGGGCATGGAAACTTCAATGTTCGTAGTAAGCATCGCAGAGTTGGAATCTTCACCGTGATGAAACTATTAAAGGAGTTTTCATCAGGAGACTATGAAGATGCTTGCATTTGCAAGAAATTAAGTGGGAGCACTGAGACATATTTCTAATACATTATGTGGAGGACATCTTGTTAATTGGAAATGATGTATCTTTTATTGACAAAGGTTAAGAATTTCATTTCGATGAAAGACTTAGGCAAAACCCAAATATTTAGCATGAATGTCTACATGGATAGACAGTGACGCTAATATGGTCGTGCCAAACGTACATATATGAGATATTTAAGGGGTTCAATATATAAATGACGAGAAAAGGATCTTGTTGCATGGAAAAGAATTGAATCAAGATTCAAGTGTATCGACACTTGATAAGTGAAATAAGATTCAAGTGCTTTGACACTTGATGAGTGAAATCACAAGAATGTTTTGATCAATCATGCCATGATATGTACACATCCAGATATGCCCTATGCTCTAAGTGTTATGAGCATATACTAGAATGAATCATAAAATGATCATTGGACGATAGTAAGGATATTCTTATAATCTTTTGGAAGAATTAATAATATATTCCATTTGTATAAGAGACAAATAGTTCATTAAAAATGATACTAGTTTTGTCACAAGATACAAATTAAGTTCATCTCAATTTAAACTATGGGTGGCACAATGAAATGAAAAGAAAGTTTCCATGATGCATTTGGATGAATTCCAAAGTTAAGACATTATGACGGATACTACAACAAAAGGCTAAGTATATGACTGCTATAGTAGCAGTAAAGGAGGGTATTTATGTCAAATAGTTTGTTATCAAACTAAGGTGTGGTTGGGCTAACACTAAAGATCTGTTGTATGACAATAATATCGACATGATTTAACCCCAAGGAACTAAAGGTCTCACCAAAAGACCAAATTTATACAATGCCATCTCATTAGAGAAATGAGTGATGCGTGGAGACGCAAAGACATGCAAATACACACGGACCTGAAAGCTTCAGATCCGTAGATTATGTTAACCACTTGAAATCGCATATATAGAACACTAGAAAGCCATATGTGTTCAATACCCAAAGTTTCTAAACTAGATTATTGCCTCTAGTGCAAGTGGGAGACTGAAGGGAATATGCCCGAGAGGAAATAATAAAGTGGTTATTATCGTATTCCTTATTTATGATAAATTTTTATTTTGCATGCCATAATTGTATTAATACAGAAACGTTAATACATGTGTGTTTAATGAACAAAAATAAAGTTCCTAGTTATGCCTCTCTTAAAAACTAGATCGTTGATTAACAAGATGATCAAAAAGGTTTCCTGATCATGGACATTGGATGTTGTTAATAACAAGGTCACAACATTTTTGAAATGATGTGATGAACATTCATCCGAAGTATAGCATTACTATCAAGGTCATTGTTTTTATATTGCTATAACATCATATGAAGTAATCTTAGTACTTAGACCATGAGATCATGTCAATCACTAACACCGGAAGAGTATCTTGATAACATCAAACATCACACCGTAACAGGGTGATTATAAAGATGGGTTCAGTGCTACGAAGGTATTATATTGAGGCTCATGGATCAAGAGTGGAATTTTTCCATCCCGATGATGGAGAGATATACTCTGGGCCCTCTCGGTGATATCACATTAGTTAGCTTGCAAGCAAGTGATTTGATCACTAGAATGTTATATCACGGGAACGAGAAAAGAGTACATGTCGGTAACAAGATCAAACTAGGTATGGAGATACTGATGATCGAATCTCGGACATGTAATATATTGCGAGACAAAGGGATTGAGTTACATGCGTATAAGGTTCACACGATCACAGAAGTCATCGTTGAATGTGTGGGAGTTAGTACGGATCTCCAGGTACCGCTACTGATTATTGATCGGAGAGGGGTATCGATCATGTCTACATTATTCGCGAACCGTAGGGTGACACACTTAAGGGATACTGACACCATTCGTATCAAATAATATGCTAGAGAAAGAAAAAGAAAGCGCGGGAATTTATTTCACTAGACACCGGAAGTGTTCGGTTGAAATTGTTGAATCTGGTTCTGCATGTGAAATTGAAATGTTATAAGGGGTTTTATGTTAATGTTTGTTAATTAGATTAATTAACAAAATTCTGAATAAATAAATAAAAGAGTTTTATTTAATGAGAGATTGCATTAAATTTGGTGGAAATTTAATGGAGGTGAGTGGAATTTTGAGTGGGTGGCTATTTATGTGAGTGGGAGCTCCACCCACCTGAATGTGGAAGAGGTGGGGCACCTCCATGGCTGCCACACCATGGGAGGGGGCTGCCCCCTCTCCCTATAAAAGGCACCTCACTCCCTCCTCTCATATCACACCTCCTCGTGAAGGATCCCTCTCTCCCCTTTAGAACTTCCCCATGGTCTCGGATCAGCGAGATACATGTTCCCGGTGGCTTTTTCTGGAAGGATTTTTTGCTTCGGCTGCTTCGCTGGAGAGAGGGCATGGAGGTTTTCGGGGTACCCAGACGTGTGTGCGATCACTGATGCACCACTGCTTTGCGGTGCTGTACTTGATGGTGCTGGACCGGCTCGACCAGATGGACTTCATCACGATCTTGAGATCGGCAAGCGTTCGATTACATCATCCACGAGTACAACCTTGTTAACACTATTCGGTCTTCGAGGTTATGTATTCTATGGATGTATATCCACCTGTTGCTTGTATCTAGTAGATACATCTTGGTACGTAGTTGTTCCCATCATAGGAAATTTTTTGTTTTCTATGTTGTGAACCCTACATAGACACCTCAATCTTGGAATCCATTGCCTTGCTGGAACCCTACACCTCCTGAGAACGGAACAACACTTCCTTGGAAAAACGAATGTTCTATAAATCGGCAGTACCATTATCGCTGGCTCCCTAGAAATCATTCCCTCCTTGAATACCTCCACTAAACACCCCCCTTGCAGATTTCCACCTCTGTTAGCCGTACTACTTGGACCGTTGACATGGTAGTTGTTAAATCTTGCTGCTCTAGCGAGGTTACCTCCACCAAAATCTCGTTGTGCACTGCGTCCAGGATTAACACCATGCATGCCTGACGCCGCCATGATCATCCCATCCTCTCATTTCACCAGCTCCATAACCTCCCCCTCAATTATCCATCAGACTAGCGAGCGATCGTAGATTTGTGGCCCGCAACAAGTGGCACCATCCGATATTTATTTTCCACGAAAACCCTAATAGACAGCAAAGTCGTCTCCCAGTCGTATTAGGGTGTCATGTACGAGGCAATTGGGTTTGTATCCCACAACCCTTATGGTTTTTTTGGTGGGCAGATTAGGTATCGAGCCATGCTCGTCAGCCTAGTATTAGGAGTGCAGAAAATACACTCTTTCAAAAATAACATCAACGTCGATTATCTAGAGAAGCATGGAAGGGTCACTTGAGAAGACAACTACCATAGAGGAGATCATCGGTGACGTCCCTGCAAGAATACCACCTTCGCTTTTTGTCATTGAACGATTGTACAAGCTGCTTCCTCCAACTCGTCATGCAACACGAACGCCATAGGCTCCAAATACCAGCAACCATGTCATCGCTACTGGTCGACGATACTTGATAGCAGGCATGTCTTTGGGAATCCCCAAACTTGCATCAATGGGAGGAGGATTCACCTGAGCACAAAAATCCATAGCCACCACATGCTGCCTTTCCTTCTCGCAATCCTCTTGGCAACGCTTCATGATGATATCTTCGTCAAATCTCGAGAGACATTGACGATTCTCCATAGCACTCCCACATGTTTGTAGGGAGTGGAGATTGGTCTTCAACTTCATACCCGGATTTCTCCTCATCGAAAGACGTTGATGGCGAGGCCAGAAGCCAAAATCGCCGCAACGGATCCTCTTCGCATTTTTTGTGGTCATTGCCCTTGCTCTACCCTTTGGCCATGAGTAGGGATCTTAATGGATAGACAAAGGACATCTGAGATCATTGTCATGGAATTTGTTCCGGACATGTCTACGCATATCCGAACCCATAGGATCATGCACTTAAGACTTTGTGACATTAAGAATCTGACTAAGAATGAAGGTTAAGTAAATAAGTAATTCTAAAAGTGTTCGAAAGGTCTTGGAATATACCGGAGGTGTCCAGAATATTACCGAGAGTGTTATAAATGAGTTTCGAGCATTTATGGAAAGAGAGAAGGGTTCCAATAGTGTATCCAATGGACTCGAAATGGTTTCGCTAAGTCCCAAATGATCCCAAAAGTATCCAGAATGGTCTCGGGAGGTGTCTGGAATGATTCTTGGCATATATGGAGGATTTTGGAAGGACCGGTGAAAGGATACAGATGCCGCCTAGAGGGGGTGAATAGGCGGTTTAAAACTTTTCTAAGAGTGGCTCAAAAAAGGCGGAATTAAACTAGAGTTTACTTTGTTAAGCACAAAACCTAGAACAACTAGGGTTCACCTATTTTCACAAATAACTTATGCTAAGCAAGACAAGCAACTATGTGATAGCAAGATATATACTTCAAGCACGAAGTCTATCACAAAGTAAGGTGCATAAGTAAGAGCTCGGATATAGAGATAACCGAGGCACGTGGAGACGACGATATTTTACCGAGTTGCTCCCAACATGGAGTACGTCTCATTTGGAGAGGGGGTGGTATAAAACCACCAACGCCACAAAAGGCCTCCCTTATTCTCCTATGAATCTCACCCTAACGGGATCGATCCACGCTTCCACTATCGGTGCACTTGTTGGTGGCAATCCAGAACCTCTCACAAGGTTGGGGCACTTCTCCACAACTCAATTGGAGACTCCCAACAAACAAGCTTGGGGAAAGCTCCACAACTTAATTGGAGGCCCCAAGTAATCCAAGAACCTGCAAAACTACCAAACCGTCTAGGGTTCCAAGAACCCAAGAGTAAAAATCTTCTCACCTTTTACTCAATCGAATCCTCACCGAAAACTCAAACCGATGCACCAAATGCAATGGCAAGAACACAAGAAGTGCTCAAATCCTTCTCTCCCAAATTCCACCAAAGCTACAAAAGATTGTGGGGGGAATAAGAGAGGAATAACAATGGAGAAAATACACAAAATACTCCAAGATCTAGATCCCAAGATGTTCCCCTCACTTAGAGGAGAGATTGATTGGTGGGATTGTAGATCTAGATCTCCTCTTTCAAATCCCAAAAGTATATGCAAGAATCAAAGGGGGATTGAAGGGGAGCAAGATCAAGAGGGTCAAGAATGGAGGATAAAGCTTGTAAAACTCGAGCCAAGTCCATTAGGGAAGAAGGGCCCTTTTTATAGGCCCATAGATTTCTGACTGTTTCCTGCCTGTTGGGGGACCTGTCAGACCAGAGACTCCGGTGTGTAGACCGGAGACTCCGGTCTACACCAGAGATTCCGCACCAGCCTCCAGACCACCTATCAGATTGTCCCAGCGCCTTTGGGAATCAAGTGGACCGGAGACTCCGGTCTGAGGCATGGACCGTAGACTCTGGTCAGTCTCCGGACCTTCCTCCGGACCACCCATCAGACTATCCCAGGCTGAATTCTGGAGCCCCCTCCAGGGACTCCTGGGGAAACTCCGAACCACACCGGAGACTCCGGTCCATGCAGACCGGAGACTCTGGTCTGAACCAAATAAGAAGCAAACTTCAAATGGCGATATCTAGAGTTTGGAAACTCCGATTGACCCAAAACCAATTTTGTTGGAAAGAGGACAACAAGAGATACGCAACAAAACAGAGAAAATTTCATGTATTATAATGTGAGATACCTATCTTGGTGAGAAACCGAAAAAAATTCAAAGATCAAAAACGCAATACGATATAACAGGGAAATCCGTTTTTGATGAACTAGAGCTTGTTATGAATATTACCACAAGCTCTAGAACCTCACATGGATAAGATCCAAATAACAACCAAGAAAGGATGATGCTAAGTATGCAAAGGTTTGAGCTCTCTCGGAAAGATATGATCGAGCTACTCACTTGAGAGCCCCTCTTGATAGTACGGTTATTTATCCTATAAACCGGTCTCCCCAACAAAAACCACGAGACCGATAAGAAGGAAACCATATCAATATCATACCTTTTCCTTGCCCATATTCCATTTGATCTTTATGTAGACGGTCTTGTCCTTCTCAACATGGAACACATTTCTTGATTACTCTTGTACGCACTCGCTTGATGAATACTTGCAAGTTGCGCCCCCATACAACATGGGGAAACCTTTACTTTGACCTTGTCTTCATCGATACGTGATCACCGAGGATGGCAAGATTCAAGCATGAGATCTTCTAGATATGGCACGTCTTTAGCTTGCACATCATTTCTTCTAACACCATTTGGATTATGTCTTGAAGATACATATGATGAACTCTATCTTCTTCTTCAAGACACCCTTGCAATAGGCTCAACTCTCATATGGCCAATCTGTGGATCACTCTTTGAACACCTTGGTCATCAATTGATCCTCTTCACTTTCTTCTTCTCCAAACCTTGAAGCCAACATATGGTTCAAGAATTGCTTATGGACAATTCCTACAAGTACAACTTGATACGAGCATTATTCCATAGAGATTGTCATTAATTACCAAAACCACACATGGGGGCCCACATGTTCTTTCAACCGGAATGGTTCGGAAGGTTATAGAAGGCTTTGTAAGGTAGTAGAATGTACCACACTATCTTAGCAATTCTGTAAGATTTCATAATATGTGTAGATACATTTCCTTGAGGGCCAAGGAGTTGTCCCATATGCCAATTCGGATTGTTCAAAGGAGACAATTTTCTAATAGGTTTTTTTAACGGGGACCTACCGGAACTCATCCAAAATTGGGGAAAGGTTTATGAGGACCCAAGCGGCCTTTACACATATAAAATAGTAGCAATGGGATCCCCAAGAGTCACACAAGTCGCATCCCCTTCTCTTCCCAAGCCGCGGCACACCGCCGCCCCAAAATCTAAATCGCTACGCCGTCGCTTCCCGAGTGCACCACCGTTGTCTCCCTCGTGTCTTTACCACTTCCATGGCATGTACCTAAACCCTAGAGAGGGCCCGACCTAGCTTCTCACTTCTATTTCGACACCAGATCATTGTCGGGTTTCTACATCTATCTAGATCTAATCTAGTCGGTAACCGCAAAAGCGTGGCCGGTTCTTCATCAACATGTTCCTGCTTCGTCTGTGAGTTTTTCCTCACCTTGACACGGTGTTCCTAACATCGTATGTGTGGATACTGGTGGAGGTGTGATGCTTGGAGAACTTGGTCATGGAGCCGTCCATGGAATAATACAACTCCTCGCGACTAGAAAAGTCTAGTTTTGGGGATCGACGTTTGTTCAACCATGTCATCGACAAACTTCTGCTAGCTCGATCTACGAGGGTATGATCTATTGCCTCTCTTCTCACATATGATCTTGGTTATGCTCTAGAATTTTTTGTTTTGTGTAGCACGTTCTTCAATAGAAAATGGGTAAGGTTATAAAACAAAATTTGATATATTTATTTTATGAATAAGAAAAATAGGCAATTAAGCCTAATCACGAAGCCAAAATTAACAACACAAATATATACATTGTCAAATAACCTGTCAATATATGGTAATCTTTTGAAATGGCTTATGTCATAGGTAGTTATTACTTACTATAAGATCTCCACAATAATTGTGGGGATCGATGTTTGTTCAACCACGTCATTGACAAACTTCTGCTAGCTCGATCTATGAGGGTATGATCTGTTGCCTCTCTCCTCACATATGATCTTGGTTATTCGCTAGAATTTTTTTGTTTTGTGTATCACATTCTTCAATAGAAAATGGGTAAGGTTATAAACAAAATTTGATATATTTATTTGATGACTAAGAAAAATAGGCAATTAAGCCTAATCACGAAGCCAGAATTAACAACACAAATATATACATTGTCAAATAACTTGTCAATATATAGTAATCTTTTGAAATGGCTTATGTCACAGGGAGTTATTATTTACTATAATATCTCCACAATATTGACATGCCAATACATGTTAAATGTATAAACGAGTGACTATAGTAAGCATATCAAGGATGAATCATGTAGTGGCTCTTTGAAGTCCCTTGTTTGTTGAACTATAGTTGAAACAAGCGCCAACTTCAGTTTAATTTATTGCTTTGTTTTCCTTCATCTATGAGTTTGTGCATCTTTAACATTGTAAATACCAACACCGATACTCTTGGATGCTTGAACTCCAACATCCACATTTACACCACCGGAACCAGAAGCGCCACCATTTTCCCCTATGCCAACACCAATGCTTTTACTGACCCCAATATTAGCACCCACGCCACCAACTCCATTAGCACTACCACCAGCTCATACATTTCCTCCCACATCTCCACCAACCTTAGCACCTCCGGAGAGACTAACTCCAACATTTGCACCAACATCAACTTTTCCACCCACATTTGCTCCGACACCACCGCCAACTGTAGAACCAACACCAACACCCGCATTAACGCCTGTGTTGGCACTACCACCAGCTCCAACATTTCCTCCCACATCTCCACCAACCTTAGCGCCTCCGGAGAGACCGACTCCAGAACCAACTCCAACATTTGCACCAACACCAGCTTTCCCACCCACATTTGCTCCAACACCACCACCAACTGTAGCACCTACACCAGCACCAACACCAGCATTCACGCCTGTGTTAGCACTACCACCAGTTCCTACATTTCCTCCGACATCTCCACCAACCTTAGCACCTCCGGAGAGACCGACTCCGACACCAACTCCAACATTTTCACGGACACCAGCTTTTCCACCCACATTTGCTCCAACACCACCACCAACTGTAGCACCTACACCAGCATTCACGCCTGTGTTAGCACTACCACCAGCTCCTACATTTCCTCCCACATCTCCACCAACCTTAGAACCTCCGGAGAGACCGACTCCGGCACCAACTCCAACATTTGCATCGACACCAGCTTTCCCACCCACATTTGCTCCAACACCAGCACCAACTGTATCACCTACACCAGCACCAACACCAGCATTCACGCCTGTGTTAGCACTACCACCAGCTCCTACATTTCCTCCGATATCTGCACCCACCTTAGCACCTCCGGAGACACCGACTCTAGCATTTGCATCGACACCAGCTTTTCCACCCACATTTGCTCCAACACCAGCACCAACTGTAGCACCTACACCAGCACCAACACCAGCATTCACGCCTGTGTGAGCACTACCACCAGCTCCTACATTTCCTCCCACGTCTCCACCTACCTTAGCACCTCCTGAGACACCAACTCCAGCACCAATTCCAACATTTGCACCAACACCAGCTTTCCCACCCACATTTGCTCCAACGCCACCACCAACTGTAGCACCGACACCAGCACCAACACCAGCATTCACACCTGTGTTAGCACTACCACCAGTTCCAACATTTCCTCCGACATCTCCACCAACCTTAGCACCTCCGGAGACACCGACTCCAACATTTGCTCCAACACCAACACCAACACCGACACCAATATTACCTCCTACATGCACACCACCAGATATACCAACCCGAGCACCACCCGATGCTGCCCCTGCCAATCCACCGGAAATTCCAGTAGTAACTCCTGCTACAGCCCCACCAGCCACTCCTAGAAATTAAGGAAAACCAACATGTTATTGTTTGGCTGTTACAATAATTTATATGTAAATAATACTTTGATTATTCTTTGTTATGTGGGTTTGTTGTTGTATAATATCCATGTTTAAAATAATTTTTAGCTTATAATTCTAAGTGGAAGTAAATTTCTTAGAGAAAAATGTTATCTAAGGATGTTAGTAGACATTACCTGCTGCAACATCAACCATCTTAGCTATACTTGTAGCCATGTCACTTGAAACAACACCGATTTCATATGCTGCTTTATTTAAGATCTCCTGTCTTGCATTAGCTGCCAATGCAACATTTGTTGAAACCTCCTTCACTTGTTGTGCAACCTTTTTCAATATCTCTTGCTTAGCCTTGAGTGCTGCCGCAACATCACCCACGGTAAGTTTTGCATGGTCCGTTGCAACTTTGGAGAGTTTTGTGGAGACCTCATCTGCGATTTGACCCATCACCTCTGCTGACCCCTCCAATAGCTCTTCTTTTATCTTGGTCTCAATCCTTTTATCACTAATGACCTTTTGGATTTGGATCGATGTGCGATTTGCAATTTCTTCTTTAGCCTTAAGAACATGTGCAGCATCAGTTGCTTCTGCCTTGTAGGCCGGACTCTCTACGGTTTTTGTTGATTCATTACTTGTGTCTTTGCTGTCTTCTGGCTTCTTCTCACTCTTCGTCCTATAAGAAAAAATATAACATACATAAAATAAAACACAATAGCTACACATGCATGGGGTGTAAAAAGTGATGATTGCTAAAAGGCACACATACACATCATGCTATTTGGCACCAAGTCAGCCGTGGCCTCATGTTGTAATGATGTAGCAACAATTGGCATGCTTGTAAACGGAGATAAATAAGTACATATATATGGATCATCTTACCCACTTCCGTAATCAAGATCTTGGGACAACACCAACGGCATCCTCCATGATGAGATGAGTAACACCAGGAGCACAACGATACTACTACAAAGCTTTGTCATTGTTGATGTCTCTATCAGAGCTACCTCACCTCTCTTATGCGTACCGGATGACCGGCAGACACTTATATAGGAAAGGGAACTCCATTCTATATTTAGCTATCTTCGACTAAGACACACGGCTCTGATGGTTGTGTGGACAAGAACGTTGTCCGGATCAAGTATAATAATGGTCTCGAGGACAATGCGGCGTGCTTGCCATGCATGTACTTGCGAGTGGGAGCAAACTAATCTATATATAGGCCATCCATGCAATTGTAAGTGGATTTTAAGACGACCCTTGAGTGGGAGGTGCATACGGAAACTATATGTATCCTAAGTAAACGGGAAGACGGATGACGTGTCCAGGCCGGCTGAGTTCTTCGATGACCTCGTCAAGTCAACTGATGCACAAGCTCTGGATCAATTTGAGCTGCCTCATCCCAAGCTCTTGGACAGATCAGGTGATACGATTGTCACGGTACCGTATTGAAGACCAGGTCAGCTGATCATGGTTCTATGGCTTGTCCTAAGTTCTCAGTGACACAAATATAGTACCTCGTTTCCTAATAAAGTGTGTTACGTTTGGGATAAGCATGTACTCAATCTGCGTCTGCACCCCTCCGATCTATCACGTATTTGCATTATAAAGAAGATAGTTAGCTTTTTAAAAAAATAAAAGTAAGGAGGTAATTCTATAAGCTAGGGCATTGTAAAATACAGTTTTTCCACGAGATGAAATGGATTATCAATATATCGTAAGTTTTTCCAATCTGACAGGAGAAGGGAACGGTTTTTTTTTAGAGAGTCAACAACGAAATAGTGGTGAGAGAGAACTCTACGCCTCTTCAGCAGGCGAAAACAAGAAGGATGATGGGCCGTGGCGGCCCTGCGTTTCACTTGGGAAGCGGCTTAGCGCAAGGGGTATTGTTAAAAAAAGACCGACCTTCTTAAAGGTCTGCCGACAAGTCTGGAGTTGCTCCGCGTTTTGACACGTGGCGCGCTGCTAATGCTCCGCGAGAATGAAATAGTTATGATATAAGTATAACTATACTCAAGATTAAGTACACAAAAGTATAACTGTAGTAAAAGCCGAAGTACATAAAAGTACAACCATACTTAGTCAAAATACAGAAAAGTACAAGTGTATTTACCGCAAAGTACACAAAAGTATAACTATACTTTACATAAAATACAACCTTACTAGAAGTCAAAGTACAAGAAAGTATAGCCGGAGCGGAAAAGTACAAATGTACTCACCGCCGAGTACACGGAAGTACAAGTGTGTAATAACCAAAGTACAAAATACACCAAGAACCCGAAGTACAAGTAAAGAATTGAAAGATCTCAAGTACGAACACAGCGGTTTTGAAGTAAAAAAAGGTTGTTCAAAATCTATCAACATGGAAACTAGTTTTAAAGATTTCGGCACGAGAAGCCCAAAAATAAAAACGGTTCGTAATTTGAATAAACGGTTCATATTTCGTTTTAAATCATTGAATCTATATCTACACCTACTAATAAAAGCAAAACAATTTCTTTGGTTTGGTCCGTTTTGAACACTTTTGCCCTTGACGTTTCAGAGTTATTACCATCTGTGCCACCGCCAAGTTGAGGTTTTTCTTTTTTTATTCGGTCGGTCAACTCCGACCAGCCCAGCTGAGCACGCGCAGCGCCGCGCGACCTCTGTCCCCAATCCATCCATGTCGCTGACCGACGCTGCCCGCTGGAACGCCTTCCATACCAACGTACATCGGGACGCATCTGCGGCCATTTCTTATCTCCTCACGCGGAAGTCTCGCTGTCGAGCTGTAGCACGAGACCCTGGCCTCCTAGGAGGCCGCCAATCTGGTGAGGAGGGCATGCTGTGTTCGTGGAGTAAATAGCACCGGGGTCATACAACTTGTTCCGTGTGCGCAAATAAGTCACACTTTTTGTAAAATAGACAAATCGATCACATTATTTGTCAACGTACATCGCAGGTTACAAATAGGTCAACTGGATGGTTTTTTACATAAAACGGCACGAGTGCGTCTCACGTGAATAGTGAATATCTCACGGCAGTCAATTTACAGAAACCCTCCTAGTATTGCTAAATATTTTTAGATCTGAGTTAAATCAATTTTGCATCTTGTTGGATTTAATCAGGTCGCTCAGTATGTCTTTGAATCGACAATTGGCTAGTTAATTTCCAATTTGAAGTTGCAATTTGTATACAACAACAATTGCCTACTTGACCATATATATTTTGACACGAACATGCATTCTAACTAGCCAATTGTCAATTCAGAGACCTGCCAGATGCAAAATTGGACCTATTTGAAAATATTTGGTAATACTAGAGGGTTTTCGTAAGATATTAACTGCCGTGAGATGCTCACGTGAGACACACGTGCTATTTTTTTGTCAAAAACCGGCAGGTTAACCTATTTATAACCTGCGGTGCACGCATTTCACAAATAGTATGATCAATTTGTCTATTTTAAAAAAGTGTGACTTATCTGCACACGCAGCATAGGTTGTATGCCAGCCGGTGCCATTTCCTACGTGCTTGTGTGGTAACTGAGAATGAGTGAGAGAGAGCGAAACCCACCCTCCCCCATCGCGTCACGACCACTCCAGGTCATGGCGGCCACCCATCCGCCGGCCTCCTCCCCTGGCGCTGCGTCGCCGGTTGCCTGGCCATCCTCTTCGGATCCCTTACCCCGGAAGATCTGGCGGGATCCCGCAAGCGCAGATCCAGCAGCTGCGGCCCCTCTGCGGCGCATTCAAGGCCCTTGTGGCATCCCGCAAAACCACTACTAGAAAATCGCGTTGTTTTTGTGCATTGCATCATCATGACCGCATGATCATGTCATCATGCCACATTGCATTTGAGCATCGTCATCATCATGCATTTGTTTGTCTGAAACTATTTCCAAAAACATATTTGGTTTTCTAAATACCCCGCCTTTATTTCAAAATCCAAAACCCGGGACTCCGGATTATTTTGTTTCGTCTACCAATGGATTTCAAAAGCCCCGTTTTAAATAAATAAAATGTTTAATTATTTTTAGGGGGCAGCCAAACCGGGTCGATCCGACCTAGCCGGCCACCCCAAAAATTACCCGAAACCAGCCTACCTAAACCCTTTTCCTACCTAACCTTAACCTACCCAGCCCCCTCCACCTCACTTCAGCCAACCACCACCCTCCACATCACATGGCCCAATCCTCCACCCAACCACCTTCTGCCACCTCACCCCTAATCCCCCCCAGCCGCCAGTCCTTCCCGGCCCCACCACCTGGCCCAACCCCCACCGCCACCTGCACACACTCCCGTGCGGGCCCCACACCGACCACCCTGATCCCCAACTCCCCCGCCAGCCTCTCTCCCATGCCCACCTGCCCCGCGCGGATCCCACCTCCTGGGACGGACCGACGCGTCCCGCGCCTCCTCTCTCGCCCCTCCTCCCCGTCGCCTTCACCCCGACCAACCGACACCCCTGCTTGGCCCCCGTCTCCCTCGCGTTCCTCTCATCCCTCTCTCGCGAGGCCCTTCCCTCTGCAACCACCTCGATGCGCCGCCTCCTCTTCCTCTGCTCGCCTCCGGTGGCCGTCCTCCTCGTCACGGCCCGTGCTCGCCGCCCCTTGAGCTCTGCCGCCGCCGCGTGGCCTCGGCTCGGACCGCGCCGGCCCTCCGTCCTCGGCCATCAACCGCTCCCTCTTCCTGTGGCGCCCTCTGGCCGGCAGCAGCTCGGTGAGCCAGCGCCGTCGCTGCTCCCTGACGTCCTCCGGTCGCCGCCCACGTCCGTACGCACGCGAACCCGCCGCCGTCTCTCCTCCCCCGCCCCCGCAACCCTTCTTCCCCGTGCCTCCGCCCGGGTCGCCGCACGGTGCCCGACCCTCCTCTCGGGCCTCCTCTCTCTGCCGCCAGGAACCCCTCTGTGGCCGCGTCGCCCTCCCCTCGAGCCCGGTCGGGGCCCCTCCTGTGCTACCTCGCGTCGGACGCCCGCGGCCCCCTCTCCACCAGACACTATCTTTCCCGCCGCTCGGAGCTCCGCGTCGGCCTCCGCCGCGCCCGTGGGTCCTCCTCGCTGGCCTGGCCTCCTCGGCAAGGTCAACCGCCAGCCGCCATCGCCACGCCGCAGACACCACCTCCTCTGGCTCCTCCGCGGCCTTGCGTCGTCAGTCCGACTCGCTCCTCCGCTTGCGTTCCCGCCTACAGCGCCACCCCACGAGCTTGCCCATCGCCATCTCTGGCGCCAGCTTGTCCCTGCAAGGCCCCATGCTCGTTTGTGCTGCCTCGCCAGAGCCCGGCCCGGTCCTCACACCACCGCCTCCCTGCATCCTCCTCGTCTTGGTGCCTGCTGCACATGCTCCAGCAGCCGCCTCGTGGCCTCCTGTTGGTAACTGCATCTGCCCCATCGTCCTGTTCAGGGCCTACATGTGCATCTGCTTGCGCGTCTACACATGTTGCTCCATGCCGCTCTTGCCCATGTCCTGGTTGTGCTTGTATCCATGTGGTGATGATGTATGCCTCTATTCAAGATCGACGGCGACCGGTGCATTGCCGGGTTCCACATCCATGTTGGCGTTCATGTGACCTGCACAAGAACCCGACGAGCTAACAGCGGGAACTATACCAACACCAAGATCCCCGAAGTATTCATATCATGCCAAGAGCGACCGAAGCTGGAACCCCGAAGGCCGTCGACATGGAAACCGAAGATATCCGACACAGACGCCAAGATCTGCCACACGAAACGGCAAGACCTCCTTCCCGCACCGAAGCCGACGACGTCGCACGCCAAGTTCGCCGAGACCCCGTACCCGAGGGCCTTCGACGCGGAACCCCAAGATCTTCTCCTGGAGCGACGAGGTCTTCTTCACGGAACGCCAAGACTAGCTACCCGAAGATCACGGACCCAGATAATCCCCGGACGACGAGCTCTTCTACCTGAACCCGAAGACCGCAGATGCGACAAGTACTTCTTCCCGGATCTGATGCCCGAGAACCCGGACACCCAGGTCGTCGACACGGATACGCCAAGTACTTCCTCGAGGATGCCAAGTTCTTCACCCCGAATGCCAAGACCGACTCGATGGCGCGGACCCGACAAGATCTTCGCAACGACAAGATCGACACCGACCAGGACGAATCCGATGTGACCCCGACGCCAACCAAGTTCTTCTTCTCGGATGCGACAAGATCGACTTCCGTTGTCTGAGACCGATCTCATCGAACCGAACCTTGCCTTCCCGTCGAACCCTGAGACGGATCCATCGAACCCCAAGTTCGCTGAACCCTAATGTGATTCCCTATCCGAGACCCCATTATTTTTATAATATGACATTATCAACTGTTGCATATTAAATTGTTCATGCATGCATACTTGTCTGTGGTTTGGGGGCATTATGTCAATTCTTCTCATAATTAAATATGGAGTCTATATGCGGGATATCCTTGTCTTATTCCGGACTTCATTTAAATTGGCATAGCGAACCGAAGCCATGTTTGGTCTTGCTAATCCAACATTTAAATTGCGGGGTATCTAAACAACATGAACCATCCAATAAATGTCGGGACCCCGGTTCCGCTTAATATTGCCTAATTGCATCGCATCTTTGCCATGACATACATCATACATGCATCATGCCGATCTTCTGCTGTAGTATTAAATAGTGCATCCGGTGTTTCTTCTAGTGTTTTGCTTCTTCGCGGATTAGGCCGATGAGTTGATGCGAGTGTCGACCCGATCTTCGGATGAACCTTCGGCAATGTTTTCAGGCGAGCATCCCTTCCCCTTCTACCTATTTTGCATTTATAGTCTTTGTTTCCTCCTGTTGATCTATTGCTATCTGTGTTGCGATGCTCTAGTTTCCGTACCCGTGATATTCCTTGCGGCCTTATATTGCCTTGGACACATCCTATTACCTGTTGTTTGGTAGATAGTTGGACCTGCGCGTCGTAGTCGCTTGCTCAAGTGCTGTTGCGTGTCGTCAAGTACCACAGTTGTTGGAGTATTGCCGCATGTTTAATGTTGGAGATGATCATGGCTTTAATTATTGTTTAATAACTAAAATTGAAGTAGGTAAATGCAGGCACAGTGGGCAATAGATGTTATTTGGTTGTTAACCGTCCACTTGTGTCCGTAGGACCCGAGTTCTTGACACTGCTAGAGATCGAGCGCTAACCACGGTGGGGTGTATGGGCACCCCATCGATTTAGTACCGATTCCAAGTCTCTTTGGGGGCCACAAAGTAGTTTGGAGCTTTATTACTATTTTGTACTTATGCCATGCTTCTTGCTTTATTTAAGATTGTGCGAGCACTTTTACTGTTTAGGAAAGCGGAGTGTTTTCATGTCGACAAGCCCAGTCACATTTTCGGGTTCCCGTCGTTTGCAGCCCAGCGCAAACCACAGGTCCGTTCGAGGCCAACTTCGTTGCGGTTAGCTTAGTGGGGTGGCCCCCCGTACTTGCTTTGGGTCTGGGAAACGTCGTGTCCGAAACCCCGTCGACATACCGTTGGGTGTATGTTTTGTGATCTTGTACCTACCTGATCTGGCAACAAGGGTGTAGGTGCGTGTGGAAACTTTGGTGCACCCCTGCAGGGTTAAATCTTTTCGAGAAGCCGTGTCCGCGGTTCTGGACGACTTGGGGCACAGTTCTCGATCATAGAAAACCATAACTAAAGTTTACTGTTATAATTTGACTGGTATCCGCTATGACTAGTAATCAGCTCCACTACAACGGAATGGCTAAATAAAAGTACCAACACCTGCTGGATTTGGGGATATCTCATGCTAATTGTATCTGACTAATAAGTGTTGCAACTATAACGGAATGGTTAACTAAAAGTGCCCACTGCTTATTCTATCAGGATGACTATCTATACCTGACTAGTAATTGCTGCAACGATAACTAGATAAATAAAACTGCCAACGGTGTGAGTTCCTCGGTTGACTTCCTCGTTCGGTCTCGAGGGGGAAATACCAGGATGGGTATGTTTGGTGGTAGTATCAGGTTGGTTCCGAATAGGTCTTTCTTACCCCTCTCTGATAGCCGCTAGTTGTATCGAGTCTCTATAGGTTGTTTAGTGCATGCTTGGCCGCTTGATCCACCATACCTATGTAGGCGAGGACCGAATTCTAGCCTCGCCGTGTCTTGGCCTCGATCTTGTGCTCTCTCTTTTCCTTTGCCCTTTGTCGGCACCTTCTGCTTAAGCAGGTTTTGAGATCGACGTCGTTAGCGAGGTTACCCTTCCGGCTTGGCAGAGTTATGGGCCATTGGTTATTCTTCAGGCTCTTAGCCCCATTTGCATCTTGTCCGTGGTCTGACTGTATCATTTTCAAGGTGATTTGGATCTTTGTATTGTATATCTGTATTCTTGACTCTTTGAGTCGCTGTTGTATATATATGTTACGTGGGTTCCATCGAGGACTATTGTGTAATGATATTACGTTTTCCACCCGCGTAAGTGCCTGTGGGCACCTTTGAATCGTTTCTATGCGGGTTTGGCGGGAACCTTTGAAACTTGCATAGGGCCGATTCTCGAGGGTGTTCTGTGGTATCGAGCTCGTGATTGTGATACCCCACAAGTCCAGCCTGTAGGATAACCTAGCTAATGGCCGAAGTAGAGTGTCAAAACTATTTTTGCAAAATCGGTTGGATAGTTCTGATTAGGTCTGATTTTACTCCTTACCCCTCTGCTGCTCTCCTCTCACCTCTGCGTGTTTTGAATCCGCTCTCTTCTCCCTCTCCGAGTCCAGGATTTCTCGTGGTTGGGTTCCATCGTACCTTCAGGGTTTCGCTTCCTCCTTTGGTAACGGTGTTGCTACATCTGGTCTTCATGCTATCCGAGGAATCCTTCGTCTGGTGGACTTCTCTTTGTTCCTTCTTGTGCCTTCCGGTGCTTTACGTGACGACATCATCTCGCGGATCCGATGCGATGCGCATCACTCCTTTGTTCCTGAACCTCGATTGTCGAGATCTTTAGTCTGACTCCGAGAATGGCTGCACGCTTTTCTACTGAATGTGCAGAGTAATAGTTTGGGTGCGTGATGGATTGGCCCCCATGCCGACTACTCACTCTATTCGCTTGTGTACATTGAAGTGGATGAGAATGCATCGGTTCTCTCTTTCTATCAGAGTTAGAGGTGGCTTTATTTGTTGATACCTCTACCTTCGACCTTTTGTTCCCGGAGTGTTCCCTCGACGATCACGGACAACGACCTCTTGTTAGTGGTGTCGTGAAGATCTACATGAAGCGAGAGGATTCAGACCGTCGGCTTTCTTCCCTGTACCATGAGGCGGATCTCGAGGGCGAGATCCATTGTTAGTGGTGTCGAATTGTGGCATCCCGCAAAACCACTACTAGAAAATCGCGTTGTTTTTGTGCATTGCATCATCATGACCGCATGCTCATGTCATCATGCCACATTGCATTTGAGCATCGTCATCATCATGCATTTGTTTGTCTGAAACTATTTCCGAAAAACATATTTGGTTTTCTAAATACCCCGCCTTTATTTCAAAATCCAAAACCCGGGACTCCGGATTATTTTGTTTCGTCTACCAATGGATTTCAAAAGCCCCGTTTTAAATAAATAAAATGTTTAATTATTTTTAGGGGGCAGCCAAACCGGGTCGATCCGACCTAGCCGGCCACCCCAAAAATTACCCGAAACCAGCCTACCTAAACCCTTTTCCTACCTAACCTTAACCTACCCAGCCCCCTCCACCTCACTTCAGCCAACCACCACCCTCCACGTCACATGGCCCAATCCTCCACCCAACCACCTTCTGCCACCTCACCCCTAATCCCCCAGCCCTTCCCGGCACACACACACTCCCGTGCGGGCCCCACACCGACCACCCTGATCCCCAACTCCCCCGCCAGCCTCTCTCCCATGCCCACCTGCCCCGCGCGGATCCCACCTCCTGGGACGGACCGACGCGTCCCGCGCCTCCTCTCTCACCCCTCCTCCCTGTCGCCTTCACCCCGACCAACCGACACCTCCGCTCGGCCCCCGTCTCCCCCGCGTTCCTCTCCTCCCTCTCTCGCGAGGCCCTCCCCTCTGCAACCACCTCGATGCGCCGCCTCCTCTTCCTCTGCTCGCCTCCGGTGGCCGTCCCCCTCGTCACGGCCCGTGCTCGCCGCCCCTTGAGCTCTGCCGCCGCCGCGTGGCCTCGGCTCGGACCGCGCCGGCCCTCCGTCCTCGGCCATCAACCGCTCCCTCCTCCTGTGGCGCCCTCGGTGAGCCAGTAGCCGTCGCTGCTCCTGGCGTCCTCCGTGCGCCACGTCCGTGACGCCTTGAACCCGCCGTCTCTCCTCCGCCCCGCAACCTTCTTCCCGTGCCTCCTTGGTCGCGCCTGATGACCTCCTCTCGGGCCTCCTCTCTCCGCCGCCAGGAACACCTCTGTGGCCGCGTCGCCCTCCCCTCGAGCCCGGTCGGGGCCCCTCCTGTGCTACCTCGCGTCGGACACCCGTGGCCCCCTCTCCACCAGACCCTATCTTTCCCGCCGCTCGGAGCTCCGCGTCGGCCTCCGCCGTGCCCGTGGGTCCTCCTCGCTGGCCTGGCCTCCTCGGCAAGGTCAACTTCTGCCCAGGCCATCGCCAGCGCCGCCTTCTGTCGCACACCACCTCCTCTACAGCTCCTCCGCGAGCGCCGTCGTCCAGGTCCGACTCGCTCCTCCGCTTGCGTTCCCGCCTACAGCGCCACCCCACGAGCTTGCCCATCGCCATCTCTGGCGCCCGCGCGCGCGTCCCCCTTGCCGCGGCCCCATGCTCGTTTGTGCTGCCTCGCCAGAGCCCGGCCCGGTCCTCACACCACCGCCTCCCTGCATCCTCCTCGTCTTTGTGCCTGCTGCACATGCTCCAGCAGCCGCCTCGTGGCCTACTGTTGGTAACTTGTGGCATCCCGCAAAACCACTACTAGAAAATCGCGTTGATTTTGTGCATTGCATAGTCATCATCATGCATTGTTTGCCAAAACTATTTTCGCAAAGCCCGTTTTGTTTTCTAAAACGCCCCATCTTTTATTCAAACCAAAACCGGGTCCCCGGAATATTTTGTTTTGGCCGCTACCGGTTTGCAGACGGCCCGTTTAAATCAAATAAAATTTTTATTTATTTTAGTAGGGGCAGTCGAACGGGCCAACCCGACGACCCGAGCGCCCAGATTTTGCAAACGGTCCACCTAACCGCCCTGTAAAATCCTAGACCTACCCAGAAAACTACCCACACCTAGCAGCCACATCACTCCACCCAATGGCAACATGCCACCTCACCTTTTTCCTCCCCTCTAGCCTATCAAAACCCGCCACGTCACCCTCACCCCTCACTCCTCCTCTCTCTCTTAACACACGGCCCCTCATCCACCAACCCGGCTCATCCCACCTCCACCACTGGCACACGCACACTCACGCCGAGCTGCGCTGCGTGGCCCCGAGCCCACGGGACCCGCTTCCCTGGCAGCTTGTCCCCCCAGGCCCACGCGGACCTGCCTCCCCCGCGACCTCCTCCTTTCCTCTCTCCCTTCTTCCTCCTCTCTTACGCTCACGCCGCCTCACGGCTCCTCCCGCGCCATGCACGCCTCCTCCCCACTCGGCGGCAGCCCGCGCCCGCCAGCTGCCTCACCACTAGCACCCGCTTCTTCCCTGCTCGAGCTCGCCGGCGCTCTGGCGCCTCATGGCCGTTCACGCATCCCTCACTTCGCCTCCGGCCGTCCCTCGCCTTGTGGCGGCGCTCCTCGCCCGCTCACGGGCCGAGCTCCGTCATCCTCGCCTCTCTGCAGCCAGCCTTGAGCCCGCCCGCCGCCCAGCGGCCCCGCTCGCTAGCCCGCCTCCCAGTGAGCCCAGGCCTCCTCGTCGCCCGCTGCCCAGATTCTGGGACCCCGGAGCACCTCGCCCGAGCCAGGCTGACCTGCACTTCTTCGACCTCGACCGCGTGCGTGCCCTGTATCCGTTGGTGTGAGATGTTGTGGCGGCCTTGATGCGTTATGGGCACCGCCCTCAAGACAAGGTCGACACCGACACGACGATCCACGAGAGACCCCAAGCTCCCTACATGGACAAGAAGATCGCCTACCGAACCTGGTCGACAAGCTCGTATTCACGGAACCCAAGCGACCTGGTACCCCAGATCTCCTTCAAGCGAACCCGATAACCTTCCAAGATCGACAGAACCCCCTGGACACCAGAGCTACGGCGACCGTGGCGAGACGGACCCGATGACCATGAGCTCGCTGCGAACAACGAGTCCTTCGGAGGAAAACAACAAGATCTAACCGGACGCCAAGGCCGACAACGGAACCGTGACACCCCAAGACCTTCCCGGATCCATGCCGAGGACCACGGATGCGACTTGTATACCACACGGAACACCGAGAACTTACCTGAACGCCAAGATCCTGCATAGCGGCAAGAACGATCCGGGACCAGCAAGGCCTTCGCGATGGCGAGAACGGCACCGACCGGAAGAAGCCGATGCTCCGACACCGACACAAGTTCTCCCGGACATCGAGACCCCGATGCGACAAGATCTGCCCCGATACCGAGAACGGCCGGAGTCCGGGAACGTTTCCGTCGAACCTCGTCGATTCCGTCGAACCCTGGACCCTGAGACCAACCCCGAACCCCGGAACCCAAGATCGTCGAGCCCCCTCTAATGTGTGACCCTTATCCGAGAACCCTATTTTATAAATGCCATAATTATAAATTGTTGCATATTGAATTGTTCATGCATGCATATCGTCATTGGTTTGGGGGCCTTATGCCGATTCACCTAATAATTAAACATGGGGCCCATATGCGGGCAAATCTAGCCTTATATTGGCCTCATTTAAATTGGTGTAGTGAACCTGATGCTATCTTTTGCCATGTTAATACAACATTTAAATTGCGGGGGTTCTAACCAACTTGAACCATCTAATTAATTGTCGGGACCCCGGTTCCACTTAACATGACCTAATTGCATCGCACCTTCGCCATGCCATACATCATACATGCATCATGCCGATCTTCTGCCGTGTATTAAATATTGCACCCGGTGTTTCTTCTAGTGTTTTGGTTCTTCGCGGATAAGGCCGTTGAGTTGATGTGAGCTTCGCCCCGATCTTCGGTTGAACTCTTCGACTATGTTTTCAGGCGAGCATCTCCCTCTTTCTACCTATCTTACTTTTATAGTCTTTATTCCCTCCTGTTGATCTATTGCTATCTGTGTTGCGATGCTCTAGTTTTCGTACCCGTGATATCCCTTGCAGCCCTACATTGCCTTGGACACACCCTATTACCTGTTGTTTGGTAGATAGTTGGACTTGCGCGTCGTAGTGCGTGCTCAAGTGCTGATGTGTGTCGTCATATGCCACAGTTGCTGATGTATTGCCGCATGTTGTTGATGGAGATGATCATAGTTTTACTTATCGTCACTTTAATTTCTGTTTAACAACTAAAATTGAATAAGCAGAGGCATCGGTGGGTGATAGATAATATTTGGTTTCGAGCGCCCACTTGTGTCCGTAAGACCCGAGTACTTGATACTGTTCCTTGATTTATCGCGCTATCCACATCCGGAGGTATATGGGACCCCTGAGCGAGCTTGATTGGTCTTATTTCTTGGGGCCACAAACTAGTTTGAGGTTTTATTTACGATCTGTACTTATGCCATGCTACTTGCTTTATTTACGATTGTGCGAGGAGCACTGCTTTTATTTAGGTAAGCGGAGTGTTTTCGCGGTATCGACAAGCCCAGCCACACTTCGGGTTCCCGATCGTTTCCAGCAGCGGAGACCTTGAGGCCGTCTCGGAGCTTGCTTACTCCGTTGCGGGATCTACTCCAAGGGGTGGCCCCCTGAAATATCTCTAAATCCTGTGATTGTTCAGTCGTGAAAGCCTCGTTGGGTTTTGATTTGGTTTTTCCGAGGTTGATCGAGCGTGTGTTGCTATTGGTGCACCCCGGCCGGGTAAAACTTTACGAAAGCCGTGTCGCGGATATGGACGACTTGGAGCACAGTATCTCGATCATAGACAAGCATAACTAAAGTTTACTGCTATAAATTTGACTTATAATGACTAGTAATCAGCTTCACTATAATGGAATGGCTAATTAATACTGCCCACAATTGCTTGTTGATTGTCGCTTGCGACAATTGTATCTGACTAGTAAGTATTGCAACTACAACGAATTGGCTGAATAAAAGTGACAACAACTGCTGGGTTTAAGGGTTCTCTCATGCGAATTGTATCTGATTAGTAATTGTTGCAACTATAACGGAATGATTAATTAAAAGTGCCCTTGTTTACTTTATCGGACGATTATCTAAACCGACTAGTAAAGTGCATAACTATAACTGAATAAATAAAATTGCCAACCGTGAGTTCCTCGGTGGACTTCCTCGTTTGGTCTCGAGAAACACCGGGATGGGTTTGTTTGGTGGTAGCTTCAGGTTGGATCGGTTAGGTCACTCTTATCCCTCTCGATATCCGCCATTGTATCAAGTCTCTATAGGAGGTTTAGTGCATGTTGCCGCTTTCGATCCACCATACCTATGTGGCGAGGGGCCGAATTCTAGCCTCGGTGTCTTGGCCTCGATCGACGCTCCTTCTTTTCCTTTGCCCTTTTGCACCCTTTTGTTTAAGCAGGTTTTGAGATCGACGCCGTTAGCGGGGTTACCCTTCCGGCTTGGCACAGGCAGGGTTATGGACGCCATTGGTTATTCTTGGGCTCTTAGCCCCATTTGCATCTTGTCCGTAGTCGGACGCTTCATCTTTCAAGGTGATTTGGATCTTTGTATATTATATCTGTATTCTTGACTCTTTGAGTCATTGTTATATATATATACGTTGTGGGTCCCATCGAGGACTGTTGTGTAATGTTATTACTTCGTTTCCACCCTTGCGAAAGTGCTGGTGCACCTTTGAATCGTTCTATGCGGGTTTGGCGAATTTTGTTCAAACTTGCATAGGTCCGATCGAGGGTGTTACAGTGGTATCGAGCTCGGATTCGATACCCCACAAGTCCAGCCTGTAGGATAACCTAGCTAACGGTCAAGTAGAGTGTCAAAACTATTTTCAAAAATCGGTTGGATAGTTACGATTAGGTCTGATTTTACTCCTTACCCTCTGCTTCTCCTCTTACCTCTCGTGTTTTGAATCCGCTCTCTTCTCTTTCTTGAGTCCGATTTCTCGTGGTTGGGTTTCGTCGTACCTTGAGGCTTCGCTTTCTCCATTTTGTAAACGGAGGTGCTACGATCATCAATCTGCAACTTGCATTGTACCTTCCTCCAATCTCTTGTTCTTGAGCTCTTTATCCATATGTGTTCCTTGCCGGATATCTGTGTCGTTGAAAAACATATGAGAAGGACGAGCATTGGTGAAGTTGGGGTTAACCTTGAGCATGTGTTGTTCATGCCAATCAAACCATCGCGAAACCTAATCACTGTGTCTTTCATACGATTTCTGCTGGCATCATCCTTTTGTTCCGGATACCGCCTAAGAAGGTCTTCAGTCTAAATCTCGAGAGTTGAGTTGTCTGATTCTCCTACCCATGTATAGAGTTGATAGTTGAGTCCGGGATGGACTGATCACCCTACCCGACTCTTACTGTTCGCTCTGTACATCGAACTGGTGGGTCAATGTAACTTTTCCCTCTTCTTATGGAAGTTAGAGGTGGCCTTATCGTTTGATACCTCTATCTTCGTCCTTGTTTCTCCGGAGTGTTCTCTCGACGATCAGAGACAACGACCCTTTGTTGGTGGTGTCGCCGATTTCAAGATGGAGGATGAACCCTAGTTAGTGGTGTCGCGAGGATCTACATGAAGCGCGAAGACGTAGTCCGCCGACCTTCCTTCCGGTACCATGAGGCGGATCTCGAGGGCGAGATCCATTGTTAGTGGTGTCGAATTGTGGCATCCCGCAAAACCACTACTAGAAAATCGCGTTGATTTTGTGCATTGCATAGTCATCATCATGCATTGTTTGCCAAAACTATTTTCGCAAAGCCCGTTTTGTTTTCTAAAACGCCCCATCTTTTATTCAAACCAAAACCGGGTCCCCGGAATATTTTGTTTTGGCCGCTACCGGTTTGCAGACGGCCCGTTTAAATCAAATAAAATTTTTATTTATTTTAGTAGGGGCAGTCGAACGGGCCAACCCGACCCGAACGACCGCCCCAGATTTTGCAAACGGTCCACCTAACCGCCCTGTAAAATCCTAGACCTACCCAGAAAACTACCCACACCTAGCAGCCACATCACTCCACCCAATGGCAGCATGCCACCTCACCTTTTTCCTCCCCTCTAGCCTATCAAAACCCGCCACGTCACCCTCACCCCTCACTCCTCCCTCTCTCTCTTAACACAGCAGCCCCACTCATCCACCAACCCCAGCTCATCCCACCTCCACCACACAACGCACGCACACACGCCGCCTTGCGCTGCGTGGCCCCGAGCCCACGGGACCCGCTTCCCAGCGGCTTGTCCCCAGGCCACGCGGACCCTCCCCGCGACCTCCTCCTTTCCTCTCTCCTTCTTCCTCCTCTCTCTTACGCTCACGCCGCCGCTTGCCCTCGGCTCCTCCCGCCATAGCACGCCCTCCTCCCACCTCGCTGGCAGCCCCACCGACCCAGCGCCCGCCTCACCACTAGCACCCGCCGCTTCTTCCCACCTCGAGCTCGCCGCCGCTCTGGCCGCGTTCGCCCTCCCGTCGGACCCGCCCACCGGCCAGCGTCCTTCCCGGCGTCGTCCCTGAGCACCTCGCCCGCCCGCCTTGCGCCCGCCCGAAAGCTGCCGCCCGCCACCGCTCCCTCCACGCAACCCGCACCCGCGCCTCCCGAAGCCCGCCCGCCGCATCCCTCGCTGCCTCGGGCCGTCCTCGCGGTCAACCGCCGCCGCCCTGCGAGCTCCGTCATCCTCCGCCTCTCTGCGAGCAGCGCCGGCCGGCCCAGCCGCTTCCCGGCTAGCCCCGCCTCGAGCCCGCCCGGCTGGCGAGCCTCTCCGGTGAGCCTCGTGGCCTGGCCGCCCCTCTGCGAGCTCCCCGGCCTCCTCGCGAGCCGTTCCCTCCGTCCTCGCCGCGGAGCCCGCGGGACCGCCGCCGCCATCGCCGGCCCCGCCCTCACCTGGCGTCCCACCGCTCCGTCGTCCGTGCCCGCCCAGATTCACGGACCCCAAGCACCTCGCCCCCGAGCCAGCCGCAACCGGCCCGCACTTCTTCCGACCTCGACCGCGTGCCGTGCCCCTGTATCCGTTGGTGTGAGATGTTGTGGCGGCCTTGATGCGTTGTGGGCACCGCCCTCCAAGACAAGGTCGACACCGACACGACGATCGGAGCCGCGAGAGACCCCAAGCTCCCTACATGGACAAGAAGATCGCCTACCCGAACCCAGGGTCGACAAGCTCGTATTCACGGAACCCGAAGAGCGGCACTGGTACCCCCAAGATCTCCTTCAAGCGAACCCCGATAACCTTCCAAGATCGACAGCAACTACCCCTGGACACCAAGAGCTACCGGCGACCGACCGAGACCCGGACCCCGATGACCATGAGCTCCGCTGCAGAACAACGAGTCCTTCGGAGGGAAAACAACAAGATCTAACCCGGACGCCAAGACCGCCGACAACGGAACCGTGACACCCCAAGACCTTCCCCAGATCCGATGCCGAGGACCACGGATGCGACTTGTATACCACACGGAACACCGAGAACTTACCCGGAACGCCAAGATCCTCGCAACGGCAAGAACGATCCCGGGGGACCCGGCAAGGCCTTCGCGATGACGAGAACGGCACCGACCCGGAAGAAGCCGATGCGCTCCGACACCGACACAAGTTCTACTCCCCGGACATCGAGACCCCGATGCGACAAGATCTGCCCCGATACCGAGAACGGCCGGAGTCCGGGAACGTTTCCGTCGAACCTCGTCGATTCCGTCGAACCCTGGACCCTGAGACCAACCCCGAACCCCGGAACCCAAGATCGTCGAGCCCCCTCTAATGTGTGACCCTTATCCGAGAACCCTATTTTATAAATGCCATAATTATAAATTGTTGCATATTGAATTGTTCATGCATGCATATCGTCATTGGTTTGGGGGCCTTATGCCGATTCACCTAATAATTAAACATGGGGCCCATATGCGGGCAAATCTAGCCTTATATTGGCCTCATTTAAATTGGTGTAGTGAACCTGATGCTATCTTTTGCCATGTTAATACAACATTTAAATTGCGGGGGTTCTAACCAACTTGAACCATCTAATTAATTTTCGGGACCCCGGTTCCACTTAACATGACCTAATTGCATCGCACCTTCGCCATGCCATACATCATACATGCATCATGCCGATCTTCTGCCGTGTATTAAATATTGCACCCGGTGTTTCTTCTAGTGTTTTGGTTCTTCGCGGATAAGGCCGTTGAGTTGATGTGAGCTTCGCCCCGATCTTCGGTTGAACTCTTCGACTATGTTTTCAGGCGAGCATCTCCCTCGAGAACGTCAAGCACTTCACCCCGGACACCGAGACCCCCGATGCGACCAGTGCTTCATCCCGAACGCCAAGACCGACAACATGGCCGACCACCGCGAATGCGCCAAGAACTACCCCCGAGAACGAGAGAACGATCCGCAAGTCCGAACCGTCAACCACGGACCTGCCGAACCGAACCGAAACCAAGATCCGCGAACCCTAAATGTGTGACCCTTTTCCAAACCCTATTTTATAAATGAAATATAACCTTGTCGCATATTAAATTGTCATTCATCTCGCATGCATATCATTGGTTTGGGGGCCTTACGATTCACCTCATAATTAAATATGGGGCCCATATGGGCAAATCTAGTCTCATATTGGCCTCATTCAAACTTGTGTAGTGAACCGTTGATATATTTTGCCTTGTTAAACAACATTTAAATTGCGGGGTAGCTAAACAACATGAACCGCCTTATTAATTGTCGGGACCCCGGTTCCGCTTAATATGACCTAATTGCATCGCACTTTTGCCATGCCATGCATCATACATGCATCATGCCTTCTGCCGTGTATTAAATATTGCATCCGGTGTTTCTTTTAGTGTTTTGCTTCTTCGCGGATAAGGCCGTTGAGTTGATGTGAGCTTACGATCTTGGTTGAACCTTCGACAATGTTTTTCAGGCGAGCATCTCCCCCTTTCTACCTATCTTACTTTTATAGTATTTATTCCCTCCTGTTGATCTATTTCTATCTGTGTTGCGATGCTCTAGTTTCCGTACCCGTGATATCCCTTGCAGCCCTACATTGCCTTGGACACACCCTATTACCTGTTGTTTGGTAGATAGTTGGACTTGCGCGTCGTAGTGCGTGCTCAAGTGCTGATGTGTGTCGTCATATGCCACAGTTGCTGATGTATTGCCGCATGTTGTTGATGGAGATGATCATAGTTTTACTTATCGTCACTTTAATTTCTGTTTAACAACTAAAATTGAATAAGCAGAGGCATCGGTGGGTGATAGATAATATTTGGTTTCCGAACGCCCACTTGTGTCCCGTAAGACCCCGAGTACTTGATACCTGTTCCTTGATTTATCGCGCTATCCACATCCGGGAGGTATATGGGACCCCGAGCGAGCTTGATTCAGTCTTATTTCTTGGGGCCACAAACTAGTTTGAGGTTTTATTTACGATCCTGTACTTATGCCATGCTACTGCTTTATTTACGATTGTGAGAGGAGCACACTGTACTGTTTAGGTAAGCGGAGTGTTTTCGCGGTATCGACAAGCCCAGCCACACTTTCGGGTTCCCAGTCGTTTATGACCATCGACCAGAGACCTTGAGGCCGTCCTTGAGCTTGCTTACTCCGCTATGGATCTACTCAATGGGTGGCCCCTGAAATATTTGAATCCGTGATTGTTCAATCGTGAAAGCCTCGTTGGGTTTTGATTTGGTTTTCGAGGTTGATCGAGCGTGTGTTGCTATTGGTGCACCCGGCGGTAAAACTTTCTGAAAGCCGTGTCCGCGGATATGGACGACTTGGAGCACAGTATCTCGATCATAGACAAGCATAACTAAAGTTTACTGCTATAAATTTGACTTATAATGACTAGTAATCAGCTTCACTATAATGGAATGGCTAATTAATACTGCCCACAATTGCTTGTTGGTTGTCGCTTGCGACAATTGTATCTGACTAGTAAGTATTGCAACTACAACGGATTGGCTGAATAAAAGTACCAACAACTGCTGGGTTTATGGGTTATCTCATGTTAAATGTATCTGATTAGTAATTGCCGCAACTACAACGGAATGATTAACTAAAAGTGCCCACTGTTTACTTTATCAGGACGATTATCTAAACCTGACTAGTAAAGTGCCGCAACTATAACTGAATAAATAAAATTGCCAACCGTGTGAGTTCCTCGGTGGACTTCCTCGTTTGGTCTCGAGGGGGAAACACCAGGATGGGTTTGTTTGGTGGTAGCTTCAGGTTGGATCCGGTTAGGTCACTCTTATCCCTCTCTGATATCCGCCAGTTGTATCAAGTCTCTATAGGAGGTTTAGTGCATGTTGCTGCTGCCGCTCAGTCCACCATACCTATGTAGGCGAGGACCGCCGAATTCTAGCCTCGCTGTCTTGGCCTCGATCGACGCTCCTTCTTTTCCTTTGCCCTTTGGGCACCCTTTTGTTTAAGCAGGTTTTGAGATCGACGCGTTAGGGGTTACCCTTCCGCTTGGCCTGGCAGGGTTATGGACGCCATTGGTTATTCTTCGTGGCTCTTAGCCCCATTTGCATCTTGTTCGTAGTCGGACGCTTCATCTTTTCAAGGTGATTTGGATCTTTGTATATTATATCTCGTATTCTTGACTCTTTGAGTCAGTATATATATATCTTACTCTGGGTCCCATCGAGGACTGTTGTGTAATGTTATTACTTCGTTTTCCACCCGCACGAAAGTGCCTGGTGGGCACCTTTGAATCGTTTCTATGCGGGTTTGGCGAATTTTGTTCAAACTTGCATAGGTCCGATTCTGAGGGTGTTACATAACTGCCTCTGCCCCATCGTCCTGTTCAGGGCCTGCATGTGCATCTGCTTGCGCGTCTACACATGTTGCTCCATGCCGCTCTTGCCCATGTCCTGGTTGTGCTTGTATCCGTGTGGTGATGATGTATGCCTCTATTCAAGATCGACGGCGACCGGTGGATTGCCGGGTTCCACATCCATGTTGGCGTTCATGTGACCTGCACAAGAACCCGACGAGCTAACAGCGGGAACTATACCAACGCCAAGATCCCTGAAGTATTCATATCATGCCAAGAGCGACCGAAGCTGGAACCCCGAAGGCCGTCGACATGGAAACCGAAGATATCCGACACAGACACCAAGATCTGCCACACGGAACGGCAAGACCTCCTTCCCGCACCGAAGCCGACGACGTCGCACGCCAAGTTCGCCGAGACCCCGTACCCGAGGGCCTTCGACGCGGAACCCCAAGATCTTCTCCTGGAGCGACGAGGTCTTCTTCACGGAACGCCAAGACTAGCTACCTGAAGATCACGGACCCAGAGAATCCCCGGACAACGAGCTCTTCTACCTGAACCCGAAGACCGCAGATGCGACAAGTACTTCTTCCCGGATCTGATGCCCGAGAACCCGAACGCCCAGGTCGTCGACACGGATACGCCAAGTACTTCCTCGAGGACGCCAAGTTCTTCACCCCGAATGCCAAGACCGACTCGATGGCGCGGACCCGACAAGATCTTCGCAATGACAAGATCGACACCGACCAGGATGAATCCGATGTGACCCCGACGCCAACCAAGTTCTTCTTCTCGGATGCGACAAGATCGACTTCCGTTGTCCGAGACCGATCTCATCGAACCGGACCTTGCCTTCCCGTCGAACCCTGAGACCGATCCATCGAACCCCAAGTTCGCCGAACCCTAATGTGATTCCCTATCCGAGACCCCATTATTTTTATAATATGACATTATCAACTGTTGCATATTAAATTGTTCATGCATGCATACTTGTCTGTGGTTTGGGGGCATTATGTCAATTCATCTCATAATTACATATGGAGTCTATATGCGGGATATCCTTGTCTTATTCCGGACTTCATTTAAATTGGCATAGCGAACCGAAGCCATGTTTGGTCTTGCTAATCCAACATTTAAATTTTGGGGTATCTAAACAACATGAACCATCCAATAAATGTCGGGACCCCGGTTCCGCTTAATATTGCCTAATTGCATCGCATCTTTGCCATGCCATACATCATACATGCATCATGTCGATCTTCTGTTGTAGTATTAAATAGTGCATCTGGTGTTTCTTCTAGTGTTTTGCTTCTTCGCGGATTAGGCCGATGAGTTGATGCGAGTGTCGACCCGATCTTCGGATGAACCTTCCGCAATGTTTTCAGGCGAGCATCCCTTCCCCTTCTACCTATTTTGCATTTATAGTCTTTGTTTCCTCCTGTTGATCTATTGCTATCTGTGTTGCGATGCTCTAGTTTTCGTACCCGTGATATTCCTTGCGGCCTTATATTGCCTTGGACACATCCTATTACCTGTTGTTTGGTAGACAGTTGGACCTGCGCGTCGTAGTCGCTTGCTCAAGTGCTATTGCGTGTCGTCAAGTACCACAGTTGTTGGAGTATTGCCGCATGTTTAATGTTGGAGATGATCATGGCTTTAATTATTGTTTAATAACTAAAATTGAAGTAGGTAAATGCAAAGGCACAGGTGGGCAATAGATGTTATTTGGTTGTTAACCGTCCACTTGTGTCCCGTAGGACCCCGAGTTCTTGACACCTGTTCCGAGATCGAGCGCGCTAACCACAGGTGGGGTGTATGGGCACCCCATCGATTTAGTACCTGATTCCAAGTACTGTACTGGGGGCCACAAAGTAGTTTGGAGCATTATTACTATTTTGTACTTATGCCATGCTTTACTGCTTTATTTAAGATTGTGCGAGGAGCACCTGTACTGTTTAGGAAAGCGGAGTTTTTTCGCGGTATCGACAAGCCCAGTCACATTTTCGGGTTCCCAGTCGTTTATAGCCACTGACGCAAACCCTGGGTCCGTTCCGGAGCCGGCCAACTTCGTTGCGGGTAGCTTAGTGGGGTGGCCCCCCGTGCTTGCTTTGGGTCTGGGAAACGTCGTATCCGAAACCCCGTCGACATACCGTTGGGTGTATGTTTTGTGATCTTGTACCTACCTGATCTGACAACAAGGGTGTAGGTGCGTGTGGAAACTTTGGTGCACCCCTGCAGGGTTAAATCTTTTCGAGAAGCCGTGTCCGCGGTTATGGACGACTTGGAGCACAGTTCTCGATCATAGACAACCATAACTAAAGTTTACTGTTATAATTTGACTGGTATCCGCTATGACTAGTAATCAGCTCCACTACAACGGAATGGCTAAATAAAAGTACCAACACCTGCTGGATTTGGGGATATCTCATGCTAATTGTATCTGACTAGTAAGTGTTGCAACTACAACGGAATGGTTAACTAAAAGTGCCCACTGCTTATTCTATCAGGATGACTATCTATACCTGACTAGTAATTCTTTATAGCGATAATCGGATAAATAAAAGCGCCAATTTGGTGTGAGTTCCTCGGTTGACTTCTCGTTTGGTCTCGAGAAATACCGGGATGGGTATGTTTGGTGGTAGTATCGAGTTGGTTCGAATAGGTCTTTCTTACCCCTCTCGATAGCCGCTAGTTGTATCGAGTCTCTATAGGTTGTTTAGTGCATGTCGTGCCGCTTGATCCACCATACCTATGTAGGAGGACCGCGAATTCTAGCCTCGCAGTGTCTTGGCCTCGATCTTGACCGCTCTCTCTTTTCCTTTGCCCTTTGTCGGCACCCTTCTATTTAAGCAGGTTTTGAGATCGGCGTCATTAGCGAGGTTACCCTTCCGGCTTGGCACAGGTGGTTATGGATGCCATTGGTTATTCTTGGGGCTCTTAGCCCCATTTGCATCTTGTCCGTAGTCGGACTGTATCATTTTCAAGGTGATTTGGATCTTTGTATTGTATATGTATTCTTGACTCTTTGAGTCATTGTTGTATATATATGTTACGTGGGTTCCATCGAGGACTATTGTGTAATGATATTACCGTTTTCCACCCGCACGCAAGTGCTGGTGGCACCTTTGAATCGTTTCTATGCTTGGGTTTTGGCGGAAGCTGAAACTTGCATAGGGCCGATCGAGGTGTTACATCCTCGTCTGCCTCGGCCGTGACTTCATGTGTCATTGGCGAGCGTGAGCGAGCAGCGTCTCCGGAGTTATTGCCTCCCCCGCTCCAGATTGGCCTCGACATGGCGCCTATGCTCGCACGGCCCGAGATCCTACCCCCTCCCCCTCCACTCAAGCCTAGAGATAAGCCCGTATCCTTTGCCCCGGATCCGCCGGCTCGTTCCTCTTCCGCTAAGGGCAGGCCTAGGCCTTCTCGGCTGCGCTCCATCATCGTTGCCCCCTCTTCCTCAGCGTGGGATTCCAGCCGGCTGCCTCACCATGCCTCTGATGCGGGTTGGCAGGAGGTCCGCCCCAAATTCTGGTGGCGCAAGGTTAATCCTACCTCTTCGGGCGCCTCGGTCACTGACCGCCGCCAGAGGTCTTCAAGGGCGGCCGGTGCCCGTGCCCCGCCTCCCTTCAAAAGGGAGTGCTTCCGCTGCCTCTCCCCGCACCACCTCGTTCGCCACTGCACTGGGAACTGCCGCGCCTGTCGTCTGCCTGGGCACCTTGCCCGTCGCTGTCCCTCCAGGCAGGTCGCCCGCGCTGCGCCTCCCCAGTCTGGGCGGCTCCCTCAGGCTCCTCCGGCAAGCGCCGTCGCCACCACCGCACCGCCAGCCCCCGCCATGGCCAATTCTGATCGCCTGCCCGGGAATCCGGCAAATAGGCCGGATGAAGTCTACAGCTCCTCCATCAGCACGTCCCTGATCGAGTCCAAAGCCTACGAGATGAGGCGGACACACCTCGGCATCATCATCTCCGACCCGCGCCTCAACATCAGCACTGGCTCAATTGCCAATGCGGGGCCGGAGGCCGCAGCTGGGCGGAGGCCGCCGATCTGCGAGTGCAGGCGGCGGGGAGAGGGCGGCGAGGCGAGCTTGCCGGCGGCGGGGCGGGCGGAGCGGGAGGCGGCTGGGCGGAGCTTGGAGGTGAGGGGAGGCAGCCTTGGCTGTGGCCTTGGAGAGAGGAGGAGAGGCGGCGGGAAAGCGGCGATGGGGAAGAGGGGGCACGGGCTTGGTCATGGGAGGGAAGAAGGTGGGGAGGAGCGGCGCGGGACTGCGGGGGCTGCTGCGAGGAAGAGAGAGAGGAGAGAGGGAGAGACATGCGGGGCAGGTGGTGGGCCAGGGCGTGGGGCCCAGGGGTGGGGCGTGACAGGGGCGGTCGCGTGCGTGTGTTGTGTGCTGGGAGCGTGTGGGCTGAGGGGAGAGAGAGGGATTGTGTGGCTAGGTGGGGAGGTGGCTGCTGAGATGGCTGGGTGGGATTGGGTGGAGGGAGTGAGAGGGTGAGGTGGCACATGGTGATTGGCCAGGGTGATGTGGAGGCTGGGTGTGGGTAGGTAGTTTGGTGAACTTAGGAATTAGGGGGGGCTGTTTAGGTGGTCCGATTTAAATCCTGGGGCGGTCGTTCGGGTCATTCGGCCCGTTCGACTGCCCCACCAAAAATAATATAAATTTTATTTGTTTTATTAACACCGTTTGCAAACCGATAGTAGACAAACAAAAATAATCCGGAGGCCCGGGGTTGCGTGTTTGAATGAAGATGGGGCGTTTTAGAAAACAAAACTGGGTTTTCCCGAAAATAGTTTTATGCGAACAGATGCAAGACGATGACGATGCTCAAATGCAATGTGGCATGATGACATGAGCATGCTGTCATGATGATGCAATGCACAAAAACAACGCGATTTTCTAGTAGTGGTTTTGCGGGATGCCACAATTCGACACCACTAACAATGGATCTCGCCCTCGAGATCCGCCTCATGGTACCGGAAAGAAGGTCGACGGTCTGATCCTTCGCGCTTCGTGTAGAACCTCGCGACACCACTAACAAGAGGTCGTTGTCCGTGGTCGTCGAGGGAACACTCCGGGAACAAAAGGTCGAAGGTAGGGTATCAACAAATAAAGCCACCTCTAACTTCGATGGAAAGAGGGAACCGATGCATTCTCATCCACTTCAATGTACAAAAGCGAATAGAAGGGGTAGTCGGCATGGGGGCCAATCCATCACGCACCCAAACTATTACTCTGCACAATCAGTAGATAGCGTGCAACCATTCCCGGAATCAGACTGAAGATCTCGACAAGCGAGGTTCGGAACAACGGAGTGATGCAGACTATGCATCGGATCTGGCGTAGATGATGTCGTCGCGTCGGAAAACACCGGAAGGCACAAACAAGGAACAAAGAATGGTACCACCATAGACGGATTCCTCAGGCAGCTTGAACACCGGATGGTAGAACACCGTTATCAGAGGAGGAAGCGAAAACCTGAAGGTACGACGGAACCCAACCACGAGAAATCCTGGACTCGAAGAGAGAGACGAGAGCGGATTCAAAAAGCGTAGAAGTAAGAGGCGAATAGCAGAGGGGTAAGGAATAAAATCAGACCTAATCAGAACTATCCAACCGTTTTTGCAAAATAGTTTTGACGCTCTACTTCGGCCATTAGCTAGGTTATCCTATTTGGACTTGTGGGTATCGCTTGCTGAGCTCGATACCACTCAGTAACACCCTCGAATCGGACCTATGCAAGTTTTAGCGAAAGCCCGCCAAACGCATAGAAACGATTCAAAGGTGCCCACCAGCACTTTCGTGCGGGTGGAAAGCAGTAATAACATTACACAGGTCCTCGATGGGACCCATGAGCAGATATATATACAACACGACTCCATGAGTCAAGAATACGAATATAATATACAAAGATCCAAATCACCTTGAAAACGACAGGCGTCCAACTACGGACAAGATGCAAATGGGGCTAAGAGCCTCGAAGAATAACCAATGGCGTCCATAACCCTGCCTGACCAAGCGGAAGGGTAACCGCTAACGGCGTCGATCTCAAAACCTGCTTAAACAAAAGTGGTGCGAAAAAGGGCAAAGGAAAAGAGAGGCGTCGATCGAGGCCGATTACAGCGAGGCTAGAATTCGGCGGTCCTCGCCTACATAGGTATGGTGGACTGAGCGGCAGCGGCAGCATGCTCTAACAGCCTATAGAGACTCGATACAACTGGCGGTTATCAGAGAGGGATAAGAGTGACCTAGCCGGATCCAACCTGAAGCTAACACCAAACAATCCCATCCTGGTGTTTCCCCCTCGAGACCAAACGAGGAAGTCAACCGAGGAACTCACACAGTTGGCAGTTTTATTTATTCAGTTATCGTTGCAACAATTACTAGTCAGGTTTAGATAATCATCCCGATAAAGTAAGCAGTGGGCACTTTTAGTTAACCATTCCGTTGTAGTTGCAGCAATTACTAATCAGATACAGATAGCATGATATAACCCAAAACCCAGCAGTTGTTGGTACTTTTAATCAGCCATTCCGTTGTAGTTGCAATACTTACTAGTCAGGTACAATGGTCGCAAGCGACGCTCCAAGCAAGCAATTGTGGGCAGTATTATTTAGCCATTCCATTATAGTGAAGCTGATTACTAGTCATTATAAAGTCAAATTTATAGCAATAAACTTTAGTTATGCTTGTCTATGGTCGAGATACTGTGCTCCAAGTCGTCCATATCCATGACACGGCTTTCAGAAAGTTTTACCCCGGGTGCACCAATAGCAACACACGCCGATCAACCTCGGAAAACCAACTCAAAACCCAACGAGGCGTTCACGGTGAACAATCACAGATTCAGAAATATTTAGGGGCCACCCCTTGAGTCTACCCAACGGCAAGCAAGCTCCGAGACGGACTCAAGGTTTGGGTGGACGGCTGTGAACGAATGGGAACCCAAAACTGGGCTTGTCGACACCGCGGAATCGTGTCCCGATCCTAAAAAGTACAGTGTGCTCCTCGCACAAATGTAAATACATAAGTAGCATGGCATAAGTACAGGATAGTAAATAAAACCTCAAACTAGTTTGTGGCCCCAAGAAATAAGACTGAATCAAGCTCTGGCTCAGGGGGAACCCATATACCTCCCGGATGTGGATAGCGTGATAAATCAAGGAACAGGTATCAAGTACTCGGGGTCTTACGGGACACAAGTGGGCGTTCGGAAACCAAATATTTTCTATCACCCACCGATGCCTCTGTTTATTTCAATTTTAGTTGTTAAACAGAAATTAAAGTGAACGATAAGTAAAACTATGATCATCTCCATCATCAACATGCGGCAATACATCAACAACTGTGGCATTTGACGACCGCATAGCGACTTGAGCCAGCGACTACGACGCGCAAGTCCAACTATCTACCAAACAACAGGTAATAGGATGTGTCCAAGGCAATATAAGGCTGCAAGGGATATCACGGGTACGAAACACTAGAGCATCGCAACACAGATAGAAATAGATCAACAGGAGGGAATAAATACTATAAAAGTAAGATAGGTAGAAAGGGGGAGATGCTCGCCTGAAAAACATTGTCGAAGGTTCAACCGAAGATCGGGGCGAAGCTCACATCAACTCAACGGCCTTATCCGCGAAGAAGCAAAACACTAAAAGAAACACCGGATGCAATATTTAATACACGGCAGAAGGCATGATGCATGTATGATGCATGGCATGGCAAAAGTGCGATGCAATTAGGTCATATTAAGCGGAACCGGGGTCCCGACAATTAATAAGGCGGTTCATGTTGTTTAGCTACCCCGCAATTTAAATGTTGTTTAACAAGGCAAAATATATCAACGGTTCACTACACAAGTTTGAATGAGGCCAATATGAGACTAGATTTGCCCGCATATGGGCCCCATATTTAATTATGAGGTGAATCGGCGTAAGGCCCCCAAACCAATGATATGCATGCGAGATGAATGACAATTTAATATGCGACAAGGTTATATTTCATTTATAAAATAGGGTTTGGAAAAGGGGTCACACATTTAGGGTTCGGCAGATCTTGGTTTCCGGGGTTCGGGGTTCGACAGGGTCCAGGGTTCGACGGGTTCGGACTCGGCGGGATCGTTCTCTCGTTCTCGGGGGTAGTTCTTGGCGCATTCGCGGTGGTCGGCCATGTTGTCGGTCTTGGCGTTCGGGATGAAGCACTGGTCGCATCGGGGGTCTCGGTGTCCGGGGTGAAGTGCTTGACGTTCTCGAGGGAATACTTGTCGCACATGTGGTCTTCGGGTTTCCTGTCGATGATCTTGTCGTCGAGAAGAACTTGTCGGGTCCGCGTATCGGGTCGGTTCTGGCATCCGGGGTGAAGTGCTTGTCGTCCCGTGGCGATCTTGAAGTTCCGGGGGTTTTTCCCGCGTCCGTGATGTAGATCTTTTCGGAGGCCTTCGGGTACGGGGTTTCTCGATGCAGTCGCTCTTTTGCTACATGGATCCTTCATGTTCCATTTTTCCCCATTCACGAGCGTCGGCACACTCTCGAAGGAGCTTCTCGGAAGCTTGTGGCGGACTTGCTTGCAGGCTTGGACGGCTGCTACTCCCTCCGACGCTTGCGAAGAGGTGGGCCCCAGGGACGCGGAGGCCGGGCTTGGGGAGGTTCGAGGCGGCACTGCGCTGGCCGGAGGCGGACGCGACGCGCACGGGGGACGGCGAGGAGGACGCCAGCAGAGGAGGAGACGGCGAGAGCGGGCCTGACGGCGAGGAGGCGGCGCAGCGAGGTTCGGAGAGCCCGGTGGGGGCGGGGCCGGGCGAGGGGCGATCAGCGGAGGCGAGGTCGAGGAGGGCTGTGGCTCGGAGATGAGGCAGACAGGCGCGGAGGCGGGCTGGGGGCGCTGACGGAGGAGGCCGAGGTGGCCAGGCGGGCGGACGACAGCGGAGAGCGAGCTGGGGGCGCGAGAGCCGCATGGCGGAGGCCGCCGATGCGGGAAAGGCAGAGCGGGAGAGGAGGACGACGAGGGCGAAGCTGGCGGGCGGCGGCCGGGAGCCAGGAGCAGTGAGGCCGGAGGAAGGAGGCGGCTAGCGGAGGAGCTTGAGGTGGGGACAGGGGCCTTGGCGGGCGTGAGAGGGAAGGAGAGAGCGGCCGGAAGGCGAGCAGCGATGGGAAGAGGGGCAGGGCCGGTCGCGGAGGGAAGAAGGGGGAGGCGGCATGATCAGGGCTGCGAGGAAGAGAGAGAGGAGAGAGGGAGAGACATTGGGGGGGGTGGGCAGGCGTGGGGCAGGGTGGGGCGTGTGTGGTCAGCGTGCGTGTGTTGTGTGCTGGGAGCGTGTGGGCTGAGGGGAGAGAGAGGGCTTGTGTGGCTAGGTGGGGAGGTGGCTGCTGAGATGGCTGGGTGGGATTGGGTGGAGGGAGTGAGAGGGTGAGGTGGCACATGGTGATTGGCCAGGGTGATGTGGAGGCTGGGTGTGGGTAGGTAGTTTGGTGAACTTAGGAATTAGGGGGCTGTTTAGGTCCGATTTAAATCTGGGCGGTCGTTCGGGTCATTCGGCCCGTTCGACTGCCCTACCAAAAATAATATAAATTTTATTTGTTTTATTAACACCGTTTGCAAACCGATAGTAGACAAACAAAAATAATCCGGAGGCCCGGGGTTGCGTGTTTGAATGAAGATGGGGCGTTTTAGAAAACAAAACTGGGTTTTCCCGAAAATAGTTTTATGCGAACAGATGCAAGACGATGACGATGCTCAAATGCAATGTGGCATGATGACATGAGCATGCTGTCATGATGATGCAATGCACAAAAACAACGCGATTTTCTAGTAGTGGTTTTGCGGGATGCCACACGCTGGCCGCTGATGTGTCGTCCTCGCCGGCTCGTTGCAGTGTGATGGGCGTCCTCGATGGCTCCGAGCCTCAGATTCTCTCGCCGGTTCGGGTGCTGCCTGCGCGGGGACGTAGGAGTCGCTCGAGCACCCCTACTAGGAGTGCAGCAATGGGTGCCACGCCTTCCCCTTCACCGAGTCTCCTTCGTAGCCTGGGCAGCCCAATGCAGATGTCACCTCCGTTGCTGCACCTGGCAGAACTCCAAGACGGCGTCCAGTACACGCTGTGCTCCCCTGGTGCGGACCAACTTGGGGACGCGTCCATTGGGAAGTTGCCCCCTTCATCGCCGCAGATTCCCTGGGAGGCCTTTCGGTCTGGAGCGAGCCCCCCCCCCCTGGAAAATGCCTTGGCTGATGCTTGGTCCGCCAACATCTTCCACGCTCTCGACGATGGCTCGGCCTGCTCCTCCTTCCTCCTGCACCCGCTGTCGGCGCAGCTCTGCGCTGCATCCCTGGATGGCTGCCTGGGGGAGCGCTTTGGGGAGCACATCCCCACGCCCCGCTCAATCCATGCGTGGAACGGCGCCTGGGTGGAGGACCCGACCCCCAGGCACATTCTCCATGCCCGGCAGATGATGCCCAGGACCTGGAGCAGCTCTGTTTCGCGGAGCAGTTGCTGCGACAAGGCTTCCAAGATCAGCTTCAGCATGGCCCCGTCCCCGAGCAGTTCGATCCTGTCATCGAGAAAACAGTGTATGAGCTTGGTGACATTGGCAACAATGTGTTGGCTCCCTCTGCGGGATGGCAGCTGCAGGACATTTTCGCCACACCACCGCTACCGCCACAGCCTCCTTCCCCGGAGGCATCCTCCGACGACATCGATGATGATAGGCTGTTTGATGTCACCATGAAGTCCAACGCCCTCCGAGCTTTGAGAGATGCTAACCTGTGTGGGCAGGAGCTCATGGAGGACGTGACCTCTAGAGTCGCTGATATGCAGGTGGACCCAAAGACAACGTTCCTTAGCAAGGTGGTCGGGATGTTCTCTCCCTCGCTTCTTGGTTTCCCCACTAACATTGCTCCAAATAAGAAGCGGACTGGAGCAAGGAAGCTCTTCTCCTTGCCAGCTTCGTCAAGACGCAGCGAGCGACCCGCCACCAAGAGCTCGACCATGATGACCACTAGGAGGTCACAGATTGCTGCATGTAAGCAGCTGGGCCTGATCAGCCACGACAGTGAGTTCGATGATGAGGTCCTTGCCCGGTATGTGGCCCTCTTCCAAGGGCCTCTCTCTCTCAGGACCAGGTGCACGGCCTCAGTCTGCTAACGGAAGTTTCGAGCGGGCCTAGCTTCACTCTGAAGGAGAAGGAGATGGAAGGTCTGCTGAAGGAATCCCCGTACGCGGACTGATTCTCGCTGTGCTCTCTACGACGCTCATGTTGCCATGTATTGCACAAATTTTATCTCCTCGGTTCCTAGGGATTTGCCTGTGGCCATTACCTGTAGCCGGTGCGACAAGCAAACGCTTAGTCTCATATTAGGCCCCCTTGCTAGTTGGGTCCAAGCGACCCTTGTGCGTGCGCTGTGTTGTATCTCTTGTCCCTGTCGCGGACGTTCTCGTCCATGCTTCTTCTCTCGCGCTACTGAACTTTGCTTTCCTTTCGAAATGGTTGCTTTCGCCACTGCTGCCCTTAGTCGAGCATCCTCCAATGTTAGCACAACTTAAACTCCTAAACTGGAATGTTCGCGGGTTAAACGACCCTGCGCGCCGTTCGGTGGTGCGCGACCTGGTGTATAGCACTCAATGCACCATCCTTTGCATTCAAGAATCGAAACTTTCGCCCATGTCTGATACGGTGAAAAATGACATTGTGGGGAATGCACTTAGGGGCTGTGCGCAATTACATGCTGACGGCACAAGGGGCGGGGTCCTGCTCTTATGGAGGGACGACCTTTTCAGCGTCTCCAACATTGTCACTCGGAATTTCTCCATCACGGCAACCTTCGCGGATCTTTCCGCAAACATGTCTTGGACTCTTACCACAGTCTATGGGCCGGCTGATGATGATCGCAAGATGGGCTTTCTGGATGAGTTAGTCAACATCCATGCCCAAGTGACAGGGTCGTGGCTTGTGGTTGGAGACTACAACCTTATCTTGCATGACGAAGATAAAAATAATCAGCGAGTGAATCGGCGCTGGATGCGGCGCTTCAAGTCTGCTCTTGACACTAGCTTCCTAAAGGAAATTAGATTGGTGGGAAGAAGATTCACTTGGAGCAATGAACAAGATGTTCCCACACTTGTCCGCCTTGACAGGGCCTTCTGCAACTCACTCTGGGACGACCTGTTCCAGGCAGCCAAACTACTACCTCAGGCCTCCTCTATGTCTGACCACTGTCCCTTGCTCTTGGTTCAGGATTTGATCGTTCGAACGCCACGACGATTCAGATTTGAGAGTTTCTGGCCTCTTCTCCTTGGGTACTCCGAGGTTGTCCAACAGTCCTGGAATGAACCTTGCGTTTTAACAAACCCTTTCGAAATCCTTGACTGCAAGCTTAAGAGGCTGGCAAAACACCTTTCCAGTTGGGCTAAAAACTACGTCGGCGACATTAGGAGGCAGATGCTGCTCGGCCAAGAGATTATCCTTCGGCTTGACACGGCACAAGATTCTCGTTTGCTCACTCTGGACGAGAGCGATCTCCGGCGAAGCCTAAAATCAAGGGCTGTTGGCCTAGACGTGATCAATAAAATCAAGGAAAGACAAAGGGCCAAAGTCAAATGGCTGCAACTTGGAGATGCAAGAACCAAGTTTTTTCATTCTAAGGCTGCCCACCGCAAGATTAAAAATAGAATCCAAAGCCTTCAATCAAGCTCAGGGCTGGCAACTACACCGGTAAAATTGAAGAGGTTATCCACAACCATCTGAGCTCGATTGTCGGCTCGGAAGTCAATTGCACAAGGCGGTTTGACTGGTCCCAACTAAATCTTCCACGACCAGACCTTTCTGAGCTGGATGCACCTTTTACCAGTGACGAGATCAAAAAGGCTATTTTCGAGATGCCTACTGACAAAGCCCCGGGTTCAGACGGTTTCTCCATCAGTTTCTTCAGATCGTCTTGGGATGTGATTAAGCATGACCTCCTTAGCGCTGCGCATAAATTCTACTTCCTCAATGATCAGTCCTTCGATAGTCTCAACACAGCCTTCTACGCGCTACTGCCAAAGAAGGAACAACCCACAGAAATAACGCATTTTAGGCCCATAAGCCTAATTCACGCTTTTGCCAAACTCATGTCCAAGGTGCTGGCCATTAGGTTACAACCTAGGCTTGATGAACTTGTCTCGCCTTGTCAGAGTGCGTTCATCTCCGGTCGGAACATACAGGAAAATTTCCTGTATGTCCAAAACCTAGCTAAGCACTACCACAAAACCAAAACTCCAGCACTTCTGCTGAAGCTAGACATTGCTAAAGCATTCGATACTATCTCCTGGACCTATATCTTGGACATGATGGAGTCCAGAGGTCTGCCACCAAGATGGAGAAATTGGGTGGCACTGCTTTTCCGAACAGCGAGTTCACAACCTCTTATCAATGGAGTGCCTGGCAGGGTAATCTTCCACCGTCGAGGCCTGCGGCAGGGAGACTCTATCTCTCCATTTCTGTTTGACCTGGCCATGGAACCTTTGCACCGGCTCTTGGAACTAGGCACAGAGGCTGGGCTACTATCCAAGCTCAAAGGGAAATCTTGCAAGTTCAGGGCGGCTCTTTATGCGGACGACGTTGCACTGTTTCTACACCCATCCTCCAACGACATCACCGGTCTTCGCGACATCCTTCAAGCCTTCGGTCAAGCAACCGGGTTAATCACAAACCTCACCAAAAGCTCGATCACGCCAATCAGCTGCCAAAATATTGATGTCGCGACCCTAATCCAACCGGTCGACATTTCTAGGGTTGACTTCCCTCTCACCTACCTTGGGATGCCACTTTCAGTTTGGAAATTGCGGAAAAGCCATTGGCGAATCTTCTTGGATAAGGTCGATAGATACCTGGCCACTTGGAAAGCAAGATTAATGAGCAAGGCGGGCAGATTGGAAATGCTTAACTCTGTCCTCACCTTGCTTGCAGTCTATATGATGATTATCAACGACATGCCTGCCTGGGTGCGTAAGGAATTCGACAGGGGAAGGAGAGCTTGGCTTTGGGCGGGGGAGACCTCCTGCAGTGGGGGGAAATGCCGCGTTAGCTGGCAACTGGTTTGCCGCCCCAAGCGGCTCGGCGGTCTGGGGGTTCACAATATCGACTACTTCGGTCGAGCCCTGAGACTCCGTTGGTTATGGGAAAAATGGAAAACCCCAAACACACCCTGGACTCAAATGCAAGCCCCCTGCAGTAAAAAAGATTATGCTCTTTTCTTCGCTGCCACCCATGTCATGGTTGGAAATGGCCAAACGGCTAATTTCTGGAATGACCGTTGGCTTGATGATAAGACTCCAAGAGATATTGCACCTGATATTTTCAAAATCTCAGTCCGTAAAAACAAAACGGTGCGGGAAGCATTAACCGACTTAAAATGGATGCAGGACATTAGGCATCAGCTTTCTATCGAGCATATACCTCAACTACTACATTTGGCTGAAAAACTCGACGCGGTACAACTCAATGACCACAATGACGACATTGTCTGGCGATTTGGCAAAAACGATTTCTACACGTCAAGCTCCGCCTACCGGCTGCAGTTCTTAGGGGCTCAGAATACTGAACACATGAAGTTGATTTGGCAAGGGTGGGCACCAGCTCGGTGCAAATTCTTATTGTGGACGCTACTGATTGACAAGGTGCTCACTGCTGACAAACTACTCCTCAGACAATGGAAAAACAACTACTTCTGCCCTCCGTGCGAGCGAAATTTGGAGACCACCAGTCATCTGTTCTCGGAATGTACATTCACGTGCAAAGTCTGGCGAGACCTTGCCAATGTCTTCGGGATTAGCTCTTTCCATCCCAAAAAATGGCAAGGCAGGAAGTACTTTACCTATGACTGGTACAAAGCATTGGTGTCCGCTCAAACTAGTGCACAAAGGAAATCAGCGCACACGGCTGCCAAACTAATCTGCTGGGAAATCTGGAACGAAATCGTAGAAATTTTAAAGGCACGGAATTATCCGCAATATTGTTGGCTGTCAGGATCAAGGAAGAAGCAAATACTTGGCGATATGCTGGGGCACCAATCTCCCTAGGTCCCAGGATGGTGGAATCCCGTTTGATCCGGGTTAAACCTTTTCTTACTTGTATTGTGGCTATGGGGCCTTTCGGCACTCATCTCCCTTTTCTTTTATATACTTGTAAAACCTGTTATTCCACTATCGCAATGAATATAGCAGTTCTCCTGCTGTTATTAAAAAAAAAACTACGTGCTTGTTATGCTTGGGCGTTTCCGGCGGGGCAGCGGTGCCGCAGTTCTTTTCTACGTATTCCTCGGGTTGGTACTGGTAGCGGAGCAGGCTCTATGGCTGGTGCGCACAACCGCTCCCCTGACTCCGCCGACCTCCCCGCACATCGGGCCCCCAATTCTTTCTTCTCCGCGTGGTCGGCTGCCTATGGACGCACCTTCTCCCGTGATCTCTCCTCTTCCCTACTTTCCGGATGCCGGCCCGTTCTGCACCACCGCTCGGCCCCAGCTTCCTATCTCCCACCTTTGGCAGGCCCAGAGGGCGCCGCCTTGCTTCCCTGCATGGTGCCATGGCCCCTGGATCCAGCAAGATGAGAGCAGCAGCGAGCCGTCCCTCCCCTGTCTCGCACTCAATCGGCATCTGTCACCATGATATCCAGTGATCCGTAGAACGACGGGACGGCGGACCAGGTGGATGAATGTGGGGGTGGGAGCGAATCGGGGATGAGTGCAGGTGGAAATCGACCTCCTCATATTTTCTTTCTTTTTTCTGAATTTTCAGTTGCACACAATTCTGAAACTTATTTTTGATGCAGGTTTCATCGAAGAGGAGATATCGAGTTCCGACAACGACTTCCCTCGCTGCCCAATGCGGAGACAGTGGAAGCAACCGCTGGAGTAAAAACGATGACGGTGTAATGCATGTTTATCACGACCTGATCAATCTTGAAAACAGATTGTGCTTCTCTGATGCTTGACTTTCTCTACTTACCCTCCTCGAGACAAACGTTTTCTCTTGGTGTCATCAAGGGCGTGCAGAAGAAGGATTCCACCGACGCCAAGCTTCCAAGGCTGTTGCCAAGAAGAAATGAGTGGTTCAGTTTCTAATATCTAGCGGAAGTTTTAGTTCTAAGTTTTGTTCATGTGCATTGCTCTTATTGTTGGATATTGTTATCTGCAACCAATGGCCCGGTCTGTCGTTTAAATACTGTATTCCTATTTCATGTTCGGCTAAATCTTAGATTTGTTATGATGCTTCTTTTATTCTTCTGTTCTTGCCACAATTTGTTGAGAATAATTTATCATCATGTATATAGGTCTAAATTTGTTCGACGGTACTATTTATCTAAAATTTATTTATTTTTCTTCCGATACAACGTACGGACACATTTTCTAATTTAAAAATAAAAGTAAAAAATCTATACTCTTATCCTCTCTAATGCTAATCCCTATATTGCTTCTTGTTACAATATTTAACAAACATGTTGAGTCTGAGTTCTAATAAAAAGACTGCGCTAACTAGAAGACGCTATTTGGCACGAGGACGACGTATGGGCCTTTTTTTTTTTCAAAACGATACACGTAACTCGGGGATCGCGCCCTCGCATCTCCCGGCTTCTCTGTGCGCCACCTGTCCCACGAGCAGGCGATGGGTCCACACCAGGAAACATCCCAATATTTTCTTCCTTCTACGACTTGTTCTTCTTGAGTCCTCCCGTACCGATCCCCACGACCGGCAGATCCCAGCGCGCGCTCGACTCGCCGTCGCCGTTCACTCCCTCGACGCGCACCTCCCCGGTCGGCCCACTCCCTCGACGCGCACCTCCCGGTCGGCCCGCTGCCACTCGCGCCGCCATGCCCGTCTTCCCTGCCGCCTAGCCGTGTGCTGCTTCCTGCGACGCTCCCTGACCGGCACGCCACCGCCGCCATGTCCGCATCCACTGCTGCCTAGCCATGCGTTGCTTCCCGTGCCGCGCCTTCCTGGCCGGCTCGTCGCCGCTCGCCAGATCTCCACCGTTGCCGGCTCCATTCTCTGGCTAGGTCCCCACCAGATGTTGCTGGCGCCCACACCTCTGCTCGTCGTCCTACAACCATGGCCAGACTCCTCCTGGTGCACCCCATGCGGGAGCCAGGGTAGGTCGCCGGCCGGCTCCGATTCCACGGGCGATGGCGAGCTACGAGATCATGTGCATCTCCTTACCATTCGGCACAGTGCTACACAAGAAGGGCGACCATGCTAATGGAGGTGATCGCCGTTGCTACAAATGAAGGGCCGCGATGCTATCGACCAATAGATGCATCTTGAGATCTTGCTACAGGGCGATGCTACAATAGTAGTAATTTTTTGCTATTTCTGTTCTATATTTTTGCTATAATAGAATAAAGTATTTGCTACGATATTTTTTGACGAAAATGCTCGGCAAAATCGGTTTTGCTAAGATAGACACCGGCGATATCTCCGGCGAGGTCGTTTATTTTGCTACATTAGTATATTTTTGTTTGCTACCATCGTTTTGCGGTTTTGCTGCAATAGTATAAAGTTTTTGCTACACGGTCTTCGGTGAGGTCTATCGACAAAAATCTTCAGCGAGTCACCGGCGGATATGCTACATTAGCACAATTTTTTTGCTACACGGTTACCGGCAAGGTCTCTGCTCAAATCTCCAGCGAGGTTCAGTCTGTTTTTCTATTTCTGAGCCGAACCATTTTTACTACATGTACAAAATCGAGACTATTTATAGCAGTGCGTTTAAGTACACGGTGTCAGCAAGAGGATTCAGGGAATTTTTGGAAATTATATCCGGGGACGCGTAGTGCTGCCTCTTTTTTAGGGGATCGCACGGGCCTCCTAGCCCATGAACCCACGGCACTCACCTAAATTAAAGGGCCACGGCACAGGCCCAGAAGATGAAAGCACTCGTTCGTCACGCACATGGCGGCGGCGACTTCTTCCCCTTCCAAGAGGCGAACTGACGGCGGCGAAGAACCGTCGGAACACCGCGCCGATTTCATCAGCGACCTCCCCGACGAGGTCCTTGGCACCATCGTATCCCTCCTCCCAACGAAGGATGGCTCCCGCACGCAGGCCCTCTCCCGCCGGTGGCGCCCCATCTGGCTGTCGGCGCCCCTCAACCTCGAGGCCGACCGCGGCTTCTCAGAGCAGGTCGTCTCCAAGATCCTCTCCAGCCACCTCGGCCCTGCCCGCCGTATCTTTCTAACCAGAGTCCGGCGCCTCCCCTGCCGCTACCAAACCGACGACGACGGCAGGACCAATGGCTGGCTCACACCCCGGGACCTCGCCAATCTCCAAGAGCTCGAACTAGTCCTCAGATTCGATTGCCGCCGCAACTCGCTGCCTCCGTCAGTGTTTCGCCTCGCGCCCGCGCTCCGTGTGGCCAGCTTTGGCCTCTGCCGTCTGCCGCCCAACTTGGCAGTGGATTTTCCGCACCTCAAGCAACTCACCCTGCATATGGTCACCTTCACACAGGAGACTCTTAGCGCCGTGCTCTACGGCTGCCCTGCACTGGAGAGCCTTCTGCTGGACCAGAATGCTGGAGTTGCCCGCATCTGCGTCAGCTCCCCAACCCTCAGGAGCATCGGCTTTTGTGCTCTTTGGTACAAAGGGGTGGTCGCTGGCACTGTCAATGTCCAAGAGATGGTAATTGAGGACGCCCCTTGCCTTGAAAGATTGCTACAACTCAATCCAGACTACGGTCCGAAAACTATCCGAGTAATCTGGGCTCCTAAACTCAAGATATTGGGTTCGCTGAGTAAAGGCACATTACAGCTCCACCTTAGAACAACAGTTTTTCAGGTTGTTGTAGCCTCAATTTACATGTTACCGTGACAGGCATTGAGGTTATTGTTCTTGACATGCATTTTGTTTTTTTCCTTGTAGAAAATGATTGCTGTCAGCTTGACAACCAGGATGCGTACTGTGAAGGTGTTGGTTCTTGATGATTTTTCTCATGGTCTGGATCAAGCTCTTGACTTTCTCAAGTGCTTCCCCTGCTTGGAGCGGCTGTACGTCACTGTAAGTATGCATATTTGCTTAGCTGCTTAAAATGCCAAAATAAGCATTTGATCGGCTCGTACTAGAAATTAGCTAACTAATATTCTATATCATTGATTCTAAAAGAATAATCTATATCCCTCTTAATAGTCTGAATCCAATGTCAAAGCAGGGAAATTATATCTGACATTCTCTCATATTTCTCGCAATAAAAAGATTCTCCCATACTCTGCTGTCAACCTGGACAGGTTCTAAGACTTCTTTGGTTGACAAATTTACCATTGGCTTTTGAATCTGCAAACTTCTAGTTAACTGTGAATCTACATTTATCTTGAAACACGCAGAGTAATAAATGATTGATTTCTGCATCGCTGAGATGTTGTCTTTGTATTGCAATATTTCAGATCAACACGGGTCTTTTTATACCCCACAAAGGCCATTAAATTTTATTGTTTGCTAACATCTGTACGATCATGTATCCAACCTGTTAGCAACTGTCTCATATTGTTCTTCTTTCTATCTCCAGTTAGAACTATGCAGAAAGATGGATAATGTGCGGAAGTATGGCTCACCGGATTATCCAACCGAATGCCTTGAGCTCCATCTGAAAAAAGTGGCATTGAAGGTCTACTATGGTGAGGGCCCAGAAGTTGACTTTGCTAGGTTCTTCATTTTGAATGCAAAAGTGCTTGAGAAAATGGAATTTGGGCTCGTAGGCGGCCATGATGACAAATGGTGGCATAATAAGTACAGGAAGCTCCAAGTGGAATACAGAGCTTCTCGTGATGCTCGAATTGAATTCAAAAGATTTTCACGGATGCTTCGAGACAACAAAAAGCTTACCCATGATCTGTCACTAGCTGATCCGTTTGATATCTCCTTCTTGGATGGTTATGTTACCATTTGAGACGGTATCCTTGCCACACGTTCAAAATACGGATTTGATATCATGTTAATAATCTAAAGTTCTATCTCCCTTTGATGCTCTATCTCTAGAATGTGATCTACTTCATGCAGCAATATAATAGAAGGTTTTGCGGCCCACTCAGAAGCATATATAGAATGATGTGTCTAACCACAAGCTTTGAATCGAGAACTTGCGGATTGTATATGCTGGTTCTGTGTAGAAGATGCAGAAGGGATTTTCCCTGTAGTTTAACTTCTGTTCTGTTGCACTTGGATGCAATCTACTATGTTTAATTGGTTTTCTGAATTTAATTGGATTTTTTTGTTTCCTTGCTCCTTGGTATTGTAAATAGGAACCCGCACATTTGCGCCACTAGATTTATTATATCTTTTTATATCGGTTTTTTCCTTATTTCTTGTACTTTGAGATGTTAGTGCCCTATTCGGTACAAATTTAGAGATATAAATAATCTCATTGCCAAAATACACTATGGGGAAACTTAATTTGCTTTGTCTTGTCATCTTTTTGGAATGATATATCATTGAAAATATAGATAATGATTATAGTAAAAACGTACATTTTAAGGAATTATTATTCAAAATTTATAAGAATCTTTCAGCTAAGTGTATTAGGTCACTTGGTGAAGACCTTGTTATGTGAGACTAGTCTGTGGTCTGTTGGGCATGCAAAAATAGAGGTTCCCAATAGTTTTAAATTTATTTTATCAAGTTCTCTTTGATGGATTATATTTATCAAATATAAATTTTGCATTTTTTTCTGCCTAGAATTAAATCTAAACCTGGTGTTCCTTCCTCCACCTGCCTTGCTATCGATGTTTATTTATATAAGTAATTGCAGATCTTATCTCTTGCTCCTGTCATGACTTGTTCTCTTCATCATGTCCATGTTTGCCTACACGACTTGAACAAATTATTCTACTACCTCCATTCTTAAATAATGTCTTCCTAGAAAGTGTGTGGTTAAAATTTTCTAACTTAAGTGCTAACATATACAAAATCATTCATATTGGGGAGTTGGAAGTAATATGGCTAGATTTCTTATGAAGAATACCCGTATCATATCCCCAAATCCATGGTGCCAAGGAGGAGTAAAACTGGATTCTATTCCTCTCTGGGCACTTGAAATGTTTCTTGCAATCCCAGATTTATTTCAACTTATAGACATGTTCATTGTTGCATAATAATTTCACTCACCTCCAATCAATGTTTCTTCATATATTCTAACACAAATGGTTCTTGGTCGATACTCTCCATGCATAAACTAGAATAACCTCAATACTCCATTATCTATCTAGAAGCATTCCAAGTTGGTGCACATAAATCTAGTGACACAAGAATAAAAAATAAAGACCCGGTGGTGGTGGCGGCGACTCAGATGGTTTCACATCACACTCGCAAATCTTGTACACGGCCATACAATCAGACTGTAAACAAACGGAACTCGTGTTCTTCCTGAAGAAATGACAGCTTGTCACTCCTTGGGAGCTTCAGCATTGACGTAGGCGAGGAAGTCCTTGAGGAGGCGGTTGTAGACGCAGGGCCTCTCCAGGTGCACGAGATGCCCGGCCTTGTCTATGCTCTGCAGCATCGTCTTCTCGCCGAGCTGCCTGCAGCGTATACCCGACAAACCTATCTGTTAGTATCTCAGCTCATATGCTATGCTAGCTCCAGTTTACACTTTCCATGGTGTTGGTGGAGCTATAGCTGAAAGTGAAAGTATGAGATATCTAGCTAGAGCATAGCTTACTCTTTCATTGTCTTGGCGAGCTCGATGTTGAAGATGTTGTCGTTCTCTCCCCAGAGCAGCAGTATTTTCTGCAGGATGTACATGTACAAGTACAGAAAAGAAAACGGTCGTCAGAGATAGACCCATCACGCATGTGTCGTCAGTCAGCTTGACTGGTGTGAAGCATATGCTCCATTTATGATGCCAGGAGATGCATGGCGAGGCCGTGATAGATGGGGTTCGTTCGAAAAGGACGGCAGGACCTCTATCCTATCCGTGAAAGACTTGTGAAAGTAAAAGCAAGACCTGAACTTCACATACGCTGTACGTATAGAGCTAGGAGTGTACTACTTCATCAGCAATTTTGGGTATTCATTGTCCCCTAGTAATCACGGGAACTGCTTGGTACGCTTAAATTCTTCACGGATGGATTTGGTGGCTTTGGCGCACCATATCTGGTAAGCAGTTTATTAGTTTTTTTGTTTGAAACAAGCGATTTATTTATTAGTTATTACTGGAGTAGTGTGGAAGGAGAAGAGGTCATCAGATCGGATGGGAGCATTAAAGAAATCCTTCAATGCTTCTTTCGTTCTTCCTGACTAATCAATTGTAGGAGTACTACTAGTACGAACATAGTACTGGTAGTATCTCAGATTTCGATATGCTGCAGTACAACAAATCTGGATATTTGCACTAAAAGTCAGAAGAATGAAACAAAGCCATTGTTTCTCTCCTAGCTAATCCTCCATAGTTTTAAAATATAAGATGTTTTAGATTTGTGAAGAGAATGTCGCAGACTACTTTTAGTATAGGTTTCTTGAGGTTTAGAGTGAGCCTACACTAAAATAAGTCTGAATCATTCTCTTCTGACTAAAACATCTTATATTAGAACGGAGGAAGTAGAAAAGGTTGTTGAACTAACCTATCATGTTTTGTTATCAAAGGACTGAGCTCTGATTAGTATAATATTAACAGACAACAGAGAGAAAAGAGGCATATTGTATACTTTGTGCGTAACTGTCTATCCACATAGCAGAACCACGACGTCTACCGATTTTTATTGACTGAATTCGTAATATATGAAGGAAAATGGATATGAATTAGATACTAGACATTTGTTTTCTGCGGCAGTTAGGCTGCCAAAACTTGGAAAATGTGCAGATCAGGTAATCCGTATTGCTGCAGCCGCATGACATGTCAAGAAGGGGCCGGTAGTGGGAGACGGTGGCCAAACAAACGTACCTGTAGCAAGACGGGCACGGTGGCGTCTTTGTTGCTGACCACCAAACCTTCCAGCAGCTCCGCTCTTTCCTTGCGGTTGGCAAACATCACCTGGATGCGCAACACGGCACACACCACAGATCAGACCATGCACATCATCACGACGCGCGAGCGACAAGGGAAAGCTATGAAAGGAAAATGGACCTGGAGGTAGTCCCTGTGAAGGCGTTCCGGGAACCAGAGGTTCCTGTGCGTGGCGATGGAGAGCAGCGCCTTGAGCCCCTTGACGGAGTCCGGCAGCAGCAGCTCCGCCGACGACTTGACGCCGATCCTCTCCAGGGTGGTCTCGCTGATGGAGTCGGTCATGGCCACCACGGAGCCCGACACCACGAGCGACCGGACCAGCTCCGGGTGCGACTCGGCCATCTTGAACGCCACCATGCCGCCGTAGCTGAACCCGACCACCGTGCACCGCTCCACGCCCAGCTTCCCGAGCGCGGCCACCAGGCACTCCGCCTGGAACCCCGGGGACCGGTCCGTCGACGGCGACGTGGACCCGCCGAAGTAGAGCAGGTCAGGGATGTACACGTCGTAGTGCTTCGCCAGAACGCCAGCCTGCACATATTATACATGAATCAGAACGGAGACAAGCCGAAGTAGAGCACGTACGTAACAGAGCGCTAGCTACCCAGTAGTACGACAGGGAACAGAGTGCATACCTGGAACTGCCAGGTGACAATGCCTTCGGCGGCGAAGCCGTGCACGAGCACGACGGCCGGCCTCTCTTCCTTGGCTTCCGTCTTGGCGGCGGCCGGCGCCTTGTCGGTCGTGCCGGCGGCAGCTTCGGGCGTGATCTCGCGCACGGTGGACTTGTTCTTGGGGACCTTGTCCTTGGGCACCCAGAAGGTGAGCACCGTCCCGGCGCCGTCGACGTCGACCGTGTGCTGCCGGAGCCCGGCCAGCCGGACCAGGAAGTGCAGGAGAGGTTTCTGCGCTTCCACCAGGTTCACCATCCTCGTTGACTCCTGGAGTAGCTAGTAAGCTGCGTGTGTAATGCAAGTAGGAAGGAAGCTCGATCTTTGGTATGTACGCGCAATGCTGCCCTTATGGAAGATCGAGTATGGGTGGCGATCTTATATAAGAATGGCAGGCGACCTGGCTGCTGCAGGGTGCGTCATAACGATAGTACTGTGAGAGGGAACTGTTGTTAAAGGCATTCATTTCCTTCCGGTGGTAGTTGCTGGTTGTTAAGCCTGTTCTTCTACCCTTCTCAACAAAGAAACTTTTTTTTTTGAGGGTAACAAACAAACATTTTCTTCGCATACGACGCAACATACCTATGGATATGAACAGGTATAGCGAATATATATCGAGAGTTTGTTAATCCCCATCATGGACTACATTTAGGACTCCCACTAGGTCGAGTGGGTAAGAATTGAGCCGTTTGATTGCTCGCAGAGGGTTTGCGTCAACCGTACCATCTATAAATCATCCTGGAGGCAGGTCCAACGACAACGTCAGAATCCCTGTTTCCTTGAAACCATGTTCTCGAGCTGCAAATGTGGGCGATGGCGTGCGCGCGTCATCCCCATGCGCAGGTGGGAAACGGGAGATTGCCGCTCCTCGCGTCAAGAGTAGTCTCACCTGTTATTTTCGCTCACCTTTCTATATCGGCCTTCCTCCAAAAATTCACTATCTTCCTCTTGTGACACCCGTGGCGGCGGCGGGGTACTGGTGGCTAAGACATAGATCTACATAGCGGTCGCTTTTCCTCCGACTCCAGCAGATGAGCGACGACAAGAAGAGTCGTCCCGCATCTCCCTCCCTATCCCTGTATTTGTACTCTCCTGACTGCCATGACAGATGTAAATGATCGTCAATACCTCTCCCCTACTATTTCGAGTCGGCCTACAATCTTGATCTAGGAAGAACTCATGTTAAAACCGCCTCAATATCCATGATGGGAAGTTCTACCTAGGAGGTGCCGACGATGGTTGTAGCCAGATTCCTTCCTGTTCAGTCAACGGTATCATCTAAACGAGTTCACTAAAAGGAACAGGCCAGCGAATGCCAATGAACTATTCAATCTCATGCACTCTAGCCTTAGGGCCACCATTGACAGGGGTATTCTCTACTTTGAAGAACATGTTCAAGATCCTTAATCAGGAACCATTCCATCCTTTCGCCCAGGTAAAACTAGTGCTTGCATGTGCATCTCCACAACTGGATCTTGGAGTATGGCCTTGATGAATTTGTGCTGGTTGAGGCAAGTGTAATTCCTGACTATAATGACAATGGGCATGGTGTCGAGCCATCTAAAAATGAAGCTTGGAAGAACAAGATGATGGAGTGGGAAACGGCTATGTGGAATGACAGAGGTCCCACCGGGATCTGAGAAGAGGAAGAAGACCCCCCCTTCCCCTCCTCTCCGACTTCATGGAGAAGATTCATGATCCTAAAGATTGTAAAGATGTAGTACTTCTTGTTTATCCATAGTAGCTAGGGTGAACTGATTAACCGTAATAGCTAGGGTTGTGATGATTAACTGCTTATGACCTGTTTGAGATGGTGAGTGCTACCTTGGGTGGTCATAGAAAAGTAAGGCCGCCCATGGAAAGGTCGGGACAAACTTATGTTAGAGGCAAGTAAACACACATACTTGTTTCACATTTATGCTATGTGCTTGCATGCATATTACCAAACGGGCTACGGAAAGCACTTTATTCATGCGACCTAGCCTACCAAATAGGCTGCATACTACACAACATGATCCAAATGATGTTTCCGGCTAGCCTGCTAGACTTGGCTTTGTCAAGACAGGTCTAAAAAGTCTTGCATGCTACCAAATGTGCCCTTATTAACTCTTGCCATCTCAGACTATAGAGCTGCAGTATGTGCGTGTGTCATTGTAGATCCCTTAGTAAATATAAAAGGGACAACACACAATAGAACAACGATGATGATATATATTCTGACGAGAAGAGCCTGAAACTTGATCACAACCAAAGAACCCGATCCCCTTCTCCTACTGTGTTACCCCCACGAGGCGATGGGGGGGAACCCTAGAAATCCCGCCGCCGATCCCCTCCCCTCATCCCTCCCCCCTCGCTGATGCAAGAGGGTATGGCTGGGCATAGCCCGACCCGCACCGGCGACAGCGAGGTTTCATCATCCTCCCGCACGGTGGGGCGGCCACGGGTCCACCCTCATGCTAGAGCTTGCCTCTTCAGTCGGGAGGCATGGCGGTGGCGCTCGACATCGGCTTGGCGGCAGCGTGTTGGGCGGCGGGGTGGTTGAGCGAGCCTGGAGTTCTGGGCGGCGAGGGCCGTGGGCGGCATCGGATCCAGTCAGCGGTGGCTTTGGCTCGGCTTGGTGATAGGGCGCAATGGTGATGACTCAATGGCGACGATGATGGTAGCAGCGGCAGGCGATAGTACATGTGGCAGGGAGGTCAGTGGTGGAGGCCATGGCAGGGTTTCTCGGTGTTGCTCGGCCTAGATCTGGGCCTATCTAGGCCCGATCTGTGTTTAGCGGGCCTCCACCGGTGCGTCTTCCCGGATACCTACATGTAGGATGGTGGTGGTGAACTTGGCGCTGCAGCGTGGTTATAGAGCTAGTCGGGCATGATTTGGCTGGATCTAGGGCCTGGCCGGCGCTGCTGCTGCATCCGGTCAGCGGCGACCTTTGGCGGTGGAGGATGGGTCTCCTCCCAATGGTAGTGGTTGCCATCCACGGGGTACTGGTTCGGTTGCTGGCTGTCCTCGGCCAACTCGATGGCCTCGGGACCCTTGGGAGTGAGGTGGTGGACGTCAGGGCAACGACCCTGGAAGGTGTCCTACGTGGCTGTGGGTGAATCTCCAGCGAGCGATGTGGTCGTGGTGATGTCCTTGTTCTTTGGTCATTTAGATGGCGAGGAGCATACGGCGGGAGTTCCTGGATTCGATGATACTGACTTCTCCCAGATCGAGTTATGAAGATAATAGCGGGCTGAGTTATCAGGTGGGCGGAGGTTTTTTCATACGAAAGCTCAGTGTTTCAACGCCAACAACGGCAATACGTGTGGGTGTCGTAACCCTCCTGGAGGCGCCGTTGTGGTTACCTTTGCCGCAATAGGGCTCTGGGTGAGAACTCTGACCTTGTGGTTAGTGGTGTGTGTGTCGTTGCCTTTTAGGGGTGTTGTCGTGGAGCTTCGATCTTGATCTTTCTTGTACCTTTTTTGCTTATTTTTATCTGTTTTGTAATAAGTTTTTCTTGTTATGTTGTATCGGTTTGGCCGTGTATGACCTTGTTAATAAAATGGGCAAAAGTCTGTTTTGAGGAATATAAGAGAAAGAGGGACTCTAACAAAACTATCATCTTCAGCTCAAGCCCCCCGGTAGATTTTTTTTTAAAGAAAAGCTCAAGCCCCCCGGTAGGCCAACCAAACTCATGAACTCACTTATTTCGTCCTGACGTTCGGGCGAGGCTGCGCTACCGCTTGATAGTCACGTGCAGCCCGGACTTAAAATTCAAAAGCAGTTATCTTCCACGTCCATGGATCATAACGGGATTGGACCCTTTTTTTATTTTTGAATGGTCACGGGGAAGGTTCCGCGACTGAATTATCAGTCAATAAAAATGCTCAAAAGCAGTATGTTTTACAGCAGTGACATATATATCGGTGCATCAAACCTAGTATTATATCGGCTGATCGGCGGCAGGGCTGCTATCAAGTAGAATCAGACAGTAGATGCTTAGTAACGATGTTTATTGCAATTGTGGATGGTGTTAGATGAGCTGCTCTCGCCTACTCGAAACAACCGCAGGAGTGTCGGCCAGCGGTCGCCTTTGCGTGTACTACTACTACCATGAACGCGTATTATTTGCCGGCCACGGGAAGGACGACTTATTAACTTCATGGTAGCTTCTCAGAGAATCCAACGACCAAGAAATGCAAAACTTCAGCCAGATCGCATGCAGCATGAATCTCCCTCCCCTCCGTCCCTCATCGTGTTCCGATGTCGGACTATCTAGATTGCTGGATCTGTTTATACTGCCGCCCAGTGCGGAAAAGAAAAAGGATGTTGCAAAATTATCTAATTGACATGGATACATACTTATTTTATTACTCTCTTTGATTCATATTAATTATCATTAAAATGGATATATCTAGATATATTTTAGTATTAAATACATCCAATCTAGCGACAATTAATATGGATCGAAAGGAGTACCGTATACTTCTTATTATATGGACACATGTGAATCTAGGCAATCTTCGACATCCTTTTATATACTTCCTCCGTTTTATAATATAAGTTATTTTAGATTTGTGAAGAAGATGTATTTAAACTACTTTTAGTGTATAGGTTCATAAAGGTTTACTTCAAACCTACACATTAAAATGATTTTCTTTACAAATCTAAAACATCTTATATTTTAAAAGAAGAAAGTATTTTTTCACTAAGTTGACAGTTAGTATCGTGGATCGCTTCCAATTTCATTGCGGTTGACCATCACCAGCTAGCTTTCAAACTAGCCTTACTTGCAGTGGTCAACATTACGGTTGGGGCTCAGCATTAACTAGAGTAGGCAGTCGCTTGATATAAGTACTACCTGACTGCCACCGACCTGTAGTACAATCCGGTCAAGATCGAGCGACTCATTTCATGTTTTAGTTTTGGCCCACAAACTAATGCACGATTTGAAGGAGAGCAAAATATATGTACAAGAATCACTTTGATATTCAATGAGTACTAGCATACAACACGATGTCTATCTGAGGGGATATATTCAGTGCACATGGATAGCAGTAATCCATCTCCTCCTTGAGAGTCGCTGCCGCCGCCCCGGCTCCTTTCCCCCTCTTCTTTGGTGGCCTCGCCGGCCGGAGAGGACGGGGGAGAGGATGTCGACCCTCTCCTGTGCATAGTAGTAGTGGTAGGTGCGCCCTTGTGACGCTTAGCCATGTTGTGTAACTATCCAAAAATATTGATCAAGGTTATCAAATTTCAATCATCAAAATTAGGGTTAACAAAAACTTTTGTTAATTAAAATCATATGAATATATGTGTGTGTGTGTATGATGATTGTATGAATGTATGAATGGACTTGTGTGATTGTTGTGATTAGCAAGGATTCGTTTAAGGATGAAAACAACATCATCTAAATCAAATCCAGGCAGAAACAAATCAAGAAAAGTTTAAAAACAAAGCAAATGGTCATTTTTACAAATCTTGCTCACTAGACCAGTTTGAGTGTTTCTAGTCCAAGATTTCAAACATAAACAATTCTATTTCTTTTCACCCCTTGCTAGACCAAGTGAAAGTGAACCCAAGCCCACCTTTCAAACCCACAAAAACATTTGGCAACTAGATTCAAATGACAATTCAAAATTAAATCTATATCATATGTAAAGATCACCAATTCTCAAAAACCAACCAAACCAGTTCACCTTGACCTTTCCAACTAACCAGAGTCTACCTAGTATGTGACTAGTACACCCACCAATTTTTATCAAAAAATTCAAATTCAAATCTCTTTCGGCCATTTCATCAAACACCTTGTAAACACAAATCAAATAAAACACCAAACACTATAGTGAGCAGTGTTACTTGTCTCCCCTCTAGCTCACAGCACACTCTTAGTAGATCATCTAGTTCATTTAACAAGCTCTAGCTCACTGTAAGCTTGACATTGTCATCAATGGTGACTATTGCTGAGCCCAGCTTGCCACCCCATTGTCGATAGAAAGCTAGGAGCTTCCCTAGCCTCGCCAACCTTGTCTGGGACACAAGCCATCGTCCACCGCCACCCCCTGTCCAATGCCCAAGCAGTATCAGCCCCTGAACCACCGTAGAACCGTCGCGCCCTATGCCTCTGTGCCATGCCGAGAGCGCGCCAGCGCGCCGCACTCGAAAAGCAAGAATAGACCGTGCACCACCCTCGCCGCTTGCGTGCGTGATCACCATCGCCCAAGGAACCGCCAGGACATACCCGTTCGTTTCCGCGCGACCAGGAGAGCCCGTGCGCCATTAAAATGCACGTCGGATCCGCCCAGAGCATCACAGCGTTCCGACCAAATTGCACCGTCCCACACCTCGCCACCATGCCATTGAGCTTCGCTAGGAGGTAGAGCACCGTCCCCTACCATCGCCCATGCCGTGAGCTCACTATGCCGATGACCACGACGAGCTCCGTCGGTCCCCTCGTTGCACTATAAATAGAGGCCACCCCCGTTTGATTTCAGCACATCATCTCACTCCCCTCTCTCTCAGAACCACCCACCTCATCTCCGGAGCAAGGCGAGCACCAGGTTGCTGGAATTTTGCCGTAGTTTGTCACGGAGGAGGAGAATAGGTGCCGTCGATTGGAGCCACCCCAGGAGGAGCCACCGGTACCAGGAGGATCGCCGTCGTCGACTTCATCGTTCACCCCCATCGCCGACCCTCGCCTGAGCCCCAGTGAGCCCCCACAGACCCCCATTGGCCGCGCTAGGGTTCAGTCTCGCCGGCGTTACCCGACGGAGACGACAAGCCCCAGGCGTTAGATTAGATGTTGATCGTACGGTCTAGATTGCCCGTGCCCCCGCACTTGTCTCACGGTGGTGGGGACGATCATAAACCCACCACTTGCCTTGTCCGTGGTGACCCGATTAACTTCCCGTGTGGCCCAGTAGTTTGAATGTAGGTTTTATCAATTTAGTTTCAAACTTAGTTCTGTAGCTAGATTTAAAAATCAATCCAGAGAGATTCAATGAACCAGATTGCATGAAATAATTTTGCTAGAAAGGTACTGAAATTCTTAATCCAAGCCCGTTGGATTCAAACCATTTAGATTTATAGATCACCTATAGTAAAAATAACAAGGCACAGACTTTTCTGCATTCAAACATTTTTCAAAATTCAACCACAAAAGCTTTTGAGTTGATTCCAACTCTCAAAAATCACATTTAACAAGACCTTTATGAATATATAAAAATATCTAGGTTTACTTGCAGAAATAATGGACAAGTAATAAAAGAATTCCGCATAGGCATTTCTAGTCACTTTATTTAATTAAAATAAAAAGGTAAAACCTTATTAAATTGTGACACCACTTTAAATCACATTCCCAAGTACTGAAATATGTGGTGATGACATGTGTCAACATGATCTCCTATTTTAGTTAGAGAATATCAAATCTTAAGTAGTTTTTCAATGAGTAGAAATTACTTTTCTAAAATAAAATAATTAAAAGCTTGCCTTAATGTTTGTAATGTTTGTGATGACGCTAGATCATCTAGTGAAAATCTTAGTGTGATAAATAGAAATAGTTAAGTATTATTTGGTGATTGTGTACCTCGTATTTATTTATAGACGCTAGTACCGACCAAGGATACGAGGAAGAAGGAGGATACTACGAGGAAGAAGCCGAGGAGAACTTCAACCACTGCTATGCACAAGGCAAGCTAAAACTTGCAAGTTATCTTACCTAGCAAGCTACTGACTATGCAAGCTAACCCTTGCAACTGTGAAAACTGTATAATCTATGCAATGCATTAGGCATGCTATGATTATACCACTTGACGATACCAAACCCAGTTTTACTTGCTAGCTTAGTTATTTTATTTCTTTATCAAAGCTTTTAGTTGAGTTTACTTAGTGACTTGTAGATTTTGGAAAGATATTAGAGGTAGCATAAAGAGCATAAAACTTGGCCTAAGTTAGATAAATCTTGATGTCATCCTGAGGCACGAGATTGAACTTAGATCATTCACACTTGTTTACCACCCCTCATTAGTGTTTACCCTCACTTGTAGATGCTAGTGCTAAGCATAAAACTTGATCACTTTAGATGGGATTACTTGGTGAAAATGGTTATAAAAACTCTAGAATGATGAGTCATTCTACTGAAATGTTTTGACATGTATTCTTGAACACCAGATGATTTTGAGGATGAAAATGTTGAGGAATGAGCCTTAGTCCTTTATAAAACTGATGGTTGTCTGGATGCGATACCATTCCAATTTTATTGTACAACCACAATACCCAAAATTTGGGTAGGGCTTGACTGGAAATTTATATACCTTAGTATGGGTTCCCTTGTGGCCAAGGTTTGAGCTGAGGCTACCTTGTGAAGATTGACCACCTGTGCAGTTCCCAAGATGACAGATGGTCATGGTTGGGAGGCCAAACTCATAGGAGAGGTGCCTATACTAGGGCGTGTAATTGAAAGGTTAGGATTGGTTATCCGCATACTGAGTATGGTGAATTCAGGATTGTTCCTGACGGATGTATCGAATATTGTGGTGAAAGTGTACCACCTCTGCAGAGTGTCAAACTATTCGAATAGCCGCGTCATGATTATGGACGATTAGTGGACATACTGTTCCGTAGTCAGATGTTGTCAAAATGACTAGTGAAATGAATCATGACTTTGACTTGACCAAAACAGGGTTGTGAATATGACAACTCAAGTTCCCACTTAGGTGTTATGAAACTTTCAACTAGTTTTCTTTGCTTCTGAACTTAGTTAAGGTAAATCTGGCTTTTTGCAAAACAACCTAGAGCTTAGCATTCCTACTGAAAACCCCCCTTCACTTGTTAGTATTAGTTTGCGAGTACTTAAAGAGTACTTATGGCTTTGTCCCTAGCTATTCCCGTGGCTAGACTATGAAGAGGACTATCAGGAGGATGGACCGCAAGAAGATTACGATAACTAGGATCATCTCCCATCGTCAGCATTGCCTGTGACCATGAAGATGGAGCCTCGCCCACGCTACCGTTATTATTATATTATTCCCCTGATATGATTGTACTAAGACTGGATCATGTGATTCTTTATGTGTTGTAAGACCTTATGTATGGTTTGTAATGGATGATGTACTGTGATATCCAATCTGCTATGTCTCACGAAAATGGTAATCCTGGGATTACGATGTATGGCATAATAGGCATCTGGGATTAAAAATCCGGGTGTTGACATGTTGCCTGCAAGCGGAGCATGGTGCTGTCCAGATCCTCCTCCTGGTGGTTTTCCATGGTGGCTGGCGTTGGTGAGGACTGGATCTGGTGGAGTCTCATCAAATAAGCTTGCTTGTGCTGGTTTGGACTGCAGCTGCCTTGTTTGTGTTCTCCATTGGCCGGCGGTGGAGGCGGTGGGGGAGAGAATGGGCGCGGGCGCTCTGTAGTTCGTCCTTGAACCGACGAGCTACTCTTGGGCGCTGACGAGCGACACCAGGAGGTTGCTCTCCGCTCTCCGTAATGGTGCTCCTTCGATGGGAGCCAAGGATGGGAGTTTAGCTTCGAGCAGATTGTGCAATAAGCTCGTGTCTTTGGGTCGTTGCGTGTACTGGAGCAATGGCGCTGGAGGGCTTCCCTTGGCCGGCCTTAATGGTGAGGGGAAAAGTCTTGTTGGCCGGCTGCTGCTGGTTCTAGGCAACAGCGGGGAAAGGTGGTGCAGCAACATGGAGATAACTACACTGTGACCGAGTTTGCCGGCATGCTTTATGGCCGAGTCGGCGGCCTTCTTAGATGCCAAGGATGCTTCTTTTCTTCCTCCAAGTCGGAGGCCTCTTGTGGAGATCATTTCCAGAGACACATCCTCCTGCCACCAAGTGGTTCGTCCCCGGTGGTGGACGGATGGCTGGAGCTGGGCTCCCGTCGTCGATGAAGAGGACCAGGGTCTGGATTGCTTTTTTCCTTTTTCTCCTGGGGTCCTTTATGTAATCTTACCGGGCTATTTCGTTTTTAGAATTTCCGTCAGGGTCTTGTATGTTAATTTGTACCTGTTGGAATTATGCCCTAGAGGCAATAATAAAGATGTTATTATTATAATTCTTGTTCATGATAAAGATTATATTCCATGCTAGAATTGTATTAAGCGGAAACTTTAATACTTGTGTGGTTTGTGAACAACACCGTGTCCCTAGTACGCCTCTATGGACTAGCTCATTGATCAATGATGGTTAAGGTTTCCTAACCATAGACATGAGTTGTCAATTGATAATGAGATCATATCATTGGGAGAATGATATGGTGGATAGACCCAAACAAAGCAGAGCAATTAGATCGTGTCATCGTGTTCGTCTTTGCGAAGCTTTTCCTATGTCAAATATTGTATTCCTTAGACCATGAGATAATGCAACTCCCTGGTATCGGAAGAAAGCTTTGAGGTCATCAAACGTCATCCTATGAGAGGGTGATCATAAAGGTGTCTCTCAGGTGATCAGAAATTATCTGTTGGGTTGTATGTATCGAGATGGAATTTGTCCCTCCCAAGTCGGAGAGATATACTTCGGGCCCACTCGGTAATCTATATCAACACCGCTTGCAAGCATGTGGTTAAGGAGTTAATCACAAAGTGATATCGGATTACGAGTAAAGTACTTGCTTGTGAGCGAGATTGAACTAGGTATGGCGGTACCGATCGAATCTCGGGCAAGTAAAATATCGCGAGACGAAGGGAATATATATATGGGATTGATTGAATCCTGGCATCGTGGTTCATCCGATATGATCATCGATGAATGTGTGGGAGTCAATATGGGTGCCCAGATGTAGCATCCCAGTTGTCTAACCCCTGTAATGCTACATGTCATATTAATAAAAAGGGCCACTTCCAACATATAATTGCTGCATCATCATCACATCATGCTCATGTCATCATGTTCCCTTGCATTTGAGCATCATATAAAACCTTTTCCTGTTTGGTTCTTATCTCATGTGCATGATTAATTGTAGTTGCCTCTTGATAATGTAGTTGGTTCTTGATAAATTGTTAAATGCCCAAGTTGAGTTGGGGGCATCTCTCTTTTGACTCCACCACCTTATCTTTCACCACCTTATAATTCCACCATCCAATAATATGGGCTTGGCCTTTTATTGAGTTATCTCTAGCCCATGTTGTTGGTTGGATCCACCCATATATCTTTGCTTGGCCTTGTCCACATTTTGGAATGCATATGAATAAATGCCATGGACATCTACTTTGTTTTCACAAAATAGATCCTAGCATTATTAGTTATGCATGGGCCATGCAACCACACCCCTTGGCCTCCTTCTTTGGTTTGTTTTGTTATGCTTAGTAGGAGCTTGGTTTTCTATAACATCTAGGTGCTCCTTGTTTTGGGATCTCTTGGACCACTTTTTAAAGCTACCACCTTGTTTGGCTAAACCCAAACCCTAACCTTCCTCCCCCTCTTCCTTTTGCCACCTCTTGTTGTGTTTCCAAACCCTAGCTACCATCAATCCCCTCTCCCCTTCCTCTCCCTCTTTGCTTGCTTGGATCCTGTGAAAGCTAGTTGGAGCTTGCATGATCCACCTAAGCACCCCATCTCTTTCTACCCCTCCTAGTAAAAAGACCCTAAATCTACCCCATGCCATAACCTTCCTAGCTAAGAGCTCTAAACCCCACCTATTCTACCACAACCCAAGTTACCCTCTATCTCTCCTCTTTTCCACACCTCTGGTAGTAGTTCATAGTTTTGAAATCAGTAGCTGGTTTGAACTTGCATTGGTTTGAAAATAAACAAATCAACAAATAAAGAGAAAAGAGAAATAAAGGGAGAGAGAACACAGCACCCACCCTTGACCCTAAATGACCATCTTACCCGCTTCCGGCCCATCTCACCTTCATTAATACCCCTCCGTCATGGCGCCTGTTCTTCTTCTCCCTCAAATGCAGCCGTCTCGCCACCTCTCTCTCTCTGCGTGCGACGGAAAGCTAACGGCGGGAGCAGGTGGCCGTCCCTCGCCGTCGTCCGAGTCAGCAACACGCCCGGCACGTGAGCCCTGCCCTTCTTATCCCAATCGCGCAGCCTCCCCCTCAACCCTAGCCTCCTCTCTCTGGCCGAGCCGCCCCCCTTTTTCCCTTCCCCTTCGCCTCTCCCCGGTAGTGAGCCCGGTGAAGAGCGCCCGGGGAGGAGGAGCCGTGATCGCCTCGTCAGACCTGCGGAGGGAGCCGCCACGAGCCCGCGCCGCCAAGCCGACCATGTCCGGTCCCTAGCCGCCCTCGCCCGTCCTGCTGTCGTCGTCGCGTCGCGTGTCCGGGCACAAGGACCCGAGCACGAGCGGAACACGGGCGCGGAGAGGCGGTCGGGACACCTGCGGCGCTAGCGTCGCTCGCCGTGCACGTCGTCGCTGCCCACCCTCGCCGACCTCCTGCACGGTGATTCCCTACTCCCCTGTTTGTTCCTTGTTGCAGAGTAGTCGCCGTGCCGTTTCAGCCATCCCGTCGGCCACTCGCGCGCCCAGCAGCCGCCCTCGCCCATTGCCTCGCTAACCTCGTCGCTCTGGCGCCGCCCGCGCTTCGCCTTGTACGCGAGCAACGATAACACCAGAAACCCTCGGCGCCTACATTTTCGCCGTAGATCCCGAGCAGCCCAGTCCTCCCCCGCCTAAACCCTAAACATGGAACTTGTAGAGCGTTGTCCCCTCTCCAACTTCGATGTTTGTGGCATCCTCTGATTCTCGACGAATCGCTCGCCAAGCTCACTGCAAGTTTGCTGCAGCTCGCTGTTATCCACGTTCAGTTCGACAGTTTCGTCAGTCAGACCACCCCGACGCTTTTCTATTTTAGTCCCTCCTCTTCCAACGCCTCAAACCGCAGTCCCCGTGGCCCTCTGTCAGCGTCCGTGGGCTTTTTACAAAAAGGCTCCTGGGCTTCCAGGAGCTCAACCCGCGGTCCTGCCCCCTCCTATCCGCTGACATATGGGACCAGGTGTGCCTGTCCCCACCTGTCAGTGGCCAGAGCTAGCCTTGACCCGGTGTAAAACGTCTGACTGCGTCTGTTTAGTTTATTTAAACCTTTTCCGAATAAATAAAATTCAAATAAATTTCTGATTTGAATAACTTTGCAATGGTAAATCCAAATTAGACAAATAATATATGTATGAATATCAGAAAAATGAGGGGAATTCAAATATGCCATCTATTTTGTAATTTGCACAAGTAAAATTCCAAGTTCATGTTAATTACATCAAATGCCACTGGGATTTCAATAATTAATAACTTTGGTTTTACAATTCCAAATTTAGCAAATGAGTAGTCTAAAATGATCAGCTCGACGAGACCTTTCTGTTTATGCTATCCATGGCTTCAATTGCAGCATGCATCATATAAAAATATAATGAACAGCAACTATTATGGCAACAAAATATGACTAAAACCCAATTCCAATGTTATTTTCTTGTCATCCACACCTCACCCATGCCATGTACTTATTGCCATGCAACTTGTGCATCATTCATCATGGCATGATTGGTTGCTTGACGCCTTTAATTCCAATGTTTGTGCTCTATATTCATGTTGGCCTTGTTTGTTTGGTTTTTCTCGGATAGACACTGAGCAGGGGTTGTATCAAGAGAACCAGGAGCACTACCCAGGACCGTCCTTTGCTTCAACAGAGACACCAGGCAAGCACTACCACATGCTTGCATACATACAGTACCTATTGCCTCTATCTTATTCTTGCATCATTGAGTCGCGATTGCATTAAAATGAATCCCAAGTATGCATAGCCTTTACTTTTAAACCCCACCAAGCTTGTTTCCTCCATCCCATGAGCCACTACTATAGGAGTTGTTTGAGCCATGCGAGTCGTAGAAACGACATGTGTAGGGTTTGTGAGTCGATGAACAATGAGGTACCTAAACAACTTAATCGAGTAGTCTTTGGGATAACTAAAGAAAGTGGCACGGTGAGCAATATCTGCTATTTGGTTTTCCTGCTCACTTGTGTCCGTAAGACCCGAGTACTTGATTCCTGTTCCTTGATTTATCGCGCTATCCACATCCGGAGGTATATGGGACCCTCTGGACGAGCTTGATTAGTCTTATTTCTTGGGGCCACAAACTAGTTTGAGGTTTTATTTACGATCTGTACTTATGCCATGATTCTTGCTTTATTTACGATTGTGCGAGGAGCAGCTGTCTTTGTTAGGAGTGGGACACGATTCAGCGGTGTCGACAAGCCCAGCCACACTTCGGGTTCCCGATCGTTCACGGTAGTCCACCCGAACCTTGAGGCCGTCTGAAGCTTGCTTACTCCGTTGCGGATTCTACTTAAGGGTGGCCCTGAAATATTCTGAATCTTGTGATTGTTCGATCGTGAAAGCCTCGTTGGGTTTTGATTTGGTTTTAGGGTTGATCGGCGTGTGTTGCTATTGGTGCACCCGGTAGGTAAAACTTTCTGGCCGTGTCAAGCGGATATGGGCGACTTGGAGCACGTTTCTTGATCATAGACAAGCATAACTAAAGTACCGCCTTAATATGACTAAGTAACGACTAGTAAATAGAGCAATACTCATGGAATGGTTAATAAAATTGCCAGCGGATGGGGTTGTTAAATCGCTTCCTTGTTGGTAGCGAGGAGGAGGATGGATCGGATGAGATTACCATTATAAGCTGTTGTACTTAAATTCACGGACATCCGTCTATCATTGGTTAGGCGGATGGTTAGCGTTATCTGTAGAATTGCTAGGGTTTATCTTTTGCTGCAATTCGTCACCCAGGTTGTGTCCCCTTTAGAGGCATTAAGTCTTCTTGAGTACCCTTAGGGTCTCACACGATAAATTCTTGATTCGGATGAGCAGGTACCTTCTCGGGACGGATCTTGGGTGGAAGAAGCCGATGATGTGAGCAGCGATCGTTCGGTGTAGAGATTAGGAGCGGGGATCCGTGAGACTGTAGTTGGGATGTGCTTATTTTCTCGGCATCTTATGCCTATTTGCTTCTTATCCGTACTCGGATCGGTTTGCCGCTTAGCATGATACTACGATGTGTGTTGTATGAGGTTATCCTAAATTATAGATTTATCTAGGTCATTTGAATCTTCTTGTATGGCGTTGGTATATTCCTTTCTTTCTAGATGGTGTGGCTCGATGTACTCTTGTATGGTGGCTTGCGTACATACCCACTTGTGTACGTAGTTGATCCCTTCGCTGCCGACTCGCCCGTCTGAGTCCGTTGAGAGGGTAGTGGTTGGGGCGTCTGAAAGGACTACCGGTGAGTGGCTTTTGGGCCCCACCGTACTATTTCAACCACTATCACTCATCGGGCTTGTATCTAGGGCGTAGTTCACGAGGTAGTTACAATTGGTATCGAGCTATCCGACCTTGAGGTTTCAAGCGGTCATTGTCGATCTAGCAAATATTTTGAGTAGTTATGTATATTAGGGAAAAACAAAAGCGAGTAGGACTGCTTCCACTTTTCTTCTTACCCTCCACCCACCCTTTTACGGTAAGGAAGTGTAACGTTTTCAATTCTCTTCTCAAATTTCAAACTAGGATTCACGTGTTGGGTTTCCGTAGTACCATAGGTTGTGTATGTGTGTGTGTGTGTTTAATCCTTGTCTATCTGTTGCATCAAGTTGTTATCTTATACGCCTTTGGTTATCAGCTGTTGGTACATTCCATACTGCGGGTTTTGTGTGAAGCGTAATCTATCTTCCTTTTGTATCAAGCTATCTTGTTTGGGGTGTTCGTTTCCGTAGTACCAATCTTTAGGTTTAAATCGTGAGAAGAAAAGGGTTAGGATATGTGTTCCACTTGTTCATATCTTGATAATGATTTGAGTGCGGGATGGAGTCGCGACCATACCACTACTTGTATCATTCGCTTTTGTATATTGAATCGGTAGAGTCACTAATCTTGATTAGTTAAGTAATTTTGCGCATCTATTGGTATTTTAATGCGAAATTTGTGGAAAATTTTCTTTGATATGTTTGTGTACCACACTCCTTTTCGATCGTGTGCGATATGCTTAATATCTTTGAGGTGCTATGAACTTTGTTGATATTTTTATATCATCTCGATAAATTGTATCCTTTAATCTTGGTTAATTCCATCTTGGTACTATTTTGGATTATTATCATCTTCCATTATAATCTTGACTTGAGTTTACATCAATGACGGGATGGCTCCTCCACCTTGGGATGAGGAGGACATTCCTCGAGGCTGGGCTCGACCTTTGTGAAGCATAGCTAATGCTTTGGCAGCCATGCAAGAGAACCAGTGCGCTTTGAGGAGGCGTCAGAAGGAGCAGTTCCTCCACTTCCTCAACCTCCCAAGCGTGGCGACATCAAGAGCTTCCTCAAGTTCAGTCCTCGTCAGTTTGATGTGTCTGACCGACCTCTTGATGCCGATGATTGGCTCCGTGAGATCTCAAGGCTGCTCGAGACTGCTGATGTTCCAGAACATGAGTGGGTAAAGTGTGCTACTCACCTTCTCAAGGGAGACGCAGCTCTATGGTGGGAAAACTACTTGAAGGCTAGCTGCTCTGGGCTCCAGCCTACTTGGGAGAGGTTCACCGCAGCTTTCAAAGAACAGTTTCTCTCAGAGATTGTGATGGAAAGGATGAAGGATGCTTTCCTCAACCTGAAGCAGGGGAATGATAACGTCAACACCTACATCAGGAACTTTATGAACCTGTCTCGCTATGGTGGTGATGAGGTATCTGATGACAAGAAAAGCGGAAGAGATTCGGGCAAGGGCTCAATCGTCGATCAAGTATGCACTCACGCATGCAAGACCGGCAACCTTCACAGGCTGCATATGGCACTACAAGAGGAGGCTAGTAGGCGGATGTTCGAGAGTCCAAGAAACAGCGAGGATGCATCAAGCTCGGCAATGGCAACTCCTTCTAAGCGGCGTGTGCGGGTTCCTAACACCCCCGTCGCTCCGGCTCCACCAAGACCTGCGAGCTTCACGTCAAGGCCACCAAACTTCACTGCTGCGGCTCCCGGGGCTACAACAACCCTTACCTGGAGGCGCTGGCGGAGTCACAGCTACTCTGCTCCCACGTCCTCACGGTGCTTGTTACACATGTGGAGATCATGGACATCCCTTTGGGCGCCCAATGAAGAACAAAGCTCTCCCCAACCCCGCCAAGATGCATCAAGCTCTCCTTGGTTCGTGCACCACCGCCTCGGGCTCTCAACATCAACACTAAGCCGGTCTGCGGTTGTTCGCTTCTTCGTCAACGCCTCTCAAGGCGAGCTACTTTGGAGTTGTCATGGGTATGCTTCGATTAACTCGGTCCACACGAGTTCTCTTTGATTACGGTGCATCGCATTCATTTGTGTCTCACAAGTTTGCAAATGAGAATGAGTTAGTCATGGTTCCTCTCCAAAAGCGGTTAATGGTTCTTTCTCACAGAGGCAAACATGAGGGCTGTTCATATCGGTCATGGCAACAAGATTGAGATTGGTGGCTCTTCATTCTTGGCTTCTTTGATTGTTACAGGCAACTCGACATTGATGTCATTCAGGCATGGATTGGTTGACGACAAATGCATTTGTGATCGATTGTCTTTGAGCGCTCGGTCTCTGAAGATTCACGAAGGCTATGTAGTCTTTTCTCCAAGTCGACTCCTTTGTCAGGCTCTATTCCTTGGCTGCTCACGAATAATGATGCTATGGAAGCTATTCGGGTGTACCGGTGGTCTGTGAGTTCCGGATGTTTTCTGAAGAGTTGCGGTATGCCTCCGGATCGCGAAGTTGAATTCGTGATCGAGCTTGAACTGAGCAGCTCCTATCTCCAAGAGGCCATACAAGATGGGTCCTTACGAGTGGGTGAACTCAAGCGACAACTTGATGAACAAGAGAAGTTGGGTTTCATTCAGCATAGCACTTCTTCTTGGGGTAGTCCAACAATCTTCGTGAAGAAGCGTGTGAGAATCGATAGGCTCTGTGTTGACTACGGGCTCTAAATGCTAAAACCATCAAGAACAAATATCCTCTTCCTCGGATAAATGATCTATTTGATCGGTGGCGGGGCTGTGGTGTTCTCTAAAATTTGGACCTCGAAGTGGTTATCACCAAATCAAAATTCGCAAGAGGATGTGCCCAAGACAGCTTTCACCACTCGCTATGGCTGTATGAGTACGGTCATGTCTTTCGGTCTCCTGCTTTGCTACCTTCTCGAGGCTGATGAACTCCGTTTTCATGGAGTACTGGACAAGTTTGTGGTGGTATATCTGGATGATATTCTCGTCTATTCCAAGTCAAGGAGGAGCATGAAGAGCACTGCGGTGTGTCTGAACAAGCTTCGTGAGAAGCTTGTATGCAAAGTTCTCAAGTGTGAGTTACGGTTGCACGAGTAACATATCTCTGGGACATGTCATCTCTGCCAAGGGCATTGCAGTCAACGGAAGCCGTGAAGACAATAGTTGAATGGCTTCCTCCTGCTAATGTCAAGGAAGTGCGGAGTTTTCTCGGCAGCTAGCTATTGCCGTCGCTTTGTCGAGAACTTCTCGAAGATAGCAAAGCCTCTTACCGACCTCCTCAAGAAAGGAAAAAGTACTGTGGACACACCTTGCCAAGAAAGTTTTGAGACACTCAAAGAAGCTCACTTCCACACCGGTCTTGGTTCCTCCGGATACATCTAAGCCTTTCCGGATCTTCTGCGATGCCTCTTTGCAAGGATTGGGTGCGGTCCTTATGCAAGAGGCGGTGGTTGCTTATGCCTCTCGTCAGTTGAAGACGCATGAGGTCAACTATCCCACACATGACCTTGAGCTTGCAGCAGTGGTCTTTGCTTTGAAGCTATGGAGGCACTACTTGCTTGGGAACCGTTGTGAGATCTTCTCGGACCACAAGAGTTTGAAGTATATCTTCACTCAACCGGATCTCAATCTTCGGCAAAGGAGATGGATTGAAGCAATCAATGACTTTGATGTGACCATCAACTACACTCCAGGCAAAGCAAATGTCATGGCAGATGCGCTTAGCCGTAAAGCTTATGTCAACAACCTCATGGTAGAAGAAGCGTGACCTCTCTTGTGCGAGGAATTCCGTCAGCTCAACCTGGAGATTGTAGAACAAGGGCATCTTCTGAACCTTCTGGCTACTCCTCTCTTGGAAGAACAGATTCGTTCTCGTCAGCTTGGTGATCCGCACACTAGGAAGCTCATCTCTAAGCTTGGCACTCCGAAGTATGAATCCTTCCATGTTGATGATCAAGGCACGCTCTTCTTTGATCACCGGATGTTTGTTCCGAACTACCCGGGTCTGAGGGATCAATTGCTCAAGGAGGCACATGATTCGGTTCTTTCTATCCATCCTGGCAGCACAAAGATGTACATGGACTTGAAGACACAATACTGGTGGCCTGGGTTGAAAAGGTATTGTGCCAAGTACGTCTTAGAATGTGATGTCTGCATGAGTCAAGGCTGTTCATCGAAACCATTTGGTCTTCTGACCATTGCAACCTCCAGAGTGGAAATGGGAGAAAGTTGAGATGGACTTCATCACGGCTTTCCGAGGTCGAGAAGGGCAACAATGCAATTTTGTTGTCATCGACGGGCTTTCTAAAGTGGCACACTTCTTCGATCAAAGAAACAATTTACGGACTTGATTGGCTGAGCTCTATATCAGAGATTGTCTCTTTGTATGGGGTTCCACTTGAAATCAGTTCGGATCGTGGGAGCATCTTCACCTCAAAGTTAAGGAGAGTTTCCAAAAGCTTTGGGAGCAGTTGAACTTGACGCTTACCACCCTCGATCTCAAGGACAAGTGGAGAGGATCAATCGATTCTCGAGGACATGCTTAGAGCTTGTGTCATCTCTTTTGGCATGAAGTGGGAGGAATGCCTTCCATATCTTGAATTCTCCTACAACATGACTTCGGAAGAGTGCGAAGATGGCGCCATTCGAGGCTCTCTATGGTAAGTGCAGAACTCCCATTGGTTGGTCGGTGCGGAGAAAGAATCTGGTTTGGCCACGACATTGTGACTCGAGCGGAGAAGGTGCATATCATTACGGAGAACACGAAGATTGCTCAAAGTCGTCGAGAGCAACTATGACGGGAAGCACAGATATGATATATGCCCACAGTGATCTTGTCTACCGTGTCACTCCCATGAGAGGAACACAACCCGGTATCAAAGGAAAGTTGGCTCCTAGATACATCGGTCCTTTCAAGATCGTGGTAGAAGAGGAGAAGTTGCTTATGCACTTGAGCTTAGGAAAACTCAAAGTCCATGATGTTTTCCATCTCTCGGCTCAAAGTGCTTCAAAGACCCGGCAAGACCGTGGACCATGAGCTAATCGACCTACAAGAAGATCTCTCTTATCAAGAATACCCCACAAAATCCTCGAGACCATGAGCGAAGGACTGCAACAAGTCCATCAAATTACGCAAGGTGCGGTGGTCACACCATTACATTGATGAAGCAACTTGGGGCGTGAAGATGAACTCCGTGCCAACCATCCTTCTCTCTTTGTGTCTTCTTCTTCTTCTTCCTAGAATCTCGGGGCGAGATTCTGTTTAGTGGGAGAGTTGTAGCATCCCGGTTGTCTAACCCTGTAATGCTACATGTCATATTAATAAAAGGGCCACTTCAACATATAATTCTGCATCATCATCACATCATGCTCATGTCATCATGTTCCCTTGCATTTGAGCATCATATAAAACCTTTTCTGTTTGGTTCTTATCTCATGTGCATGATTAATTGTAGTTGCCTCTTGATAATGTAGTTGGTTCTTGATAAATTGTTAAATGCCCAAGTTGAGTTGGGGGCATCTCTCTTTTGACTCCACCACCTTATCTTTCACCACCTTATAATTCCACCATCCAATAATATGGGCTTGGCCTTTTATTGAGTTATCTCTAGCCCATGTTGTTGGTTGGATCCACCCATATATCTTTGCTTGGCCTTGTCCACATTTTGGAATGCATATGAATAAATGCCATGGACATCTACTTTGTTTTCACAAAATAGATCCTAGCATTATTAGTTATGCATGGGCCATGCAACCACACCCCTTGGCCTCCTTCTTTGGTTTGTTTTGTTATGCTTAGTAGGAGCTTGGTTTTCTATAACATCTAGGTGCTCCTTGTTTTGGGATCTCTTGGACCACTTTTTAAAGCTACCACCTTGTTTGGCTAAACCCAAACCCTAACCTTCCTCCCCCTCTTCCTTTTGCCACCTCTTGTTGTGTTTCCAAACCCTAGCTACCATCAATCCCCTCTCCCCTTCCTCTCCCTCTTTGCTTGCTTGGATCCTGTGAAAGCTAGTTGGAGCTTGCATGATCCACCTAAGCACCCCATCTCTTTCTACCCCTCCTAGTAAAAAGGCCCTAAATCTACCCCATGCCATAACCTTCCTAGCTAAGAGCTCTAAACCCCACCTATTCTACCACAACCCAAGTTACCCCTCTATCTCTCCTCTTTTTCCACACCTCCTGGTAGTAGTTCATAGTTTTCGAAATCAGTAGCTGGTTTGAACTTGCATTGGTTTGAAAATAAACAAATCAACAAATAAAAGAGAAAAGAGAAATAAAAAGGGAGAGAACACAGCCACCCGACTGAGCAGGCGGTGACCAGGCTGACGGCTGACCCGTATCTTACCCGCTTCGGCCCATCTCACCTTCAGCCAATACCCCTCGGTAGTCCGCGCCACATTCTTCTTCTCCCTCCGTCATGCCGTCGCCACCTCTCTCTCTCTGCGTGCGACGAAAGCTAAGCGGAGGCGGTGGCCGTCCCTCGCCGTCGTCGGCGGGCAACACGCCTGACACGTGAGCCTGCCTTCTTATCCCAATCGCAGCCTCCCCCTCAACCCTAGCCTCCTCTCTCTGGCCGAGCCGCCCCCCTTTTCCCTTCCCGCCGCCTCTGTCCCCGGCCGTGAAGCCCGGTGAAGGAAGCGCCCGAGGAGGAGGGGAGCCGTGTCGCCTCGTCGGACTGCGGCGGGAGCCGGAGCCGCCACGAACCCGCCGCCAAGCCGACCATGTCCGGTCCGCCGCCGCCCTCGCCCGTTGCTGTCGTCGTCGCGCGTCGCGTGTCCGGCTGCACTGGACCGAACCGAGCGAACGGGCGCGGAAGCGGAGAGATCGGGACACCTTACTGCGCGCTAAGCGTCGCTCGCCGTCTGCGTCGCTGCCGCCCCTCGCCGACCTCCTGCGGTGATTCCCTACTCCTGTTTGTTCCTTGTTGCGAGTAGTCGCGTCGTTTCAGCCATCCGTCGCCACTTTCGCCCGGCTGACCGCCCTCGCCGCCCATTGCCTCGCTAACCTCGCCGCTCTGGCGCCACGCCCGCGCTTCGCCCATGTAGCGACAACGATAACACGGAAACCCCCTCGGCGCCTACATTTCGCCGTAGATCCCAGCAGCCAGTCCTCCCCGCCTAAACCCTAAACATGGAACTTGTAGGCGTTGTCCCTCTCCAACCCGATGTTTGTGGCATCCTCGATTCTCGGCGAATCGCTTCGCCAAGCTCACTTTGCAGTTTGCTTTGCATTTGTTATCCACGTTCGATTCAGTTTAAATCGGTCAGACCACCCGGCGCTTTTCTATTTTAGTCCTCCTCTTCCAGCGCCTCAAACGCGGTCCCGTGGCCCTCTGTCGTCGTGGGCTTTTTACAAAAAGGCTCACAGGCTTCCGGAGCTCAACCATGATCTGCCCCTCTATCCGTCGACATATGGGACCAGGTGTACTGTCCCCCACTGTCGGTGGCGAGCTAGCCTTGACCCGGTGTAAGCGAGCTATTGCGTCTGTTTAGTTTATTTAAACCTTTTCCGAATAAATAAAATTCAAATAAATTTCTGATTTGAATAACTTTGCAATGGTAAATCCAAATTAGACAAATAATATATGTATGAATATCAGAAAAATGAGGGAATTCAAATATGCCATCTATTTTGTAATTTGCACAAGTAAAATTCCAAGTTCATGTTAATTACATCAAATGCCACTGGGATTTCAATAATTAATAACTTTGGTTTTACAATTCCAAATTTAGCAAATGAGTAGTCTAAAATGATCAGCTCGACGAGACCTTTCTGTTTATGCTATCCATGGCTTCAATTGCAGCATGCATCATATAAAAATATAATGAACAGCAACTATTATGGCAACAAAATGACTAAAACCCAATTCAATGTTATTTTCTTGTCATCCACACCTCACCCATGCCATGTACTTATTGCCATGCAACTTGTGCATCATTCATCATGGCATGATTGGTTTAACGCCTTTAATTCCAATGTTTGTGCTCTATATTCATGTTGGCCTTGTTTGTTTGGTTTTCTCGGATAGAACCTTGGCGGGGTTGTATCAAGAGAACCAGGAGCACTACCAGGACCGTCCTTTGCTTCAACAGAGACACCGGGCAAGCACTACCACATGCTTGCATACATGATACCTATTGCCTCTATCTTATTCTTGCATCATTGAGTCGCGATTGCATTAAAATGAATCCCAAGTATGCATAGCCTTTACTTTTAAACCCACCAAGCTTGTTTCCTCCATCCCATGAGCCACTACTATAGGAGTTGTTTGAGCCATGCAGTCGTAGAAACGACATGTGTAGGGTTTGTGAGTCGATGAACAATGAGGTACCTAAACAACTTAATCGAGTAGTCTTTGGGATAACTAAAGAAAGTGGCACGGTGAGCAATATCTGCTATTTGGTTTTCCTGCTCACTTGTGTCCGTAAGACCAGTACTTGATTCCTGTTCCTTGATTTATCGCTATCCACATCCGGAGGTATATGGGACCCCCACGGACGAGCTTGATTAGTCTTATTTCTTGGGGCCACAAACTAGTTTGAGGTTTTATTTACGATCTGTACTTATGCCATGATTCTGCTTTATTTACGATTGTGAGGAGCCTTTGTCTATTTGTTAGGAGTGGGACACGATTAGCGGTGTCGACAAGCCCAGCCACACTTTGGGTTCCCGATCGTTCACGGTAGTCCACCCGAACCTTGAGGCCGTCTCGAGCTTGCTTACTCCGTTGCGGATTCTACTTAAGGGTGGCCCCTGAAATATTTCTGAATCTTGTGATTGTTCGATCGTGAAAGCCTCGTTGGGTTTTGATTTGGTTTTCGAGGTTGATCGGCGTGTGTTGCTATTGGTGCACCCGGGGTAAAACTTTACGAAGCCGTGTCCGCGGATATGGACGACTTGGAGCAGTTTCTTGATCATAGACAAGCATAAATAAAGTCGCCTTAATATGACTAAGTAACGACTAGTAAATAGAGCAATACTCATGGAATGGTTAATAAAATTGCCAGCGGATGGGGTTGTTAAGTCCGCTTCCTTGTTGGTAGCGGGGAGGAGGATGGATCGGATGAGATTACCATTATAAGCTGTTGTACTTAAATTCACGGACATCCGTCTATCATTGGTTAGGCGGATGGTTAGCGTTATCTGTAGAATTGCTAGGGTTTATCTTTTGCTGCAATTCGTCACCCAGGTTGTGTCCTTTAGAGGCATTAAGTCTTCTTGAGTACCCTTAGGGTCTCACGATAAATTCTTGATTCGGATGAGCAGTACCTTCTCGGATGGATCTTGGGTGGAAGAAGCCGATGATGTGGGCAGCGATCGTTCGGTGTAGAGATTAGGAGCAGGGATCCGTGAGACCTGTAGTTGGGATGTGCTTATTTTCTACGGCATCTTATGCCTATTTGCTTCTTATCCGTACTCGGATCGGTTTGCCGCTTCGCATGATACTCGATGTGTGTTGTATGAGGTTATCCTAAATTATAGATTTATCTAGGTCATTTGAATCTTGGTATGGCGTTGGTATATTCCTTTCTTTCTAGATGGTGTGGCTCGATGTACTCTTGTATGGTGGCTTGCGTACATACCCACTTGTGTCGTAGTTGATCCCTTCGCTTGACTATTGGCCGTCTGAGGTCCGTTGAGAGGGTAGTGGTTGGGACGTCTGAAAGGACTACCGGTGAGTGGCTTTTGGGGCCCCACCGTACTATTTCAACCACTATCACTCATCGGGCTTGTATCTAGGGCGTAGTTCACGAGGTAGTTACACGGACCCAGCTGTTGATTATTGATAGAAGATCATGTCCGCATATTCTCGAACCCGCAGGTCACACATAACGTGTCTCGGCTAGGATAGATTGGATAATTGGTTTATGAATTTTTGTTGGTCTCGGATGGGATCCGGGATATCCTGAGAGGTTGGAATGGTCAGGAGAATAAGATTCATATAAAGCGTGCAGTTTTGGAGTTGAATTGTTCGGGTTAATCGGTATTATGCGGCTTCTAGAACCTTCGGAAGGGACCAACGTGGCCCCACCTTCCGGGAGGGAGGGCATGGGCCTATGAGGAGTGTCTGGCTGCATTGGGCCGGGGCACAAGGCCCCATAGGGCCCGATCTGGATAAGTTTAAACTCGTTTAAACTAGAGATGATTTCTAGATAAGGGAGTTTAAATCGTTTGAACTAGAGATAGGATTTCTAGATAGGAGAGTTTAAATTGTTTAAACTAGAGATAGGCTTGGAGGAGGGGGGGCTGGCCGCCCCTCTATATATAGAGGGGTGGTCGCCCCTGCACACACACCTTCCTCCAAGCCCTAGCAGCCTTGCTACCTTCCTCTCTCCTCCCATTTTGTAGGCGAAGCCTGCGTGAAATTCTCCACCATATACACTGCCGTCGTGTTGTAGATCAATCTATCTCTCCACCATACTCGCTGGTCCGAGGAGGAAGGAGGAGGCGTCAGTCTTTGCGTGTGCATCTCACGGAGGCACCGCCACTTGTGGTGCTAGATCGGATCGGATCACGAGGAGGAGAAGCGATGCGACTACATCACCCACGTTAAATGAGCGTTCCATTGTGCGAATATTCAAGGGTATGAAGATCTAATCCAATCTCTCTCGTTGTTTGTATCTCCTAGATTAGATCTTGGCTTTCCCTCTGTTCGCATCCGTAGAAAATTTTGATTTACTATGCCGCGAAACCCTTCAGTACCCACCGCTCAGGTAGTGAATACTGCTTTGGGGTCCTTCGAGGCCCCTTCCTTGTGCAAAAAAATATTTTTAAAAGAAAATCATATTTTTAGTTCAATTAATCTTAAAATATCTACATGTAGCTAATGACATACTACACGAAACGTGTAAAGTGATAATTTAGAAAAATGACAAAATATGGACCTGAGTTTGTTGAATTTCAGATCTCCAAACTTTATCTTATTTTGTCATTTTAGTTTAGCCCACAATATAAATTATTTCAGATTATGATTTTGCTAGCGTATAGAATACAACATTGACTATGTGCAGTATAGGATACAACATTGACTATGTGCAGAATTTATTTTTAGATATTTTAAACTTGTATTGACTTTTCTTTAAATCAAGAGACCATCTAACCTCTATGCGAGACGAGAAAAACTCCTCCCAGGACGCCTCCTCCTAGGGCTACTCCAAAGGCTCTCGTAACCCTAGCTTCCTCTCTCCCCGTGTGTCTCCCCAGCCGTTGCTTGCCAGCGGAGGTGGCGGTTCACATCTCACCAGAGGGCAGAGGGCCAAGAAGGAACGCATATGTGATGCGTCGGGGCGAAGGCTCATGGCGGCGGACGCGTGTGTGAAGGGTTTCGCGGCATAGTAAATCAAAATTTTCTACGGAGCGAACAGAGGGAAAGCCAAGATCTAATCTAGGAGATGCAAACAACGAGAGAGATTGGATTAGATCTTCATACCCTTGAAGATTCGCAGTGAAGGCGTTAAATCGGGCGTGGGTGATGTAGTCGTACTCGCTTCTCCTCCTCGCAATCCGATCCGATCTAGCACCACAAGTGGCGGTGCCTCCGTGAGATGCTGCGTGCGGCACCTCGGCGTCTCCTCCTTCCTCGGACCAGCGAGTATGGTGGAGAGATAGATTGGATCTACACCACGACGGTGTGGTGTATGGTGGAGAATTTGCTGCAGGCTTCGCCTACAAGCGATCGGGAGGGAGAGAGGAAGGTAGCTGACTAGGGCTTGGAGGAAGGTGTGTAGTGGGGGGCGCACCACCCCTCTATATATAGAGGGGGCCAGCCCTGCCCCTCCTCCAAGCCTATCTCTAGTTTAAACAATTTAAACTCTCCTTATCTAGAAATCCTATCTCTAGTTTAAACGCGATTTAACTCTTTATCTAGAAATCCTATCTCTAGTTTAGTTTAGTTTAAACTTAGATCGGCTGGGCCTGGCCCTGCTATGCCCCTGCCCCCGGCGCCCGGGGGACCTCCCTCATAGGCCCATGCCCCTCCGTGGGGCCGTGTTTCCCCCCTCGGAAGTTCTTCTAAGCTAAATTCTGTCTGGAATTAACACGGAACAATTCCGAACAAAAACTGCCTTATATGAATCTTATTCTCCCACCATTCGGAACCTCTCATGATATCCGGATCCCATCGAGACTCGAACAAAAATTCATAAACCAATTATCCAATCTATCCGAGATAGATACATGTGTGTGTTGGGTTGTTCAGAATATGCGCATATGATCTATCAATAAATCAACAGCGGGTCTGGCATATTGACTCCCACACATTCATCGATGATCATATCGGATGAACCACGATGCGAGTTCAATCAATCCCATATATATATTCCCTTCGTCTCGCGATATTTTACTTGCGAGATTCGATCGTCGATGCGTCATACCTAGTTCAATCTCGTTCACGCAAGTACTTTACTGGATTAAATCCGATATCACTTTGTGATTAACTACTTAACCACATGCTTGCAAGCGGTGTTGATATCGATTACGAGTGGGCCAAGTATATCTCTCCGACTTGGGAGGACAAATTCCATCTCGATACATACAACCCAGGATACTTTCCGATCACTGAGAGACACCTTTATGATCACCCTATCATAGGATGACGTTTGATGACCTCAAAGCTTTCTTCCGGCAGGAGTTGCATTATCTCATGGTCTAAGGAATACAATATTTGACATAGGAAAAGCTTCGCAAAGCGAACACGATGACACGATCTAATTGCTCGCTTTGTTTGGGTCTATCCACCATATCATTCTCCCAATGATATGATCTCATTATCAATTGACAACTCATGTCTATGGTTGAAACCTTAACCATCATTGATCAATGAGCTAGTCCATAGAGGCGTACTAGGGACACGGTGTTGTTTACAAACCACACAAGTATTAAAGTTTCCGCTTAATACAATTCTAGCATGGAATATAAACTTTATCATGAACAAGAATTATAATAATAACATCTTTATTATTGCCTCTAGGGCATAATTCCAACAGTCTCCCACTTGCACTAGAGTCAATAATCTAGTTTACATCTGGTAACAATCTCACACCCATGGCACTGAGGTGTTGATCATGTTTTACGTGGAAGAGGTTTAGTCGGTGGATGCGACATTCGGATCCGTATGTACTTTGCTAATCTTGGATCTCCATACGCTATATAATCTCGGATTATATGAAACTTGCGGTTGATATGCTTGGTCTTTGGATGATATCTTGGTTCCTTAGCGAGTGCTATGGCGCGGTGTTGTCACACAATATCTCCAGTGGGTCCAATGCACTTGGAACGCCAAGCTTCGATGATGAAGTTTCGATCCAAACTCCTTCACTTGGCGCTTTTGCGTGACCATGTATTCGCTTCTACTATAGATCCATGACCACGCTTTGCTTGCAGCTTCTCGACTCTGACTCCTCCATTCAAAATATAAAGGTATCACATGCGAGATTTGGAATCATCCTTGTCGGTGTAGAAACTAGCATCGGCGTAACCTTTACGACAAGTGTTCATCACCCCATAGACTAAGAACATTTCTTTAGTTCTATTTAGGTACTTTAGGATGTTCTTCACGGCTGTCGATGTTCCTCTGGATCACTTTGATATCTGCTCGTCAAACTAAGAGCATTGGACACATCCGGTCTAGTACGACATGGCATACATGATGGAACCTATGGCCGAGGCATAAGGCACTTTGCTCATAGCTTCCCTATCATTTACCGTGGCTGGACCTTGAGCCTTGCTCAATATCTTACCCGACAACATAGGCCTGAACCTTTCTTTGCCTTATCCATTACGAACCTTTTGAACTTTGTCTAGGTATGTACTCTGGCTTAAAGCTATCATGCGTCTTTGTCTATCTCTATAGATTTTGATGCCCAATATATAAGCAGCTTCACCTAGGTCTTTCATTGAAAAACACTTTTTCAAATAACTCTTCACATCGTTAAGCATGTTGATGTTATTTCCGATAATCAATATGTCATCCACATATAGTACCAGAAACGTCACCGAGCTCCCACTCACTTTCTTGTAGATACAAGCTTCGTAGCAATTTGGAACAAATCCAAAGCTCTTGATCACTTGATCAAAACGAAGGTTCCAACTCCGAGATGCTTGCTTGATCCATAAATGGAGCTTTGAAGTTTGCATACTTTACTAGCATCCTTAGGATCGACAAAACCTTGGTTGCATCATATACAACTCTTCATCAATGTTCCTATTGAGGAAAGCGGTCTTGACATCCATCGCCATATTTCATAATCATGAAGCGCAGCAATTGCTAATAAAATCCGAATGGACTTAAACATCGCTACGGAGAAAGTTTCATCGTAGTCAACACCTTGAACTTGTCGAAAACCTTTGCGACAAGCCGTGCTTTATAGACGGTAACATTACCATCCGCGTCTGTTTTCTTCTTGAATATCCATTTGCACTCAACGGCCTTTCGGTGCTAGGAGGATCCACCAAAGTCCATACTTGGTTTTCGCTCATGGATCCCAATTCGGTTCATGGCTTCGGCCATTTCTCAGTCTGGCTCATCATCGCTTCCTCATAGTTCGTAGGTTCCTTGTCTTCTACCAACAAGGCAGTCAAGACAGGTTGCCGTACCACTCGGGAGGGGCACGCGACCTTGTCGACTGCTGACGCTCAAAGATCGTCCGAAGCTTCATGATCCTTGTCATTAGCTTCCTCTATTGTTGGTGCGGTGACCTTTGGAACAATTTCAGTCTTGCGCTACTCTCAATTCAAGATAAGGTTCAATAACCTCGTCTAGCTCTACTTTCCTCCACTCACTTCTTCGAGAGAAACTCCTTCTCAAGAAAGGAACCGTTCTTCGACAAACACTTTGCCTTGGTTACGTGATAGAAGGTATACCCAATGGTTTCCTTAGGGTATCCTATGAAGGCATTTCTCCGCTTTGGGTTCGAGCTTGTCGGCATCAACTTCTTGGCGTAAGCTTCGCATCCCCAAACTTTAAGAAACGACAACTTAGGTTTAGCACCAAACCACAATTCATACGGTCGTCTCAGCAGTTTAGATGGAGCCCTATTTAAAGTGAATGCGGTTTCTAATGCATAACCCCAAAATGATAACGCAAATCGGTAAGAGACATCATTGATCGGACCATATCTAATAGGGTTCGATTCCGCTCGAGACACACCATTGCGCTTTGTGGTGTTAGGGTGGCGTGAGTTGTGAAAGCGATTCCACTTGCTTTAAGATGCATGAGAAAATCATAACTCAAATATTCACCTCCACGATCGGATCGTAGAAACTTAATCTTTACATTACGATGGTTCTCCACTTCATTCTGAAATTCTTTGAACTTTTCAAGCGTTTGATTTATGTTTCATTAAATAGATATACCCATATCTACTTAAGTCATCGGTAAAAGTGAAAATAGCGATATCCACCGGCGTCGAAACACTCATCGGTCGCATACATCGGTATGTATGATTTCCAACAAGTCCGTTGCTCGCTCCATCATCTGGGAGAGCGGGTTTTGATCATCTTGCCCATGAGGCATGGTTCGCATGTGTCAAATGATTCAAAATCAAGAGACTCCAAAAGTCCATCGAATGGAGTTTCTTCATGCGCTTTACACCAATATGACCTGAGCAGCGATTGCCACAAATAAGTAGTATTATCACTATCTACTTTGCATCTCTTAGCCTCAATGTTATGGATGTGTGTTTCATCCCTTTCGAGATTTAGAAGAAATAAACCATTCACAAGAGGTGCATGACCATAAAGATGTTACTCATATAAATAGAACAACCATTATTCTCCGATTTAAATGAATAACCGTCTTGCAATAAACATGATCCGGAAATAATGTTCATGCTCAGCGAGCACATAATAACATTTATTAAGGTTTAAAACTAATCCGAAGGTAAAACTAAGGAGAGCGTGCGGCCATCACATCAACTCTTGATCCGTTGCCAGCGCATCGTCACCTCATCCCTCGCCGCCGTCTATTAGTAGCTCTGTTTGAGTTACAAATATTAGCAACTGAACAGGTATCAAATACCCGGGCACTAGCGAGGGCTAGTAAGGAAAACATCAATAACATGTATATCAAATATACCTTTGATGGTGCCAGCCTTCTTGTCCGCTAAGTACTTGGACGATTAAGCTTCGATGACCCCTGTCCTTGCAATAGAAGCACTCGATTAATAGGCTTAGGACCGGACACGAGCTTCTTCTCGGCGGGGCATTAAACTTGCGCCGCCTCTTGAAGGGCTTCTTTGTTCCTTACCTTTCTTAAAGGAGGGCTTGTTGACCATCAACACATGATTATCCTTCTTGATGTCCACTTCCGACCTTGACTTTGCGAAGAGCTCGGTGATCGTATCGATGGAACCAATCGATTATGGGTCACTACAAAAATTTTGTAGCTGGGAGGAGTGATTGCGAACCACTGTCAATCTTGAGCTCCCTGGAATCGTGCATTCCGGTTGCTCAAGGCGTTGAGTGTAGCACATCTTTATGGCGTGCTCACTAACGGAACTCCTTCCTCCATCTTGCGGTTAAAGAACTTCTCGGAGATCTCATATTTCTCGAGCGGGCTTGAGTCGAAACATGGTTTCGGCTCCTCGAGAATCTCAAAGGGCCGGGATAGGTTTCAAAATGATTTTGAAGCTCGGTTCCATAGCAAACAACATGGTGCTCTTAATCACACCATAATCATCTTTCTTGCGATGATGACTTTCTCATCGGTAAGTAGCGATTGCTGAGGGTCACCTAACGCTTTCCCAAGGACATAGTCCTTTTGTCCACGAAGAGAATGATTCTTAGATTGGAACCAATTGGTGAAGTTAGACCCATTGTTTCTAAGCTTTTCCTTCTCGTGAGAAACGTTGAAGTTGAAGTTGGACTTGGCCATGTGATCTCTGATGTTGCAAGTACAATTTAGACTATGTTCATGATAAATAGTTCAACTTAATCAAATTACTAGATGAACTCCCACTAAATTCAACATCCCTCAAGTTGTTTAGTGAACACGATCCAAATTCACCACACCTAATCCGATCATCACGAGAAGAGATGTGGTTTCAATGGTGGACAACAAAGTGTCGACCATATCATTCATATGACTCATGCTTAACCTTTAGGTTCTTGTGTTCCGAGGCCATGTCTGTACATGCTAGGCTCGTCAAGCTAGACCCAAGTATTTCTGCGTGTGCAAAACTGGCTTGCACCCGTTGTATGTGAGCGTAGAGTCTATAGCACCCGATCATCACGTGATGCTTGGAAACGAAGAACTTTCGCAACGGTGCATACTTGGGGAGAGAACAGTTTTTATCTTGATCTTTAAGTGAGGAATCATCTTATAATGCTACCGTCGCGATCTAAGCATAATAAGATACATAAAGGGATAAACATCACATGCATATAACTTTATGTGACATGGTATAGCCAATCTTCGCGCAATGATCTCCATCTTGTGCGTTCCGGCATGATCTCCATCACTCCACCATGATTTCCTCCACCACGAATAGCAACTACAACTATTTCTAACTACTTAGCGATAAAGTAAAGCTATTACATGGCGTATAAGAAGTTGACTTCATGAGTCATACACAATTATAAAGACAACCATATGGCTCACGCGGTTGTGTACTCATCGACATGAAAGTCGTGAAACATTACAAAACATGATCATCGCATACATTATACACATCACATCTTGGGCCATACCATATCACGAAAACACTCCTGCAAAAACAAGTTAGACGCCTCTACTTTGTTGTTGCATGTTTTACGTGGCTTATGGGAGTAGATGCTAAACGATTCTTACCTACGGAAAGCCACAACGGTGATATTATGGTTGCCAAACTCGGTGTTAATACCATGACAACTATAGTGAGAGAAACCGACATCCACCGGTGCATGTGTGGAACAAGCCACACGTCAAGTGCGGAGCGGTCTCATGACGATGTCGCGTAAGGTTGGCACGGACCGCTTCAATGTCACTATCGCGTCATAAGAAGAACACAAACAAGAGGCTTGCAGCGAAAACATCAACGCCGCAACAACCATGTTGCGTTCTACTCGTGAAACACATCTACGCATAGATCTAGCTCGATACCTTGAAGGGTTTGGCGGCATAGTAAATCAAAAATTTCTACGGAGCGAGGAAAGCCAAGATCTAATCTAGGAGATGCAAACAACGAGAGATTGGATTAGATCTTCATACCCTTGAAGATTCGCAGTGAGCGTTAAATCGGAGCGTGGGTGATGTAGTCGTACTCGCTTCTCCTCCTCGCGATCCGATCCGATCTAGCACCACAAGTGGCGGTGCCTCCGTGAGATGCACACGCAGCACCTCGGCGTCTCCTCCTTCCTCGGACCAGCGAGTATGGTGGAGAGATAGATTGGATCTACAACACGGCGTGGTGTATATGGTGGAGAATTTCTGCAGGCTTCGCCTACAAACAGTCGGGAGGGAGAGAGGAAGGTAGCAAGGCAGCTAGGGCTTGGAGGAAGGTGTGTGGTAGTGGGGAGGGGGCGCACCACCCCTCTATATATAGAGGGGGGCGTCCAGCCCTTGCCCCTCCTCCAAGACTATCTCTAGTTTAAACAATTTAAACTCTCCCTTATCTAGAAATCCTATCTCTAGTTTAAACGATTTAAACTCTCCCTTATCTAGAAATCCTATCTCTAGTTTAAACGAGTTTAAACTTATCTAGGATCGGCTGGGCCCTATGGGGCCTTGTGCCCCTATTTAATGCATCCAGGACACTCCCTCATAGGCCCATGCCCCTCCGGAAGGTGGGGCCACGTTGGTCCCCTTCCGGAAGGTTCTAGAAGCTTGGTACAATACCGATTAACTTGGAACAATTCGAACTCCAAAACTGCACTTGCCTTATATGAATCTTATTCTCGGACCATTCCGGAACCTCTCGTGATATCCGGATCCCATCGAGACTCGAACAAAAATTCATAAACCAATTATCCAATCTATCCTAGCGTCGAGATACGTTAAGTGTGTGACCTGCGGGTTCGAGAATATGAGACATGATCTTCTATCAATAATCAACGGTAGTGCAGGCACCCATATTGACTCCCACACATTCATCGATGATCATATCGGATGAACCACGATGCCAGGATTCAATCAATCCCATATATATATTCCCTTCGTCTCGCGATATTTTACTTGCCCGAGATTCGATCGTCGGTACCGTCATACCTAGTTCAATCTCGTTCACAACAAGTACTTTACTCGTTCCGTAATCCGATATCACTTTGTGATTAACTACTTAACCACATGCTTGCAAGCGGTGTTGATATCGATTACCGAGTGGGCCCGAAGTATATCTCTCCGACTTGGGAGGGACAAATTCCATCTCGATACATACAACCCAACAGATACTTTCCGATCACCTGAGAGACACCTTTATGATCACCCTCTCATAGGATGACGTTTGATGACCTCAAAGCTTTCTTCCGGTACCATGGAGTTGCATTATCTCATGGTCTAAGGAATACAATATTTGACATAGGAAAAGCTTCGCAAAGACGAACACGATGACACGATCTAATTGCTCTGCTTTGTTTGGGTCTATCCACCATATCATTCTCCCAATGATATGATCTCATTATCAATTGACAACTCATGTCTATGGTTAGGAAACCTTAACCATCATTGATCAATGAGCTAGTCCATAGAGGCGTACTAGGGACACGGTGTTGTTTACAAACCACACAAGTATTAAAGTTTCCGCTTAATACAATTCTAGCATGGAATATAAACTTTATCATGAACAAGAATTATAATAATAACATCTTTATTATTGCCTCTAGGGCATAATTCCAACAGTGTGGTGGTGTTGTGGAGGTGGAGGGGCGGTGGTGGCGCGTGCTGGAGGAGGGACGGCGAGGCCTTTCCTCGTCGAAGCCATCTGAGCACTGGAACCATGGCGGGCAACAGTGGCAGCTAGCCTGTCTTGGATCCGTTCTAGGCCAGTTGGTCGCAACAACAACTGCGTGTATGAATAGACAGTGTGCTTTCAGCAGAGGAGACTGCGTGGATCCTTGGGATCTGACACCGGATCCAACAATATCGGCGGCGGTCAGGTTCATCTTCTCTACGACCAGCGGGTGGCGTGGGGGCCACTATCTTGTCTCGAATAATGTAGAGGGTCCTCGGGTTCCTCTCGCACCAAGATATGATCTGTCCTCGGTGACCAGGCCAAAGTGTCGAGTTTCGAAGGCTCCGCCGGCGAACTCCCATAGACGAATTATGCCTGGAGATTGCTTGATCGGACGGGATTCGATCATGCACACCCGTGCTTTTTCGGACCGTTTGGTTTCAAAGCGAGCGTTGCAAATCTCTGTTGCCTGTTATCATCATAGGACACGTCTTTGGGTCCATGATGAAGTTAGATACGGAGAATGTCATAAAAGTAGGAACAAGAGAGATAGGGATGATGGTTTGAGTCTTTGTGGCGATGAGGAAATGACTTGATGATCTGTGACTTGCAGCAGCAACTGTTATGAGGAAACGACACAGGAGAAGTTCACAGTTTTACTTTGCGTGATAAAAATTCAAGGTCTGATCTTAATTAATTGTGTCTGACAATGGTTTTTGCTGGATACATGCTTTGTGAGCGAGGACATTTTCCAGGATAAAAACCTATAATTTTTTATCAGATGATGATGATGATGCTTGTGCACCGTTTTCTTCTTGAAATCACCGTTATTTGAAATATATCCGCATTTAAAAAAATTCAAATTTAAAAATATTTGAATTTAAAAATGAAAGAAATGCAAAAAACTAAAAAAGTCAAAAACCGACCAAAAAACCAAAAACACGTCCCAAAAAGAGAAATTTAGAAAGAACCAGGAAAAATGGGCCGCGGCCCAGCTCGGACCCCCGCGTGCAGGACGCATTCCATGCAAAAAAATATTAATACGCGACACTCATGCAGGCTGATCCAATTTAAATCTCTATCTACTAATTTAAGCTGAGGTAGGTTCGTCCTACCCAATTATTCGTTCACCTTTTTTTTTCCGGTTTTGCCCCTGACTGTTCAGATGAATTACCCGCCTATGCCACTGCGAGAAAAAACGGTTCGCGAAACCTATTGCCCCTCCGCGAGCCCGCCTTGGCCTGCCCTGCTGCGCCGCCGGCCGTGGGAGAAGGGCCCCGCGCCCCGCACCCCCTACCGGCCGCCACCGCTGTCCCCACGCACAGCCAGGAGCGGCCACCCCCGCAGCCCTGCCGTCGAGATCTCGCCGCCGTCGGCCTATCCCCGCGCGTCGCCCCGGATTTGATGGCTGGTCGATCCTACCCAACCCCGCCAATCGATCCCCTCCTTCCTCCTCTGAGCAGCGACCACCGCCTGCCATGCGGGCATGTCTGCCTTGTGGCAATGGCCAGGCGTCCCCTCCTCCCTTCCTCCTTCCCATTCTCCTACCCCACCGACATGCGTCGCTGTGCTCCCACTGTATTGAGGCTGCCGCGCCCACCCTGCTCCTCCACCACCGGAACAGGGCCATTGTGCTCACCCTGCTCTTCCCACGCCGGAGTGAGGTCCCGTGCCGAGCGCGGTTGAATCACGACCGCGGTAGAGCAGGCCTGCTCTAGGAGCGCGCGGTGGGGCGGAGCAGCAGGATCAATCCAGAGGCAGATTGATGCCTTATCCATCGACTGTTGCTCGCCGCGTCAGATCTGGCGGTGCGTCATGGCATGGCGACGTTGCCGGCGTCATGCTGTTGGTGCCAGACAAGGCGACGTTGCCGGCGTCATGCTGCTGTGCCAGACAAGACGACCTCCTCCTGTAACTCGACGTCGCACCATCGTCCTTGTTCTCACGCTTTTGTGGTCCGGGCTCCAGAGCCGTGGCCGTCAATGGACATGGACATATACGAGGCCGGTGACGCGTCCTGCTGAAACGATAGGCGTGATCAACCTAATCCGGTAGCTTCAACAGGTGGCATGCAAATTGCTATCCTGTTTATTCGATTTCTGTAGACCATTGGAGTCAGAACTCACGAGGTCTTGCGTCTTGGTGAGTATCTTTGCGTCTTGGTGAGTATCTCACGAGGTGTTGTTTTTTAATGCGAAATTCGTCTTCCTCCATATAAATCTGATAGAGCTGCAAAGCAGATATTTATGCTAATTCGTCCAAGAAGCCTAATGTGTCTCTGATCCCTTTGCTCTGTGTGGCAGTATGCCTTCTCCCTTTTCTCCAATACCAGGTCTGACGCCACCCTCCTGGACCGGTGGTGTCAAATTTGTTTTTTCAAGCTAACTTCAAATTTCAGGAACATAGGTCGTGACTCATTTCTTACTACTTATGTATGGGTGGTATCGTAGCAAGAAGGGGGTGTCTTAGATTTTATCAGTTGGAATTATGTGCTACTTCTAAATTTTTCTATGTTTGATTAGGTTTGAATAATCTTGATTTTCATTAAAAAAATATTATCGGAAAATGGTAGAGCTACATCGTTGATGTGACCTAGACAAAGTGTAACAAGCATAGTCCTAAATCTAACCGCGTCAACGACGAGCTTGTAAATTGCATATGCGATATATATGAAAGAAATTAAGCAAAACTGTCTTTAGGTTACAAGCCAGGTGGAATCTTAGTCAATAAGAGATAATTAGATGAGTTGTTGCTTTTTATAATAAAATTTTATCAAATTATGTTTTGAGAAAACCAGAATTTTATTGTTGGAATACCATGTTGATTTCTCTATCTACAAGCAAGCCGTATGAATCCATGACAGCTGGTACCAAGTCTGGATTTTTTGAGCCAGTGACTTTTATAAGCACGGTCTCAAACCATATGAGTTATGTGCTCGGTGTACTAAAGAAAACCAATTGCAAATATTTCAGAAGATTGAAATCATGTGAGAATTCAATGTGATAGAGTTTTCAAAATTATTTGACCACCGACAAAAATAAGGAGATTAACATATATGAATATTCATATTATTATGTTTTACATGTTAGAGATGTGTCTTGACAGAAAAACTAAGAGACCGTGGCAACGCACGGGCATTTAGCTAGTAATTCTTAGAAAGGTGATCGATTACTTTTTTGCGTCCATGAAAAAATATTAATTGTTTTATACGGTGGATAACTTATATATATCATGACATGAATAACTCACACGTTATGGGTAGATAACTTTTAGATCTGAAAAAAACTTCGTCGAAACATATTAACATGAAATCTAGTTTCAAAGATCTCGTCGCAATTAGTCCGATAGTGAAAACGGATACTAAATCAGATTAACGGTTTGATCTAAAAAATATTTTGAATTTTTATATCTGAACTCAGCTAGTAGTAAGCTTTTGTCGTTTAGCGCTTAGGATAGTGATGGTTAGAGCATCCCCACTCGTTGCGCGATCCCAAACGAAATCCGGATCAACTTTTGACAAAACTTGATTTCGGCCTAGGAACCTCGAGTTTCTCACTCACGTTCCTAGGCCGAGTTCCCGCGTTCGGCTAAAATTCAGACGAGTTTAGCACATTCAGGCGGATTTTATTAAATATGGACCAATATAGGCCGATTATATAGAATTTAAACTACATTACTACATAATAAATTAAAAACATTAAAAAAAGGCCTTCGCCGTCGCCTTCGCCGTCGCCTTCGCCGATGCCGTCGCTGCTTATACATGCCGAAGTTGTCGTAGAAGGACCTGTAGCCCGGATCGGTCCTGCCATCGTCCTTGCTGCCGTCGTCGTCGTCGTCGCTCTGTGGCTGTGGCGCGCGGGAGCTCCCCTCGCCGGCATCGTCGCACCTCCAGGGCTGGTAGGAGGGGTCGTTGAAAGAACATTTTATAATCCCTAGTGTTTTGTGTGTTAGATAACAATATTAAGGATTATTTAATGTGTGTTGAAGTGTTGCAGTTCTCTCTGTTGAAAAAGGAAAAGGAAACTGCTTTTGGGGGGCAGATAATCCACCCCTACCAGGGGCGGATAATCCGTCCCACCCCTTTCCCAGATGGGCGCAACCCCTAGAGATGGGGCGGAGTTAACCGGATTTTCCAGCCCCGCCGGATAATCCGCCCCTCAGGGGGCCGGATAATCCGCCCCGCATGCACAGCTTGAAGTTTGCCAAGGCGCAACCCCCAGAGGGGGAGCGGAGTTTCAGCCGGATTTTTTGGCCCCGCTGGATAATCCGCCCCTGAAGGGGGCCGGATAATCCACCCCCCAAAGATCTTCTTCAAGTTCGCCAAGGCGCCATCCCTAGAGAGGGGGTGGATTTTCACCCGGAGTGTCTGTCCTGGGGGCGGATAGTCCGCCCCTAGTGGGGGCGGATTAATCCGCCCCCAAACTTGTTCAACGGCCAAATCTGGGCATGGGGTATTTAAGACAGCCTTCCCCTTCCTGCCAGGCCTCTTGGTTCATTCGAAAAAGTCAAGATCTGATTTGCAACCTTCATCCAAGAGAGCTCCACCTAGATCCACCCAAAAGGCCCCGTCCCTTGGGGAATCGAAGGAGGAGGACTCGATCTTCAACAACTCCAATCAAGCGCTTCATCTCCTCTCCATTCGTTTGGAGAATCTCCGATCTAATATTTCTTGCAAATATCTAGATCCTTGTTTTTTATTATATTGATAATCCTTGTTCTTATGACAACTTGTTGTCATTACGGGAGCCCCTAATTCAGTTGTGGGTGTGTGCCCCGGTAGAGTTGTAAAGGCTCCGGTTCCCGCCTCGAAGGGTACCAATAGTGGAGAAGGTGGATCAGGCCTTTCGTGGCGAGATCCATCAGAGAATAGGGTGAGGCCTATTGTGGCGTGGTGGTCTTAGAACCGTCCACCCCTCCAACGCAGATGTACTTCCCTTAACAAGGAAGGAACTACGGTAAAACAAATCCCTATATCTCCGCGTGCTCCACTACGGTTTCCTCGCTCCTCTCTTTACGTGCTTAGTAGCTAGGTTTGCAGATAGGGAAATTCTCGTAGTTGCATATCTAGAGAATTTACTTTATGCCAAGCCTAAAATTGAAAAAGAACTAAAAAGTGAGTAGCACCTATTCACCCCCCCTCTAGGTGCCCATACGATCCATTTCAATTGGTATCAGAGCCCCGGCTCTTAATTCGGGCTTAACCGCCTAAGAGAAGTATGGGTTCCAAGGGAGATGGGAGTGATGCTCCGGAGGTAGTCACCATGAACGATCTCAAGACGTTGGAAACAACCTTGGTTAGTTCAATGGAGGCTAAGATGGAAGAGATGCGTCAATTGATATTGCGTCTATCCACATCCGCAGCATCACCTCCATCTGCTTCGGAGGCTACCACTCCGTAATCCAAGGAAATGGGTAAAACCGATTCCAAATATAACGAAGTGGTTGGTGATGGCACTAGCAAGAGCCCCTCCTCGAAAAAGGATAGTGGTAAGGAAGGATACAATGAGGTTTCCCATGTGTATTCTCCTGATCCACCTATCCCACACCCACATATACATAATAGGGGTGATCCACCCAAACTTTCAGCATCTACTTTCATTCAATGTCATTTTTTTATGAAGTCTCATGTGTGCAGCTCCTCCATTGAGTTGTGGAAAATCATCGAATGGTTTTCATGTTGGAGATCCCAACAACCTAACAAGAAGAGAGGTTGTTGATAGTCAACTCAACGCTACAGCTCTACACATGATCCATCTTGGTGTGGGTGACAAAGACATGCCACACATTCAGCATCTTAGTACAGCTAAGGAAGCTTGGGATGCCCTCACCGAGATCTTCATCAGAAATGAAAGTATGAGAAGGAACAGATATGATGATTTGAGCAATGAAGCTTAAGGATTTTATATGTTGGATGGAGAAAACCACGAGGACATGTATAGGAGGCTCAAATCAATAGCCACCACTTTTAGGAATCACATGGTGTCTCTCATGTTGATGATGCATGGATCAAGCGCAAGTATGGTAGTGCTCTTATGCCATTTGAGCCCACAGATTTGAAGGGTCTCCAAGGAAGGCATAACTACCACCTTATGACATCCAATGAGGTAATGCAAGAAATGGCAGCTTTCAAAGTGGCTGCCAAGAATGCCGAAGATGCTCGTGCACGAGCTATGGGGATGCAAAAGGGGGTCAACGTGGCCTTGAAGACTAGTGTGATTAATCATGATGAAGATGACATAGAAGGTATGGACTGTCCTGAGGATGTAAAAAGAATCCATGGACAATACATGGCCTTCTATGCTAGAAACTTTTGGAAGGACCCGGCCAAGGCAAAATCTGAACTAGAACACAAGAGTGGAGCTTATGGAAGAAAGGAAAATGGTCCCAAGCTGAGAACATGTTTCAACTGCGGAGACCGGCTGCACTTTGTAGCTGAGTGTCCATATCAAAGTAGGGAAGATAATGGAGGAAGACTTATTCTCAAGGAAAAGTCAAAGGCTCCACACAAGAAACAATTTGTAAAGAAGAATGCTCCCTTCGAGAAGCAACCAAAGATTATTCTAGTGGCTCAAGAAGAATATTCTTCGGGAAGTGAAGATGAGGAAGAGGATGATATCTCTCGATAGGTGGCTACTATAGCCACCACATCTACACCAACATCACTCTTCTACTCCCCGAACAAAAACATCATCAACAAGAATGTTACTTGCCTCATGGCAAGAGGTTCCGAGGTATCTACTTCTAACTCTTCTTTTCCTAAGGCTATGATTGACATGGATGATCCTACTAGTCTTAAGGTTAAAGAAGAGATTATTGCTTTGGACTATTTCTTCACTAACTTGCAAGGTGAACACAAAATACATTTTGAGGCTCTTATGGACCAGCTGGCCCAAAATGAAGTGCTCCTTGAAGAAAAAGGCAGAATTGAAAGGGAGGATGTGTTGGGAATATGCCCTAGAGGAAATCATGCATGATGAGATTTCCCATTGTATTCATAAAGATATAAAGTTGTCCTTGTATAAACATTTGATGTGTATCATTGAATATGTGATTCGGTTGTGGAACTATGCATTCATGTTGTTTGTACTAAATATCCTTGGTCACTGAGGTTGTGCTGGACACACAACTTAGACCAATGTGAAAGTTGGCTTGATGACTCGGTTCCACTTGTCATGGGCATGGAGATGCCATTCCGACTTACACAGATTCGGCTAAAGAGTTTAGCGAGTCGGATTGACCCATATTGAGGTACAACGAACAAGTAGTCATTTGTATATCTCAATCAATGTAATCCTTAGACCTGAGGTTGTTGCATAGTCCGAGTTGAGGATCACCGACTTAGTTATGTCAAACGCTGATCCGTAACTGGGCAGCTATAAAGGCAGAGTTCGGGTCGACTGAGAATCAAGCTGTGTGATGTGAATAACCAAGATGGGATTTTTCCCCTCCACTCGGAGAGATATTCTCTGGGCCCTCTCGGAAGATATGATTCGGAAAGCATGGCCATGCACGACTCGGTTAAGTGTTAACCGAGGCGGTCGACTAAGAGTTAGTCGGGTGAATCACTTATCTCGGATCGAGAAGAGAGTCGGACTATTTAAGGGATGACAATTATTCGCCCATAGTCTGAAAAGGTATATCGTGAGGCAAAAGGGACTCGGACGCAAGTCGCATTGGAAAGGCAAGTCGTCATGACTCTTGGTACTTGGGAGTCGGCACGTTCTGCTAGGAGCCGTTGCCGACTGATCGATTATGAGTCGGACTCCAATCGTGTCTGAGTAGCCATGAGCCTGCCGGGTCACACTCTTAAGAGAGGGAGCAAGTCCGGGTTGGACCCAAGCCTGGAAATCAGTCCGGGTTGGACCCAAGACAGAAATCTGGCCGGGTTGGACCCAGGTCAGATTAGGACTGAGTCAGCGAGTCGGACTCGCGGTGACTAGTGTTATATGGGCTTTAGTGAATGGGCCACGAGAGTGGAGCCCACGTTCACTCCCTATATATAGTGGAGCACAGTAACCCAGAAAGGTTAATCATTGTTCGGTTAGGTTATTAAATGTGTTGGAAACCCTAGCTCCACAAAGAGCTCGCTGCCGACACGAACCTAGCAGTCGCCGGTGCTCCTCCTTGTACATGTGGATACCAAAGAGGTGTTGTACGATCACAGGGGACGATCGGATCGTGAGGATGCGATCGCATCAATCGACACGCTTCATCGAATCCGCAACTGCGTGTCAGTGGTAAACCTCGTGGCCTTCTACCTCCGCTTAGATCTTGGGATCACCACGTTAGAGGGGAAATTTTGTTTTATCTCTACGTGGCCCAACAAAGGGTATCGAGCAATAGCTTCGGTTTTAGGCTCGAGATCCGCATATGTGATATGCGTAGGTAGATGAGATCTATATGTTATGGTGGTCGATCTATGAGATAGATCGGTTTTGTCTGAGGTTGATTGGATCAACTGCATCGGGAATGGTAGATCTGATTTCTGTGATCATACTGATGAGGTCGTGGAACGACATACCCCTACCGGTCGGCTTCCGCCATCGGGGTAGACTGTGACACGTAAATCCAGAGGCGGTGATCGAAGATCAAAAAGTTTGATCGAATTAGAACAATGGTCAGAATCCATGTCCATGCCCGCACCCGCGAGAGGCGTGTAACACCCTCTGAATCGGCCCTATGCAAGTTTTAGCGAAAACCCGCCAAACCCGCATAGAAACGATTCAAAGGTGCCCACCAGGCACTTTCGTGCGGGTGGAAAACGAAGTAATAACATTACACAACAGTCCTCGATGGGACCCACGTAAGATATATATATATAAAGTGATCAAGAGTCAAGAATACGTATATAATATACAAAGATCCAAATCACCTTGAAAATGATAGAGCGTCCAGCTACGGACAAGAAGCAAATGGGGCTAAGAGCCTCAAGAATAACCAATGGCGCCCATAACCGCCTGTGCCAAGCCGGAAGGGTAACCCCGCTAACGCGGCCGATCTCAAAACCTGCTTAAACAAAAGGGTGCCGACAAAGGGCAAAGGAAAAAGAGGAGCGCCAAGATCGAGGCCAAGACACGGCGAGGCTAGAATTCGGTCTCGCCACATAGGTATGGTGGATCAAGGCAGCGCAGATGCACTAAACAACCTATAGAGACTCGATACAACGGCAAGCAGAGAGGGGTAAGATAGACCTATCCGGATCCAACTCAAGCTAACACCAAACAAACCCATCCTGGTGTCTCCCTCGAGACCAATCGAGGAAGTCAACCGAGGAACTCACACGCTTGGCGCTTTACTTATTCGCTTATCGTTGCAGCAATTACTAGTCAGGTTTAGATAGTCGTCCTGATAAAATAAGCAGTGGGCACTTTTTAGTTAACCATTCCGTTATAGTTACAGCACTTACTAATCAGATACAGATAGCATGAGATAACCCAAAACCCAGCAGTTGTTGGTACTTTTATTTAGCCATTCCGTTGTAGTTACAGTACTTACTAGTCAGGTACAATGGTCGCAAGCGACACTCCAAACAAGCAATTGTGGGCAGTATTATTAGCCATTCCATTATAGTGAAGCTGATTACTAGTCATTATAAAGTCAAGTTTATAGCAATAAACTTTAGTTATGCTTGTCTATGATCAAGATACTGTGCTCCAAGTCGTCCATATCCGCGGACACCGCTTTCAGAAAGTTTTACCCGGCCGGGGTGCACCAATAGCAACACACGCTCGATCAACCTCGGAAAAACCAAATCAAAACCCAACGAGGCTTTCACGACCGAACAATCACAGGATTCAGAAATATTTCAGGGGGCCACCCCATTGAGTACACCCGCAACGAAGTAAGCAAGCTTCGAGATGGACTCAAGGTTTATACAATGGTCAGAAACGATCGGGAACCCAAAGTGTGGCTTGTCGATACCGCGAAAACATTACGCTTACCTAAACAAGACAGGTGCTCCTTGCACAATCGTAAATACATAAGTAGCATGGCATAAGTACAGATCGTAAATAAAACCTCAAACTAGTTTGTGGCCCCAAGAAATAAGACTGAATCAAGCTCGCTCGGGGTCCCATATACCTCCGGATGTGGATAGCGATAAAACAAGGAACAGTATCAAGTACTGGGTCTTACGGACACAAGTGGGCTTCGAAACCAAATATTTTCTATCACCCACCGATGCCTCTCGCTTTCAATTTTAGTTGTTAAACAGGAATTATAATGTGCGATAAGTAAAACTATGATCATCTCCAACATCAAACATGCGGCATTACTCCAACAATCGTGGCACTTGACAACACGCAACACTTGAGCAAGCGACTCACGACGCTAAAGTCCAACTATCAACCAAAAACAGTAATAGGATGTGTCCAAGGCAATATAGGGTTGCACGGTATATCATGTACGGAAACTAAAGCATCGCAACACAGATAGCAATAGATCAACAGGAGGAATAAATACTATAAAAGTAAGATAGGTAGAAAGGGGGAGATGCTCGCCTGAAAACATTGTTGAAGGGTTCATCCGAAGATCGGGGCGAAGCTCACATCAACTCAACGGCCTTATCCGCGAAGAAGCAAAACACTAGAAGAAACACCGGATGCAATATTTAATACAACGGCAGAAGATCGGCATGATGCATGTATGGTGCATGGCATGGCAAAGGTGCGATACAATTAGGTCAATATTAAGCGGAACCGGGGTCCCGACAATTATTTAGGTGGTTCATGTTGTTTAGTTAACCCGCAATTTAAATGTTGTATTAGCATGGCAAAAGATATCACCGGGTTCGCTACACAAATTTAAATGAGGCCAATATGATACTAGATTTGCCCGCATATGGGCCCCATCTTTAATTAGAGATGAATCGGCATAAGGCCCCCAAACCACATGATATGCATGCGAGATGAATGATTTAATGTGCAACAATTCATATAGTTGACCATTTATAAAAATAGGGTTCTCGGAAAGGGGTTCACACATTAGGGTTCTCGACGATCTTGGGGTCCGGGGGTTCGGGGTCGGTCTCAGGGTTCAGGGTTCGACGGAACTGTCTCGCGGGAACATTCTCGGACATTGGGGCAGATCTTGGCGTTTGGTTAGACGAACTTGGCGTGGCGTCGGGGCGCATCGGTCTCGCCCTGGTCGGTGTCGTCCTTGTCGTCGGGTAGATCTTGCCGGGTCCCACGGGGTCGATCTTGCCGTTGCGAGGGTCTTGTCGGGTCCGCGCTTCGGATTCCGTGAGTCGATCTTGACGCTCCGTGTCGAAGTCCTTGAGGTTTTCTCCTTATGCACCGGTGGCGAACTCGAAAACGGCGTTAGGGTCCTCGGGGTACGCCAGGTCCATTCTTCAAAACATCGTGGTCAAGACGATCTTGGCGTCCAAGTAGAAGACCTTCGGCCATCGAATCCATGCTTCAAGGGTCTGCGGCGAGCTTGTCCGATGGCGATAGACCTTGGGGTTCCGGGGGCTCGACGAGGTACGGTCTCAGCGTCCGGAAAGGAGTACTTGGCGGAAGGTCTTGATCAAAGTGCCGAATTTTCCATGGAGGTCGTGATGGTTTTTCCTGGATCATTAGCCTGACCGAACGGAAGGAGCAAAACAACAGACGGGAACCGCACGACTTGCTCAAAGGGGACACGCGCACGATCCATGTGCTCGAATCAAGCCGCAAAACGACAACAATGCAGTACTGGCAGGCCGGCGAGGCTGCAGTGTGGTTATGCAGGACCGACGGACGGGCGGAGGGCGAGGCGAGCTGATGGCGGACGATGGCGGGCGGCATCGGCGGCTGACGGCAGGGAAAGCGAGGCGGCGAGGCGCAGCGGCGGAGAGCGGAGGTGCGCGAAGGCGGGCGCATGAGGGGGAAGAAGAGACGCAGGAGGCGGGAGGCGCACGAGCTAGAGAGGAGAAGGGCTACAAGGCAGGAGGGGAGGTGAGGGGAGGAACTTGGGGCGCAGCAGGGGGGTGGGAAGAGGGAGCGGGGAGGAGGAGGCGAAGGGCGGTGGTCGCCACTGGGCCTGTGGTGGACGCGGTGGCGAGATGCAGAGAGGTGGGCGGCGGCAGAGCGGGGCGAGGGGACGCGCGGGAAGCGAGCGGTGGAGGCCAGGCGAGGCGAGGAGGAGAGGTGTCGCCGGAGAGAGGGTGGGAGGCGCGCCGGCGGTGCAGGGGAGGGTGCACGCGGTCGGGCGGAGGGCGGAGGGGAGCGGGCGCGCGGGGCTGAGGAAGAAGGGTGGATGGGGACGACGGGGTCCAGGGGTGGGGCCAGGGACCAGGGGGACACGCTGGTGGGACCGTGGCGTGGGCGCAGCGGGAGGTGGGGGTCCGCGCCAGGCGTGTGGTGTGTGCTGCAGGTGGTGTGCGTTTGTGGTGGGGAAGTGGCTGGTGGGAGAGAGGAGAGAGAGGGGATGAGGTGGCTGCCTCTGGTTGGGTGGGGTTGGGGCAAGGTGACGTGGCAGCCTGCCATCGGGTTGGGGTGAGGTGGAGGGTTGGGCTGGGTAGGTAGTTTGGTAGGTTTAGGATTATGGGTGGACTGGTTGGACCGATTTAAAATCTCGGGGTGGTCGTCGATTCGCCCGCTCGACCGCCTCGCTAAAAACAATTAAACTTTTATTTGTTTTAAACGGCCGTATGCAAACCGATAGCGCCAAAATAATTAAGGAGAACCGGCTTTATGCTTGAATTAAGATGAGGCGTTTGGAAAACAAATCGGGCGCTATAAAATAGTTTTATGCAAACAATGCATGATGATGACGATGCAATGCACAAATTCAACGCGATTTTCTAGTAGTGGTTTTATGGATGCCAGCTCGACACCACTAACAAGGGATCTCGCCGAGATCCGCCTCATGGTACCGGGAAGGAAGGTCGGCGAATCGGCTCTCGCTTCAGGTAGATCCTCGCGACACCACTACCAAGAGGTCGTTGATCCCGATCATCAAGAGAACACTCCAGAAAACAACGGACGAAGTTAAAGGTAAGGCCACCTCTAACTTCCATGGAAGGAGTAAAATTGCATCGATCCACCATTCAATATACAAAGCAAATGATAAGAGTAGTGGTATGGTCGCGACTCCATCCCGCACTCAAAGCATTACTATGTACACGAATAGACAGATTATGCGACCAACTCTCAGGATTCAGACTGAAGATCTCGACAAGCGAGGTGCGGAAACAAAGGAGTGATGCAGACTCTGGATCGGAGCTGGCGTAGATGATGTCGTCGCGTCAGAACACCAGAAGGCACAAACAAGGAACAAAGAATGGTACCACAGACAAAGGATCACTCAGGCAGCATGAACACCGGATGGTAGAACACCTGTTATCAATGCAGGAAGCGAAACCCTGAAGGTACGACGGAACCCAACCACGAGAAATCCTGGACTCGAAGAGGAAGAGGAGAGCGGATTCAAAACACGTAGAGATAAGAGGAGAATAGCAGAGGGGTAAGGAATAAAATCAGACCTAATCAGAACTATCCAACCGATTTTTGCAAAATAGTTTTGACACTCTACAGCGGCCGTTAGCTAGGTTATCCTACAGGCTGGACTTGTGGGGTATCGCAACCCGAGCTCGATACCACTCAGAACACCTCTCGACCGCCCTATGCAAGTTTTAGCGAAACCCACCAAACCCGCATAGAAACGATTCAAAGGTGCTCACCAGCACTTTCGCAGGTGGAAAACGAAGTAATAACATTACACAACAGTCCTCGATGGGACCCACAGATATATATATATAATTTGACTCAAGAGTCAAGAATACATATAATATACAAAGATCCAAATCACCTTGAAAATGATAGAGCGTCCAGCTACGGACAAGAAGCAAATGGGGCTAAGAGCCCCAAGAATAACCAATGGCGCCCATAACCCTGCCTGTGCCAAGCCGGAAGGGTAACCTCGCTAACGGCCGATCTCAAAACCTGCTTAAACAAAAGGGGTGACGACAAAGGGCAAAGGAAAAGAGGAGGCCAAGATCGAGGCCAAGACAGCGAGGCTAGAATTCCGGTCCTAGCCTACATAGGTATGGTGGATCAAGCGGCAACATGCACTAAACAACCTATAGAGACTCGATACAAGGCAAGCATGAGAGGGGTAAGATAGACCTATCCGGATCCAACCTGAAGCTAACACCAAACAAACCCATCCTGGTGTCTCCCCCTCGAGACCAATCGAGGAAGTCAACCGAGGAACTCACACAGTTGGCAGTTTTACTTATTCAGTTATCATTGCAGCAATTACTAGTCAGGTTTAGATAGTCGTCCTGATAAAATAAGCAGTGGGCACTTTTTAGTTAACCATTCCGTTATAGTTACAGCACTTACTAATCAGATACAGATAGCATGAGATAACCCAAAACCCAGCAGTTGTTGGTACTTTTATTTAGCCATTCCGTTAGAAGTTAAAGATTACTAGTCAGTACAATGGTCGCAAGTTACACTCAAACAAGCAATTGTGGGCAGTATTATTAGCCATTCCATTATAGTGAAGCTGATTACTAGTCATTATAAAGTCAAGTTTATAGCAATAAACTTTAGTTATGCTTGTCTATGATCGAGATCGTGTCTAAGTCGCCCATATCCGCGACACGGCTTCGTAAAGTTTTACCCGCCGGGTGCACCAATAGCAACACACGCCGATCAACCTCGAAAAACCAAATCAAAACCCAACGAGGCTTTCACGAACAATCACAGATTCAGAAATATTTCAGGGGCCACCCCATTGAGTACACCCGCAACGGTAAGCAAGCTTCGAGACGGACTCAAGGTTTATGCATAATGGTCAGAAACGATGGGAACCCAAAGTGTGGCTGGCTTGTCGATACCGCGAAAACATTACGCTTACCTAAGCGACAAGGTGCTCCTCGACAATCGTAAATACATAAGTAGCATGGCATAATTACAGGATCGTAAATAAAACCTCAAACTAGTTTGTGGCCCCAAGAAATAAGATGAATCAAGCTCGCCTGGGGTCCCATATACCTCCCGGATGTGGATAGCGCGATAAAACAAGGAACATGTATCAAGTACTCGGGGTCTTACGGGACACAAGTGGGCGTTCAGAAACCAAATATTTTCTATCACCCACCGATGCCTCTGCTTACTTCAATTTTAGTTGTTAAACAGGAATTATAATGTGCGATAAGTAAAACTATGATCATCTCCAACATCAAACATGCGGCATTACTCCAACAACTGTGGCACTTGACAACACGCAACAGCACTTGAGCAAGCGACTACGACGCGCAAGTCCAACTATCAACCAAAAAACAGGTAATAGGATGTGTCCAAGGCAATATAGGGTTGCACGGTATATCACAGGTACGGAAACTAAAGCATCGCAACACAGATAGCAATAGATCAACAGGAGGAATAAATACTATAAAAGTAAGATAGGTAGAAAGGGGGAGATGCTCGCCTGAAAACATTGTTGAAGGGTTCATCCGAAGATCGGGGCGAAGCTCACATCAACTCAACGGCCTTATCCGCGAAGAAGCAAAACACTAGAAGAAACACCAGATGCAATATTTAATACAACGGCAGAAGATCGGCATGATGCATGTATGGTGCATGGCATGGCAAAGGTGCGATACAATTAGGTCAATATTAAGCGGAACCGGGGTCCCGACAATTATTTAGGTGGTTCATGTTGTTTAGTTAACCTGCAATTTAAATGTTGTATTAGCATGGCAAAAGATATCACCGGGTTCGCTACACAAATTTAAATGAGGCCAATATGAGACTAGATTTGCCCGCATATGGGCCCCATCTTTAATTAGAGATGAATCGGCATAAGGCCCCCAAACCACATGATATGCATGCGAGATGAATGATTTAATGTGCAACAATTCATATAGTTGACCATTTATAAAAATAGGGTTCTCGGAAAGGGGTTCACACATTAGGGTTCTCGACGATCTTGGGGTCCGGGGGTTCGGGGTCGGTCTCAGGGTTCAGGGTTCGACGGAACTGTCTCGCGGGAACATTCTCGAACATCGGGGCAGATCTTGGCGTTCGGTTAGACGAACTTGGCGTGGCGTCGGGGCGCATCGGTCTCGCCCTGGTCGGTGTCGTCCTTGTCGTCGGGTAGATCTTGCATGGGTCCCACGGGGTCGATCTTGCCGTTGCGAGGGTCTTGTCGGGTCCGCGCTTCGGATTCCGTGAGTCGATCTTGACGCTCCGTGTCGAAGTCCTTGAGGTTTTCTCCTTATGCACCGGTGGCGAACTCGAAAACGGCGTTAGGGTCCTCGGGGTACGCCAGGTCCATTCTTCAAAACATCGTGGTCGAGACGATCTTGGCGTCCAAGTAGAAGACCTTCGGCCATCGAATCCATGCTTCAAGGGTCCGCGGCGAGCTTGTCCGATGGCGATAGACCTTGGGGTTCCGGGGGCTCGACGAGGTACGGTCTCGGCGTCCGGAAAGGAGTACTTGGCGGAAGGTCTTGATCAAAGTGCCGAATTTTCCATGGAGGTCGTGATGGTTTTTCCTGGATCATTAGCCTGACCGAACGGAAGGAGCAAAACAACAGACGGGAACCGCACGACTTGCTCAAAGGGGACACGCCAAGACGATCCATGTGCCTCGAATCAAGCTGTCTACAAACGACAACAACAGAACAGTGGCACCTGGCGAGGCCGACAGGGGCTGCAGGCAGGTGGTTATGCAGGACCGACGGACGGGCGGAGGGCGAGGCGAGCTGATGGCGGACGACGGGGCGGCGGCAGATCGCCACGCTGGACGGCAGGGAAAGCGAGGCGGCGAGGCGCAGCGGCGAGAGCGGAGGTGCGCGCCGAAGCGGCGGCCAGTGAGGGGAAGAGACGCAGGGAGGCGGGGAGGCGCGTCGGCCGGAGCTAGAGAGGAGAAGGGCGGGGCCGCGCGGGGCAGAGGAGGGGCAGGTGAGGTGAGGGGGAGGAACTTGGGGCGGCGCGGGCGAGCAGGGGGTGGGAAGAGGGCGCGGCGAGGTGGGGAGGAGGCGAGCGGGGGCGGTGGTCGCCAGCGGGGTCGGGGTGGCTCCGTGGACGCGGTGGCGAGATGCAGAGAGGTGGGCGGCGGCAGAGCGGGGCGAGGGGACGCGCGGGAAGCGAGCGGTGGAGGCCAGGCGAGGCGAGGAGGAGAGGTGTCGCCGGAGAGAGGGTGGGAGGGCCGGTGCAGGGGAGGTGCACGCGCCGCGTTTGTGCGGAGGGAGCTGGGCTGAGGGAAGAAGGTGGATGGGGACGACGGGGTCCAGGGTGGGCCAGGGACCAGGGTAGGGCCACGCTGGTGGGACCAGCGTGTGGGCGCAGCGGAGGTGGGGGTGCTGGCGTTGCGTGTAGAGTGTGTGCTGCGTGTGGTGGGGAAGTGGCTGGTGGGAGAGAGAGGAGAGAGAGGGGTGGGATGAGGTGGCTGCCTCTGGTTGGGTGGGGGGTTGGGGCAAGGTGACGTGGCAGGCTTCCACTGGTTGGGGTGAGGTGGAGGGTTGGGCTGGGTAGGTAGTTTGGTAGGTTTAGGATTATGGGTGGGACTGGTTGGACCGATTTAAAATTCTGGGGGTGGTCGTCGCCGATTCGCCCGCTCGATCGCCTCGCTAAAAACAATTAAACTTTTATTTGTTTTAAACCGTATGCAAACCGATAGCCAAAATAATTAATCCGAGAACCGGCTTTATGCTTGAATTAAGATGAGGCGTTTGGAAAACAAATCGGGCGTTGCGAAAATAGTTTTATGCAAACAATGCATGATGATGACGATGCAATGCACAAATTCAACGCGATTTTCTAGTAGTGGTTTTGCGGGATGCCACAAGGCGTTGCCCCTTCGTTCCCCGCCCGCTATCCAGCTAGCAGGACCGCCGGCTTCGCCCTGTTGTAGCGCCTTAGATGTCGTTGCGAGTTTCACAACGCGGGTAGATATCGTCTCTATGCATAACTTGTTTTTTGCAGGAAGTTGTGAATGGTATGGTTCATGTGCATGTGATGTATGTGTGTAATCCATATGTGATCTGCGAATCACGATTTTTGTCAGCCGGCTGGAGCCTAGGTGCTGTTATTTTGATTGTATAACGACCTGCGTGTCGGATTCTCCTTGTAATTTACTTTACTAAGCTAGTGTAGCTGTTTGGAGAACCCGGAAGGCATGCAAGGCGATGTACATGTCGGCGACATGGAGTAAGACGGCAAGTGACAAGAGTTGGCACGAGTCGGATTACAAGATTTGTGGACATGGAGATCGCCATGAAGAGAGCCATACCATTTCACATTATAATTGCTTTATTTTGTGTTATTGTTATGTCTCTGTTTTACCTCTATTAGATAGTCGGTCAAATTTAATCCCGCAAAGAATGTCTAGTCGGTTTTCCCGCTAGTGTTTGCACCATCACAAGTCGAACATTTTTGGTAGTGGGATCATAAAATTGAGGTGCTGCCAATTCTTTCTGACTAGGTGGGTTCGAGTCGGACTCTTACTGCGGAAACACTCGGTAAGCTAGACGGGTCTATCACAACGGTTGTGGGGCTAGGGAAATGGTCGTATGGGAGCCGGGGCATGTGATGCCACCCGTCCAACAGGAGTCGTATGAGATACGATTAACAAGGAGTTGTCTACCTAGATCACTTGGCGGCTAGCGGTGATGCTAAAGCTCACTAGCCGACTTGCTTATTTAGGATCCTGAATCACTAAGCAACCATCGGAGGGGTGTTGGTTCTAGTGGGAACATAAAATATTAAAATGTTTAATATGCTTGCTCTTTTATGAATACATGTCTTAAGTGTTTTGCATATATTTTGTTGTAGATCATGGCACCAAGTAGCAGTCACTCTCAGATATCCGGTTTTGCATTGAGAACCATTCTTGAGAAAGATAAACTGAACGATGCTAATTTTACCAACTGGTATCAAAATCTGAGAATTGCTCTCAAACAAGAAAAGAAGGACCATGTTCTAGACAACCCACTTCCAGATGAGCCGAATGAGAATGCGACTATCGCTGCTGTGGCATCCCGCAAACCACTACTAGAAAATCGCGTAGAATTTGTGCATTGCATCGTCATCATCATATGTTGTTTGTCTAAAACTATTTTCGCAAGCCCGATTTGTTTTCCAAACGCCTCATCTTAATTCAAATGCAAACCCCGGGTCTCCGGATTATTTTGTTTTGTTGCTATCGATTTGCAAACGGTCCAATTAAAGTAAATAAAAATATTTATTATTTTAGCGGGGGCAGTCGAACGGGCCAACCCGACCCGAACGACCACCCCCAGGTTTGTAAATCGGTCCAACCAGTCCCACCCATAATCCTAGACCTACCAAACTACCTACCCAGCCCAACCCTCCACCTCACCCCAACCAGTAGCAGGCTGCCACCTCACCTGGCTCTATCCCCCCACCCAATCAACTCCTGCCACATCACTCTAACCCCTCTCTCTCCCCTTTACACTCAGCACACACCCCTGATCCCACTCACACACACCACACACGCACGCGAGCCACCCCCACACCTGATCCTCTCCCTGGCCCCGCTCCTGCCCAAATCCCCACACCCCAGCCACCAACCGCGCCTCTCCCACCCCACTGCACCGTCCCTAGCCTCCTCCTCTCTCTCCCCGCCTCGCCCGCCAACCCTCTCGCCACGGCCAGCGAGCCCCTCCCCCTCTGCCAGCCTCCCGGCCGCCCTCCCTCCTCCGCTGGGGCTGGCTGACCTCGCCCGCCTCGCCTCCCTCACCGCCTGGCCTCCTCTTCCTCCGCTGAGCTCGCTCAGCGCCTGTGCCGCCTCCCAGCCCTCCGCCACACCACAAGGCCCACTGGGCCACCCTCCACAGACTCCTGCCTCACCTCTCCTCCGTCCCGCTCCCAGTCGTCCCCACGCGACCCGGCCCGAGCTCCTCCCTTCTGGAACTGTCTCGCCCAGCTCCCTTCCCCGACCTCCACCGTCGCCTCGCCCGCCTCCCCCAACTCCGCCCGCCTCCCCACCTCGATGTCGAGCGCCGCCCGCATCTCCCATTGCTTCCGCAGAGCCGCCCGCCAGCCCTCCTTGTCCACGCAGGCCCTGAGCCCGCCCACGCGCTGTCTCCGCTGGCCCGCCTGCTCGGCCGACCCGCCAAGCCCGAGTCGCCGCGCCCCGCCATCTCGCGCCTCTTCCGCCCTCGCCGTCGGTGCTCCACCGCTCTGTCCCGCGTGAGCTCCTTGGGACCCAAGTGTGGCAACCAATGTTGTTGGTATGACCTGTGATGTGTGTCGTTGTGGTACAAGAAAAATCATGTGAAGATGTAAGGTGGTCGGATGCAGATGTGGACATGGTGTAGTGTGGTGACGATTAGAAGACGGAGAGGCTCCGAGATCGAGTTAAAGATACATGATCTGCTGCACAAGTACCGATATCTCCCTCTCGGACCCGAAGGCCGTCGACCGGAACCCCAAGATCTCCGGAGTGACGAGATCTACTCCTCGGAACGCCATGATCGTCTACGCGACCACGAAGACCCGAGCCCGAAGACGCCAAGATCACCGACGCGGAACGGCAAGTCCGACCCGACCCGCGGACCCGACAGGGTCTCCACGAATGCGACAAGAACGGCACCGACCAAAGCGAACCCGATGCGCCCCGGCACCAAACCAAGTCCTGCTCCCCGAAGAACCCGGATGCGACAAGACCCTAACCCCCGGAGTCCGAGAACGATCTCGCTTCCGTCGAACCCCGTACCCTGAGACCGGACCCCGAACCCCGGAACCCCAAGATCGTCGAGACCCTAAATGTGTGAACCCCTTTTCCGAGAACCCTATTTTATAAATGGTCAACTATATGAATTGTTGCATATTTAATTGCCATCTCGCATGCATATCTGTGGTTTGGGGGCCTTATGCCGATTCACCTAATAATTAAATATGGGGCCCATATGCGGGCAAATCTAGTCTCATATTGGCCTCATTTAAATTGATGTAGCGAACCGGTGCTATCTTTTACCATGCTAAAACAACATTTAAATTGCGGGGGTTCTAAATAACTTGAACCACCTAATTAATTGTCGGAACCCCGGTTCCACTTAAGATGACCTAATTGCATCGCACCTTTGCCATGTCATCCATCATGCATGCATCATGCCGATCTTCTGCCGTGTATTAAATATTGCATCCGGTGTTCCTTCTAGTGTTTTGCTTCTTCACGGATAAGGCCGATGAGTTGATGTGAGCTTCGCCCCGATCTTCGTTTGAACCCTTCGACAATGTTTTCAGGCGAGCATCTCCCCCCTTCTACCTATCTTACTTTTATAGTATTTATTCCCTCCTGTTGATCTATTGCTATCTGTGTTGCGATGCTTTAGTTTCCGTACCTGTGATATACCGTGCAGCCCGATATTGCCTTGGACACATCCTATTACCTGTTGTTTGGTAGATAGTTGGACTTGCACGTCGTAGTCGCTTGCTCAAGTGCGGTTGCGTGTCGTCCAGTGCCACAGTTGTTGATGTATTTCCGTATGTTGTTGTTTGAGATGATCATAGTTTTACTTATCGTTCACTTTAATTCCTGTTTAACAACTAAAATTGAAGTAAGCAGAGGCATCGGTGGGTGATAGAAAATATTTGGTTTCCGAACGCCCACTTGTGTCCCGTAGGACCCCGAGTACTTGATACCTGTTCCTTGATTTATCGCGCTATCCACATCCGGGAGGTATATGGGACCCCGAGCGAGCTTGATTGTCTTATTTCTTGGGGCCACAAACTAGTTTGAGGTTTTATTTACGATCCTGTACTTATGCCATGCTACTTATGTATTTAAATTGTGCGACGGATAGCACCTTTGCATCGTTAGGTCAGCGAAGTGATTACACGGTATCGACACCCCGAGTTTTCGGGTTCCCAGTCGCTTACAGCCATTGACGCAAACCTTGAGTCCGTCTCAAAGCTTGCTTACTTGCTATGGTGTACTCAAGGGTGGCCCCTGAAATAATTCAATCCTGTGATCGCTCAATGAAAGCCTCGGGTTTTGATTTGGTTTTTCCGAGGTTGATCGGCGTGTGTTGCTATTGGTGCACCCGGCCGGTAAAACTTTTCAAAGCCGTGTCGCGGATATGGACGACTTGGAGCACGATATCTCGATCATAGACAAGCATAACTAAAGTTTATTGCTATAAATTTGACTTTATAATGACTAGTAATCAGCTTCACTATAACGGAATGCCTAAATAATACGCCCACCATTGCTTGTTTGGATTGTCGCCATACCATTGTACTGACTAGTAAATATTGCAACTACAAGAATGGCTGAATAAAAGTACCAACAACTGCTGGGTTTTGGGTTATCTCATGCTAATTGTACCGATTAGTAAGTGTTGCCACTATAACGGAATGGTTAACTAAAAGTGCCCATCGCTTACTTTATCGACGATTATCTAAACCTGACTAGTAAAGTGCCTAACTATAATCGAATAAGTAAAACCGCCAACCGTGTGAGTTCCTCGGTTGACTTCCTCGTTGGTCTCGAGGGGAAACGCCAGATGGGTTTGTTTGATGATAGTGTCGGGTTGGCGGATAGGTCCTTCTTACCCCTCGAATTGCCGCCAGGTTGTATCGAGTCTCTATAGGTTGTTAGTGCATCTTGCGCCGCTTCATCCACCATACCTATGTAGGCGAGGACCGCCAATTCTAGCCTCGCCGTGTCGGCCTCAATGACGCTCTTTTTTTCTTTTCCTTTGTCGGCACCCTTTGTTTAAGCAGGTTTTGAGATCGACGTTAGCAGTGGTTACCCTTCCGCTTGGCCTGCAGGGGTTATGGACGCCATTGGTTATTCTTCAGGGCTCTTAGCCCCATTTGCATCTTGTCCGTAGCTGGACGCTCTATCGTTTTCAAGGTGATTTGGATCTTTGTATATTATATCTGTAATCTTGACTCTTGGAGTCGCTGTTGTATATATCTGTTCTGTGGGTCCCATCGAGGACTGTTGTGCAATGTTATTACTTCGTTTTCCACCCGCACGAAAGTGCCTGGTGGGCACCTTTGAATCGTTTCTATGCGGGTTTGGCGGGAATCGCTAAAACTTGCATAGGTCCGATTCTGAGGGTGTTACAGCTGCCACCAATGCCTACCGTCGGGCTAAGGATGAGTCCACGGATATTAGATGTCTTATGCTTGCTCACATGGAACCGGACTTGCAAAAGCAGTTCGAGAATGTTGAGGCCTACGATATGATCGAAAGCCTCAAAAGTATGTTCCAGGCTCAGGCGAAGACTGAGAGGTATCAAGTCTCTCAGGCCTTGCTGAGTTGCAAGCTTAAGGATGGTGATCCACTGAGTCCGCATGTGATCAAAATGGTTGGTTATGTGCAGTCTCTAGGGAGGCTTGGCTACCCCGTTAGCGAAGAGTTTGCTACGGATATAATTCTGAACTCTCTTCCTAGTTCATATGGGCAGTTCATTTCGAACTACCACATGCATGGTATGGATAAGAAGCTCACTGAATTGCATGGGATACTCAAGCAGGCAGCGGCGGATCTCAAGAAGGGCACCAGTCAAGTGTTGATGGTGCAGAATAAGGCTGAGTTCAAGAAGAGTTCTTGGACTAAGAAGAAGGCTAAGTCAGGAGGAAAGCAGGCTCAGGACCCGGTCCCAAGCGCTTCCTCAGGGACTAAGCCATCTCCTTCAGCCGGATCCACTTGCTTCTACTGCAAGGCGGATGGCCACTGGAAGAGGAACCGCAACAAGTATTTGGCCGACAAAGCCAAGAGTGGAGGTATGACTTCCGACTCAGGTACACTTGTTTGCAATGTTATAGACATATATCTTGCTGATGCACCTAATAGTTCTTGGGTATATGATACCAGATCAGTTATTCACATCTGCAACGCGTTGCAGGGACTGGTAAGAACTAGGAGCGTAGCAAGAGGAGAGGTTGATATTCGAGTCGGCAACAAAGCAAGAGTTGCTGCGTTGGAGGTCGACACAATGCAACTTCATTTACCTTCCGGATTCATTATGGAATTGAATAATGGTTATTATGTTCTAGTGCTCAGTCGAAACATTATTTCTGCTTCATGTTTGATGAGGCAAGGCTATGAGTCGAATATCAAGAGTAATGGTTCTTCTTTGTATTTGAATGATATGTTTCACGTCTTTGCACCCGTCCAGGATAGGTTATTTATTTTGAATCTTGATGGTGAGTCAGTTTATAACATAAATGTTAAAAGGTTGAAGCCAAATGATCTGAATATGACTTACTTTTGGCACTATCGGCTTGGTCATATAAGTTGTAAACGCATAAAGAAGCTCCATGATGATGGACTCATAACTTCGTTCGACTTGGAGTCGTTCGAGACATGCGAATCTTGCCTACTCGGCAAAATGACCAAGACACCTTTTGCAAAGAGTTGCGAAAGGGTGTCCGACTTGTTGGGACTAGTACATAGTGATGTATGTGGACCAATGAGCATGACAGCCAGGGGTGGTTATGAGTACTTTATTACCTTCATTGATGATTTGAGTAGGTATGGATATATCTACTTGATGAAACATAAGTCGTAAGCCTTTGAAAAGTTCAAAGAATTCCAGAATGAAGCATAGAATCAACTCGGCAAGAAAATAAAGTTTCTTCGGTCGGACCGATGAGGCGAGTACATGAGCCATGAGTTTGATGACCATCTGAAAAGTTGTGGAATAGTTCCTCAACTTACTCCGCCAGGAATGCCACAAAGGAATGGTGTTTAGGAAAGGAGGAATCGAACCTTATTGGACATGGTACGATTATTGATGAGTCGGACAGATCTGCCTTTATCATTTTGGGGTTATTGTCTAGAAACAGCGGCGTCACACTAAACAGAGTACCATCAAAATCGGTAGAGAAGACACCGCATGAGATGTGGACAGACAAAAAGCCAAGTTTGTCTTTTCTTAAGATTTGGGGTTGTGAAGCATTTGTCGTTTACTCACGGACAAGCTTACGGCCAAGTCGGATAAGTGTATTTTCGTGGGGTATCCAAGGGAAACCCTAGGTTACTACTTCTACAACCGAGAAGAGGGCAAAGTGTTTATCGCTCGGAACGGTGTCTTCCTTGAGAAAGAGTTTCCCAGTCGGGGAGTAAGTGGGAGAACGGTGCAGCTCGAAGAAATTCGAGAGGAACCGGCCAGTAGCGGGTTGGAAAAAACCTTGGAGGTTGAGCCGGTCGTGGTAGCTGAGCCGGAAGCAGCACCTGTACTACGAAGATCGGCAAGATTACAAAGTGTTCGTGATGTATTATTGTTAGACAGTGATGAGCCGACAAATTATTCGGAAGTGATGGTGGGATCTGATTCCGAGTCATGGCTTGGAGCCATGAGATCCGAGTTAAAGTCCATGGATGAAAATCAAGTTTGGAACTTGGTTGATCTGCCAGACGGTGCAAGACCCGTCGAGTGAAAATGGGTCTTTAAGAAGAAAACTGATATGGATGGAAATGTTTTCGTCTATAAAGCACGTCTTGTCACGAAGGGGTTCCGGCAAGTTCAAGGAGTTGATTACGACGAGACTTTCTCACCCGTAGAGATGCTTAAATCAGTTCAGATCATGTTAGCTATAGCAGCCTATTTCGACTATGAGATATGGCAGATGGATGTCAAAACGGCTTTCCTTAACGGAAATTTAACCGAGGACGTGTATATGATACAGCCCAAGGGTTTTGTCGATCCGGCTAATGCTGACAAGGTATGTAAACTTCATAAATCCATTTATGGGTTGAAGCAAGCATCTCGGAGTTGGAATATTCTTTTTGATGAGGTAGTCAAATTGTTTGGCTTCATCAAGAGTGATCATGATTCTTGTTTATACAAGAAGTTTAGTGGGAGCAAAGTAAACTTTCTAATCTTATATGTGGATGACATATTATTGATTGGAAATGATGTCCATATGTTGCAAGAAACCAAGGAATCATTGGAAAAGAGTTTCTCAATGAAAGACTTGGGTGAGGCAACATATATTCTCGGAATCCGGATCTATAGAGATAGATCAAGGAGGCTCATTGGATTGAGTCAGAGTACTTATTTGGACAAAGTGTTGAATAAGTTCAACATGGAATCGTCTAAGAAGGGGTTCTTACCGATGTCCCATGGTGTAAAACTTAGCAAGACTCAGTGTCCTTCGACAACTGATGAGCGAAGTCGGATGAGTGCGATTCCGTATGCTTCTGCAGTCGGATCCATCATGTATGCCATGATTTGTACTAGGTCGGATGTTTCATATGCTCTAAGTGTTGTGAGCAGATACCAGACTGATCCTGGAGAAATCCACTAGATAGCGGCTAAAAATATCCTAAAGTACTTGAGAAGGACTAAGGATATGTTTTTGGTTTATGATGGTGAAGATGAACTCAGTGTAAAGGGTTACACGGATGCGATTTATCTTACCGACTCTGATGATTCTCATTCACAATCCGGATACGTGTTTATTATAAACGGAGGTGCTGTGAGCTGGAAGAGTTTCAAGCAAGAGACTGTGTCAACATCTACAACAGAGGCTAAGTATATTGCCGCCTCAGAGGCAGCAAAGGAAGTTGTTTGGATGAGGAATTTCCTCATGGATCTTGGTGTGGTTCAGGGCTGTCCAATCCGTTAGACGTGTATTGTGACAACAATGGTGCTATTGCACAATCCAAGGAACCTAGACAACACCAGAAGAACAAGCACATACTCATGCGGGACCATCTGATTCGCCAGTTCGTGCATCAGGGTGATATCAAGTTATGCAAGGTACACACGGATGCAAATATTGTGGATCCATTGACAAAGCTGTTACCCCAGCCAAAGCATGAGGCGCACCTGAGAACCATGGGCATTAGATGCTTAGAAATGTGATGTTGGAAGATTGACTCTAGTGCAAGTGGGAGACTGTTGGGAATATGCCCTAGAGGCAATCATGTATGATGAGATTTCCCATTGTATTCATAAAGATATAAAGTTGTCCTTGTATAAACATCTGATGTGTATCATTGAATATGTGATTCGGTTGTGGAACTATGCATTCATGTTGTTTGTACTAAATATCCTTGGTCATTGAGGTTGTGCTGGACACACAACTTAGACCAATGTGAAAGTCGGCTTGATGACTCGGTTCCACTTGTCATGGGCATGGAGATGCCATTCTGACTTACACAGATTCGGCTAAAAAGTTTAGCGAGTCGGATTGACCCATATTGAGGTACAATGAACAAGTAGTCATTTGTATATCTCAATCAATGTAATCCTTAGACCTGAGGTTGTTGCATAGTCCGAGTTGAGGATCACCGACTTAGGTTCTATCAAACGCTGATCCGTAACTGGGCAGCTATAAAGGCAGAGTTTGGGTCGACTGAGAATCAAGCTGCGTGATGTGAATAACCAAGATGGGATTTTGCCCCTCCAATCGGAGAGATATTTTCTAGGCCCTCTCAGAAGATATGATTTGGAAAGCATGGCCATGCACGACTCGGTTAAGTGTTAACCGACGCGGTCGACTAAGAGTTAGTCGGGTGAATCACTTATCTCGGATCGAGAAGAGAGTCGGACTATTTAAGGGATGACAATTATTCTCCCATAGTCTAACAAGGTATATCATGAGGCAAAAGGGACTCGGACGCAAGTCGCATTGGAAAGGCAAGTCTTCATGACTCTTTGGTACTTGGGAGTCGGCACGTTCTGCTAGGATCCGCTGCCGACTGATCGATTGTGCGTCGGACTCCAATTGTGTCCGAGTAGGCATGAGCCTGCCGGGTCACACACTTAAGAGCGGGAGCAAGTCCGGGTTGGGACCCAAGACGGAAATCTGGCCGGGTTGGACCCAGGTCGGATTAGGACTGAGTCAGCGAGTCGGACTCGCGGTGACTAGTGTTATATGGGCTTTAGTGAATGGGCCACGAGAGTGGAGCCCACGTTCACTCCCTATATATAGTGGAGCACAGTAACCCGGAAGGGTTAATCGTTGTTCAGTTAGGTCATTCCATGTGTTGGAAACCCTAGCTCCACAGCAGTCCTGCCGTCGATACAAACATAGCAGTTCGCCGCCGGTACTCCTCCTTGTACGTGTGGATACCAGCAGAGGTGATGTACGATCAGCACCAGGACGATCGGATCGCGAGGACTGCACTGCATCAACTGACGCGCTTCATCAGTAATCCGCAACTGCGCGTCTAGTGGTAAACCTCGTGGCCTTCTACCTCAGCTAGATCTTGGGATCACCACGTTATAGGGGAAATTTTTGTTTTATCTCTACGTGGCCCAACAGGATGCAATGGAAATTGCATCCTTAAAGAATGCTCTAGAAGAGGAAGAAGAGGCTCGGGCTTCTCTTGAAGAGAGGCTTGAGTCCATTGAAGATTCACATGAAGAAATGGTGGCAAAGCTTGTTAAGGAATGTGACAATGCAGTTGCCAAAGCAAAGAAGTTAAAGAAGGAAAATATTGAATTTGGGGCTGATCATGCTAGACTCTCCGAGGAATTGGAGAAACTTGACATCACTCACAAGGCGTTGAAAAGTGAATTCTCCATTCTCAATGAGTCGCATGATCTGCTCCAAACTCGATTGACCAAGTATGATGTTCCTAGCACATCTAAATCAACATATGATCACAAAGAAAATGCTTGTGTGGAAGAAGGGCTTTTCAATGACACTACTCCCAAAGATAAGGGAGTTCTTGATGAGGTGCTTGGCAAGCAAAGATCAAACTGGGTAAAGAGGGACTTGGGTATGTCACCAAGTCCAAGAAGAAGAAGAACAACAAGAATAAGAAGAAGACCAAGATTGTACAATCAAAGACAAGCACCGCTGAGAAGAATGTCACAAAAGACAAAACTAACAATATTGGTTTTGCAGGGTCTCACAATCCAAATTATGAACTCTTTTGTAATTATTATGGCGATGTTTATGCTTATTATGTTGGTCCTTTTGATGAATATGTTGCTTGGTCTATTTGGGTTCCAAAGACCCTTGTTACTAACATGAAAGGACCCATTGAAAAATGGGTACCTAAAACCAAGAAGTAATTCTCTTGCAGGGCTATGCTTCCGGTGGGTCTAAATGGGTGCTGGATAGTGGATGCACTAGTCATATGACCGGAAGCAAGGAGATCATCACGGAGATGCGACCCAATCATGATAATATTACGATCTCCTATGGTGATAAGTCGAAATCTCAGGTTTTGGGTCTTAGCAAGGTTATGGTTGCTCACGATATCTCTCTCGTGGACGTCATGCTTGTCGAGATCCTCAGTTACAACTTACTCTCTGTTCGTGCCCTTGGCAAGATGGGCTTTGCTGTTTTCATTGATGATGATTTGGTGGTACTCTTGTGGAGCAAGTCTCTAAAGGTATCTTTCATTGGGTACGTCGAAAATGACCTGTATGTGGTGGACTTTTCAGGGAAAACCACTTCGGGGCCGATGTGCCTATTCGGAAAGGGCGACGTGGGCCGGCTATGGCATCGCTGTTTAGCCCATGTCAACATGAGAACTTTGCAAAGTCTTCAGAAGGGTGGCCACATCCTTGGACTAAAAGACAATGTCTCCTTTTCCAAAGATCGTGTTTGTAGGGCTTGTGTTGAAGGCAAAATGCATGACTCTCCCCACAAGAGGAAGACTATTGTTTCTTCAAAGAGAATCTTGGAATTAATTCATGTGGACTTATTTGGTCCTCCATCCCATGCCAGTCTGGTGGTAAGAAATACTGCTTGGTCATAGTCGATGGCTACTCAAGATACACATGGGTCTATTTTTTCAAGCTAAAGAGTGAGACTCAACAAACAGTCATTGACTTCGCCAATAAGGTCAACACAATGTTCCCATCTTGGCAATAAGAAGTGACAACGGCTCCGAGTTTAATAACTAAACATTGAATGAGTTTCTAAGTGAAGAGGGGATACGAAATCAATATTCCGCTGCGTACACCCCTCAACAAAATGGTGTAGCCAAGAGGAAGAACCGCACTTTGATGGATATGGCAAGATCAATGTTGGCTGAATTCAAGTCTCCTTACAACTTTTGGGCTGAAGCCATATCCACCGCTTGTCACTCATCTAACCGGCTCTACCTCCGAAATATGTTGGACAAGACTCCGTATGAAATACTTACCAGTAACAAGCCCAACATCTCATACTTCAGGGTATTCGGTTGTAAGTGTTTCTTTCTTATCAAAGGTGTTCGCTTTTCTAAATTTGAGTCTAAGGCTTTAGAAGGTATTTTTGTTGGTTACGGTGTCGAATCCCACACTTATAGAGTCTACAAAAAGCTCACCGGACTGTTGTAGAATCTTGTAGCGTGGAGTTCGATGAAAATGACGGCTCTCATGTGGGGCAAGTTGATTTTTGTGATGCAGATGTTGAAATACCACAAGATGCCATAAGAAGAATGGACGTGGGATTTTTTCGCCCCATTGAGGAGCCCCTTGTGGCGGATCGGGAAGGACAATGATCCACTCAAGTGGAGCCCTCATCTACACAAGATCAACAAGCCCCTACTGCTAGAGAAAACTCTGCACCAACACCGCAACCTGCTGAAGATCATCAGTCTTCTGGGCAAAATGATAGTCCCAGGATGGACTATCCCTCCAAGGGGCGGACAGTCCGCCCCTGGCACTCCAACATGTCCCAGAGGATCAGAAGGAGAAGAAAATAGCCAAGAAAATTCCAGGCCGGATTCTCTGGAGCCAGGGGCGGATTATCCGGCCCTGGAACTCCCAACTCTATCAGGCATTCATAGGAAGAGGAGGTTGCAGCCGCATCTCCCAGGCCGGATAATCCGATCCCACCTAGGGGCGGATTATCCGGCCCTAAAGAAGCTGTTCAACACCAAGCTCCTGTTATCAGCTCAGATCAAGATCAAGGGCAAGGTAGTGAACAAGACAAGGATCCAAATCCTGAACCAACTCCCTCTAGAAACAATAAGGAAATTGAGGCTCGTCGCAAGGGTCGTGCTGATCGGAATCTTGAGTTAAGGGGGCACACTCTTGACAAGGTTGTCGGTGATCTATGAAGAAGGGTGTCCACTAGAAGAGAACTTGCAAGCTTTTGTGATCATCAAGCTCACATTTCTATGGTTGAACCAAAAAAGGTCTTTGATGCTCTTGAATATCCCGATTGGGTGGTTGCAATGCATGAGGAATTAAATAACTTCGAGTGGAACAAGGTTTGAAAGCTCGTAGAGAAACCCAAAGAGTGCCGCAATGTTATCGGCACCAAGTGGATCTTCAAGAACAAATAAGATGAAAATGGCATTGTTGTGATGAATAAAGCAAGGCTAGTGGCACAAGGATTCTCTCAAGTGGACGGAATTGATTTTGGCAAGACTTATGCTCCTGTGGCTCGTCTTGAGTCCATCCGTATCCTTCTTGCCTATGCCGCTCATCATTATTTTAAATTATAGCAAATGGATGTTAAGACTGCGTTTCTTAATGGTCCACTACATGAGTTGGTATATGTCAAGCAACCCCCGGGTTTTGAGGATCCCAAATTTCCGAACCATGTCTACAAACTCGATAAGGCGCTCTATGGCCTTAAACAAGCCCCACGTGCGTGGTATGAGCACCTTAAAGAGCTTTTGTTAGACCGTGGATTCGAAGTTGGGCAAATCGATCCCACTCTTTTTACCAATAAGGTTAATGGGGAGCTTTTTGTATGCCAACTATATGTAGACGACATTATTTTTGGCTCTACTAACCAAGATTTTAACGATGAGTTTTTAAAGCTTATGACTGACAGGTTTGAGATGTCTATGATGGGAGAATTGAGGTTCTTTCTTGGTTTCGAGATCGAACAACTTAGAGAGGGATCTTTTATTGATCAAGCTAAGTAAATCCAAGACATGCTCAAGAGGTTCAAGATGATGGATCTCAATGGTGCTGCCACTCCAATGCAAACAAAGTGTCATCTTGAGCTTAATCCCAAGGGTAAAGACGTGGACAAATGTGGCATCCCGCAAAACCACTACTAGAAAATCGCGTTGTTTTTGTGCATTGCATCATCATTACATCGTCATGCATATTAATTTTACCTGAAACTATGTTGCGAAAGACTATGGTTTTCCGAAACTAGCCCTCCTTCTATTTCAAATTAAACCCCCGGATGTTCCGGATATTTTGTTTGTCTAAAACTAGTTACAAAAGCTATTTGAAAATAAATAAAATATTAAATTATTTTTAATAGGCAATGAACGCCGATCAATTGAACGACCACCCCAGAAAAATAAATCGGTCCACCAGACAAATCCTATAGCTACCAACTAACCTAACCACACACCCCCTCCACCTCACCCCACCCAATCCCCACTTGCCACCTCACCCTCTCCCCTCCCCCTAGCCTACCAGAAGCTGCCACCTAATCCTACTCCACTCCCCATCCTCAGCACCCAACCCACACCACACACACCCTGCCTCCACCACGCACGCACGCATCACACGCGGTCCACCCCGCCCCACACCCCTGTCCCCCCACCGCCCGATCCACCCTCTCTCTGCCCGGGTCCCACTCGCCCCGCGTGGCCCACCCCTCAGCCTCACCCTCTCCCAACCGACCCAACACGCTACCCACGCACTCACAAGACGCCAAAGACGCACGCTCCTGCCCCACCTCTCGTCGCGCCCAAGGCCCCGCTCTCTCCTCCCCGTGGTTCTCCCTCTCTCCAGCCGCATCCGACGCCGGCCTCTCCCAACCTCCCGCTTCCTCGCCAACCGCCGCCACCGTTCTCCCTCGCTCCGCTTCTTCCGCTGCTCCCTGGCCTCGAGCCGCCACGCCCGCATGACACCTCCTCCGTGTGCTGCCTGCCACGCTCCCTCCAGCGCCGCCTCGTCCGCATCCCTCGGCGCCTGCTCGACAACCCACGCCGCCGCGACCTCTCCACCTCGGCCCGCCCGCCCGCCCTCGAAGCTCTCCGCGCGCTTAGCCCGCCTCCATCGCGCCATGCCGCCCTCCTCCGAAGCTCCACCGCCGCCAGTCCCTCCCGCCTCGGCAGCACCTCGCTGCCACCACCGCGCCCTCCTCGGCTTTCTTCCAGGCGCGCCGCTGCCGCCTTGACCACCTCCCGTCCGTGCTCGCTGCCCGAGCTCCCTGCCCACTCGCCCTGCGCTGGCGCCGCACCTCCGCCGTTTCGAAGCCGCGCCGCTGCGCCAATCACCGCCTCGTCGCCGGCTTCGCAACCTCGCCGCCATCCGCCATCCGCTGCGAGCGTCTGCTGCCGCTGACGTGGCTCAGACGCCGCCAACCGCCTCCGCAGGGCTGCCGGCCTCCTGGCGGCCGCTTTCGCCAGGCTTGTCATAGCGATTGTCTGCGACCCCGCCAAAGCCGCTCGCCAAGCCCTTCCGGCCGCCACCGATGGGTGCGTTACGCCGTCATGGGCGCCCTCTCCTCGCAGCCAGTCACCGGCCCGAGCACCGCGTCCTTCCCCGAGCGAGTATGCGTGTTCAGGGCCAGCTCGAGCTGGTGGTACGCCAAGATCTACCGGCACCGAGGACCCCAACCCAAAGAGGACCGGAAGCCGCAAGACCTCCTTCCCGAACCCGAAGGTATTCTACATGGAGGACAAGAACATCTACTGGACCCGGTGAAGCGGGCGCCTCAAGATCTACTTCACGGACAAAATTCGGTGCACCGATCCACTCAAGTTCGCCATCGACGACAAGAACAACAGCAACCAGGGCGAGTCCGATGCCCGACGCTACGCCAAGTTCGCCGAGACCCCGAACCCGAGGGACCCTCGACAAGACCGTCTCGTCACAAGAGCCCCGATGACCTTTTGTCGCCAAGATCTGCATCGCTACGTGTTTCGTCGACCAATGAGCGAGGTGGAACCCGATGGAGCCGGTACCAACAAGATCGACCGCCGGACGCCAAGCACTTCACCCCGGACATCGAGACCCTGGACGACAAGTTCTCCATCTTGTATCCGAACCTCGCCGATCCCGGAGTCCGAGAACGTTTCCGTCGAACCCTGGACCCCGAGACCAACCCCGAACCCCGGACCCCGGAAAACCAAGATCTGCCGAACCCTAAATGTGTGAACCCCTTCCCGCCAACCCTATTTTATAAATGAAATATAACATTGTCGCATATTAAATTGTCATACTCGCATGCATATTATCATGTGGTTTGGTGGCCTTATGCCGATTCACCTAATAATTAAACATGGGGCCCATATGCGGGCAAATCTAGTCTCATATCGGCCTCATTTAAACTTGTTTAGCGAACCGGTATCTTATCTTGCCTTGTTATAACAACATTTGATTGCGGGGTAGCTCAACAACTTGAACCCTCTAATTAATTTTCGGACCCCGGTTCCGCTTAATATGACCTAATTGCATCGCACCTTGCCATGCCATGCATCATACATGCATCATGCCGATCTTCTGCCGTTGTATTAAATATTGCATCCGGTGTTTCTTCTAGTGTTTTGGTTCTTCGCGGATGAGGCCGTTGAGTTGATGTGAGCTTCGCCCCCGATCTTCGGTTGAACCTTCGACAATGTTTTCAGGCGAGCATCCCCCCTTTCCACCTATCTTACTTTTATAGTATTTACTTCCCTCCTGTTGATCTATTGCTATCTGTGTTGCGATGCTCTAGTTTTCGTACCCGTGATATACCGTGCAGCCTTATATTGCCTTGGACACATCCTATTACCTGTTGTTTGGTAGATAGTTGGACTTGCGCGTCGTAGTCGCTTTCTCAAGTGCTGCGTCATTCAAAGGCCACGCTTGTTGATGTATTGCCGCATGTTGTCTGTTGGAGATGATCATAGTTTTACTTATCGTTCACTTTAATTCCTGTTTAACAACTAAAACTGAAGTAAGCAGAGGCATCGGTGGGTGATAGATAATATTTGGTTTCGAGCCCACTTGTGTCCCGTGGGACCCCGAGTACTTGATACTTGTTCCTTGATTTATCGCGCTATCCACATCCGGAGGTATATGGGACCCCCGAGCGAGCTTGATTAGGTCTTATTTCTTGGGGCCACAAACTAGTTTGAGGTTTTATTTACTATCCTGTACTTATGCCATGCTACTTATGTATTTACGATTGTGCGAGGAGCACACTGTACTTTTTAGGAATTGTGACCCGTTTACGTGGTATCGACAGTCCCCGTTTGGGGATCTGCATCGTTACCGCCCCACAAACCTTGAGTCCGTCTCGAGCTTGCTTACTTTGTTGCGGGTGTACTCCAAGGGGTGGCCCCCTGAAATATTTCTGAATCCTGTGATTGTTCAGTCGTGAAAGCCTCGTTGGGTTTTGTTTTGGTTTTTCCGAGGTTGATCGAGCGTGTGTTTCTATTGGTGCACCCCGGCCGGGTAAAACTTTCTTAAAGCCGTGTCCGCGGATATGGATGACTTGGAGCACAGTATCTCGATCATAGACAAGCATAACTAAAGTTTATTGCTATAAATTTGACTTTATAATGACTAGTAATCAGCTTCACTATAACGGAATGGCTAAATAATACTGCCCACAATTGCTTGTTTGGAGTGTCGCTTGCGATCATTGTACCTGACTAGTAAGTATTGCAACTACAACGGAATGGCTGAATAAAAGTACCAACAACTGCTGGGTTTTGGGTTCTCACATGCTATCTGTATCTGATTAGTAATTGTTGCAACTATAATGGAATGGTTAACTAAAAGTGCCCACTGCCTACTTTATCAGGATGACTATCTATATTTGACTAGTAATTGTTGCAACGATAACTGAATAAATAAAACTGCCAACTGTGTGAGTTCCTCGGTTGACTTCCTCGTTTGGTCTCGAGGGGGAAACATCAGGATGGGTTTGTTTGGTGTTAGCTTCAGGTTGGATCCGGATAGGTCATTCTTATCCCTCTCTGATAACCGCCAGTTGTTTCGAGTCTCTATAGGTTGTTTAGTGCATGCTGCCGCTGCTTGATCCACCATACCTATGTAGGCGAGGACCGCGAATTCTAGCCTCGCTGTGTCTTGGCCTCGATCGACGCTCCTCTTTTTCCTTTGCCCTTTGTCGGCACCCCTTTGTTTTAAGCAGGTTTTGAGATCGACGCCGTTAGCAGGGTTACCCTTCCGGCTTGGCCTGGGCAGGGTTATGGACGCCATCGGTTATTCTTCAGGGCTCTTAGCCCCATTTGCATCTTGTCCGTAGCCGGACGCTATATCATTTTCAAGGTGATTTGGATCTTTGTATATTATATTTGTATTCTTGACTCTTGGAGTCGTGTTGTATATATCTGTTCTGTGGGTCCCATCGAGGACTGTTGTGTAATGTTACAACTTCGTTTTCCACCCGCACGCAAGTGCCTGGTGGGCACCTTCGAATCGTTTCTATGCGGGTTTGGCGGGTTTCGCTAAAACTTGCATAGGGCCGATTCTGAGGGTGTTACAACAAAAAGGTATACCCATACATGATCGACTCTCTCCTTTACCTTTGCGCATCTAGGCCCGATATCATGTTAAGTGTAGGAGTGTGTGCAAGGTACCAAGCCGCTCCTAAAGAAAGCCACTTAGTGGCGGTCAAACGAATCTTCCGATATTTGGTTCATTCCCCAAATTTTGGTTTATGGTATCCCAAAGGTTCAAGTTTCTCTCTATGTGGTTACACTGATTCAGATTGGGCTAGTGACAAAGATGATCAAAGATCAACTTATGGTGCATGTCAATTCTTGGGCAGGTCTCTAGTTTGTTGGTCTTCAAAGAAACAAAATTGCATATCACTCTCAACCGCCGAAGCTGAATATGTTGCCGATGCAAGTGCTTGTACACAATTATTATGGATGAGGCAAACTTTAAAGGAATATGGTGTCAATTGTGACAAAGTGCCTCTTTTATGTGATAATGAAAGTGCTATCAAAATTGCTTACAATCCGGTGCAGCATACAAGAACAAAACATATTGAGATTCACAATCATTTCATTTGGGATCATGTTGCTCATGGCGATATTGCACTATCCTTTGTGAGCACGAAGAACCAACTTGCTGTATGTTCACGAAGCCTCTTGATGAAGCAAGATTTTGTTATTTGAGGAATGAGCTAAATATCATAGATTCAAGGAGCTTGCCTTGACTACCCTTGCACACTCACTTGCTCTTATTCATGTATTTGGTTTAGATGAGGGTATAGACATAGGGGGAGTGTGGTCCTAATTAATTGGGCTAACCCTCCCCCATAATGCCGAAAGCAAGACAAATCATTTCCCTTAATATCATTTTGTGATATGTGGGTTATTGATGAGCATTGGTTTTGAACTCAAGATACATCTTTGCGGTGTCATGCCATGCGTTCCAACATGGTGGCTTCGGCTACCACCCTCTTCCTTGAGAAGAGTTGGTTCCTAGTGGATCTCTTTGGTTTTTATTGCATATTTCTTTGTTCTTATGGAAAACACACCCAATTTTGGCTTTTGTTTGATTTGTTCTTGCAACTTTGGGTGTGTAGTACCATCTCAGTTTGTTGCTCTAAACCCAAGAATTTTCCCCCTATGAATCATCTATTCTTGCACACAAGTCCTCTATACACCATCGAGGGGTTTTGCAAGGGTGCTCCAGCATGAATCTGTGCAAACAGAAAATTCAGAGGGGGGGGGGGACTATCCGCCCCAAGTGGGGGGCGGATTATCCGCCCTGGGCGATTTCTGCCTCTAAAGGGTTGGGTCGGGGAGGCTAGGCTCAAACAGAGCAGCTAGTCCTCCCCCAACCCTAGCTCTGCCCCCAGCCACCGCTAGAGCATCCGCGCCTCCCCGGAGTCGATTTGACCACCGGATTCTCTGGGCCCTCTCTAGATCTTCTTCCCCTCGCCTCCAAATATCTTCTCCTCCGCGATTTTCCTCCAATGAGTGAGGTTAACTCCCTCATCTCTCTCCTTTTGTATGGGATTCACTGTTCTTGGTGGAAATCTCATTGTAGAAGATACTATGTGTTTCCCTTGCTTGTTAGAATCAGTAGTATTGCAACCCTAGTGCCCGATCTATTTTGCCTTGGTAACTCTGAGCCATTCTAGAATTTTTCTGCGGGGGGCAGATTATCCGCCCCTGCCAGGGCCGGATAATCCGGCCTGGAGACTAAAAACTGTTCTGGTTTGGTTTTGATTTCTGCAATTCACATCCTTGGCTCATGGATTGTTTTTCTACTATTTCTAACATTTCTCCTGGACTTGTGTGTGTGCTTATCCCCATGCTATCTCTCCCATGCTTTTCACAGGTGGTTCCAAGGCTCCTAAGACCTTCACTCGTTGTCCCCGTGCCTGTTATCTCAATCCCACTGCAAAAGGGACGTTTATTAACGAAACAGAGGTTCGCAGAGAAGCAAGAGAGGTTGAACAGATGGCAGAGGCAGCAAAGAAAACCAAGAGGGTTGCATCTCGCAAGGGCAAGCAGTCTCGGCCCAACTACAAAGCTATGGACTACATTCAATATTCGACCATTCACCAAACTGATTACTATGACGAGGCCGACAGTGATGGTCCTCCGGAAGATTCCATGTTTTGGTGTGCACACTTTCAGGCTATTCATGATGATGTGTATGCTACTCTCAAGCTTCACCCCATGCATCTCATGAATATGACTGAGGCCCAATCCAAGGCAAGACTCCGTGAAGCTTTCGATGTGACTAACAAGATGGGGCTTCACCACCTTATGACTCTCCAATGCAACTATGATTCCTCGGTGGTGAGGCAGTTTTTCTCAACGCTTGTGATTTGCGGTGATAAGCGCCGCACTATGAAGTGGATGACCGGGACAACAATGATTCAGTCGGACTTCCGCACTTTTGGGCAGGTTCTTGGGTATGCTTTCCAAGGCCGTGACACTCCTTCTGGCCACCGCATCATTTCTCCACTCAGGCCATCCAAGGACACTATGCTTTCTCCATGCCTGACACCTGATGGCATTGTTGGTACTTTCGCTGGCCTCTCGCCTTTGTATGCCACTCTTGTTGGCATTTTTCGGGAATGCATATCTCCAAGTGGTGGCAACAATGATAAGATTCGCGGTCACCTGGGTCCCCTTCTCGCCTTTTCTCACGAGTGTGCCACCAATTCTGGTTCATCTACAGGTTATAGACTGGATGTTATGGACTATATATATCATGAGATGACTGATGCTATGATCAACAGGCTCTCCATCCATTATGCTCCTTTTATTATGATGCTCATCAAGCATATGTTGCCCCATGAGGACTTTGGAACTTATTTGGATGGTGTTCATAGGCCCAAGAAAATCTACAACAAGGCTCAGAAGACCTATCACCCTTCCACTGCCCCTGAGTCCTTCATGCGTGATGCAAGGGCTAGTGGTCGTCGTCCCACGGTGTCCCCAATGGCACGCGAGGTCAAGCGGCTCAATTGGTTCCAGCGGAACATCCTTTGCATGGGCATAGATACTCACAAGGGCCAGCATGAGGAGTACCGGAGGAGCCATCAGATGGATCACACTCAGCAGCTTATTCTTCACCATGTATCAGGTGCCACTAGCCATCCACCACCTCCTACTGCTCTGGAGGCATATGCTCAGTGGAACACTTCAGGGCTCAACTATGGAGAGCTTGATAGTTGCCTCTTTCCTCCTCCCCTGAGGGCACCCACTCCTCCAGCTGATGATGACGATGATGAGTACGATGAAGAGGAAGGGGACGAGAATGGCTACGACAAGGATGAGGAGGCATGATATTCTGGGCCGCTAGCATCGCTCCTCTTCCTTTTTGGCGTTTCGGTGCCAAAGGAGGAGAGGTAGTTCTATTAGGTCTCGGATCTGCATGGGTCGGGCGCAAGCTCTTGCTTCTCTTTTATTTGTTCTATTTGCTTGATTGTGCCCTTTTAGCATGAACTTATTTGTTATTTTGTACTTGGTTTGCTTAAGACTCTGTCGTGTGCTACTCTGTATGGATCTCTGGAATTCCGGATTTATCATGTGGACCTACTCATATGGAATTCTGGATTTATCTATGAAGTGTGGTATTCTATTGATGGCATATGGAATCATGGGATTATCTAGTGTATGCATCAATATTGTGGGATGTGCTTGGAGCCTAATATTCTCTCTATTCACTTGGGCTCTTTTCACATCACGGTGGTATGATCTTGTTTCCTAGCTCATCGTGTTTTAATCGTCTTTGTTATGAAAGTTGGTTGCTCTCTAGTGTGTGCATTTGTATTCAAATGCAAATTTTAAAATATGCACACATCTAGGGGGAGCCTCTTTCATTCCATGAAAGGTGTTGTTAGTAGGTTTCTTTGCAAATCCTAGTATTGTCATCTAACACCAAAACGGGGGAGATTGAAAGAACATTTCATAATCCCTAGTGTTTTGTGTGTTAGTTAACAATATCAAGGATTATTTAATGTGTGTTGAAGTGCTGCAGTTCTCTCTGTTGAAAAAGGAAAAGGAAACTGCTTTTGGGGGGTGGATAATCCGCCCCACCCCTTTCCCAGATGGGTGCAACCCCCAGAGATGGGGCGGAGTTTCGACAGGATTTTCCGGCCCCACCGGATAATCCGCCCCTTAGGGGGGCCGAATAATCCGCCCCGCATGCACAACTTGAAGTTTGCCAAGGCGCAACCCCCAGAGGGGGGCAGAGTTTCGGCCGGATTTTTCGGCCCCGTCGGATAATCCGCCCCCCAAAGATCTTCTTCAAGTTTGCCAAGGCGCCATCCCTAGAGAGGGGGCGGATTTTCACCCGGAGTGTCCGTCCTGGGGGCGGAGTTTTCCCCAGGGAGGATAGTCCGCCCCTAGTGGGGGCGGATAATCCACCCCCAAACTTGTTCAACGGCCAGATATGGGTAGGGGGTATTTAAGCCAGTCTTCCCCGTCCTGCCAGACCTCTTGGTTCATTTGAAAAAGTCAAGATCTGATCTGCAACCTTCATCCAAGAGAGCTCCACCTAGATCCACCCAAAAGGCCCCGACCCTTGGGGAATCGAAGGAGGAGGACTCGATCTTCAACAACTGCAATCAAGCGCTTCATCTCCTCTCCATTCGTTTGGGGGAATCTCCGATCTAGTATTTCTTGCAAATATCTAGATCCTTGTTTTTGATTATATTGATAATCCTTGTTCTTGTGACAGCTTGTTGTCATTACGGGAGACCCCAATTTAGTTGTGGGTGTGTGCCCCGGTAGAGTTGTAAAGGCTCCGGTTCCAGCCTTGAAGGGTACCAATAGTGGAGAAGGTGGATCAGGCCTTTCGTGGTGAGATCCATCGGAGAATAGGGTGAGGCCTATTGTGGCGTGGTGGTATTAGAACCACCCACCCCTACAACGCAGATGTACTTCCCTTAACAAGGAAGGAACTGCGGTAAAACAAATCCCTGTGTCTCAGCGTGCTCCACTACGGTTTCCTCGCTCCTCTCTTTACGTGCTTAGTAGCTAGGTTTGCATATAGGGAAATTCTCGTAGTTGCATATCTAGAGAATTTACTTTATGCCAAGCCTAAACTTGAAAAAGAACTAAAAAGTGAGTAGCACCTATTCAGCCCCCTTCTAGGTGCCCATACGATCCATTTTAGTCGTCCTCCTTGTCGTCATCGAGGACGAAGAGCGGAGCGCCCTGGTAGGCGAGCATGCGCTCGGACGACGCCTGCCTCTTGGCCTCCTGCTGCAGGAGCTGGACGCGGAGGCGTTCCTGCTCCATCCAATCCGCCCTGGACCAGGCCAGGATATCCAGCGACGACGGCTCCACCAACGGATACGGCGTCGAGTCACGGAGTGACTGCTCCATCGCCATCCTTATGGCGGAGGTATCCTTGCCGGCCTGTGCCGACCAGTTGGCCAGCTCCGGCTTTGGCTGGCGAAGGCGACCAGTGGGCGCCGACTGCACCGACACACGTGGTTCGCTTATTACGAAGCCCCGCGAGCGTGTCCGCGGTGGCGAGAGTACCAGCGAGACCGCCTCGCACTTGACTGGGCGCAGCGTCGGCGAAGGCACCAGCGTGGAGCCCGAGGAGTGGGAGGCCCGAGGCAGAGGAGGAGCTCAGGCTGGCCATCCTCCTCGGCAGCCAGTTGGCCAGAGGTCGCCGCCCTGACCTGGACGCCGGCGTGGATGTGCGCGGGAAGCCGAGGCGCGAAGTGTTCCCGACGTGGATGTGCTGTAGCACCGCCACGAGCGTCCGGCCTGGCGCGCTCCACCAACGCCGACGACCTGCCCCATTGTTGCGCTTCGGTGGCGAGTCGGGCGGCCCCTCGTGGCGGGCGAGTTCCTGGGCGCGGCGGTCGGCGAAAAAAGTCTCCTGGTAGAGGAGGTTGTCAGGGCTCTCAGCGTCAGAGGGATCGTTCATGGCCACGATGAAGGCCTGGATCTCGTCGGGGAGCTTGTCGGGCGTTGGCGCCGGTGGGATTGGGATGCCGCCGGCGCTAGGCTTCCAGCCCTGCGGGTTTCGCGTGTCCGGCGGCGCCATGTAGCCGGCTTCGTAAAGGATTCAGGCCTCCCACGGCTGGAGCGTGCGACGGCCGAAGCCGTTCGCCGCCGCATCGTCGCTAGGAAAGCGCTCGACCATGGGGAAGTGAGGAGGGAGAGCGGTGAGTTCGCCAGAGTGTTTGGTTCGCCTGAGTTGGGGGCTGTGGAGCTGTGGGAGAGTGCGAGGAGCTCCGACGAGGGGTACGACTTTTATAGGCCGAGATGGGCGGCGAGGGCGGAAAAAGGGGAACCGGTGGAAAGTTAGTGCCCGCCGGTCCGTCGCGGGAGCCGAGGGGACGGCGGTGGCGCGGCACTACGGCGACGCGTGGCCGACGCGACGGGCAGTTATTGTCCAACGATTGCCGCGTGGTTCCGAGGAGGACGAGGACTCGATCGGCTTCCGTCGCTGACTCGGCGGGTCCACACGCCGCTTCCTTTTTTTCGCCGAGTTCGCTTCCCAGGGCGTTTCCGGGATCCTAGGAATGGCCTAGGAAGTCCGGACCAAAGTTCGCCGAGTTTGGGACGAAAAGAGGTTTCTGGGAACGCTACTGGACGGAAATTCGGTGTCCGAACCTAATTTCAGCGTTCGGATCAGCATCCTAAAAATGCTAGTAGAGATGCTCTTACACATGCAGGTGCGGCGCGGTGAGAGTCTGCCGTTCAATTTTAGGATTCTATGGGCGCCCGTTAGGTAGCACAATCCAAAAACAAAAAACGCGTCTCGAAAAGAAAAATTCAGAAAAGAACCAGAAAAAATGGGCCGCGTCCCATCTAGGACTCCCCCCGCGTGCAGGACGCATTTCGTCCTGCAGCAGGCGGAAAATATGGTTTGCCCCATGGCTTATCCTTTACCAACATGGATAAGTTGTGTTACCTCGTACCCGTCAACTTACTGCCTTCTTCCACCTCTCTAAACTTTTTCTACAAGGACCCCTCCATAGCGTACTTATCAACAATACCACGGCAACGATTGGGGATCGGGAGAGGAGGACGCCTACGACATGTGGTGGTCCGGCCTATATTTGAGGATAAAGAAGGCGCGTGCGTGCGACGCAGTGTAGTGCCCCCATAAAGCGGCAATAGCACCTCCCTCGACGAACGACAAACCCTATGCTTCGCTTGAGCTGGGCCGTGGCCCGTCTAGTGGAACAGGACATACGATTTTACTTTTGGTTTGTTTTACTTTTGGTTTTCTATTTTCTAGGTCGGTTCTTCTGGTTTTCTACGATTTTTAGTTTCTTTGGTTGTTTTACTATTTTATATTTTCTCTTTATTTTGTATTTATCAAATTCAAATATTTTTAAATTATAACATTTTTAAAATATGAATACTTTCAAATCTAAAAAAAATTAATTTGTTATTTTAAAAATATCAACATTTTTTAATTTTCAAAATTTTTAAAGTTCAAACAATTTTCAAATTCGAATATTTTTTGAATTGGAACATTATCAATTTTCGAACATTTTTATTTTCTGAAATATTTATTAGCCATAAAAATGAAAGAATAAAAGGTAAAAGAAAAAAGGAAAATACATACCTTCTATTGGGCCGCTCCGATCCGGCCTATGACGAAAAGCTCTTAAGGCGGAGTATAGGGGCTCCTGGGCGAACTGCCCCCAAAGGCCCAAACCCTTAGCCGCCACGCCGGGCATCCTATGATCCTATCCTCCCATGCCGCTTCCGTCGTCGCCGTCAGGCTCTTCTCGGGCCGTGCCGGATCTCCCCTCCCACACACGAAGCGGATCAAGTAAGATTCCGCCGGAGCTTATCCAAGACCTGATTCCCGAGATCCTCGTCAGCATCCCGCCGGACGATCCCGCGTGCCTCATGCGCGCCTCCCTCGCCTGCGAGCCCTGGCGCCGCCTGCTCACCAACCCGGGCTTCCTCCACCGCTACCGCGCGCTCCATCGAACGCCTCCCATATTGGGTTTCCTCTGCAACGTGAACAACGTCTCCGGTCCGGCGGCTCGGTTCGTCTCCACGTCCTCGTTCCGTCCGGCGGCCCCCGACGACCGTTACTACTGGCACGTGCTCGCAGCCGCCCATGGTCGCGTCCTCTTCCACACGATAACCTACAACAAGTGCCTCGTCGTTTGGGATCCGGTGACGGACCAGCAGTGGTGGGTTCCGACCCCGGTGCTACCGCTGCTCACCACGGACTACTTCCACGCGGCGGTGTTCTGCGCTCATGCATCCGCCGGTTGCAATCACCTCGACTGCCACGGTGGCCCGTTCCGCGTGGCCTTCGTCGCCATTAACGAACTCGGGTACACGTTCGCCCGCCTCTACTCATCGGAGACTGGTGAGTGGAGCGAGCAAATTCAGATCGAAGAGCAAGTCGTCATCGACAGGCAGCCCACCATTCTCTTGGGGAATTCGGTTTACTTCGCTTGCAACGCAGCTGTCATGCCTGGAATCTTGGAATACAACATGGCCAAGGGGGAACTATCTCTGATCGAACCGCCATTGCTACACCGAAACCAGATGGGCACTATCCTTATCCGGACAGAGGCCGGAATGCTCGGATTTGATGGCATACACGAGTCTAGGCTCCACCTATGGTCACGGGAGGTTGATCCCCATGGAATAGTGGCATGGGCACCACACAAAGCCATTGAGCTCAAGACATTGCTCCTCGCTCGCCCCAAGATCACACCTCATGTGCTTGGTTTCGCGGAAGGTGTCGGCATCATTTTTGTGAGGCTCAATTCTGGTGTGTTCTCCATTGAGCTCAAGTCGGGCAATACCAAGAAGGTGCCCTATCCAGGAAGAATCTGTGAACTCAGGCTGGGTAAAACATTGAAGCTCTTTCCCTACATGTGCTTCTGTACTCCAGGTAATACAAGTTTATATCCTTCATATTTGTATGTTACTTCTCATCCGTGAACAAGAGAATTCCTTATTTGACACTGTCTAAAAATATGGTACCCTATTTGACACTTAGAAAAAAATTCTTCCCTATCTCACACCTGGTCTAAATTTTATTCCGTGTATGACACCCTTGTTCATTTTTAGCTCCAACGGTGTTAAGTACAAACATAAATAGACGTTTTTCCCTGGATGCATTCTGCGACCAAATTTCATAGAGGACAAAAACAACAGTGTAACTCCGCCATGTCTCCCTAGGCATAGCCGGTCCCAAGCCCGGGTGAAGGAGGAGGGTTGTGATAGGCTTGACGAGCCAACGTAAAAACTAGCCATCCCTATGGATATGAAACCCACTAGAAACTCGTTGGGGCGTAACCCTCTTAGCGACGCGCCGCATTGGAACCCGGGTGTGGTGTTAAATGAGCAAGGACTAGGTCGTCACTCCCTTAGTGGCGCGCCACATCGGAACCTGGGTGTGGTGTTAAATGAGCAAGGGTTGGTTCCTCACTCCCTTAGTGGCGCGCTACATCTTCGCCCGGGTGTAGTGACAAGTGAGCAAGGGTCTTCGTATTCCACTCGACAGATGCGAAGGGCAAGGAAGCTAGCCGAGGAAAACCAGTTTCGGGTGGGTAGTTGGAACATAGGATCCCTAACAGGAAAGCTAAGAGAGTTGGTGGATGCAACGATTAGGAGGCGTGTAAATATCCTTTGTGTCCAAGAGACTAAATGGGCAGGTCAGAAGGCTAAAGAAGTAGAGAACACCGGCTTCAAGCTTTGGTATTCGGGTTCAGTTAGTAATAGGAATGGCGTTGGCATCTTGTTAGATAAGAGCCTCAAGGATGGAGTGGTGGATGTTAGGAGGAAGGGAGACACGTTAATCCTAGTCAAGGTAGTCGTAGGAGACCTTGTCTTGAATGTCATCATTGCTTATGCCCCACAAATTGGGCTTGACATGGGCATTAAGAGGCAATTCTGGGAGGACCTTGAGGGCTTGGTTAGTAGCATACCCACAAATAAGAAGCTCTTCATAGGAGGAGATCTCAATGTCCATGTGGGTACATCTAACACAGGGTTTGAGGGGGTGCACAGGGGCTTTGGTTTGGGCGATAGAAATCAGGAGGGTAAGGACATTTTAGATTTTGAAGTAGCCTACGACCTGTTGGTGGCTAACACCCTCTTCAGGAAGAGGCTATATCATCTAGTAACCTTTAGTAGCGCCCAACACACTAGCCAGATTGACTTTGTCCTTACTAGGAGGATGGATAGGCGAGCTTGTTTGGACTGTAGGGTGATACCTGGAGAGTGTGTTGTGGCGCAACATAAGCTTGTGGTGGTAGTTTTTAGATTCCACACACGTGTTGTGCGAAACAAATGTGCCCAAATCACAAGAACAAAATGGTGGAAACTTAAAGGGGAAGCCCAACAAATCTTCAAGGAGAGGATGGTAGCAGAAGGGCCGTGGAATGAAGATGGAGATGCAGAGAGCATGTGGATGAAGATGGCAACGCAAATTTGGAAGGTAGCTGGGGAGGTGCTTGGGGTGGCGAAAGGCAAGAAAAAGGAGCGTAAGGACACGTGGTGGTGGAATGAGGAGGTCCAAAAGGCTATCAAGGAGAAGAAGCAATGCTACAAGACTTGGTATCAAGATAGAAGCACAAGCAACATGGAGAAGTACAGAGAAGCCAAGAAGAACGCAAAGCGAGCGGTGAGTGGAACTAGAGGGAAGGCCTATGATGAGCTATATGAGAAACTAGGAACAAAGGAAGTCGAAATGGACGTTTACAAGATGGCGAAAATCCGCGAGAGGAAAACAAGGGATCTCAACCAAGTGAAGTGCATCAAGGACGAGACTGATCGAGTTCTAGTGAAAGACGAGGAGATCAAGAAGCGTTGGATAGACTACTTTGACAGGTTGTTCAATGATGGGAGTGAGAGCATTACACCTAGGCTAGATGATTCCTTTGATGACACCAACAGGCGGTTCGTCCAGAGGATCCAAGAGACTAAGATTAAGGAAGCCCTAAAAAGGATGAAAGGAGGGAAGGCCGTGGGTCCGACGATGTTCCCATTTAAGTGTGGAGATGTCTTGGAGACATGGCGATAGTTTGGCTAACTAAAATTTTCAACCACATTTTTTGGTCAAACAAGATGCCCGATGAGTGAAGGAAAAGTAAATTAGTACCCATCTTCAAGAATAAGGGAGATATCCAAAAGTGTACTAATTACAGGGGAATTAAGCTTATGAGCCATACTATGAAGCTTTGGGAGAGAGTGATTGAGCATCGCTTGAGGAGAGTGACGAATGTCACTAAAATTTGGCTTTATGCGTGGGAGATCAACTATAGAGGCTATTTTCTTGCTTTGCCAGCTTATGGAGAGATATAGGGAGCAGAAGGACCTACATATGGTTTTCATTGACTTAGAGAAGGCATATGACAAGATACCAAGGATAGTCATGTGGTGGGCGCTAGAGAAACACAAGATCCCAACAAAGTACATATCCCTCATAAAAAATACGTACACTAATGTTGTGACAAGTGTTCGGGCAGGAGATAGTGAGACCAACACCTTCCCAATTACTATAGGCTACATCAAGGTTCAGCTTTGAGTCCATACATTTTTGACTTGGTGATGGATGAGGTCACTAAGGACATACAAGGAAATATTCCTTGGTGTATGCTTTTTGCTAATGATGTGGCACCGGTGGATGAGAGTAGGGAGGGTTAGGAAACTAGAGTTGTGGAGGCAAACCTTGGAATCCAAGGGTTTTAGACTTAGTAGGACAAAGACTGAGTATATGTGGTGCGACTTTAGCGGCGATAGATGCAAGGAAGAAGGGGTTAGTCTAGGAGGGAAAGTGGTGCCCAAGAGGGACACTTTTTGATATTTGGGATCAATGCTTCAAAGCAATGGTGGTATCGATGAGGATGTTAGCCACAAGATCATGGCAGGGTGGATGAAGTGGCAGCAAGCATCCGGAATCCTATGTGACAAGAAGGTCCCACAAAATCTAAAAGGTAAGTTTTATAGGACGACAATCAGACCTGCCATGCTTTATGGAGTAGAATGTTGGCCCACTAAGAAGCAACACATCCAACAAATGAGTGTCGCCGAGATGCGTATGCTAAGGTGGATGTGTGGCCACACAAGAAAAGACCGGATCAGGAATGAAGTGATACGCGAGAGGGTAGGGGTGACGCCAATCGAAGAGAAGCTTGTCTAACACAGATTAAGGTGGTTTGAGCATGTCCAACGGAGGCCTCCAGAAGAACCGGTCAACAGTGGGATTCTAAGGGTTTTGATAATGCAAAGAGGGGTAGATGACGACCAAAGCTAACATGAGAGGAGGCGGTCAAAAGGGATATGAAGGAGTGGAATGTCCCTAGAGAGTTGGTTTTTGATAGGGCTGCATGGAAATCAACAATCCATGTGCCCGAACCTTGATTTACTTCTTTTGTTCTTTGTTCTTGTTCTTTTTTACTTGCTTTTTTTCACTAGTTCTTGTTTGACTTGCACTTTTTATTGCTTTCTACTTGACTTGCACTTTTCTCTAGTTTTCGTTTTGGGTTTCATATCCAGTCTACCCCAACTTGATTGGGACTAAAGGCTTGGTTGTTGTACAGAAGCAACAGTGTTCGACCCGATTTTCTACACACATAACTGAATCATGTTACATGAATGAAAGTGAAGGTACGTCGTATTCTGGCCAGCTCAAACAATTGCCCTCCAATTCTAATTACATGCATAGAGCTGAGCCACGGACTGGGCAGAGTGGGGAGAGAACTGAAGTGAGTCACGGAACGACACCCATGGTAGCGGACAACGCGGCAGACACAAACTTCTAAGAGTTGTGCCAAGACTTGAAGACGGACATGCAGAGCGTTGCCGGCCACAACACTGACGGAGCTCGCTGCTACTGGGCCACAATGCCGACATACACAGCGGCCCGACCCCACACCAGAATGCACCCATCCCTGCAGCCGCGCCATTGGGTGAGCCCGCAGCTAAGATCGCCGATGGCCGCTCCTTGGCCGTGTTGTTGCCCCCGTGCTTTGCCTGCCCGTCCGCAGCCCTGCCTTGCCTGCCCTCCGACACCATGTGTAGGTCCCGTTACGGAGCGTGCAGCCTGACATGGTCGCCTTTTGGCTTTTGCCGCTGTTCCTGGGGTGCCTGCCCTAGCCCCGATCTCCGCAACCACGCCTTGGTCGCCCATATCTCAGTCGTGGACATGAAGAGATGATGGGGTTTCTCTGGACATGAATGAGAGGATTGGTCTTTTTTTCCCAGCGTCACACAACAATACTCCCTCCGTTTCAGGGCTTAAGGCGTCCTTGTTTCCGTGTTTTTTCTTTGACCACGAATTACTCTAAATACGTAAAGAGTTTTGGTATAAAACTAGTATCACTGAAAAGTATTTTTCAATACGAATCCAACGGTATTAATTATGTATAATATAATGAAGATTTTGTTGCTCAATTCTTTCGATCAAACTTTACTTTGAAAAACGTGTACGCCTTAAGCCTTGAAACTGAGGTAGTACAACAATACAGGGAGGGGTAGTAAACAAGAGCGATCTCGAGCCCGCGTGGGTAGGGAGCACGCGCCGGCGCATGAAACCGCTGCCCATGGCTGCCCTCCTCTTCCCTGCCTCCGGCGTCCATCTCCCCCACCTTCCCGACCCCCAGCGCCCTCCCAAGCTCCCGCGCCCCTCTCTCAAAACTACCCCTGCCCCCTTTCCAAGCTCGCCCTAACCCTAGATGCTGCACTGCACATGGCAGCGGCGGCGGGAGGGGGAACGGCGGCGAATGGAGGCGGCGGGATGGAAACGGCGGCCTCTCCCTGCCCTGCCCCCTCCTTCACGCCATCCCCTTCATTGGCCCTTTTCTCCTCATGCTGGCCGACGGAAGTGCGGTGACGGACACGTGGTCAAATAAATTCAGTTCATCGGTAGTTCCAGAGTACGTGGCGTGCTGGTTGCTAATGGGTTTCTTGCTGTGTTACGTGCAGTCGCCGGTGTCTTTCTGTGACACAAAGCAGAGCTGCTGCTACCCGCGGTCAGGCAAGCTGTGTGGCAACATGGTTGAGTTCCTTGCGTTGTGATCCATCCAAGGATTCGTTTCATGGCTCCTGATTTATAGCTATTTATTTGCTCTTCCCTTGAAAGAATAAACACATGTTTGATCATGTGCTGATTTTCATCTTGAAATTTATACTGTCTAAACTCAACAAAATATCCAATTCGACGGTTTGTACATCCAAACAGAAATTAGAATTAGAGGTCATATTTTGATTGCAGACAGCAAATACCATGCACACCCAAACAACAAAATTGAATTAAAGGTCATTTCCTTTCCATCTTGGTTTTGGTATTCCAATCCAATTCAATTCGAAGGTCCAATTCAGTGCATCCAAACACAACGTAACGGAAATGATGGTGATGTCATATAGCGCAAAATATTTGGACCAAGCGCCAAATAGGGAAGAAAAACTTTCTTAGGGTCAAATAAGGAACCATACTTTTAAGTAGTGTCAAATAAGGAATTCTCTTATCTGCTTAATATTACTCGCTCTAACCCATATTATTTGACTCACATTTGTCTAGATTTGGATGAATCTAGACACTATTTATGTATATAAGTTCTATAAGTTCATCAAATTTTGACGAATCCAAGTCAACTAATATGGGTAGGAGGGAGTACTACAATTTTGACAAAAATATAAAGACTGCAATCTCATATTGGCACGGATTGTGTCTAATTGCATAGTTTTTGTTTAAGCTTATTATGATCAGTACTTTTTTAGGGTCATTTAAAATTCATGAAATTGGACAGATATCAACTATTCCCTCCGATCCAAATTAATTGACTTAACTTTGTCGAGATACGCATGTAGCCTAAATACTTAATGAGATACATACAAATACGAATCTGACAAAGTGAGTCTTTTAATATGGATCGAAGGGAGTAGTAGAAAGTTGTTAATCCGTTATGTTGTATCCTCTGCGGCCATTCTGAATGTTGATATTTTGGACATCAGAGGTGTGCTTGTGATTATATATCTAGTTATAAGTTTCATCTGCATCATTCAGATCGATGCAACATGAAGATTTCCACTGCGTGTTGAAGAGTTGATTATGCGTACCATGGACATGAACCTGATGGTGTTTGCTTCTCTGAGAGATGATGATTTTATTGTGTGTTGTTTTTGCTTTGTTGGTTTTATGTGACAAAAGGGTGAGCCGTCATCGTAAACTCGGATGTTCTGTTATCAGTTGGGAAATTAAACATGAAAAGCACTTGTCAATGTAATAAGGTTTGTGCCTAATGGAAATTTGTAAAATACCATGCTCACTTAGTATTGTCTCTTGTGATGATTTTTAATGTGTTGTTTTTTGCTTTGTTAGTTTTATGTGACAAAAGTGCGAACAGTCATTTTGAACATGAAAAGAGTTAGTTATCTTGGTAAATGTAATAAGGTTTGTGCCTAGATGGAAATTTGTAAAATACCATGCTCACTTAGTATTGTCTCTTCTGATGATTTTTTAATGTGTGTTGTTTTCGCGCCTTGTTAGTTTTATGTGACAAAAGGGTGAGCTGTCAAGGTCAAAACGTATGTTATCAGTTGGAAAATTTAAACAGGAAAAGAGTAAGTTATCTTGGTCAATGTACTCCATCCCCAAATAAGTGACTTCACTTTTCACTTTACGCATGTATCTAATACTAAAAATAAAACATGTCTAAATACATGTGTATATAGATAAAGTGAAATCACTTATTTTGGGGCATGCATCTAACACTAAAATAAAACATGTCTAAGTATATGTGTATGTAGCCAAAGTAAAATCACTTATTTTGAGATGGAGGGAGTAATAAGGTTTGTGCCCAGTTGGAAATTTGTAATACCATGCTCACTTAGTATTGTCTCTTGTTCAGTTGTCTAGGATTGTGACCACGTATCCACATTTGCATAAAGCTAGCGACAAATCCTAGATTTCCATATTTTCCCTTGTTTGGACACATTTCTCTCCCACTTCCTCACTCGCATTCGCTAAGGTCACCTCGCCACCCCGCATTGCCGGTGACCCCTTGGATTGCAACCTATTTGACGAGGATGTTGCACATGAGGTCGACCTAGACCACCATGCCCTCTCTCACCTGTGCTAGCGCTGCCCTCTCCCTCGCGCGCGTCTATCGCCTCTTCCTCCTTGAGTTCAAGAGAAGATCTTTTACCCTGTGGCGGCTAGATCTGCGGTGGCACAAAGGCGCCCATGGAGAGGGGTGGCCTAGTTGTGCTGGTGTCGACGATGTCGGTGGTTGTGGTGGTGTCGTTCACGAGCCCGCCGAAGTGGTTGTTGGAAATATGCAACTTGGTATTTAGAGGAGGCCAAAGGCTAATACATGTACAATTGTGGAAAAGAAAAATATGCCAAAAGGAAAATACAAAGAGATACTATATAATCGAACACCCCATGAAACTCATTGTGGGTCAACAAAAGTGAGTTTGGAGTGGAGAAAACCATGATGTGCTCTAGTCAGGGCCTTTGTGAAGAAATCTGCCAACTGTAACTTCGAAGACACATACTCAAGAGCGAGATCTTGATCCTGCACAGCTGCGCGTACAAAATAGGCATCCACACCGATGTGCTTGGTGAGCTCATGCTTCACCGGGTCACGCGCAATGCTGATAGCACCTGTAGTGCCTAACAGGAGAGGAGTCAGTGTAGAGACAAACACCAAAATCCTCTAGTAAGCAATGTAACCACGTCACCTCCGCGGTCAAAAGAGCCATAGCTCGCAACTCAGCTTCTGCACTCGAGTGTGAAACTACAGTCTATTTCTTCGTCTTCCAAGGAATGAGAGAACCACCAAGAAACACAAAGTAAGCAAAGAGTGAACAACGATCCAATGGATCACTCACCCACGTAGCATTTGAATAGGCCTGGAGCTGGAGCGATGGAAGAAAACATGGCGAGAGATTGTTCCACGAAGATATCGTAGAACGCGAAGAAGGTGATTGTAGTGGATCGAAGTGGGAGCAGAGACGAACTGAGTTAGAATATGGATAGGCTAGGTGAAAGAACATGTGGTCCCCCATGTGTGGTTTTGGTAATTAATAATAATCTTTATAGACTAATGTGTGTATTAAGTTGCACTTGTAGGATTTGTTCATTGGCATCGCTTGGAGCATGTGTTGGCTTCAAGGTCGATGAAATAAGAAGATGTGTTATGCAAGCTCAAAATGCGCCATCTATAGTAGATCTCATGTTTGATGCTTGCCATCCTCGTGATCATGGATCCATGATGAGGAATTAAGAAAGACGTTCCATCTTGAGAAGGTCAAGTTCATCTACATCGAGCCCAAGTGGAATGCTCAACGCAAAGGTATAATCTTGATAGGTTTTCCCTTTTGCCGGTCTCATGCTGTGTGTGGGAGACCGGGTTTAGGATAGCTAACTTTACTATCAAGAGGGCCTCTCAAGTGAGTAACTCGATCATATCTTTCGAAAAGAGCTCAAACATTTGCATACTTAGAATCATCCTTTCTTGTTTGTTATTTGTATCTTATCCATGTGAGGTTCTATAGATTGTCGTAATATTCATAATAATCTCTAGTTCATCGAAAACGATTTCATATGCATTATCTATTTGCGTTTTAGATATTGGAGGTTTTACCGGTTTGTATTTTAGAGATAGGTAAAACCTTCCATTATTTGGTTCTTAATCATATGAGGATTTAGAGCTTATATTAATCTCCATGAAAAGCTCTAGTTCATCGAAAACGGAGTTCACGTGCATTTTCTATTACGTTTTTGATGTTGGAGGTTTTACCGGCTTGTCTTTTTGAGAGAGGTTAAACCTTTTGTCATTTGGTTATATCCTCTCTTGCTGGACTATGATGTTTTTCTGTATGATCTTGTAGAGCTTCTTGTCCTCTTCAAAACGAGCCCAAGATCATCAAAATCGGAGTCCGGATGCAAAAGTTATGGCCGTTTTCGTTATGGGATAACCGGTAGTACCGAACCAGAATCCGGTAGTACCGCATTTTGGTACCGGGGAGCATAGAGAAAAATATGTTTGGTGCCCCAGGAACCCTAAGGAATGTCCGGTAGTGTCGAGGTCCGGTAGTACCGCATTTTGGTACCGGGAAGCACAGAGAAAAATGCGTTTGGCGCCCCAGGAACCCCAGGGAATGTCCGGTAGTGCCGGGAAAGTCCGGTAGTACCGGGAATTGCGTTTTCGAGCTACAACAGTTGGATTTTGGAGGGACCTATTGTAACACCCTCGCCTGATAAGGCTGAGTTCATGTGTATAGTGCCAATCCCTGGATCGGTTCACTGGCACACACAGTACAAAATGATACAAAATATAACTGTGCATCATAAATACAACAAATATGATCCAGAATTTACATTATTCATTCAAGTACACAGCGGAAAACGAATACAAGGTAGATCTCCATCCTTCAAATGTGCCACAAGCGAACAAATGTTGAGTGAAGTCTCGCGACCTATGAACGATCACTCAGATACGATATAACCTGCAACATGAAACGTTGCAGCCACGAATGGTCAATACATTGAATGTATGGCAAGTAGGCTAAAGTGGTTAACAACAGATCTATCAACTACATGCTTATTTGGCCAAGTGGAGTTCAGGCTCATTTTCATAAAGCAACAGTTTTATCCTAACATTTGTAACAAAGTAGTTTTCCAATACGATAAATAGGACACTCTGGTTCACTCCCAGGTGCTCCTACCCAATTATGTTCACCCAACAAGTTTTAAGTAATTAATAAATAAGGATGAGTGAGAAATATCATAGCATCAGTATCAGGTCGCTCAAATTGTCCATAACCGGGGACATGGCTAATCGATTAGTTTATACACCCTGCAGGGGTTAGTACACTTTACCCATGTGACTTGGCCAGCCCAACTCGTACCACCACTCTCATATTGGGTGATGATAGGGATAAGTCCAAGAAGGAACCGTTCGGGAAGTAGCTCCCCAATCCCGACGCGCACCGGTCCAACCTACACTATCTACATCTCTGGATACGCGGGTTCGAGTTACCACAACCTACTGAGTTCAGCCAACCGCCCATTTCATTATTGGCACATGGTTGCACACGAAAGCTTCCAAACAAAGAAACCAATCATTTCTCAGTGTCCTGGGCGGCATTCCCCACCATAAATACACTCGATAACCCAATCAATGCCATTCCGCCCAGGTGGTTCATTAAAACATGTTGGTTTGTCATTTAGCAAACATAAGCCTTTCAAAACATATAACTTTTCATGATGTGATTCCCTTCCTCGTCTAAATAGCATAGCTAAGTAATCTACCAATACGATGGCTCATAAACAAGGAGTACTAGGGGATAATATGGGATATAGCATAGCATATACACATCAATTCCTACAGATGCAATTCTACAAAAGCATCTACAATGCATAGGAAAACAATAGGACATTTATGACCAAGATAACACCACTTGCCTTTGTTGTAGATGTAGTCGATTAGATAATCCTCACAATTCTCACAGATATAATGGTTGCTCTCGTCATAACCACAATACTTGCAATCATAGTAGTTGCAATCACACACGTTGCACTCCTCGCAATCTATCGATCAAACAATTGCATACAACATAAATAATAGCACATAGAGATCAAACAAATGCAACAAATGCATGCATGACAATTTAATAAGTCACAATGGTTGTTACTTTAGTTCTCTACACAATACTGGAGTATATGATGCATGCAAGAGACCAATTAATGCAATGGAGTACTTGTTATTAATAATTACTTGCCAATATAGGATTTTTAATAGTTCTGTTGTAACGACTGTTCTAACTGTAGAATTAAATTTGTTTCTTACTGGATATAGGACGTTAATACGAACCAGTAGGCGTTGGATTCACCCTAATCGGAGTTATAAATCTTTTTGTATGATTTAAATAGTGTTTAATGGTTTTAAATGATTCATGTAGTTTCTGTTGTCTAAAAATCAAACTAAAATTATATCTGTAATCTCCACGGAATTGTGAATCCAGAGACATATTATTTGTAATTTTCTGAGTAGTATTTATTTTCTTATAAATTTATTACTCTAAATAAGCCATTAAACCATTTAAATCTTCACGGCAAAACCTTACAGTCAAAGGGAGAACTAATTGCATATTGATGATCTACATGGAACCAGCTTTCCATCGGTATATCATTTATATTTTTGTGACAAGCAATTATTTTTTAATGAATTTAATGATTTATAAAGCCATTAAAACTAATTAAATTTCTGCGGGTTAAATAATCTGCAAAGGCTAGATCCAACCAGATATTATTAATCTACATTACAGTAGTTTCAATTTGATATAGTGTTCATATTTTTCGGAGTTACAGATAATTTCTTATGAATTTATTAACCTAAAAGACCATTAAAACTAATTAAATCACTGCAGTAACCACGTACAGTAAAAGTTGGATCTATTCTGATAAGATGATTCTACGTAAAATTATCTTCAATTTGATATATTATACGCAATTTTTGGACGTGGTATGAATTTCTAATGAATTTTACAAGTTAGATCTATAATATGCAATTTTAAATTCGAACGGAATATTCCAGGGAATATTCCGCTGACTGGACAGGTTGACTTTGCATGCTGACTGGGACTAATGTTGACCTGACGTCGACGTGACATTGATGAGGAAGATGACCGGGATGACGACATGGCACGCACCGGTTTGATTTGATCTCGGCAAATGCGGATAGGATCCGGTGGCTAGAAGAAGAGATTGACCCGATTTTGGCTCAGAATAGACAAGAAAATAGATCTGTGTTAGAGAGACAAATCCGTAGGTCAAATTGAAAAACTCAGAACATGAAAGTTATGGGGAATCATTATTCCTACCTTCTCACCAAAGGAATTTGGATTTGAAGAAACGAGCGCCGAGTAGATCTTGGATTTACACCGTAAGATCTGAAATATTGCGATACAAAATTCTCTGGCTGTGGTGGATGAAAAGAGGTGAGGTTTGTCGGGATTGAAAGATTTCGATGATCCCTACAACTTTCGTTTTTTGACCGAAGGCAAACGACGAAGTCTAGATGGGTTAAAAAGCAAAATAAGGTTCGGGCATATGTAGATTCGGGATTTCGAGAAGAAAAACTCCTACAGCTATGGCTCCACGAGTTTATACGGAGGTTTGAGACGGTGTAGAGATATGCCTTGGAGTAGGGAACAAGTAGAAACAAACGGAAGTCAATTCGGAGTTGTAGATAAAAAGTTATAAGAGTTTGAATAGAGATAGGTTAGAGAAAAACTGATTGCACGCTTTTTAAAGCAATTCTATGGTTCGATCATGTCAAGTAGGTGACTGGTTCGGTCATTGCTAGCTGGGCCACCGGCCCGTTAGTTTTTTTTTTCTTTTTTTATTTACTTGTTTCCTTCATATCTTTTGCATACGAACTCCAAATGACATGATTCTTGTTTTTAAATTTTTCTAAAATCAAATAGATCATTATAGGATCAAATTTGTAATCTTTTTACTAGTTTGGAAGTAGTGGATTTATAAATCCTTGTATATTTCATTTTATTTATATCTTTATGTGTTTGTATTTGTTCCATAACTTTTTCATACTAGCTCCAAATAAGCTCAATTTTGTTTCTAAAATTTTGTAATATTAATTGGATTCTTTTAGGCTATAATTTAGCAATAATCGCTGTCTTAGCAATAGTGGGTTTATAAAGTCAATTTAATTTCCTTTAGGTACATTTGGGCGAATCAACTATAGGATTTAGATACCAGGATTTGGATTCAGTTTGTGAGAACCTTGCATGGATGTAATGAAATGCTTATGAATGCTTCATGATTTTCATTTTGAAATCTTGCACACCAATTCTAAAATCCATAATCAATCCATGCCCTTTTGCCTATATGGATACTTAGGTCTTAACAAAAGAATATAGGATTTTGAATTCAAGGTTGCGAGGATTTTCTATTAAAAAGTTTCTTCTCTTTGAGAATTTTCAACATAGTCAAACAATCAATCAAACTTATTTATTTATTTATTTCACATTCCAAAATTAGGAGAATTTTGGGATGTGACAGACTACCACCCTTAAAAGAAATCTCGTCCCGAGATTTGGGAAGGCTAGAAAGAAAGAAAGGTTCGGGATCCATTAGGATGCTACCACCCTTAAAAGAAAATTGACTAGGTCACTTCTTGAGGGTTCACTTAGCTCAGATTGGTTCTCCTTTAGATTTTTATTGGCACAATGTCTCTAGCACATTCTAAATATCATGATTGATAGTTTCCTAAAAAGTACTTTTTAAACTAGCAAAACTCTCATGGTGGGAAAATAGGGAACGTTTACTTCACGGTGCCCATAATTCACGGTTGGGATTCATCCTTACCGTATATTCCTACGCTTAGCAATAAATGCTTTTGTAGAGGTGGAACAATCTACCATTCTAAGGTTTAGGCTCAACGCCGACTCTCTGCTAAGGCTGAAAGGCACTCAAGATTCGCAAAGCCAACAGTACAAGAGCGAATAAAAAAAGTAGTAGGAATGGTGATCAATCCATCCTGCACCCAATCATTACCCTGTATGAGGATAGGTGAATCACGTTTTTCTATCACTCGGGCATTCTCACTTGCCTTGAAGAATGTTTCCATGGGCACGAGCTAATGCTCTATGTATACTCCCATGTATCCAATCAATAAAGCTACTACTAAAACTAAGCTATCGCTACTTCAACTTTCAGGTTGGGTAATCTACTACATAACATCATGTGCAACACTTCATACTTCCACATCCTTTTTCCATTAGGTGAAGCATTCTCTTTCCTAAATGCATTGTGTGGTCAAACCTTCCACTTAACACATCATTATATCTCCCAGGGTTCAAGATAGGGAAGAATAGATTCTATAGGAAAGAAACGACTAAGAAAATAATCCTACCCATAACTATATGAAGCAATCAATGTCACAAACAACGAAACAATCATAGGCGATCAACACACAATCAAACAATTGTATAATAAACTTACAGGGGTCTAAATATAGCAGTATATAACCACAAAATAGTTTGAAAGCATTGGGAACAATACTAGAGTAAAACATAGCACCATATAAGCAATAAACAAAATCTGTCAAAACGGTACAGCAGACTTCACGAATTTTTCTGGGCACCTTAAACTCGTCAGGAATTTTAGCCAATTTTTGTGCGTGTACTACAGGTAATTACGCTCCAGATCCAAAAATTTTATATTTTTCTGGGTTACCAATAAAATATGAAAAATCGCGCGGTACAACAGGTCATGCAGAAAACTGTAGCAGTAATCCCACTAATTTCAATCAATTCACCCCATTAAAATAATTTTAAAACCACACGAAAACTCCAGCAACTTTAGAGTTTCAAAACAACGGATCCTAAACAAGGTATCACACGATATGGTTCAGTACAAACAAGCAAGCAACCTTTATTGTCATACCACATAAGTTGGTAAGAACAATATGCTAACACGATAGCGATGATCTCCTAAAGAGATAGAACATGGTGGTCTAGAACTAACCAAACTTGATGATATGTTTATTTACGTTGTCTTATTTATTGTTTTACTTATATGCTAACTCTCATATAGGTATCATAAGAATGGACAACTACAACTTTTGTACAAGAAGAGGTTATAGAAAAGATAAACAAGGAATATAAGAACTCTAATAAGTATAAAATATGATAGTTCTCCTAATAGAGGTCTTCTATTACTAATCCATTTCTAAGGTCACGATCCTACAGTCAACACACAGCTCTGACACCATCTTGTAACACCCTCGCCTGATAAGGCTGAGTTCATGTGTATAGTGCCAATCCCTGGATCGGTTCACTGGCACACACAGTACAAAATGATACCCAATATAACTGTGCATCATAAATACAACGAATATGATCCAGAATTTATATTATTCATTCAAGTACACAGCAGAAAACAAATACAAGGTAGATCTCCATCCTTCAAATGTGCCACAGGCGAACAAATGTTGAGTGGAGTCTCGCGACCTATGAACGATCACTCAGATACGATATAACCTGCAACATGAAATGTTGCAGCCACGAATGGTCAATACATTGAATGTATGGCAAGTAGGCTAAAGTGGTTAACAACAGATCTATCAACTACATGCTTATTTGACCAAGTGGAGTTCAGGCTCATTTGCATAAAGCAACAGTTTTATCCTAACATTTGTAACAAAGTAGTTTTCCAATACGATAAATAGGACACTCTGGTTCACTCCCAGGTGCTCCTACCCAATTATGTTCATCCAACAAGTTTTAAGTAATTAATAAATAAGGATGAGTGAGAAATATCATAGCATCGATCAGTCGCTCAAATTGTCCATAACCGGGACATGGCTAATCGATTAGTTTATACACCTGCAGGGTTAGTACACTTACCCATGTGACTTGGGCCCAACTCGTACCACCACTCTCATATTGGGTGATGATAGGGAGAAGTCCAAGAAGGAACTGTCGGGAAGTAGCTCCCCAATCCCGACGCCAAGACCGGTCCAACCTACACTATCTACATCTCGGATACGCGGTTTGAGTTACCATAACCTCTCGAGTTCACCAACCGCCCATTTCATTATTGGCACATGGTTGCACTAAAGCTTCCAAACAAAGAAACCAATCATTTCTCGGTGTCTGCGGCATTCCCCACCATAAATACACTCGATGACCCAATCAATGCCATTCCTGTGTGGTTCATTAAAACATGTTGGTTTGTCATTTAGCAAAACATAAGCCTTTCAAAACATATAACTTTTCATGATGTGATTCCCTTCCTCGTCTAAATAGCATAGCTAAGCAATCTACCAATACGATGGCTCATAAACAAGGAGTACTAGGGAATAATATGGGATATAGCATAGCATATACACATCAATTCCTACAGATGCAATTCTACAAAAGCATCTACAATGCATAGGAAAACAATAGGACATTTATGACCAAGATAACACCACTTGCCTTTGTTGTAGATGTAGTCGATTAGATAATCCTCACAATTCTCACAGATATAATGGTTGCTCTCGTCATAACCACAATACTTGCAATCATAGTAGTTGCAATCACACACGTTGCACTCCTCGCAATCTATCGATCAAACAATTGCATACAACATAAACAATAGCACATAGAGATCAAACAAATGCAACAAATGCATGCATGACAATTTAATAAGTCACAATGGTTGTTACTTTGGTTCTCTACATAATACTGGAGTATATGATGCATGCAAGAGACCAATTAATGCAATGGAGTACTTGTTATTAATAATTACTTGCCAATATAGGGTTTTTAATAGTTCTGTTGTAACGACTGTTCTAACTGTAGAATTAAATTTGTTTCTTACTGGATATAGGACGTTAATACGAACCAGTAGGCGTTGGATTCACCCTAATCGGAGTTATAAATCTTTTTGTATGATTTAAATAGTGTTTAATGGTTTTAAATGATTCATATAGTTTCTGTTGTCTAAAAATCAAACTAAAATTATATCTGTAATCTCCACGGAATTGTGAATCCAGAGACATATTATTTGTAATTTTCTGAGTAGTATTTATTTTCTTATGAATTTATTCCTCTAAATAAGCCATTAAACCATTTAAATCTTCACGGCAAAACCATACAGTCAAAGGCAGAACTAATTGCATATTGATGATCTACATGGAACCAGCTTTCCATCGGTATATCATTTATATTTTTGTGACAAGCAATTAATTTTTAATGAATTTAATGATTATAAAGCCATTAAAACTAATTAAATTGCTATGGGTTAAATAATTTGCAAAGGCTAGATCCAACCAGATATTATTAATCTACATTACAGTAGCTTCAATTTGATATATTGTTCATATATTTCGGAGTTACAGATAATTTCTTATGAATTTATTAACCTAAAAGACCATTAAAACTAATTAAATCACTGCAGTAACCACGTACAGTAAAAGTTGGATCTATTCTGATAAGATGATTCTACGTAAAATTATCTTCAATTTGATATATTATACGCAATTTTTGGACGTGGTATGAATTTCTAATGAATTTTACAAGTTAGATCTATAATATGCAATTTTAAATTCGAACGGAATATTCCAGGGAATATTCCGCTGACTGGACAGGTTGACTTTGCATGCTGACTGGGACTAATGTTGACCTGACGTCGACGTGGCATTGATGAGGAAGATGACCGGGATGACGACATGGCACGCACCTGTTTGATTTGATCTCGACCGTCTGGATAGGATCCGGTGGCTAGAAGAAGAGATTGACCCGATTTTGGTTCAGAATAGACAAGAAAATAGATCTGTGTTAGAGAGACAAATCCGTAGGTCAAATTGAAAAACTCAGAACATGAAAGTTATGGGGAATCATTATTCCTACCTTCTCACCAAAGGAATTTGGATTTGAAGAAACGAGCGCGAGTAGATCTTGGATTTACACCGTAAGATCTGAAATATTGCGATACAAAATTCTCTGGCTGTGGTGGATGAAAAGAGGTGAGGTTTGTCGGGATTGAAAGATTTCGATGATCCCTACAACTTTCGTTTTTTGACCGAAGGCAAACGACGAAGTCTAGATGGGTTAAAAAGCAAAATAAGATTCGGGCATATGTAGATTCGGGATTTCGAGAAGAAAAACTCCTACAGCTATGGCTCCACGAGTTTATACGGAGGTTTGAGACGGTGTAGAGATATGCTTTGGAGTAGGGAACAAGTAGAAACAAACGGAAGTCAATTCGGAGTTGTAGATAAAAAGTTATAAGAGTTTGAATAGAGATAGGTTAGAGAAAAACTGATTGCACGCTTTTTAAAGCAATTCTATGGTTCGATCATGTCAAGTACGTGACTGGTTCGGTCATTGCTAGCTGGGCCGCCGGCCCGTTAGTTTTTTTTCTTTTTTTATTTACTTGTTTCCTTCATATCTTTTGCATACGAACTCTAAATGACATGATTCTTGTTTCTAAATTTTTTTAAAATCGAATAAATCATTATAGGATCAAATTTGTAATCTTTTTACTAGTTTGGAAGTAGTGGATTTATAAATCCTTGTATATTTCATTTTATTTATATCTTTATGTGTTTGTATTTGTTCCATAACTTTTTCATACTAGCTCCAAATGAGCTCAATTTTGTTTCTAAAATTTTGTAATATTAATTGGATTCTTTTAGGCTATAATTTAACAATAATCGCTGTCTTAGCAATAGTGGGTTTATAAAGTAAATTTAATTTCCTTTAGGGACATTTGGGCGAATCAACTATAGGATTTAGATACCAGGATTTGGATTCAGTTTGTGAGAACCTTGCATGGATGTAATGAAATGCTTATGAATGCTTCATGATTTTCATTTTGAAATCTTGCACACCAATTCTACAATCCATAATCAATCCATGCCCTTTTGCCTATATGGCTACTTAGGTCTTAACAAAAGAATATAGGATTTTGAATTCAAGGTTGAGAGGATTTTCTATTCAAAAAGTTTCTTCTCTTTGAGAATTTTAAACATAGTCAAACAATCAATCAAACTTATTTATTTATTTCACATTCCAAAATTAGGAGAATTTTGGGATGTGACAGACTACCTCCCTTAAAAGAAATCTCGTCCCGAGATTTGGGAAGGCTAGAAATAAAGAAAGGTTCGGGATCCATTAGGATGCTACCACCCTTAAAAGAAAATTGACTAGGTCACTTCTTGAGGGTTCACTTAGCTCAGATTGGTTCTCCTTTAGATTTTTATTGGCACAATGTCTCTAGCACATTCTAAATATCATGATTGATAGTTTCCGAAAAAGTACCTTTTAAACTATCAAAACTCTCATGGTGGGCAAATAGGGAACGTTTACTTCACGGTGCCCATAATTCACGGTTGGGATTCATCCTTACCGTATATTCCTACGCTTAGCAATGAATGCTTTTGTAGACGTGGAACAATCTACCATTCTAAGGTTTAGGCTCAACGCCGGCTCTCTGCTAAGGCTGAAAGGCACTCAAGATTCGCAAAGCCAATAGTACAAGAGCGAATAATAAGAGTAGTAGGAATGGTGATCAATCCATCCTGCACCCAATCATTACCCTGTATGAGGATAGGTGAATCACGTTTTTCTATCACTCGGGCATTCTCACTTGCCTTGAAGAATGTTTCCATGGGCACGAGCTAATTCTCTATGTATACTCCCATGTATCCAATCAATAAAGCTACTACTAAAACTAAGATATCGCTACTTCAACTTTCAGGTTGGGTAATCTACTACATAACATCATGTGCAACACTTCATACTTCCACATCCTTTTTCCATTAGGTGAAGCATTCTCTTTCCTAAATGCATTGTGTGGTCACACCTTCCACTTAAAACATCATTATATCTCCCAGGGTTCAAGATAGGGAAGAATAGATTCTATAGGAAAGAAACGACTAAGAAAATAATCCTACCCATAACTATATGAAGCAATCAATGTCACAAACAAGGAAACAATCATAGGCGATCAACACACAATCAAACAATTGTATAATAACCTTACAGGGGTCTAAATATAGCAGTATATAACCACAAAATAGTTTGAAAGCATTGGGAACAATACTAGAGTAAAACATAGCACCATATAAGCAATAAACAAAATCTGTCAAAACGGTACAGCAGACTTCACGAATTTTTCTGGGCACCTTAAACTCGTCAGGAATTTTAGCCAATTTTTGTGCATGTACTACAGGTAATTACGCTCCAGATCCAAATTTTTTATATTTTTCTGGGTTACCAATAAAATATGAAAAATCACGCGGTACAACAGGTCAGGCAGAAAACGATAGCAGTAATCCCACTAATTTCAATCAATTCACCCCATTAAAATAATTTTAAAACCACACGAAAACTCCAGCAACTTTAGAGTTTCAAAACAACGGATCCTAAACAAGGTATCACACGATATGTTTCAGTACAAACAAGCAAGCAACCTTTATTGTCATATCACATAAGTTGGTAAGAACAATATGCTAACACGATAGCGATGATCTCCTAAAGAGATAGAACATGGTGGTCTAGACCTAACCAAACTTGATGATATGTTTATTTACGTCGTCTTATTTATTGTTTTACTTATATGCTAACTCTCATATAGGTATCATAAGAATGGACAACTACAAATTTTGAACAAGAAGAGGTTGTAGAAAAGATAGACAAGGAATATAAGAACTCTAATAAGTATAAAATATGATAGTTCTCCTAATAGAGGTCTTCTATTACTAATCCATTTCTAAGGTCACGATCCTACGGTCAACACACAGCTCTGATACCATCTTGTAACACCCTCGCCTGATAAGGCTGAGTTCATGTGTATAGTGCCAATCCCTGGATCGGTTCACTGGCACACACAGTACAAAATGCTACCCAATATAACTGTGCATCATAAATACAACGAATATGATCCAGAATTTACATTATTCATTCAAGTACACAGCGGAAAACAAATACAAGGTAGATCTCTATCCTTCAAATGTGCCACAGGCGAACAAATGTTGAGTGGAGTCTCGCGACCTATGAACGATCACTCAGATACGATATAACCTGCAACATGAAACGTTGCAGCCACGAATGGTCAATACATTGAATGTATGGCAAGTAGCCTAAAGTGGTTAACAACAGATCTATCAACTACATGCTTATTTGGCCAAGTGGAGTTTAGGCACATTTGCATAAAGCAACAGTTTTATCCTAACATTTATAACAAAGTAGTTTTCCAATACGATAAATAGGACACTCTGGTTCACTCCCAGGTGCTCCTACCCAATTATGTTCACCCAACAAGTTTTAAGTAATTAATAAATAAGGATGAGTGAGAAATATCATAGCATCGTGATCGCTCAAATTGTCCATAACCGGGACACGCTAATCGATTAGTTTATACACCTAGGGGTTAGTACACTTTATCCATGTGACTTGGCCAGCCCAACTCGCATTACCACTCTCATATTGGGTGATGATAGGGAGAAGTCCAAGAAGGAACCGTTCGGAAGTAGCTCCCCAATCCCGACGCCAAGACCGTCCAACCTACACTATCTACATCTCTGGATACGCGGGTTCGAGTTACCACAACCTACTGAGTTCAGCCAACCGCCCATTTCATTATTGGCACATGGTTGCACACGAAAGCTTCCAAACAAAGAAACCAATCATTTCTCAGTGTCCTGGGCGGCATTCCCCACCATAAATACACTCGATGACCTAAACAATGCCATTCCGCCCAGGTGGTTCATTAAAACATGTTGGTTTGTCATTTAGCAAAACATAAGCCTTTCAAAACATATAACTTTTCATGATGTGATTCCCTTCCTCGTCTAAATAGCATAGCTAAGCAATCTACCAATACGATGGCTCATAAACAAGGAGTACTAGGGAATAATATGGGATATAGCATAGCATATACACATCAATTCCTATAGATGCAATTCTACAAAAGTATCTACAATGCATAGGAAAACAATAGGACATTTATGACCAAGATAGCACCACTTGCCTTTGTTGTAGATGTAGTCGATTAGATAATCCTCACAATTCTCACAGATATAATGGTTGCTCTCGTCATAACCACAATACTTGTAATCATAGTAGTTGCAATCACACACGTTGCACTCCTCGCAATCTATCGATCAAACAATTGCATACAACATAAACAATAGCACATAGAGATCAAACAAATGCAACAAATGCATGCATGACAATTTAATAAGTCACAATGGTTGTTACTTTAGTTCTATACATAATATTGGAGTATATGATGCATGCAAGAGACCAATTAATGCAATGGAGTACTTGTTATTAATAATTACTTGCCAATATAGGGTTTTTAATAGTTCTGTTGTAACGACTGTTCTAACTATAGAATTAAATTTGTTTCTTAGGTTTACTGGATATAGGACGTTAATACGAACCAGTAGGCGTTGGATTCACCCTAATCGGAGTTATAAATCTTTTTGTATGATTTAAATAGTGTTTAATGGTTTTAAATGATTCATATAGTTTCTATTGTCTAAAAATCAAACTAAAATTATATCTGTAATCTCCACGGAATTGTGAATCCAGAGACATATTATTTGTAATTTTCTGAGTAGTATTTATTTTCTTATGAATTTATTACTCTAAATAAGCCATTAAACCATTTAAATCTTCACGGCAAAACCTTATAGTCAAAGGCATAACTAATTGCATATTGATTATCTACATGGAACCAGATTTTCATCGGTATATCATTTATATTTTTGTGACAAGCAATTAATTTTTAATGAATTTAATAATTATAAAGCCATTAAAACTAATTAAATTGCTATGGGTTAAATAATTTGCAAAGGCTAGATCCAACCAGATATTATTAATCTACATTATAGTAACTTCAATTTGATATATTGTTCATATTTTTCGGAGTTACAGATAATTTCTTATGAATTTATTAACCTAAAAGACCATTAAAACTAATTAAATCACTGCAGTAACCACGTAGAGTAAAAGTTGCATCTATTCTGATAAGATGATTCTACGTAAAATTATCTTTAATTTGATATATTATACGCAATTTTTGGACGTGGTATGAATTTCTAATGAATTTTACAAGTTAGATCTATAATATGCAATTTTAAATTCGAACAGAATATTCCAGGGAATATTCCGCTGACTGGACATGTTGACTTTGGATGCTGAATGGGACTAGATGTTGACCTGACGTCGACGTGGCGTTGATGAGGAAGATGACCGGGATGACGACATGGCACGCACCGGTTTGATTTGATCTCGACCGTCTGGATAGGATCCGGTGGCTAGAAGAAGAGATTGACCCGATTTTGGCTCAGAATAGACAAGAAAATAGATCTGTGTTAGAGAGACAAATCCGTAGGTCAAATTGAAAAACTCAGAACATGAAAGTTATGGGGAATCATTATTCCTACCTTCTCACCAAAGGAATTTGGATTTGAAGAAACGAGCGCGAGTAGATCTTGGATTTACACCGTAAGATCTGAAATATTGCGATACGAAATTCTCTGGATGTGGTGGATGAAAAGAGGTGAGGTTTGTCGGGATTGAAAGATTTCGACGATCCCTACAACTTTCGTTTTTTGACCGAAGGCAAACGACGAAGTCTAGATGGGTTAAAAAGCAAAATAAGATTCAGGCATATGTAGATTCAGGATTTCGAGAAGAAAAACTCCTACAACTATGGCTCCACGAGTTTATATGGAGGTTTGAGACGGTGTAGAGATATGCCTTGGATTAGGGAACAAGTAGAAACAAACGGAAGTCAATTCGGAGTTGTAGATAAAAAGTTATAAGAGTTTGAATAGAGATAGGTTAGAGAAAAACTGATTGCACGCTTTTTAAAGCAATTCCATGGTTCGATCATGTCAAGTACGTGACTGGTTCGGTCCTTGCTAGCTGGGCCGCTGGCCCGTTAGTTTTTTTTTCTTTTTTCTATTTACTTGTTTCCTTCATATCTTTTGCATACGAACTCCAAATGACATGATTCTTGTTTTTAATTTTTTCTAAAATCGAATAGATCCTTATAGGATCAAATTTGTAATCTTTTTACTAGTTTGGAAGTAGTGGATTTATAAATCCTTGTATATTTCATTTTATTTATATCTTTATGTGTTTGTATTTGTTCTATAACTTTTTCATACTAGCTCCAAATAAGCTCAATTTTGTTTCTAAAATTTTGTAATATTAATTGGAATCTTTTAGGCTATAATTTAGCAATAATCGTTGTCTTAGCAATAGTGGGTTTTATAAAGTCAATTTAATTTTCTTTAGGGACATTTGGGCGAATCAACTATAGGATTTAGATACCAGGATTTGGATTCAGTTTGTGAGAACCTTGCATGGATGTAATGAAATGCTTCATGATTTTCATTTTGAAATCTTGCACACCAATTCTACAATCCATAATCAATCCATGCCCTTTTGCCTATATGGCTACTTAGGTCTTAACAAAAGAATATAGGATTTTGAATTCAAGGTTGAGAGGATTTTCTATTCAAAAAGTTTCTTCTCTTTGAGAATTTTCAACATAGTCAAACAATCAATCAAACTTATTTATTTATTTCACATTCCAAAATTAGGAGAATTTTGGGATGTGACACCTATTTAAGGGGACTTCTTCCCCAATGGTTCCTCAACTATTCTTGCAAGTTTTCCCCTCCATTGTTGACCTTCTTGAGCTTGATTCCCCTCAATCCCTCCTATGATTCTTGCATATTCTTGAGGGATTTGGAAGAGGAGATCTAGATCTACAATCCCACCAATCAATCTCTCCTCTAAGTGAGGGGAACATATTGAGATCTAGATCTTGGAGTCTTTTGTGGATTTCCTCCACTGTTCTTCCACTCTTATTCCCCCATAAGCTTTTGTAGCTTTGGCGGAATTTGGGAGAGAAGGATTTGAGCACTTATTGTGTCCTTGCCATTGCATTTGGTGCATCGGTTTGAGTTCTCGGTGAGGATTTGGTGAGTGAAAGTTGAGAAGCTTTTTACTCTTGGGTTCTTGGAACCCTAGACGGTTTGTTGGTGTTGCAGGTTGTGGCCTTGGTGGCATTTGTTGGGAGCCTCCAATTAAGTTGTGGAGAAGTGCCCCAACCTTGTGAGAGGTTTCAGTTTGCTACTGACAAGTGCACCGATAGTGGAAGTGTGGATCGATCCCGTTGGGGTGAGATTCACCGGAGAATAAGGGAGGCCTTTTGTGGCGTAGGTGGTTAGATACCAACCCCTCTCCAAATGAGACGTACTCCATGTTGGGAGGAACTCGGTAAAATATCGTCGTCCCCGTGTGCCTCGGTTATCTCTATACCCGAGGTCTTATTTATGCACTTTACTTTGTGATAGCCTTCGTGCTTGAAGTATATATCTTGCTATCACATAGTTGTTTGTCTTGCTTAGCATACGTTGTTGGTGCACATAGGTGAACCCTAGATTGTCCTAGGTTTTGTGCTTAACAAAGTAAACTCTAGTTTAATTCCGCCTTTGTTGAGCAACTCTCGAAAAAGTTTTAATCGCCTATTCACCCCCCTCTAGGCGACATCTGTATCCTTTCAATTGGTATGAGAACCCGGTCTCTCATTTTAGGCTTCACCGCCTTGAGAGTAAAAATGTCTGCTGGGGGATTAGTGCACACTGATATGTTCATATTCGATGGCACAAATTATGATATATGGAAAACTCGTATGCTTATTCATTTTCGGGACATGGACCCAAATTTGGAGCGTATTGTAGATATAGGTTTTTCTCCTCCTATGGATTTCAAAAATCTATCTTGTGAGGATGAGAAAAACTTATATCTCGATGCTCAAGCTTCTAATGTGCTTGTTAATGCTTTGAGCTATGTAGTTACCTCTTCAATCATTCCTTTTCGGAGCGCTCATGAGTTATGGACAAAACGTCAAGATAAATATGTTGTGTCCAACATTATTGAGGATGATTGTGTTGCTTCCACTTCCGGCCGAGATGAGTTCTCATCATCTACCACTTCACCAACATGTGATTTTCACAAGGTAATGATATGGTGAGTGGTGATAGAAATTGCAATATGGATATTGTGCTTACTATTTGTAATACTTCATCCCTATCTAGTTGCAATGGTCTATCTTCGGACCTAACACTTCTAGCACTCACAACTCCTTACATGCTAGTATTGATAGTCCTTGCATATCATGTAGTAATGGCTTGAATAAATCTCATGATGATATTCTTGTGTTGTCTTGTTGCCATGATAAAAATGCTTCTATTTACTCTAGTGCTTGTGTTGCTAATCATGTAGAGGACACCAAAGATTCTATGGGCCAAGACAAGGTTTTGAATGGTGCTACAAATACAATCTCATCTTCACCTTCTTCCGGTACCCACCTATGCCTTATGGCTAGGGATTCAAAGGTAACTCCTACTTTGGAACCCACTACCTCTTGTGATGAGGAGGATGCGTATAATGTGGAAGAAGAGCTTGATATTGATGATTTATATGAAAAGGGTGAGATTGTTTATTGTGCCCTTGTTAAAAATAATATTGCATGCTCTAACTTTGTTGAAATCTTGGACTTTGCTATTAAGAGCAAAGAACATATTGATAAGTTAGAAACACAAATTGAGGTGCATGATAACAATTTTGATAAAATGTGTAGTCTTGAGCGTGAGTATGCTAATATAATTGCAAACCTAAATAAAGCTCTTGAAGAGGAACAAACCAATAAGGAATCTCTTGAGGAGACCTTTGCTTTAGAGCTGTCCAGAGTAAAGGAATCTCATGATAGAGATCTTGAGGTGGCAAGTGATCTCAAAAGTAAAAATGATGAGATTCAAGTTGCTTATGCTAAACTCCTTAAGGATTTTGAGCACCTCAAAATTTGCTCTAAGGTCATAAAGGGTGATCTCATCAAACTCACCGAGTCACATGAGTAACTTAAAGCTTCATATTCAAAAGATCTTGCCAAGTTGCCCTCACCTCTTGCTAACAGTGATGATGCTTGTGCTACTAACTCTATTTCTTGTGAAGCATCTATTTTGAAGGAAAATGTTGAGATAAAGGCTCAACTTGCTTTGCTAACTAGCAACTATGGGAAATTAGAAGAAAGTCATGTTAAGCTCTCAAGCTCGCATGAGGATCTTCTAGTCTCCCATGGTAGGATAAAGTTAGCTCATGAGGCCATCGTGTCAAAGGTAACATCTAGTGGGACTCATGTGGACATTAGAACTATGTCTACTCCAAATGTTATATTACCATGTGCTAGTCCTTGTAATTCATCCTCTCACAACCATGCTATATCTCGTGATGAATTACATTCCGTGCCTTGTTGCTCTAACAATGTAGCATCTACTTCCTCTAGTACTTTTATTGAAACTAACCATGCAGGGGAAATCAAAGAGCTCAAGGCTCAAGTCACTTCTTTGAAGAATGACTTGAAAAAGGGTCATCAAGGGAAGGTCGCACTCAACAAAATCTCGAGTGTGCAAAAATCCCCAATGACAAGAGTGGGCTTGGATTCAACTCCAATGTCAAGAACAAGTCCACTATTAAGTTGAAGCACAAGGACAACAAGAAGAAAGGCCAAGGTCAAGTCAATAATCTGGCCAAAATTGTTTGCTTCAAGTGCAAGGAAGATGGGCATCATGTTAGATCTTGCCCGTTGAAGAAGAAGCCTCTTAGTGTGAAGCAACAAGGGAAGCAGCCTCAAGATCCACCTCAAGTCATTAGCGGGCCTCTTCCTAAGAGGAATACTCGAGCTCTTCCTCGAGTTGTGGCTTCACCTAAGAAGAAAGATGGCAAGAGTAAAACTTTCTACATATGCCGTGAGAAGGGGCACATTTCTTCCTCATGCACTATTGGTATCTCCTCATCCAATCGTATCTTGATTGATGATGCTTATTCACTTTATAAGGATGAGGTTGGCAATATGTTTGCCAAGTTTGTTGGTGCCCAATGTGGTGTCAAGAAAAGAACCATTTGGGTTGCCAAGCCTATTGTGACTAACTTCTTAGGACCCAACTTGGTTGGGGACCAACAATCCAAAACTTGATCAATAGGTGTGTTTTGGAGGGCATTGGATACTTGGTTACATTATGAAGAATTGAGGGATCTTCATCAATTATTTGTTTCAAGCCAAGACTTTTGTATAATCATGCTTATATTATATTTCCATGTTCCTCCTTGCGGTAACATATGCTTAACTCATTTCATTGAAAGTTACTCGCCCCCTTGTGCATGTGTTGGTTTTGTATCTTCCATGCTTTTATACATGTTGTGCTTTCCACTTAATTATATTGAGGTATCTAGCATATTTGTGTATGATTAGGTGGCACACCATGTATGTGTGTTTCTTATGTTTGATCCTTACTTGGTTATATTTGGTATCTTATTTGGATCTTCTGAGAAATTAATGGACTATCCCATTTTGGGGGAGTGTTATTCTTGGGCATTCCACAATCCTAAAAATGTGTGTACATGAGGAATACCACCTAGTATTGATATTGCAATATTATCTAGTCTCTTTGTGGTATGTTTCTCATGATAAATTTAAGTTCTATAATGTCCATTAATTATATCTATTTGGATCCGTTGCCTCGTGTTGGTTTTATGGTAGTACCACATTATGGGGGAGTCATATACTTAGGGCATATTACAATCCTACAATCCTAGAAAATGTGAATATTCGAGGTTGTATCACTTAGAATTGATATTGATAATTATCTAGCTCCTATGTGACCCATTTACTCATACAAGTTCCAATTTGCTTGATTGCCTTTATTGCTCATATTTTGGATCTTGTACGTGAGAGTGTTTCTTGGTATGTGTTTCCTCATATTTAGATATATATATATATCCTCATGGAAACCATTTGCTTCAAGTTACTCTAATCACTAGTGATTGTGTGACTATTGGAAGCTACCAAGAATCTTGTTCGAAGTATCATGCTTAATTCTTATATATAGTTATATGCTTCTTGTTGTGACTATGATCTTGGATATCCATGCAAGCTACCTTGGGAAAATTATTCCCAATACTTCTTGTCATTGGACAATTAGTACTAAATTTATGGTAAAATTTATTGATCATATTCACTTTGGACTTTGCTTAATCTTGTCCTATCCTTGGCCAAGTAAATGTTTTGTGTGCTCCCATGAATTCCTTACTTTTGGATCTTCCTATTTAATTGGTATCCTCTTGTGTTTTATTTAATGTAGGTAGTAGATGATGTCATTTGTGTGCATTTTGCATTCAAAAGCAAAATTCTATATAATGTACTACTTATGAGTGAGATCTCCTATATTATCTATAACAATCCTTTTATGCTTATTTGTTTGATCCATATCGGGTTTTAGATGCCTGGAAGCTCAATCTTTTCGTTTTGGTATTTTGTGCCATCATGAAAAGTTTGGAGAGTTTGGTTTACTTGTTGGAACCTTACTCTTTTTGGGAGTTGGTTTTGTCTCATTCTTTGTTTCACATTTTGACCATTTTAGAATGAGATAAATCCTTGAGCATTTGTATTTTTATCTATCTTTTGCTCTTTGGCTATATCCTAGTTCATTTGTTGAACTTGTGATGTTTCATGTGTTGAATTGGTTCTTTGATACAATTTGGACATCATTTGTCATGTCACACTCTTGTGTGTGTAATCTCGATTTACTTTGTGTTTTTGTTCAAATTGTATTTCCTTTTTAGTTCTTGAAAGCTTTATGTATGCATATTTACTATATGTTATATTATGGCATGCTTGCTTTCTTTGATCCAATATATAGGGGAAACTCCACCAAATCCCATCGGCTAAGTTGTGCATGAAATTTAATTTCATATCAACATGCACATATTTATGTGGAGTCTCCCCTATGTATTGTAGTTGCACTAACTACTTTGGACCCAATATGGTTGGGAACCATTTTGTACTTAATTGTGTTTTAGATACATTGGAGATATATTAGATGCTTTTCTCTCAATTTTGAAGAAGTAGTGCTTACAAGAAAATTTGAGGCAAGCTATAGGATGATCAATGAATTCATATCCTCTACATCCTACCAGTTATATCTCGGTAACAAGTATCTCTTTCTCATGCTCATATATCTTGCTTCCAACCGTGTGTCGATTGCCTTCTATGCATGAATTCTTGTATTTGTATTGTTTGTGGTCCTAGCTTTGGTTTTAAAGAGAACTCCCTATTGAAAATGTGTGTAAGTTGATATTAGGACATATAATTGGGACTATACAAAATCATTCATTTGATCCACCAATCCTAAATATGTCAATCTAGCAATTTTATTGCCTATCCTTCCTCAACTTCTCTCATGTGCAATAGTGAGAGTTTGCTAGTTGATTTTTCCTTGTGATACTTGTTGCTTTTCTCCATATATTCCAACTTTCTCCTTTTCCCTTGGTGATACTTGTAATATATGTAGTGTGTTGGTATTTGAATCTCATTAATGTACCATAAGATATATTTGAGCCTTTGGTCGTGCTTTGAAGCAAAAATCTTATTGGTATATGTTATGACTTGATTTTTGCTTTCATTTGCTTTATTTTATATCTTCCTTGTGTGTGCTTGTTTCGTTATGGGCATATGTCTTTGTGATGTTATCCATTTAGAAACATACACACATATGTGAAGATAATGTTAGTTGAGATTTTATTCCTTGGATACCACCTTTTATTCCTTTTGATTCTTTAGCGGATCCCAAATTTATTTGCCTATGAGTGCTTGTTCCTTTTGTTTACATCTTCATGCACTCATATTTGTTCTCTCATGCCTTGTATTGTTAAATGAATTTGGATGAGTGAGGATTCCATGATTATGCACTTTGTTTCCAAATGCAATTATCATAATTGGTGCATTATCTTTGGGGAGCTCAACTAATTCATTTAATAATGCCCACTTGTCTTTTTTCTCATTTATTGTGCCTTATATGTTTATGGGGGGGGGGTAAGGATTCCATATTTGTGCATTTTTGTATTGAAATACACCGATTTTAAAGTGTGCACAAATCTTGGGGAGCTTCTCTATTTTATTTAAGCATTTATTTGATCTTTCATTTGTTGTGTTTTAAATACTTATGGGGGAGCAAGGATTCCATGTTTGTGCATTATGTATGATAATGCAATTATTCTAAAATTATGCACAAATATTGGGGAGCCTCTCTATTTGTATTAAAAACACTCTTTTACTCATATCATAATATCTTGTAGTTTCCATTTGAACTCATTTGTTGTTTTCAATTGGTTTGTCGAACCTTGTAATTGCTTGCATCATTAGACTTTATTTATTTTGGGAATCTTAGGGTCCTTGATATAGTTCTACTCCCTCCCAAGTATTCATCATTGGATATGTGCGAAGGCACACCTTTGGAGGAATTATTACTATATTTGCCTTCTACAACTTGTCACCCATTTCGGCAATCGATGCCAATGGGGGAGAAGTTTTAGAGGGTTTAAGGGAAGTTGGTTTATGCATTGAGTTGGTTCTTAAGCATTTTCCTTTCATGCTCTTGCATCTTTGTTGTTTCTTAGCATGTGGCATATATAGAGGAAACTCCTCCAATGATAATGATTGGCAATATATGCAATGAAATTCAAGTTCATCACACATGCATAGATTGTGGGGGAGTTTGCTCTATATATGGTGGTAGTACCAATATCACATACTTGTGTAGTATTTGATATTGGTGTTACCATTTTATTCATTAAGATTCCTTATATAAACCCTCTTAAAGGGATTGTCATCAATTACCAAAATGGGGGAGATTGAAAGAACATGTGGGCCCCCATGTGTGGTCTAATGTGTGTATTAAGTTGCACTTGTAGGATTTGTCCATTGGCATCGCTTGGAGCATGTGTTGGCTTCAAGGTCGATGAAATAAGAAGAAATGTGTTATGCAAGCTCAAAATGCGTCATCTATAGTAGATCTCATGTTTGATGCTTGCCATCCTCGTGATCATGGATCGATGATGAGGAATCAAGAAAGGCGTTCCATCTTGAGAAGGTCAAGTTTGTCTACATCGATCCCAAGTGGAGTGCTCAACGCAAAGGTATAATCTTGATAAGTTTTCCCTTTTGCCGGTCTCATGTTGTGTGTGGGAGACCGGGTTTAGGATAGATAACCGTACTATCAAGAGGGGCTCTCAAGTGAGTAACTCAATCATATCTTTCGAAGAGAGCTCAAACCTTTGCATACTTAGAATCATCCTTTCTTGCTTGTTATTTGTATCTTATCCATGTGAGGTTCTATAGCTTGTTGTAATATTCATAATAATCTCTAGTTCATCGAAAATGAATTTCATATGCATTATCTATTTGCGTTTTAGATATTGGAGATTTTACTGGTTTGTCTTTTAGAGATAGGTAAAACCTTCCATTATTTGGTTCTTACTCATATGAGGATTTAGAGCTTATATTAATCTCCATGACAAGATCTAGTTCATCGAAAACAGAGTTCACATGCATTTTCTATTACATTTTTTATGTTGGAGGTTTTACCGGTTTGTATTTTTGAGAGAGGTTAAACCTTTAGTAATTTGTTTATATCATCCCTTGCTGTACTATGATGTTTTTCTTTATGATCTTGTATAGCTTGTTGTCCTCTTCAAAATGAGCCCAAGATCATCAAAATCGGAGTTTGGATGCAAAAGTTATGGTCGGTTTCGTTCTGGGATAACCGGTAGTACCGAACCAGAATCCGGTAGTACCGGGGTCCGGTAGTACCGCATTTTGGTACCGGGGAGCACAGAGAAAAATATGTTTGGCACCCCAGGAACCCCAGGGAATGTCCGGTAGTGCCGGGAAAGTCCGGTAGTACCTCATTTCGGTATCGGGGAGCACTGAGAAAAATGCGTTTGGCGTCCCAGGAACCCCAAGGAATGTCCTGTAGTGCCGAGAAAGTTTGGTAGTACCGGGAAAAAGTCTGGTAGTACCGGGAATCACGATTTTGGGATGCAACGGTTGGATTTTGGAGGGACCTATTTAAGGGGACTTCTTGCCCAATGGTTCCTCAACTATTCTTGCAAGTTTTCCCCTCCATTGTTGACCTTCTTGAGCTTGATGCCCCTCAATTCCTCCTATGATTCTTGCATATTCTTGAGGGATTTGAAAGAGAAGATCTAGATCTACAATACGACCAATCAATCTCTCCTCTAAGTGAGGGGACCATATTGGGATCTAGATCTTGGAGTCTTTTGTGGATTTACTCCATTGTTCTTCCTCTCTTATTCCCCCATAAACTTTTGTAGCTTTGGTTGAATTTGGGAGAGAAGGATTTGAGCACTTTTTGTGTCCTTGCCATTGCATTTGGTGCATCGGTTTGAGTTCTCGGTGAGGATTTGGCAAGTGAAAGTTGAGAAGCTTTTTACTCTTGGGTTCTTGGAACCCTAGACGGTTTGTTGGTGTTGCAGGTTGTGGCCTTGGTGGCATTTGTTGGGAGCCTCCAATTAAGTTGTGGAGAAGTACCCCAACCTTGTGAGAGGTTCCGGTTTGCCATCGACAAGTGCACCGATAGTGGAAGTGTGGATCGATCCCATTGTGGTGAGATTCACCGGAGAATAAGGGAGGCCTTTTGTGGCGTAGGTGGTTAGATACCACCCCCTCTCCATGTTGGGAGGAACTAGGTAAAATATCATCGTCCCCGTGTGCCTCGGTTATCTCTATACCCGAGCTCTTATTTATGCAATTTACTTTGTGATAGCCTTCGTGCTTGAAGTATATATCTTGCTATCATGTAGTTGTTTGTCTTGCTTAGCATAAGTTGTTGGTGCACATAGGTGAACCCTAGATTGTCCTAGGTTTTATGCTTAACAAAGTAAACACTAGTTTAATTCCGCCTTTATTGAGCCACTCTCGGAAAAGTTTTAATCGCCTATTCACCCCCCTCTAGGCGACATCTGTATCCTTTCACTAGGAGATATCTGGACGAGCGATGGCAAGGTAGTCAAGGCTCCCAACCAGATGGCGATAGCGCGCCAGGTCAGTCAAGGGATCGCCATCAGAGTCACGAAGGTGAACATTGATATCCATAGGAGTATCAACAATGCGCCCAACACTACACGAAATAGTAGATCCTGAATATACTTTTCCTGGGAGATATAGAAACCATCGGAGGTAGAGGAAACCACGATCCCAAGAAAGTAGCGAAGATGACCAAGATCAGACATAAGGAACTTCTCACAGAGACGAGCCTTAACAAATGCAATGTACTCAGAGTCGTTGCCAGTAATGATCATGTCATCAACATATAGAAGAAGAAGAGTCCGACCATGAGGAAAAGTGTGGACAAACAAAACAGGGTCATAGGCACTAGGCGAGAAACCCACGGAAGCCATGGAGGTGAAACGATCAAACCAGGCGCGAGGGGATTGCTTAAGGCCATAGAGAGAGCGCCGAAGATGGCAGACCATGCCTCCAGGGACAGGGTACCTAGGAGGTGGCTGCATATATACCTCCTCACGCAGATCGTCATTGAGGAAAGCATTCTACACATGAAGCTCAGACACAAACTAGTGGCGAACATAGGCCATGACGAGCAGGGTGAGAACAATGGTCATGTGAGCAACAAGGGTGAAAGTCTCATCATAGTCGCGACCCTTCTCCTGCTGAAAGCCACGAGCCACATGACGAGTTTTATAGTGCTTAAGAGAACCATCAAAGCGAATCTCAACCTTATATACCCACTTGCACGTGATGGGACAAATGTGGGGAGGGGGAGAAACCAAATCCCATGTGCCAGTGCGCTCAAGCGCAACAATCTCCTCGGCCATCGCAAGTTTCCACTCGGGGTGGGAAACATAATCTCAATAAGAGGTCGACTCAGGGATAACAGAGAGACCAAAGAAGTCAGGAGAATATAAATTAGGTGGGGGACAAGGCCAAGCACAAAGATCATAAGTCGTTTGAGAGGATGAAGATGACACATCATAGGTAGATGGACGTGGATAGAATGTGTAATTCCCCGGACCTCATGCTCTAAGTCACATGCTTGTATAACCCAAAGGTGGATGACGGACGTACTACGATGGAGGATGTTAGGCCACCCACAAGTAGGCCCGCCAAAGCTAAGAAGGGCACGACACCGACCAAAAATCCCACCCACTTTCATGGTAATAGCTTCGAGTGCGAGAAACGTGACCGACTGGTCTGCGAGTCAAGTGTACACAAATGAATATGTACACCAACTATATACAAGAGCACATCGGAGCCAATCCATCTAGAAAGAAATAGAAATATATTACAACACTATTATGTCAAGATCCAAATATATAGATAGTAGTAATAATCTTTTAGGATTATATCCTCATACATCACTCATCAAAATATCAGGCAGAAGCGGGAGCACAAATCCGAGTACGTATTAAGAATCAAATCGGCATAAGATGCCATGAACAAAGCACATCCCCCCACAAATCTTAGAGATCTACATCCCTTGAATTTCTACGCAAGGGGGTCTTTGCCTCCATCATCGGCCTCATCTACGTAGTAGCCTCCATATGGATATACCTAACAATCTGATCAATAGAGTGTGAGACCTTAGGGGCATACTCAGCAAGTCTTTTTGCAACTAAAGGGATAACCTTGGATGACGCAATTGCAGCGAATGATAAACATCTGAACAGTTCTATAGAGAAATTCTAGAACTTACGTATAACCACATATTGATGGATGCATGTTAATTGAAATCAACAGTTAGATAAACAATACGAAGTAAACATAACTCATCCGCCTTCTGACTTACCGAACGAGAAGGCGGAAGAATATCTCATCCGTAGTCAATTTTATTAAACATTCCATGTGTATTGCACTAATACTAGTCATGTTTAGTCAAGTTAACCAGAGTACTTTAATTTGAGTTGTCTATGATCGAGAAACTATGCTCCAAGTAGTCCATATCTGCGGACACGACTTTTCGAAAAGAATTACCCTTCAGGGGTGCACAACAACACATGCATGATCAACCTTGGGAAAAACCAAATGAAAGCAACGAGGCATCACGACAAAGCATTCACAAGATTCAAGAATAATTTTAGGGGCCACCCCACTAAGCTACCCAAAAGGAAGTCGGCCGGGCTTCGAGACGGACCCAAGGTTTGTAACAATGGATCTAAACGACTGGAAACCCAAAAGTGTGACTAGACTTGTCGATACCGCACAAACATTCCACATTCCAAAATAGTACAGGTAAACCGATCCTCGAGCAAAAATAGTAAATATAGAAGTAAAACATGGAATAAGTACATGATAATAGTAAAGACCAAACTAATTGGGGCCCCAATAAATAAGATGTGAATCAAGCTCATGCGAAGGGGGATCCCATAAAGTCTCCCACACATGTGTTTAGTGCGATAGTCAAGGAACAAGCATCAAGTATTCGGGTCCTATGGGACACAAGTGAGCTATAAAATCCATATCTCAGATATTTCCCATCGATGCCTCTTTATTTAGTTATCCGTTACTACACAATTTAGTTTTTAGGTACCTCGCTATCCACATCAGATTCGCACAAACCCTACACATGCAGTTCTACGACTCGCATGACTCAAACAACTTTTGTAGTAATTTCGGATAGGATATAGGGAATGTGAGATCCAGACACATGGCTTAATAGGATTGATAGGATACTCATACGAATAAGTTGCAACTTATTTTCCGTAAGCTCATCCAAAACTAACTCTGATGTTAAGCGTGCTTGGCCCAGAGCAATTTGAGGATGGGTGACCGACCGGAAAGTGGATACCGGGTGAGCACAAGTGAGGACAAAGTGTACAGAAAATACTGGCGTTGGTTTGTGGGGCTAGTATAGAGATACTATTGAGCTACCAGGAGTGATAGCCGCTGGTACGGAGAGGCTGGGGTGTTACAAGTGATACCAGAGCCAACCCTCGCGATTACATGGGCGTGTGCGGGTTAGTGACGGACATGTGGAGCATGGCGCGTGTGGCCCGGATTGGACACGACATGGCACATGTGCCGACATTGGACACACAAACGTGTGCCAAGAGGGGACGTTCCTAGCTTGTGGTTGATCGACGAGGGCGTTGATATTGTAAGGGTGTGTGTGTGAGAGATCCATGCACATGGCTTAATAGGATTGATAGGATACTCATACCAAAAAGTTGTAACTTATTTTCTGGAATCTAATCCAAAAATAACTCTGATGTTAAGCGTGCTTGGCCCAGAGCAATTTGAGGATGAATTATCTGCCAGGAAGTGGATACCGGGTGTGCACGAGTAAGAACAAAGTGTGCAGAAAAGACTAGTATTGATCTATGAGGCCAGTCTAGAGATCCTATTAAGCTTCCATGAGTGACACCTGTAGCACCCTTGGTGAAAACCACTACTAGAAAATCTCCTGTTAATTATACTGTGTGCATCATCATGACATCATGCATATTAACTGCCAAAAACTATTTCCCTAAAAACATATATTTGTTTTCTAGATATCCCCTCCTTCTATTCAAATCCAAACCGTCGGTCCGCCCGAATCTTTTGTTTGTCAAAAACTATTTATAAAAATTTAGTCCTAAACAAAAGAAAATAAAAACCTATTTTGTTTCGGGAGAGGCCGCCACCAGCCAGGCCTAAAGGGCAAAGCTGGAAGCAGCCTATAACCCCAACCCGACAAAACAAACCCTAAACCTAGACCCCCAACCAACACCACAACAAACCCTAACCCTAGATGAAACCCTAACAACTCTAACCCTAAACTGCTACCCCCTACCCAATCCCTCCACCCCACCACTGGACACCACCAGACCCACTTGACACCCTGAACGAAACACACTCGCATGCACTCGCCGCATGCAACTGTTGGAGATATGCCCTAGAGGCAATAATAAAAGTGGTTATTATTATATCTTTATGTTTATGATAAATGTTTACATTCATGCTATAATGGTATTAACCGGAAAAAATAATACTTGTGTGATTTGTAAACTAAATTAGAGTCCCTGGTAAATCCTCTTTATAATACTAGCTTGTTGGTTAATAGATGATCGTGGTTTCTCGATCATGAATATTGACATGTTATTAACAACAAGATCATATCATTAGGAGAATGGTATGATGGACATACTCCTATAGATAAGCGTAGCATAAAGATTAAGTCATTTCAATAGTTCGTTTGCTATAAGCTTTCTGATACATAGTAACCTAATTCCTTCGACCATGAGATCATGCTAATCACCATCACCGGAAGGATGATTTGATGACATCAAACACCACACCGTAACTGGGTGGCTACAAAGGTGGCATTGAGTGTTCTGAAAGTATGTGTTGAGGCACATGGATCAAGAGTGGGATTTGTCCATCCATATGATGGATAGATATACTCTGGGCCCTCTCGGTGGAATGTCATCCAATTAGCTTACAAGCATGTGACTGCCTCACAAGGGATCACATATCACGGGAACGAGAAAAAAGTACTTATCGGTAACGAGGTTGAACTAGGTATGCAGAGATACCGACGATCAAACCTCGGATAAGTAAACTATCACGAGACAAAGGGAAATTGGTATCATATGTAAGTGGTTCATTCGATCGCAAAGTAATCGTAGAAATATGTGGGAGCCATATGAATTTCCAGATTCCTCTATTGGTTATATATCGGAGAAGTGTCTCGGTCATGTCCGCATAATTCACGAACCGTAGGGAGACACACTTAAGGATTCGATGTTGTTTAGTAGATATGGAATATAAGTAGGGAAACCGAATGTTGTTTGGAGTCTCGGATGGGATCCGGGATATCACGAGGAGATCCGGAATAGTCCGGATAATAAGATTCATATAAGGAAAGTCCGATTCCGGAGTTCGGGAATGATTTCGATGTTTTCATCGGAGAAGTTCTAGAAGGGTCTAGAAGGTTCACCGGACCGGAAGGGAATGGTCCATGAATGTGTCATGGTTAAGTGGAATGATTGGATCATGTCCTAGATCACTTTGTTTGGGCATTTCTGAGAGAGAAATAAAGATCTAAATTGAAAGTCAAAAAGGAGGTTTGAAAAATCAAACTGGAACAATAGTTTCCTAGTGGAGGAAGGAAAGAGTCCTTCCTTCTATCCAACTTGGGTTTGGGTATGGATTCAAACTCCCCTCTCCCAAGCTGCCCCTATCATAAATAGAGGGGGAGGGCTGCCCCAAAGCACACAACCTAGACCTCCCCACCATGCGCCACCACCGCATGCCGCCGCCGCCAGCCCATCGCCGTCGCCCTAGCCGCTGCCAACACCACCTCCTCCTATCCGGCCTTCTAAACCTAGATCGACGGAAACCCTAGATCCACCATAACTCGCACCGGCTTAGGCGAAGCCCTACGAGATCTTCCCTCTACTTCCGACACCACGCCGTCGTGCTGCCGGAATCACGAGGGGAGAACTACAACCTTCGCTGCCTGCTAGAACAAGGGAGAGGAAGGTCTTCATCGAGTACCGAACATGTGACCGACTGCGGAAGCGCTGCTGGAACATAGCGCCGGAAGGATCGTCTAGCCGATCTTGAGATCGGCAAGTGTACGACTACATCATCCACGAGAATCTGCTCTCGTTAAACGCTTTGGAATCTTCGAGGGTGAGTACTCTAATCGACTCATTGCTACAATCTAGTAGATAGATCTTGGCTTGTTTGTATGCATGCGGTAGAATTTTTTTGTTTTCCGTGCTACGAAACCCTACAGTGGTATCAGAGCCGTGTCTATATGTGGATTTGTTGCACGAGTAGAACACAATGATCATTATGGGCGTTGATGCTTTTGTTGTCGATTGCTTCTTGTGTACTTTGCATCTTGCGGGATGGTGGGATGAAGCGGCCGGGGCTAACCTTACATGACATCGTTCATGAGACTTGCTCCACTCTTGACATGCAACTTGTATTGCATAAGTGGCTTTGCGGGTGACTGTTTATCCCAACATAGTGAAGATTCAATTTACAACGGGTAATTGACAATACTAGTATCAACGTTGTGGTTCTTGTTTGTAAGTTAGATCGACACTTATTGAAAGCCCCAAACCACGTAAAATATGCAAAGTAAATTAGAGGCGTCTAACTTTGTTTTGCAGGGGTGTGCTGTGATGTGATATGGCCATGATTGTGATTATATATGATGTATGCAATGTTCCTTATTGTAAGTCGGCAATCGGCATGAGCCATATGGTTGTCTTTTTAATTCCGTTAATACCTGCGTGTCTATTATTCAAAGTAGTTGTAATAGTTGATGCTGGTGGACGACAACCATGGAGCGACGTCATTGACCTTGACGCAATGCCGGTAATGATGGAGATCATGTTCGTTCTTGAAGATGGAGATCTGAAGCACAAGAAGAAAGGCCATATCATATCACATATTATGAATTGCATGTGATGTTAATCCTTTTATGCATCTTGTATTGCTTGGTTCGCGACGGTAGCATTATAAGATGATCCCTCTAGCACAAAATTTCAAGTTATAAAGTGTTCATCCTTAGTAAGCACCGTTGCTAAAGCTTGTTGTTTCGAAGCACCACGTGATGATCGGGTGTGTTAGATTCTGCGAGTGTATACAACGTGAGAAAGCCAGATTTGCTCATGTGGAAGCTAAGGTTTGATCTTGACGATCCTAGCATGTACAGACATGGTCTCGGAACACGGATCACCAAAAGGTAAAGCATGATTCATATAGTAATATGATGAACATGTTGATTGTTTGCCATTGAAGCTACATCAACTCTCGTGATGATCGGTTTTGATGTGGTGGATTTGGTTCGTGTGATCACTAAAACAATGTGAGGGATATTGTTTTGAGTGGGAGTTCACCTAGATTAATTTAACTATCAATTAGAACTCAATTTTTCATAAACTTAGTCTAAACTATTGCAAATATGTTGTAGATCAATGGCGGCCCCTACCATCAATTTTAATGCGTTCCTAGAGAAAGAAAAGTTGAAAAACAATGGAAGCAACTTCGCGGATTGGTTCCGCAACTTGAGGATGTCCTCAATGCTGGTAATTTGACCTATGTGCTGGATGCACCGCTGGGTGACCCACCTGCAGCTGATGCTACCGATGAGGTAAAGAATATTTTCCTTGCTCGGAAGAATCAATACTCCATAGTTCAGTGTGCTATCTTGTATGGTTTGGAATCAGAGCTTCAGAAAAGGTTTGAGAACCATGACCCACATGATATTGCCCGTGAACTCAAAATGATTTTTGAGGCTCAAAAAACGTGGAAGTTGAGAGTTATGAGGCTTCTGAAAAGTTCTTTAATTGCAAGATGGAAGAGGGCAGCTCCGTTAGTGAGCACGTGCTTAAGATGTCTGGGCACGCAAGCAATCTTCAAAGCTTGAGTATAGTGATTCCTAATGCTTTGGGGATTCACTGTGTCCTCCAATCACTACCACCAAGTTACAAGAACTTTGTGATGAAATACAATATGCAAAACATGGACAAGTCATTGCCCAAACTCTTCTCCATGTTAAATTCTGCGGAAGTGGAGATCAAGAAAGAGCACCAAGTGTTGATGGTCAATAAGACCACCAAATTCAAGAAGCAAGGCAAGTCTAAGAAAAAGGGAAACTTCAAGAAGGGCGGTAAGAAAGTTACCACACCAGCGAAGAAGACCAAGGATGGGCCTAATCCTGATACTGAGTGCTTTTACTGCAAGGGAGAAGGTCACTGGAAGCGGAATTGCCCTAAGTACTTGGCAGATTTGAAGAACGACAACATCAAGAAGAAAGGTATATCCGATATACATGTTATTGATATGTATCTCACTAGTAATCATAGTTGTGCCTGGGTATTTGATACTGGTTCGGTTGCTCATATTTGTAACTCGAAACAGGTGATGCAGAATAGACGAAAACTAGCGAAGAACGAGGTGACGATGCACATTGGAAATGGATCAAAGGTTGATGTGATCGCGGTCGGCACACTACCTCTTCATCTACCACCGGGATTAGTTTTATACTTAAATAATTGTTATTTGGTGCCTGCGTTGAGCATGAGCATTATATCCAGATCATGTTTATTGCGAGACGGTTACTTGTTTAAGTCCGAGAATAATGGTTGTTCGATTTATATGCGTAATATGTTTTATGCACATGCACCTTTGATAGATGGTCTATTATTATTGAATCTCGATTGTAGGAATACACACATTAATACCATTGAAGCTAAATGTTTGAAATTGAGCGATAACTTGACCTATATGTGGCAATATCGTCTTGGTCATATTGGAGTGAAGCGTATGAAGAAACTCCATTCCGATGGACTTCTTGAATCACTTGATTTCGAATCACTTGAAAGATGTGAAGCATGTCTGATGGGTAAAATGACTAAGACTCCATTTTCTGGTATGATGGAGCAAGCTACGGACTTATTGGAAATCATATATACCGATATGTGTGGCCCGATGAGTGTAGCATCGCGTGGTGGTTATCGTTATGTTCTTACCTTCACGGATGACTTGAGTAGATATGGGTATATCTATTTCATAAAACATAAGTCCAAAACTTTCGAGAAGTTTAAGGAATTTCAAAGTGAGGTAGAGAATCAACGTAACAAGAAGATTAAATTTCTACGATCTGATCGTGGAGGTGAATATCTAAGTTACGAGTTTGGCGAGCATTTGAAGAAATGCGGAATACTTTCACAATTGACACCGCCGGGAACACCACAACATAATGGTGTGTCCGAACATCGTAATCGAACTCTCTTAGATATGGTTCGTTCTATGATGTCACTTACAGATTTACCACTATTATTTTGGGGTTATGCATTAGAAACAGCCGCATTTACTTTAGATAGGGCACCATCTAAATCCGTTGAAACGACACCGTATGAATTATGGTTTGGGAAGAAACCTAAATTGTCGTTCCTTAAAGTTTGGGGTTGCGAAGCTTATGTAAGGAAGTTACAGCTAGACAAGCTTGAACCCAAAGTGGAAAAAATGCGTCTTCATAGGATACCCAAAGGAAACTATTGGGTATACCTTCTATCATATATTCGAGGGCAAAATCTTCGTTGCCAAGAATGGATCCTTTCTAGAGAAGGAGTTTCTCTCGAAAGAAGTGACTGGAAGGAAAGTAGAACTCGACGAGGTTGTTGAACCTTCTCTCGGACTTGAGAGTAGCGCAGCACCGGAAGTAGTTCCTGTGGCGCCTACACCAATAAGAGAGGAAGCTAATGATGTTGATCATGAAACTTCAGTTGAAGTAACTAAGGAACCTGGTAGGTCAACGAGAACTCGTACCACTCCTGATTGGTATGATCCCGTTATGAGTGTCATGTTGGTGGACAACACCGATGACCCTGCGACATATGAGGAAGCGATGATGAGCCCAGATTCCAATAAATGGCAAGAAGCCATGAAATCCGAGATTGGATCCATGTACGAAAACCAAGTATGGACTTTGGTGGACTTACCGGATGGCCGGAAGGCTGTCGAGAACAAATGGATTTTCAAGAAGAAAACAGATGCTGATGGTAATGTTACTGTCTATAAAGCTCGACTTGTCGCAAAAGGGTTTCGACAAATTCAAGGAGTTGACTACGATGAGACTTTCTCGCCGGTAGCGAAGCTAAAGTCTATGAGGATTTTGTTTGCAATCACTGCATATTATGATTATGAGATATGGTAGATGGATGTCAAAACGGCGTTCCTCAATGGAGACATTGAGTAAGAGTTGTATATGGTAAAACCCAAAGGTTATGTCGATCCTAAAGATGCTAACAAGGTATGCAAACTTCAACGGTCCATTTATGGATTGAAGCAAGCATCCCGGAGTTGGAATCAACGTTTTGATAAGGTAATCAAAAGTTTTGGTTTTATACAAACTTATGGAGAAGATTGTATTTACAAGAAAGTGAGTGGGAGCTCTGTAGCATTCTTAATACTATATGTAGATGACATATTGTTGATTGGGAATGATGTAGACCTTCTTAATAGTGTCAAGGATTATTTGAATAATTGTTTTTCAATGAAAGATCTTGGCGAAGCAGCTGACATATTAGGCATAAAGATTTATAGAGATAGTTCGAGACGCCTAATATCATTGTCACAGAGTACATATTTGGACAAAGTTGTAAAGAGGTTTGGAATGGAAGATACCAAGAAAGGGTTCTTGCCCATGTTTCCCAATACGACCTTGAGTAAAACTCAAAGTCCTGCAACGACAGAAGATAGAGAAAGGATGAGTAAGCCTCCCTATGCCTCAGCCATAGGATCTCTTATGTATGCCATGCTATGTACTAGACCCGACATTGCATATGCTGTTAGTTTGACTAGCAGATATCAAAGTGATCTAGGAGTGGATCATTGGACAGTGGTCAAAAACATCCTTAAGTACTTGAAAACAACTAAGGATATGGTTCTTTCTTATGGAGGTGATGAACACCTCGTTGTTAATGGTTACACCGATGCTAGTTGGAACACCGATCTGGATGATTCTAAATCTCAATCTGGATACATATTTACTTTGAATGGTGCAACAGTTAGCTGGAGGAGTGCAAAGCAAAGCGTTGTGGCGAGATCTTCAACTGAATCGGAATACATAGCTGCTTCAGAGGCTTCACAAGAAGCGATATGGATGAAGGACTTCATTATAGAGCTTGATCTGGTTCCAAGTGCGCTGGACCCAATGTCTATCTACTGTGATAACATGGGTGCCATAGCCAATGCGCAAGAACCAAGGTCACACAAGAAGCTGAAGCACATCAAGCTACATTTTCACGCTATTCGAGAGCATGTACAAGATGGTGACATAAATATTTGCAAAGTACACACGGATCTGAATGTGGCGGATCCGTTGACTAAACCTCTCCCGAGGGCAAAACATGACCAACACCAAACCGCCATGGGTGTTCGGTATATTACCATGTAATCTAGATTAGTTGAGTCTAGTGCAAGTGGGAGACTGTTGGAGATATGCCCTAGAGGCAATAATAAAAGTGGTTATTATTATATCTTTGTGTTTATGATAAATGTTTACATTCATGCTATAATGGTATTAACCGGAAACATTAATACTTGTGTGATTTGTAAACTAAATTAGAGTCCCTGGTAAAGCATCTTTATAATACTAGCTTGTTGGTTAATAAATGATCGTGGTTTCTCGATCATGAACATTCTGATGTTATTAACAACAATATCATATCATTAGGAGAATGGTATGATGGACATACTCCTATAGATAAGCATAGCATAAAGATCAAGTCATTTCAATAGTTTGTTTGCTATAAGCTTTCTGATACATAGTAACCTAATTCCTTTGACCATGAGATCATGCTAATCACCATCACCGGAAGGATGCTGTGATGACATCAAACACCACACCGTAACTGGGTGGCTATAAAGGTGGCATTGATTGTTCAGAAAGTATGTGTTGAGGCACTTGGATCAAGAGTGAGATTTGTCCATCCATATCACGGATAGATATACTCTGGGCCCTCTCGGTGGAATGTCATCCAATTAGCTTGCAAGCATGTGACTGGCTCACAAGGGATCACATATTACGGGAACGAGAAAAGATCGGTAACGAGGTTGAACTAGGTATGCAGAGATACCGACGATCAACCTCGGATAAGTAAACTATCGCGAGACAAAGGGAAATTGGTATCGTATGTAAGTGGTTCATTCGATCGCAAAGTAATCATAGAAATATGTGGGAGGCATGTACATTTCCAGATTCCTCTATTGGTTATTTATCGGAGAAGTGTCTCGGTCATGTCCGCATAATTCACGAACCGTAGGGAGACACACTTAAGGATTCGATGTTGTTTAGTAGATATGGAATATAAGTAGGGAAACCGAATGTTGTTCGCAGTCTCGGATGGGATCCGGGATATAACGAGGAGATCCAGAATGGTCTGGAGAATAAGATTCATATAAGGAAAGTACGATTCCGGAGTTCGGGAATGATTTCAATGTTTTCATCGGAGAGGTTCTAGAAGGGTCTAGAAGGTTCACCGGACCGGAAGGGGAATGGTCCATGAATGTGTCATGGTTAAGTAGAATGATTGGATCATGTCCTAGGTCACTTTGGTTGGGCATTTCCGAGAGAGAAATAAAGCTCTAAATTGAAAGTCAAAAGGGAGGTTTGAAAAGTCAAACTGGAACAATAGTTTCCTAGTGGAAGAAGGAAAGAGTCCTTCCTTTTATCCAACTTGGGTTTGGGTATGGATTCAAACTCCCCTCTCCCAAGATGACCTCCCTCTCATAAATAGAGGGGGAGGGCTGCCGAAAGCACGCAACCTAGCCCTCCCCACCGTGCGCCGCCGCCGCCCAAGTCTCCGCCGCCGCCAGCCGTCGCCCTAGCCACCGCTGACACCACCTCCTCCTCTCCGGCCTTCTAAACCTAGATCGCCGGAAACCCTAGATCCACCATAACTGACACCGGCTTAGGCAAAGCCTTGCGAGATCTTCCCTCTACTTCTGACACCACGGCGTCGTGCTACCGGATCACGAGGGGAGGACTACAACCTCCGCTGCCTGCTGGAACAAGGGAGATGAAGGTCTTCATCGAGTACCGAATGTGTGAACGACTGTGGAAGCGCTGCCGGAACGCAGCGCCGGAAGGATCGTCTACGGGATGTTGAGATCGGCAAGTGTACGACTACATCATCCACGAGAATCTGCTCTCGTTAACCGCTTTGGAATCTTCGAGGGTGAGTACTCTAATCGACTCGTTGCTACAATCTAGTAGATAGATCTTGGCTTGTTTATGCATGCGGTAGAATTTTTTTGTTTTCCATGCTACGAACCCCTACAACAACACACTCTATGGTACACACAAACAACACGAACGCTACTCACGCACGTCCTAGAGACTACCCACGCGTCGCCCACTCCCCCGCTGGGCCCCACAGCGACCGGCCCATCCGCAAGACCCCGCGCCCCTCCTCACGAGCCCTCCATCTCTCCCTCCTTCCTCGCGAGTGACCGCCACCCTGCGCCATCCCCTTCTCTCCCTGCATTTCTTCTCCCCGACCCATCTCTCTACCTGGGCTACCTTGCCGCCTCCCTGCGACCCTGCCGCCATGTAGCCCACTCCTGTCGCGCCAGCACCAGGCCCCGACGTCGCTTCTACTCTCCTCTCCCGCTCGCCCTATCTACCTCGCCACCCTGGGAGCCTCCCCCTCCGTCGTTCTCCCTCACCAGCCGCCTTTTCCTGCTCGATCCTCCCGCGCGCATGCCGCCAGGGCCCTCCCTGCCTCTCCATTCCACAACGCCGTCCGTGCCTCTCCTAGAGACACCAGCGTCGCCTCTGCGAGCCAGTACTTCCTCGACTTGGTCCTGTTGCCTTTGTTTTTCTTTCCATTGCAAGCTAGAGGCTGCACGGCTTGCTTCCCGGTGGGCTCATGACCAGCGCAGGTATTTCGCCTTGAATGCAACACCTTTTGCAGATCCCTGTTCATGTTCCCCGCGATAGTTCGGTCGTGGGTGCACCTCAAGCGCCAAGGCCACCTGCGAACCTCATGTGCCTGGTACAGCAGAGGATGAGGATGAGGATGGAGAGCTTCATGTTCATGGACCCTAGCTCGATGTCGGCCGATGCCAATTACACAATGCCAAGATCTTCCATTGACAAGATCTTCACTAGGTGACATGATGTTGTTCGAGGAACCAAGTTAGATACGCGAAGATGTATCGAGAGGCACCCAAGTACTACATCATGGTAACCGGAGGCGATGATGCCAGACCGACAAGATCTCCGATCCCGACCAAGATCTTCCCCACCGGCATGAACCCAGGGATTCTGACAAGATCTTCCCCACCGGCAAGGACCGTCTGATGTCAAGACCTCCTTCACGGATCCGAAGCCCCTATCTCCGGGATACGGAGACCAAACCCGAATCCTCGGAGACCAAGATCGCCGATACCCCGATGTGTGACCCCTTTTTCCAAGCCCCATATTTTTATAATACATGATATCAATCTGTCGCATATAATTGTACATGCTTGCATACATACTCCCTCTGTCCGGAAATACCCTGCATTTTGGGTTTAGTCAAGGTCAAACTTTGTGAAGTTTGATCAAACATATAGAAAAATTTATATACATCCATAATACAATATAAGTACCATTAGAATCGTCATAAGATATATTTTCATATTATATAAATTCGGTGTTATAGATGTTTATAGTTTTTTCTATATGTTCTACCAAACTTTACAAAGTTTGACTTTGACTAAACCTAGAATGCAGGGTAATTATGGACAGAGGGAGTATTTGTGGGCGTTTGGGGGTATTTCGACGATTTACCTAAATTAAATATGGAGACCATATGCAGGACTTTTTAGTCTTATATTGGTCCATTTAAATTTGTGTAGCAAACCGGTGACATATTTTTCCTTGTTAAGTCAACATTTAAATTACGGGATACCTAAACAACATGAACCTATTATTTATTTATTGGGACCCCGGTTTCGCTTAATATTGCCTAATTGGACCGCATCTGTGCCATGCCATACATCATACATGCATCATGCCCGATCTTCTATCGTAGTATTAAATAGTGCATCCGATGTTTCTTCTAGTGCTTTGCTTCTTCATGGATTAGGCCGATGAGTTGATGCGAGTATGGACCCGATCTTCGGATGAACCTTCGAGAATGTTTTAAGGCGAGCATTCTCCCCCTTTCTACCTATTTTGAATTTATAGTCTTTACTTCCTCATATTGATCTATTGCTATCTATGTTGCGATGCTTTAAACTCCGTACCACTTTATATATCCGTGCAGCATTTATATTGCGTTGGACATATCCTATTGTTTGTTGTTTGGGTAAACACCTGGCCTTTTGAGTCATAGTCACTTGCTCAGGTGCTGCTTCACATCGTCGATGTTCCACTGATGTTGTGGGTTGGCATATTCTAAAAGGTGGAGATGTGTTGCCTGTCAAAACCCACCGGCGAGCAGCGACGAGCAACACGAAGAGCCGGAGGCTCCAGGCTAACTGGTGGGCCTCGGTCCCTGCAACGGCATAAAACTCCCACACGCCCCGCCGATGCAGGCGTGCCACTGACCTATACCTGGTCGGAAGGTGATGGATTGCTTCGATTAGTTTCTGCATGGCAAACAAGTATACGTAAAATTCGAGCCGACCGGCTCCTGTGTTTCCGTGAATCGGCTCCTGAGCCGATTATCCCATGGTTACGCGCATTAGATCTACGATAACATGGGGTTTTGCTTCATCAATACAAGTTAAATCGACCTCTGACGCTTTAACGTTTTCACCACATAATTGGAACATCCTACACGTAATTGAGCACGGTAGATACAAAGATGATAGAAAACTAACCCTAGAGAAGGCCTAACAACCGACATAAAGTCAATTCCGAACAACTCCTCTCGAATTGGCAAACCATATCCTTACATACCATTGGATCGTTCAACCCGTTTGCAAGGCCCGACTATGTGGATATCAAACTAAACCTTGGAAAACAAGGCATAACTATAATGATCAAATCAATCAATAAAGATCAAAGAAGATGCTGCCCTTACACCAAAAAGGTGCAAAGGCGTGAGATAACTAAAGCGGCATAACTAAGCAATCATAGCAAAAAGGTACCGATAGCCCAAACAAATCTATGATAATATTACTCGCCATCAACAAGGCTTGACGAGTAACACTAAATAACGATAGCAGAATCGTCTAGACCGCAAGATGCGATCTAGGCAGCATGACACTTACCCGAAAGAAACCCTAGAAACAAGGGGTGGCGATGCGCCGAGATGGTGTTTGTTGTGAACGTGATCGTCCTCTTTTCTCAATAACCTTAGGTACATATTTATAGTCCAGAGACTTTCTATCTTTGGAATAACCCTAACAACTCTATCTCTTACTTAAACCGAAGCGTAACCTACCATAATATACAGATACACGGGCAATTTAGCCCAAATCCACGCACAAGGCTGATCCAGCAATACGTTGCATATATGTATCCTCCAAGCCCATCTTGATTACGGCCCATCTCCTCCTTTGGCCAAAATGTGGTGATAACACATGCCCCCCTGGTTTTGGCAATAATAATTCCAACACCACTCTTTTTTATCGGGTTACGCGTTGCGAGCGTAATCGCACGCCGCCCTCATCATGACGCCTTGTCTTCTCAACTTCTCCAGTGCATGATTTGACAGTTTGGCACCACATTCGGAAAACCGCTATGGCATTGAACCTCCCACTATTCCCTTATTTAAATTCATCCGAGTAGTTTGCACCCCATCCTCTTCCATTAGCCAAAAACCCTCTTCCTCCGCCATGGCCTCCTCTTCTTCCTCCAAATCATCCGCCTTTCCTTCCAATCCTCCAACACAATGAGCGGCCGGCGCCGAGCACCCGTCAATGGTGGCGTCTGAGGCTCTCGCCCACAATGGTGGGACGAGAGGACTGACTTCGCCGCTGGTCGAGGACGACGAGTCCACGACGACGGCGAGATGGCCTCCGGTTCCTTGTCGACGGGAACCGGAGGCGAGAGCGCCGACGTCGTGTCCTGGGGCGAGGACGTCGAATCGTCCGACGAGGAGGAGGAAGCAGAGGAGGACACCTCCTCCGACGAATACCCGCCGGTGAAGCGCTTCCGCGCCGGGTCCAGCGAGGACACCGACGACGAGGACGAGGACGAGGAGGCCCCCGCTGACAACTTCAGCAGCAGCGGCGAAGACTACGCCGAAGCGGCCGGCGATGACGATCTGACAGCGAAGACAGCGGCGACGACACCGGCTTCTAGATTAGGAACTAGTAGTAGTAGTACTAGTAGTAGATTTCCATTTGTAAGCAATCGGCTTCATTGTAAACAACCGTCTTTTGAATCAACAAAGATTGCTTTCCCAATTCGATTTTGCCGATAGTCAAAATAGGTCAACGTCCCAGAAGCCGATAGTAATGTATCGGCTTTCACCATACTACGCTCATATGGTCAACCAAGTCAAAGCCCAAAGAGCCGATGGTAACACATCGACTTTCCCAAAAACGTTGACAAGGTCAAATTTGGTCGATATTTAGATAAATCTGAGGCCACTTTCCAATTCAAATGGTAGCCTGCGACCCTCTTCAAAAAGGCTAACCCAGATCTCCAATTGCCTCACCGAAGATCGAGCTTACTGACAAGAACCCTCGATCCCCAATCGCATGATCCATCTCCACCGCAAACTAGATGGCGGAATCGTCCAATACCAACACAGGTCTTTGGTTGCAAGGTACGCTTTGCTCCTCATGATCTGAACACGGTGCTAGAATTAATAGCAAACACCAATTAATGCTTTATTCCACCGTTAAATTTTTAGGTTTCGTACATTCTTTTGCCGCATCCTTCTCTCCCAAATTCTCTCTGTCTTGGCCCCGCAGAATCTAGTCCTGCCCATCCGATCTCTTGCGGCAAACAGAATCCTTCGTAAGCCAAAACCTAGATTTGAATTCTTGGGCCGATGCTTGCGATCTGGCCTAATCCTCCGAACATTGGGTCTCTTGGTACAGCAGGTAGCCAAAACTTACCAATCCCAATGGGAAACCACGGAATAGCCGATGCCTTGTATTTGTCATTGTCTCCTTGAGAAACATGAAAATCTTCTCAAAACCATCGGCTATTTCTGGTCCGATGCTCTGAACTGCTTCATGTTCGGTCATGGCCCCATGAAACCAACTCTGTTAGACGTGGTGATGATTACGGGTCTGGACGTTACATCACCCCCCTCCGCTTTTAGGTGACAAAGGTCCCCAAGCTTTCTTCCAAAACAGATCGCAACCGGGTGCCTATCTTCAAAGCCACATGAAAACTAAAGGCCCTGTCACAGAGAAAGAACACACGGCTTTCCTCAACTTCTGGCTGGAACATTTCATATTCTGTGGCCCTTCCCTTTCTCCAACCAAGAATTATCTCTCCTTGGCCTACGAACTTGCCAGAGGCACTCAACTTGGCATCGGCAAACTGTTCCTTGGAGAAGTCTATCGATATCTCTAGTTGATGTCTGTCAAACTATTCTCCGGCATAGCAGTCAAAACAGGAGGTCCTTGGTGGTTCATTCAGCTATGGTCTCAGCTGTATTTTCAAAACCATGTCCCAAACTTCCCCCTTTTGGCGAGTTGCACCTTTCCAGATGCCAAAGGGAAGCAGATCCGATGCACCAGCTACGACCAAGCTCTGTATAGACTGCCAGGTAGTAAACTGATCCCTCAGGAAGCATCCAAGTGGTTCAGCATTTTCTTCCAAGGCCTGGACAATCCTATCTTCTTTCCTTACACGGAAGAATCGGAACATTTTGAAAATCCAATCTCCTTGAGTTAGACAACTTTGCCGATGACACCAAAGACTCGGCCTATTTTCCACCGTGATCCGTCCCTCGCTTCCTTCCAGTTGGCATGAGCACATCCAAGAATAATCAAGCTGATACGAATTCTACCAGGTCAGAGTGGCTCGCAATTTGGCCTTGGACAAGTACCTCCCATTTCTTTCTCCACCATCTTACAGAGCAGAGTGACCGCCCGATCCTCTCACCACCAAAGGTGTTATTCCTTCTTCGATGCTCTGACCATCCCAATTCCTAACAACCTCACCTTCGCTTCATCAACCGATGGTTTTGAGAACTGGTGGTCGATGTGGAAGACTCATGCCTTCAGGAGAGCTCTGGGACCGTTGCTGGAACAACTCGATGCTGAATATGATATCCCCGTAGAACAGGTACCACTACTTGTAAATTTTCTTGATGTAGCTCACAAATGATTCTTCTAATAACCCGCTCTGTCTCCTTGCAGCAACAAGATGGTCCTGAACCTACACACGGTGATGGCTCCCCCTTCGAATTCTTCCCACCAGCTCCTGTGGTCCTTTTCTGCAAAAACTCGCCACCTTTGAAAAAGGTCGTGATGCAGAACCAGCCGATATCACCACAATCGGCTTCCAAGAGCCAAGAAACTTCTGGGTCAGCCGCCTCTCGAGTTCCAACTAAAACAAGAATGGTGGTGAGGAAGGTAGATGCCAGGAAGACTTTGAGGCGCCGGAGCCCTTCTCCAGAAAGTTCGCATGTACGCTGATCCATGCCTTGGTTGATCTCTTTCATCCTTGCAAACATGCTTGTGCTTACTAGCTCTCCTTTTCTTACAGGTTTCCATCGAAGACACCTCCAGCGGGGACACACAATCCAATCGAGGAGAATCGGGCCCAACAGACTCTGAGAGGACCACCACACCGAGCCAGCCAGATTTGCCACCATCGGCTCCCAGGAAAAGGCGGTTCTGAACCTCGCCCCCGAGCATCATCGAGGGGCTACCGTGAGCCCCAAGAGGGCTCGCAAGGGACTGCAAACTTCTTCGTCGAGCCAGGAGGTTTCAAAAGTCATCACCCTCCATGCTCTTACCAATTGTTTTTTATCTGCCGATTCATCACTATTTACATCGGCTAAGCACCTTCCATGCAGACGACTGACAGTTCTAGTGGGAAAGCCGGGGAAGTGCCGATGCCTTTCGCAAGGCTGGATCTAGTAATCCCTGAAGGTGTAGATGAAATGGTTACCACTTTGGCCAAGCCCCCAGCAACAACACACAAGCCGATTGTCTCGTCATCTGCTACCCCCTTGATCTTAGGAGAGGTACGTTCGCTTCGTTCGTCTCATCCTTCCATGTTGGACGCATACTGACGCCATTTCAGCCTGCCAGGGTTGTGATATCTCAGGCCTGCTGACGTTCGACCCTGAATCCATCGAACCAACTCTCTCTGTCGCCAACGATGAACCACGAGCAAGGGCTGTTCTACCTCAATTCCAGCGTCTCAAAGCCTTGCTGTCCTCCCCGATCGAGAAGTTGATCGAGGGTTCTGAAGAGGTGAAGAGTGTTCTTGCCGAAATCAAGGACCAACTCCCAGTAGCATTGCAGGTGAAGCTTTGGCCAGTTGTAACTCTGTCTTTCTACGGGTCAAGGGTGAAGTTGGCTCGTGAGAGGATTAATCTGCGCCCAACTCCCGCTGAAGGCCAATATTGCAGACAAATGTCAGCGGCTCAATGAGAAAAAGGCGTCTCTGGATGCCAAAACTGACACCTCTGTCAGCACCGCCGAGCTTGCACCCTTGAAAAAGGAATTGGGAGATCTTGAAGAGAAGGTCCGGGCGACTAAACAGCTCATTCGTGACAAGGAAGCATTCATCGCCCGCTCCCAAGATGAAGCAGAAGGCCTCAAAGCTCAACTGAAGACTGATCTGGCGGAAATACGTGCCCTGAACAAGAAGCTAGTGATGGGCAAGGACGAAGATGACGAAGCCGAGATCGCCGAGGTGGATCGTGTCCGCGCTGACGCCCTCCACGCCTTCGAGGCATTCCTTCAGTAGCTTATTCATGTAAACTGACACCTGCTCGTAACATTTTGAACCTCTAGAGTCGATGGCTGTGCATCGGCTATATTTTTTTTATTGGACGATTTCATGTATCGGCCCCCATATTTCACTGTCCATCATCCCACATGCTTGGGAAATATTTCTTGAGATGCTGACCGCTGATGTACCATCGGGAATTTCACGCCGTCCAGCTCCACAAGCATGTATGCGTTCCCCCTTAAAACTTGATCGACCCTGTATGGCCCGTGCCAATTTGGAGACCATTTACCATATGCTTCATCCTTAGTCCCCAATGGCAATACAACTTCCCATACCAGATCGCCAACGTGGAACTCCTTTGGTCTCACCTTCTTATTATATGCACGAGCTACCTTGGCCTTGTTCTCTTTGATTTTCTCAAGCGACCACAGCCTAAGCTCGCTTAAATCCTCAACACCACACTCATCGAGGCGCATATTCTTCATTGTTAGATCGATGAAAAGTGACACGTCTCGATCCACCGTAATCTCCTGGGCAATACGGCTTGTCCATAGACTAGATGGTATGGCGAGGTTTTTATCGCTCCATGACATGACATGCGATAAGCCCATAAAGCCTCGACAAAACCTCGTGCAACGCCTAGGGTGCTCATCGACTTTCCTCTTGATCGCCTTGATAAGGCTCGTTGACGCTCACTTGCCCATTTGCTTGAGCATAGTATGGAGATGATCGGATCAGCTTAATTCCCGTGTCCTCACAGAACTTTCTAAACTCGTGAGAAATGAAGACCGAACCTCCATCGGTCGTGATAGTTTGGGGAATCCCGAATCTATGAATGACATGTTCTTTCACAAAATCGATAACATCCTTCGAGTTCACTGACTTCATAGGGACGGCTTCCACCCATTTAGTGAAATAATCCGTAATGGCCAAAATCCACATGTGGCCTTTGCTTGATGGAGGATTGATCTTGCCAATCATATCCATGCCCCAACCTCGGAATGGCCAAGGCTTGATGATGGGGTTCATTGCTGACGCGGGTACCGTCTGAATTTTTCCAGATTTCTGACATGCTTGACACCCTTTGTAGTACTTAAAACAGTCCTCAAGCATGGTGGGCCAATAAAACCCTGATCGCCTGATCAACCATTTCATCTTGTGAGCCGATTGGTGAGTTCCACAGGCGCCTTCGTGTACCTTGTGTAGGAGCCGATTGGCCTCGGTTGGCCCCAGATATTTGAGCAGTAACCCTTCCAGAGTCCTGTAGAACATGTCGTCCCCAATAAACACATACTTCATGGCCTTGTACCTTATCCGTTTAGGTGCCCCCCGAGCCGAATCTTTCAAGTAATTGAAGATATCGGCTCTCGATCGTCGCCTCAGTGAACTGCACGAACATCAGCTCCCTCGCTACGCCCTTGTAGCTGAAGCCATTTGTGCGAGATCATTCGCCTCGGTATTCTGCGATCGTGGGATCCATTAAAGTTTATGTACCGAATCGGCCATCACTCACGGCATTGCAACCATAATGGGAAGAGCGACTCGCTCACACTTGTATTCCTCCGTGAGTTGGGAAATCACCAATTTGGAGTCTCCAAAATTTCCACTACCGCTCTAGCTTCGATGAGCAACTCCATTCCCTGCGTATCGCCTCATACTCGACGTTGTTGGTGCAAGGGGTAGATAGCCGATGGAGAAGGAATATGTTGCCCTCGGGCGACACGAGTAGAATGCCGATGCCGCAACCATCATCACAAACCGATCCATCCAAAAACATGCCCACGTATAGAGCAGATTTGCTATATCGTTGTTGATTCTTTCAAGATAAGGTCGGCCAACGCCGACCTTTTAACCGCTTTCAAGGGTTGATACCGGATATCAAATTCCGATAATGCAAACATCCATTTGCCGAGTCGGCCTTTCAACATAGGAGCCGACAGCATATGTTTTATGACATCTGATTTGCATATAATGATAATCTCCGCTGAGAGCAAGATGTGGCGCAGCTTGGTGCAGGTGAAAAACAGGCAGAGGCACAACTTATCGATCTCAGGATACCTTGTCTCTGCATCCAGTATCCTTCTGCTGATGTAAAACACAACTCGCTCCAGACCATCATAAACTTGCACCACCACCGAGGCGATGGACGTGTCAGCTACTGACAAGTAAATGTAGAACGGCCTATCCGGCTGGGGCGGAACCAACACTGGCGGCTTCGTTAGATATTCTTTGATCTCGTCGAAGGCTCGTTGTTGTTCTGTCCCCCAGCGGAACTCCTCATCAGATTTAATTTTCACCAGTCCCATGAATGGCTCTATTCTTCCCGATTGAGATGAATCTTCCGACGGTTGATCTTGCCGATGAGAGACCAGTTTTTCTTCGTGGTAGGTGGCTTCATTGTTCGTGACCGCCTCCTCGACTTTTCAGCCGATCTCAATTCCGCATTCGTGGACCAAGAAACCCAAGAACCGACCGTCACAATCAAGGCACACTTCTTTGGATTCATCCGTAGTCGAATTTTCTTGTTCGGTCCAGACGCTGCAGATCGTCCAAGTGTCCTTGTCTTGAAGCAGACTTGACCACCACGTCATCGATATAAATTTCCACCACTTGCCGATCGGATCATGGAAAATGTAATTCATGGCTCTTTGGTATGTGTACCGCATTCTTCATCCCAAACGTCATGACTACATATTCAAACAACCCCATCGAACCTGGGACTCGAATGCGCCTTGTGTATATCTTCCGAGCCATAAAATTTGGTTGTAACCGCATTGCCATCCATGAAGCTCAAGACCTTATGACCAGCCATTGCGTTGATTAACGCTCGCTACCGGCATCGGATACTCATCCTTTGAGTGGCTCTATTGAGATCCCGAAAATCTATGGCAACACGCCAATGGCCATCCTTTTCTCTACAGTGCGATACTAGAAATCCACTCAAAGATACCGCATGGCCTGATTAACCTAGTCAACATTTTCTCGATCTCTTTCTTGACTTCTTCCAAAATTTCGCCTTCATCCGTCGTGCTCGCTACCGGAATGGCGAAACCCTTTTTAAGCGGAGTCGATGCTCAATGATGCTCTAACCTGGCATCTCTGTATAGTCCTGTGCAAAGCAACTGGATATTCTTTCAACAAAGCTATCATCGGACCCCGCAGATTCGGATCTAACTTCTTGGCGATAAATGTTGGTCGGCTTATCCCGGGACCGATGTCAATCTCCTCTAGCTCATCGCCGGAGGTAAACCCATACCCTAGCTTTCCGTCACCTGCTAAATCGGTGCTAAACACGGGGCAAACAGTTGGTGAGGATAACAAAGATAATTTGGGCCGATTACCGGAATCGGCCCCCTTTTTGATTGCATTAGTCAAGGAAGGTTTACAACTTATTTGTGCTCTACAACGGCAGGGAATCTCCCTACGCATCGCATGACCTGTTTGTCGTAAGATTACTGCTTTTTATTTTTTGTGGCCGATCGAAGGGATCGGCCATACCACGTACGATCGTGGACTTTGCTACTCTGTCAGGCCAGTGGATAAGACCAGCCTCACCCCGTTTTTTGTAGCTTCACGCGCCACAGCCGTCTAGACGATTCCAGAGATCGGCTCTTGGTCTTCGCCTCCCGATGTTCATGCCGCTATGGAGATCTCGATCGAATCATCTGCATGAATGACCTCCACTTCATCTCCATCCCATATTAGGCCTTTGGTGCATCGTGGATGGAATGCAGTTAGCGTGAATCCAATCCTCCCGGCAAGACAACAGAGGTGCTTTTTGTCAACGATGAAGAATGACGAGGGATGGTTTTCCGCCCACGCCGATCCACGCTCGTAACGCCTATGCGTTTCGAAGTTTGGCCGTTGAAGTCGCTTAACGTGACGCTGGTTTTGATCGATCTGGTGAGCGTCCCAAACGCCGTAGCATGGAGTATGGCATTATATTGACCGCCCGGTGTCAACCAACATCTTGCGACAGTTGCCCATTGATATAACCTCGCAGGTACAGGGCTTTCAGATGTTTGTAGCCCTTCTCTCGTGGCTTTTCAAAGATAACCGGCCGTGGGCCGCAGTCAAACTGTGCCACTGGTAGTTCTTTGGTTCTTGGAGCGCAAAACTCTGACGGAAGTATGAACACCATGTTTGTGCCAGCCGATGTCTTCGCATCGGCTTTTACTGGTTTGGGGCGCCACTCTTTCCTTTTCGGACGAGCCTCCGTTTCCAAGGTTTGCCGAATTTTCACGGCCAGATCGGGCCGTGCTTTCCTTAAAGTGTGGAGGTACTGCGCTTCGGCTTCCTCCAAGCTACGCAGTCGCTGAACTCTACGCTTTTGGGTGTGTCTGAGTCCATCGGGACACCACCTTGGCCGGTGATATCTGTCTTCTTCTTCACCCTTTGGCTCCTCGAGATCTTTTGCTCGAGATGACTCCTCTTGTCTGTTCTGAGGCGGGAGAGGCCCTAGACGCTTGAACACTGAAACTGGACCTGTGTCATCCTTCTGCTGTCCACATTCCGGGCAGTTGTCGATTGTAGGCAATCGGCTCATTCCCGCATCCCAGCAATACTTGAAGAAAGGACAATCCCAATGTTTATCCACGCCTTCCTTTTCCTTTGACTTTCCTCAGCGAGGTGCTCATATCCTTCATCATCTCTATCGTGCGGCGGCGACGCCGGTCATACCGACGCTCATACTTGTTAAGGAGATGCGGAGTGTGGCTTCGATATCGCACGCTTCTCACTTGCTCCTCGGTTAAATACCGTCATCATCATAACGGGCCGGTCCACGGACCAGCCTCCTCTTTCTTTGCCCCGAGAGACCGCCTTCCTCCTTATATGTGCCATGGTGGTACATGTGCCCGCCATATTAACATCGAACGAAATCTAAGCGACGCCTCATGGAGTGGCTGTGTTCTACCACGTTGACGCCGGAAACGGGTTTGTGTCTACTTTCATGGCGAATTTCCCAAGGATCGACGGCCTGTTCTATCGCCGTTTGGATGCGAGACGTAGCTCTTGCAATCATTGGTGGTGTGGGTGAACGAGTGATGCCACTTGCAAGATGGTCTCCTGCTCATCTCTTGAGCCAGGGATTTTATGGCCTTCGGTAACTTCACTTTTCTTTCAAAGAAATCGAATATCTGCTCAGCTTTGCTCACATCAAGTCGAACCTTTGCAGCCCTTGCTTTTTACCCATTTGCAGGACACATGATCCGCCCGAGCCCATTCACCACGGCCACCTCCTCGGTCTTGTACGGGATCCTCTTCTTCAGACGACCAGGCCTATTGGACGCTTGAACTTGTCTTGGTACAACTCGTGGTGGCGCTTTCATACATTGTCGGTTTCGGGCCATGTGCGCCAATGAATTGTATTCTACTTGGAAAGCGGATCCTTGATAGGTGCCGAGAGACCCAACACGCCAGCTCGATCGCTTCTTTCTCGATTAAACGAGCCGAATAACATCGGTTCTTGACAGTCGAACGCTGAATGTACTCGCTACCGCTTTCTCCCGCTTTTCCGCACCGCCAGACCGCAATGCCAGCCTCGGTAGCTTCGAATGATACCGAATGTGGAACCGCTCTTCTAGTTGCTTCAGTGTCCGGATCGAATCCGTGGCAACGAGGTGTACCACCCAAAAGCTGGTCCCGCTGAGATTGCGCAAAGAACCTTACGCCAGAATCGATCCGATGTGAAATCATGCCTAATCGTGCGGTATCGGCTCACATGCTCGATCGAGCTCGACCCTTCTGATCCGCTAAACCTTGAAAACTCAAGGAGCCGATACTTGGGTGGCAGCGGAATCAGATCAAACTCGTTGGGGTACGGCTTGGAATAGCCGATTGTCCTTCTCTTCGGCACGAAGCCGAACTGGTCTCTCAAGATGGTACAGATTTGCTCCACCGTTTGAGCTGCAGGCTAAATTCTCATGACTCGTTCCGGCATACTTGGCTAGCCATGCCTTTTATCGGCGTCCATCCTGACATCCTGCTCGAAATACCGCTCCAAGCCCTGCCCGAAACTCGCCCCAGAAATCCTGCGTTGCAATCTGGTTCGTAGGCAAGCTATTGCGATCCGCACGTAGGTGCACACATCCATGTGGGATTTCTTTAGGTGGTTCAAACAGAATTGGCAATCGCTGTGGTCACCTCCAACCTTGTAGACGACGACGCGGTGCCCTGGTTGCTCCGGAGCCGCAAGCGTGAATGGCCTGTGGCCTGGTGCGGAGCGATCTTTCTCCTGGTGAGTCCCTAGAGTAGGCCCCGACGGAGTAATCGATGTTTCATGATCTCTGAACTACGCGAACCGCGACGCTCGAAAGCGTTCACTAGGCTCTCGAGAATGGCGGTGAAGAGAATGAGCCACCATGTAATTGACTTCTGTCAGAGCTCAGTGCGCTCCTCAAGGAACAGCATGATCCACCTCATCAAGAGCACCTTCGGTGAGAACCCTTTCCACCGATGCCATGCTTACGGGTCCTCTCAAAAGAGCCGATGAGATCGGCTCAAGAGAGCTTTGATATCATCATACTTCGCCTTGTGCTCATCGTGCGGATCGTCAGACGTGACGGTCATCCCCCATCGCAGCGTCGGATGTTGATGCAGATGTTGTTGAATGTCCCACCGGCGTGCTGTAATGTGTTGCTGTCAAAACCCACCGCAGCAGCGACGAGCAACACGAAGAGCCGGAGGCTCCTGAACTGCTGGGCCTGGTCCCTCGGGCAACGGCCCGCAAAACTCCAGCACACGTCCTGGCTGATGCAAGGGCGTGCCACCTGACCTATACCTGGTCAGGAAGGTGATGGATTGCTTCGATTAGTTTCCTGCATGGCAAACAAGTATACGTAAAATTCGAGCCGCGACCGGCTCCCAGGTTTCCCTGTGAATCGGCTCCTGGAGCCGATTATCCCATGGTTCTGCATTAGATCTACGATAACATGGGGTTTTGCTTCATCAATACAAGTTAAATCGACCTACGACAGTTTAACGTTTTCACCACATAATTGGAACATACTACACGTAATTGAGCCTGGTAGATACAAAGATGATAGAAAACTAACCCTAGAGAAGGCCTAACAACCGACGTAAAGTCAATTCCCGGAACAACTCCTCTCGAATTGGCAAACCATATCCTTACATACTACTGGATCGTTCAACCCGTTTGCAAGGCCTGACTATGTGGATATCAAACTAAACCTTGGAAAACAAGGCATAACTATAACAGATCAAATCAACTGAATAAAGATAAAGCAAGATGCTGCCCTTACACCCGAAAAAGGTGCAAAGGCATCGAGATAACTAAAGGCAGCATAACTAAGCAATCATAGCAAAAAGGTACCGATGCTAGCCCAAACAAATCTATGATAACAGTATTACTTGCCATTAACAAGGCTTCAGTACGAGTAACACTAAATAACGCATAAGCAGATACTGTCTAGACCGCAAGATGCGATCTAGGCAGCATGACACTTACCCGAAAGAAACCCTAGAAACAAGGAGTGGCGATGCGCCGAGATGGTGTTTGTTGTGAACGTGATCGTCCTCTTTTCTCAATAACCTTAGGTACATATTTATAGTCCGGAGACTTTCTATCTTTGGAATAACCCTAACAATTCTATCTCTTACTTAAACCGAAGCGTAACCTACCATAATATACAGATACACGGGCAATTTAGCCCAAATCCACGCACAAGGCTGATCCAGCAATACGTTGCATATATGTATCCTCCAAGCCCATCTTGATTACGGCCCATCTCCTCCTTTGGCCAAAAGGTGGTGATAACAAGATGATCGTTGTTTTAATTACAACTGGTTAATTAAATATTAAATGGATATGATTAATGAAGAGGCACCAATGGGTAATAGTTGAGATTTTGTTGTTAACCACCCACTTGTGTCCACCTAGGACCTGAGTTCTTGACACCTGTTCCGAGACTGAGCGCGCTAACCACATGTGGTGTGTATGGACACCCTATCAGCTTAGTACCTGATTTCAAAGTACTATACTTGGGGTCACAAACTAGTTTGACGTTTTCATACAATGTTATGACATGTTTATTATCTGTTGCTTGATGAGCGTTTACTACTGTACTGTTCAGGATGTGGGTCATTATGTTGAGGATTATACCTAAGGCCTGTGATCTCTTAGCCGATCTCGCAACCTCTGGGTCCGTCTTCGGAGCTCGACCGACTTAGTTACGGGTAGCTTATTGGGGTGGCCCCATGTACTTGTTTTAGGTCTGGGAAAGCGTCGTGTATTATGCCCCACCGATATACCGATGGGTGTATATTAATTGATCTGTCAACAAGGGACGAAGTGCATGTGGAAACTTTGGTGCACCCCTGTAACATCCCAGCATTTAGGAACCAACGAAGGGTAAATTTAGGAATCTGTGATGTTGCATGCATTCATCTGTAAAAATATGGGTAAAATTTTCGCCAAATAAAAACCTAAAGTGATCAAAGTTTCTTTCATGCTTTCAGATTAGGTATAGTCTTGGAGGATGATTGTTATAGATTTTGATATGATCTTTGTGGATTTGGGTGTTTTGGGAAATGAAATTTAAATTTAAATTTGAATGTTGGATTCATAATTCAAAAGGATTTAGCATTAGGTTTGAGTGATTTGATTTAATCAAGAGTTAACAATTAATAACTCAAACTTTAAGTAAAATAAATTTATCAATAAAATGAATATTTATTCCATAGTTTTATTCAATAAATAAGTTACAAAATGTAACTTATGGAAGTGATCAAGAATCTTTACAATAGTAATGAAACAATAGAAGAATCTTTATTTATTGAGTAATAGTACAATCTTGATTACAAAATAATAAAATAAAAATTACAAAAGAATAAAAGAATATTACAAGTGACTATTCTATAAAGAAAAAAGAAAACCTAAACTTAAGTCTTGATCTTCAAGTCTGGTACCTGCAAAACAAACACAAACTAAAGAAATAAAATGATATTGCTTGGCTTGGTTTGGCTGCTGTGTTTGATGTGTATGAAGCAGGGAAATGTGTTGGAGATGCCTCCCACGGCTGTGCTGATAGTTTTGTGTGTGTGGAGCTGTTGCTGCTGTGCTGACAATACACACCATGCAGTTTGGTGTGTGTGCTGCCTGTGTGCCTGCTACACACCTTGTGGATATGCTCTAGATATGAAAGTTATTTTTATCTGGTTACATCTACTTGTCTGGTGAAACTTGCCCCTACTTGCTGTTTATTTGACTTATGGCTTAAAATTATGAAAGATATAATTCTTTCATATTGGTGAAACTTGCCCCTTAAATTACTCAATGATGAAAAAGTGAACAGTGCAACTCACTGTCAATTCTGAGAGTACAATTTCTAATCCTTAACATCAATCACAACCTTGATCATCTCACCAAGATGGTGACATAAGGAAGGGGTATATCAGGTCGATAGCAAGGACAAGATCAAGCCACCAGGACCAGGAGGTGGAGAGCTATATCAAGGACAATTCCAGGAGCTGGAAGTATCAGGAGGAGCACCAGATCAAGCTAGCCACACAACCACAAGATCAACAACTTGCAACCCCTACAAAACCCAAGTGTGGTGAGTATCATAAAACATCCACATATTCTGTTCATCTTAATCAAACAAAAAAGCATGTGTTGTTTCACAAGTTTAACCTCTCAGTGATCACCCAAGTGGGGTAAACCTATCATATAGGAAATTTGAAATATAAAGGCTAATAGTAAACTCTACCAAATCCACCAGAATCTCAGACCTGCATCATAGATCCTGGTGATCATCAACAACTCATATATATTCCAAAATGTTCTCTAATAGCTTATAAAATTTGGGCACATCTCCTAATGGAGTAGCACCTCAGATTTCATAAACTATATGCACCAACATTAAGCTATAAGCAAACCAATCATTTTTTTTCAACTTTAACTCAAGAATCATAGCTGGTAACACTACTAGAACCAATCCATGAGAAACAACAGGATAAAGGCCTTGTCCCTAAACCTCAGACCAACATCATAGGTTCTAGGGATGAAAGGGAAAGAAGTTCCACTTATCTCTAGTGCCAAGTTAAGCTTAAGAAAAAGCAAGCTAAGTAATAGAACCTAATCTTGTGTGTCATACTAGGATGGTGTCACAAGAACAGTTTCTAAACTAAGCAGGTTAAGCACCCAACTTTCACAGTTACACTCACAGCCCACTATAAATCATTTTCCTGATACTAATCACAGGAATCATCTCCAGATAAATCCAAATACATATCATCATTATAAGAGACCAATTGATCTCAACTATATATATGAAATTCTTAAGCCAACAGAACAGATAACTTCCTCACACAAAAATCACTTTCATTTACCAAGCAATGCCAGTGGTAATCTATCAAACCCCTAGAATTCCCAAGTAATGATTCCAGAGCAACCTTATCATCTGAACCATATCAAATTAACCAATGGAATCATCTGGTAAACCACTAGCATCATCACAGCTAATCATAAGCAGCAATCCACATCAAACCACTACTCATCATGCTTAGGTATCATCAATACAAGATCCAACTAGTCAAATATCTAATCCAAAGAGGGATATGAACCCTAAGTAGAACAAATAATCCTAATCAGGACTTTTCACTATCCAGGAGTGGCCACTACCAACACATAGCATAGGGTGGCCTAGCACAGAGGACACGAGGGGGAGAAGATTTACTTACCGAAGGTTGTCGCTGTGGGTGAGAAGAGGAAACAGAGGTCAACGACGAGCATGGCGGCACATGGAGCACCCCCAAGGGGGCGCTGCGACCCACACCACACCGAGGCGGCGACCCTAGCCACGTATAGAGGCGAGGAACACCAGCACGGCACACGGTAGCAGCGGCAGCGACAACACCAACATCACCCCAAACCCTAGGTTTCGGGATGAAGCTAGTCTGGCCACAGGGAAGCTCCAGATCCAAATCGAATTGGACAGAAGGGTAGATCATGGGTGACAACCTCCTCCTGCACCATGGCAGTGGCCAGGGAGGACCACGGCGGCGGCGCCATCAACCACGGGGTCGAGAAGGAGAAGAGAGAGATAAGATCGAGAGTGATAGATAAAGTGGGCTGGGGTTGGGCCAGGATCCCTTCGGGGTGACGTTTTGGCTCTGCCCTATTGGGCCAAGCCCAACACAGTCAACCCAAATGACTTAGAGCCAGTTTTTAAATGAGAAAAGACCAAAATGCCCCTGAATTTAAATAAATTCTAGAAAATAAAATAAAAATCTAAAAATTATAAATAAAATATTTTTGGATTCACAATAATCCAAACTATCCAAATAAATTAAGAAATAAAATTTTAGACATATAAATTTTATTAAGAATTTTGTACTATATATATTCCTTATGGAATTTTACAAAATTATTAAAAGATGATAAAAATAAATAAAAATCACTTTCATAATATATTAATATTTTAGTATTTTATAAAAAATACTTAACAAATATTTAATTTCAATTTTTGGTACTTAAATGATAATTCTTAAAGGAATTATTAAATAAATAAAATTCAAATAAAATAAAATAAAATAAAAGAATACAATATTCAATAAATATTAAAAAATAATATTTATAAATCCTTTATTATTAAAAAAGGATTTTTATAATTTAAATAAATGGGGGAGAATACATGTAAAGCTAAATAATGCATTACATTACTTTGCATAATCATTTTGCTTCTTTAAATATTGTCCTTACCGGGCAATAATAATGTTTTTGTAGACATAGAAGCTCAAGCTCAAGTGCAAGCATCAGACTTCACTACCTTGCAATAACAAGGCAAGTTCATCACTTGCTCATGTCCTTTGAAGAGTCTTTATCAAAGTATTTGCAAATTGTGTGTTATCATCTATATTATAGAAAAAGAAAATGTTATTTTCTCAAGATAATAAATCTTAGATATCATCCTAAGTGATGATATGATGAAGCAATAGAACTTAGGTTTCTAATTGCAATAATGATAAACAATTAGAGATTAATAACCCATGACATCAGTGATTCTAGCACCGTATTTTACGCGTTAACCATGAGATTTGGAATGGGACGGAGAAGTCAGCTATATCATTTTCCTCTTGTATGGAGGCAAGACGACCTTAACGTGATGTTGTGATTCCTTGTGAGGATCCAACATATGGGTGGGCACCCTTATGCCCCACACTTTTGGTGTCTAGATTATCTATGAATGGTGTTTATGGATATAGTCCATTCAAATGGTACTCGTTCGGGCATCACCAGGTCATAGAGTCTTCGGGAACTCATCAGGATTTTAGCCTCCTGAAAGGGGGCTTTACGGAGGTGAGCCGGCCCCGAAGGATCGTGCAGAAATATGAGGTCGCGGAGAGGGCAGTGATTGGCTTGGACCAACTACTGGGCCCCACATCATGGAATTGTGGACGGAGAAGTACGCCCGGTTGTGCAACAAGGAGTTGATCTCTCATGGGTAAAGTGACGCACCTCTGCAGAGTGTAAGAATTGTAACTTGTTACTCCCTGTTTCGGGAAGGAGCTACGAACGCGGTATGAAAGGAACTCCATGAAAGTTCTGGTCAACCTGTGAAGGTTAATGGTCATAGATTTTCATAATAAAATCAATCTTTGAAGAAAGATTTATGAAAATTGCATAATGCCAAGGACTGCTAGTCTGAGGTGGTAGATAGAGCATCAAAATTCCTACCTTGCATATAATGAAATTGTTGGGTAACGCTGTTACTCATCCTTTCCTTTGAACCCTTGCTTAGACTCTGAGAATCCCAAAGATACTCCAATGTATGCAACTGAGAGTCAAGAGGAGGTCTTCTATGAAGAGCCCAACCTGTATGGAGCCGTATAAGGGGAGGACTACAACATCATCTACGGAGGAGAGTTCCAAGAGTCCGAATAATTACTATAGTTCTAATAGCCACTTGAGCCGAGCAACATGAACAATATATAACAATAAGTTGTTGAGCTCAATTTGGAGTTTAAGTTTTAAATTTGAAACTTCCGCTAAAACACTTATATTTTGGTTTGTAAGTTGAATCTTTTGGAAGTCTTGAACTTCTGGTATTGTAATGATAATAATGTGTGTATGTTTGCAATTTGGACCCGCAATGTTTCTATTGTACCACTCTGAGGGATGTGATATTTACGGAATGGTGTTCTGTGGATGTCATGTCAACGACTATAGTGTATTACACATGCAGTGGTATGCTGGGTCACCGCACCCCCTGCAGGGTTAAATCTTTTTGAAAAGCCGTCCGTGGTTATGAACGACTGGGAGCACAATATCTCGATCATAGACAGCTATAACTAAAGTTTACTGTTATAATTTGACTTGTTAATGATATTATTAGTAAGTTGGATAACCACCATGGAAATAATGAATAAAATTGCCAACCGTGTGAGTTTACTCGGCATTACTTCCTTGTTTGGTCTCGAGGGGGAAATACCAGGATGGGTATGTTTGGTGATAGCATCAGGTTGGATCCGAATAGGTCTTTCTCATCTCTCTCTGATAGACGACAGATGTATCGAGTCTCTATAGATTGTTTAGCGCAGATTTGCTGACGCTCCAGTCCACCATACCTATGTAGGCGAGAGCCGTCGAATTCTAAGTCTCGCCGTGTACTGGCCTCAGTACTGACCGCTCTCTTTTTTCCTTTGCCCTTTGCCGGCACCCCTTCTGTTTAGAAGCTTTGAGATCAATGTCGTTAGCAGGGTTACCCTTCCGGCTTGGCCTGGACAAGGTTATGGACGCCATTGATTATTTTTCAGGGCTCTTAGCCCAATTTGCTTCTTATCCGTACTCGGATGTTGTATCGATTTCAAGGTGATTTGGATCTTTGTATTGTATATATGTATTCTTGACTCATGGAGTCGTGTTGTATGTAACTGTTCTCTGGGTTCCATCGTGGACTAATGTGTAATGGTATTACTTTGTTTTCCACCCGCATGAAAGTGTCTGGTGGGCACCTTTGAATCTTTTCTATACGGGTTTGGCGGGAGTCGCTAAAACTTGCATAGGGCCGATCCAAGGGTGCTACAACGCCCCCGAGGCCAATAGGGAATGGGGTGCTATAGGGCACAAGCTTTGTAGTGGACAAAAATGTAAGACTTTGCAGTACATGGGATTGTAATTTAATTCGGAACGCGATTCATGATGCAAGAATAAATATAGATGCACATGTACTATATGTAAATGCAAGCATGGGAAAATGCTTGAATGGTATAACGAGGTTCCGGGTAATACTCTGGTGCCTCTTGGTAACCTCCTTGCTCGGTGTATATCCGGAATAAAAACTAAACATATAAAGGGCCATAATAAATAAAGTTTGCAAACATATAAAGAATATGCATCAAGAAAAAATGGTATGCCATGATGGAGTGATGCACAATTGCATGGTATAACATAGCATGACATGGGTGAGGTGTAGAAATAAGAATAAATCATTTTCATAATTTATTATTCATGTTTTACTTACATAAATAGTTCTAAATTATTTAATATTTATATGAAGCATCTTCAGTTAATATCATGGAATGCATGGTTGGAAAGGTCTCGTCACACTGATTGATTTAGACCTATTATTTTTCAAATTTCTATTTACGGAATTAAAAATATGAATTTATAAGAAAAGGGAATTTAATAGCATTTAACAATTTTCGAAAATTTATTTGCCTAGAAATTATTTTGGATGGCATATTATTAATACTTGCATTTTTATGATCTCAAAACATATATTATATGCAATATTTGAACTTAGCAATAAAAGTTATTAAATATGCATGGATATTCGTTTATATTCATTTTCTAGAAAAGATTTAAACCAAAAACTTTTTATACTCCCTTCCCTTCGATCCAAATTACTTGACCTAGATTTGTCTAGATTTAAATTATATTTAAAAATATTTTAGTACTAGATACATCGGAATCTAGCTAAATTCAAATCAATTAGTTTGTACCGGAAGAAGTACTTGAGTTGGTCCAGCCTTAGAGACTGTCTTACGGGCCAAGACTGCTGACTGGGCGCAACTGAGCTGTATGGAGACTGCGGGTTGAGAGAAATAAAAGGACGACCGGGGATTTTTTACAACAACGACATGAACAAGTCGTGACTTCTGAATCGTTTGCTAACTGATTCACGGAAAAACAACTAGCTGATCCAAACTTCACCTGAAGATTTCAAGCGCGTTAGTTCTCCGACTCGAGCGCCGTTTGTTCCGGTGCGTAAAGAGATCGTAGGAGAACAACTATTATCAAGGAAGCGTCGCCGTAGGAAAACTATGGAGGATGCGAGAAAGCTGGGAACAGAGGCAGAACCTCTGAGGTAAACTGATAGAAAAACGTGCAGTTTCACAGAGATCTGATGCGATCTTCGGCAGATGATTCCCGAACGTGTGGATCGTCGATTGGAGACGATATTTTTGGTGTAGGGATCTCGGAGTTGAATGGATCGAATCTTCTCTTCAAGGAGTGGAGTAGCTATCAAGTTTGCAAGATAGCCTTGGGGTACAAGCTTGAGGTTGAGTTGATGGAAATATGCACTAGAGACAATAATAAATTATTTTATTTATATTTTCTGTTCATAATTAATTTATTATTCTATGCTATAATTTTATTAGTTCTAGATAATGAGTATTTGGAGGAAAACCCTAATAGATATGTGGAATCATAAACACCATTTAGATATCCCTAGTCTCACCTCTATTCATGTATCATTGATAGTCCCGGTTTCCTGACTATGGGCAAAATGACAATGTGTTGTGGAGTTGCCAGTAATATATGATATCAGAGTTGTTAGAAGAACAACGACGATAGATAGACCCAACATGATATACCGTAAAACATATCGTCAATATTGTTATCAGTAGTTTCTCATAAACAATGTATTGTCTTTACTAAAGATTGTTTGACCGCCAGACACATGTGAACTTGGATACAATATGGACGTGACGAGATTTTTCAAATGTTTCTCTTAACGGAGTAATCATAAAGTTGATACTTGCTCTTACCGGATTAGACACCAATTATGCACTTGCAGGAATTGCTACTCCTGACGATGGAGAGATACACTCTAGGTCCACTCGTGTACTATGATGTTCGTCATCGTCTGGCCGGACACTGATCAAGTTGTTGAACACATGAACATCGATAGTGCGGTATGCGTAAAGAGTACATGCCGGGTAACGAGAATACCTAGTGTTTCATCTCGGGCAATGTAAAGTATTGTCGGAGCAATACGATATGTATCAGACATAATACAATGGTTTGCACGATAAAGATCTTCGTGTTATTTACGGGGTTACTACGTGTATCAAGACGTCAATAGTAATCATTGTCGTGGAATGAGTTCCTGACATGGCTGCAAATATCCGAACCCATAAGATCACATACTTAAGAGATTAATGGCATTTAGAATATGAGTGTGTATGAAGATTTACTACAGATGTAATTCCAAAGGTGTTCGGAGTGTCTCGGAATATATCAAAGGTGTCCAGAATATTTCTGAGAGTGTTCGAAATAAGTTTTGAGCATTAATAAGATGAGAGAAGGGTTCCGAGAGTGTCTCTCGGTCTCGGTATGGTTCCTACAGGTCCCGGATGATCCCGAAAGTGTCCGGAATGGTTCCGGACATATATGAAGGTTTTGGAAGGAGCGGAAGGTTATGGAAGGTACCGGGGTGAACCGGATCATCTTAGGATGTCCAGAAGGTTCTTAATAGGTGCAGCCACGTTGCTGTAACAGGCAAGAAAATTAACTCTAGTCAAATTCGGACTTGCAAAAGGAAGCTGTTTTTGACTAGGTTTGGATTGACATACACCTACCGGAACTCGTCCAAACTTTTCCCAAGGGTCCTTGCTATCCATAAAAGGGAACCAAGGGGCACCCCAACAGGCACACAAGTCGTGGCCTTTGCCTCCACCAAGCCGTTGCACCCCGCCGCCGTGCACCGTGAGCCACCCGCACGTCGTCGCCTCCCCTCGCCGACGCCACCCTCTCCTCTCTTCTCGACCTCTATGGAATGGTGATAAAACCTAAGGGCCAACGTGCCCTAGGTACTTCTTATTCTTCTACAACACTGGAGCGCTATCGAGTTCTACCTCCGGTTAGATCTAATCTAGATGGGATGGTGGAAGAGCTACTGAATGTTTGTCGACATGTTCCCGCTTTGACCGTGTGTTCTTGATCACACCTCGATACGGTGCCGCTGATCTTGTACATGTGGATACCGGTGGAGGTGCGACACTTGGAGCACTTGATCGTGCAGATCAGGAGAAATCTTCTCGCGGCTAATTGACTAGCTGCGGGAATCGATGTACCGATTACTTCGACAACGACATATTCATCGGTGCATGCTCATGGGAGACGTTCGTGGCATAATACATCTCCTCGCGACTCGCAAGGCTTGTTTCGAGGATCGATGCACGACCAACCTCGTCATCGACAAACTTCTGCTAGATCGATCTTCGAGGGTATGATCTGTTGCCTCTCCCCTTGCATATGATCGTGGTTATGCGCTAGAACATTTTTGTTTTGCTTAGCCCATTCCTCAACAGTTGTATCAGAGTGGTATATGCGTAGGCACATGTACGGATGGAGGAATCATTGAATTCTGGCATTTTTTTTATCTCGGTGGTATTGTGTGATTAGCAGCCTGAGCTGACTTTACGATCTTCGGATCAAGACTGGTCTTTGAAGTGCACTTCGGGTGTATGAAACAACTTTGTCGGGTGCTTGTTTTTCCGCAATAGCATGAGAAAGATATTTTGCACGCTGGGCTTTTTGCGGAATTGGTTGAAATCGTCACGGGGGTCACGTGTAAGGACGAAGTCTAGTGAAGCTATAGTTGCTATTTATAGCAATATGGAGACACACCCCAGATAAGTTAAATAGCAAACAATTGAATCATGATGCTTACTTACCACATACGTAAAGTACAGTTCTCTTCGTAACCATAGTGTAGGGGTTCGCAGCATGGAAAATAAAAAAATTCTATCGTGGGAACACACAAAAGCCAAGATCTAATCTACGAGATCGGTGCAACGAGTTTGTAGAGAACTAATCCTTGTAGATCCAAAGAGTTTAACAAGATCGGATTCTAGTGGTTAATGTAGTCGATCACTTGCCGATCTCAAGATCGTCTAGATGATCCTTCCGGCGCCATGTTCGGCAGCACTTCCACAGTTGGTCACACGTTCGGTACTCGATGAGACCTTCATCTCCCTTGTTCCATCAGGCGGCGGAGGTTGTAGATCTCCTCGCGATTCCAGCAGCACGACGGTGTGGTGGTGGAGGTGGAGGAGTAGATCCTGCAGGGCTTCGCCCTAGCTGGAGTAGGTATGGTGGATTAGAGATAGCCTCGATGGATAGGGTTTAGAAGCTGAGGGGAGGAGGGAGCCGACGGTGGTTTAGAGGGGATCTAGGGCACCGATGGCTTGGGTGGGCAGCGGCGGCCTAGGGTTTTGGGGTGAGGGCCAAGGGAGCGGCCCACCCCCTCCTTTTTACGGGTGGGAGAGGAGGCTAGGGGAGGCCGAGTCCTCCCCTGCCTCCAATTGGTGGCCGGCGGCAAGGAGGGAGAGGGAAACCTCTCCCTTCTAGGTTTCCTCTCCTCCCTCCAGTAGGCTTTTGACTTTCAAATTGGAGTTTGACTATTCAAACTAGAGTCTGATTATTTCTCTTCCCATTTCCTAGCTAAGTAACCTAGGGTATGATGCAACAATTCCACATTGGCATGGCACATTCATGTACCCCTCCGCCGGGTGGTGGACCTTCCAGAACCTTCTAGAAGCTTCCGGTGAAAACACCGAAAACATTTCCGAACCCCGGAATTGGACTTTCCTTATATGAATCTTATTCTCCGGACCATTCTGAATCTCCTCGTGATGTCTCGGATCCAATCCGAGACTCCGAACAACATTCGGTCTCCAAATCATTTCCATATCTACTATACAACATCGAATTCTTAAGTGTGTTTCCCTACGGTTCATGAATTATGCAGACATGATCGAGACACTTCTTCAATCAATAACCAATAGAGGAATCTAGAAATTTATATGTCTCCCACATTATGATTACTTCGTGATCGAATGAACCATTAACATACGATACCGATTCCCTTTATCGCACATTACTTTACTTATCTGAGGTTTGATCATCGGTATCTCTATACCTAGTTCAACCTCGTTACTGATAAGTACTCTTTACTCGTTCCATGATATAACATCCCTTGTGACCTAATCACATGCTTGCAATACAATTGGATGACATTCCACCAAGAGGTCCTAGAGTATATATATCTGTCATATGGATGGACAAATCCATGCTTGATCCATGTGCCTCAACACACACTTTCAGAATATCTAATGTCACCTTTATAACCACCCAGTTACGGAAGTGGTGTTTGATGTCATTAAAGCATTCATCCGGTGATGGTGATTAACATGATCTCATGGTTGAAGGATTAGGTTACTATGTATTTGAAATCTTGTAGCAAATGAACTCTAAATGACTTGATCTTATGCTACACTTACTATAGGAGTGTGTCCATCATATCATTCTCCTAATGACATGATTGTGTTATTAATAACATCTAGTGTCCATGATCAGAAAACCATGATCATCTATTAATCAACAAGCTAGTTCAACAAGATAGTTCAACAAGAGGCTTACTAGGGACTCTTTTATGTTTACAAAACACACAAGTATTAATGTTTCCTGTTAATACAATTATAGCATGGGATATAAAGATTTATCATAAGGGATTTCTATTTTCGTGTCCCTGGTTTGTTAGTTGTACTCACTTTTCCCTAGCCGCTTAGTTTTTCCTCACTTTTGTCCAGCTCCAATTATGGAAATCTCGCACGGTCTGAAACTCGCTCTCCATCAGCCTTGCCGTTAGATGCTGAAAAGTGGGGCCTGTCACATCCCAAAATTTTCCAAATTTTGAAATGTGAAAAATAAATAAACAAAATAAATAATTGTTGAAATTTAGGGTGAAAAGAAACTTTTGTTTCTAAATGGAAACTTAAAAACCCATCTTGAACAAACTTTGGATAAAGTTTAAATCCAACTAAATTCAAATCAAGTGAAATGCATTCTTCATAATTGCATCTTGAAATTTAAACACTTGGAAAATAAACCAAAACCCTAAAACTCTATTGGGAGATTTCCCATATATCTCTAATACTATGGATTTGATCCATATAAAATTTGTCAACAAACATTTATAAATGATCAAGAATGACAAATTGAAATATTATAAAACCATAGAAATTGGTTTCACTTAATTTGGAGCCATAGATAAAATCTTATGAATTTAGTAAGATAAGGAAATTGAATTTCCAAAGCTAATAAAGCACCTATCTAAAAATCCATACCAAATGGTGAGCAAATAATCCTAAAGAGATTTAAAAGGAAAAATAAATATCAAATAAGATTTTACAACTTGGAATCACCAAGCTTGGATCTTTAAATAAAAAGATATGGATTTTATAAGCAAAGGAAGAAATAAATAAATAAGGACTATTTTAAAAAGCCAAATTAAAATTGGCCAAGCAAATAAAATAAAATATTTTTTTAGTAAAAAGAGTAAAGGATTATTTAAATAAAATCATAATAATTTATTAATATCCATTTTTGTTTAAGTAAAGACTTTTCCTAATTTAAATGAACATTAAAAACTATTAAAGTATTTAAATTATAATTCAAAGTGAATCATTTAACACCCTTTTAAATAAATAAAACCTACTAAAAGGTTTAGTGAAATTTTGATTTCAAATAAGGGTTTGAAAATTTTAATTAAATCTTATTAATGCAAATGCTTATTTTAATAAAGAATAAAACCATAAGAAGAATAAAAGAATTATTCCTAAAATGGTATTTAAAGTACAAGTTTAAATAGTATGGAAATATACTGAACATTTGAAAAAGGTTTGAATTCAAACAAGGTTTGAAATCATTTAAACAAAATCAAAACAGAAAAATGAAAACAGAAAAATGAAAACAGAAAAAGAAAAGGATTCAAAAAAAAATGAAAGAGTCAGCCCAGCCTATTCCAGCCCAGCACCAGCCCACTCCCTCTCTCCCCGCGAGAAACTATTCACACCTGCGAACAAACCTGCTTCACCACTGACCGCTGGAACCCACTCCTTCTTTCTCTCTCTCGCTGACTAGCCGACCCCACCTGTCAGCTCGTCGTTCCTACCCGCGGACCCGTTCTTTCCCCAAATTCTCTCATTGTTTCTGCCTTTAATCCGCAACTTCAATTCGTCTGATAGCGCCTATAATTCCTCCCCGTAACCACGCAGGATTAAACCCCTCCCTCTTTCCTCCCTTTTCCTCAAACCTCAATCCATCAGAGCCCCCAGGCTACTCCCATTCTGGCTCGCACCACCGCGGACTCCGACGAGCCTCTTCTCCAATTCCGGCCAGATACCGTCGCCCCTCGCCCCCTCTACCACACGAGCGCATTCCCCATCACATGGCGAACCTCTCCCTAGCGCCAGCTTGCCCGCGTGAGCACTGTAGCCTCGACTACGACCTCGACAGTACACCACCGTCGTCTTCTTCTACTCCGGCGAGCTACTAACGTCGACCCCAAGCGCCCCTCGTGTTCAGGTGAGCATTCCTGCAACCCTCGGGACTGTGCGCATCTCTCTAACCTTCTGCCTTGCCTTCTTGCACCCCAGAATCTCGTCCCTGTCAACAAACAGTGCATGCCCGACGCCGCGACAACTCCGGTGAGAAATTACGAACATACTCGAGCGCCCCTCGGCCAAAGGTGGACACGTTGAGCTTCAGCATGTCTCAGCGAACCTGGTGAGCCTCCCCATTCTCTCCCTCGCTTCCAGTATCCACTGCAGCGCCGTAGACCGATCGCGCCGCCGCTCACCGTCGCCGCGTGCCGCCAGTTGTTGGTCGTTTGATCAACGGCTGTAGGATCTTGATCCATTGGTTACGATAGAACATAACTCGAAGGGGTATGATTGAACCTTTGCCGCTCAATCTATTTTAATCCAACGCTTCACAACAGCTGATCCGAATGAAAGGGTATGGACGAATCAGAACATTCCACGTGGCCCAGGATTTGTTTTAAAAAACAGAATATAATCTATTAGATGTTTGATTTTGTAAATTGCATAACTTTAAATCTACACGTCCAAATTTTGCAAATTTTATATAAATGGAATCAGCAAAACAAACTCTATCCAACCATGCACTTTGTTTAATGAGTTACTTCTGTTAAATTGGTTGTTTTTGCAGAAACTTGTGTAGGCATAATTTGAATATAAAATTTATTCTAGCAATATTTTTATGGTATAATCTTTGGCAAATGAATTGGTTTGAACCTACTGACCATAGAAATCAACTTATAGATTTAAAAGTGTATATTGTGAATCTAAGTAATAAATCTTTGAATAAAAGCATTTCTAGACAAATAAAAATATTGATTATGGTTTGAAAATGATTTTAATTAAACTCTCTGACCCTAAACACCAAGTTTTAGGATTTAAAAATATATTTGATGAACCCTATGAATTATTACTTTGCTAAAAAGCATTTCCAATAACAAAAAAATATTGTTGTGGTATAAAAATGGTTTATAGGTAAAACCTTTTGCAAATGGTTTCAATATTAAACACTTGACCATAAAACACTATCATTTGTGTTTAAAATGTGTTTATCAAACACTAGAAATATTACTTTGTTTTGAATCATTTATAACCAAACAAAAATGATTTAAAGTAGCCGTTTTACTAACTTGTTTCCAAATGGCTTTACCACTTTTATAAATGACCAATAGACATTTTATGATGTTTATAACCCATTAGAAACCACTTTTACAAATAAAACAATCTTTGGCATGTTTGCATGCATTGCTTTGTTTTTATTATTCTATGTGATGATTGCTTGAATGGTAGATTGAATATTTGCTTGTTTGATTGAATTGCTGTGGAATTTGAAGAGTGTAACTATTGCAAGATCAAGGAGTGAACTTATAATTCTCTACCAAAAAGGCAGGTGGTGCTTCATACTTTTGACCCATTATTTTCACTATGCATTAGTGATATTACCAAGTAGACCTTGCATGTAATTTTGCTAAGTATAAACTATGCCATGGAAAATCCTAGTAGATGAAACCTTAGTAGAATTTTCCTATGTTAAGATTTCTACTACTATCATGCTTAGCCTAGCTAGTAGAAAACAAGGGTGGTTTATATTCATGTTATGGAATATTTCTAAGTCAAGGACTTGTGTTTTGTTTAATAAAACAACTAAGTGAATGAATCACCTGGGTGGAATGGAAAGAATGGTTTGTGTTGAGTGGTTATGCAGGTCCAGTACGCTGGGGAAAACTTGGGCATAACCAAGTCCAGTATACTGGGGAAAACTTGGTATCTCACTTGTGGAATGCCACGCAGGAACAAAGAGATTTGAGATGTCAAATGTTGAGAAGCTTCAAGTGCAGCCACTTGGCATTATGGGCTCTACCTGGATCATATAGGTTGCAATAACCTAGCCAAATGTACAGTTGGTGGTAGGGGATGATAGGTTGGAACGCGTCCATTCTGGTCTAAGGGAAGGCTTCTGAAAGATCTTGTCTTGGTGAAACCAAGTCTTGTGGGGAAAGTGCACCACCTCTGCAGAGTGTAAAAATCTAAGTACTTAGCCATGTCCCTGGCAAAGGACAATTTGAGCATCAAGACATGGAAGCTATCAAGAATCTCCTCATCCCAATTTCTAAGTTAAAAACTTGTGGATGAACAAGGGTGAAGGTTCACCAATTTCTATTGGTGGTTCCTTGGGTATTTTTGACAATAAAAAATTTAATGTTTTTCAAATGATAAGGAAAATCTATTTTGAGCAAAGCAAGCCTAAGGTCCACTTATCCAAAATCATATAGATGATAGACTCCACTATATTACCATAGTATCACTTGCCAATACAATTCAAATTTATTGACCCTTGTGGCTGTAACTTATTATGTTGCAGGTTTGTTTGATGTTAGTGAAGTGTGTTGATTAGGATTACAAGTCTACAACCAACATGATTGCCTGTGGCACTTTGAAGATGAAGGACTCCATGCTATAGTTATTTCTGCTGCATTGTAATGGGATAGCCAAATGAGCTATGTAAGATGTAATGAATTATTTTATTCCTGGTTATGAAGTTGTATTATGACCTTTGTTTCTTGATATTACATCTTAACTGTGGATGCTACCTATTGATCCAGGGACTAGCATTGTAAACACAAGTATCTCTACCTTATTAATGGTTGGGACCTCTACAGATGGTATCAGAGCACTGTGTTGCCTGTAGGATTGTAAACCTAGGACTAGACGAACCCCTTAGAAAAATAGGAGTTGTATTTGTTCCAAAACCTATTTACAAACAATATTGTATACTCTTCCCTCAACCTTTTGGTTTTAATTCTACATCTCTTCCTTTTCAACTTGATGGAGAAGACTTCAACATCATCAAGGACTTCAACTTTATTTTCACCAAGGACATCAACTTGGATATCACTAAGGACTACAAGTGAAACAAGAAATATTACTCAAGACTTGAAGACTAAGGAAACACAACTTAGAAGGAACCATCGTCCCCTTGACGATTTGTGACCAAGGCACAAGAATTTTCCGAAGGAAACCATGATCTCATTCAAGAAGAAACAACAAAGAAGAATGGAATGATCTCAAGTGAACCATATAGTTGGGCCACCATATTTAGTTTAGATTAAACCCACCAACTTATGTGGTGTAGAAAAAATATTTTTGTTGTCTAAAAATGTGCTTGAAACTTGTTGTTTGAGTGGAATGTTTGTTTGTGATTGCTTGCACATTGCTTGTGTGAATTGTGATGTGTGTAATTAGAACTATTTCCTTAAGAATCTTTTGCCAATTCTAATCCCAATCCAACCCAAAAAGATGACTACTCCAAGAAACTCCAACATCAAGGATGGTGACAACAACAACCAAGATATGCACATGAGTGAACTCATAGTAACCCAAACCCAGTTGAACCAAGTGACAACTCAGTTTCTAGCCAACAATAATGAGGTAGACCCAACCATTCAAAGGTTTTTGGAAACCCAAACCCAATTGATGCAAAAGGTGACAAATCAAATGATCAACATGGGAGACAACCCTTCCCAAGGAGTTTGTGACAACAATGATGTCAAGGATGATATTATAGAAGGAACTCAAGCTTGCAATATTTGTGGAGACATGGACCACACTTCCAAAGAGCATGAAGATCAATGCCCTAATTGTGAAGAGAAACATCCAACTAATCAATGCCCCACATCTCAAGCTACTTGTTTTCTATGTGAAGGAAATAATCATGTCCCTATCCAATGCCCCATCTATTGCATAGTTCAACAAAGGAAACAAGGTGGAGTGCATCAACAGTTAGTAAACCCCCATGAGGGAACAACTTTTACCAAGAAGGATGAAGACAAAGGAAAATCTCAGCTTGCACCTCCATGCAATATGACTCACCTTGATGGACAAAAGAGGAAACATATGTACTATCCAAGGAAACGATGAAGGAGACCAGGAGACTTTCCCACCTTTGAGGTGAGATATGAAGAGCATGAACTCGAAGAACTCCTAGCTTTGGAGAAACCCAAGAAGAAGAAGGACAAAAGCCAAGTGCAATGTTGACATTGCAAAGAGATGGGACACTATGCCAATGAATGTCCAGAGAAGAAGAAGAAGTATAAGGAAATTAGCCAAGTGTGGTGCAACAACTGCAAAGAGCTAGGCCATTATGTATCAACTTGTCCATAGAAGATACGTGAAGAACTCAACCTTATCACATGTTACAATTGTGGTAACCAAGGACAATATGCAAGCAATTGTCCAGAAAAGATGAAGTAAAAGACAAACAAGCCTATGAAGGATCTCAGCCTTGTCACATGTTTCAAGTGTGGAAACAAAGGACACTATGCAGATGTCTGCCCAGAGAAGTTTCATCAAGACCCCAAGCAAGCCAAGATGTAATCTAGTTGGAAATTTCTTTTAAGGGTGGTAGTACCCTAGTTGCCTTGAGCCAACTTGTAACCTCTATCCTCCCCAAATCTCGGGACGAGATTTCTTTTAAGGGTGGTAGCCTGTCACATCCCAAAATTTTCCAAATTTTGAAATGTGAAAAATAAATAAACAAAATAAATAATTGTTGAAATTTAGGGTGAAAAGAAACTTTTGTTTCTAAATGGAAACTTAAAAACCCATCTTGAACAAACTTTGAATAAAGTTTAAATCCAACTAAATTCAAATCATGTGAAATGCATTCTTCATAAATGCATCTTGAAATTTAAACACTTGGAAAATAAACCAAAACCCTAAAACTCTATTGGGAGATTTCCTAGATATCTCTAAGACTATGGATTTGATCCATATAAAATTTGTCAACAAACATTTATAAATGATCAAGAATGACAAATTGAAATATTATAAAACCATATAAATTGGTTTCACTTAATTTGGAGCCATAGATAAAATCTTATGAATTTAGTAAGATAAGGAAATTGAATTTCCAAAGCTAATAAAGCACCTATCTAAAAATCCATACCAAATGGTGAGCAAATAATCCTAAATAGATTTAAAAGGATAAATAAATATCAAATAAGATTTTACAAATTGGAATCACCAAGTTTGGATCCTTAAATAAAAAGATATGGATTTTATAAGCAAAGGAAGAAATAAATAAATAAGGACTATTTTAAAAAGCCAAATTAAAACTTGGCCAAGCAAATAAAATAAATATTTTTTTAGTAAAAATAGTAAAGGATTATTTAAATAAAATCATAAGAATTTATTAATATCCATTTTTGTTTAAGTAAAGACTTTTCCCAATTTAAATGAACATTAAAAACTATTAAAGTATTTAAATTATAATTCAAAGTGAATCATTTAACACCCTTTTAAATAAATAAAACCTACTAAAAGGTTTAGTGAAATTTTGATTTAAAATAAGGGTTTGAAAATTTTAATTAAATCTTATTAATGACAAATGCTTATTTTAATAAAGAATAAAACCATAAGAAGAATAAAAGAATTATTCCTAAAATGGTATTTAAAATACAAGTTTAAACAGTATGGAAATATACCGCACATTTGAAAAAGGTTTGAATTCAAACAAGGTTTGAAATCATTTAAACAAAATCAAAACAGAAAAATGAAAACAGAAAAAGAAAAGGATTCAGAACAAAAAAAATGAAAGAGTCAGCCCAGCCAAGCACTAGCCCACTCCCTCTCTCCCCGCGAGAAATGATTCACACATGCGAACAAACCTGCTTCGCCACTGACCACTGGACCCCACTCCTTCTTTCTCTCTCTCGCTGACTAGCCGACCCCACCCGTCAGCTCGTCGTTCCTACCCGCGGACCCGTTCTTTCCCCAAATTCTGTCATCGTTTCTGCCTTTAATCCGCAACTTCAATTTGTTTGATAGCGCCTATAATTCCTCCCCACAACCACGCAGGATTAAACCCCTCCCTCTTTCCTCCCCTTTCCTCAAACCTCAATCCATCAGAGCCCCCATGCTACTCCCATTCTGGCTCGCACCACCGCGGACTCCGACGAGCAACTTCTCCAATTCCGGCCAGATACCGTCGCCCCTCGCCCCCTCGACCACACGAGCGCATTCCCCATCACCTGGCGAACCTCTCCGTAGCGCCAGCTTGCCTGCATGAGCATCGTAGCCTCGACTACGACCTCGACAGTACACCGCCGCCATCTGCTTCTACTCCGGCGAGCTACTAACGTCGACCCCAAGCGCCTCTCGTGTTCAGGTGAGCATTCCTGCAACCCTCGGGACGGTGCGCATCTCTCAAACCTTCGACCTTGCCTTCTTGCGCCCCAGAAGCTCGTCTCCGTCAACAAACAGTGCATGCCCGACGCCGCGACAACTCCGGCGAGAAATTACGAACATCCTCGAGTGCCCCTCGGCCAAAGGTGGACACATTGAGCTTCAGCACGTCTCGGCGAACCTGGTGAGCCTCCCCATTCTCTCCCTCGCTTATAGTATCCACCGCAGCGCCGTAGACCGAGCACGCCGCCGCTCACCGTCGCCGCACGCCGCCAGTTGTTGGTCGTTTGATCAACGACCGTAGGATCTTGATCCATTGGTTACGATAGAACATAACTTGAAGGGGTATGATTGAACCTGTGCCACTCGATCTATTTTAATCCAACGCTTTACAGTAGACGATCCGAACGAAACGGTATGGACGAATCAGAACATCCCACGTGGCCCAGGATTTGTTTTGAAAAACAGAATATAATCTATTAGATGTTTGATTTTGTAAATTGCATAACTTTAAATCTACACGTCCAAATTTTGCAATTTTTATATCAATGGAATCAGCAAAACAAACTCTATCCAACCATACACTTTGTTTAATTAATTGCTTCTGTTAAATTGGTTGTTTTTGCAGAAACTTGTGTAGGTATAATTTGAATATAAAATTTATTCTAGCAATATTTTTATGGTAAAATATTTGGTAAATGAATTGGTTTGAACCTACTGACCATAGAAACCAACTTACAGATTTAAAAGTGTATTTTGTGAAGCTAAGGAATAAATCTTTGAATAAAATAATTTCTAGCCAAATAAAAATATTGATTATGGTTTGAAAATAATTTTTGAGTAAAACCTTTGGGAAATGATTTGAATTAAACTCTCTGACCCTAAACATAAAGTTTTAGGATTTAAAAATATATTTGATGAACCCTATGAATTATTACTTTGCTAAAAAGCATTTCCAATAACAAAAAAATATTGTTTTGGTATAAAAATGGTTTATAGGTAAAACCTTTTGCAAATGGTTTCAATATTAAACACTTGACCATAAAACACTATCATTTATGTTTAAAATGTGTTTATCAAACACTAGAAATATTACTTTGTTTTGAATCATTTATAACAAAATAAAAATGATTTAAAGTAGCCATTTTACTAACTTGTTTCCAAATGGCTTTACCACTTTTATAAATGACCAATAGACCTTTTATGATGTTTATAACCCATTAGAAACCACTTTTCCAAATAAAACAATCTTTGGCATGTTTGCATGCATTGCTTTGTTTTTATTATTCTATGTGATGATTGCTTGAATGGTAGATTGAATATTTGCTTGTTTGATTGAATTGTAGTGGAATTTGAAGAGTGTAACTATTGCAATATCAAGGAGTGAACTTATAATTCTCTACCAAAAAGGCAAGTGGTGCTTCATACTTTTGACCCATTATTTTCACTATGCATTAGTGATATTCCTAAGTAGGACTTGCATGGAATTTTGCTAAGTATAAACTATGCCATGGGAAATCCTAGTAGATGAAACCTTAGTAGAATTTTCCTATGTTAAGATTCCTACTACTATCATGCTTAGCCTAGCTAGTAGAAAACAAGGGTGGTTTATATTCATGCTATGGAATATTTCTAAGTCAAGGACTTGTGTTTTGTTTAATAAAACAACTAAGTGAATGAATCACCTGGGTGGAATGGAAAGAATCGTTTCTGTTGAGTGGTTACGCAGGTCCAGTATGCTGGGGAAAACTTGGGCATCACCAAGTCGAGTATACTAGGGAAAACTTGGTATCTCACTTGTGGAATGCCACGCAGGAACAAAGAGATTTGAGATGTCAAATGTTGAGAAGCTTCAAGTGCAGCCACTTGACATTATGGGCTCTGCCTAGATCATATAGGTTGCAATAACCTAGCCAAATGGACAGTTGGTGGTAGGGGATGATAGGTTGGAACGCATCCATTCTGGTCTAAGGGAAGGCTTCTGAAAGATCTTGTCTTGGTGAAACCAAGTCTTGTGGGGAAAGTGCACCACCTTTACAGAGTATAAAAATCTAAGTACTTATCCATGTCCCTGGCAAAGGACAATTTGAGCATCAAGACATGGAAGCTATCAAGAATCTCCTCATCCCAATTTCTAAGTTAAAAACTTGTGGATGAACAAGGGTGAAGGTTCACCAATTTCTATTGGTGGTTCCTTGGGTATTTTTGACAAGCAAAAACTTAATGTTTTTGAAATGATAAGGAAAATCTATTTTGAGCAAAGTAAGCCTAAGCTCCACTTAGCCAAAAGCATATAGATGATAGACTCCACTATACTACCATAGTATCACTTGCCAATACAATTCAAATGTATTGACCTTTGTGGCTGTACTTATTATGTTGTAGGTTTATTTGATGTTAGTGAAGTGTGTTGATTAGGATTACAAGTCTACAACCAACATGATTGCCTGTGGCACTTTGAAGATGAAGGACTCCATGCTATAGTTATTTCTGCTGCATTGTAATGGGATAGCCAAATGAGCTATGTAAGATGTAATGAATTATTTTATTCCTGGTTATGAAGTTGTATTATGACCTTTGTTTCTTGATATTACATCTTAACTGTGGATGCTAGCTATTGATCCAGGGACTAGCATTGTAAACACAGGGATCTCTACCTTATTAAAGGTTGGGACCTCTACAGGGCTACATTCAGTCGGGTCTTGTAATGGACCCTCGCCGTTACGTGCTGACAAGTGGGGCTACGATCTGTCAGGTCCCATAGTGGACCATTGCTATTACATGCTGACAAGTGGGGCCACGTTTAGTTGGTTCCCGTAGTGGACACCTCTCTCCACTTATCCAAATCAGCATGGGACCCACAACTTATCCATGTGAGCGTCGGACCCACAACTTATCCATGTGAGCCATCCTCGTGCCCGCGCCCATGCCTTTGCCTCCCCTTTCTTCTTCTTCTTCTTCTTCTTCTTCTTCTTCTTCTTATTCTTCTTCTTCTTCTTCTTCTTCTTCTTCTTCAGCAACGGTGGCCCTTCTCCGGCGACGAAGGCCCTTCTCCAGCGATGGCGACCCTTTGTCGAGCTTCACTTCGGCCTCCCATTCATCTTGGCCATAGTATGGTGCCGTTCCATTGAACTGTACGAAGGATGACAATGGAAACCGTGCGCATAGAAGGTTAGATCTCGCACCAAAATGCACAAAACTCTCGCACCAAAATGGCAACCAGGGTGCTTGCTGTGAAAAATGCGGCCGGTGAGCTGTTCCGATGATTTAATTGGTTTATCGAGTTAATGTCTCGGCTGCAATCAAGTGAAAGAGTGTTTATAATTAAAAATTAGGGACATGGATGTATAATAAATAAGAAAATGACACAACTCTGGAACACTTTCAAATTAAAAAAATTATACAACTCTTAATGTACAAAAGTGTTTATAAATGACACAACTCTTAAACACTTTCAAATTTAGAAAAGTATACTTGACATAACTTTTGAACACTTTCAAATTAAAAAAAATACAACTCTTAATGTAAAAGTGTGTTTATAATTGATACAACTCTTGAACACTTTCAAATTTTAAAAAAATTATACAACTTTTAATGTAAAAGAGTGTTTATAATTGACACAACTCTTGAACACTTTCAAATTTAAAAAAATCATACAACTATTAATGTAAAAGACTGTTTATAATTGACTCTTGAACATTTTCAAATTAAAAAAAATCATACAACTCTTAATGTAAAAGAGTGTTTATACTTGACACAAATCTTGAACACTTTTAAATTGAAAAAATTATACAACTCGTAAAAGAGTGTTTATAATTGACACTACTCTTTAACACTTTCAAATTAAAAAATCATACAACTCTTAACGTAAAAGAGTGTTTATAATTGACACAACTCTTGAACACTTTCAAATTGAAAAAATTATACAACTCTTAATGTAAAAGAGTGTTTATAATTGACACTACTCTTTAACACTTTTAAATTAAAAAAAAATCATAAAACTCTTAATGTAAAAGAGTGTTTATAATTGACACAACTCTTGAACACTTTCAAATTGAAAAATTATACAACTCTTAATGTAAAAGGGTGTTTACCATTTTTATAGTGTGAAAAGTGATCCCTAACACTACAAGAAATGTGTTAACTTGTGACGTTTTAGTAGTGACCGTGAATGAAATCGTCATAGATCTATGACGATTTTGTGTCAGATGGTCATAGGCGTTTGAAGAAGTCAAAACCCTATAGAACTATGACGATTTAGACACAAATCGTCGTAATCTCATCATCCAAAATCGTCATAACCTGAGGCATGCGGTCCACTGCCATATATTTAGGGGATTACGACGATTTTAGATCGTCGTAACTATGTGTTTAAATGACATGGCGACCACATTACTTGTTGTGTCTACGTGTCACGTGTATCTATCTATTTTTCGCTCATCCTACTGGATGCACGACTGCCAAACAGACCATGGGTGGCCTGACTTGCGGCCCCACCAACTGACAACCATCCTAAATATTATCTAAAATAATATAGAGGATTGGGGATTCGAACTTGCAACCAGCTAACCACCAAACCAAGGAACACTTTGTGATCATATACTACACCGACGCATTTTATCTACTACCAGTTTGGTTATTGGGCCTTTCCAACAGCATTTGGCTCCACCATATGGGCCAGCGACCCATGTGCTTACTCGCCCACACAAGGAGAATTAGAAATAAACGTGGGCTACATTATAAATATAGGGCTAGTAAGTTCTGAAATATATGTTTTTTCACAACCTTTAAAAGTTACTAGATGCATCGGTGCTGAGAAAAAAGATATGCATCGGTCTTTTCTATCATTGTGCATTTAAAGTTAAAGTTGTTTTACTATATGCTATATTTCGTGGAACATCTAGTCTGCTTCTATGCAGGTGAACAAATGTGATCTAAATTTTTTGAAAGCATGTTACTGAAAATATCATAACTTATTTTATTGTTTGAAACTTTCCAGTTAGAGAGTACAATTGTTTTAATTTGGAACGATAAGAAATTTTAGGTTAGTAAAATGAAAAATTGGAAAAGGAGTGTAGAAATAATATGAACCTAGTTTTTGTGCACGTAGAAACAGTATTACCACCAAAAGGAACAAAAATATATTCATAACCATTATCTTGAACAGATTATCACAATGTACAAAAGAACCTGCTGGCACCGGTCTCTCTCACACTCTCCCTCTTACTTTCTTCACTATGGAGCACGGTGCCTTTCCTTTCATAGAAAATGAAACTACAGGTTATGAACTTTCTTCACAGGTATCTGATTATGTGAAAGCTAAATAAAAAATCAAATGAAAGATGACTTCGACTTCAGACTATTTTTAGCAATCGTATCTATAAAAATGGTCTTTTGCTGAAAAAAGCACGTTTATCTTAGACAGGTTTGTCAAATAGCTTCAATAAATGATAGCATACAGAAGTTTCAATAGGTACCAAATTCAAAGGAAGGGTCACGTGTAGAAAGCGTGACATGCGACGAACCATTAGAACATGAAGAACAGGTGCTTCCTGATGATGGACTCCTTATACCAACGGAACCCCAAGTAAAAGGTACGACAGCTTCGCGAGCATGAAAGACCAAAAGAGGGATTAAGACTTAAGACCAGCCCTCGGCGATCTCGCCTTACAGACTGCTCAGGACCTCAACGAGTAAAGTAGAGAGCACATGTACTCCGACAGCATGGTGTTGGATTCGTTGGTCGAAGATCGACTGGGTGGATCTTGCCATACAGGGAGGATATGTGGGAGTAGATGACGGCTGCGGAGAGCAAGATGATCAGAGAGACAATTGAGGAGAGTAATATCAATAGATGGAGGAGATGAGCACAAATGATGAGATGGGTGCGGTGCCGGTGCCAAGATGGGTGCGGTGCCGTTTTTTGCGCTCCGAAAATGGAAAATGGATTCTCCGTGCATCGAAAAGGAAAACTTCCTCCTGCAACATTGTTCTCCATCACAATATGCACATTCATGCATAATACGGACACATTATCACAAACCATGCCATGATTCTGGCCATAACACTGGTGGTTTGGCCCGAAAGCCATGAAACCTCATACATGATAGGTCATGTCTGAGAAGGTTTTTTCGAGACACTTGCAATATACCAAGTTTGGTATATTTCTTTGCAACTATGTCACATAATAAGAAACCACGCGAAGGATTTGAGTTGATCGGACCGTTTTTGAATTTTTTATGCCCGTTTCAAATTATGGTCAAAACGGCAGACACGAAGGTTCTTAACTAGGGGATGAGCCTCGCTAAACTTGCATTGGATCTCTGATGAAACATCATATTGTGAGTCTAAAAATGATTTTTCCAAAAATCATGAGCATCAGGTCATATACATGTAGTTCAAACCGGACCCACTTCCTACCGATTCGGCAGGAATTTGTATTTTTGCCAGGGGTATAAGGAAAGGTTTGAGATTCCCCGGTTGGGATATTGTCTATGTAAGGTGGTCTAATATTTTTACAAAATGTGGCGGTACCATTCTAAAACTGTCATTTGGTGGTTGCTTCACAAAACGCCCCGTTTTTTGCGCTCGGAAAATGGAAAATGGATTCTCCATTCATCGAAAAGGAAAACTTCCTCCTGTAACATTGTTATCCATCACAATATGCACATGCATGCACAATATGGGCACATTATCACAAACTATGCCATGATTCTGGACATAACACTGGTGGTTGGCCCGAAAGCCATGAAACCTCATACATGATAGGTCATTTCTGAGAAGGTTTTTTCGAGAAACTTGCAATATACCAAGTTTGTTATTTTTATTTGTAACTATGTCACATAATAAGACACCACGCAAAGGATTTGAGTTGATCGGATCGTTTTTGAATTTTTTTGCCCCGTTTCAAACTATGGTCAAAACGGCGGACACGAAGGTTCTTAACTAGGGGATGAGACTTGCTAAACTTGCATTGGATCTCTGATGAAACATCATATTGTGAGTCTAAAAATTATTTTTCCAAAAATCATGAGCATCAGATCATATACCTGTAGTTCAAACCGGACCCACTTCCTACCGATTCGGCAGGAATTTGTCTTTTTTGCCAGGGGTGTAAGGAAAGGTTTGAGATGCTCCGGTTGGGACATTGTCTATGTAAGGTGGTATAATATTTTTACAAAATGTGACGGTACCATTCTAAAACTGTCATTTGGTGGTTGCTTCACAAAACGCCCCATTTTTTGCGCACGGAAAATGGATTCTCCGTTCGTCGAAAAGGAAAACTTCCTCCTGCAACATTGTTCTCCATCAAAATATGCACATGCATGCACAATATGGGCACATTATCGCAAACTATGCCATGATTCTGGCCATAACACTGGTGGTTTGGCCCAAAAGCCATGAAACCTCATACATGATAGGTCATTTCTGAGAAGGTTTTTTCGAGACACTTGCAATATACCAAGTTTGTTATTTTTATTTGAAACTATGTCACATAATAAGACACCACGCGAAGGATTTCACGTTGATTGGACCTTTTTTAATTTTTTATGCCCGTTTCAAACTATGGTCAAAACAGCGGACACGAAGGTTCTTAACTAGGGGATGAGCCTCACTAAACTTGCATTGGATCTCTGATGAAACATCATATTGTGAGTCTAAAAATGATTTTTACCAAAAATCATGAGCATCAGATCATATACCTGTAGTTCAAACCGGACCCACTTCCTACCGATTCGGCAGGAATTTGTCTTTTTCGCCAGGGGTGTAAGGAAAGGTTTGAGATGCCCCGGGTGGGATATTATCTATGTAAGGTGGTTTAGTATTTTATAAAAATATGTTGATACCATTTTGAAACTTTTATTTGGTGGTTGCTTCACAAAACACCCTTTTTGGCACTCAGAAAATAGAAAAATAGTGCTAGCCAATCAGAGTAGAGAACCACATGACCCACGGATTACCCTCCGAAGCTGATCTCAGCCGTTTACATGCTCTCCATCTAATGCCCCAAATTTCATCTAACGCCTCCTTGTCCCCCTTTCTCTGTACGCGAAATGACATAAATGCCCTAGGGTTTCATGTACTTCACCACATAATTGAACAGGGCTAATTTCGTGATATCAGGCACACTGTAACACTGGCCGAGAGGACTGACCCCCAAACCCTAATCCCCTCGCTCCTCCCTGCAGACCCCGCCGCCACTTCTTCCTCTCTCCCTCTCTCGCTCGACAGGTGCTCCTCACCGCAACCCACGATCGTCCCCCGTCGTGCCACCCCTTCCCCCTGTCCCCGTATGTGCGCTGCCGATCTCCCCCTGCGGGTACTGCATAGTATGGAGGTGGAGGTGGATGTGGGGCGTGCTGCTGCTAGGCCTCGGGACAGGAGCGTGGCGCAGCTCGGGTGGGGGCACATCGGCGATGGCCAAGAGCGTGGCCGACGCAGAGGAGGTCGCGGCCGAGGCCCGCCGTCTGCTTCATAGGAAGGATCTCCTTCCTGGGCCTCGCCGTCGTCGACCGCCTCCCTCGCCATGGCTACACCGTCCACCTCACCCTCGACCACATCTTCAAGACCCGTCTCGCTGGAATGGCGCCCCCAGATGCCGACGACGCCACAAAGGAGCGAATCCCCAGGATCTGTCCCCGCCTATTTGACCATGAGCGTGATGAGGACCCAGACGACACTCCAGGTGGCCAGCAGCAAGGACCCGGACGAGGTGCTCACCTATCTCCACCGCACGTGCTCCCTCGCGTCACCAAAATCTCTGAGGTACATACACTCTATAGTCTGTACTGGCTGTGCTGCTAGCAGAACTTTTCATGAATGTCAATCTGATGAGTGATTGAAGGGGTAGAATCCCTTTGCACTGGTGATCAATGTCCAGCTCGCATCAGTCTTTTAGATAGAGAGAACTTGTTGGAGATGTGATGTCTGTCTGTTGGAGAGGATAGACCGAGCCTCTTATCCTTATATGCTATGGAGAATTAGAGATATGTTCGAGTCTGTGATAGATGCATGCTTTATATTTCCAGCAGGTCATGAGATTATTTCCGCCTTACCGCCATCATTTTGTTCTGTTATGTCGCCTTCCTGAGATGGCGGTAGAACCACTCCTGAATTTTTATGTCTCTGTAAGTAGGGCACTAAAATTGCTACACCAAACAGTACGATATGAGATACACGTCTCCAGAACTCTTTTATCATTCGTGCTGGAAATTGTATGCTACAATTATGATGCGGACATAATTGTGCTGGAATATTCTACATGATACGTAGAATATTCTCTTTAATGGATCAAGACCTGCTCATTTATGTTCCTTCTCAGGATCTGTTGTGTGCTTCTAGATGCATGTCATGAAATGGTGATAAGAACTACTATCATATATATTCACTAGTTGAATCATTAGTGTACAGTTGTTGCATAAATACTAGTCATCTACAAATTTATCTTGCTTTGTCCTACTCCTATCTCAAAAAAATGATATGCTCCAAACATTGGTTCACTATACACTAAAGGCACATTTGTTGTCTCTTTTGATAGTCTAGCATCTGATTGTGTAGTCAGGTTTTGTACTTGTATAAATGGATGGATGTATATTTTCTTACCATCCCTGAGTTTATAAGGATGGATGTATATTTTCTGGATGATTCATATCTGATATAATCCAAGCCATGCATTTCCCAAATTAGTACATGATCTGCTAGTGTCTTCTTACAAGTGTATTACTATGGTATGCAGGGGTTTGTCTATATCATTATTTCTAACTTGGTACTATATTAGGTAAGAAGAGCAAGGTTTGTGGTGGTATAGGTGACGACCTAAAGGACAACAGCGATGTCGATAGCCTGTGCTCGATGTTCATGTGGTGCTTGCAACTTTATAGTCTCTTGATTGAATAATTTTATTTTTCTTTCATGCGGCTTTTGGTACTTAAACTATTTTCTTGCTTATATGCCATGATATTGGTATATTTAGTTTGTTAGTCTCGTTGATCCTTGCCATGATCTCAAATGGTTTAGTAGTATAAGAGCTAATGTATAGTAATTCTATCATATCTTATTTTTGCCACGCAATGTTCTTGTTGTATGCAATGGCTATTGCTTTTGCACCTTATGTTCTACTTGTCGTGAACTCATTATATTGACCTAGTATAGCTTGTGTTTTGACTATTTGATCAAGTTGTTCTTTACTTGAAGTTAAATATCTATTGGATGATCTACGCTTGCTGTTGGTTGTCTGATCTGGGTTTGCTTGTGGTTGGTTTAGGTCGAGCTGTAGCAGAACACACTTGAGCTATAGAAATTTAAGGACAAGATCAAGGAGAACCATGATAATATCAATCTCAACAAGTAGCCGCCCTACCTCATTGGCATCAAGGTTTGTGCCTTGCTGGTGTATCTGTGTTTCAAATGTATGTGAAATATCATTTGCGAATATATTATGAATTCCTGTTGTAATTAGATAATCACAGAAAATATGTAAGGAAGGAATATTTCTAGTATAGTGATTTTTAATATTTCTAGGTCATGTACTCCTGTGATTTATTTCCCTCCTGTGATTTCTCACATCAAACATTATTCATTAGTTGTTGTTGCTGTTGTAGATCGCTGGTGGGCACCTGGGTGAGTTGTTGGGCGAGCAGGAACACCCCGGGCGGAGTGGAGGAAGCCTGAGGTCTTTGGTGGCGTGGAGGTGCTTTGGCTGCGAGGGATCCGGCGCATGAGGATCATTGGCGACCTGGAGGTGCTGGGCAAGGGATCATTGTTGATTGTATGCAGTAATTTTTTGACTTGATGTAATGTACAAGTGTTGGTCTGGTCATTTGAATTTCTAGTCTGTTTATTTGTAATTTTGGTCTGTTCATTTTGAAATCTGGTCTGTATTGGCAATGGAAATTGATTCGTTATTTATCCAGAAATTTCTAGGCTTCAAACGTTACTTGCATGTACAACCTGGATATCATTTCAAATAAGTTGGGTTTTAAAAAGGCCAGCCCAATGACTAATTGTGTAACAAAGCATCTGATTGTAAATTCTTAAAAGGCTAATGACAGGCCTAAAAATAATTGGACTTTAAATAAACCAAGGCCCAAATAATAAGAAATGGATCGTGAATAGGCCAAGGCCCAAAACGAAATGTATTTTGAAATTCCTGAACCAAGAAAAAAAAGGCTAGAACAAATGGGCTTGACCCATCTAAGCGACCAAATTGGACCGGGCTAAATTTAGATTACGACGATTTCGTTTCGTCATAATTTTGCCACGTCAGATTGGCCACGTAGGATCTAACGTGGCTAGGATAGACTGCCCGTGACGATATTGGATCGTCATAGAGGTTACAACGATCTAATATCGTCATAAACAATTATAACGATTTCATAAAAAACGTCGTTGTATGCAATTACTGAAGCTCAGTTTTTGACGATATGTTTTTTGTCATAAGATCGTCATATATTGTAGATAACGATGATTCAGTGACGAAAATGGAGGGTCATGTATCAGCAGATTCCTTGTAGTGTAAACTTACGTATACGGAAATTATAATCCTTTGAACACTGTGAAATTGTACTTAATACGTGATAATGATGTGCTAAAAAAACTCTTGAGAGATACAGGGGTGGCAAACACTGTGAAATCGCACTTACGACATGGAGTGAAATATAATGCAAAAATTATACATCTTTGAACACTTCCCCTTCAAATTATATTCAAAATCATTTGTTTATGGAGTTAAAGCATCGGTGGCAAACTCATTATTTTGCATGGATAGAGGGTACCCCCGACAGATACAGGGGTTATCTTGTCCGCTAGATCATAGAGGATCAATGGTTGGTGGGTACGATCCGTGTGACAACTGTCTCGACCAATCAGAGCGTAGCAGCCAAGATGGGCACAAGTGTGAGAGTTTGTCACTAAGAGGAAGGGAAAAACTGAGTAGAACTTAAAAACCAAGGGCAAAACTCAGTAGAACTTTAAAACCAAGGGCAAAACTGACAAGGGGGTTGAAATAGAAAACAAAAAGGATTTAAAAAATGGAAAATGCTTCTTTTATACAATAAAATACATATTGGCATACATCAAACTATTTGCAATTCAAATATATATATCAGTTTGACAATTATTGTCTCATTCAGACAAATTATTTTTTGGGGAGGGATGTTTTGGGGAGATGCTTGAATAGAAAGCCATGAACCTTCATATATAGTAGGTGATTTGAGAAGTGGTGATTTAGGTTAAAACTTGATTTATATACATTTCTTATGGTGGAAGGTCACATAATAAAACTTCCTGGGTAGATGCCACTATGTTTTGATCTTTTTGAATTTCTTGTCCATAAAATGACTCAATTAGCTAGCTAAAAACCATTTGTTGACTCTCTGTTGACTAGCCACCGAAGGGTGAAAGTGAGTATATTGAACACGATAGTGTTAGTACTATAGGGCAAAACTGAGTACAACTAAACTGCCAGTGCTACACTTGAGGGTATAACTGAGTACAACTAAGTGGCCAAGGTTAGACATGAGGTGGAAAATGTGACGCACGATACGCATGTCGCGGTGCACGAGGTAATAGCGGACGCGTGTGGTCGTGCACGGTGTAGTAGCATACGCGATTACGCGGTGCATGTTGGTACAACAAAATGTCTCCTCCCTTCACCTTTATAGAGGCCTCATCACTCTCACTCATCACTCACTCACTTGCTCACTCACTCACGCAACCATCTCCACTGTCCCATCACCTTCTGCAAACCCCCAAGAAAACCCCAACCACGCTGGTGATGGAGAAGAATAGCGCAGTGGCCATCGTCGCCTCCAAGGCGGCCGACGAGGAGGCCCCCGTCCCCGTACAGGCCCCCGTCGAGGCATTGAAGGAAGCCGCCATCCCCGTCCAGACCCCCGTCCCCTCTTCCGCCGTAGCCGCCGGCGATGAGGCCCCCGTCCCCATTCAGGCCCCCACCCTTCTCCTGCAGATCGCGCATGGCTGGGACCCCAACGGGGACCACGATTACGTCAGGACGGAGAACCCCTTCGACACCAGCTTAGCCGACCCATGGTCGGAGGTAACTAGGGTTTTCTCCCCTTCCTTTGTTCTTCCCCCATTCCCATTGTTGGATGCTAGATCGTGTGTTATTAGGGCTGGCTGTTCGTATTTTCAATCGTTGGATGCTAGGTATTTTTAAAGTAGCTAATCCTCTTGTGTTAGATCTCGTATTTCGATGAATGCCCCTAGTTGGGATCAGTACTAGCACCAATCTGTAGTTGGGATCAGTACTAGCACCAATCTTTAGTTGGGATCAATACTAGCACTGATCTGTAGTTGGGATCAATACTAGCACTTATCTGTATTTGGGATCAATATTCGATTTGGTTTGAGATTTGGGGATTGGGGAATAATCAGGGGATCTCAATCGGTTAATTTATGCAAATAATCAATCCCGATAATCACGGTATCTTAATCATGTCCTTATTGCACGCTACTGTTTTTTGTAATAGGTGGATAGCAGCGACGTCTGCAGTGACAACGAGTCCATGGACAACAAGACTCATCAGGTGCTGAGGAAGCTGAAGTCCGGCCAGTTCAACAGCTTCTTCGTGGGCGATGTCTACAGGTGCCCCTTCTGCACCAGGAGCCTCGCCACCGACTTCAACTCCCTCGTGATGCATGCCAAGGACATGAAGACCTGCGGCCTGTCAAAGAACGTCAACGCCTTCAGAGCCCAACACAAGGCGCTTGGTTTTCACCTCCACAACCTCCAGAAGGTGGCCATCAAGGAGGGTCGCATGCCCCTGATCAAGCCCAAGGCGCCCAAGGTCAAGGGACTAGGCAGCAAGAAGTGGAGGAAGCGCCAGAGGGAGGAGGCGGAGGCCCTCCTAGAGGAGGCCAGGAAGGGCCACTAATCTTGTGCTGATGTTGCTGCTACTGTAAAACATCTTCTTCTATTTTGTTCTCTGTGTTAAACTTGTAAGATGCTGCTGCTGAGCAGCCTAATTATCGAACCTGGTTTAAGTATCATACTATATAATCCTTTATTAGCTGCTTTATCTACATCTGCTCTGTTTATCTACATATTTATGGTGCTGGTTATATTTACTGCCAGATTGCGAAAATACGAGGGACAAAAGGAACCATGAATAAAGAGAGAAGCTGCTCTAGATTCGGTGCCTTTTTGAGCAAAATAACAACTGTTAGTGACATAAAGGGGAAAAGGCGCTATTAAAAAGGCCAATCATAAAAATAACAAAAAAATCTTCCAATTTAGGCGACAGGGCGCACGTTAACTACCATACGCGCCCCACATGGTCCCACACCACATCCCCCAAAACGCGTTCCCAATAAGCCGGCCCCATAACATTGGGGTCCTACTACGGGACCCGACTAAATATGGCCCCACCTGACATCACGTAACCGGGGGGTCCTACTTGTCAGCACATAACAGCGAGGGTCCACTACAGACCCACCTGAATGCGGCCCCACTTGTCAGCACGTAACAACGAGGGTCCACTAACGGGACCCAGCAGAGAGCGAGTTTCAGATCGATGTGAGAGTTCCATAATAGGAGCTGGACAAAAGTGAGCAAAAACTAAGCGCCTGGGGAAAAGTGAGTACAACTAACGAACCAGGGGCAGAAAAATAGAAATCCCTTATCATTAACACAAATATATAATAATAACCATTTTATTATTGCCTCTTGGGCATATCTCCAACAGTCTCCCACTTGCACTAGAGTCAATAATCTAGTTTGGAAAAACTTGTGCATTCAACACCTATGGCTTTCTGGTGTTGTAGATACACGATTGCAAGTGGTAAACATAATCTTCGTATCTGGCACTTCCAGATCTATGTGTATTTGCATGTCTTTGCGTCTCTACGCATCACTCATTTTTCAATGAGATGGCATTGTATAAATTTGGTCCTTTGGTGAGACCTTTAGTTCCTTTGGGATTAAACCATGTCGATACAATTGTTGTACAATATATCTTCATAGTACTAGCCTGCTGTGAACCACACCTAGTTTGATAACAAACTACTTGACACAAATGCCCTCTTTTGCTTCTACAATAGCAGCCATATACTTAGCCTTTTGTTATAGTATCTGTCACAATATCTTAACTTTAGAACTCATCCAAATCCGTTATGGAACTCCCTTTCCATTACATTGTTCCACCCTTAGTTTAAATTGATATAAAATCAATTTGTATCTTGTGACAAAACCAGTATCAATGTAACAATTTACAATGAACTATCTATTTGTCACCTCTACATAAATAACATATTCTTAGTTCTTCTGAAGATCATAAGAATATCCTTACTATCGTCCAATGATCATCTTATGAGTCATTCTGGTATATGTTCATGACATTTAGAGCATAGAACATATCTGGATGTGTACATATCATATTATGGTTAATCAAAATATTCTTGTGATTTCACTCACCAAGTGTCAATACACTTGAATCTTGATTCAGTCCTTTCTGTGCGACAAGAACCTTTCTTATATTGAACTATTTCAATATATCATATATGTACTCTCGGCACAACCATATTAGCATCTCAATCTATCCATATAGACATTGATGCAAAATATTCGGGTTTTGCCTAAGTCTTTCATCGAAATGAAATTCTTAACCCGTGTCAATAAAAGATACATTGTTTCCTAATCAAAAATATGTCTTTCACATAATGTATTAGAAATATGTCTTAGCGATCCCACTAAATTTCTTGCAAATGCAAACATCTTCATCGTCTCTGATGAAATTAAACCTTTTAACAGTTTCATCAGGGCGAAGATCAACTCCTCGATGCTTACTTCAACTATTGAAGTTTTCATTCCCTATTATCATCCTTTGAATAAACAAAACCCTTTGAATCGTGTTATGTACATGTCCTAGGTAACCATTCTATTAGAAGAACTTGTTTTGTTTGTTCAACTACCATATACCAAATTATATGTAGTGGTTGCTACATTAATCCGTCCAAACTAAATATCGCTATGAAAGATCACATCTTGTCATAATCAACTGCTTGAACATTGTCATGAACTCTTTAACGACATGTCGACAATTTCATAGATGTAATGCATCCATGCCTATTTCTTTATAGATCCAAATACGACTATAAGGTCATACACCTTTCTAGAGGGTCTTCCAAGTTCAAAGCTTGATTTCTCGTGTATGAAACTATCACGGATTTTATGGCTTCATTTGACAGAGTTAGGACCCATCATCGCTTCTTTGCATGTAGTCGGATCATCATTGTCTGACAACAATGATTCACTCTCAAAATCATAGTATTCGATTGTTTCACCTAACCTACTTAGTTCAATAGGAACTTAGAGCTCCGTGACCACAACCTTTGAGGCACGTGAGCCATGAGCATTCTTTTTTGCCTCCGGGACACTTTCCGGCGCTGCGCAACTCAGCACATATAGCTAAGGTTCAATAACCTTATCAAAGTTCTATTGTCCTCCCACTTAACTTTTCACGAAAAATTCCTTCTAAAGAAACTTGATGTTCTAAGTGACAAACACTTTTTCTCTGTGTTATGGAGGAATACCCAACGGTTATTCAAAATAACATACAAAGAAATGCTCATCCGACTTTAGTTGTAAACATCATACGTATGCCTAGTATACCAAAATTTAAGAAATGACAACTTGAGTTTTATCCCAAACCATAACTTATATGGTGTCTTTTCAACGGGTCATGATGGAGCTCTTTTTAGTGTAAAAGCGGTAGTCTCTAAAGCTTTTAATATTTAAAATATAATGGCAGTTTTTAAAACTAACACCTTTGATGTTACCATGTCAAACAAGGTTTCATTACATATCTCGAACACACCATACTTCTATGGTATTTCGAGAAATGCAAATCCATGGAACAATTCCTTAAATATTAGGTGTTATGCTAAACTTGTTACTCAAATATCTTCCTTTATGATACAATCATAAACTCTTTATTTTATTGTTACAATGATTTTCCACTTCATCTTGAAAGTCTTTGAACATTTTCAAATATTTCATACTTCTTCCTCATTAAGTAGATATACACATATATTCAATCAAATTTCCGAAGAAAGCATATGAAGTTGAAACCCATCGCTCATGACTACATAATGGGCTACATACATCAATATGTACAAATTCCAATAAGTTAGTCGTTCGTTGTTCTAGGCCTTTGAACGAAGTTTTAATTATTTCTAGGAAAGTCTCACAAGCGTCATTTGATCAAAACCAAAAGACTCCAAAATTCCATCAACATGGAGTTTCTTCATATTTTCTTTACAATATAATTTAAACGGCGATGTCACTTCCTAAGTGATCTTTCAGTCGTTTGACTTTCGACATTTTTAGCATTAGTTTTATGGATGTGATTTCTCCAACTAGACTTGTATATCATCCATCTATTATGGAACACGTTTGAACAACCTTTTGTTCTCATAATACCTAACTAAAACAAATCTTGAAGGTAAGCTTTGATGTTAACAAACAACAACAATTTGTTTGTTTTGGATGAACATCATCACCTATTCTCTTGCTAGTTACTTAGGCCATTGCATTTCAAGAATTGTGTTGTTTTGCATGATAGTTGACACCAACCAATTCTGTATCCAATACCCAAGAAGCACAATGTTTAACAAGGAAATAATACAATCATAACATGCATATCATTTATATAATTATGCTGGACAATTCCAGTCTTTTCTTTTCTGCCAAATATTTCTGATATTCTCTGTCAGCAATTCCTTTACCTTTTAAAAGAATCTATCAACATCAACAGTGTCATCATACACATCACACATAGTCCAAAGCATGTAGAGTAAAATACTAATGTATTTGGACTTGCACTTTGAAGTAGATCATAATTATGAAATGTTTGGGTTCTTTCGAAATCCATTTTTAGTAATCTTTTAGTGTTGTAAACATTTTACCTACATCTTTTATTCATCCTTATCATGAAAAATTTCATGATCAAGCTATCATAGCTTATAAAGGTGAATCGCAAGTATAATGTTGCTTTCCAAAACCTTTTGGAGGATTAGGACGACTAGCGTCTTCAACCTTCGCAAATTCTCATCAAATATGAGAACATATGTTTTGCTAAATTATACTCTATCATGTTGTAACCAAAACATTGTTTCATATATCGCAATATCTTCCACACATGATGGTTTCTGAAACATTTCTTTCAGCTCCTAGATCACCTTGATACTAAATTAACCTTTTGAATATCAAGGATCATGGAGGCAAACATGATACTTAGGTACTAACACTTGAATTGTTATTCTCGATTTAATACTAATTATTAAACTTCACAGAGTAAACGGAGTTAGCTGAAAGTTTGCAATAGGACTTTTAAACTTTAGATTAACACTCAAAACAATACAATACTAGTTCGTAAAGTAACTATCCAAAATTCTATAGTTCTATTATCTCAATTATAACTAAGCGTAAGGTGGTGAACGGATGCCAATGACTACAACAATTATGCAAATTCACTTTGATTTAATTTATGATAAATTCAACTTTTAATCATATTACTGTTGAACTCCCACTCAAAATAACATCCCTCGAGTCGGTGATTACACAAACCAAATCTACTACACCAAGTCCGATCATCACGAGAGATGATGTAGCTTCAAAGGCGAACAATAAACATGTTCATCATATCATCCATATGACTCATGATTTACCTTTTGGTATTTCGTGTTGTGAGGCCATGTCTGTACATGCTAGGCTGGTCAAGGTTAACCTTAGTATCCGCATGTGCAAATATGGCTTGCACCCGTTGTATGCATGCGTAGAATCTATCACACCTGATCATCACATGATGCTTCAAAACTACGAGTCTTAGCAACGGTGCCTACTAAGGACGAGCACTTTATTACTTGATATTTAGTGAGAGAGATCATCTTATAATGCTACCTTCGCGATCTAAGCAATACAAGATGCATAAAGAGGATTAACATCACATGCAATTCATAATATGTGATATGATATGGCCTTTCTTCTTGTGCTTACTATAGGCCTTTCTTATTAATAACATCTAATGTCCATGATCATCTATTAATCAACAAGCTAGCTTAACAAGAGGCTTACTAGGGACTCTTTTATGTTTACAAAACACAAGTATTAATGTTTCCTATTAATACAATTATAGCATGGGATGTAAATATTTGTCATAAACACAAAGATATAATAATAACCATTTTATTATTGCCTCTTGGGCATATCTCCAACACATAGAGACCTATAAGTTAGCAAAGCGTGTTAGAGGTTTCTAACTTGTTTTTGCAGGAAGTGATGTGGTATAGCAATGTGATGTTTACAATGTGATGCATGAGATGTGTTATGTTGTAATCTCGTAGGGCATGAGTGGCAGGAGCCGCGATGATTGTAATATTCTTATTGTAATAGCCATAGTTGTTTTTACTTTATTAGGTAGAGTAGCAATAGTTGTAAAAGCAAGACTTGGTGATGACAATCAAACAACGATGGACCTCGATGCTATGCGCAAGGTGCCTGGAGGAGTACATGGCGCCAAAAGACGTTGCTGATGGAGATCGTTGACACAAAGTGCTATACCATATCACTATATGAATTGCATGTGATGTTAATACTTTTATGCACTTTATATGTTGCGTGGTAGTCGTAATAAATAGGATGATCTCTCACTTAAAAATTATCAAGTAATCATGTGTTCTGCCTAAGTTAGGAACCACAAAACATAGGCATCGAGCTGGTGTGTCATGTAACATGGGTGCACCTAGAAACGTTCATAATGTGGGTGCCAAACTGTCGCACTACTCGTATACTAAGGTTCACTTGACATACTACCTAGAAATCTAGAGTATGGAACATAATAATCAAAAGATTAACAAGAGTCATATGTTGATATGATTGGTATGATTACCTACCGGTCTTATTCCCCGGTGAGTGATGTGACATTGGTGGTAGGAAAATAACTTTGTGGATCTTGAATCACTAAGTATTAATCATGAGTGTCAGAGATTTGTCCCGCGAAGGAAACTGGGGTTCAATGATCCCTTGGTTCGTGAGGGGCTGAAGACGCGGTTCCAAGGAGTCTCGGCGAAGGTGGTAACGACGGAGCAAGCACATGACAGAGAGGTGACATAGTGTTTTTTACCCAAGTTCGGGACCCTCGTTAGGAGGTAAATCCCCTACTCCTGCTTTGTTGTATTGCTCGCGTGCTTCGCGAGGGTACAATGCTGGTGAAGGTCTAGGGTTGCAGATCTCAGGGATCAACCCGTGCTAAGGTAGGAGGAAGGCTTCTTATATAGAGGCGACGGGCCTCTTCCCCCAATTCTTAGGCAGGAAAGGCTACCACAATGTCGTTCCTCGAGCTACTAGTCTACAAGACTACTTTTGGTGGACCAAGTCTTGGACGTCGTGTGCTCCTTCGTCCTCCTGTATAGTTGCCTTGTTTAGCGCCATTTATCTTCGTCCGGCCCCGCCTACTTTTCTTTGTTGCACCAAAACGACAACGGGGGAAGCCTTCCATGCTGAGACCGTCTGTCCTCTCCTTACAGAAAAGGAGGCGGACATGACCTTCCTTTACCAAAGCGAACTGGGAGCGCTAGGCCGCTGCGCCCCTTGTCGTGATCTACTTTGCCTGCCACATTCCTGGTGGAGTTACCAGATTGTCCCTAGATACGCTCTAAAGCCTCCAAAGCCCTACAACGTAGTAGGATAAGCAGTGGGATCCTTTTCTTGGACGTACCCTCTAGAGGTCGCATCCTCGCGAGGTGGGGCCTCATGAGAGGTCATTCGTCCGCGTCGCCTCTAGAGGCGTTTCAGCCTCTTGAGGGCTAACCTCCTCACGCCGGAGGACCTACCAACCATCGGGACATGGCACCCCGGTTACTAGGGCTCGACAGGCCCCCAGGCGCTTGGCGTGTGTGCATCCTTTGATGGATGCGAAACGGCAAGCGGCCTAGGACAGTTGGTGGGTCCCATAGCCCGTTTAATCAACACGAGTCTACCACACCCTTATCTTGGCCATGAATTCGATTCAGCAGTGCATCCTCACTCGCAGATCTTGAGCGTGGTGCCTACACCCCGAGAATTGCTCCCACAATGCAACGACGCGTGGGACCTGATAGTTAATGCCGCTTTCTTGGCACAACGACATGTGTTTTTCACTGGTCATGTTATATTGGGGCATGGGCGTTCTATTCCCAACACCCCACTCTGCCATCCCTTTCCTTCCTTCTCAGGCATCTAAACCAAGGCTTTGCCTTTTGTGATGAAATCCCCGTACCTTCCCCTTGTCCGAGCGAGCGAGGGTGCCATGTTCGAGGCAGAGGAGAACCCCGCACGACTGAAGCGGAGGAGGCCCCTCTGGTAAAGCGTGGCTATGGTCACCCGCGTGGGAGCGGTCAGGGTAAGCGCGGCCGCTGCCGTGCTACCCTTGCCATTGCTTCCCTTTCGGGAGTGGAAGCGGCTTCTGGGGAGGCCCCAGCCAGACACGGGCGCGGCCACCATCATGGAAACGGTCGTGGTCACTACGAGGGGCACGACGGAAGGCCCGACACTGAGCCGCATCCTGCATTGCCCGCGGCTTCCCCTACTTCAGTGGTGATCAAGATAGAGGATGACCCCGAGCCCGCCTGGGTGATCGACTTCATCGTCATCCTTTGGAATTCCAAATGGTTCGCCATGGTAAGGCTCCCTTCGCTCTTCACCCTTGGGGTTATGGTGGACCTTCCCCAGGAGGTGAAGCTGCGGCACTCCAGTGGGCATGAGAGGTGGAGGGTGATAGTTTAAACCCTTATGCCCGATGAGATGTACCTTGGCGACGACTAGGACCGCTTCCACATATCCTACGGAATCCGACGTGGCTCCGTGCTACGGGTCCGCTACACTAGCGGAGGAATCTTCTCCATCTTGGTGTTCGACGCCCTACTGTGTTGAGTAACTTACCCGTCGTACCTCTGAGGGGGACGGAGTGGGTTCTTGTTGTGGTCGTTGCCGCGCAGACAAGGCGATGGGTGTTTTGTTAGCATAGCCGTGGGGCTACATCGTCCCTTTAGTTTACAGCCTTGTAGAAAGATTTGTAAGGAAGCCTGTAAGGATCTGTTTAAGCGGATCTTCATGCTTGTTGTTTCCCCTTATGCATGTTATTGTTGCGATGCTGGAGTTTTGTGAGTGGCCATGGCACGATGTCGACTCGACGGAGCTAGCGGAGGTTTCCTATAGGGAGGCGGCGGACCTCGCGAGCCCACCTGTGTACCTGCCGATGTGGTAGAGTGTTCTGGGACGACGTCCTTGCGAGGGGAGGTTTGTGGAGGCCGCGCCTGGTTGGTTTGCTCCCGAAGGTGGCATAAGGGAGACTCCACTTGGCTGGTGGCCTTGACTGTCGTGCGGTGGCTTGCGAGGAGCTTCTGCGTGTTTCCGAGGGTGTATCCCCCTGCACTCATGAAGGGGTTTGGGACTTTTAGCCATAAGTTTTTTTGGTGCATGTTGGCACGAGGGAGCCATAAACTGGTCTCTGGGCCCAGCTGTTTGAGCGGCGCTATCCTCGCGAGGCTTGCACGTGCTCTTACCTCGTAGGCCTACTCTCGAGGGAAAGGGGTGCGATGTTGTGGTGTGGAACACAGCAGTGCCATCGAGGATGGCTAAAGAGGGACACTTGGATGCAATCGGTGGCTCACGCAACGGGTTGAGCACGGTGAACTGCAAACACAGCGACGTACCCAGGTTCGGGGCCCTCTTGGCGAGGTAACACCCCTACTCCTGCAAGATCTACTATATGGGGGCGAATGTCCAGTACAGGTTCTCCTGGAGCTGTTTCCTTAGCTACTATCGATGGCTAGAGGAAGAGGAAGAAGAGGCAAGATCTTTCTACTACTGATGTTGCTTACCTAGAACCCTAGCTCTACCCGCCCTTATATACTGGTTGGGGGAGGTAGATTACAATGTGGGTTCTAGGGGTTACTATTTGGATATGGGTTTACAGGGCAGGGCCGGCTGCAGGGTCCAACCAGTGGGCCAGGACCTAGTTAGCCCTTCTTTAGCGTCACCCACTTCTTTAGAGGTCACCTAGGCTTCGTTTGTAGCGTCAGCTTTGCTTTAACGGTCACCCGAGACTCCTTTGGTGGCCAGACGACCGCTTTACTTTATCTTCGTTGGGTAGTGCCGGTCAGGGCGGCGCGCCAACCTGTCTGTTGACAAGAGGCACCAGAGGCATACCCCGCAAGAAGCCTCTCCCCCTCTGCGCACTCCATCGAATCCGAGGCCAGCCGGGTGGAAGTAGCCACCCAGTCGGTTCTTCTGGCTATCCGGCTAGACGATTCAGTAGGGAAAGCTTTAAGCCTAGCGGGAGGGATTAGCCCACCGGCTAGACTTGTCCTGCTTGATGGCCAGGCGGACTGTGTCTTCTTTAGCCGACCTACTTAGGCTTGGCTTTCCCTACCCGGGGGTTATCCCCCCGACACTAGTCCCCAAGCGCATAAGGACTTGGCCGGTGGGAAAGGTCTTGCGAGCTCTTTTATTTCTCGATACAGTTTGTTGATAAAGTCTGGCTGTATCTTTTCCTTTTGCTTTCTGGCTGGGTTCAACCGGATGCGGAATCGATGGCCGCCCACTGGGTGTAAAGAGCGAAGGAAGCGACCGCCTGGCGAAATGGATCCAAAACATCAATTGGATGAGGTCAGTGCCATCATCAGCCACGACTGTTGCTCTGGCGCACGTCGCGTCAGTTTGTCTTCTGTGGCGCTGTGCCAGTTTTTTGGTAACTGCATGCACCACTTGCCGCAGAGGTTTTCTCGGGGCGTGCGTGCACGCCTCGCCTCCTTGTAACGCATGTGGATCTTCTGTAGTGTGTTGCATTGGATCTTCCTTGCGCCAGAGCCGTAGCATGGCGGAACTGAAGCGTCTCGTGGCTACGTGTCACGCGGTAGCTGAGGAGGCGACGATGCCCTTCCTGCGGGGATAAATAGAGCCACGGGAGGAACGAGGCCTCCACTTCATATTCCTCCAGCTCTTGCCTCCCTGTCCTTCTATGCTCCTTCTCACTTTGCCTTTGCGCCACCCATTTGTGGTTGACGGAGCCGCCAGCAGCCTTCCGCCACGGCCGCTCCGCCTGCCAAAATGCTACCGGAGCAGCGCGGAGGTTGGTGCGGATCCTTTGTGACCAAGAATCTCGTGTATAAGTACCGGCGGGGGAATTTTATCCCCTCGTCGCGGTTGGTGAAGCACCGGCTCGCGCCGGAGGGGGAGCGGGTACCTGACCCCCGGGCAGGGGAGCACGTCGTCTTCCTCGCCCACTTCGCCCGTGGCTTAGGCCTCCCTGTCAACCCCCTTCTTCTTCAAATATTCGTCTTCTTCGACCTCCAACTCCACCACCTTGGCGCCAACGCCATCGTGTAGCTATCGCACCATGCAGCATGCTGCGAGTCGTACCTTGGGGTGTGGCCCGAGGTGGCGAACTTCCTCAAGTTCTTCCACTTCAAGGCCCAGAACACCATCAAGGATGGCCCGCTGACAGAGTTGGGCTACTGCGTTGTCTATCCGCGGCCCTCCTCGCCGATGCCGCGATTCGACCTCCCCGACCCCATCAAGCTGTGGCAGTGCTCATATTTCTATGTGAGCAATGCCACGGAGGTCGACTGGATCGGCCTGCCGCCCTTTGTCAATGTCCCCTCGATGCAGAAGGCCTAGACGGTGAAGGGGATGGGGGCCCAGGCGGACATCGACCGGATAGCCGCCCGGGTGGAGGCGATGGTGGCGACGGAGCGGCTCATCGCTCGAGATATCGCGCTGTCGTGGATGGTGCGTCGCGTGCTTCCGCTGCAGAAGCGTCACACAAAATGTGCTATCTTTCGACCACCGACGACCTGACCCGGACGTCGTGGAAGGACGTGCCATACGAGGTGCTGCGGAACTGTATCTCTATGATTTCCAAGTTCCGTGTGGAGGCGACCTGGTCGTACTCCTGCCTGCCGTACCACCACGGCCGCCTGCCACCTTAGGTGAGTTGTCCTTGTTTCTCCTCTTTTTCGCTTGGCCTTTTTCCTAGTAGTTTTTCCTTGGGTGCCTTATGCTCCCCTTTTTGAGTAGTTGTTTACGGTGCAGCATGCTGAGGACGGTATCAGCGACTTTGCCCTCCCTACCTTCCCGCTGGACCGGAAGCTGCCGAAGTACCCCTAGACGGAGCCCAAAGGGTTTCCCATCCGGCAGGACGACGGTCCCTCGGATCCTCAAGGTAATTTCCGGGTGCGGCTTTTGTCTTTGCTTTGCCTATGGGGCCTATAGTTGATGCTCGTGTTTGCATTGGTGCAACTGAGGACGAGGCCGGCCTGGAGAGAGCTGCGGCGAAGGCCCGGGGGAAGAGGGCAGCCCCGTTTCCATGCCGGCTACCGCGGAGTAGAAGAGGATGCGTCGAGCGTGCCCGGCTTCCGATATGCCGTCCTGCACCGGGTAAGTGTTCCCCTGTTCTCCCTTGATCACTGTTGAGCCTTTCTTTCTTTTCTTTTTGCAGCGAGGCGATGTCGCTGGGTGGCTTCGGTGCTGCCACCGTTGCTTCTCCCCCGCCTCCGGCCACCAGGCAGCTGTGGCCTCTCAGGCTGCGTCTGTGCCGGCTGTGCCCGCCCTGACAACCCCGCCTGCATCTCCTCAGGGCTCCCTGGTCGTGGGAGTGCTGACCGCGCGCTCGCGACTTCACGGGTGGCGCAGCTCTTCGTGGCCGCTCAGGGCCCCTAGACCCCTCTCCTCCGTCCTATGGCTGGAGGGAACCTGGCCTGGAGCGATGCTCCAGCCAGTTCTGCCAGTCCCACCATCGAGGATGTGATAGAGGAAGCTGTGGTGGTGCAAGCAGCTGCGGCGGGTGGCATCCAGTCGGGCGCCTCCGGCTTAGCGGGGAGGGAGCTGGTGGTGGCTGCTCCTTCGAGCACTGCTGCCGATGAAGACGAGGTCGTGATGACCGGTTGGAGGCCAGCTCTGGCTGTGCTTACGCCAGGTGCCATCCTCGCCCCGCTCTTGGGCGCTACACCCGTCGCACTCGTCCAGGTTCACCACCTGGTTGAGGAAATGGAAAGGGGCCTTGGAGAGGCCAAATATTTGTCTGTTTTTTTGGAGGTAGGTGTCTCCCCATTTTCTTTTGCCATAGCCGGCCTTTTGTAGTAGGATTTCGCTCTTTTTTCCTTACTTATTTCTCTTCACAGAAAGTGTTCTCAGAGTCTATGAAGAGTACTCAGGATTTGGGCTGTAAGATTGCTTCCTCTGATCTATCTTGGCGGTTGGCCTCCTTTTCTTGTTTTTTGTTGACCATCGGGTATCCTCCTACAACCATGATACTGGATAAGGAGAGGGAGGTGGAGTGCCTCAAAGCTCAAGTGGCCCGGCTGGAGGAGTCAAACAATGCCTAGCAGGGGAAGATCGACCAACTGGCCGCGGCCAAACACAAGTTGGAGGTTACCGCGGAGAGGAGCAAGAAGGTGGCTGACACCCGGGGGGAGGCACTGAAGACCTTGGAGATGACCTCCGCCCAAAGGGAGGAGATGATCAAGGTTCTTTGGTCCCGGGAGTAGGATCTGACTGGGTAGCTTGAGCGTATCGCCAAGCTGGTCGTTAGTAAGTTTGCACTTCCCTGCCCCATCTATATTGTGGTTAATCGATTTGCCTTTTGGTTGCTTACTCCCTCAACCGACTGCAGCTCACTACCCGGAGTCGACCGACCAAGCTCTTGAGAAGCTGCGAGTGGAGGAGGTTGGCCATGAACTTCTTCCAATATGTCTGGCCGGAGACGGGTGAGCCACACGACATTGCTAGCTTGGCGCTCGCCCTGACCCGCGACATTTACATGCTAGAGATCCACAAGGAGATGGCGGCGAGAGGCGGTGTGGAGATGGCACCGGCCCTGGTGAAGTCCTGGTATCCGGATGCGGATCTGGGTGTGCTCACTCGTGGCTTCAGAGCCGGAAACATCTATGAGAGCCTCTATCAGAGCGTCCCGGCGATCAGGTCCTGCAGAATAAAGATCGGCACATATATGGATATGGAGCGCGACTTCCGTGACCCCTCTGAGCCGGTGCCATACCACTGGATAACAGATCATGCAAGCGGCGCCAATGTTGCCTCCTCCAGCCAGGTACCTGCAGCCGGCACCAATTTTGCCTCCTCCAGCCAGATTCCCGTAGCCGGCGTCGATGCTCCCTCTGCCAGCCCGACTCCTAAGCCCTGATCCCTGGTGTGCCAGGAGTATTTGCGGTGAACTTTGTTGTAAGACTTTGACTTCTGCGTGGAACCTTCGTGTTTCTCTTATCGGTTTGACCCTCCTTTTGGCTTGAGTTAAATTTGCCTCTTTTCTTCCTGGATGTTTTTGTCCTTTGTGTTTCTTGTGCGAGTGCGTGATAGCACGATCATCGGGTGTAGTCCTCGAGGTTCGGGCCGGCTGGGGTAGCCAGCCGGATCAAAGATCTTTGCCACCTTGCTTGTTCGGATGGGTGCGCGGGAGCGCGCCCACTGGGTGTAGTCCCCGAGGTTCGGGCTGGCTGGGGAAGCCAGCTGGGTCGAAGCTCTTTGCCACCTTGTTTGTTCTGATGGGTGTGCGGGGATCACGCCCACTGGATGTAGTCCCGGAGGTTCGGGCCGGCTGGGGAAGCCAGCCGGTTCGAAGCTCTTCGCCACCTTGTTTATTCTGATGGGTGCGCGAAGCACACCCACTAGGTGTAGTCCCCGAGGTTCAGGCCGGCTGGGGTAGCCAGCCGGGTCAAAGCTCTTTGCCACCTTGTTTCCTGCCAAGTTGTGGCTCGTGCAACACAAGACACAACGTTGCTTGCATTAGTTTCATTACTTGTGTGTTCGTTCGCAGCTAAGATAAAATATGAAAATGATGCCCTTCTGAACTAGGCCATTAACTTATTCCTTTTCTCAGCGAGCATTGGCCTTTCAAGCTGTGACCTTGCTGGCTACTGGCCGGGTTACGATTTGCAGCCAGAATCGAAGGGGTAGCTAGGTTGGCGTACCTCACGATACTTCGGGGTGTTGTTATTGGTATCTCAAGCATGCGCAGCCGGATTGTCCGGGCGCCCTGGTCTTCTCTTTGGGTAGTTTCTTGTAAGGGGGACTTCGGGCTTTTGCTCTTGCCGGTTCGACAGCCGGCTTGCGGTCTGAAGCCGGAACCGAAGAGTGGGCCCTAGGTACCGCGTACAATACTTAACCGTCTATAGAAATCGCAGGCGTCCGGGCCAGCCGACGACCTTGTTGTAGAGATTACCAGAGCCGGTTCGATGACAGAGGTAATGCACGAATGGGGGTGGAGTCCTCGGAGCTATGCCGAGGCTCCCAAGATTGTTCATTTATTACATAAAAGTAAGATACATACACTTCTCGCTCAAGTGTAAAATGGATGGAGTAGGTTCGTGTTCCATGGGCGCTTAGTCTCTTCGTCGGAGCGGTCTGCCTTGTTCTTTACCGGCTACTAGGCATCAATGAGGTAGTACGAGTTATTGTGCAGCACCCTGCTGATGATGAACGTCCCTTCCCAATATGGGGATAGCTTGTGCAGTCCCTTGGTGCTCTGCACCAGGCGCAACACCAGATTGCCCTCACGGAATGAAGTAGACCGGATCTTGCTGGCATGGTAGCGATGCAGGTCCTGCTGGTAAATGGCTGATCTGGACAAGGCCAGCTCGCGTGCCTTCTCCAGCCGATCCACGCTGTCTTCACGTGCTTCCTTAGCTTCTTGATCCTTGTAGATCTGCTTGTGGGGTGCGTCGAACTGGATGTCAGTGGGAAGGATTGCCTCCATCGTAGACGAGGAAGAATGACGTGAAGCCGGTTGAGTGTTTGGGGGTAGTGCACAGGATCCATAGCACGGCTGGCAGTTCCTCTATCCAGCATCCGGGGGTCCTGATGATTGACTCGATCAATCTTGGTTTGATTCCGGCTAAGTCCAAACTGTTAGCACGCTCACACTGCCCGTTTGACTAAGGGTGCGGCAACCGAAGCTAGGTCCAGGCGGATGCCCTTTTCTCCACAGAAGCGAGCGAAAACTCCCTTGGCAAAATTGGTTCAATTGGCTGTGATGATGTTGTGTGGGTAGCCGAATCGTATGATGATGTCCGTGAAGAACTTGATCACGGTTGCCCCGTCCAGCTTCTTTATGGGCTTTGTCTCGATCCACTTGGTGAATTTGTCCATACCTACAAGCAAGTGCGTCATACCGAATCGAGCTGTCTTGAATGGTCCGACCATGTCCAGCCCCTAGACTGCAAACGGCCAGATAATTGGTATTGTCTTGAGTGCTGCAAACGACGTGTGGTTCAGCTGGCCAAAACCTTGGCAGCCATTGCATGCCCTAACCAGTTCCTCGGCGTCCTTTAGCTGTTGGCCAATAAAAACCATGACGAAGAGCCTTGGCTGCTATGGCCCTTGACGAAGCGTGGTGAATGCACTCGCCCTGATGTATGTACACTAGGAGCTTGATTCCCTCCTCTTGGCTTACGCATCGTTGATAAATGCCCTCGACATTGTGCTTGTACAACTTGTTATTGATGATGGTTTATGCGCTTACCCCGCGTCTCACTTGTCGTGCTGCCACTTCCTCTTCTAGCAATTCACCTTTAGCCAGGAAGTTCATGAATGGTTTGGCCCAGTCGGATGTTTCCTGGATGGCGTACAATGTCTACATGATGAGCTTGATCTCCTCGCGGACAGCCGGTTATGGAGTGTCAGGGGGTTTGCCAGGTGGAGGCTCGCTGACGGTAGTCCCCGGGTCCAGCGAGGCAGTCCCCGGGTGTGACGAGGCAGTCCCTGGGTGTGGCGAGGCAGTCCCTGGGTGTGGCGAGGCAGTCCCCGGGTGTGCTGCTCCGGCTGTCCTGGGTCCGCGTCGAGCACTATAGAATCAGACTCCAGGAACGGAGTGACGGATGGCTTGCGCAGGTGCTCGAGGGAGACTCCAGGCGGTATGGATTGTCTTGTTGAGCCGACTCGGGCTAGGGCGTCAGTGGCTTCGTTGTTAGCCCTGGGTACATGGTGGAACTCGCATCCTTCAAAGCAAGCGCACAGCTACTGGACGAAGAAGCCGTAGAGGGCCATGTTGGCATCCCTCACGTCCCATTCTCCTGAGACTTGTTGTACCACCAGGTCTGAGTCGCCAAAGCAGAGTATCCTCTAAATGTCTATCTCCTTGGCCATCCTGAGCCCATGGATGAGCGCCTCGTATTCGGCGATGTTGTTTGATGCCTTGAAGTGGATCTGGAGCACGTACTCTAGTCGGTCGCCCTTGGGAGAGGTGATTATGATTCCTACTCCGATCCCTCCTCGCATGGAGCCGTCAAAGTGTAGCTTCCAATGCATGGAGTCGGGGACCGGTGGCATGTACTGTGTCTCTTCCCAATCGACGATGAAATCAGCCAGCGCCTGGGACTTGATCGCCGTTCTTGGCTCGTACTGGATGTTATGCGCAGTGAGCTCTATGGACCATTTAGCCACGCGGCCGGTGGCGTCCTTGTTGTCGATGATCTCCGTGAGTGGGGCTAGAACCACCACCCGGATGGAATGCTCTTGGAAGTAGTGCTTGAGTTTCTTGGCGGCCATGTACACACCATACACCAACTTCTGGTAGTGGGGGTAGTTCTACTTCGAGAGTGATAGTACCTCACTCAGGTAATATATGTGGTGTTGGACAAGCTGGGCATTCCCCTCTTCTGTTCTTTCCACCGCTAGTACGACGATGACGACCCAGTTGGTGGCTGCGTTGTACATCAACATTGGCTCTTTTGCAGTCGGGGCCACCAAGACGGGTCGAGAGGTGAGCATGCACTTGAGGTCACGGAAAGCCTCGTCCGCCTGGGGCGTCCAGACAAACTTGTCCGTGTTCTTCATGAGATGGTATAAGGGGAGGGCTTTCTCGCCCAGCCGGCTGACAAACCGGTTGAGGGAGGCCAAGCACCCAGTAAACTTCTGCATGTCGCGCAAGTTCCGTGGCAGCTCCATGCGCTTGATGGCTCCTATCTTCTTCGGGTTCTCCTCGATTCCTCGTTCTGTGATGATAAACCAAGGAGTTTGCCGGCTAGGACGCCGAAGATGCATTTCTCCGGGTTTAGCTTGATCTGGAAGCGACGAAGGTTGTCGAATGTTTCCTTCAGGTCCTCAAGCAGCGTGCACCGCTCTTTGGTCTTGAGGACGATGTCGTCAACGTAGGCGTGCATGTTTCTACCTATTTGCATCTGCATGCATTTCTGCATGCAGCGCTGGTAGGTTGCCCCTGCATTTTTCAAACCAAAGGGCATGGTGGTGTAGTAGTAAGCCCCATACGGGGTTATGAATGATGTCTTTATTTGATCGGTTACATTGAGCTTAATCTGGTGGTAGCCCGAGTAAGCATCCAGGAAAGACAACAAGTCAGAGTCGGCCGTAGAATCGATGACCTGATCTATCCGCGGCAGAGCGAAATGATCCTTGGTGCATGCCTTGTTGAGGCTGGTGTAGTCGACACACATGCGCCATGTCTTGTTCTTTTTCAGCAGCAACACCGGGCTGGCCAGCCATTCCGGGTGGAAAACTTCCATGATGAAGCCGGCTGCAAGCAGCCATGTGATCTCCTCACTGATGGTTCTTCTCTTTTCTTCTACGAAGGGGTGTAAATACTGTTTGACCGGCTTCGCATCTGGTCGAACATGTACAGAGTGCTCGGCGAGTTCCCTCGAGACACCTCTTTGGGGCACCATGCGAAAATATCGCGATTCTCACGGAGGAAGTCGACGAGCACACTTTCCTATTTGCTGTCCAGGCCGTCTCCGACCAGGACAAACTTGCTTGGGTCCTCCTCATTCAGCAGGATCTTCTTTGTGCCCTTGGACGGCTTGAACTGTGACTCGCCAGCCGGCTTGGGCTCTCCAGCCGGCATATCCGCCTGTAGGTCTGCCATGTTCTGCATTATGACGCGCTTCTCTTTTGTGATGATCATTTCCTCGGCTAACTTGGAGCCGTCTGTGGCGCATCTCAATCGACCGCTTGTAGCAAACGTCGACGGTGATCACTCCCTTTGGTCCTGGCAGATTCATCTTGAGGTATGCGTAGTGCGGTACCGCCATGAACTTGGTGAGAGCTGGGCACCCTAGTATGGCGTGGTAGGCGCTGGAGAGGTTCACCACCTCAAACCATATCGGCTCGCGGCGGAAGTTGTTCTTGGTGCCAAATATGCCGTCCAGCCGTATCTTGCCAATTGGTGAGTGCGATGGACCCGGGACTGCCCCGTGGAATGAGGTGCTTGAGGGCTGCAGCTGGGACTCACTGATGCCGAGCCGCTCGAGGATGCTGCGGTATAGGAGGTTGATGCTGCTGCCGCCGTCGATGAGCACGCGGGAGAAACGACATGAATGCTTGTTGTAGACGATGATGGGGTCTAGGACTAGCACGTAACTTGCAGGGCTTGGCAACACGGCCGGCTGGTCCTCTTTGCTCCAAGTAATTGCCTGTTCGGCCAATGTAGGTATTGAGGGACGGGGGGAACGATTGCGTTCACCTCCGCCTCGCGCCTTCTCTTAATATGCTTTGTTTCCGGCTCAGCAAGGAAGATGTGATAGTTGCCCACTTGACGTGGGTAACCATCTTCATCATTCTCACGGCGGTTGTGCCGCTCCCTGTTATCCGGCCGACCTCCGGCTGGAGGTGGAGGTGGTGGTGGGAGACCGCCGGCTTCGGCCATCTTCTTTGTCCAGTTGCACTAGCGCGTTGTATGGTTTGCGGGCTTGCTACCGCTGCTGTGGAACTTGCACGGTCCGTCGAGCATGGACTCCATGGTGTACTTGGGCCATGGTGGCCTGTCACCCGATATTTGCCTCCGGCTGCCGCCTGCAGCCGGGTCCTCGTGCACTGCTGCTACTTGCTTGGTGCTGTACCGGCTGTCGGGCTAGTCGTCTTTTCTCTTGCCATGGCGGTCGTCATAGCCGTGCCGCCTGGAGTGATTCTCGCCCGGCTGGCGACGCTCCGCCTGCTCATCCGTCACGATCTGACCTTGGTCATCCACTGCGATGGGCTTCGTCATGGCTGTGTCGGTGGTGGCGTACTTGTCCGCAATGGCCATGACATGGGCCATGGTTTGGGGATCTGCCCGCCTGAGTTTGTGCTTCAGCATGGGGCCTTCTCGGCAACCGGTGGTAAAGAAGTCGATTGCCTAATGCTCGCGCACCCCTTCACACGAGTTGTGCATGCTGGTCCACCATGTGAGGTAGGCGCGGTCAGATTTGTCTTTGCCTTGAACGCAGATGGCAAGCTCGCGGGGCTGACCCGGTCGCTTGTATGTTCCAGTGAAGTTGCGAATGAACGCTTCTTCGAAGTCTAGCCAGGCATTGATGCTGTTGTCGGGGAGGCTGTTGAGACACATTCTTTCTGAGTCGACGAGCATGAGGGGGACGTAGAGGACGGCCAGATGGAGGTTTATGTTTGTGATTCCCACGGCGGTGGTGTAGTCCACCAGCCAATCCTCGGGCTTGATGGTGCCGTTGTACCTTGGCGTGTCTCTTGGAAGCGAAAAACCCTTTGGAAACGGCTCGTTCCGGATGCGTGGGCTGAAACATTTTGGTCCAACTGGACTTTCTTCTTCTAGCACACGTGACTGCACCAGGAGGTCGATGCGCTCACACGCGTCAGCCGGATCTCGGGGGCCAAGCCGTCCGGTCAGGCGCGACGCGGGAGGGTCATTGTTTCCGCCAGCCCCCTCCTCTGGCGCACGTGCTTTCTTTCCTTGGTCGACTCCTCCAGCCGGCGCACGACTGGCGCTAGTGATGGCGGCATCACAGATGCGATGGCCACAGTTGCCGGATGCATCACGCGGGCGGCTGTTTTCCCGGTGCCATCTGGGGAAGATGCCTGCTGGTTCTTGCTTCATCCGTGTGCCATCTGGTCCGCACCTTTGCGGGGGACTATGTCCCGGGTGTTTCCCCCTTAACTGAGAACCCCTTCGGCTTGCTGCTTATTAGCGGTGGCGACGAGGATCTAGACGCGCTCCTACTAGCGACGAAGCTCCTCCCCCTCGAGGTGTTTCAGCTCCATGGCCGCTATTTCGAGCTCTCTCATTTTCTTGGCGGGGGTGCTATAGACGGGCTGGGCCACACTGGCACACGAGTCTGCGGCGCGGTCCAGTTCTGATGCGAGGTCGCACCCTTGGTGCTGGATTTGCCTAGCGAAGCCATGGGCGGCGTTGTACTCGTGCATGGTGGCATTCAGCCAGCGCTGGTTAGCAGCAACCTTGGTGGCCTCCTCCAGGAGCTTTTGGCGCGTGGCCTCGAGCGCAGCCGCTGCGACCGCTGGGTCAGCTTCTGTGATGACGGGAGCACGAAGGTGCTGGATGGAGGCGGTGAGCAGGTCTTTCTCATGTTCAAGCGCGGAGCTTTCTCCACCCGCTCGACCCTCCTGAGGCGGGCGGTGGTTCTCGCGAGCATTCACTACCATGACCTCAACGTAGCCGTTCGCAGTGGCTACACCGCGGGTGATGCGGTCGAGAGGCACATCGGAGTCGGTGTCGACTTCGCTGGGGAAGGCCTCAGCAACGGTGGCGACATAGACGTGGAGGTCTCCAAAGTGCATGATGGAGCCGTTGGCGGGGAAGGTGTTCCCGACGAACACGCAGTGTTGTCGACAACGCAGTCGAAAACGCCAAGTGTGAGGACGAGGCCGGAGGCCATGCACTCACCTACGACGAGCGGAAGTCCCATGCGGAAGATGATCCCAGCCGAAGCGCTGTTCCCCATGGTGGGCGCCAACTGTCATGGTGTGGAACACGCAGTGCCATCGGGGATGGCTAAAGAGGGACACTTGGATGCAATCGGTGGCTCACGCAACGGGTTGGGCACGGTGAACTACAAACTCAGCGACTTACCCAGGTTCAGGGCCCTCTTGGCGAGGTATCACCCCTACTCCTGCAAGATCTACTATATGGGGGGTGAATTCCCAGTACAAGTGCTCCTGGAGCTGTTTCCTTAGCTACTATCGATGGCTAGAGGAAGAAGAAGAAGAAGAAGAAGAAGAAGAAGAAGAAGAGGCAAGCTCTTGCTACTACCGATGTTTCTTACCTAGAACCATAGCTCTACCCGCCCTTATATACTGGTTGGGGGAGGTAGATTACAATGTGGGTTCTAGGGTTTACTATTTAGATATGGGTTTACAGGGAAGGGCCGGTTCCAGGGTCCAGCCAATGGGCCAGGAGCCGGTCAGCCCTTCTTTAGCGCCACCCACTTCTTTAGCGGTCACCCGGACTTCCTTTGTAGCATCTGCCATGCTTTAACAGTCACCCAGGACTCCTTTGGCGGTTAGAAGACCGCTTTACTTTATCTTCGCCAGGTAGTGCCGGTCAGGGCGGCGCGCTAGCCTGTCTGATGACGAGAGATACCAAAGGCTTACCCCGCAAGCAGCGACTCCCCCTCTGCGCACTCCATTGAATCTGAGGCCAGCCGGGTGGAAGCGGCCACCCGACCAGTCCTTCTTTCTATCTGGCTAGACGAGCCAGTCAGGAAAGCTTTAAGCCCAGCTGTGGTGACCCAGAATACCACTGCATGTGTAGTACACTATAGTCGTTGATATGACATCCACAGAACACCATTACATAAATATCACATCCCTCAGAGTGGTACAACAGAAACATTGCGGGTACAAATTACAAACATACACACATTATTAGTATTACAATACCAGAAGTTCAAGACTTCAAAAGATTCAACTTACAAACCAAATTATAAAGTGTTTCAGCGGAATATTTAAAGTGACGACTTAAACTCCAAATTGAGCTCAACAACTTATTGCTATTTATTGTTTATGTTGCTCGGCTCAATTAGCTCCTAGTACTATGGTAATTATTCTGACTCCTGGTGCTCTCCTCCGTAGATGACATGGTAGTCCACTCCTTCCATGGCACCGTACATATGGTCTCTTCATAGAACACCTCCTCTTGACTCTCAACTGCATACATTGGGGTTTCTTCGGGATCCTTAGAGTCTAAGCAGGGGATCAAATGAAAAGATGAGTAACAACGTTACCTAGTAAGTTCATTATATGAAAGGTGGGAAGTTTGATGCTCTATCTACCACCTAGGACTATAAGTCCTTGGACTATGCAGTTTTCGTAAATCTTTCTTCAAACATTGATTTTATTATGAAAATCTATGACCATCAGCCTTCACAGGTTGACCAGAACTTTCATGGAGTTCCTTTCCTGCCACATTCATAGCTCCTTCCCGGAACAGGGAGTAACAAGTTAATATTATTACACTCTACAGAGATGCTTTACTTTACCCATGAGAGATCAACTCCTTGTTGCACAACGGGGCGTACTTTCCCGTCCACAATTCCATGATGTGGGGCCCAGTAGTTGGTCCAAGCCAATCACTGCCCTCTTCGTGACCCCATATGTCTGCATGATCCTTTGGGGTTGGATCATCTCCGTTAAGCCCCCTTTTGGGTAGGCTAAAACCCTGATGATTTCCCAAAGACTCTATGACCTGGTGATGCCAAGTGCCATATCAAATAGACTATACCACTAAAAACCACTCATAGATAATCTAGACACCAAAAGTGTGGGGCATAAGGGTGCCCACCCATATGTTGGATCCACACAAGGAATCACAACGTCACGTTAAGGTCGTCTTGCCTCCATATGAGAGGAAAAGGATGCAGCTGACTTCGCTGTCCCATTCCAAATCTCATGGATAACGCGTTATATACGGCACTAGAATCACTGATGTCATGGGTTGTTATGTTCCTAGTTGATTATCATTGTTGCAAATAGAAATTTATGTTCTATTGCTCCTTTCTATCATCACTTAGGATGATATCAACAATTTATTTATTTGAGAAAATAATATTTTCTTTCCTTGAAACATAGATGATAACACACAATTTGCAAATACTTTGATAAAGACTCTTCAAAGGACATGAGCAAGTGATGAACTTGCCTTGTGATTGCAAGGTAGTGAAGTAAGATGGTTGCACTGGACCTTGAGCGTCTATGTCTACAAAACATCATTATTGCTCGGTAAGGACAATATTTAAAGAGGCAAAATGAATATGCATAGTAATGCAATGCATTATGAAGGGTTTCGCGGCATAGTAAATCAAAATTTTCTACGGATGCGAACAGAGGGAAAGCCAAGATCTAATCTAGGAGATGCAAACAACGAGAGAGATTGGATTAGATCTTCATACCCTTGAAGATTCAAATGACAGAACGTTCGTCGGAACGTGGGTGATGTAGTCGTACTCGCTTCTCCTCCTCGCGATCCGATCCGATCTAGCACCACAAGTGGCGGTGCCTCCGTGAGATGCACACGTGCAGCACCTTGATGTCTCTTCCTTCCTCGAACCAGCAAGTACGGTGGAGAGACGGATTGGATCTACAACGCGACGGCACGGTGTATATGGTGGAGAGTTTCTGCAGCAGGGCTTCGCCTACACGAAGTCGGGAGGGAGAGAGAGAGGAGGGCAGCAGGACGGCTGCTCTTGGAGGGGAAGGTGTGGGGGGTGGTGCGCCCCCAGCCCTCTTTATATAGAGGGGTGGGGCGCAGCCCTAGCCCCTCCCCCAAGCCCAAACCGGCGGCCCCAAAGGAGGAGGAGTGGGGGGCAAGGAAACCCCCCTTCTAGAAGGTCTATCTAGGGTTTAAACCCTCTTTGGCCGACTGGGCCCTATGGGGCCTTGTGCCCCTGGCCCAATGCGGCCAGGGCACTCCCTCATAGGCCCATGCCCCCTCCCGGAAGGTGGGGCCACGTTGGTCCCCTTCCGGAAGGTTCTAGAAGCTTCCGGTACAATACCGATTAACCCGGAACAATTCCGAACTCCAAAAACTGCACTGCCTTATATGAATCTTATTCTCCGGACCACTCCGGAACCTCTCGTGATGTCCCGGATCCCATCCGAGACTCCGAACAAAAACTCATAAAACAATTATCTAATCTATCCTAGCGTCGATACACGTTAAGTGTGTGACCCTACGGGTTCGAGAATATGCAGACATGATCTTCTATCAATAATCAACAGCGGGGTCTGGAAACCAATATTGACTCCCACACATTCATCGATGATCATATCAGATGAAGCACGATGCCAGGATTCAATCAATCCCATATATATTCCCTTCGTCTCGCGATATTTTACTTGCCCGAGATTCGATCGTCGGTACCGTCATACCTAGTTCAATCTCGTTCACAACAAGTACTTTACTCGTTCCGTAATCCGATATCACTTTGTGATTAACTCCTTAACCACATGCTTGCAAGTGGTGTTGATATCGATTACCGAGTGGGCCCGAAGTATATCTCTCCGACTTGGGAGGGACAAATACCATCTCGATACATACAACCCAACAGATACTTTCCGATCACCTGAGAGACACCTTTATGATCACCCTCTCATAGGATGACGTTTGATGACCTCAAAGCTTTCTTCCGATACCAGGGAGTTGTATTATCTCATGGTCTAAGGAATACAATATTTGACATAAGAAAAGCTTCGCAAAGACGAACACGATGACACGATCTAATTGCTTTGCTTAGTTTGGGTCTGTCCACCATATCATTCTCCCAATGATATGATCTCATTATCAATTGACAACTCAAGTCTATGGTTAGGAAACCTCAACCATCATTAATCAATGAGCTAGTCCATAGAGGCGTACTAGGGACACGGTGTTGTTCACAAACCACACAAGTATTAAAGTTTCCGCTTAATACAATTCTAGCATGGAATATAAACATTATCATGAACAAGAATTATAATAATAACAGCTTTATTATTGCCTCTAGGGCATAATTCCAACAGTCTCCCACTTGCACTAGAGTCAATAATCTATTTTACATCTGGCAACAATCTCACACCCATGGCACTAAGGTGCTGATCATGTTTTACACGTGGAAGAGGTTTAGTCAATGGATCTGCGACATTCAGATCTGTATGTACTTTGTCTTGATCTTGATCTCCATCGCTATATAATCTCGGATTATATGAAACTTGCGGTTGATATGCTTGGTCTTTGTATGATATCTTGGTTCCTTAGCGAGTGCTATGGCGCCGATGTTGTCACAATATCTCCAGTGGGTCCAATGCACTTGGAACCACGCCAAGCTCGATGATGAAGTTTCGATCCAAACTTTCACTTGACGCCTGCGGCAGCCATGTATTCCGCTTCTCATCAGATCCGCGATCACGCTTTGCTTCTGACTTCTCCGACTCACAGCTCCTCCATTCAAAATATACACGTATCCCGTCGAGATTTAGAATCATCCTTGTTGGTGTCGAAACTAGCGTCGTAACCTTTTATGACGAGCTGTTCATCACCCCATAGACTAAGAACATTTCTTTAGTTCTATTTAGGTACTTTAGGATGTTCTTCACGGTTGTCCATGTTCCACTCTGGATCACTTTGATACCGTCGTCAAACTAAGAGCATTGGACACATCCGGTCTAGTACACAGCATGGCATACATGATCGAACCTATGGCGAGGCATAAGGCACTTTGCTCATAGCTTCCTATCATTCACCGTAGTGGACACGAGCCTTGCTCAATATCTTACGACAACATAGGCCTTTGAACCTTTCTTTGCCTTATCCATTCTGAACCTTTTCAGAACTTTGTCTAGGTATGTACTCTGGCTTAAAGCTATCAGGCGTCTTTGTCTATCTCTATAGATTTTGATGCCCAATATATAAGCAGCTTCACCTAGGTCATTCATTGAAAAACACTTGTTCAAATAACTCTTCACATCGTTAAGCATGTTGATGTCATTTCCAATAATCAATATGTCATCCACATATAGTACCAGAAACGTCACCGAGCTCCCACTCACTTTCTTGTAGATACAAGCTTCGTAGCAATTTGGAACAAATCCAAAGCTCTTGATCACTTGATCAAACGAAGGTTCCAACTCCGAGATGCTTGCTTCAGTCCATAAATGGAACGCTGAAGTTTGCATACTTTACTAGCATCCTTAGGATCGACAAAACCTTCGGGTTGCATCATATACAACTCTTCATCAATGTTCCCATTGAGGAAAGCAGTCTTGACATCGATCTGCCATATTTCATAATCATGAAACGCAGCAATTGCTAATAAAATCCGAATGGACTTAAACATTGCTACGGGAGAGAAAGTCTCATCGTAGTCAACACCTTGAACTTGTCGAAAACCTTTTGCGACAAGCCGTGCTTTATAGACGGTAACATTACCATCCGCGTCCGTTTTCTTCTTGAATATCCATTTGCACTCAACGGCCTTTCGGTCGCTAGGAGGATCCACCAAAGTCCATACTTGGTTTTCGCTCATGGATCCCAATTGGTTCATGGCTTCAGCCATTTCTCGAGTCCGGGCTCATCATCGCTTCCTCATAGTTCGTGGGTTCACCGTCTTCTACTAACAAGACAGTCAAGACAGGGTTGCCGTACCACTCAGGAGGGGCACGCGACCTTGTGGACCTGCGACGTTCAGTAGCAGCATCGTCCGAAGCTTCATGATCTTTGTCATTAGCTTCCTCTATTGTTGGTGCAAAGTGACCTGGAACAATTTCAGGTGCTGCGCTACTCTCCAATTCAAGAGAAGGTTCAATAACCTCATCTAGCTCTACTTTCCTCCCACTCACTTATTTCGAGAGAAACTCCTTCTCAAGAAAGGAACCGTTCTTTGCGACAAACACTTTGCCTTCGGTTCTGTGATAAAAGGTATACCCAATAGTTTCCTTAGGGTATCCTATGAAGACGCATTTCTCTGCTTTGGGTTCGAGCTTGTCCGGCATCAACTTCTTGACGTAAGCTTCGCATCCCCAAACTTTAAGAAACGACAACTTAGGTTTAGCACCAAACCACTGTTCATACGGTGTCGTCTCAACGGATTTAGATGGTGCCCTATTTAAAGTGAATGCAGCGGTTTCTAATGCATAACCCCAAAATGATAACGGCAAATCAGTGAGAGACATCATCGATCGGACCATATCTAATAGGGTTCGATTCCTGCGTTCAGACACACCATTGCGCTGTGGTGTTCCGGGTGGCGTGAGTTACGAAACGATTCCGCTTGCTTTAAGATGCGTGAGAGAATCATAACTCAAATATTCACCTCCACGATCGGATCGTAGAAACTTAATCTTTCTGTTACGATGGTTCTCCACCTCATTCTGAAATTCTTTGAACTTTTGAAACGTTTCAGATTTATGTTTCATTAAATAGATATACCCATATCTACTTAAGTCATCTGTAAAAGTGAGAAAATAGCGATATCCACCGCGCGTCGAAACACTCATCGGTCCGCATACATCGGTATGTATGATTTCCAACAAGTCCGTTGCTCGCTCCATCATACCGGAGAACGGGGTTTTGATCATATTGCCCATGAGGCATGGTTCGCATGTGTCAAATGATTCAAAATCAAGAGACTCCGAAAGTCCATCAGAATGGAGTTTCTTCTTGCGCTTTACACCAATATGACCTGAGCAGCGATTGCCACAAATAAGTAGTATTATCACTATCTACTTTGCATCTCTTAGCCTCAATGTTATGGATGTGTGTTTCATCCCTTTCGAGATTTAGAAGAAATAAACCATTCACAAGAGGTGCATGACCATAAAAGATGTTACTCGTATAAATAGAACAACCATTATTCTCCGATTTAAATGAATAACCGTCTTGCAATAAACACGATCCAGAAATAATGTTCATGCTCAACGGGCACATAATAACATTTATTAAGGTTTAAAACTAATCCGAAGGTAAAACTAAGGAGGCGTGACGGCCATCACATCAACTCTTGATCCGTTGCCAACGCGCATCGTCACCTCATCCCTGCAGCGCCGTCTATTCCGTAGTTCTGTTTGAGTTACAAATATTAGCAACCGAACCGGTATCAAATACCCGTGCACTACAACGAGGATAGTAAGGAAAACATCAATAACATGTATATCAAATATACCTTTGATGGTGCCAGCCTTCTTGTCCGCTAAGTACTTGGACGATTCTTCTAGTGACCCTTGTCCTTGCAATAGAAGCACTCGATGTCCGGCTTAGGACGGACTTGAGCTTCTTCTCGGCGGGCGATGCGCTTGCCGCCCTTCTTGAAGGGCTTCTTTGCTCCCTTAACTTTCTTAAAGGTGGGTTTGTTGACCATCAACACATGATTACCCTTTTTGATGTCCACTTCTGCGGCCTTCAGCTTTGCGAAGAGCTCGGTGATCGTATCAGTGGAACCAATCTGATTATGAGTCACTACAAAACTTTTGTAGGCGGGAGGAGTGATTGCAGAACCTGTCAATCTTGAGCTCCTCCGAATCGTGCATTCCAGTTGCTCAAAGCGTTGAGTGTAGCCCGTCATCTTAATGGCGTGCTCACTACGGAACTCCCTTCCTCCATATTGCATTTAAAGAACTTCTCGGAGATCTCATATCTCTCGAGCGGGCCTGAGTCTGAAACATGGTTTTCAGCTCTTCGAGAATCTCAAAGGGCCCGGGATAGTCTTCAAAACGATTTTGAAGTTCCGGTTCCATAGCAAACAACATGGTGCTCTTAATCACACCATAATCATCTTTGCACGACTGATAGACAGCTTTCTCATCAGCCGGCGCAGTTGCAGCAGGGGGGTCACCTAACGCTTTCCCAAGGACATAGTCCTTTTGACCGCCAGAGAGAATGATTCTTAGATTGCGGAACCAATTGGTGAAGTTAGACCCATTGTTTCTAAGCTTTTCCTTCTCAGCAAAAACGTTGAAGTTGAAGTTGGACTTAGCCATGTGATCTACAGTATTTGCAAGTACAAATTAGACTATGTTCATGATAACTAGTTCAACTTTTAATCAAATTACTAGATGAACTCCCACTAAATTCAACATCCCTCAAGTTTTTGTTTAGTGAACACGATCCAAATTCACCACACCTAATCCGATCTTCACGAGAAGAGATGTGGTTTCAATGGTGGACAACGAAGTGTCGATCATATCATTCATATGACTCATGCTTAACCTTTCGGTTCATGTGTTCCGAGGCCATGTCTGTACATGCTAGGCTCGTCAAGTTAGACCCAAGTATTTCCGCGTGTGCAAAAACTGGCTTTCACCCGTTGTATGTGAGCGTAGAGTCTATAGCACCCGATCATCACGTGATGCTTGGACACGACGAACTTTCGCAACGGTGCATACTTGGGGAGAACACAGTTTTTATCTTGATCTTTAATTGAGGAATCATCTTATAAAGCTACTGTCGCGATGTAAGCATAATAAGATACATAAAAGGATAAACATCACATGCATATAACTTTATGTGACATGGTATAGCCAATCTTCGCGCAATGATCTCCATCTTGTGCGTGCCGGCATGATCTCCATCACTCCACCATGATTGCCTCCACCACGAATAGCAACTACAACTATTGCTAACTACTTAGCGATAAAGTGAAACTATTACATGGCGCATAAGAAGTTGACACACAGGTTTAAACCCTCTTTGGCCGGCTAGGCCCTATGGGGCCTTGTGCCCCTGGCCCAATGCGGCCAGGGCACTCTCATAGGACCATGCCCCCTCCTGGAAGGTGGGGCCACGTTGGTCCCCTTCCGGAAGGTTCTAGAAGCTTCCGGTACAATACCGATTAACCCGGAACAATTCCGAACTCCAAAAACTGCACTGCCTTATATGAATCTTATTCTCCGGACCACTCCGGAACCTCTCGTGATGTCCCGGATCCCATCCGAGACTCCGAACAAAAACTCATAAACCAATTATCTAATCTATCCTAGCGTCGATACACGTTAAGTGTGTGACCCTACGGGTTCTAGAATATGCAGACATGATCTTCTATCAATAATCAACAGCGGGGTCTGGAAACCCATATTGACTCCCACACATTCATCGATGATCATATCGGATGAAGCATGATGCCAGGATTCAATCAATCCCATATATATATTCCCTTCGTCTCGCGATATTTTACTTGCCCGAGATTCGATCGTCGGTACCGTCATACCTAGTTCAATCTCGTTCACAGCAAGTACTTTTCTCGTTCCGTAATTCGATATCACTTTGTGATTAACTCCTTAACCACATGCTTGCAAGCGGTGTTGATATTGATTACCGAGTGGGCCCGAAGTATATCTCTCCGACTTGGGAGGGACAAATCCCATCTCGATACATACAACCCAACAGATACTTTCCGATCACCTGAGAGACACCTTTATGATCACCCTCTCATAGGATGACGTTTGATGACCTCAAAGCTTTCTTACGATACCAGGGAGTTGTATTATCTCATGGTCTAAGGAATACAATATTTGACATAAGAAAAGCTTCACAAAGACGAACACGATGACACGATCTAATTGCTTTGCTTAGTTTGGGTCTGTCCACCATATCATTCTCCCAATGATATGATCTCATTATCAATTGACAACTCATGTCTATGGTTAGGAAACCTTAACCATCATTAATCAATGAGCTAGTCCATAGAGGCGTACTAGGGACACGGTGTTGTTCACAAAACACACAAGTATTAAAGTTTCCGCTTAATACAATTCTAGCATGGAATATAAACATTATGATGAACAAGAATTATAATAATAACAGCTTTATTATTGCCTCTAGGGCATAATTCCAACACATTATTTATCATTGATTATCTTTGTCTGTTTTACCCATCATTTTAGTTACAAGGATTCCTTTAAGAATAAAGGATTCTACTGTAAAGAATAATCTTTAATATTTATTGAATATCATATTCATTTATTTTTCAAAATTATTAATTTTTATATTTATTTATTCTTTTAAGAATTATCATTTAAATAAAATAATTTCTTTTTATAACTCTAAGCATTTATTTAATATTTTTCTAAAATACTAAAATATTAATATATAATAAAAGTGATTTTTATTTATTTTTATCTTTTTATTTAATTTTATAAAATTACATAAGGAATATATATATTATAAAATTCTTGAACAAAAATTGTATCTATAAAAAATTATTTCTTAATTTAGTTAGATAGGTTGGATTATTATGAATCCAAAAATATTTTATTTATAATTTCTAGATTTTTATTTTATTTTCTAGAATTTATTTTATTTTAGGGGTATTTTGGCCCTTCATTAATTATTAAAACTTCTTTTAAGTTTTTGGGCCTAATCAATTGGCCTTATTGGGCTGATTGGGCCAATCTGGCCCAAGTAACCTTGACCAAAAGGGCTCCCCGAAGGGTTCTTGCCCCATCGGCCCACTCTCTCTCTCTCTCTCTCTCCCTCTCCTCCTCGACCCCGTAGTCGATGGCGCCGCCGCCGTGCGCTGCTCGTCACCGTGGTCCTCACTGGCCGCTGCCGTGATGTAGGGAGAGGTTGTCGACCACGCTCGTCCATCTGGTCTAGTTCGATTTTGTTCTTTGGCCAGGCTAGCCCCCTTCCTGAACCCTAGGGTTTGGGGATGGAGCTGTTACCGTCGCCGCTGACCCTCCTATGTTGGTGTGCGGTGTGCATGTGCTGCTGTGGCCGCCGCCGTGGCTGGTGTGGGTTGCAGCGCCCTCTGGGGTGCTCCTCGTGCCGCCACGAGCTCGTCGGCCCCTCTGCTTCCTCTTTGTTTCTTCAGCGAGGACCTCTGGTGAGTTGTGCTCCTGTGAACTCTAGTGTACCTAGCTATCTCGAGTTCCACTGTGTGTATCTAGTGGCCAATCTCTGTTATGTGTTTGTACTGATACTAGGGTTCATATCTGGTGCTTATGTGATGATGCTATGGTCTGATATTGATGCTCTGTGAAGATTGTGTTCTCTGTCCTTAGTGATTCTTGTCATCCTTATATGATGTGATGTTGTGGTTGATCTGATTCTATGGTAATCTGATTTGGTGATGTTGTAAATTGATATGTTCATCTTCTGTCTGTATCTTGATACTAACAGTATCACTATCAGTGATGATTCACTGCATTAGTGTTTGTGACTTGCCTGTTTATTCATAGTCTGAATTTTTATTCAATAGAGTTTGATGATTCTATGAAAATAAATAGATATATATGGTATGATCTCTGAGTCTGGACTCAGGGAAATGATTTTCTAGTTTATTTATAAAAACTGGACTATCTGGTTGTCTTAGTAGTAAGATCAGTGCTTGTGAAACCTTCTTAGAATGGTACACAAGTGGATCTTGTTGCTGGCTTCACTTATGGTCATTACTGGAACTTGATAGATGCTTATTAATAAGTTGGAAAGCGTATTGTTTGATCATGCCTATGATGCCGGTCTGAGGCTCTAGGATCTAGGGTACTAGTTGGATAAGTGAATGGGTTTGTTTGTAACTTATAAGATCTGAGGTGCTACTCCCTCTGGGAGATGTGCCTAGATCTTGTAAGAACAAATGATAGATTATAGAATTTGCATGTGTTAACACCAAATCTGTGAGGCTGGTCTGAGAATTTGGTGTTTTTGCTAGGTTTGATTTCTGATCTTTATACTCAAAACCTCTAGGATAGATTCACCTCACTAGGGTGATCATTGAGAGGTTGTTTCATGAAACAACACATGTTTCTGTCTGGATAAGATGCATAGATCATGTGGTGGTTTATGACACTCACGACAAAAACTGATGATTGTTGTGGTTGGTGGTGATGTTGGTGTTGCTGGTTGGATCCTGTCCTTCACCTCCTGATGTTGTTCTTGTTTCCCTTGGTTCCTGTGCCTGGCCTTGATCTAGCCTGCTTCTCCTAGCTCTTGTGGCTTGGCCTTGTTGTCCACCTGATTCTTCCCTCTCTTTATGTCACCATCTGGTGATGTTTGGGTTGATCAAGTGTGGAGTTTTGCTTGCTGATTTTGCTGGGCTATGGCTAAGCTTCTGGTTCTGGTGTGGTGTGAGCAATGGAGTGGTGCACTAGTGCTTGCCCACGGCTATACTTGGCTCTTTTACTTGTGGAAGCATCTATGGCTGTGTCGACAGCACATCCATGCATTTTGGTGTGTGAGCTGCTTGTGTGTCTGCTGCATAGTTGTGGATATGCTCAATGAGGTGTTCTACCTTTTATCTGGTTACTAATAACCTGCCTGGTGAAACTTGCCCCTCTTACTAATTGGAATCATTTGACTTATGGCTTATTTGTTAAGAAAGATTTGATTCTTTCATATTGGTGAAACTTGCCCCTAAAAGATTTACTCAATGATGTAAAATGGAGAAGTGCATCTCACTGCTCTCTACTAAGAGTAAAAGTTAATAACTAATCCTTTATTTTTCTTTTTGTTTATTCTTTGTTTTGCAGGTACAAGATTTGAAGATTCAAGATTAGTGTAGGTTTTATTTTAGACATATTTAATTCTTTGTAATGTTTATTTTATTCTTTTGTAAGGAAATTTGTAATAGTTCTTAATATGTAAATATTCCTCTTCTTTTTGTAATTTTATTACTCTAAAGATTCTTTATTGAGTTTATGAGTTACTTTTTGTAACTTATTAATGAAATAAATATATGAAATAAATATTCATTTCTTTGATTACAATTCTTATTTAGAGTTTCTGTTTACTATATATTGTTTCTTGATTAAATAATATTACTAAATCATAACTCTATTATTTTAAAATATAATTTCAAATCTTAAGTTTGAATTCAAATTCCTTCCCCCGAAACACACTAATTCATAAAGATCATGTCAAACTTCATAACGATCACTCTCCAAAGCTATTCCTAAACTTAAAGAGTAAAAGAAACTTTGATCATCTTAAGTTTTTATTTGGCAAAAAATATTACCCAAATTTTGCAGATGAATGCATGCAAATGCACAATTTCCTAAATCTACCCTTTGTTTGTTCCTAAATGCTGGGATGTTATAGCCTTCCCCCACTTAAATTAAACTTCGTCCTGAAGTTTGCGGAAGTGTACCTGAACAGTTCTGGATAGGCCCTTCTTAAATCATCTTCTTTCTCCCATGTGGCTTCTCTCTCAAGATGATGTTCCCACTGTACCTTGCAGTACTTGATTGCCCTATTCCTCAACCTTTTCCAGTTTTCTTCCAGAATTTTACAGGGTTTTTCAACATAAGTCAGGTTTGCTTGTAACTCTATCTCTTGATGCGTAAGTGCATCATCAGGAACTTTAAGACATTTCTGGAGTTGTGACACATGGAAAAATTATGAACTTGAGCCAATCTTGAGGGTAGCTCTAAAGCATAAGCTATTGTCCTGTTCTGACTCAGTATTTTGAATGGTCCTATGTATCTTGGACTTAATTTTCCCTTAACTCCAAATCTCTTAACTCCTTTCATTGGGATTACTTTTAGATATACCATGTCTCCCACTTCAATATGCCATGATCTTCGACTTAGATCAGCATAACTTTTCTGTCTACTTTGGGCTATCTTCAATCTATCCTTGGTTATATCAATGATATCTTGCCTTTCTTTGATATAATCGGGTGCAAATTCTTTGCTACTCCTAGGCTCGTACCAACATATTGGTGATCTACATTTCCTTCCATAAAGTACTTGATATGGAGCTGCCTTTAGACTACTCTGATAGTTGTTATTGTAGGAAAATTCTGCCAATGGTAAATGATCTTCCCACGAACCTCCAAAATCTAATGCACAAGCCCTAAGCATGTCTTATAGTATTTGATTTGTTCTTTCAGTTTGACCCCCTGTCTCTAGATGATAAGCTGTGCTAAAATATAACTTTGAACCAAGTTCTTCATGTAGTTGCTTACAAAATGCCAAAGTAAACACTAATCCTCTATCAGTTACGATCTTCTTGGGCACTCCATGTTTACTTACTATCTCCTTAATGTAAACTTCTACTAACTTACGGTGACCCAGCATACCACCGCATGATGTAGTACACTATAGTCGTTGACATAACACAAATGAAACACCGTTCACTAGTATTACATCCCCAGAGTGGTATAACAGAAACACAGCAGGTCCAAGACATTACTATAGGTTACAACTCAACTCTTTACACAAGATCCAGAGAACAGTCTAGGTTAAAGAGAGAGAAAGAAACTTCTTACAAAGAAGAATCAGAAATAAACAACTCAAAAACTATCATACTATTAAGACTAGTATCTTACCTAATGGTTTGGCATTGCTGCTATTGCAATACTCTACAGAAATATGTTCTATGGCTAGATATTATACTCCTATCTAATCAGTAACTTCGTCTTCACTTGAGTTGGTGTATATGTTTACTTTCTTGACTTCATTGAAGAGCTTTAACTTTTGATGATGATTCCTGGAGCATAACTTGATGTAGACGTCGTTTGTTCTAGCTTTAGAACCTAGCAAGGGTTAAGAAGATACGTTGAGTACGAGCATACTTAGCAAGTTCACTAGAAATGAGTGTTTGATGCACTATATCTACAGCCACAGACCATAGGTCGTAGGCAATGCAGGTTTTCGTAAACATTTCTTCAAAGGTTGCTTTTATTCTGAAAAGCTATGTCCGTCAGCCTTCACGGGTTTACCAGAAATTTCATGGAGTTCCTTTCCGCTGTTAGCGACTCCTTCCGGAGCAGGAGTAACAAGTTACAGTTCTTACACTCTGCAGAGGTGCGTCACTTTACCCATGAGATATCATAAGCTTTGTTGCACGGCCGGGAGTATGTTCCCGTACAAACTTCCATGGTTTGAGTCCCAACCTAATATCGAAGCCAATCACTACCCTCTTCGCGACCTCATATGTCTACACGATCCTTCGGGGCTGGCTCACCTCTGTTAAGCCCCCTTTCGGGCAGGATAAAACCCTGATGAGTTCCCGAAGACTCTATGACCTGGTATTGCCCTGGCAAGTGCCATATTAAATGGTCCATCCACTAAACACCATCCATATATAATCTAGACACCAAAAGTGTGGGGCGTAAGGGTGCCCACCCATATGTTGGATCCGCACAAGGAATCACAACGTCACGTTAAGGTCGTCTTGCCTCCATATGAGAGGAAAAGGATACAGCTGAATTCTCCGTCCCATTCCAAATCTCATGGTCAACGCGTAATATACGGTGCAAGAATCACCGGCGACATTGGTTGTTAAGTTCTAGGTGATATATTCGTGAGTAGTGGTATTCCAACTACCAGGTTTAATAGATTAGCTGATCACCCTGGATCAGTAACCAATAGTTCACATTATTGTCAAAAATAGTGTTTTCTGAACCTTTTCAAATGCAGGTGAAGTCCACACTGGATTTGCCAAGTACTTTACAGAAAATAATCAAAGGACATGAGAAAGTGTGAACTTGCCTTTTGTGATTGCAAGATTATGCACTCACGGTCTTCAAGACAATATAAGATCCAATATCTGAAATCATCATCATTGGTCTGGTAAGGACTAATGTTTAAAGAAGCAAGATGCTATTATGCATAAGTAATGTAATGCATTTTCGTAAACTCGAATCCCGGGGATAACGTTGATCTAGGGTTTGGAAACTGGAAATGGTTTCTTTAGAATGTGTTGTCCTTTTAGATAAGTTTCACATTTGTGCTTATTATTAAGGTTTGTGAGTGTGTGTGAACAACACTTATCTATACAACAATAAGATACACACATATGTGAAATGCTACTCAAGATTGATTATATAAGAGTTGTTGTTTCAAGTGGAAAAAAGAATAACATTTGAAGAAAATATTTCTTTTCTAAGGTCTAAACAATCTTTGTGGTTAATCAGAATTGGTCGATGTTTCTTGTGCTTGCTTGAATAGTTTGAACTTGAGATGCTTTTTGATTTAATTATAATAGACCAAAGTTAACTATAAAATACATAATAAGGTCTTTTAGAATTATACATAAAGCTTTGCAGACTAAAGTTAACTTTAAAAACATAGATGAACTTAGGTTGTAATACTTATGATATTTGTATTTTGTTACTTCATAATGTTTCCTTGAAGTTATTTAAGCATGACATTACTTCTATTTGAGTAGTGGTTTCCTAACATTATAATGGAATAGAATCATTTGCCTTTTTATAGATGAGTGGTTATAATTTGTAAACAAGGAAGTAATATTACTTAACTACTTATGGATTCAATATAGTGTTTTGGTATGTTAATAACTTGTGGTTGAAGTAAGGAAAAAGGTTTTATTTAGTCACAAATTATTCTTGAAGATTTTGTATTGGATAAGGATCCTTTTATAAAATAATCCACACTAATGGTTGAGGGATAATTAAATAAAATTGTATTTAAAATGTGTTGGACCAATTTGACTTTATATTATAAATATTTAAGACTAGTATTACTTATTAGACCTAAGTGGCAATTTTAGGAATATTAACAAATTGTATTTACCCTTATATGAATTAACAACTCAGGAAATAGGTTTAAATTCAAGTTATTAAGTTGTTTGAATTTTTTTATTTGCCTCCAAAGTAGAATATTATATTTTTAACATGTAGGTATTATTTTTGTGATTTATAAATAATAAGATATGATTTTTATAAGATTTATTACTTAATAAATAATAAATATTTAATTAAGTGAAGCAATAATGTATGATTACAGATTTGAATTATAGTTCTTATTTTTCTAAGATTTTTGGTATTTTATATATATTTTTAACATTTACCATTATTAAAATATCAATTATCAATTTTTATTACTTATAAAATCTTTATTAAATAGTAATTATTTAAATTGTTAACATAATAATGTTTGGGAATAGTTTTAAGTTATAGATTTTATTTCTCTACAAATTTTCATATATTATACACATTTTTCTAAATTATAAATCAAAAGTTATTAATTAAACAAGATTTAATCACTTTATTACATTTCAGGAAATATTTATATTTGATGTTATAATGTTTTATCTAATTTCTAAACAGAAAAGACTTTTTATACTGAACCTAAATCTACCCAAGGTCACTGACCAGTGGGCCATTGACCACATCACATGCCCACGTGGAATGTTTGACCAGTACTGACCCCGCGCTGGCGTGCCTGCTGAAATCAGCGTGATGTCACGCTGACATCAGCAATGGAGCTCTCCTTAGGTGGTGTTCGGGGCCAGCGTTAGGGTGCGTGCATGCTTGCGATGTTAGGGGGGTTGGACGCAAAAGACTAAGGTGATTCAAATGGTGGCCGCTCCACCCAAAAATGGTCACTGGAGAAGGGTCGACGACGAGCTCTCACAGCGGCGCTTGCGGGCAACCACGTAGGCGGCGATACAGGAAGAAATTGAAGCATTAGGTCATACTGGGAGACTCAGTAACTCACCAGGAAGCTCGCAGAGGTGTCGGTGAAGGAAGGCGAGCTTGGAATCGGCGACGAACGATGGTGACTGTCAGCGGTAGTGAGGTATCGAGTGATCCGATAGGGGGTCTTCGGCTTCTATGGCTTGGCTTGGGAGAATGAGGGCAACGAGGTGAGTCCAACGACACCCTCAGGGGGGACAGGGGTCTCGGGAACGACGGAGATGAACAGCTCCGGCGAGGATCGGTTTTCGGTCAGAGAGGAAGTTATGGAGGATAAGAGGATAAGGCTCTCCGGCGTGGCGGTGGCCTTCTTATAGGCAACGAACAACGGCGTCGCGGATCTTGGCGACAACATACATCACGGCAATGGCGGAAGGCCGACGATGCGCTAGGCAGCAGCTGCGCCGGCGCTGCATGCTAGCGATAGGAAGAAGAAAGGAAAAAGGAATCGAAGGGGTATGCGGGCCGGTCGTGGGCTAGGTGGGCTGATGGTCCGTGGGCCATTGCTGACTGCTACTCCTTTTCCTTATCTTTTCTGTTTTATGTTTTTAATAATTTGTTTTCAATTCAAATTTCTTCAAGGTTTTAAATACCATAATTTTTGTGTAATATTATAAATATTCCAAAGATAACTATACTGATTGATTACTCTAATCATGTTGATATTTTCCAATGCTCACAATTATATCAATTTTTTTATTGAATGGAATAGATAAGAATTAGGGTTTTAGGGGTTTGTTAATTACATTATACCCTTATAGAATGAATGTAATGATAAGGGTTTAAGATAGTTAAATATATTCAAAGCATGCATCCATCTTTATTATTATATTACAATCATTATATAAGAGAATTAAATTATTAGGGTTCACAAAATGGTGAATTCTATTATTCAAAACCTACTAACAGGTAAATCCTAACCACTCTTCTTATTTAAAATATGCATAGTTGTTTTCTGGAACTAGCTAATCATTACTTGCTTAAATGTGATTAATATATGGATATAATATTGGGCATAATGGTTTATATTGATTCCCAATTATGTGATACACATGATTTAGAGGTTTGAAAGTGTCAAAGATATACTTGAGGGATTTGTTATAGGAAAATATTCCTATAAAGATTTGTATAAATAAGATGATAGACCAATCATATGAAATGGACACTATGTTTGGCTAAAGATTTAGGGTTTAGTGTTTACCAAGAATTCCTATCTTCCATAGTTCACAACCCTGGACTTCTAATTAAGGAATTCATATCCTAGATGTACTACTCCTTCATGTCCATCATCATGTGTTAACATGATGAGCTTTACTTCACAAGAATATTCTTATCAATAATTTCTCCTCCTAAATCCTTTTGTAACTGCAATGAGTTTGACACTAAAGCTTTCATAATATTTTTATATCTTTACTTGGTTATATCAACTACTCTACTGCTTATAACCTCCAATCCAACAAGCAGTTACTTCTAACTCCATTCATATTCTTCCTTAATCATCCACCTTAATAATACTCCAATAGATGTATACATCAAACTACTTCACCTCAAGTGCTTACTATTCTTTAAGAGGAATATTATTACTTCAATAACTTCATGTTACTCTAACTTCATCTTAGTGATACTATCTTATATCTACTTAATCCCAATATCTTATATTCAAACTTTACATCATATAATGATGACTTAGCATGGCTAACCTAGAGTAACATATCTATACTAGGGTTCAATCATGTTATATCCACCAATGTCACTTATACATGATATAAGCATTCAATCTTGGTGACAAAAGCATGATCATTAGAATCCTTTGATCATATATGGCTTAGGTTTCCAGTTGGCTAATCAAGGCTTTATCAATACAAATTTACAATTGTATTGAAATTACCTTCTTAGTATCTCTTATTGGATTAAGGGAGGTTATTCATTTGCTACGCCTACTTAATCCAATAGGATTACTCCTAGTAACTTTCTTCAGGATCCATCCTTGTAATCTTCTTTATTACCATATAATTATATATTCCAATAACTCTTCCATCATTTCAGGAGTGAGTTTCTCCATCAATTATCATATTGATCTTATTCTCTTACAACTCTCCCATCCTATAGAGGATACTCAAATCTAGCATTACTATTTACCCCTTCTTACTTGTTTCTTTATAGGCCTTAAGTGAATGCTATAATATGGTCTAGAGTTGATAGATGAAGAATTGGTGAATCAATAGTTGATTACTCAACATTGATGAACAACAGATATTAAGATAAGATTTATTAGAGATGATAAAGATTGATATGGAAAGAAAGATATATGATGAATGATCTTGACTTGGTTTCTTTCCTACTCAAACTCATTAAAGAGTTGAGGTTAGGTATTACCATGATATTCATGGTATACGTAGATGAAATTAAGATTTAGTTGTTACATTCCTATTACTTAAGTATATTTATAACTTGGTATTCATGAGTTGTTGTAATGAATACTATGATATGATCACCTAAGGATCAAATATAAATCATTAAGTAATGTATTGGGTTTTAACTTTTATTACATTTGATCTACCCTTAGATCAAATCTACCTTACCCAAAATAAGGTTTTAGCAAAGGTCATATTGAAACTTATCGCATTCAACTTGACGATCTACTTAAATTCCATCAAGTTAAGAGAAGCTTCAATAACTTTGACAAGTTTTGTTCAAAAGCGCGAAAATTATTCGGATTTTCTATGCATGAATGCAATGCACGCATCTGGGTTCAGCTTATTTCTAAGATCTAATGCTGGGGTGTTACATAACTTCTCGGCATTGTCCTTCTGATTTACCGGAATAAAATGTGCACTTTTAGTGAGTCTATCAACAATTACCCATATCATATCCTTCCGTTTAGGTGTCATCGGCAATCCTAAGATGAAGTTCATACCAATTTCCTCCCATTTCCATTCGGGAATTTCCAAAGTTTGAAGTGGTACTGCTGGACTTTGATGTTCAGCTTTTACCCTTTGGCAAGTATGGCATTCTAACACATATTTTGCAATATCTCTTTTCATGTTATTCCACCAGAATAATTCTTTCAAATCCATGTACAACTTAGTACTTCCTGGATGAATGGAATATGGTGTCTTATGTGCCTCTCGGAGTATCACTTCACGAACCTCAGGCACCTCTGGAACACAAATACGATCTTGGAACCATACAGACTCATAATCTCCTAAGCGAAAAACTGATGTTTGTCCTTGAGATATCCTTCGAATTTCCTCAGCAATAAAAGGATCTTCTGCTTGATGCCTAAAAATTTCCTGCTTAAGATCACTATTCTGTTCTGCAACTACCTGCATTGTAGCTAATCCTCCTGGAGTCCCTGTTCTGATAAATTGAACCTCTAAGCTTTCCAAATCCATCTGTAACTCTTTTGGTAGCTCCCTATTGCTTGGCTGAATATCGGCACTTTTACGACTTAATGCATCTACTACAACATTTGCTTTTCCAGGGGTATAGTTGATTGTTAAATCATAATCTTTGATTAGCTCTAACCAACGCTTCTGTCTCATATTCAATTCCTTTTGAGTGAAGAAATATTTGAGAATTTTATGGTCAGTGTATAACTCACATCTGGATCCATAAAGAAAATGCCTCCATCCTTTTAGAGCAAAAACTACTGCTTCTAATTCCAAATCATGAGTTGGATAATTGATTTCATGTGGTTTTATTTGTCTTGATCCATAAGCAATGACTTTCCGATCTTGCATTAACACACGACCTAAGCCTTCTTTAGATGCATCAAAGTATACTATAAAGTCTTTCCCTGTTTCTGGAACTGCTAAAATTGGAGTGGTAGTTAATCTGGTATTTAACTCCTAAAAACTGGCTTCACACTTCTCATCCCAGATGAATGGTGTATTCTTCCTTAACAATTTGGTCATTGGTCCAGCTATCTTGGAGAAACCTTCAATGAACCTCCAATAAATAACCAGCCATTCCCAAGAAACCTCTAATTTGTTTCACATTGGTTGGTGCAGTCCATTCTAATACTGATTGAACCTTGGATGGATTTACAGCAATTCCATCTTTACTGATCACATGACCGAGGAATTCTAACTCACCTAACCAGAATTCACACTTGCTGAACATAGCATAAGCTTATGTTCTCTTGGGATCTTCAATGTTATTCTCAAATGATCAGCATGCTCTTCCTTATCCTTGGAATATATCAGAATATCGGCAATAAAGACTATAACAAACTTGTCCAAGTATGGCATGAGAATTTTTTTCATCAGATTCATGAATATTGCTGGTGCATTGGTCAGACCAAACGGTACGACAAGATACTCATGGTGTCCATACCTTGAGACAAATGCGGTCTTTGGAACATCTTCTGGTTTGATTTTTATCTGATGGTATCATCTTAGATCAATCTTGGAAAATACTCCAGCTCCTTTAACTTGATCAAACAGATCCTGGTTTCTAGGTAAAGGATACTTATTCTTGACGGTAACATTATTGAGATTTCTATAGTCTCCACACATTCTTCTCCCTCTAGCTCTTTTATCCACAAAAATCACTGGTGTTCCCCATGGGGACACACTTTCTTGAATAAATCCTTTTCTATCTAACTCATCTATTTGCTCTTTGAGTTCTTTTAATTCTTTTGGACCCATCTTGTATGGTGCTTGAGCTATTGGTGTTGTTCCCGGAATTAGATCAATAGTGAACTCTATCTCCTAATCTGGTGGCATTCCTAGTAGCTCTGCTTGAAAAACATCTGGAAACTCATTTACTACAAGAATATATTCCAACTTGACCTCCTTCATTGAGTTCAACCGAAGATATATTGTGATATGGCTGTGCTTATCTGCTTGATAAACTATCCTTGCTCCACTTGGCGTTTTGATTGAGACAGTTTTATCCTCACAATTAATCTAGGCTCCATGTTCAGTCATCCAATCCATACCCAGCACTACTGCAATTCCCTTCAAAGGAATCACATAAAGGTCCACAAAGTAGGTACAACCATAGATCGAGGTAACCTGATCTTGTTTAATGTGGCGTACAACTACATTTCCCCCTACCGTCAGTACGGTCATAGGGTTTTCTAAAGTTGCCCTTCTAATCCCAATTTTTTCACAGAATTCTTCAGAAATGAATGAAGTAGTTGCACCAGTATCAAATAGAACTTTGCCGGGATTGGTAAGGATATTGAGCGTACCTATCACTGCATGCTCTCAGTTATCCACCTCCTCTAAGGTTGCACAATTCAGCTTCCCGGTAGGTCTATTCCTCCTGCCATTGTTGTTCTTGACAAAATTTCCTCCTTTATTCGTTTGCCCATTGCCTCCACTAGTTTGTCCTCCACCTTTAATAGGCCAACCACCTTGGGGTTTGCTCGGAAAATTTGGCTTTATGTGACCCCTCTGGCCACAAGCATGGCACACTATTATTGGTTTCTGGCAATCCCTGCTCATATGTCCTGGAAGTGTGCAATTATGGCATATAATATTCCTTTCGTTTGGATTTGCACTCCGGTTGGAATTGTTATGTTATAATGTCTATTCCTCGGCTTGAATTCTAGATTGGACTTGGGTTTACTTGCAAGTATCCTCTTAGTTTCCTTCTTAGCTCTCTTCCTTTTATCCTCTTGGACATTCTTGTAGGCATCTTCAAAAGTGATAGCTGCATCCAGTAACTGATGATATGTTTGTTTATTTGCCAACCTTAACTGCATCCTCACAAATGGATTTAACCCTTGCAGAAAACGCTTCTTCCTCCATTCTTCAGTATTGACTTCTTCCTAGTTGGCTAATCTCCCGAATATACTTCATGACACTAGTATATCCTTGCTGAAGCTCCTCAAATTATCTCTACTTCAACTCCATAACACTCTCCGGAACATGATACTCACGAAACCGCTGCTTGAACTCTTCCCAAGTGTAATCCCTTCGTGGTTGTTGCATGGCTAATTGATTTTCCCACCATGATGTTGCAGGTCCTGTCAAAAGATGAGTTGCACACCGCAGTTTTTCCTCTTCAGTTTTCTTTCTGTATCTGCTAGCCAATCTTCTGCATCCATTGGTTCAGGAGCTGATGCAAAAGGTAATGGCCTTGAATTCTAGAAGTCAGAAAGACTCACTCCTCCACCTTCAGGTGCTCTCTGGTTTCTAGCTCGTCCCAACAACTCTTCCATGAACTTGTTCTAGTTTTATTGCATCATTTGCATATAATGCATAAAGTTCTGCTCCATTAACGGCCTCATTGGTGGTGGTGGTAATGTTCCCTGATTTCCTGCATGTGCATCAGCCTTCTCCTTGGCCCCATGTTCCATTCGCTGCTGCTCAGATTCGGTTTCTACACCTGTGTCCATGCCCCCCTAGTCCTGCAACATAAAGCGACTACTCATAATTACATCATGCACATGTGTTCTGAGCTCGAATTTATGCACAGAACTAGTCACACAATGAAAATCCAAATAAAATCCAAATATGCATTTCACATATTATACATTACAAGCCTTATAAAAAAGTACAGAGTCATCATACTTGTACCATATAGGTATAATAACAACTTAACAACACTTCCTTATTTATCTATCTACATCACTTGCTCGGATTACAATACACAATACACGATATTTCCTAATAAGTCGCCTGCTTCTAGTATCCACGACGCTCATCATAAATTCCCGAAGTCCAACTGTGATGACGTGACGTCCGTCGCACAGTTTGTCAAGCAAATGGCCTTCCAGAAGGAACACAATTAGTATCTGAAGTGCCAGGACTTGAGTCATTACTCAACCTGAGCGCATTGACTCCCTCCAGCTCAGCTGAAAAGTCTTCAGAAACATGTTCAACATTATCACCCACTTGCATCTCCTGAGCTTCATTCCTTGAGTCGTCAACAGAATACGCAGATTATGCTGCTCCCCAGGTGCTCTGTTGGGCAATATAGTTAAACACCGGATAATGTATATTCCCTGAGTTTTGAGAAGATGTTGATGATTCAAACACTCTCTCCTCGGGATCTTCTTCTTCATCCTGATCATCTACGAATATGGTATTTCTACTACTATTACTAGGATTTTTTCTTGCACCCATCCAACTAGATTGTCCAACATTTCTGTCAGACCCATCTATGGACATATGATTTCCTTGGGATCCTTCAAATGATCCCATTATCCAACCATCAGAATTCTCCATAGGAAATTCTGAATCAGAGCCTTCCTATGAACCCTGTGGTACAACATACCTCATATCTAAAGTAGGATCATAGATAGGTTCAGGTCTAGGTGAATAAGGATATGGTGTAAAAGATTCGGGATCTATGGGTATATCCTTAAAAGATTGGTTTCGTACTACTGCTTGCTTCCCTCTCTAACTAGCATGCTAACCACTTCCTTCTTTTTGGATCAGTTAGATCCTCTAACATGTAATTTTTATCTTCAACAATAACTTGATGTGTCTTATAAAAAGACACAACAAGTGTTCAGTATCGATCCATAAACTTGGAAGCTAACTTAGGATGCTTAATTACTAAAGTAAAATGATCCGGTACTGGCTTCGAGTCTATAGAATCACGAGGAATCACAGAAAATGTTCTCCCTTCTAACTCCTTGGCTTTATACTCCCGGATATTAGCTATCGCCTCCACAAAAACAACATGATATGCTGCTAAATGACTCCTACCTTCACCTATAGGTAGATCGTGATATAATCCAAGCTCCTCAAGAAGTTGGATACTCACATGATACTTGGATAACATCCGACCATCATAATAGGTTATGGTATTCACCGGAATTCTTGTTGGACAACTAAAAATCTTTAAGAGTTGACAAAGTTGATCCATGAATGATCCTTGGTAGTCATCGAGAGCCTCCTCTTTCCTTACCAAAGTCTGTTTTGGAAACTTTGGTGCCATAACTTTGTATATCAAAAATATTTTTATAAGTAACCAATAATATATTACATCATAACAAAGAATTATCGCACTAAAACATATAACAGAATGTGCTCGTTTGAATACCCATTATATTTTTTAGAGAATTCTTTATCGTTGCTATACTCTCCTACAAGTAATACCCTTTACTAGGTTTCCAACCTAAGGTCAAAGCAATTTGCTCTGATACCAAATGCGGTGACCCAGCATACCACTTCATGTGTAGTACACTATAATCGTTGATATGACATCCACAGAACACTGTTCCATAAATATCACATTCCTCAGAGTGGTACAACAGAAACATTGCGGGTCCAAATTACAAACATACACATATTATTATTATTACAATACCAGAAGTTCAAGACTTCAAAAGATTCAACTTACAAACCAAATTATAAAGTGTTTCAGTGGAATATTTAAAGTGACGACTTAAACTCCAAATTGAGCTCAACAACTTATTGCTATTTATTGTTTATGTTGCTCGACTCAATTGGATCCTAGTACTATGGTAATTATTCTCACTCCTGGTGCTCTCCTCCATAGACGACATCGTAGTCCACTCCTTCCATGGCACCGTACATATTAGGCTCTTCATAGAAGACCTCCTCTTGACTCTCAACTGCATACATCGGGGTTTCTTCGGGATCCTCAGAGTCTAAGCAGGGGATCAAAGTAAAAGGTGAGTAACAGCGTTACCCAACAAGTTCATTATATGCAAGGTGGGAAGTTTGATGCTCTATCTACCACCTCGGACTATAAGTCCTTGGCACTATGCAGTGGTCGTAAATATTTCTTCAACGATTGATTTTATTATGAAAATCTATGACCATCAGCCTTCACAGGTTGACCAGAACTTTCATGGAGTTCCTCTCCTGCCGCATTCGTAGCTCCTTCCCGGAACAGGGAGCAACAAGTTACAATTCTTACACTCTGCAGAGGTGCGTTACTTTACCCATGAGAGATCAAATCCTTGTTGCACAACCGGGTGTACTTTCTCGTCCACAATTCCATGATGTGGGGCCCAGTAGTTGGTCCAAACCAATCACTGCCCTCTTCGCGACCCCATATGTCTTTGCACGATCCTTTGGGGTTGTCTCATCTCCGTTAAGCCCCCTTATGGGCAGGCTAAAACCCTGACGAGTTCCCAAATACTCTATGACCTGGTGATGCCCTGGCAAGTGCCATATCAAATGGACTATACCACTAAAAACCACTCATAGATAATCTAGACACCAAAAGTGTGGGGCATAAGGGTGCCCACCCATATGTTGGATCCACACAAGGAATCACAACGTCACGTTAAGGTCGTCTTGCCTCCATACGAGAGGAAAAGGATACAACTGACTTCTCCGTCCCATTCCAAATCTCATGGATAACGCGTTATATACGGTGCTAGAATCACTGATGTCATTAGTTGTTATGTTCCTACTTGATTATCATTGTTGCAAATAGAAACTTAAGTTCTATTGCTCCTTTCTATCATCACTTAGGATGACATCAACAATTTATTTATTTGAGAAAATGATATTTTCTTTCTTTGAAACATAGATGATAACACACAATTTGCAAATACTTTGATAAAGACTCTTCAAAGGACATGAGCAAGTGATGAACTTGCCTTGTGATTGCAAGGTAGTGAAGTTGGATGCTTGGACTGGACCTTGAGCTTCTATGTCTCAAAACATCATTATTGCCCGGTAAGGACAATATTTAAAGAGGCAAAATGAATATGCATAGTAATGCAATGCATTACTTATCATTGATTTTCTTTGTGTGTTTTACCCATCATTTTAGTTACAAGGATTTCTTTAAGAATAAAGGATTCTATTGTAAAGAATAATCTTTAATATTTATTGAATATCATATTCATTTATTTATTAAAATATAAATTTTTATATTTATCTATTTATTTATTCTTTTAAGAATTATCATTTAAATAAAAGAATTTATTTTTATAACTCTAAGAATTTATTTAGTATTTTTCTAAAATACTATAATATTAATATATAATAAAAGTGATTTTTATTTATTTACATCTTCTTTATTTAATTTTATAAAATTCCATAATCCTCAGCCAACACCTTCATTAACTCCTCAGGTACATTAATAGGTATCATCTGTGATTTATTATAATTGATCTTCAACCCAGTTGACAGTGAGAACTTATGTAATAAACCTTTAAGTGCTCTTAGTTGCTCCAAATTAGCTGGAATAATCAGCAAAGTATCATCTGCATATTGGATAATGGGGAAGTCCCGATCATTAGTTATAATTGGACAATTAATATCCCCTCTTTGAACTAGATCATTGACAGCGAATTGTAATAAATCTGATCCTAAAGTATATAACAATGGCGAAAGTGGATCTCCCTAACAGACTCCACGTTTACAATGAAATTGCTTTCCTGGAATGCCATTGAGTAGAACTAACGAAGTCCTAGAAGACGGGATTGATTTTGTCCATCCAATCCACTTATCATTGAAGCCTTTAAATATCATAATTTGTAAGATAGCCTCATGTGCCGTTTCAAACGCCTTAGCAAAGTCCAGTTTTAAAATAACAATAGGTTTTCTAGAAATATGGAAGGGGAACAAATATTCAAACGCCTAGGCCAAACAATCCTGAATTCTACGAGTTCTTAGAAAACCATTTCCGTGCTAAAGGTTTGCTGGCTCATGAAAGGGATGAAGCAGAAAGCCAAACAAACGATAAGTCTAAACACGAAGTGCTTAAGAAATTTTTGAGAACACACATCAAAATGTATACAACAAATGCTAAGCAGTAATAGTATTAAGTTCTTACACCAGCACATTTAAAAAACAAAATATATTTCCCATCATTACATACCAGATGAAAGTTCAAGACAATGCATCAATTGTTTTATGCTGCAGATTCATGCAGTGGTGGTGGATACCTTAGAGCGATGGAGTCAACATCGTTGCCATCTTGCCCCGGAGACTTAGAAGCTTCATCATCAACGAGGCTTTCTTCCAGCTCTTTGGGAGATGGAGGCACGACGAAGGACTCGAAGAATGTTGTCTCATAGTTCATCATCTCCGCCACGCGACAAGCATAGCCCGTGCAAGATTTTTGGATAGCCTTGATGTCTTGCGTGTTGCCCTCATCATCCTTGTCGATGATGCCCTTGGTGATGTGCCAGATTTTCATCTTGCTGTGGTGGCTCATCACCATAGTGAGGATTGTCTGCGTAGCGGTCCGAGCATATGATAACTTCTAGTCCTCGACAAGCTTCAGAATCTCCTTAGCTTTGTCCCTCATCTCGAGCATAGGCAAGGCGCTCAGGTCGAAAAGTCTAACCGACTCACCAACCTCTTCAAGAGTCCGGCGAAAGTCGAAAAGAGCATGTCCGACCAACTTAATGCGCTCGCAACAAGGTTGAGAGGAAGAGGAGTCAGAAAGATGGAGAGGGTTTGGAAAAGGATCAAAAATCAAAAAATTGAGCAAAAAATGTCGGAAAAAAGACGAGACGAATGAAGTCGGAAATCTTATCGAGCATGAAGTGATTCCATTGGGAATGCTCCTCTCAGAGACTCCTCAGATATTGTTCTGAAGCCTGGGAAAGATCCCTCTGACTCTCATAGTCATTTTTCAAGTCTTCCAATTATTTATCTTAGAGAGATAACTGCTTCGCTAACCTCTCGGTCTCCATACTACTTGACTCTAGGAGGTTTCTCACGGATTTCTCATGATCATCCTTTAGCTTTTTAAGCTCCTCCTGGAGTTCAATATTTTCCATCTTGAGTACCTTGAAGTTTTAGGCTTCCTCCACCATCTTGCTTGATTGCTGTAGCAATTCTGCAAAGAACAAAAATACAAGTCAAATGAAAAATTTGAGAGACGGAAATGTTCACATTCCGCTTCATCCTTTTCAACCTCCAACTGGGAATTCTCAAGCCTTAATCTCTTTATTCTTATTGAAAATGTTCTTGAGCAAGTACTGGTTGTAAGAAGTAACTTTCTGTAAGTTAAAGACAGATTACCATCAGATGGCTACTAAGACTCGGGCAGCAACTTCAACTAAGTCAAAATATAGCTTAAGCCTTTGGGGCTACACTATATTGTTCTTTTGCATCCTGTAAAGCATCAACCTAGATCTAATGATGAGATCTTTATCCGACTTTATGCTTGGGGGCTAGAGGATATCATAATAAATACTGCAAACAAGAATCAAAAAACTACAATGTGCTCCAGATGCAACTTCTCAAATCCTAGTTTCGTGTTGTGAAACACTTTCTCATCAAGGGAGATGGGAGAGAATCTTGTCACTAGAAGTTCTCCCGCTTCGTTTTTTGACCCCAGACTAGGATTTGGTCTAGGGGGCTCTCTAACTTGCCGTCCTCCGTCTCCTGGCTCGCTGCCTCTGGAGTGAGGGTTTGTTTCTGAAGACTAGCTTGCACCAACTTGAGAATCTCCTCCTTCTTCTTCTTCTTCTTCTTCTTCTTCTTCTTCTTCTTCTTCTTCTTCTTCTTCTTCTTCTTCTTCTTCTTCTTCTTCTTCTTCTTCTTCTTCTGCTTTAGGCCGGAGATAGCAGAGCTGGACATCTGTCACATCCCAAAATTTTCCAAATTTTGAAATGTGAAAAAAATAAATAAACAAAATAAATGATTGTTGAAATTTAGGGTGAAAAGAAACTTTTTGTTTCTAAATGGAAACTTAAAATCCCACCTTGAACAAACTTTGAATAATGTTTAAATCTAACTAAATTCAAATCAAGTGGAATGCATTCTTCATAAATGCATCTTAAAATTTAAACACTTGGAAAATAAACCAAAACTCTAAAACCCTATTGGAGGAAAACAATTTCAAAGATATCCCTAAGATTATGGATTTGATCCATGTAAAGATTTGTCAACAAACATTTATAAATGATCAAGAATGACAAATGGAAATATTTTAAAACCATAGAAATTGGTTTCACTTAATTTGAAGCCATAGATAAAATCTTATGAATTTAATAAGATAAGGAAATTGAATCTCCAAAGCTAATAAAGCACCTATCTAAAAATTTATACCAAATGTAGAGCAATTAACCCTAAAGAGATTTAAAAGGATAAATAAATATTAAACAAGATTTTACAAGTTGGAATCATCATTTTTGGATCCTTAAATAAAAAGATATGTTTTTTATAAGCAAAGGAAGAAATAAATAAATAAGGACTATTTTAAAAAGCCAAGTTCAATCTTGACCAAGCAAATAAATAAAATATTTTTGTTTAAATAAAAAGAGTAAAGGATTATTTAAATAAAATCATGAGGATTTATTATTACCCAATTTCATTTAAGTAAAAGACATTTCCCATTTTAAATGAACATTAAAAACAAAATAAAGTATTTTAAATAATAATTTAAAGTGTTTTATTTTTAAATAAAACCTGCTGAAAAGATTTGGAAAAATTTGGATTTCAAATGGAGTTTGAAAACATTAATAAATCTTATTTGAATTAATACAAGGGCCTATTTTAAATAATTAATATACCCTAAAAATAATAAAAGAATTATTCTAAATTTGACTTTAGAATGTATTATTAATCAGTATTTGAATATACACAAAGTTTGGTAGAGGTTTGAATTTAAATGGAGATTGAATTATTTGAACAAAAATCAAAACAGATAAATGAAAACAGAAAAAGAAAAGGATTCAGAACAAAAAAAGAGAGAGACCAGCCCAGCTAACCCAGCCCAGCTAAGCCCAGCGAGCCCAGTCCCCCCTTCTTCCCCGAAGCGTTTTCCTACTCAACAGTGAACCCGCAGCCTCGCTGACATCTGGACCCCACCTCCCCTCTCGCTCTCTCGCTGACAACAACGCCCCACCGCCAGGTCATCACCCCTAACCTCGCGCTGACCCCGCCCCCCTCACTCTCTCGGCCATTTTTGGCCTGAATTCAAGCGCGTTAATTCGCTTCAATTGCCGGAGTAAACCCTGTCCCGACCACGCGTACTTAAGCGCCTCCCTCTTCCCTCTCATTACCCTCAGTTGACGCATTCCAGGAGCCCCCAGGCTGCCCTAAATTTCCGCTCAGACCACCGCTGCCTCCGACGAGCATCCGCGGCGATTCCAGCCAGCCCACGCCCCCTTGCTCCCTGGTGCATACGAGCACACTCCCTGGCCTCTAGCGCATCTACCAGTGTCACCCGTTCAGCCGCGCGAGCTCTGCATCGTCGTCAACATCAACGCAAAGCATCGCTGTCGTCTGTTTCCTTCTCCGGCAAAGCCCCCTGGTAACACCCGGCCGCGCCTCCTCTTCTCTTTGATGCTCCTGTACTCCCCACTCTTCTGTGCATCTAACGACGCTGTTTTCTTGCTCTCTCTTGCTCAGTAGCGATACCACCAACGAAGCCCGTGCGTGTCCGACAGCGCCAAGAACTCCGGTGAGGAATTCCCATTGTCCCTGTGCGCCCCTGCCCAACGACAAACACCTTGAGCACCACCGCGACGTTGCGAATCTGGTGAGCCCCTCCTCCCTCTCCCTCTCTTCCCAGAATAGCCGGAACTCCTCTGCCCGAGCGTCGTCGCCGCGCAGCCGCCGCCAGTGCCGCCCACCTATGGTCGCTGCATCGTGAACCGTCAGATCTAGATCGGAGTGATAGGATAGTTTCACTTAACGAAGGGGTATGCGATGATCTAAGCCGCACAGGTCCCTTTAAATCCTGCTATCCACATTGCTTGATCCGGACGAACCGGTACCAGCCTATCAGAATAATACACATGGCCCAGTCTGTTTGATGAAAACTAGAATTGATCTATTAGATGTTCAAATTTGTAAAATTCATAACTTTTGATCCACACGTCCAAATTTTGCAAATTTTGTATCAATGGAATCATCAAAACAAATTCTATCCAACATGCACTTTGTTTAGTGAATTGCTTCTGGTATTTGCAGAAACTTGTGTAGGCATATTTAGAACATAAAATTTATTCTAGAAAAGTTTTTAGGATAAAATCTTTGGCAAATGGATTGTTTTGAACCTACTGACGATATAAAATAACTTATGGAATTAAAAGTGTATTTTTTGAAGTTAAAAGATGAATATTTGATTTAGAACATTCCTAGTCAAATAAAAATATTGTTTATATGTTAAAAATGCTTTTTGGAGAAAAACCTTTGGGAAATGATTTGAATTAAACTCCCTGACCCTAAACACAAAGTTTTATGATTTAAAAGTATATTGGGAGAACCCTATAAAAATTATTACTTTTGCTAAAAACATTTCCAACAACATAAAATATGGTTTTGGTATAGAAATGGTTTATAGGTAAAACATTTTGCAAATGGTTTCAATATGAAGCAGTTGACGTTAAAACACTAACAATTGTGTTAAAGCTATATTTGGCAAACCTAGAAAATCTTACTTTGATTTAAATCAAATCTAGCAAAACAAAAATGACTTAAAATAGCCATTTTCACTAACTTGATACCAAATGGTTTTACCACATTTATAAATGACCTTGACACTTTATAAATGACAAATAAGTGTTTCAAAATGTTTATAACCTATTAGAAACCACTTTTCCAAATAAAACAATCTTTGGCATGCTTGCATGCATTGCTTTGTTTTTATTATTTTATGTGATGATTGCTTGAATGGTAGATTGAAATTGTGCCTTGCTTGATTTAATTGTAGTGACATTTGAAGAGTGTGACTATTGCAAAGGTCAAGGAGTGAACTTATAATCTCTAACAAAAAGTCAAGTGATGCTTCATACTTTTGTCCCATTATTTTCACTATGCATTAGTGATATTTCTAAGTAGGACTTGCATGGAATTTTTGCTAAGTATAAACTATGCCATGGGAAGTCCTAGTAGATGAAACCTTAGTAGAAGTTTTCCTAAGTTAAGATTCCTACTACTATCATTCTTAGTCTAGCTAGTAGAAAACAAGGGTGGATTATACTTCATGCTATGGAATATTTCTAAGTCAAGGAATTGTGTTTTGTTTAATAAAACAACTAAGTGAATGAATCACCTGGGTGGAATGGAAAGAATGGTTTGTGTTGAATGGTTATGCAAGTCCAGTATGCTGGGGAAAACTTGGGCATCACCAAGTCCAGTATACTGGGGAAAACTTGGTATCTCACTTGTGGAATGCCACCTAGGAACAAAGAGATTTGAGATGTCAAATGTTGAGAAGCTTCAAGTGCAGCCACTTGGCATTATGGGCTCTGCCTGGATCATATAGGTTGCAATAACTTAGCCAAATGGACAGTTGGTGGTAGGGGATGATAGGTTGGAACGCATCCATTCTGGTCTAAGGGAAGGCTTATGAAAGATCTTGTCTTGGTGAAACCAAGTCTTGTGGGGAAAGTGCAACACCTCTGCAGAGTGTGAAATCTGAGTACTTAGCCATGTCCCTGGCAAAGGACAATTTGAGCATCAAGACATGGAAGCTATCAAGAATCTCCTCATCCCAATTTCTAAGTTAAAATCTTGTGGTTGAACAAGGGTGAAGGTTCACCAATTTCTGTTGGTGGTTCCTTAGGTGTTTTTGTCAAGCAAAAACTTAGTTTTTTCAAATGATAAGGAAAATATATTTTGATAAAAGCAAGCCTAAGCTCCATTTAGCCAAATGCATATAGATGATAGACTCGACTATACTACCATAGTATCACTTGCCAATACAATTCAAATGTATTGACCCTTGTGGCTGTAACTTATTATGTTGCAGGTTTGTTTGATGTTAGTGAAGTATGTTGATTAGGATTACAAGTCTACAACCAAAATGATTGCCTGTGGCACTTTGAAGATGAAGGACTCCATGCCATAGTTATTTCTGCTGCATTGTAATGAGATAGCCAAATGAGCTATGTAAGATGTAATGAATTATTTTATTCCTGGTCATAAAGCTGTATTATGACTTTTGTTTCTTGATATTACATCTTAACTGTGGATGCTAGCTATGATCTAGGGACTAGCATTGTAAACACAGGAATCTCTACCTTATTAAAGGTTGGGACCTCTACAGATGGTATCAGAGCACTGTGTTGCCTGTAGGATTTGTAACCCTAGGATTGGACAAAACCCCTTAGAAAAATAGGAGTTGTATTTGTTCCAAAACTTATTTACAAACAGTCTTGTAAACTCTTCCCTCAACCATTTTTGGTTTTGTTTGTACATCTCCTCCTTTTCAAACTTGATGGACAACGCCTCACCATGAGCAAAGGACTTCACAAACTCAAATGACTTCTACTTCAACATTATCAAAGGCCTCAACCTTATTTTCACCAAGGACTTCAACTTGGATATCACTAAGGACTACAAGTGAGACAAGAAATATTACTCAAGACTGGAAGACTAAGCAAACACAACTTAGAAGGAACTATCTGTTGGAATTATGCCCTAGAGGCAATAATAAAGATGTTATTATTATAATTCTTGTTCATGATAAAGTTTATATTCCATGCTAGAATTGTATTAAGCGGAAACTTTAATACTTGCGTGGTTTGTGAACAACACCGTTTCCCTAGTACGCCTCTATGGACTAGCTCATTGATCAATGATGGTTAAGGTTTCCTAACCATAGACATGAGTTGTCAATTGATAATGAGATCATATCATTGGGAGAATGATATGATGGACAGACCCAAACTAAGCGAAGCAATTAGATCGTTTCATCGTGTTCATCTTTGTGAAGCTTTTTCTATGTCAAATATTGTATTCCTTAGACCATGAGATAATGCAAATCCCTGGTACCGGAAGAAAGCTTTGAGGTCATCAAACGTCATCCTATGAGAGGGTGATCATAAAGGTGTCTCTCAGGTGATCGGAAAGTATCTGTTGGGTTGTATGTATCGAGATGGAATTTGTCCCTCCCAAGTCGGAGAGATATACTTCGGGCCCACTCGGTAATCGATATCAACACCGCTTGCAAGCATGTGGTTAAGGAGTTAATCACAAAGTGATATCGGATTACGAGTAAAGTACTTGCTGTGAACGAGATTGAACTAGGTATGACGGCATCGACGATCGAATCTCGGCAAGTAAAATATCGCGACGAAGGAATATATATGGGATTGATTGAATCCTGGCATCGTGGTTCATCCGATATGATCATCGATGAATGTGTGGAGTCAATATGGGTGCCTGCACCCTGTTGATTATTGATAGAAGATCATGTCTGCATATTCTCGAACCCGCAGGGTCACACACTTAACGTATCTCGACGCTAGGATAGATTGGATAAATTGGTTTATGAATTTTTGTTTGGAGTCTCGGATGGGATCCGGGATATCACGAGAGGTTCTGGAATGGTCCGGAGAATAAGATTCATATAAGGCAGTGAAGTTTTTGGAGTTCGGAATTGTTCCGGGTTAATCGGTATTGTACCGGAAGCTTCTAGAACCTTCCGGAAGGGGACCAACGTGGCCCCACCTTCCGGGAGGGCATGGGCCTATGAGGGAGTGTCCTGGCCGCATTGGGCCAGGGGCACAAGGCCCCATAGGGCCCAGCCGATCCTAGATAAGTTTAAACTCGTTTAAACTAGAGATAGGATTTCTAGATAAGGGAGAGTTTAAATCGTTTAAACTAGAGATAGGATTTCTAGATAAGGGAGAGTTTAAATTGTTTAAACTAGAGATAGTCTTGGAGGAGGGCAGGGCTGGCCCCCTCTATATATAGAGGGTGGTGCGCCTCCCCCACACACACCTTCCTCCAAGCCCTAGCAGCCTTGCTACCTTCCTCTCTCCTCCCGACTGTTTGTAGGCCTGCAGCAGAAATTCTCCACCATATACACCACGCCGTGTTGTAGAACCAATCTATCTCTCCACCATACTCGCTGGTCCGGAAGGAAGAGACGCCGAGGTGCACGTGTGCATCTCACGGAGGCACCGCCACTTGTGGTGCTAGATCGGATCGGATCGCGAGGAGGAGAAGCGTACGACTACATCACCCACGTTCGACGAACTTTCCGCTGTGCGAATCTTCAAGGTATGAAGATCTAATCCAATCTCTCTCGTTGTTTGCATCTCCTAGATTAGATCTTGGCTTTCCCTCTCGCTCGTAGAAAATTTTGATTTACTATGCCGCGAAACCCTTCGGTTGTATCGAGCTAGATCTATGCGTAGATGTGTTTCACGAGTAGAACGCAACATGGTTGTTGCGTTGATGTTTTCTGTTGCAAGCCTCTTGTTTGTGTTCTTCTTATGACGCGGGATAGTGAGATTGAAGCGGTCCAGCCAACCTTCAGCGACGCCGTTCGCGAGACCGCCCGCACTTGACGTGTGGCTTGTACCACACATGCGGTGGTGGATGTCGGTTTCTCTCACTATAGTTGTCATGGGATTAACACGAGTTTGGCAACCATAATATCACCGTGGCTTTCCGTAGTAAGAATCGTTCTGCATCTACTCCCATAAGCCACGTAAAACATGCAACAACAAAGTAGAGGCGTCTAACTTGTTTTTGCAGGGAGTGTTTTCTGTGATATGGTATGGCCCAAGATGTGATGTGTATATTGTATGCGATGATCATGTTTTGTAATGTTTCACGACTTGCATGTCGATGAGTACACAACCGGCAGGAGCCATATGGTTGTCTTTATAATTGTGTATGACATGCGAGTCAACTTCTTATACGCCATGTAATAGCTTTACTTTATCGCTAAGTAGTTATCAATAGTTGTAGTTGCTATTCGTGGTGGAGGCAATCATGGTGGAGTGATGGAGATCATGTCGGAACGCACAAGATGGAGATCATTGCGCGAAGATTGGCTATACCATGTCACATAAAGTTATATGCATGTGATGTTTATCCCTTTTATGTATCTTATTATGCTTAGATCGCGACGGTAGCATTATAAGATGATTCCTCACTTAAAGATCAAGATAAAAACTGTGTTCTCCCCAAGTATGCACCGTTGCAAAAGTTCGTCGTTTCCAAGCATCACGTGATGATCGGGTGCTATAGACTCTACGCTCACATACAACGGGTGCAAGCCAGTTTTTGCACACGCAGAAATACTTGGGTCTAGCTTGACGAGCCTAGCATGTACAGACATGGCCTCGGAACACAAGAACCGAAAGGTTAAGCATGAGTCATATGAATGATATGATCGACACTTTGTTGTCCACCATTGAAACCACATCTCTTCTCGTGATGATCGGATTAGGTGTGGTGAATTTGGATCGTGTTCACTAAACAACTTGAGGGATGTTGAATTTAGTGGGAGTTCATCTAGTAATTTGATTAAGTTGAACTATTTATCATGAACATAGTCTAAATTGTACTTGTAAATACTGTAGATCACATGGACAAATCCAACTTCAACTTCAACGTTTTTGCTGAGAAAGAAAAGCTTAGAAACAATGGGTCTAACTTCACCAATTGGTTCCGTAATCTAAGAATCATTCTGTCTGGCGGACAAAAGGACTATGTCCTTGGTAAAGCGTTAGGTGACCCCTACGCAAGCTGCGGTGATGAGAAAGTTGTCTATCAGTCGCGCAAAGATGATTATGGTGTGATTAAGAGCACCATGTTGTTTGCTATGGAACCGGAGCATCAAAATCGTTTTGAAACCTATCCCGGGCCCTTTGAGATTCTCGAGGAGCTGAAAACCATGTTTCAGACTCAAGCCCGTTCTGAGAGATATGAGATCTCTAAGAAGTTCTTTAACGCAAGATGGAGGAAGGAGTTCCGTTAGTGAGCACGCCATAAAGATGTGGGCTACACTCAACGCCTTGAGCAACTGGAATGCACGATTCCAGAGGAGCTCAAGATTGACAGGGTTTTGCAATCACTCCCTCCCAGCTACAAAAGTTTTGTAGTGACTCATAATCAGATTGGTTCCGCTGATACGATCACCGAGCTCTTCGCAAAGTCAAGGCTGCGGAGGTGGACATCAAGAAGGATAATCATGTGTTGATGGTCAACAAGCCCTCCTTTAAGAAAGGTAAGGAGCAAAGAAGCCCTTCAAGAAGGCGGCGGCAAGCTTAATGCCCCTCGAGAAGAAGCTCAGTCGGTCCCAAGCCGGACCTTTGGTGCTTCTATTGCAAGGACATGGGTCATTTGGGCATCGTGTCCAAGTACTTAGCGGACAAGAAGGCTGGCACCATCAAAGGTATATTTGATATACATGTTATTGATGTTTTCCTTACTAGCCCTCGTTGTAGTGCCTGGGTATTTGATACCGCACTACAAGAAATGTGTCAAACTATGACCTTTTGGTAGTGACCGTGTATGAAATCGTCATAAATTTATGACGATTCTAGACTACATGGTCATGGGCTGTTCGGAAGGGTCGAAACCTAGCAAAATCATGACGATTTTTTCTCAGAAACGTCGTAATTGCATAAGATAAAATCGTCATAGTGCTAGGAAGGACAAGATATAAGACGAAGAAAATTCCAGCCGTTGGATGCAAACATGATGGAGGGATGAGATGGTCTTCTGTGGAACACTAGCCATGGATCGATGACGTGGCACACCAGGTGGATGACTGGCTGAACCCATACCTAGCGAACCCACCAAGCATTGCATCCTCTCTCCTTCGCCTCTGTGGCGAACCCATACCTAGCGAACCCATTCCCCAACCTCCGCCGCCAGGGTAGATCTTGGCCAAATCCGGCTAGTCACTGCCTCGCCATCCACCTCCCCCGAATCCCCATCGTCTACCTCGTGGAACCACCAAACCTTGCCTCCAACCGAACCCTAGCCTAAGCCTCGGATCTACAGAGAGGAGTAGAGGTCGCCTTTTGACCTTTCCGTCCATGGCGGCGGGAGCCACACCGCCGGGTGGTGGTGTATCAGCACGGAAACCACCTGTACCATAGCTTCCATCGAGGACGCTGGCCGCACCAACGACCTTGAGGATGCGGAGGTCCTACCGCTGGACACCAGGTTCGATCCCGTCGACCCCGGATTCGCGGCCCATGGCCAGTCCCGCTTCCTCCAGCTTCGTGTCCACTACAAGAATACAGAGAGAGCGAGCAAGCGAGCCACCATCTTCTACGGTTTCCGGCGGCGATGTAGATGGCGGCGGCAGCAGCGAGGGCGGCGCGTCCAGGACCCCGGCGAGGTCGGTGGTGGCGAGGTTCGTGCAGAGTCCGCTCCGCTCCTCCTGCGGCAAGGTGCTCGGCAAGGAGGAGAAGGCCGCCGAGAACGTCTACATCAAGGTATAACGACTGCTGCTCCTTCCACCTCGCCACCGCGACCTGTGACCGAGAGTTTCCGGTACGATGCGAATCCTCTTGCGCGTCTCGTGTGATCTGCCATCGGGTTGCGTCGTTGCTATGTAGTACGAGGTGGACTGTGATGTTCGATTGTGTAAACCCTAGAGGTTGCCTGCTTGATGTGATAAGCTGTTCCACTGGTGTTGTAGTTGAATTGAGGTTCTTCCCTAACCTGCCACTGAACTGCTTCATTTTAAAATCAAGTTCTCCGCTATTTGTGATACCATTGTTTGTGAATTCCGTCTATGATTGTCAGCTGCATTTGCTTCTGTGACTTTTTATGGTCATTTCAGGTTGTTTCGATTGTGTTAGCTACTTAGCTCCTGGGACTTTTTATGGACGTTTTGGATTGTTGTCCTGAGATGGATATTTCAACTTTTACCCCTTAGATTTAGCTGTGCCTTGCTTTAGTTAGCAGCAATTGCCTACGATATATGGTTGGTTGCTCAGTTATGGTCATTTGATGCCATAGCTGTTGTAGTGCTATTGTGACAGAATTGCTGATCTTCCCAACCTGCCTCTGAACTGATAGGATTTGTTCTTCATGTTTTCTTACTATTGGACCTTCAGATGGATGGTTGCTCTGATGCGAAGCTTTAGGTGGTTTGGAATTGGGGATTGATTTTTGGTTATACAGATAGAAGTGCAAATAATACTTGATCTAGGGACTGCCAATTATATGGCAGTGTTGGTTTTTTGTGATTTGGCAATACAGAGGAATCAGTGAATACTTGAAAGCACCATTAAATCGTGTATATTCTCCCATTGCTTGTCTGCACCCTGAACATACCAAGAATTTTGCAAAGATACCTGATGGTTATGTTTTGCATACTTCTTTAAACAATGTAGCAGATTAAACTTGGTGTACAGAAGATTTGAATACGAAACCATTCATTATTGTTCCATGTGCATATTTTAAGTACAAGTGTCATACTTTGAGCAAAAGTGTTATCTTCAATTTCCATTGTTTCAGCTTTGACGCAATTTTGTTCGATTGTTACTTTAGGATATATGCCACATGTTTGTTGAAGAGTGTGCTTACTGTCGCTAAAGAAGCTCGGGCCTATGTCCACCACTCCAACCTCATGGTCGGCCAAGGCCGCAATCGCCAAGTCGCATGGATCGAACGCCACAACCCATCATCGCTGGTCACCTCCAAAACGAGCTACTAGTCGTCCCTCTCCTCCTTGTTAGATTTTGTTTATTTCTTGTAATTATCTGCATGTGCCCTCCGTGTAAAATACTTGGTCATGTGTATGTTAGCTTGCCAATCCCTAACAATTTATTCTCTTAATGGACGAACAAGGAACTAATTAGTACCTAACAATTTATTTCCATATATGTTTTTTGGGTTTGGTTTTGCACGAACAAGGAACTAATTAGTGCATGTGTTCATGTATAAAACAATCAGTATAAAACAATTTGAACACACTGCAAGCATCACTAGTCTGGTAGTCTAAATATGAGTGCTCTTTTAATAGGGTTAGTTTGAGTCTTATGACTCTTACTCTTACATGATCCAGGGGCATTTGATCATACTCGGAATTATTCGCTATCATTCATCATGTACCATGCCAATGTTATCTTCAGTTCAGTGGCTTACAAAGCTACTCCATGTAATATCATGTACAATGCTAATGTTAGCTTCAGTTCAGTGGCTTACAAAGCTACTCCATGTAATATATCATGTACCATGCCAATGTTATCTTTAGTTCAGTGGCTTACAAAGCTACTCCATGTAATATCATGTTAATTATTAAACGAGTTCTTGGAGTGGTGCTTGTAAATGAGTTATACAAGATCCATAGTATTTACAGTGATACGAATGAGTGAATAGAACTTTTTCAAATCTGATTTAAACTTAATCAAATGATTAGAAAGCTTTTGTGGATATGAAACCACTGATTATGAATGCTAATACATTATGTAAATTTTCGCTACCCTATTACGGATTGCTAGAACTATATGTAAAATTTGCTACCCATATTCTGAAACTACAAGCTTTGTTCATGTTTCAGCTGATTGAGCCTCTTGTAATCTCTGTCATCTTCTCTTTCCTACTTATTAGTTCCATCTCTGTCAGGAGGAGCTACCTTGCCGAGCTGAGCCTGTTGGAGCTGAGCCGGTTCTTACCATCAGTTGTTGGGGCTTCAGCAGTGTTTGTTGCACGGCTGACCCTCAATCCTGACTCAAACCCTTTGGTATGCAATAGTTCCATCTCATTCATAGTGTTGCTTTGGTACTATCTGCTTTGAAATAGACTCTCATTTTGTTTTATGGTTGCGAGCAAGAAATTGCAATTTGATGATTGTGCTATAATAATGCATTAACTTGAGATAGAAATTAGTTGAGACAACCAGATTTATATGTAGTCCTCATCAGATGGCTAATTTAGTTTGTGATTATGATTGTATCTCAACCACTATACTTTTCTATTTCTTTCTGTGAACAACTACTGGTGTATTATGCAAACAATAATGAGCTACAGATCCTATGGTCTAATAATGAATGAATACTTCGTTGTCAATTCTTGCTTATTTTGGTGTCTTGTAGTACTATTGTCAGTAGTTCTTATTGTGGACCATCTATACAGCAGCACTTCCTGCAGTTTTGTAGCCCTTACCTGCAGTCGCTCGCCAGGGCTCTGTCTCACCACTACAAGGCCCGGCTGTTGCTCCTCGACATCACCGATTTCTCGCCTGTGTCTGCAAACCTTCAAAGGTCTATGTACCACTGAATTTTCTGTTTGTGTTTGTTCTGATGTGGTTTTGAACTTTTTTTGTTGCTGAATGATGCTTGCAGATTTAGAGAAAATATGGGAGCTCCAGCAAAGCTTTGGTGAGTTAACACCCTTGTTGCATCCTTTATGTGATTCTTCAGATAGTCTTGTGATTGTAAGAGAGAATCTGGACATGTCAGCCTCTCTGATGTTTTGTTGATTGGGGAATCTCAAGATTTTTTATTTATTTGGGAAACTAGCAAACTAGGTTCCTGATTGGTCTCAGCTGTAGCTTGTCCATAGTGACTAATACTAATAGAATAACAGATCACCATCATGGAGTGAAAGGATAGATCCGCCCAATGTCTTGTTCATAATTTGCGCTTCTCCTGCCCATCGTGGTACGTGCTATGTCTGGTGTGAGGTCAAGGATGGGTGTATCGTGGGATGGATTGGTAGTCGTAGAGATGACTTGTTGGAAACTACAATTGGTTGGTTACTATTGTGGGATGAATTGGTAGTTTGTTATCAAAGAACTATTTTCGTAAGAGTCATTTGTGGTGTACATTCTCTCGAATGACTTGGAAAACTAAAACTGTATCTTGTGTCTCTTAAATTTATTGTTGTGCACATTTGCTTACATGGACTGCTTGTTTGTATGCGTGTGTGATTGACCATGTCTTGTTAGATTAGATTAAGTGAAATGCAAAGTTGCCTGTGTATTGTAATGTTTAAAACTACCTTATTGTAGAATTTATCAACAAATCTCATGATGTGTTTTCTCAACTATTGTTGCCTATTTTATGATTCTACTATTTCGTAATACTAGCCAATTATTTGCTATATCCTGACTCTAAAAACTTGTCTTTCCTCTCTTTTCCAGGAGTTCCAGCCAAAGAAATTCGAGAAAATCTTGAAGACCCTATATTTAAGAGCTACTTCTATTCTAATAGTCAAAATATCTAGTTGTTTGGAATGAACCATGTAATGATTGTAATATACTAATAGACTATTCTTGGATGTTATTCAAAATTTGTAACGATTCTAATATCTGGCTGTTTTTTATGTTTCAGTTACACAAATGTTATGTAATGATGAATAAAAATTTGATGAGGGGGATCATCTTATAAAATTATTGACTGTGATTTTTGGGATAGAAGAAATATGGAAAAAGGGCTGAAAATTGTATTGGACCAAGTATTAATTGTTGGGCTCTAAATAGGCCGTGGCCCAAATAAATACATAAATGTTTCAATGAAAATAGAAAAAGCTAAGAACTAATTGGACAGTGAAAAGGCCAAGGCCCAAAAGTGAAATGCGAAACACAATGGCCAAAGCCCATAAGAGTAACGAATCATCGTATTCGGCCAAGTAAAAGGCAGATTAATGGGCTCACCCAAGTAAGCAATTGAAATGGATCGGGCTGATTTTGATTTAAGACGATTTAATTTCGTCACAATTTTGCCACGAGGATCGCCACGTAGGATATGACTTGGCTAGGCTAGATGGCCCATGACGATATTGATCGTCAGACGTATGACGATCCAATATCGTCATAGACGGTTATGACGATTTTACCAAAAACGTCGTTATAGTTCATTTGCGACGCCTTCGACGATCTCAAAATCGTCATAGAATCGCCATAAGCGGACTACTATGACGATTTTGTGACGAAAATGGAGGGTCATATAGCCGATTCCTTGTAGTGCTTGCTCAGCTTTCTAATATTTGTAACTCAAACAGAGCTACGGAATAGACGCGCTTAGGGATGAGGTGACGATGCGTTGGCAGCGGATCAAGAGTTGATGTGATGGACGTCGACGCCTCCTTCGCTTTTACCTTCGGGATTAGTTTTAAACCTTAATAAGTGTTATTATGTGCCCGTTGAGCATGAACATTATTTCGGATCATGTTTATTGCAAGACGGTTATTCATTTAAATCGGAGAATAATGGTTGTTCTATTTATATGAGTAACATCTTTTATGGTCATGCACCTCTTGTGAATGGTTTATTTCTTCTAAATCTCGAAAGGGATGAAACACACATCCATAACATTGAGGCTAAGAGATGCAAAGTAGATAGTGATAATACTACTTATTTGTGGTAATCGTCTAGGTCATATTGGTGTAAAGCGCATGAAGAAACTCCATTCTGATGGACTTTTGGAGTCTCTTGATTTTGAATAATTTGACACATGCGAACCATGCCTCATGGGCAAGATGATCAAAACCCCGTTCTCCGGTATGATGGAGCGAGCAACGGACTTGTTGGAAATCATACATACCGATGTATGCGAACCGATGAGTGTTTCGACGCGCGGTGGATATCGCTATTTTCTCACTTTTACCGATGACTTAAGTAGATATGGGTATATCTATTTAATGAAACATAAATCAAACGCTTTGAAAAGTTCAAAGAATTTGAGAATGAAGTGGAGAACCATCGTAGTAAAGATTAAGTTTCTACGATCCGATCATGGAGGTGAATATTTGAGTTATGATTTTCTCACGCATCTTAAAGCAAGTGGAATCGTTTCACAACTCACGCCACCGAACACCACAATGGTGTGTCTGAATTCGGAATCGAACCCTATTAGATATGGTCCGATCAATGATGTCTCTTACTGATTTGCTGTTATCATTTTGGGGTTATGCATTAGAAACCGCTGCATTCACTTTAAATAGGGCTCCATCTAAATCCGTTGAGACGACACCGTATGAACTGTGGTTTGGTGCTAAACCTAAGTTGTCGTTTCTTAAAGTTTGGGGATGCGAATCTTACGTCAAGAAATTGATGCCGGACAAGCTCGAACCCAAAGCGGAGAAATGTGTCTTCATAGGATACCCTAAGGAAACTATTGGGTATACCTTCTATCACAGAACCGAAGGCAAAGTGTTTGTCGCAAAGAACGGTTCCTTTCTTGAGAAGGAGTTTCTCTCTAAAGAAGTGAGTGGGAGGAAAGTAGAGCTAGACGAGGTTATTGAACCTTCTCTTGAATTGGAGAGTAGCGCAGCACCTGAAATTGTTCCAGTGCCGCCTGCACCAACAATAGAGGAAGCTAATGACAAAGATCATGAAGCTTCGGACGATGCTGCTACTGAACGTCGCAGGTCCACAAGGTCGCGTGCCCCTCCTGAGTGGTACGGCAACCCTGTCTTGACTGTCTTGTTAGTAGAAGATAGTGAACCTACGAACTATGAGGAAGCGATGATGAGCCCAGACTCTGAGAAATGGCTGGAAGCCATGAACCAATTGGGATCCATGAGCGAAAACCAAGTATGGACTTTGGTGGATCCTCCTAGCACCGAAAAGGCCGTTGAGTGCAAATGGATATTCAAGAAGAAAACGGACGCGATGGTAATGTTACCGTCTATAAAGCACGACTTGTCGCAAAAGGTTTTCGACAAGTTCAAGGTGTTGACTACGATGAGACTTTCTCTCCGTAGCGATGTTTAAGTCCATTCAGATTTTATTAGCAATTGCTGTTTCATGATTATGAAATATGGCGATGGATGTCAAGATCGCTTTCCTCAATGGGAACATTGATGAAGAGTTGTATATGATGCAACCAAGGTTTCGATCCTAAGGATGCTAGTAAAGTATGCAAACTTCATTCTCCATTTATGGATCAAGCAAGCATCTCGGAGTTGGAACCTTCGCTTTTGATCAAGTGATCAAGAGCTTTGGATTTGTTCCAAATTGCTACGAAGCTTGCATCTACAAGAAAGTGAGTGGGAGCTCGGTGACGTTTATGGTACTATATGTGGATGACATATTGATTATTGGAAATGACATCAACATGCTTAACGATGTGAAGAGTTATTTGAACAAGTGTTTTTCAATGAAAGAACTAGGTGAAGTTGCTTATATATTGGGCATCAAAATCTATAGAGATAGACAAAGACGCCTGATAGCTTTAAGCCAGAGTACATACCTAGACAAATTTCTGAAAAGGTTCAGAATGGATAAGGCAAAGAAAGGTTCAGTGCCTATGTTGTCGTAAGATATTGAGCAAGGCTCGGTGTCCATACCTGTAAATGATAGGGAAGCTATGAGCAAAGTGCCTTATGCCTCGGCCATAGGTTCCATCATGTATGCCATGCTATGTACTAGACCGGATGTGTCCAATGCTCTTAGTTTGACGAGCAGATATCAAAGTGATCCAGAGGAACATCGACAGCCGTGAAGAACATCCTAAAGTACCTAAATAGAACTAAAGAAATGTTCTTAGTCTATGGGGGTGATGAACAGCTTGTCGTAAAAGGTTACGTCGACGCTAGTTTCTACACCGACAAGGATGATTCTAAATCTCAGATAGGATACGTGTATATTTTGAATGGAGGAGCTGTGAGCTGGAGAAGCTGCAAGCAAAGCGTGATCGCGGGATCTACAGTGGAAGCGGAATACATGGTCCGCAGAAGCGTCCAAGTGAAGGAGTTTGGATCGAAACTTCATCATCGAGCGTGGTTCCAAGTGCATTGGACCCACTGGAGATATTGTGTGACAACATTGGCGCCATAGCACTCGCTAAGGAACCAAGATATCATCCAAAGACCAAGCATATCAACCGCAAGTTTCATATAATCCGAGATTATATAGCAGATGGAGATCCAAGATTAGCAAAGTACATAGATCCGAATGTCGCAGATCCACCGAATAAACCTCTTCCACGTAAAACATGATCAACACCTCGATTGCCATGGGTGTGAGATTGTTGACAAATGTAAACTAGATTATTGACTCTAGTGCAAGTGGGAGACTGTTGGAATTATGCCCTAGAGGCAATAATAAAGATGTTATTATTATAATTCTTGTTCATGATAAAGTTTATATTCCATGCTAGAATTGTATTAAGCGGAAACTTTAATACTTGCGTGGTTTGTGAACAACATCGTGTCCCTAGTACGCCTCTATGGACTAGCTCATTGATCAATGATGGTTAAGGTTTCCTAACAATAGACATGAGTTATCAATTGATAATGAGATCATATCATTGGGAGAATGATATGATGGACAGACCCAAACTAAGCGAAGCAATTAGATCGTTTCATCGTGTTCATCTTTGTGAAGATTTTTCTATGTCAAATATTGTATTCCTTAGACCATGAGATAATGCAACTCCCTGGTACCGGAAGAAAGCTTTGAGGTCATCAAACGTCATCCTATGAGAGGGTGATCATAAAGGTGTCTCTCAGGTGATCGGAAAGTATCTGTTGGGTTGTATGTATCGAGATGGAATTTGTCCCTCCCAAGTCGGAGAGATATACTTCGGGCCCACTCGTGTCGATATCAACACCGCTTGCAAGCATGTGGTTAAGGAGTTAATCACAAAGTGATATCGGATTGAACGAGTAAAGTACTTGCGTGAACGAGATTGAACTAGGTATGACGGCATCAAGATCGAATCTCGCAAGTAAAATATCGCGAGACGAAGGAATATATATATGGGATTGATTGAATCTCGGCATCGTGGTTCATCCGATATGATCATCGATGAATGTGTGGAGTCAATATGGGTGCCTGCACCCGCTGTTGATTATTGATAGAAGATCATGTACGCATATTCTCGAACCCGCAGGTCACACACTTAACGTATCTCGACGCTAGGATAGATTGGATAAATTGGTTTATGAATTTTTGTTTGAGTCTCGGATGGGATCCGGATATCACGAGAGGTTCGGAATGGTCCGGAGAATAAGATTCATATAAGCGTTGAAGTTTTTGGAGTTGAATTGTTCCGGTTAATCGGTATTGTCGAAGCTTCTAGAACCTTCCTAAGGGGGACCAACGTGGCCCCACCTTCCGGGAGGGGCATGGGCCTATGAGGGAGTTTCCTGGCGCATTGGGGGGCACAAGGCCCCATAGGGCCCAGCCGATCTAGATAAGTTTAAACTGCTTTAAACTAGAGATAGGATTTCTAGATAAGGGAGAGTTTAAATCGTTTAAACTAGAGATAGGATTTCTAGATAAGGAGAGTTTAAATTGTTTAAACTAGAGATAGGCTTGGAGGAGGGCAGGGCTGGCCGCCTCTCTATATAGAGGGTGGTGCCTCCCCCACACACACCTTCCTCCAAGCCCTAGGCCTTGCTCCCTTCCTCTCTCCCGACTGTTTGTAGGCGAAGCCCTGCAGCAGAAATTCTCCACCATATACACCACGCCGTCGTGTTGTAGAACCAATCTATCTCTCCACCATACTCGCTGGTCCGAGGAAGGAAGAGACGTCGAGGTGCTGCACGTGTGCATCTCACGGAGGCACCGCCACTTGTGGTGCTAGATCGGATCGGATCGCGAGGAGGAGAAGCGAGTACGACTACATCACCCACGTTCCAACGAACGTTCTGCTGTGCGAATCTTCAAGGGTATGAAGATCTAATCCAATCTCTCTCGTTGTTTGCATCTCCTAGATTAGATCTTGGCTTTCCCTCTGTTCGCTCCGTAGAAAATTTTGATTTACTATGCCGCGAAACCCTTCACTATCATCACCTTTGAAGTTTTGTGACCAAGATGCAAGAAATTCTCCAAGGATACAAAGATATTGTTCAAGAAGAACCAACTAAGAAGGATGGAATGATCTCAAGTGAACCATATAGTTGGACCACCATATTTATATGAAATCAACACACCAACTTATGTGGTGTAGCAAAAATATTTTGTTGCCTAAAAGTGTGCTTGAAATTTTTTGTTTGAGTGGAATGTTTGTGTGTGATTTCTTGCACATTGCTTGTGTAAACTGTTGTGTGTGATTAGAATTATTTCCTTAGAAATATTTTTCCTATTCTAATCCCAATACAACCCAAACAGATGACTACTCCAAGAAACTCCAACATCAAGGATGGTGACAACAACAACCGAGAGATGCACATGAGAGAACTCATAGTAACCCAAACCCAGTTGAACCAAGTGACAACTCAGTTTTTAGCCAACAACAATGAGTTACACCGAACCATGCAAAGGTTTATGCAAACCCAAACCCAATTGATGCAAAAGGTGACAAATCAAATGATCAACATGGGAGACAACCCTTTCCAAGGAGTTTGGGACAACCTTGATATCAAGGATGATATTATAGAAGGAACTCAAGATTGCAATAATTGTGGATACATGGATCACACTTCCAAAGAGCATGAAGATCAATGCCCTAATTGTGAAGAAAAACATCCAACTAATCAATGCCCCACATCTCAAGCTACTTCTTTCCTATGTGAAGGAAATAATCATGTCCCTATCCAATGCCCCATCTATTCCATAGTTAAACAAAGGAAACAAGGTGGAGTGCATCAACAGATTGTAAACCCCTAGGAAGGAACAACTTCTACCAAGAAGGATGAAGACAAAGGAAAATATCAGCTTGCACCTCCAAGCAATATGACTCACCTTAATGGACAGAAGAAGAGACATATGTATTATCCAAGAAAAAGATTAAGGAGACCAGGAAACTTTCCCACCTTTGAGATAAGATATGAAGAGCATGAACTAGAATAACTCCTAGCTTTGGAGAAACCCAACAAGAAGAAGGACAAAAGCCAAGTGCAGTGTTGCCATTGCAAAGAGATGGGACACTATGCCAATGAATTTCCAGAGAAGAAGAAAAATTATAAGGAAATTAGCCAAGTATGGTGCAACAACTACAAAGAGCTAGGCCATTATGTATCAACTTGTCCACAGAAGATACGTGAAGAGCTCAATCTTGTTACATGTTAAAATTGTGCTGACCAAGGACATTATGCAAGCAATTGTCCAGAAAAGATGAAGCACAAAGTAAACAAGCCCATGAAGGATCTCAGCCTTGTCACCTGTTTCAAGTGTGGAAACAAAGGACACTATGCAGATGTTTGCCCAGAGAAGTTCCATCAAGATCCCAAGCAAGCCAAGAAGTAATCTAGTGGAAATTTTTTAAGGGTGGTAGTACCCTAGTTGCTTTGATCCAACTTGTAACCCCTATCTTTCCCAAATCTCAGGACGAGATTTCTTTTAAGGGTGGTAGCCTGTCACATCCCAAAATTTTCCAAATTTTGAAATGTGAAAAAAAAATAAACAAAATAAATGATTGTTGAAATTTAGGGTGAAAAGAAACTTTTTGTTCCTAAATGGAAACTTAAAATCCCACCTTGAACAAACTTTGAATAATGTTTAAATCTAACTAAATTCAAATCAAGTGAAATGCATTCTTCAAAAATCCATCTTGAAATTTAAACACTTGGAAAATAAACCAAAACTCTAAAACCCTATTGGTGGAAAACCATTTCAAAGATATCCCTAAGATTATGGATTTGATCCATATAAATATTTGTCAACAAACATTTATAAATGATCAAGAATGACAAATGGAAATATTTTAAAACCAAACCATAGAAATTGGTTTCACTTAATTTGAAGCCATAGATAAAATCTTATAAATTTAATAAGATAAGGAAATTGCATCTCCAAAGCTAATAAAGCACCAATCTAAAAATTTATACCAAATGTGGAGCAATTAACCCTAAAGAGATCTAAAATGATATATAAATTTTAAGCAAGATTTTACAAGTTGGAATCATCTTTTTTGGATCCTTAAATAAAAAGATATGGTTTTTATAAGCAAAGGAAGAAATAAATAAATAAGGACTATTTTAAAAAGCCAAGTTCAATCTTGACCAAGCAAATAAATAAAATATTTTTGTTTAAATAAAAAGAGTAAAGCATTATTTAAATAAAATCATGAGGATTTATTATTATCCAATTTCATTTAAGTAAAATACATTTCCCATTTTAAATGAACATTAAAAACAAAATAAAGTATTTTAAATAATAATTCAAAGTGTTTTATTTTTAAATAAAACCTACTGAAAAGATTTGGAAAAATTTGGATTTCAAATGGAGTTTGAAAACATTAATAAATCTTATTTGAATTAATACAAGGGCCTATTTTAAATAATTAATATACCCTAAAAAGAATAATAGAATTATTCTAAATTTCACTTTAGAATGTATTATTAATCAGTATTTGAATATACACAAAGTTTGGTAGAGGTTTGAATTTAAATGGAGATTGAATTATTTGAACAAAAATCAAAACAGATAAATGAAAACAGAAAAAGAAAAGGATTTAGAACAAAAAAGAGAGAGACCAAGCCAGCTAACCCAACCCATCTAAGCCCAGCGAGCCTAGTCCCCCCTTCTCCCCCGAAGCGTTTTCCTACTCAACAGCGAACCTGCAGCCTCGCTGAGATCTGGACCCCACCTCCCCTCTCTCTCTCCCGCTGACAACAATGCCCCACCGCCAGGTCATCACCCCTAACCTCGCGCTGACCCTGCCCCCTCACTCTCTCGGCCGTTTTTGGCCTGAATTCAAGCGCGTTAATTCGCTTCAATTGCCGGAATAAACCCCGCCCCGACCATGCGTACTTAAGCGCCTCCCTCTTCCCTCTCGTTCCCCACAGTCGACGCATTCCAGGAGCCCCCAGGCTGCCCCTAATTTCCGCTCAGACCACCGCTGCCTCCGACGAGCATCCGCGGCGATTCCGGCCAGCCCACGCCCCCTCTTGCTCCCTGGCGCATACGAGCACACTCCCTGGCCTCTGGCGCATCTCCCAGTGTCGCCCGTTCAGCCGTGCGAGCTCTGCATCGTCGTCAACGTCAACACAAAGCATCGCCGTCGTTTGTTTCTGTAGCATCCCAATTGTCTAACAATTGCAATGCTACTAGCCTAGTCTATATAAATGCTACTTCATATATATAATTGTTGCATCATAATTATATCATGCTCATGTCATCATGCACCTTGCATTTGAGCATCATATAAAACCCTTTTTGGTTTGGTTCTTCTCTCATATGCATTGTAAATTGTATTTGCCTCTTGATATTGTATTTGGTTCTTGATATATTGTTTAAATGCCCAAGTTGAGTTGGGGGCATATCTTTTATTCCAACTCCACCACCTTTCTTGTCATCACCTTATAATTCCACCATCAAAACTATATATGGGCAATTGCATTTATTTGGTCTTTATGTCTAGCCCATATGTAGCAAGATGGATCCACTTCTATGTATACATGCTTCCATATATAATATATATTGTTCTCACAATATGGATTATGTGGAGCCACATGGCCACCTTTGCAAGCTATGTGAGTATAATTCCTTGTCAAGCTTCCACATGGGTATTGTTTGAATATATGATCATGCATGAATATATATTGTGGCTATTTGTTATCTAGTGGGACACACACACTAGCTTGACCACCTTGTATCCATGCATGGTTCATACACACATATTCCATATGAGAGAGCAAGCTTCCTTTCTTGTGAGGGATTTAATTCGAATATTGTATGCATGCTTGGGTAAATGCCCATGTGTATTTATATTTGTTTTCACAAGTATAAATGTGGTATTTAACACTCATGCATGTCCCATGCAAGCTTTCCCTTGCCTATTTTTGTTATTTGTGTTTTATTGGATGTTGGTAGGAAACTTGTTTGTTTGAATTCAAACAATCCATTTAATCAAACCCCAATAGCCAATCTTTCCCTTCTTTTGCTAACCTAGCAGCAGCACCACGTGCTCCCTTACCCCCTGGTCCCCTCTCTTTCCATCTCTAGCTAAAGAACAGGGAGAGAGGAGAGAAACTAAACCCTAACCAAGCCCCCTCTCTAGCTAAGCCCTACCCTAAACCCCCTCTCTTTATTTCTATCTCTAAACCCTACCACCACCATGATCTACCCCATCTACCCTCTCCTCTTTACCCATGCCGAGCCTCCCCTTGCTCAACACCCCCTCCCTCTCTCTCTCTCTCTCTCGGTTCCTCTCTCTCTCCCTGCCAGGCCGACCCCACACCCGAGCCAGCCACCTTGGCCTCGCCCTGACCCCACCCTGCAGCCCCTACACCCCCTGCCCGAGCCGGTCAAGCACGTGAGGGTGGAGAGGAAGGAAAGGTGTCGACCCGACCACCTTTTCCATCCTGAGCCCCCACGCCATCTACCCTCCACTCTCATCCCTATCTACTCCCTCACTCTCGCCTGTTGCGTCCCCAGATCCACCCCTGGCATCGCGCCGCAGCCTTCTCTCCTCCCCCTTTACCTTTCTCTCCACCGGCCGGCTACCGTCGGTCTCCACCATTCCCCCCTCTTGCAGCCGGTGGCGAGGAGCTGTGGGTGTCGAGGAAGGACGAGTACCTCCCCGTCACCAGACGCATGCCAGGAGGAGGAGGACCATATCCACCAGAACCATCACCGTGCCGCCGAAACCCTAGTTCCGCCGTTCGTCTGCTACGTCGACGATCGATCGCTCCGCTGCCCGAACCACCACCGTCAACAGCCCTGCGGTGAGTCACTGACCCCCCTAGACATGCCCCTGTCCCTCTTTGCTTCCCGGTTGCGTCGATCGTTTAGTCGAACGCCCTATGGTCGTCGTTGCTCGCTAAAACCCCAGCCGCTTGCCGTCGCTGCCGTGCTCTGCGTCGGCCGTTGCGCACACGCCCGCTTCCGCCCCGCCTAGCCGCATCGACCAACCCTATCCGTGCTTCCCGAGAACCTCGTCTCCGTCGCCTTCGTGCATGCATGTAATTGACGCGCGCGAGGTAGACGACGGACGCCTCGCCACACCTCACCTGGCCGCACAACCACTACCTAGCACCAGGCCGCTAGTACCGCGGTGGCTCCGACCTTCCAGTTTCAGCGTGAGGTCATGGGATCGAGCCCTGGGCGCCCCTGTTCTCCTCTGTTGAGCACCGCTGGCCACGTAAACAGAGGAAGAAAAACAGTAGCCGCCGCCACTTTGCACTTCCCCCCCCAAACCTTTTTACTCCTGACTCGCGGTCCAGCCTGGCCCCACCTGTCTGCCTCTGTGCGGTTTTACAAAAAGGCACCGCTACTTTGCGGTACTCAACCCGCAGTCCCTGGGTCCGCCGCGTGTCACCGATGCGTCCAACCACTGGCGCGTGGGTCCGCTCGCGCGTCGGGCCTGCTGGTCAGTTGCTGCGGCTAGATCAACTCGCGGTAAGAAAAGTCCTGCGCGCTATTTTCCGCTTAGTCAGCATCGGTCCCACCGTCAGCGACTAGGGCTAGCTCTGGCTGAGTATAAAAAGATCTGCCTGTTTATCTGTTTAATAAAAATGATTCTATGAAATGTTTAAATTCAAAATTCAAATATGTTTTTAAATATCTTTTAAATTATAATTCCAAATTAAACATGTAATATATGTTTTTGAATCAGAAAAATGTGAGGAATTCAAATATGCCCTTCAAAATACTGTTTAACACTTTAAATTTCAAGTTGATTAAAATTACAATAAAATGCCCTTTATCTTAATTAATTAATAACTTTTGTTTTATAACTCCAAATTTGACAAATAATATGTCTAAAATGATTAGCTCGACGAGACCTTTCTGTTTATGCATTCCATGTTCTGAATTGCAGCATGCATCATATAAATATAAAGTGTACAGAAACTTAATTGAGGATAAAAGGTGATTAAAACACCATAAAATGATTTATTCTTGTATTCCACACCTCACCCATGCCATGCTACTTTAATGCCATGCAAATTGTGCATCATTCATCATGGCATGATTGTTTGCTTGTCGCATTTTATTCATATGCTTGTGCACTTTATTTATGTTGGCCCTTGTTTGTTTGGTTCTTCTTCGAATAGATGCTGAGCAGGGGATATATCAAGAAACCCAGGAGCACTACCCAGATCCTTCTCTCGCTTTGACTGAGCTGCCAGGCAAGCACTACCACATGCTTGCATACATATAGTACCTATTGCCTCTATCTTATTCTTGCATCATTGAGTCGCGATCGCATTAAACTGAATCCCAAGTACTGCATAGCCTTTACTTTTAAACCCCACTAAAGCTTGTTCCTCCATCCCATGAGCCAAGACAGGAGTTGTTTGAGCCATGCGGGTCGTAGAACACCATGTGTAGGGTATGTGAGTGTCTGATGGATAACGAGGTACCTATACAACTTAACCTGAGTAGTAATGGGATAACTAATGAAAGTGGCACCTGTGAGCAATATCTGCTATTTGGTTTTTCATGCTCACTTGTGTCCCGTAGGACCCCGAGTACTTGATTCCTGTTCCTTGAATATTCGTGCTATCCACATCCGGGAGGCTTATGGGACCCCCCTAAGCCAGAGCTTGATTCATTCTTATTTCTTGGGGCCACAAGTAGTTTGGGGCTTTATTACTATTCTGTACTTATGCCATGCTTTACTGCTTAATTTAAATTGTGCGAGGTACTGCACCTATACTGTTTTGGAAGCGGAGTGTTTTCGCGGTATCGACAAGCCCAGACACATTTTCGGGTTCCCAGTCGTTTACAGCCACTGACGCAAACCTTCAGTCCGTCTCGGAGTCGGCTAACTTCGTTGCAGGTAGCTTAATGGAGTGGCCCCCTGAAATATTTCTGAATCCTGTGATTGCTTTGTCGTGAATGCCTCGTTGGGTTTTGATTTGGTTTTTCCGAGGTTGATCGAGTGTGTGTTGCTATTTGTGCACCCTAGGTAAAACTTTCGAAAGCCGTGTCCGCGGTTATGGACGACTTGGAGCAGCTCGATCATAGACAAGTATAACTAAAGTACCGCTTTTAATTTGACTAAGTAACTGACTAGTAAATAGTGCAACGCTCATGGAATGGATAATAAAACTGCCAACGGATGTGGGGTGTTCGTCCGCTTCCTCGTTGGTAAGCGAGGAGGAGGATGGATCTGTTAATATTACTGTTATAACTGTTGTTATTAATTCACGGACATCCGTTTATCTTTGGTTAGGCGGATGGTTAGCGAGTATCTATAGAATTGTTAGGGTTTATCTTTTGCTGCAATTGCGCCACCCCAGGTTGTGTCCCCTTTAGAGGCATAAAGACTTGCTGAGCACCCCTAGGGTCTCACACGATAAATTGTTTGATTCAGATGAACAGGTAAACTCGCAAGATGGATACTAGGTGGAGGAGACGGACGATGTGGACAACGATCATTCGGTGTAGAGATTCCGGGAACGGGGATCCGTGAGATCTGTGGGCGGGATGTGTTTATTATGGGGCATCTTATGCCGATTTGCTTCTTATCCGTACTCAGATCTTGTTTGCCTCTTCCGCCTGATACTCTGATGTTTGATGTATGAGGAGATATCCTAAACTATTATGTCTATCTAGGACATTTGGATCTTGCCGTATGGCGTTACAATATTTCTATTTCTTTTAGATGGAATGGCTCTGAGGACTGTTGTATGGTGGCTTGCATACATACTCATTTGTGTATGTAGTTGATCCCTTCACCTGCCGATTACGCCGCGCGTTCTTGTCCCGATGTTTGGAAATGGTCAGGACGGCCGAAAGGTCTACCTGTGAGTGGCATTTGGGCCCCACCGTACTATTTTAACCATTTCCGCTCGTCCAGGCTTGTAACTAGGAGCGTAATTCACCGAGGTAGTTACAATTGGTATCAGAGCCATCCCGCCCTTCAGGGTCTCAGCCAAATGGTCGTTGTCAGTCTAGCAAATATTTTTGGTAGCTATGTATACTAGGGAAAAACAAAACGCGAGAGTAGGACTGCTTCCACTTTTCTTCTTACCCACCCACCCTTTTCTGGTAAGGAAGTGTAACGTTTTCAATCCTCTTCTTAAAATTCAAACTAGGATTCACGTGTTCTGGGTTTCCGTAGTACCATAGGTTGAGTGTGTGTGTGTGTAATTCCTTGTCTATCTGTTGTATCCAACATGTTATCTTTATCTGCCTTTGGTTATCAACTGTTGGTACATTCCATAACGATTGTGCTTTTGAATACCGCGATCTATCGACTCCTTGTTAACCGTGCCATTTTCTTAAGGGTGTCCTTCCTTCTAGAAACTCCACATTCGTGAAACCATCGGTTGCTAATCGCTACCGATAAGTGTTTTTGCATCTATTGGTATTTTAATGCCGAAAAATGCGGAAAATTTTCTTTGATACATTCAGGCTTCCACACTCCTTTTCACCGTGTGTGAAACATTATCTATCTCCCTTTATCGCATGCCCATGCTAACTCATTCTTTGTCACCGGCGCTTAATCCTAGAGTTTCATTTCATCTCCAATTCTCTTGGGCTAATTACATAACATGTGTCGATCCGATGATGGTGCTTGTAATTTGGTTCTCAGATAGCCATATGACAATTATCTTGAGTGGAATATGGAAAATGCAATCACCACTATCCTCCAAATGGTGACGGTTATCTCCTGTGATTTTGAGTACACCGCGATCATATCTATGCATATTCAAGCATCTTTGGCAATCCAGAGTTTCTCCAAGCACTACGGCGGTCTATCATCTGTCCATCATGCTGCACATCCTTTTGAACCCCATATCTGCACAATTCTCCTGGATACGAGGGAATTGCATCTTTTCGTCTCTGATAGCTTTGCTTAAGGTATGAGCTATCATCGGTTCTTATCCAAGATCTCTTTATCTTTGTAACCGGTGATCCGATCGACAATGTGAACCAGGTGACATCTCTTTTTCTTCCGAAGGACCAGTTAACCTATTCTGTCAGCGCATCTTCTTCAACAGGAATCCTTACTCGTAACGTTGATCTTTCAAAGAGCGTTGAGCTCAGAAAGTGTTTCGAGCATTTGTTCGTTCTCCCGCCTTTTCGAACTTGGTATTCTGGGAATATCTTGTTAATCCATGGTGGTATATGTTGATAATAAGCTTGCCTATTCGATATCTATGGAAGGACATGGAAGATCATATGTGTCTCTTTCTCTCGAGCTTTGTGAGCACTGCCTGTGTGCAAAGTCTCAAAGTGAGAATTCTGACTTTTTGAAGTCACATATCTCGACCACGTCCTTCTGCTAAATACATTAATTCAACTCTGGAATCAGCAAGTCCATTGTTAATTCCATCCTCCATCTTCAACCAATCCGGAGTTGTTCCTTGTTGGCAAGTTATCATCGCTGTTCATCGAAGATTTCCTCAAGGCTGCTAAATCTCTCTCAATCATTTCAAGAAGAACATGGAGTTCTTTCACCTCAATCTCGTATAATCTCTTGAAACCCCTCGCTCTATCGTCTATGCTCAATCCACCGGAGGCCATGAAGACCTTCCAGATCTTGTATTCCTTCCGCTCAAGTGGTGCTATCTTTTCTATATCCGTGAAATTTTGCGCTTGTCTCCGTGATCTTCCTTTATATCTTTCCGGTGGCTTGGTACTTCCGACATGACGACAACATCATCATCTTTATCTATCTATGAATCCGTGAATCGCTTTGCATCTATCCTTGTTTTCTAACGGAGTTCTATGAGTTTTTGCCAACACCTTCATTGTTAAGAGTTGGGTTGCATGATTTTCTTATTCATGTGCGAGTAATGCTTTGAGTGCGGATGGAGTAGCTACCATACCACTACTCTTATCATTCGCTCTTGTACATTGAATTGGTGAATTAATGTGATTTCACTCATTCCACGGAAGTTAGAAGTGGCCTTTATCCCTTGATACTTTTACTTCCGTCCTTGTTTTTTCGGAGTGCTCTTTCGAAGAAAGTAATCAATAATCTCTTGTTGGTGATCTCACCCTTTCTACATGGAGCAAAATCCTCAATTATCTAGTGGAAACAAACGCAAACCTTTTTCTATCCTCGTCTTTCTACCGATGCTCGATATCCCCAAACAAGATTAAAGGAAACTATCTCTCTCTTTGTTTCATCAATTCTTTTTCTGTGGTAAAGCCAATTATGGTTGATTCCATCAGCCGCAAATCTATTGCGTTAGCCTCAAGGCTAAAGAAAGCAATAAGTATCTCTACCATAAACTCCAGATCCTCCATATTCTTTGCTTCTCGGGATTCCACCATGATCTGGCTTCACATCCATCTCTGGAAGTTATATCTGCGCACCTAAATTGCGTGATCCTTGGTTCTTACCGGCGCAACAAGAATCTAATCCAACGATGTCTAACTAAATCTTTCTGTTGTTATCAAGGGACTCTATTGTTTGAAGGCAATATTGTTTCCGAACTTCATTTCTCAAATCCGAGAGAAGATACGATGCTATTGTCATAGTGGTTCAAACCTCTCCAATCTAGCTCTTTTTCTTCCGGCGAGATAAAGATTCATCCTCTCTCGTACCAGTAAATCTTTAATCTTAACGGTGTGTCTTTCTGTATCCATGATACATCATCTTTTCCTTTTCTTTCACAAGTGTTTATATTCTTTTATCATGATTCTTGGGAAAACCGGAGCTATGCCCATCCTATCCTTCTTGGCTCACGACAATCCTTCAACTCTTCTAACCCGTTGTTTCTCAAGCAAAACGCAAGACTCGCAACAAGTCTAGCAAGTTTTGCAAGTTGTAGTGGTTGCACCATTCCGTTGCTCATCAACTTGGGAACGTGAGGGTCACCTTCGTTCGAACACCCGCCTCTCCTTGTGTTGTTTTCTTTTTCCTAGGAATCTCGGGGCGAGATTCTTGTTTAGTGGGGGAGAGTTGTAGCATCCCAATTGTCTAACAATTGCAATGCTACTAGCCTAGTCTATATAAATGCTACTTCATATATATAATTGTTGCATCATAATTATATCATGCTCATGTCATCATGCCACCTTGCATTTGAGCATCATATAAAACCCTTTTTGGTTTGGTTCTTCTCTCATATGCATTGTAAATTGTATTTGCCTCTTGATATTGTATTTGGTTCTTGATATATTGTTTAAATGCCCAAGTTGAGTTGGGGGCATATCTTTTATTCCAACTCCACCACCTTTCTTGTCATCACCTTATAATTCCACCATCAAAACTATATATGGGCAATTGCATTTATTTGGTCTTTATATCTAGCCCATATGTAGCAAGATGGATCCACTTCTATGTATACATGCTTCCATATATAATATATATTGTTCTCACAATATGGATTATGTGGAGCCACATGGCCACCTTTGCAAGCTATGTGAGTATAATTCCTTGTCAAGCTTCCACATGGGTATTGTTTGAATATATGCTCATGCATGAATATATATTGTGGCTATTTGTTATCTAGTGGGACACACACACTAGCTTGACCACCTTGTATCCATGCATGGTTCATACACACATATTCCATATGAGAGAGCAAGCTTCCTTTCTTGTGAGGGCTTTAATTCGAATATTGTATGCATGCTTGGGTAAATGCCCATGTGTATTTATATTTGTTTTCACAAGTATAAATGTGGTATTTAACACTCATGCATGTCCCATGCAAGCTTTCCCTTGCCTATTTTTGTTATTTGTGTTTTATTGGATTTTGGTAGGAAGCTTGTTTGTTTGAATTCAAACAATCCATTTAATCAAACCCCAATAGCCAATCTTTCCCTTCTTTTGCTAACCTAGCAGCAGCACCACGTGCTCCCTTACCCCCTGGTCCCCTCTCTTTCCATCTCTAGCTAAAGAACAGGGAGAGAGGAGAGAAACTAAACCCTAACCAAGCCCCCTCTCTAGCTAAGCCCTACCCTAAACCCCCTCTCTCTATTTCTATCTCTAAACCCTACCACCACCATGATCTACCCCATCTACCCTCTCCTCTTTACCCATGCCGAGCCTCCCCTTGCTCAACACCCCCTCCCTCTCTCTCTCTCTCTCTCTCTCTCTCTCTCTCTCGGTTCCTCTCTCTCTCTCCCTGCCAGGCCGACCCCACACCCGAGCCAGCCACCTTGGCCTCGCCCTGACCCCACCCTGCAGCCCCTGCACCCCCTGCCCGAGCCGGTCAAGCACGTGAGGGTGGAGAGGAAGGAAAGGTGTCCACCCGACCACCTTTTCCACCCCGAGCCCCCACGCCATCTACCCTCCACTCTCGTCCCTATCTATTCCCTCTCTCTGCTAAGGCCCAGATCCACCCTGGCCTCGCAGCCTCTCTCCTCCCCTTTACCTTTCTCCACCGCCGGCTCACCGTCGGTCTCCACTGCTCTCTTGCAGTAGGTGGCGAGGAGTCAGGTGTCGAGGAAGGACGAGTACCTCCCCGCCTCAGACGCATTTCAGCGAGGAGGATGAGGACCAGATCCACCAGAACCATCACCGCGCCGCCGAAACCCTAGTTCCGCCGTTCGTCTGCTACGTCGACGATCGATCGCTCCGCTGCCCGAACCACCACCGTCAACAGCCCTGCGGTGAGTCACTGACCCCCCTAGACATGCCCCTGTCCCTCTTTGCTTCCCGGTCGCGTCGATCGTTTAGTCGAACGCCTTGTGGTCGTCGCTGCTCGCTAAAACCCCAGCCGCTTGCCGTCGCTGCCGTGCTCTGCGTCGGCCATTGCGCACACGCCCGCTTCCGCCCCGCCTAGCCGCATTGACCAACCCTATCCGTGCTTCCCGAGAACCTCGTCTCCGTCGCCTCCGTGCATGCCTGTAGTTGACGCGCGCGAGGTAGACGACGGACGCCTCGCCACACCTCACCTGGCCGCGCAACCACTACCTAGAACCAGCCCGCTAGTACCGCGGTGGCTCCGACCCGCCAGTTTCAGCGTGAGGTCATGGGATCGAGCCCTGGGCGCCCCTGTTCTCCTCTGTTGAGCGGCACCGTCAGTTTCGTCAGAAACGGAGGAAGAAAAACAGTAGCCGCCGCCACTTTCCACTCCCCCCCCCCCAACCTTTTTACTCCTGACTCGTGGTCCAGCCTGGCCCCACCTGTCTGCCTCTATGCGGTTTTACAAAAAGGCACCGCTTTTATGTACTCAACCCGATCCTCGGGTCCGCCGTGTGTGTCACCGAGGCCCAACCATCGGCGTGGGTCGCTGGCGTCGGCCTGCTGGTCGATTCTTGCGGCTAGATCAACTCATGTAAGAAAAGTCTCAAGGCTATTTTCCGCTTAGTCACCATCGGTCCCACCGTCAGCGACTAGGGCTAGCTCTGGCTGAGTATAAAAAGATCTGCCTGTTTATCTGTTTAATAAAAATGATTCTAGGAAATGTTTAAATTCAAAATTCAAATCGGTTTTTAAATATCTTTTAAATTATAATTCCAAATCAAACATGTAATATATGTTTTTGAATCAGAAAAATATGAGGAATTCAAATATGCCCTTCAAAATACTGTTTGAACATTTTAAATTTCAAGTTGATTAAAATTACAATAAAATTCCCTTTATCTTAATTAATTAATAACTTTTGTTTTATAACTCCAAATTTGATAAATAATATGTCTAAAATGATTAGCTCGACGAGACCTTTCTGTTTATGCATTCCATGTTCTGAATTGCAGAATGCATCATATAAATATAAAGTGTACAGCAACTTAATTGAGGATAAAAGGTGATTAAAACACCATAAAATGATTTATTCTTGTATTCCACACCTCACCCATGCCATGCTACTTTAATGCCATGCAAATTGTGCATCATTCATCATGGCATGATTGTTTGCTTGTCGCATTTTATTCATATGCTTGTGCACTTTATTTATGTTGGCCCTTGTTTGTTTGGTTCTTCTTCGAATAGACGCTGAGCAGGGGAAATATCAAGAAACCCAGGAGCACTACACAGATCCTTCTCTCGCTTCGACTGAGCTGCCAGGCAAGCACTACCACATGCTTGCATACATATAGTACCTATTGCCTCTATCTTATTCTTGCATCATTGAGTCGCGATCGCATTAAACTGAATCCCAAGTACTGCATAGCCTTTACTTTTAAACCCCACCGAAGCTTGTTCCTCCATCCCATGAGCCATTACTACAGGAGTTGTTTAAGCCATGCGGGTCGTAGAACAGCATGTGTAGGGTATGTGAGTGTCTGATGGATAACGAGGTACCTATACAACTTAACCTGAGTAGTAATGGGATAACTAATGAAAGTGGCACCGGTGAGCAATATCTGCTATTTGGTTTTTCATGCTCACTTTTGTCCCGTAGGACCCCGAGTACTTGATTCCTGTTCCTTGAATATTCGCTCTATCCACATCCGGGAGGCTTATGGGACCCCCTGAGCCAGAGCTTGATTCATTCTTATTTCTTGGGGCCATAAGTAGTTTGGGGATTTATTACTATTCTGTACTTATGCCATGCTTTACTGCTTAATTTAAATTGTGCGAGGTACTGCACCTGTACTGTTTTGGAAGCGGAGTGTTTTCGCGGTATCGACAAGCCCAGTCACATTTTCGGGTTCCCAGTCGTTTACAGCCACTGACGCAAACCTTGAGTCCGTCTCGGAGTCGGCTAACTTGCTATGGGTAGCTTAATGGGGTGGCCCCTAAAATATATCTCGAATCCGTGATTGCTTTGTCGTGAATGCCTCGTGGGTTTTGATTTGGTTTTTCCGAGGTTGATCGAGTGTGTTGCTATTTGTGCACCCCTGCAGGGTAAAACTTTCTGAAAGCCGTGTCTGCGGTTATGGACGACTTGGAGCACAGTTTCTCGATCATAGACAAGTATAACTAAAGTACCGCTTTTAATTTGACTAAGTAACTGACTAGTAAATAGTGCAACGCTCATGGAATGGATAATAAAACTGCCAACGGATGTGGGGTGTTCGTCCGCTTCCTCGTTGGTAAGCGAGGAGGAGGATGGATCTGTTAATATTACTGTTATAACTGTTGTTATTAATTCACGGACATCCGTTTATCTTTGGTTAGGCGGATGGTTAGCGAGTATCTATAGAATTGTTAGGGTTTATCTTTTGCTGCAATTGCGCCACCCCAGGTTGTGTCCCCTTTAGAGGCATAAAGACTTTCTGAGCACCCCTAGGGTCTCACACGATAAATCGTTTGATTCAGATGAACAGGTAAACTCGCAATATGGATACTGGGTGGAGGAGACGGACGATGTGGACAACGATCATTCGGTGTAGAGATTCCGGGAACGGGGATCCGTGAGATCTGTGGGCGGGATGTGTTTATTATGGGGCATCTTATGCCGATTTGCTTCTTATCCGTACTCGGATCTTGTTTGCCGCTTCCGCCTAATACTCTGATGTTTGATGTATGAGGAGATATCCTAAACTATTATATCTATCTAGGACATTTGGATCTTGTCGTATGGCGTTGCAATATTTCTATTTCTTTTAGATGGAATGGCTCTGAGGACTGTTGTATGGTGGCTTGCATACATACTCATTTGTGTATGTAGTTGATCCCTTCGCCTGCCGATTATGCCGCCCGTTCTTGTCCCGATGTTTGGAAATGGTCAGGACGGCCGAAAGGTCTACCTGTGAGTGGCATTTGGGCCCCACCGTACTATTTTAACCATTTCCGCTCGTCCAGGCTTGTAACTAGGAGCGTAATTCACCGAGGTAGTTACAGTTTCCTTCTCTGACGAAGCCCGCTGGTAACACCCTGCCGCGCCTCCTCTTCTCTTTGATGCTCCTGTATTCCCCACTCTTTCGTGCATCTAACGATGCTGTTTTCTTGCTCTCTCGTGCTCAGTAGCGACGCCACCAACGAAGCCCATGTGTGTCCGACGGCGCCAAGAACTCCGATGAGGAATTCCCATCGTCCTTGTGTGCACCTTGCCCAACGACAAACACCTTGAGCACCACCGCGACGTTGCGAATCTGGTGATCCCCTCCTCCCTCTCCCTCTCTTCCCAGAATAGCCGGAACTCCTCTGCCCGAGCGTCGCCGCCACGTAGCTGCCACTAGCGCTGCCCACCTATGGTCGCTGCATCGTGAACCGTCAGATCTAGATCGGAGCGATATGATAGTTTCACTTAACGAAGGGGCATGCGATGATCTGAGCCGCACAGGTCCCTTTTAATCCTGTGATCCACGTTGCTTGATCCGGACGAACCGGTACCAGCCTATCAGAACAAGACACATGGCCCGGTCTGTTTTATAAAAAGCAAAATTGATCTATTAGATGTTCAAATTTGTAAAATTCATAACTTTTAATCCACACGTCCAAATTTTGCAAATTTTGTATCAATGGAATCAGCAAAACAAATTATATCCAACCATGCACTTTGTTTAGTGAATTTATTCTGGAAACTTGGTTGTATTTGCAGAAACTTGTGTAGGCATATTTAGAACATAAAATTTATTCTAGAAAAGTTTTTAGGATAAAATCTTTGGCAAATTGATTATTTTGAACCTATTGACCATATAAAACAACTTATGGAATTAAAAGTGTATTTTGTGAAGTTAAAAGATGAATCTTTGATTTAGCACATTCCTAGTCAAGTAAAAATATTGTTTATATGTTAAAAATTCTTTTTGGAGAAAAACCTTTGGGAAATGATTTGAATTAAACTCCCTGACCCTAAACACAAAGTTTTATGATTTATAAATATATTGGGTGAACCCTATAAAAATTATTACTTTGCTAAACACATTTCCAACAACATAAAATATGGTTTTGGTATAGAAATGGTTTATAGGTAAAACCTTTTGCAAATGGTTTCAATATTAAGAAATTGACCTTAAAACACTAACATTTGTGTTAAAGCTATATTTGGCAAACACTAGAAAAACTTACTTTGATTTAAATCAAATCTAGCAAAACAAAAATGACTTAAAATAACCATTTTCACTTACTTGATATCAAATGGTTTTACCACATTTATAAATGACCTTGCCACTTTATAAATGACAAATAAGTATTTCAAAATGTTTATAACCTATTAAAAACCACTTTTCCAAATAAAACAATCTTTGGCATGCTTGCATGCATTGCTTTGTTTTTATTATTTTATGTGATGATTTCTTGAATGGTAGATTGAAATTGTGCCTTGCTTGATTGAATTGTAGTGACATTTGAAGAGTGTGAATATTGCAAAGGTCAAGGAGTGAACTTATAATCTCTAACAAAAAGTTAAGTGATTCTTCATACTTTTGTCCCATTATTTTCACTATGCATTAGTGATATTTCTAAGTAGGACTTGCATGGAATTTTTGCTAAGTATAAACTATTCCATGGGAAGTCCTAGTAGATGAAACGTTAGTAGAAGTTTGTCTAAGTTAAGATTCCTACTACTATCATGCTTAGTCTAGCTAGTAGAAAACAAGGGTGGATTATACTTCATGCTATGGAATATTTGTAAGTCAAGGACTTGTGTTTTGTTTAGTAAAACAACTAAGTGAATCAATCACCTAGGTGGAATGGAAAGAATGGTTTGTGTTGAGTGGTTATGCAAGTCCAGTATGCTGGGGAAAACTTGGGCATCACCAAGTCCAGTATACTGGGGAAAACTTGGTATCTCACTTGTGGAATGCCACCCAGGAACAAAGACATTTGAGATGTCAAATGTTGAGAAGCTTCAAGTGCAGCCACTTGGCATTATGGGCTCTGCCTGGATCATATAGGTTGCAATAACTTAGCCAAATGGACAGTTGGTGGTAGGGGATGATAGGTTGGAACGCGTCCATTCTGGTCTAAGGGAAGGCTTCTGAAAGATCTTGTCTTGGTGAAACCAAGTCTTGTGGGGAAAGTGCACCACCTCTGCAGAGTGTAAAATATGAGTACTTAGCCATGTCCCTGGCAAAGGACAATTTGAGCATCAAGACATGGAAGTTATCAAGAATCTCCTCATCCCAATTTCTAAGTTAAAATCTTGTGGTTGAACAAGGGTGAAGGTTCAACAATTTCTATTGGTGGTTCCTTGGGTGTTTTTGTCAAGAAAAAACTTAGTGTTTTCAAATGATAAGGAAAATCTATTTTGAGCAAAGCAAGCCTAAGCTCCATTTAGCCAAATTCATATAGATGATAGACTCCACTATACTACCATAGTATCACTTGCCAATACAATTCAAATGTATTGACCCTTGTGGCTATAACTTATTATGTTGCAGGTTTGTTTGATGTTAGTGAAGTATGTTGATTAGGATTACAAGTCTACAACCAACATAATTGCGTGTGGCACTTTGAAGATGAAGGACTCCATGCTATAGTTATTTTTGCTGCATTGTAATGAGATAGCCAAATGAGCTATGTAAGATGTAATGAATTATTTTATTCCTGGTCATAAAGCTGTATTATGACCTTTGTTTCTTGATATTACATCTTAACTGTGGATGCTAGCTATGATCCAGGGACTAGCATTGTAAACACAGGAATCTCTACCTTATTAAAGGTTGGGACCTCTACAACATCTTGTCAATTTTACCTAGTGATATTACCATGGGATCATTATCCTTGACGGGTTCACTCTTGTCAGATGCCTGGCTACCAACGATAACCAGGGCTTGCAAGGTCATGGCAGCCACAGGGATGACATAACTAACACTAGGAGAGATGGAAGCCTCTGGTGCTGAGACTTGAGTGCTGCTAGGAGTTAGGTGAGGCATGGCTGGATAAAATGCAAGCTTCTGTTGGCGCGGTTGCTTGGCTGGCTTTCTCTCCAACTTAAGCTTACTCTTCAAAACTAACTTAGCTCTGAAAAACACAAAAATGTATGTCAAGTATGTCTCAGAAAGAGACAGTGTACTAAGTACTAAAGATCACAAGTAATTACCTTTTAACCACTAGAAACACTTGTGCGCTAGCGGTAACAACAGTCTCCTTGGCCTTACGCTTCTTGGAGGTAGGAGCAGGAACTTCCCTCACCTCGTCATCCTCCGTTGCCTCCGAGTCATCTGAAGGATAACCCTCAAGAGGGGCAAGCTTAGACTCAGAGAGGCTCTCGAGCTGATGTGTTATTAAGTACATCAGTAAAAATAGAGTCGGATGACAAGACGGAAAAGGCGAAAAAGCATAAAGTAGAGTCGAAATATTTACCGGAGTCAAAGGACGGTCGGCAGTGAACATCTTCATGGAGACTTCGGGGATTTTCTTCTCCACCCTCTCCTTAATCAAAAACTGCATCCGGGTCTTGTAGTCCTTCATAGGAATGCGATTCGGACTGGCCCTCAGGTTGTCTTTCCGGTCTCCGGCGACCATGTGCATCAGGCAGTCTTCATGATACTATAATGGATGAATCCAACGATCCAGCCAACAGTGGATCAAGTTGGATCCACAGAGCTCCTTGTGCTTCATCAAAAACTCGATCCGCCTTTTGGCTAGGAACAAGTCTTTGGATAGTTCTGATGCTTCTGCATCCCATGATTCCTGATGGGGATCAGCACCATCGATGAAGGCCGGAAGACCTTCCGCCTTTCCCAGAGCTGGAACATCTTTGTGAGAGAAAAAAGTTTCGGCCCATCTCTTTACTGATTCACTAGCATTAATCCTAGGATAAACCCGGTTCCTCCTAAGGACTAATCTAAGAGTGCTAGTGGTGTAAGGAACAACAACACTGATGGAGTTCTTCCGGGTACCGTAAAAGTACCATAAAAGGTTAAGACTCAGCATAATTCCAAGAAATACCTCACTAGGAGTTGTGTGAGTGCTAAGCTCGAGAAAGGAATTAGGGGGAGGTTGTGAAGCTACACACCATAATATTGGAGAACTTCAGTGAAGAACTCCGATGGTGGAAGGCTGAGGCCGCGGTCGACATGCATTCCGAAGAGGACTCGCTCGCCGTCGCGCGGTGCGGGAACGGCATCTCCAGCGCTGCTCCACCACATGCCGGCGACGAGGTAGCCCTCGTCCTCCATAGGTTGGAGCTCGGCATCGTCCATGGCGCTCGGGACCTAGAGGCCTGGCAGCTTCCTTTTGTTCGCCGCCACCATCGTGCCTGTTGCCAGTGCTGCTCCGGAGCTTGATGATGGTTCCATCACGCTAGAGAAAGATCAAGAACTGGTGGCGCTAAGGGTTTTTTGGGGGTTTGCAGAAGAGTGAGGATGCAGAGCGCTCGAGGAGTACGAGGAGGCAATGAAGAACGGCAAGAATGAATCTAGGGGATAGATCTCTACTTTGTTAACCTCTACACCAAGATTCGCGCTGATCCGCGCGATTTGTGCCACACGTATAGGAGAGAGAGAGAGAGAGAGAGAGATAGAGAGAGAGAGAGGAGGAGGAGGAGGCTTCCTCACGACGCCTCCGCCTCCATGATTTTCGTGCGGGCATTGAAACAGTGCTCTGTTCCGTAAGGAACAGACCCACCAACGGTCGTGCTGACAAGATGTTTGTCAGTGACAAGACCTAGTCTAAAAAAGTAGTCAAACAGCATACACTGTTTAAATCCGGATCATGTTTTCAATCGAGCAGGAAAAAGACTGAAATCAAGAAAATATATCCGACTCATATGATTCGTAATCCTACATTAAGGAGCTTCCTTTTGTCCGTCGCCGCCACCGTGCTTGTTGACAATGCTGCTCTGGAGCTTGATGACGGTTCCATCTCGCCGGAGAAAGATCAATAACTAGTGGCGCTAAGGGTTTTTTGGGGGTGTGCAGATGAGTGAGGATGTGGAGCGCTCGAGGAGTACGAGGAGGCAATAAAGAACGACGAGAATGAATCTGGGGGAGAGAGATCTCTACTTTGTTAACCTCTGCACCAAGATTCGCGCTGATCCGCGCGATTTGCGCCACACGTATAGGAGAGAGAGAGAGAGAGAGAGAGAGAGAGAGAGAGAGAGAGAGAGAGAGAGAGAGAGAGTAGTGACTGGAGAGATAAGGAGTGGGGAAATTGAAGTGCGTCAACGTTGCAACATTGACTAAATTGGCATGCTACACTAGCTTAATTGATACAATGTCCCATGGCTGGATTACTATCTCATATCTAATATTTTTTCTCTTCCTTCATTTTAATTTGTAATATTAATCATGTACTTCCTCCTTCCCAATTTGTTTGACTTATAGCAACATACAAAATCTTCTGTACTGAACAATATAGGATTATGGTTTATGGTTTAAGGTCTAATGAACTATTTATTGTATTAACCCCTTAACCCTTATTCCTAAATCCTAGACCTGTGCGTCCAATAGATCACTATCTCCTACTTAGTAAGTTTTTTTCCTAAACCCTACTTTCGTTCATCCATGATAACACTTCCTTCTAAGTAACAGATATTTATCCAGCGATTAGTCAAATTACTGATCCCATAGAGCATTATATTACATCATAATCATGTCAACTACAAGGTACTTATATATCACCTTGTTTAGTGATGGTTTCAATGAATGATATGTCTCAAAATCTAGGGAAGAGAGATCTCTACTTTGTATATCAAGAACTGGTGGCGCTAAGGTTTTTTTGGGGGTGCGCAGATGAGTGAGGATGCGGAGTTCTCGAGGAGTACGAGGAGGCAATGAAGAACGACGAGAATGAATCTGGGGGAGAGAGATCTCTACTTTGTTAACCTCTGCACCAAGATTCGCGCTGATCCGTGTGATTTGCGCCACACGTATAGGAGAGAGAGAGAGAGGAGGATGATTCGGAATCCTACATTGAGGAGTGAAGTTTTCGGGAACCCTTCAAGATTCTCAAGCCGAAGAAACCTTCAAACTAGACGATTTATCCGACTTTGGATCTTGGAGACTTCTGAGGGCTACTGTCGGGGATATACTTTCCAGGTATACCCACAGGACTCGCTGACCAGGGTGGCCCACGAACGGGTTAGAGATTTTCTTCACAGGCGTCCCAGTCAGGGAAAGAATACGGAGTCCAATCCGGCTACGACAAGGCCGAATAGACTTACCGACTTAGTCCTATAGTATTAATTGTAGTCCAAGTTGTACTAGTTACCGACTTTGTAACATAGCCGGATAGGTTTCTCCTGTGACCCTAGGTCTTGGCGCCTTTATAAGTCGGACCTGAGGGAGCCTTTAGGGCACTAGATCATAGATCACCACAACCAAATCGCACAAGTGAACCTCTCTTGTAATCCGCTATAACATCCGGCTCTCGCTGATATATTACTGGGTTGCTAGCAGGAGTAGGATCCGATTACCGCAGTCGGATCTGGACTTGGGTAAACTTGTGCTCACCGATCCCGGAACACCGTATGACTCACACCCCATCTTATCAACACCGTTAGGACCCCCTATGGCGTACTTGTCATCAATCCGACGACAGGACACTTTAGTCTCTGATGATGACAGGGAGTGACCTGGTGATGAGCACCATGCCCAGCCCCCGCTCGTGTAGTGTATGTAAGGGAACACGTGTCGTGCATGGTTTTAGAGAAATGTTTTTCAGAAGGAAAACCGAATGTCAAGATGTGCGTGGGGCACAAGATCCAAAAACCGCCGGAAGTTTGAGCTTATTACAATGCCGCTGTGGCTCACACGGGGTCTTATGGGAGATAATGTTGTAAGGGATGAGGTTTTGGGAGATCACCTCCAAAAGTTGAGGAGTCGGGTGCGTCGTACAGAGAGGTTTGTCCACCTTCCAGCATCCTGATCCTCCTGCTCAGTAGGTATCTTAGACGCCGTCAGGGAGGCGGTCAAAGTCGTATGTGCTCTAAGTGTAGTCTACCGAGAAGTCTGGAGCCGCCGGGTCGATGAAGTTTCTCGGGAGACTCTTCAAAGCTTGTGAGGGAAGGTGGTAGTGGCCCAGTGTAACACTCTTGAATCAGTCTTATGCAAGTTTTAGCGATTCCCGCCAAACCCGCATAGGAACGATTCAAAGATTCCCACCAGGCACTTGCGTGCGGGTAGAAAAGGAGGTAATACCATTACACAATAGTCCACGATGGAACCCATAGAACATATATATACAACACGACTCCATGAGTCAAGAATACAGATATACAGTACAAAGATCTAAATCACCTTGAAAATGATACAATATCCGACTATGGAAAAAATGCAAATGGGGCTACGAGCCCTGAAGAATAACCAATGGCATCATAACCCTGCCCAGGCCAAGACGTAAGGTTATCCCTGCTAATGGCATCGATCTTAAACCTGCTTAAATAAAAAGGGTGCCGATAAAGGGCTAAGGAAAAAGAGGAGCAGTTAGTACTGAGGCCAGTACATGGTGAGTATTAGAATTCGGCGGCTCTCGCCTATGTAGGTATGGTGGACTGAAGAGGCGTCAAAGCATGTGCTAATCAACCTATAGAGACTCGATAAAACTATCGCTATCAGAGAGGGATGAGAAATACCTATTCAGAACCAACCTGATTGTTGGGGATATGCTATATGGGTATCCTCATAGCATGTCTCCTATCCGGATAACCCGGGTGGCCCACAGCTGGTAGCATGGCCTATGGCATTCTGGGCGGCCTAGCTAGATGGATCCAAAAGGGAGGCCCATGCCGGATAAAGGAAGGCTACGGTTGGAGTCACCGACGAACCCGGAGCCTTGGAGTGCAAGATACACAAGACTAGTAATAGACGGTGTAGGACTCTATAACCTGTCCGGCTAGGACTTTTCCCTGTAATGCTAGGAACTGGCGACTATATATGTCAGGCCTATGTGATCCTTTAGGGCACGTTCATAGACAATCTCAGACAATCTCGCACAGTGAACGAATCTCTATAACTCGGCGTATTGCCCTTATAGTGATTTATAGCAGGAGTAGGATTCCGCCACCGTCGTGGGATCTGAACCTGGGTAAGCTATGTTACCTCGTACCCGTCAACCATCCTCCTTCCCCCACGTATCTAAACACGCACTGTGAGGACCCCTCCATGGCGTACTCGTCGGCAATACCACGACAGTTGGCGCCCACCATGGGGCAAGAGGCGCTTCAGGCCCTTCAGCGGGCGAGGACCAAGATATTCGCGGGAATCGGCGAAATCGTAGCCATCGGTCATGTTCTCTTCTCCGGCAACATTCCGATCGTCCCTCCAGACGAGTTCTGGATCCCGGCGAAGACAAACTCTACGCGGTGTTCGATCGTTCCTTTCGTAGACATCCACCTCTTCATGGGCGAAACCGACTCGGGCACTAGTTCCTTGGGAGTCGGAGGAGCATCAAGGCTCGCACGGACTGCCTACGGGCAGGATACGTTCGCGGAAGGATCAATGTCGGATCTCTCTTCGGAGTTTGCCGGCAAAGATTGGAAAAATACAAGGCCCACCCAAACCGCCCCTGTGCAGGATATAAAGGTGGAAGATCGCTGCAAATCCGCCGGCTTTGCCCGTGCGTCTGGACAACAGAGATCCAAGTTAGTCAGAGTGGTTACCATCTTCGATCTGGCGCGTTGCGTTCTGAGAGAGGGCGAAAACCCCCACGATTACTTGGCCAGGTGGCTCCGTATACGAGCCGATCTGGCCCACTACCCCGATGATAACGCTTTGTATCACTTCGTGGAAGGACTGGACCGTGGCACGCTCCTCTGACATTCTTTAAGACGGTAGCAGGCAACAAGACGCCTTACCCTTGAAGAGATGGTGAGAACCGTCAACAACTACGCGGAGGCTGATGAAGCATACCAGAAAGCGCTTGCGCTCATCGACGGAGAACCTCCGATTCAGCCACCGCCACCACCGCCTCCGGCCGCCATCGTCGCAACTGCACCGCCACCTCCAGTCATCGTCGCTGCTGTTGCACCTCCACTGCCCGTCATCGAGGAAGTCCTGGCACCCTCCGACTCTGTCATTAACGCGCTTTATGCTGACTTAAGTGCAGATTCAGAGGAGATAGATTTCAGTCCAGAAGAGCTAGACTCCGCCATGCAGGAGATGGAGGAGGAGTACATGCGCGACGAGCATGCCAATAATGCCGTCACGTCTCGAGGAGTGTTCATCACCATCGGGACGACGATGGATGAAGATCAACCGGGACGAGCTCCGCCTATAGCGTTGGAGAAGGGGAAGGGGCCACTTATTGCTGCTGACGATGATCACGCAAAGGTCATGCCTCCTCCGCCTAACCCAGTGCAGCAGCCACAGGAACTCGATACCTGCTCGAGCAACAACAACACCGCAAACTTGCCGCCCCCAGCATCTACGTCTGCAGCAGCCCAAGTTACTCTAGCTGATAGAGTAATGTACGGAAATCTCCTCGTCGAGCCACTAACCGTTGCTCATATCCGGAACGTGACCCAGCTTGATGAGAAGTGCCAGCAGCTGCTGGAGGAAGCGCATGCCATCGTGGAGTAAGGCGCTAAGCTAGATCGAGATCTAGTCAACACGCAGAAGTCCATAGAGAAAGCTAGAACAATGGAGGCCGAGTACAAGACTTTGCAGCTGCAGCAGAACGCCAAGAAAGCTCCGGCTCGCGTCATCAACAATCCTGGTGTACGGCACAACCTAGGATGGGCTCCCTCGAAGCCGGCACAAGCCAAGCCATACATTGACAGTGAAGGCAAGCAGGTGATGCCCACCCCACTCCTTAACCTCGCTGTCGCCAAGACCCTTCTAGAGCAGGATAGATCGCCCGAGGCAGTGGAACAGGTCTATGACCTAGTGGCCAAGGCAGTGAAGCAACGGGAAAAGGCCACCTCTCAGCGGCTTGAGTCCGACCCAGCGCTTTTCCAGTCTAGCCAGTATAAGCCGTCAAGGGACAGATCTCCTCTTGATGTCGGGTCCCAGACGGGTTCATCAGAACGAAGACGGAGGGATGCCATCCCCATATCCTCTGACCACGGATAAAAGGCCCGACCTCGTCGCCCATCGCCATCGCCCCGGTCCCCCCGACATCGCGAAGATTACAAGGCTCACCATCGTACGGATATGCCCCCACCAAAGCAGTACGGCATCGTCATCCGCGACAACGCGGATCAGACCCGTTATGAAGGAGAGCGCAACCAAGGACACAGGAGCAGGTCACACCATGACCCTCCGCGTCGGACAAGCAACCGTGACAGGCGTGAGGCGTCGCAGGAGGGTAACAACAAGAAGGCTAACCCACCACCACCTCCGCCTCCGTCACCACGAAGAAGTCACCACGGCGGAGGAGGCCCGCGTCATACACGCAGCCCATCCCCTGTTGACAAGAAGAAGAAGAACCCAGAGCCGTGCAATGCACGTTCACGGATCGATAAGATCCACGAGGCCTGGGAAGGACCATACCTGGGACCACGTTGCTTTGGACCTGCAATACGGTCTGCAACTTACCCCAAAGGTTTCCGGATTGACAAGACCATCAAGCCCTACAACGGCACCGCCAAGCCAGCCACATGGTTGCAGGACTACGGCAACGCAGTGGAGATGGCCGGAGGCAACCCCAACGTCGCCGTCAAGTACCTCCCATTAATGTTGGCGGGCACGGCCCGTCAATGGATCGACGACTTGCTGGAGAAATCTATCTACAAATGGTTGGACATGCAAGAAGCGTTCACCAAGAACTTTGAGTGTACATACAAACGTCCCTACACTATGGGCGATCTAGAGCGGTGCGTGCAATAGAAAGACGAGACATCTCACGCCTACCTCTCCCGCTGGCTAGACATGAAGAATTCCTGCGCAGGAGTGCACGCTCATACCGCCATGGCCACCTTCATCGATGGGTTGGAAAGGGGCACGTTGCTCCGACATAAGCTAAAGCGCTTGCAGGACAATCACCAGCTTGACTTGAACCAGATGATTCAGTTGGCTAGTGAGTTCGCAGCTGACGACAACGATGCTCGCGGCTCCTTGCCGGCAACGGCCGTTCCAACTCAAGCTCGGAGGAACAACAGTACAAAGTGGAAAACTGCTCTAGAATAAAAGCAATCTACCGACATGGTCGCTATGACATTTGCAGGACGAGGCGATGGCGGACAACGTGGCCAAGGAGAGGAGCTGGTCGTGGGCAGCAACGAGGAAGTGAAACTACCTCGGTGCTGCTCCACGTTCCCCAAACCTACGAGGAGTACCGCGATATGCCATGCCTCGTACACCTCAACGTCAACGGCAAGGCCACCCATACCAATCGACACTACAAGTTCGTCAACGACCTCAAGGAAGACCCGGAGTCCGGCTACAAGCAAAGTCGGAAGAACAGACCGCGAGGCAAGCGCAAGGGGAAGAAGAAGGAGGAGGAGTCCAAGGATTCAAGTGACATGGATGAGGACATTAACCCCAAGCACGCCGCTAAGAGATACGACAAGGGCAAGAACCCCTGCGCGAAGAAGGCTCTAGTCTACCACACTTTCCTTGGCACCCCCACCGTCCGACAATAGAAGACCTCTCTGAGGATCCTGATAGCTACTCTCCCCCCAGTTCCCCATTACCTGTGCTAGTTGGAGGTTCCAATCACTTGGGACAGGGCAGACCACCCAGACCTTATACCTACGGAGAACCAGTACGCCATGGTCATCAACCCCTTGATTGACGGCGTGGAGTTCACCAAGTGTATGGTGGATAGTGGAAGCAGCATCAACATCCTGTACCTGGATACACTGCAGAAGATGAACTTGACGGAGGCAAACCTAAGGCGGACCAACACCATCTTCCACGACGTAGTTCCTGGTCGGGAGGCTCGGTCCCTTGGGTGCATTACACTTCAGGTTGCCTTTGTCGATGTTAACAATTACCACCAAGAGCGCATGACCTTTGAGGTGGTCCCCTTCAAGAGCGTGTACCACGTCATATTCGGCCGCGACATATTCCACACGTTCATGGACAAGCCATGCTTCGTCTACAACAAACTCAATATACTCGGACCAAACGGTGTCATCATCGTATCCGGAAGCTTTACCAAGGCAAGGGACTGCGAGATCAATGAAGCAGCCATTGCAGAAGTTGTCCTCTACAGCAAAGAATTCAAAGAGATCCAGAGCAAGGTCGATGACTCAGAGATGCCCGCGTTGAAGAAGCAGATCTCTGACTCCGCTCCTGCGTTCAAGGCCGCCATCGAGACCAAGCTGGTGGAACTTGTGGTAGGCGATGCCTCCAAGGTCACCGCCTATGGGACGAACCTGGATCCCAAATAGGAAAGCGCGCTTGTCGAGTTTCTCCGTGAGAATATGGACATCTTTGCCTAGCAACCTGCTGACATGAAAGGTGTACCTAGGGAACTTGCCGAGCACAGCCTAAACATTGATCCAAAATACAAACCAGTGAAACAACCTCTACGACGCTTTGGAGATGAGAAGAGACGCGCCATTGGCAAAGAGATAGCTAGGTTACTTAAGGCTAGATTTATCCGAGAAGTCCTTCACACCCAATGGGTGGCCAATCCTGTACTTGTCCCCAAAAAGGGAACCAATGAATTAAGAATGTGCGTTGATTACACTAGCTTGAACAAAGCATGTTCCAAATATCCGTTTGCTTTGCCTTGCATTGACCAAGTCATTGACTCGACGGCTGGCTCGGAGCTTTTGTGTTTTCTCGACGCATACTCAGGATACGACCATATCAAGATGAGGAAGTCGGACCAATTGGCCACTTCGTTCACTACCCCATACGACACGTTTTCCTATGTTACGATGCCCTTTGGGCTGAAAAACGCGGGTGCTACGTACCAGTGGACAATGCAACGTTGCCTTCACGACCAAATTGGTCGAAACGTTCACTCCTATGTGGACGATATCGTGGTGATGTCTAAAAAGTCAAATGACTTAATCTCCAACTTAAAAGAAACCTTTGATAATCTCCAGAAATACAACATGATGCTCAACCCTAAGAAGTGCGTCTTCGGGGTTCCAGCCGGCAAATTGTTGGGTTTCATTGTTTCCCAGCGTGGAATCGAGGTCAACCCGGAGAAAATCAAGGCCATCTTAAACATAAACCGTCCGAAATGCCTAAAGGACATACAACGACTAATAGGTTGTGTTGCAGCAGTTAGTCGGTTCGTCAACCGACTTGGGGAGAAGGCTCTGCCGCTGTACAAGTTGCTGAAGAAGGCGGACAAATTCACATGGACGGACGAGGCAGATGCAACATTGAAGCAGCTCAAGGAGATTCTTTCCTCAGCGCCTATCCTTGTAGCGCCCAAGCCTGGTGAGCCCCTGTTAATCTACATGGAGGCAACCAACCGGGTAATCAGCATCGTCGTCGTGTTAGAGCGGAAGGAACCAGGCTATGAGCACGGAGTTCAAAAACCAGTTTACTATGTGAGCGAGGTCTAGACGGAGTCCAAGCAACGTTACCCTCACAACCATAACATAGCTTATGGAGTATTCCTTGCTTCTCGGAAGCTGAGGCATTACGTTCAGGAGCACCCAATCACAGTGGTGAGCAAGACTCCACTGTCCGACATAATCAACAACAGCGACACTACAGGAAGGGTCGCGAAGTGGGGCATTGAACTTGCCGCCTTCGAGATCACTTACAAGAGACGTGACGCTATCAAGTCACAAGCCTTGGCGGATTTTGTTGCAGATTGGACGGAGATGCCAGATGATACTCCGTTACCGGAACCAGAGTACTGGGTGATGCACTTTGAAGGATCAAAGCTGCTCAACGGCTCGGGGCTGGTGTATTGCTACAGTCACCAATAGGAGACAAGCTACACTACGTTCTGCAGATCCACTTCGAGGCTACAAACAACATGGCGGAGTATGAAGCACTCATTCACGGGCTACCTGTAGCCAAGGATATTGGCATCAAGCGCATAGTTTGCTGTGGAGATTCCGACTTGGTTGCCCAGCAGGTGGCTGGCACCTGGAATGCGCGGAACCCTATGATGGCGGCATATCGAGACGAAGTGGACGAGATAGCCAAGAGCTTTTTAGGCTACGAAGTCAAGTATGTGAATAGGGAACAAAATGAGGCGGCTGATCATTGCCTAAGCTTGGACTGTATGCAAGCAAATTCCGCCAGAGTTTTCCTAGAGCACCACAAGACACCATCTCGCGAAGGGAGCCAACATCGACAACCCGGATAGAGTGACTTTTTCAACATGGTGACTAAGGTCCCTCCGGCTTGGACAAAACCGTTCATGGAATATATCGAACACGGAACTTTGCCCGACGACGAAGTCGAAAGACGGCAAATAGTATGACGAGCAAAGGGTTATACCATACTCAATGGGCAACTCTACAAAAAGAGCACTACTGGTGTATATCTAAAGTGTGTTTCCCAGCTAGAAGGTATGGAAATCCTACGCGAAACCATCTCGGAGATTGCGGGCATCACGTCGCTCCTCGATCGTTGGTCGCGAAAGCCTTCCGGCAAGGATTCTACTGGCTGACCGCGAAGGCGGACGCCGACAAGCTGGTTGATACATGCATGGGATGCCAGTATTATGCCCGACAACCACATGTTCCTGCTGGAGAATTGCGAACAATACCAATAACTTGCCCGTTCGCAGTCTAGGGGCTAGACATGGTGGGACCGTTACAGATGACACCTTGTGGGTTTACGCATTTGCTTGTAGTAGTTGATAAATTCACTAAATGGATAGAAGCTAAAGCCATTAGAAATCTTGATGGGGCAATTGCCCTCAGGTTTGTCCGGGATCTAGTGGTGAGATTTGGTCTCCCACATAGCATTATCACCGACAACGGTAGCAATTTTTCACTCGGAGAAGTGGAGGCTTATTGTTGGGAGAAGGGCATCCGACTTGACCTTGCATATGTGGCACACCCACAATCCAATGGTCAGGTTGAGCGAGCCAATGGATTAATTCTGCAGGGAATCAAGCCACGTCTTGAGGCACCGCTACATAGAGCAGCTAGAGCCTAGGCGGAAGAATTGCCATCTTTGCTATGGAGTTTATGAACTACACCCAACAGATCCACCGGCCACACCCCTTACTTCATGGTATATGGAGCAGAAGCCATCCTGCCTTCCGACATCCTTCACGAGCAAAGCGTTATACCATAATAAATGGGCAACTCTACAAAAGGAGCACTACTGGTGTATACCTAAAGTGTGTTTCCCAGCTAGAAGGCATGGAAATCCTACGCGAAATACATCTCGGAGATTGCGGGCATCATGCCGCTCCTCGATCGTTGGTCGCGAAAGCCTTCCAGCAAGGATTCTACTGGCTGACCGCGAAGGCGGACGCCGACAAGCTAGTTGAGACATGCATGGGATGCCAGTATTATGCCCGACAACCACATGTTCCTTCTGAAGAATTGCGAACAATACCAATAACTTGGCCATTTGCAGTCTGGGGGCTAGACATGGTGGGGCCGTTACAGACGGCAGCTTGTTGGTTTACGCATCTGCTTGTAGCAGTTGATAAATTCACTAAATGGATAGAAGCTAAACCCATTAGAAAGCTTGATGGGGCAACTGCCCTCAGGTTTGTCCGGGATCTAGTGGTGAGATTTGGTCTCCCACATAGCATTATCACCAACAACGGTAACAACTTGTCAATCGGAGAAGTGGAGGCTTATTGTTGGGACAAAGGCATCCGACTTGACCTTGCATCTGTGGCACACCCACAGTCCAATGGTCAGGTTGAGCGAGCTAATGGATTAATTCTGTAGGGAATCAAGCCACGTCTTGAGGCACCGCTACATAGAGCAGCTGGAACCTGGGTGGAAGAATTTCCATCTGTGCTGTGGAGTTTACGAACTACACCCAACAGATCCACCGGCTACACCCCTTACTTCATGGTATATGGAAGCCATCCGCTCCGACATCCTTCACGATGCACCAAGAGTTGCCGCCACGACGAAGATGATCAAGAATCCAGACGCCTAGATGTGGACCTTCTCGAGGAGGAGCGTTTTGGCATGCCAAAGATCCGCCATCTACCACAGAAGATAGGCTACCATAGTCGCTGCTCGCGCCGCTTAAAGAGGGGATTTGGTGCTCACTTAAGAAGTCACACAAATTATCCCCGCCATGGGAAGGACCGTTCATCATAAGCAAGGCTCTACTCAATGGGTCTTACTACCTCGTTGACAATCGTGAACTGAAGGATAGACCCAACGAGGATCATAAGCGTAAGCGACGTGACCCGGATGATGACTACTCGGAGCTTGATCGGCCATGGAACATAGCACAGCTACGTCCTTTTTACACTTAGCATTTTTTATCTAATTGTGTACCTCTTATATGATCAATGAAATAAAGCTCTTTGGTTCACTCATATTTCTGAGTCTCTTACATCCTTTAGTGTTCATTTTTGGATCATGTAAAACCTTTATGCACAAGCTTTGCGATTGCACTTGTGAAAATTCCTCCTACGGGCATTAGCTTAAGTTTTCTGGTCTACACGTTCTTTGTCGTTTTTATGTGGATTATGGAGTAGTGACTTTCAACACTTATTGTCGGCGATTTTGTGCTTAGGTTATTGACGGTGCCATTGGGCATCATCACCTGAGTGCATGGTTCCAACAACGAGTCTTCCGACTCACGAAAGGTCAAGCATAAGAACCAAAGTAATGGATAAGCCAACACTTGCTTAAAACAATATATACATGATGGAAACTAGTTCTTGAGAAGCAGGAAATAACAACCATTGTTTTCCGCCTTAAGTTACATAAACAAGTTTTTTCCGCATATGCACCAAAGATGAAACAAAAATTACAAAGTTGTTCTTCATTCCTTTGGCGCAGGTGACTTGGAAGCAGCGTCTCACCAGTCGGAGAACCACCCTTGAAGTAGGCGCTGTGGAGGGACTCAAAAGAACCTTGGTTGCCGCTATTGACGGTGTTCATTGGCACAAAGACGTTGATGTCTACCAACTCGGCAACTCTGGTGTCATAGCCCATGAGCAACGACAAGATGGATTCATGGGTAATCTCCTTGCCATCGTCGTCTACGTCGGGAATGCCAGTGGTCACCGTGTCGATGTCGGCATCTTCGTAGTGTGCCTTTACCATTGACAACGCCATCCTTGCGCTAGCCCGTGCACATGAAGCTTTCCAGCTTGTGATACGCTCGGGGGCTCGACACGGAATCTCCGAGTACTTCACCACAGCGTCCGATGCCTTGATGTTTATCTGTAGAGGCTTGGAGATCTCCTTGGCTTGCGTGATGGTGGTGTTGATAAACTTGCCGGCAAGAACCATGCATTCCTTGGCTAGAGGAGGCGATCGGGTTAAACCCATAGGAGCTGCAAATTCCGACAAGGATCGCATGAGTTCAACAATTCAAAGTACCCAGACTACAGAAATCCTAGATGGGGAAAACTTACTGAAGATCCTGTCTGTAACTACCTCGGTGAATTACGCTCCTAGATACAAGCCTAGATGAGCGGTAGTGGTTGAAATAGTACGGTGGGGCCCCAAAAGCCGCTCACGGGTAGACCTTTCGGCCGTCCCAACCACTACCATCTCAACGGGACTCAGACGGCGTAATCGGCAGAAGGGATCAACTACATACACAAGTGGGTATGTATGCAAGCCACCATACAAGAGTACATCGAGCCATACCATCTAGAAAGAAAGGAATATAGCAACGCCATACGGCAAGATTCAAATGACCTAGATAGATCTAATATTTTAGGATACTTCCTCACAACACACATCGAGTATCATGCGAAGCGGCAAACAAGTCCGAGTACGGATAAGAAGCAAATCGGCATAAGATGCCATAGAAATAAGCACATCCCAACCACAGATCTCACGGATCCCGCTCCCTAATCTCTACACCGAACGATCGCTTTCCCACATCATCGGCCTCTTCCACCCAAAGATCCGCCCGCGAGGGTACCTGCTCATCCGAACCAATAATTTATCGTGAGACCCTAAGGGTACTCAAGAAGTCTTAATGCCTCTAAAGGGGACACAACCTGGGTGACGAATTGCAAAAAGATAAACCCTAGCAGTTCTACAGAGATAACGCTAACCATCCGCCTAACCAATGATAGACGGATGTCCGTGAATTAAGAACAACAGCTTATAATGGTAATCTCATCGATCCATCCTCCTCCTCGCTACCTACGAGGAAGCGGATTTAACAACCCCCATCCGTTGGCAATTTTATTAACCATTCCATGAGTGTTGCACTATTTACTAGTCAAATTACTTAGTCAGATTAAAGCGGTACTTTAGTTATGCTTGTCTATGATCGAGAAACTGTGCTCCAAGTCGTCCATATCCGCGGACACGGCTTTCAGAAAGTTTTACCCGGCCGGGATTCACCAATAGCAACACACGCTCGATCAACCTCGGAAAAACCAAATCAAAACCCAACGAGGCTTTCACGACTGAACAATCACAGGATTCAGAAATATTTCAGGGGGGCACCCCTTGGAGTACACCCGCAACGGAGTAGGCTAGCTCCGAGACGGACTCAAGGTTTGCGACAATGGCTGTAAGCGACAGCAGATCCCCAATCGGGGACTGTCGATACCGTGAAAACACTCCGCTTCGAAAACAGTACAGTGTGCTCCTCGCACAATCGTAATAAAGCAGTAAAGCATGGCATAAGTACAGGATAGTAACAAAACCTCAAACTAGTTGTGGCCCCAAGAAATAAGACTGAATCAAGCTCGCCTGGGGGTCCCATATACCTCCGGATGTGGATAGCGCGATAAATCAAGGAACAGGAATCAAGTACTCGGGGTCTTACGGACACAAGTGAGCAGGAAAACCAAATAGCGTATGTTGCTCACCGATGCCACTTTCATTAGTTATCCCATTACTACTCAAAGTTATGTTGTTTAGGTATCTCGTTATCCAACAGACTCACATACCCTACACATGTTGTTTCTACGACTCGCATGGCTCAAACAACTCTGTAGTAATGGCTCATGGGATGGAGGAACAAGCTTGGTGGGGTTTAAAATAAAGGCTATGCATACTTGGGATTCAATTTAATGCAATCGCGACTCAATGATGCAGGAATAAGATAGAGGCAATGGTATTGTATGTATGCAAGCATGTGGAAGTGCTTGCTCGACAACTCAGTTGAAGCGAGGGACGATCTGGTAGTGCTCCGGTTCTCTTGATATAACCCCGCCGGTGTCTATCCGAAAAACCAAACAAACAAGGCCAACATGAATATAGAGCACAAGCATATGAATAAGATGTCAAGCAAACAATCATGCCATGATGAATGATGCACAATTTACATGGCAATAAGGTAGCATGGCATGGTGAGGTGTGGAAGACAAGTAATAACATTTTGATGGGGTTTTGGATCACATTTTGTTGTCATAACAATTGTTGTTTACTATATATTTATATGATGCATGCTGCAATTGAAGTCATGGATGGCATAAACAGAAAGGTCTCGTCGAGCTGATCATTTTAGACATATCATTTGCCAAATTTAGATTTATAAATCAAAAGTTATTAATTAATTAAGTTCTAGTGGCAATTGTTGTAATTTAACTCAACTTGGAATTTAAAGTGTGCAAAAGGTAATTTGAATAGCATATTTGTAATCCTCACATTTTTCTGATCTCCAAACATATATCATTTGTATTATTTGGATTTATAATGGAAAAGTTATTTAAAATCTGATTTGAATTTGAATTAAAACTAAATTTGAAAGTTTGAATTTAAACGAAAATGTAAAACATTTTCCTACTCGCATCGAACGAGCCATAGTCCGACGCGAGTGGGGTCACAAGGTCTGGGCCACATAACAGGCGTGGCCGTGGACCGACAGTGGGAGGGCCCGGACCATGGGTTGTTTTGTGAAAAGCGAGGAGCCTTTTTAGAAAAGTCCTCTGACGCTGACAGGAGGGAAACGAGGGACGGCGGGTTTAGGCGGAGAAACTGCGAGGACTAAAGCGCAAAAGCTTGTCGGAACGGCAGCGGGCGAAATCCGCAGTAGTCCGCGATCCCCGCTGTCAGACGACGATGGCGACGCCGCGTCGATCTAAACGACATGACCCCAAACGAAATCAAGAGGGAGCCACGGCCTACAACATTGGTTTGGGATGCTTGCGCGAAGGAGGACCGTAGCGCGCGGGGCAGGGCGTGGAACATCGCCGATCTATCGCCGCAGCGATCGCGGCCGCAGCCGCGCAAGACGCACGCAGCAGCGCCGACGAGTGTGGCGGGGCTACGACACGCGAGAGGGGGAAGGACCTTGTCTAGGGAGAAGAGGAGCTCACCAGCAGCTCGACGACGCGGTGGGCGAGGCTCGGGGAGGTACGGATCCGCCGGCGGGCTCGTGGCGAGCAGCGTCAGATCTCTCCGGCCATGGCGACGGCAGCGGTGCTCGGTGGCTTCCCAGCTGCCTCCTCTGGTACTAGCCGCCTGGGGAGCTACAGGGGGTCTTGTCGGCGCCTCCGGGAGCCTTGGGAGCAGCAGCACGCAGATCGCGCCTACCTTGAGGCGTCTAGGGTTTTAGGCGACGGGAGAGGGGAGATCGTCGGGGAAGGAAGAAGGAGGAGGGAGGCGAGGTAGGTTCTCTGGGAAGGATGATGGCGAGGCAGAGGGGTATGGTCAAGATAAGGACGTGTAGATGGCGGGGGCTTATGGGGAGGGCAGGTCGCTTTTGCACCTCACGTGCATGGGCGGCCAGGGGGAGCTGGGCACGGCTACAGCCAGGTGGGACCAGGGGAACTGCAGGTGGGCCAGGGGAGGAGCTAGGGTGGGGACACGCCGGCAGAGAGGGAGAGAGCCGAGAGAGGGAGAGGCATGGGCTCGGTCCAGGTCGGTTTGGGTGGGGTAGCTAGGGCGTGGTTACCATGTGGACATGCTAGATTAGGTTTAGGGGTGGTTTAGCTAGAGAGGAGAGGGAGAGGGGTACTTTGGGTTGTGATTAGAATAGGTGTGGTTTAGGTTTTTAGCTAGGATGGTTAAGGGCATGGGTAGGTTTAGGGTTTTTGCTTAGAGGGGGTATGGTAGATTAGGGTTTTGGAGAGAGAGAGAGAGAGAGAGAGAGATGGATAGGTATTCTTTGAATCATGCATGCTCCCACTAAAGACCAAGCAAGATCAAAAGAAAAGAGGTAGGGAGAAGGATGTGGTTTTAGGCTATGCTCACACATAAACACATGTACATGCATGGAGTAAGGGGATTAGGGTTTAGCTATAGGGGGATAGAGAGGTAGATGATATGGTGAAGAAAACTACAAGCCAAAACAATATTTAAAACAAAGGAGAGATGATCCATGCAAGCAAAGCCAAATAACATTCCAAAGTCCAGAAAAAGGTGGCACTTGCATGGCCCATGCAAACAATAATTGCCATGTAGTTATATTGTGAAAACAACATTAATTCATGTGGCATTATTCCTTGCATTCCCAAAAGGTGGGCAAAGGCCAAGCAAAAGATCATGGGTGGAATCCAACTAACCAACATGAGCTAGAGATAACTCAATAAAATGCCAAGCTCATATTTAGTTGGATGGTGGAATTAAAAGGTGGTGAAAGAAAGGTGGTGGAGTTATTAAGAGATATGCTCCCAAATCAACTTGGGCATTTAACAATGTATTAAGAACCAAATACAATATCAAGAGGCAAATACAATTACTAATGCACATGAGATAAGAACCAAAGCAAAGAGGGGTTTTGTATGATGTTCAAATGCAAGGTGACATGATGACATGAGCATGATATGATGATGATGCAGCAATTATATGTTGGAAGTGGCCCTTTTTATTACTAGAACAAGTAGCATTACAGGTGTTAGACAACCGATGCTACAACTCTCCCACTAAACAGGAATCTCGCCCGAGATTCTAGGAAGAAGAAGAAGACACAAAGAGAGAAGGATGGTTGACACGGAGTTCATCTTCACGCCCCATGTGGCTTCATCAACGAATGATGTGACCATCGCACCTTGCGTAACTTGATGGACTTGTTGCAGTCCTTCGCTCATGGTCTCAAGGATTTTGGTGGGGTGTTCTTGATAAGACAAGTCTTCTTGAGATCGATTAGCTCATGATCCACGGTCCCCGCCGGATATTTGAAGCACTTCTTGAGCTGAGAGATGTGGAAAACATCATGGACTTTGAGTTTTTCCGGAGCTCAGGCATAAGCAACTTCTCCTCTTCTACCACGAACCTTGAAAGGACCGATGTATCTAGGAGCCAACTTTCCTTTGATACCGAAGCGGTGTGTTCCTCTCATGGGAGTGACACGGAGGTAGACGAGATCACCAGGGGCATATACCATATCCGTGTGCTTCCTGTCATAGTTGCTCTTCTGACGACTTTGAGCAATCTTCAGGTTCTCAAGAATGATATGCACCTTCTCCTCTGCTTGAGTTACGATGTCAAGGCCAAACCAGATTCTTTCTCCTGCACCTGACCAACCAATCGGAGTTCTGCACTTGCGACCATAGAGAGCCTCAAATGGTGCCATCTTTAGACTCTTCTGGAAGCTGTTGTTGTAGGAGAATTCAGCATATGGAAGGCATTCCTCCCACTTCATGCCAAACGAGATGACGCAAGTTCAAGCATATCCTCCAGAATCTGATTGATTCTTTCCACTTGTCCTTGCGACTGAGGGTGGTAAGCAGTGCTGAAGTTCAACTTTGTTCCCAAAGCTTTTTGGAAACTCTCCCAGAACTTTGAGGTGAAGATGCTCCCACGGTCTGAACTGATTTCAAGTGGAACCCCATACAGAGAGACAATTACATTGATATAGAGCTCACAATCAATTCCGTAAATTGTTTCTTTGATCGGGAAGAAATGAGCCACTTTAGAAAGCTCCGATGACAACAAAATTGCATTGTTGCCCCGCGGCCTTGGAAATCCAGTGATGAAGTCCATCTCTACTTTCTCCCATTTCCATTCCGGAGGTTTCAATGGTCAGAGAAGACCAACTGGTTTCGATGGATGCCTTCACTCGCGGCGTACATCACATTATGAGACATACTTGGCACAATACCGCTTCAACCTGTGCCACCAAGATTGTGTTTTCAAGTCCATGTACATCTTTGTGCTGCCAGGATGGATAGAAAGAACCGAATCATGCGCCTCCTTGAGAACTTGGTCTCTCAGACCCGGGTAGTTTGGAACAAACATCCGGTGTTCAAAGAAGAGCGTGCCTTGATCATCAACGTGGAAGGACTCATACTTCGGAAGGTCAAGCTTAGAGATGAGCTTTTTGGTGTGCGGATCACCAAGCTGACGAGATCGAATCTTTTCTTCCAAGAGAGGAGTAGCCAGAAGGTTCAGGAGATGCCCTTGTTCCACAATTTCCAGGTTTAGCTGACGGAATTCCTCACACAAGAGAGGCTGTTGATCTTCCACCATGAGGTTGTTGACATAAGCTTTACGGCTAAGCGCATCTGCCATGACATTTGCTTTGCCCGGGGTGTAATTGATGGTCACATCAAAGTCATTGATTGCTTCAATCCATCTCCTCTGCCGAAGGTTGAGATCAGGCTGTGTGAAGATATACTTCAAACTCTTATGGTCAGAGAAGATCTCACAACGGTTACCAAGCAAGTAGTGCCTCCATAGCTTCAAAGCAAAGACAATCTTTGCTAGCTCGAGGTCATGTGTGATAGTTGATCTCATGCGTCTTCAATCGACGAGAGGCATAAGCAACCACTGCTTTCTTGCATCAGGACCGCACCCAATCCTTGCAAAGAGGCGCCACGTAATATCCGGAAAGGCTTAGATGTATCCGGAGGAACCAAGACCGTGTGGAAGTGAGCTTCTCTTTGAGTGTCTCAAAACTTTCTTGACAAGGTGAGTCCACAGTACTTCTTGCCTTTCTTGAGGAGATCGGTAAGAGGCTTCGCTATCTTCGAGAAGTTCGAACAAAGCGACGGCAATAGCTAGCCAAACCAAGAAAACTCCGCACTTCCTTGACATTAGCAGAGGAAGCCATTCAACTATTGTCTTCACGGTTTCGGGTCGACTGCAATGCCCTTGGCAGAGATAACATGACCCAGGTATGTTACTTCAGGTAGCCAAAACTCACACTTTGAGAACTTTGCATACAAGCGGTTCTCACGAAGCTTGTTTAGGACACACCACAGGTGTTCTTCATGCTCCTCCTTAGACTTGGAATAGACCAATGTCATCCAGATACCACAACAAACTTATCCAGGTACTCCATGAAAACGGAGTTCATCAGCCTCGAGAAGGTAGCAAAGCGTTGGTGAGACCGAAAGACATGACCGTGTACTCATACAGGCCATAGCGGGTGGTGAAAGCTGTTTTGGGCACATCTTCTTTGCGAATCTTGATTTGCTGATAACCACTTCTCAAGTCCAGCTTAGAGAACACCACAGCTCCTGCTAGCTGATCAAAAAGATCATTTATCCATGGGAGAGGATATTTGTTCTTGATGGTTTTAGCATTGAGAGCCCGGTAGTCAACACATAGCCTATCGGTTCTGTCACGCTTCTTCACAAAGATTGTTGGGCTACCCCAAGAAGAAGTGCTGTGTTGAATGAAACCCAACTTCTCTTGTTCATCAAGTTGTCGTTTGAGTTCACCAACTGGAAGGACCCATTTTATATGGCCGCTTAGAGATAGGAGCCGCCAGGTTCAAGCTCAATTACAATTCAACCTCGCGATCCGGAGGCATACCCGCAACTCTTCAGAAAGACATCCGGAAACTCACTAATCGGTACACTGAATAGCTTCCATAGCATCATCATTGAGCTGCCAAGGAGAAGAGTCAAAGCAGAGTCGACTTGGAGAAAAGACTATATGGCCTTCAGAATCTTCAGAGACACCGAAATGCTCAAAGACAATCAATCACAGCTGCATTTGCCGTTAACCAATCCATGCCCAAGATGACATCAATATCAGAATCGCCCAGAACAATTAAAGAAGCCAAGAATGAAGAACCACCAATCTCAACTTGATTGCCATGACTGATTTTAGAAGCTGCCATTGTTGCTCCAGGAGAAAGAACCATTAACCGCTTGGGAAGAGGATCTGACGCTAACCCATTCTCACTTGCAAACTTTATAGAAATAAAAGAATGCGATGCACCGAATCGAACAAAACTCGCGGTGGACCGAGTTAACGGAAAGCATACCCATCACAACTCCAAAGTGCGAGCTCGGCTTGAGAGGCGTTGATTTAGCTTGGCAACAACCGCAGACCGCTTGGTGTTGATGTTAAGAGCCCGGTGGTGGTGCACGAACCAAGGAGAGCTTGTTGCGATCTTGGCGGGGTGGAGGAGAGCTTTGTTCTTCATCGGACAGCCCAGCTTTTGATGTCCGTGATCTCCACACGAAGCGGCACCACCGGACGTGGAGCAGTAGCTGGGGACTCCGCCAGCGCCTCGAGGTAGTGGTGGTTGTAGCCCCGGAGCCGCAGTGGTGAAGTTTGGTGGCCTTGACGTGAAACTCGCAGGTCTTGGTGGAGCCGGAGCGACGGTGGGTGTTAGGAACCCGACACGCCGCTTAGAAGGAGCTTCCATAATCGCAGCTTGATGCATCCTCGTTGTGTTTCTTGGACCTCGAACACTTGCCCGCTTGCCTCCTCTTGCAGGCTGTGTCTTTGTAGTTCCAGGAAAGTTGCCGGTCTTGCATGCGTGATTGCATACTTGATCGACGCATTGAGCCCTTGCCTGAACCTTTTCTGCTTCTTCTTGTCATCAGATACCTCATCACCACCATAACGAGAGAGATTCATGAAGTTCCTGATATAGGTGTTGATGTTATCATTTCCTTGTTTCAGGTTGAGGAAAGCCTCCTTCATCCTTTCCATTACAATCTCTGACAGAAACTGCTCCTTGAACGCTCCAGTGAATCTTTCCCAAGTTGGCTGGAACCCAGTGCAGCTTGCCTTCAAGTAGTTCTCCCACCAAAGAGCTGCATCTCCCTTGAGAAGGTGAGTAGCACACTTGACCCACTCGCTCGAACATCGCAGCCTCGAGCAACCTTGAGATCTCACGCAGCCAATCATCCGCGTCCGCAGGTCGGTCGAAACATCAAACCGACGAGGGTTGAATTTGAGGAAGCTCTTGATGTCTCCTCGCTTGGGAGGTGGAGGAAGTGGAGCAAACTGCTTCTTCCGACACTCTCCTCAAAGCGCCGCTGGTTCTCTTGCATTGCCGCCAAAGCATTAGCGATGTTTGACAACGGAGCCCAGCCCGAGGTATGTCCTCTTCGTGACGATGGTGGAGCCATCCTGTCATTGATATAAAACTCAAGTCAGTACTATAATGGAGAATGATAATAATCCAAAATAGTACCAAGATGGAATTAACCAAGATTAAAGGATACGATTTACTGAGATGATATTAAAATATCAACAAAGTTCATAGCACCTAAAAGATATTAAGCATATCGCACACGACTGAAAAGGAGTGTGGTACACAAATATATCAAAGAAAATTTTTCCACAATTTCGGCATTACAATACCAATAGATGCGCAAAATTACTTAACGAATCAAGATTAGTGACTCTACCGATTCAATATACAAAAGCGAATGATAAGAGTAGTGGTATGGTCGCGACTCCATCCCGCACTCAAATCATTACTCCGCACATGAACAAGTGGAACACGTATCCCAACCCCTTCTTCACACGTTGAACCTAAAGATTGGTGACTACGGAAACGAACACCCCGAACAAGATAGCGTCGGATACAAAGAGGAAGATAGATTGCGTCGGTTTACAAAAGCCTGTCGGTATGGAAGGTACCAACAGTTGATAACCAAAGGATGATTAGATAACAACTTGGATGCAACAGATAGGCAAGGATTACACACACACACACAACCTAAGGTACTACGGAAACCCAGAACACGTGAATCCTAGTTTGGATTTTGAGAAGAGGATTGAAAACGTTACACTTCCTCACCAGAGAAGGGTGGGTGGGTGGGTAAGAAGAAAAATGGAAGCAGTCCTACTCTCGCGTTTTGTTTTTCCCTAATATACATAACTACCAAAATATTTGCTAGATCGACAACGACTGCTTATTGAAACCTCAAGGTCGGGATGGCTCGATACCAATTGTAACTACCTCGTGAATTACGCCCCTAGATACAAGCCTGGATGAGGTAGTGGTTGAAATAGTACGGGGCCCCCAAAAGCCGCTCACGGGTAGACCTTTCGCCGTCCCAACTAATACCATCTCAACGGGACTCAGACGGCAGCGTAATCGGCGAAGGATCAACTACATACACAAGTGGGTATGTATGCAAGCCACCATACAAGAGTACATCAGAGCCATACCATCTAGAAAGAAAGGAAATATAGCAACGCCATACGGCAAGATTCAAATGACCTAGATAGATCTAATATTTTAGGATACTTCCTCATACAACACACATCAGAGTATCATGCGGAAGCGGCGAACAAGTCCGAGTATGGATAAGAAGCAAATCGGCATAAGATGCCATAGAAATAAGCACATCCCAACCACAGATCTCACGGATCCCCGTTCCCGGAATCTCTACACCGAACGATCGTTGCCCACATCATCGGCCTCTTCCACCCAAAGATCCGTCCCGCGAGGGTACTGCTCATCTGAACCAATAATTTATCGTGTGAGACCCTAAGGGTACTCAGCAAGTCTTAATGCCTCTAAAGGGGACACAACCTGGGGTGACGCAATTGCAGCGAAAGATAAACCCTAGCAGTTCTACAGATAAACGCTAACCATCCGCCTAACCAATGATAGACGGATGTCCGTGAATTAAGAACAACAGTTATAATGGTAATCTCATCAGATCCATCCTCCTCCTCGCTTACCTACGAGGAAGCGGACGAACAACCCCCCATCCGTTGGCAATTTTATTAACCATTCCATAGGTGTTACACTATTTACTAGTCAAATTACTTAGTCAGATTAAAGCGGTACTTTAGTTATGCTTGTCTATGATCGAGAAACTGTGCTCCAAGTCGTCCATATCCGCGGACACGGCTTTCAGAAAGTTTTACCCGGCCGGGGTGCACCAATAGCAACACACGCTCGATCAACCTTGGAAAAACCAAATCAAAACCCAACGAGGCTTTCACGACTGAACAATCACAGGATTCAGAAATATTTCAGGGGGCCACCCCTTGGAGTACACCCGCAACGGAGTAGGCTAGCTCCGAGACGGACTCAAGGTTTGCGACAATGGTTGTAAGCGATAGCAGATCCCCAATCGGGGACTGTCGATACCGCGAAAACACTCCGCTAAAATAAAGACAAAGTGTGCTCCTCGCACAATCGTAATAAAGCAGTAAAGCATGGCATAAGTACAGGATAGTAACAAAACCTCAAACTAGTTGTGGCCCCAAGAAATAAGACTGAATCAAGCTCTGGCTCAGGGGGGTCCCATATACCTCCCGGATGTGGATAGCGCGATAAATCAAGGAACAGGAATCAAGTACTCGGGGTCTTACGGGACACAAGTGAGCAGGAAAAACCAAATAGCAGATGTTGCTCACCGATGCCACTTTCATTAGTTATCCCATTACTACTCAGGTTATGTTGTTTAGGTATCTCGTTATCCAACAGACTCTCACATACCCTACACATGCTGTTCTACGACTCGCATGGCTCAAACAACTCCTGTAGTAATGGCTCATGGGATGGAGGAACAAGCTTGGTGGGGTTTAAAAATAAAGGCTATGCATACTTGGGATTCAATTTAATGCAATCGCGACTCAATGATGCAGGAATAAGATAGAGGCAATAGGTACTGTATGTATGCAAGCATGTGGAAGTGCTTGCCTGACAACTCAGTTGAAGCGAGGGACGGATCCGGTAGTGCTCTGGTTCTCTTGATATAACCCCGCCAAAGGTCTATCCGAGAAAACCAAACAAACAAGGCCAACATGAATATAGAGCACAAGCATATGAATAAGATGCAAAGCAAACAATCATGCCATGATGAATGATGCACAATTTACATGGCAATAAGGTAGCATGGCATGGTGAGGTGTGGAAGACAAGTAATAACATTTTGATGGGGTTTTGGATCACATTTTGTTGTCATAACAATTGTTGTTTACTATATATTTATATGATGCATGCTGCAATTGAAGTCATGGATGGCATAAACAGAAAGGTCTCGTCGAGCTGATCATTTTAGACATATCATTTGCCAAATTTGGATTTATAAATCAAAAGTTATTAATTAATTAAGTTCTAGTGGCAATTGTTGTAATTTAACTCAACTTGGAATTTAAAGTGTGCAAAAGGTAATTTGAATAGCATATTTGTAATCCTCACATTTTTCTGATCTCCAAACATATATCATTTGTATTATTTGGATTTATAATGGAAAAGTTATTTAAAATCTGATTTGAATTTGAATTAAAAACTAAATTTGAAAGTTTGAATTTAAACTGAAAACAGAAAACATTTTCCTACTCAGACCGAACGAGCCGCAGTCGCTGACGAGTGGGGTCACAAGGCTGTCTGGGCCATAATGAGCGCGTGGCCGGACCGACAGTGGGAGGGCTGGACCATGGGTTGTTTTGTGAAAAGCGAGCCTTTTTAGAAAAGTCCTCCGACGATGTGGGAAACGAGGGACGCGGTTTAGGCGAGAAAGCGAGACTAAAGCGTTAAAAACCTGCCGTTTGAACGGCAGCGTCTCGCAGTAGCGCGATCGCCGGCGTCAGACGACGATGGCGACGCCGGCCGATCTAAACGACATGACCCCAAAACGAAATCAAGAGGGAGCCACGGCCTACAACATTGGTTTGGGATGCTTGCGAAGGAGGACCGTGGGCGCGGCAGGGCGTGGAACATCGCCGATCGCCGCAGCGATCGCGGCTGCTTGCTGCACGACGCAGAAGCGCCGACGAGCGTGGCGGGCTACTCTGACGCGAGAGGAAGGACCTGTCTGGGAGAAGAGGAGCTCACCATCACCGACGACGCGGTGGGCGAGGCTCGGGAGGTACGGATCCGCCGGCGGCTCGTGGCGAGCAGCCAGATCTCTCGCCATGGCGACGGCGGTGCTCGGTGGCTTCCCTGCCTCCTCCGTACTAGCCGCCTGGGAGCCGCAGGGGTCTTGTCGGTGCCTCCGTGGTTCTGGAGCGGGCACAGATCGCGGCCGGCCGAGGCGTCTAGGGTTTTAGGCGACGGGAGAGGAGATTCGGGGAAGGAAGAAGGGAGGAGGGGAGGCGAGGTAGGTTCTCTGGGGAAGGATGATGGCGAGGCAGAGAGGGGGTATGGCTGAAGATAAGTACGGCAGGTAGATGGCGTGGGGGCTTGCGTGGGGGAGGGGCAGGTCGCTTTTGCACCTCACGTGCATGGGCGGCCAGGGGGAGCTGGGCACGGCTACAGCCAGGTGGGACCAGGGGAACTGCAGGTGGGCCAGGGGAGGAGCTAGGGTGGGGACACGCCGGCAGAGAGGGAGAGAGCCGAGAGAGGGAGAGGCATGGGCTCGGTCCAGGGTCAGGTTTGGGTGGGGGTAGCTAGGGCATGGTTACCATGTGGACATGCTAGATTAGGTTTAGGGGTGGTTTAGCTAGAGAGGAGAGGGAGAGGGGTACTTTGGGTTGTGATTAGAATAGGTGTGGTTTAGGTTTTTAGCTAGGATGGTTAAGGGCATGGGTAGGTTTAGGGTTTTTGCTTAGAGGGGGTATGGTAGATTAGGGTTTTGGAGAGAGAGAGAGAGAGAGAGAGAGATGGATAGGTATTCTTTGAATCATGCATGCTCCCACTAAAGACCAAGCAAGATCAAAAGAAAAGAGGTAGGGAGAAGGATGTGGTTTTAGGCTATGCTCACACATAAACACATGTACATGCATGGAGTAAGGGGATTAGGGTTTAGCTATAGGGGATAGAGGTAGATGATATGGTGAAGAAAACTACAAGCCAAAACAAGATTTAAAACAAAGGAGAGATGATCCATGCAAGCAAAGCCAAATAACATTCCAAAGTCCGTAAAAGGTGGCACTTGCATGGCCCATGCAAACAATAATTGCCATGTAGTTATATTGTGAAAACAACATTAATTCATGTGGCATTATTCCTTGCATTCCCAAAAGGTGGGCAAAGGCCAAGCAAAAGATCATGGGTGGAATCCAACCAACCAACATGAGCTAGAGATAACTCAATAAAATGCCAAGCTCATATTTAGTTGGATGGTGGAATTAAAAGGTGGTGAAAGAAAGGTGGTGGAGTTATTAAGAGATATGCCCCCAAATCAACTTGGGCATTTAACAATGTATTAAGAACCAAATACAATATCAAGAGGCAAATACAATTACTAATGCACATGAGATAAGAACCAAAGCAAAGAGGGGTTTTGTATGATGTTCAAATGCAAGGTGACATGATGACATGAGCATGATATGATGATGATGCAGCAATTATATGTTGGAAGTGGCCCTTTTTATTACTAGAACAAGTAGCATTACAGGTGTTAGACAACTGGGATGCTACACTGTCCTAAGCTTTCCAGAGGGTGTCCGCCAAGGATTCTTTCTCTTGTTGGAGGAGCTTATACGCTTCGCTATGGCGTTGATTCTGCTCGTCGGCAGCTTTCTTCTGATCTCTTAGGATAGAGATCTCCTCCTTCAAGCGATTGATTTCCTCGATGGCGGAGTCCTGCAGGGCCTTCATCGAGTCCTCATGCATTTTCAGCATGGCATTCCTCTCCTGCTTAAGAATTTTGTTCTAGCTACAACTCTTGAATGTGCTTGGATTGCTCGACAATATTCTTGGCCTTGGCGATGGTTTCTGCAAAGTTAGATAAAGTAAAGTACACAGTGAGTACTCGGAGAATATGGGCACAAAACCAAGTCGAAATGCGAAAAAGAAGACAGACACTTGCTCTTGGTGATATGTTCCTTCAAGAAAGGCAGTTTTACCCTTTTCAGCTTCCAGGTCTGCGCGCATATTCTGGTACTTGTCATTGGCCATGCCCCTCTGAGCACTCTCGTTCTGTGGAAAAAAGGTCAAAGTTAAAGCGTTGTTTGGTATACTTGGAGCATCTAGCCTGAAATTTTCAACCTAGACGCTCGGGGGCTACAGCGAGAGTTTTTGACTAAGCAATAAGCTTAGCTTTTCTTTAAGCATCTAGTCGGAACTAATTTAGTTCTCGATTAGAGTCTTGGGGGCTATAGTATAAAGTTTTTAACTCGGATATATGCTTAGCTTTTCTTTAAGCATCTAGTCGGAACTAATTCTGTTACAACTAGAATCTTGGGGGCTACAATATTGAAAATTATAAACACTGCGTACGCTACTCTTAAAGCATCTAGTCGGAACATTTCATTCCACCTACATGCTTGGGGGCTACAGTGAGAGTTTTTCTAAACTTAGTCACTCTTAGAGCATATAGATGCAAAAACCTATGGTTTTTCCGTCTACATCCTGGGGGCTACAGTGGGATACTCATATGAAATGCAAAAGGCAAATAAAACTTACAAGTGAGATGATCTTGAGGTTTGTAGCACTCTCGGCCAGCAGTTTGCCAAAGGATTCGCTATTTCCTTGCAAGATTTCTGCTTGCCGGCAGAGCTCCTCTAGACCGCACGTCGGAGATGTCGGCGCCGCACCAGGGAGCAAAGCAGTGCTACCCAGTGTAAGTACCGGATAGACTATCTTTGGATAGGCTCTGGTTTTCTTGGGTGTGGGGGCGCCGCCAACAACAGAGGTACCTACTTCCACCACCGCCTTACTGACACCGATGGCATCCTTAGCCGGAGCTTCATCCATTTGGTGGGTGGCACTCTCCTGCTTCGCCTGCTAGACGACAACAACCTCGGTAGAGGCACCTGAGTCCACTTCCATGGCGGAAGGGCCAGATGCCTCCTTAGCTTGTGAGCTTGTCGGGGCAGACGAAGGCTTGACGAAGGGGGTGGTAGGGTCGATGGCGGGAGATGCGTCGCGATGCAGCATGTCCTTGATGGTTCTAGAAGCCCCCAATTTGGAGGTCTTCTTGAGGCTGGTCGTGGCTTTCTTCCTGAAATGTGCAAAACACATAAGTATAGGAGCAAGACAGATAAATAGATAATGTCGGAGGAAGAGAAGCTTACACAAGTGGGGGTGCTTTGGCAAAGGGGATCCCGGTAACTTTTCTCTTTTCCGCCTCCAGGGCGGCGGTAGTCTTCTTGGAGGCTCCACCCTCCGTCTTCTTATTCTTGCCTCCGTCTACAGCGTTAGAGGTGGAGCTCTTCCGCTTACATCTGAAATCGTCGACATCGACCGTGACTTCCTTCATCTTTGGATCATAGATTTGGGCAGCCAGGTTGTCCTCCTCTAGATCGCTAAGATGTTAAGTGAGAAGTCACCATGTTAGATGAGATGACATTTGCCAGGCGGAAGAACTGGAGTATATGTCATACACGGAAAATAAATACCTATCTTTGGGCACTTGCCATCTACGAACATGTCGTAGGTGATGGTGAAGCCACGCTTCTTGTCCTTCACCTTGACGATGTCCTTAAGGCAGAGCTTGACGGAGTCGCTCGAGAAGTTGTCCACGGAGATGCGGAGGCTATCCCTTCTATCGTTGTATACTCGTGCATGAGCTTCGGGCGGTGCTGCAGAGGTTGGATTCGCCCGATGAACCAGCACATGGCTAGGTCCAAGCCGGTCAGACCCGTCTCTACGAACCATTCTATCCGCCTTATGGCGCGGGAAGCATCGAGGTCGGAGGGAAGGGAGGCCTGGGATCTCCATGACGAGGCTTCCGCGGCTCCGGCCAACGGTCTGGTACGCCTTGTCGGCCAGCCAGAGGGATATCTGGGCCGTAGAAGTACGTCCGTTGCCAATTTTTGCAGGACTCATGGCCGACAATGTCGGGGAACCGCCGGCCAGGTCAAATCTTGAAGCTTATGGTGCCGCAGTTCCTAAGTTCTTACTTACTAGCTCCGGCTTCACGTTTGACGGTGAAGAAGTACACAAAGAGGTCTAACCTAGGCTTTATCCCTAAGTAACCCTCGCATAGCGCCGCGTAGTTGCTAAGCGCTAAGATACTGTTGGGAGAAAGATTCTGGGGCTGGACTCTATAGTGGTTTAAGACGAAGAGGAAGAAGTTGGAGATGGGCAGGGAGACACCGCGTACTAGTTGGGCTTTGAGGTACACCTTTTCTCCGGCTTGGGGAGAAGGCGTCACCTCGTCGGCCGGCTCCGCCCGCCAGGCGAGCCCCTCCGTCAAAGGGAGGTAGCCCTCGGCGATCAGCTCTTGGATGTCACGGTCGGTGATATCTGAGCCGCGCCAGTCGCCCTTGTGTGAATCTAGTTCCTCCTCCAACGGCTCCAGCGCCGCGAGATTAAGGTCGTCGCCGGTGCACTCGATCACCGCCGATGCGGGGATGACCAGGCCCTCTGGGGCACGATAATGGAGCTCGCCGGCTTCGCCGCGGCTTAGCTCGACGCCGCCATGGAAGGAGAGGTGTTGCTGCTGGCCATGGAGCAAGGTTGGATGTGACTGATGCGGATTTAAAGCTAGGGTTTTTCGCGATATAGGCGCGGAGAGCTCGAGGGGCACGCGCTGGAGGAAGAAGATGATGCGAGGAGAGAATGAGGTAAAAAGTGGAAATTCCACCATGGTTACTATTTATCATCTCCAGCATCAAGATTCGTGCAGCTTGATCGGACGGTTGCCGCGTAGACGACATGTTTGCGAACGTGCGCGGAAATTTCGCCACGTCTCCAACCGTCGCCGCCAACGGTTCGTATCGCTCGCGCGGGAAAATCGAACATGATTGTGTTCTCTGCATGTGTGAGTTACGAGGCGTCACTGACCTAAGCCTACGTCGTCCTAGATGGCATAGGCAGATGAGTCGTCACATCGGAAGATTCCGGCATGGACGGATCCAGTCCGGCTACAGAAGAGTACGACGGAAGATTCAGCATTTCTCTGACTTACATATTAAATACGGAGAAAGCCTTGCAGGGTTCTTTGGAAGACTACAAGATATTGCGTGACGATTTTCCGACATCCATCTAGACGGAGCATTCCACACGAAGATGCAAGAAGGCGCAAGATCTTGGAGTTCTCCTGGGGCTACTGTTGGGGATATGCTATATGGGTATCCTCATAGCATGTCTCCTATCCGGATAACCCGGGTGGCCCACAGTTGGTAGCATGGCCTATGGCCTACTGAGCGGCCCAGTTAGATGGATCAGAAGGGAGGCCCATGCCGGATAAAGGAAGACTACGGTTGGAGACACCGACGTACCTGGAGCCTTGGAGTGAAAGATACACAAGACTAGTAATAGACGGTGTAGGACTCTGTAACCTGTCCGGCTAGGACTTTTCCCTGTAACCCTAGGACCTGGCGACTATATAAGTCGGGCCTATGGGAGCCTTTAGGGCACGTTCATAGACAATGTCAGACAATCTCGCACAGCGAACCAATCTCTGTAACTCGGCGTATTGCCCTTATAGTGATTTATAGCAGGAGTAGGATTCCGTCACCGTCGTGGGATCTGAACCTGGATAAGCTGTTTTACCTCATACCCGTCAACCGTTCGCCTTCCCCCACGTCTCTAAACACGCACTGTGAGGACCCCTCCATGGCGTACTCATCGGAAATACCACGACACTGATACTACGGCCAAACATACCCATCCTAGTATTCCCCTTCGAGACCAAACAAAGAAGCAATATCGAGGAAACTCACACAGATGACAATTTTATTCATTCCATTATAGTTGCAACACTTACTAGTCAGATATAGATAGAATGAATCATCCTGATATCATAAGTAGTGGGTAGTTTTAGTTAACCATCCCGTTGTGGTTGCAATACATACTAGTCAGATACAAATAGCATGAGACATCCTGATATCATAAGCATTGGGCAGTTTTAGTTAACCATTCCGTTGTGGTTGCAATACTTACTAGTCAGATACAAATAGCATGAGAGAACCAAAATCCAGCAGTTGTTGGCACTTTTATTTACTCATTTCGTTATAGTGAATCTGATTACTAGACATGTCATAGTCAAATTTATAACATTACCTTAGTTATAGTTGTTTATGATCGAGATACTGTGCTCCATGTCGCACATAACCATGGACATGGATTTTCGAAAAGATTTACCCTGCAGGGGTGCACAAATAGCAACAAACGCACAATCAACCTCGGAAAAACCAAATAAAAACCCAACAAGGCATAACGACAAAGCAATCAAAAGATTCATAAAATATTTTAGGGAGCCACGCCACTAAGCTACCCGCAAAAAATTTGTCCGGCTCCGAGACGGACCCATGGTTTGTGCCAATGGCTGTAAATGACAGGGAACCCGAAAGTGTGATTGGGCTTGTCGATACCGCGTACATTCCACATTCCTAAATAGTACAGTAGTAAACGCTCCTCGAGCAATAGTAGTAAATAAAGAAGTAAACATGGAATAAGTATAGGATAGTAATAAAACCCCAAACTAGTTTGTGGCCCCAAGAAATAAGAAATGAATTGAGCTCTGGCTAAGGGGATTCATGGTCCCACATGCGGTTAGTGCGATATTGAGGGAACATGTATCAAGTACACGGGGCCTACGGGACACCAGTGAGCGGTTAAAAACCAAATCGCATCTATTGCCCACCGGTGTCTCTACATTAGTTATAACTATTCCCAACATTTTAATATCAAGTTGTAATTAAAGTCATGATCATCTCCAACATAAGGCACAAGGCAACCTTCCAACAATTGTGGTACTCGACAACTCGGACCAACACCTGAGCAAGCAACTATGACTCGCAAGACCAACTATCTACCAAACAACAGGCAATAAAAGGTGTCCAAGGCAATATAGGCTGCAAGGGATATGAACTGATATGGAATCTAAAGCATCACAATACATATAGAAATATATCAACATGAGGAAGTAAAGACTATAAAGGTAAAATAGGTAGAAAGGGGGAGAATGCTCACTTGAAAACACTGCCGAAGGTTCATCCGAAGATTGGGTCGACACTCGCATCAAATCATTGGCCTAGTCTGTGAAGAAGCACAACACTAGAAGAAACACTGGATTCACTGTTTAATACTACGGTAGAAGATTGGGCATGATGCATGTATGATGCTTTATATGGCAAAGATGCGATGCGATTAGGCAATATTAAGTGGAACTGGGGTCCTGACAATTAATTAATAGGTTCATTTTGTTTAGATACCCCGCATTTTAAATGTTATCTTAACAAGGTGAAATATGGCATCGATTCGCTAAAAAAATTTAAATGGAGCGAATATAAGACTAGAATAGCCCGCATATGGTCTCCATATTTAATTATGAGGTGAATCGGTATAATGTCCCCAAACCACACAATGTATGCAAGTATGAACAATTTAATATGCTACAATTTATATAGATGGCATTTATAAAATAGGGGTCTCGAATAGGGGTCACAATTCTTGGATCGAAGATCTTGGGGGCCTCAGAGGGTTCGGGTTCAGTCTTCGGATCCGAGAGGAAGAGGATGGAATTTTGGGGCCGATCTTCGGGTCCGGGGTCTTTGAGTACGAGGAGGAGGACTTGAGTTTTGGCTACGTGTCGAAGTACTTGTCGATGGTCAATTGATGCTCATTCTTGCGATGTACCAAGCTGACACAAAGATCTTGTTGTATCTTGTCTACTCACGAGTACACAGCGTCCATGTAGATCTTATCGAGGCGATCTTGTCGAGGCTGGTATTGAACGCCAAGGATCGGACACGGTATGCTCGGGTGGACCGTGATAACACAGTTACATGGGAAACTCCACACGCACGACAATGATAGAGCAAAATAGACCAAACCAGCAGAGGCAAGGCGACACAAGACGACGATGGTATAGGACGTTGGCAGCAGGGTGACGGAGACCTGGCAGCGGTCGTGGCCGTGCATGCGAAGAGAGAAGGATGAGGCTCGCGTGCAGGAGGATGTGTCGACAGGGAGTATGTGCTCGAGCTGCTGCAAAGGAGGGCTCAGGGCGGCTGGTGGAGGGCGACAGGAAGAGCTCGATGGGGCACAAGCGCGAGGGGACGGCGGTGCTACGCAGATGGCGAGGCCGGCGCAGCTTGCTGCTCGCGGGAGAGGATCACAGCAGGGCAGGCTCGCAGGGGATTGCGGGAGCTTGCTGGCCCATGAGGTAGGCCGCCGTAGCAGGGTAGGCGATGTGGCGGCAACATGCGGAGGCCAATGGCTTGGCCACAGGCGGGCAACGGATGGAGCTCTGCCGGGAGGAGCTCGCGGGTGAGGGGATCCGTCACGGGGCAACAGTGCAGGGGCTCAGGAGAGCTGGGCCGGCGGAAGGTCAAGAGGATACGGGGAAAGGGTGCCATCGAGGTGTCGTGAGAGGAGGACCAAGAGGAGGGTGGTGGTGCTGCGAGAAGAGAGGATGGCGGCGGGGTTAGAGCGGGAGAAAGAGGCGTGTAGGGTTGGGGATCGATGGGCGAGAGCAGACAAGGTGGGGATAGTGGTGGGGTCAGGTATGGGAGTGGTGGGAACGTGGATGCGGGGTGGGGTCATGCTGCTTTGCGTGTGTGCGTCAAAGTGTGAGTGCGTGACGGTGCGGTCATGCCAGGGGTGCTGCTCGCGTTGCGCGTGTGAGTGCGCCGTGTGGCCGAGCGGGGGTCTGGGAGGTGGGCGTCTGTGTGGGGTGACGTGTTGAGGTAGGTAGGGTAGTGGGTGTGGGACTGGGTGGGTTTGGTTTTAGTGTTAGGTGGGGATTTTAGGGTTAGGGTTTGAGGGTAGAGCTAGGGTTTGTTTTGCTGGGGTTGTAGGTGGACTCCGGTTGGGTCTTTTGGGCCTGGCCGGTGGTCTGCCTCCCCCAGTATTTCAAGAATATATTTTATTTATTATTCTTTGTTTTATTTTATAATTTTTTTTTCAAATTGTTTTTATACGAATAAAATGTCTATAGACTCTGGGATTTATCATCTGAAATAAAGAGAGGCATTTAGAAAATAAAGGATGACTTTTAGAAAATAATTTTAGGCAAACTTATGTATGCAGACATGACGATGCTCAAATGCAATGTGGCATGATGACATGAGCATGCAGTCATGATGATGCACAAAACACAAACATTGTGATTTTCTAGTAGTGGTTTTACCCATGGTGATACACCCGGAGTCTCTCTTGAGGGTATGGGTGCCGAACGTGGTCTGCTCCTCACAAGGTGGGTACAGGGCAGCCTTTGCCCTCTTGGCCATGGCGTTTTCCTGGGCCACCATATGCTTCCTCCTTGTGGAGGCCTGACGTAGTCCATGGTGTCCACATCCTCGGGATAAGCGGTAGAAGCGGTCTTGTAGGCATGTTCGACGGAGCGCAGGGCCTCGACCACATCGCATGAGACCATGATGACTCTGCCTCTACCCCCGGGCATCTTTACGACGTTGTAGGCGTGGTGGGTGGCCACCATGAACTTGGCCAGTGCAGGGTAGCCGAGGATAACATTGTATAGGAGACCGATGTGTGCCACGTCAAAGTCGATGAGATCAGTGCGATAGTTGTTGCACTCCCCGAACGTAACAGAGAGGTGCACCTACCCGATGGGTATCGTGGTCCCGTTGGTCACTCCGGAAAACGACATGGTCGGCATCAGCCTATCGTATGGCTCCTGCAGCTTCTGAACATCTCTCTGGAGATCACGTTCAAGCCGGCGCCTCTGTCGATGAGGGAATTTGCGACTGCGATGGTGATGTCGCATTGGGACCACTTGAGTGCCCATAGCCCTTGTAGAAGTGGGTCAGTCGCCGGTGTCGAAGGTGATGTCGCATTGGGACCACTTGAGCTTTGGGGGTGAAACTCCTGGTCTAGTGGTGGCGACCTCATGAGTGAGTAGCTTGAAGTGTGGGTTGGACGCTGGAGCCTAGGAGCCACCATGGATGTAGGCTATGGCGTCGTGCGGCTCTTGGTAGCCCCCAACACTCTCCCCAGCGCAACTCTTCTCTTGGGGGTGTTGGTGTTGCTACACGGTGTTGGCCTGGTGGCCCGCCTGTGGAGGGTCATGGCCGTCGGAGTTGTTGTTCCAGTGCTCACCCCCTGTTAACCGCCTCGCGGGCTGCCTCGCTTGCCACCTTGCCTTTCTCTCCTCTGGTTGCTATGCATGTAGTGGATATTTCTGAGCTCAAAGAAGTCATCGGTAGGCTGCCCATGCGTCTTGTGGAGGAGGCAATACGGGTGGTCATCTCGCTCCCCTTCGCCGTTCCCCTCGCAAGGGATCTTCCACTCTGGTTCCACGGCGAGGATGACATCGGTCTTGTGGTTGGGGTCCTTGTCCTTGATCTTGGATGATATCGAGGCCTTGGGGGTGGTGTCCAGCTTGGTGAGGCCTAACATCTGCCCCGCCTTCGCCTTGGCACAATTTTCATCCATGACGAAGAGTTTGGCTGTCGTGGTAAGGTTTTCTCCATGGATGCCGATCTTCTCCCTCATCTTGATGTCTGTGACACCCTTAGATAAAGTAGTGATGACGTTGGAGTCCGAGATCTTTGGGATCTTTTTGCAGACTCGGCTGAACCTATGGAGGAACTTGAAGAGGGTCTGTCCTGGTTGCTGGCGTACCAGGCGGAGGTCGTAGTAGGCGAGGGGTGCTCATAAGTTCCCTTAAAGTTGGCGATGATGAGGTAGCAGAGGTCTGACCAGGAACCGATGGATTCCCGAGGGAGATTCATTAGCCATGTGTTGGTCGTGTCCTTTAGGCACAAGGGGAATAAGTTCTCCATGACGCGGTCGTTGCCTCCCGCGGCCTCGAAGACCATGGTGTAGAGCTGCAGGAACATACACGGATTGGTCGTCCCATCGAAGCGCGAAGGAACCTCCGGGCGGAACTTGTGCGGCCAAACCACACGACAAAGCTCCTTGGTGAAAAAAAGGTAGCTATTGGCCTGCACTTCCTTTCCGCTGGCATGGGCCGCACAATTCTGCTGACCCATATTGACAATTTCCTCGACGATATGGTACTCCCGCCGGCAGCGCGACTGCGGGGGGCGAGACGATTTGGTAGCTGTTTGTCGGTGGAGGAGTGACGTTGTCGGGCTTGGGGTCGCCCTCATGGAATTGAGTCGGGTGCGAGCCACCAGCCACCGGAGCCTTGTCCTCGGCCCGAGCCCCTGGCCTCCTAGAGAGGGTGTGGCAAACTAGAAGAGCTCGGTGAGCCAGTCGCACCACATTCCTTTGCCTGGTTCGATCGGAGGGTGGTCTAGGAGTGTGGCATCCCGCAAAACCACTACTAGAAAATCGCGTTGAATTTGTGCATTGCATCGTCATCATCATGCATTGTTTGCATAAAACCATTTTCGCAAAGCCCGTTTTGTTTGCCAAACGCCCCATCTTTAATCAAATATCAAACCCCGGGTCTCCGGATTATTTTTGTGTGCCTGATATAGGTTTGCAAACGGTGTTTGTAAAACAAATAAAAATATTTATTATTTTAGTGGCAATGATCGGCCGAGCCGACTCGACGACCACCCCCAGAAAACTAAATCGGTCCAACCTAATTCCTAAACCTACCAAACTACCTACCCAGCCCAACCCTCCACATCACCCCACCCAATAGCAACCTGCCACCTCACCCTCTCCCCTCCCCCTAGCCACTCAGATGCTGCCACATCACCACAGCCACCTCACCCTCCTTCTCTCCTCACCTACCTCCACACACACAACCCACACAGCAAAGACACACACAGACGCCGCTGCACCACCACCCCCTGGGCCCCACGCCTGGCCCACACGCGGCCATCCCGCGTGCCTCTCTCCCAACCGCTCAACCGCCACCGCCTGGGCCCTGACGCCGCCCCACCGGACCACCCCGCCCACAGCCCGCTCTCTCCCTTCTCTTCTTCCCCGCACGCACGGCACGCCCCGCAGCCCCCTTCTCCTCCCCTTACCTACCTCGCCACCACCCTCTTCAGGCTCGCCGCCCGGCGCTGCCTGCACGCCTCGCCTCTCCTCCTCCGGTGCTGCCCATGACATCCGAGCCCTGCCGCCCTCCGTTCGCTTGGCCCCTCGCCGCTAACATGCGACCCGCCGTCTCGGCCCAGCGCCGTGCCGTCCCCTGCCTCCCGCCGCCCGGCCCGCTCTCCTGGCGCCTCACAGACCCGCCCTTCCGCCGCTCGATCCGGCGCGTCCTCGCCAGTCGCCCTTGTGGCGCTCGCCAGCGCCTCTCCCTTCTCAAGGCGGCGCGCCCTTGACCCAGCGTCCGGCCATCCTCCAGCCCCACGGCCGAGCCCCTCGCCGCCGTCCTCGACTCATGGCCCGCCTCGCCGTGCTCGGCTCCGGGCAGCGTCGCAGCCTCTGCGGCCGTGTCCGTCCCGTCGAGCCGTCCTCCCAACCCTCGAGCTCCTCTCGCCCAGCTCCGTGCTCGCCCCTCCGCCTAACGCCGTCAGCGCCACCGACCGCAGCTGCCCCTTTCATCGGCCGAGCCTCCCGCCGCCTCGTCTGTGGCGGCGCCATGGTGGAAGCCCCTCCTGCATGCTCGGGTGGTGTTCGGCAGTAAAACCGCCAGGAGATACCCTTCTTTGCGCATCGGCATGTCTCCACTGCAGGTCTAGGTGCTCCATCTATGGTGTTTGGCGGACCAAGTCGCGACGCTCCCCGTCTCCAGGTGGCCAGGACACCAACAAGTGCGCAATCACCGAAGCCGTTCAAGTTCGCCTCTCGATCACTCGTTGAAGCGTCCAAACGAGGACCAAGTCCGTAACGCCAAGATCTTCCGAGAAGCCCTGTACCTTGTGCCGTCGACCAAGCTCGCCACGAGGCGTGTCGTCGAGGACTCGCAACCCTCGGTGGACCCTCAAGATCTACGCCGCGGAACAACAAGGCCTTCGAGGTGGAACCGACAAGATCTGCAATCACGGACGCGGGAAACACCCCCGGAACTCCAAGATCGCCATGGGACGATAAGCACTTCACCGGACACGAGACCCGATCGACAAGATCGACCCCAGTAATCCAAGAACGCTTCCGTCGAGACCGTTCCGTCGAACCCTGAACCCCGAGACCGACCCCGGACCCCGAACCCCGGAAACCCCAAGATCTGCCGAACCCTAATGTGTGAACCCCTTCCCGAAACCCTATTTTATAACATAATACATCTTGTCGCATAATAATTGTCATACTTGCATGCATGTTGTGGGTTTGGGGGCATTATGCCGGTTCATCGTATAATTAAATATGGGGCCCATATGCGGGCAAATCTAGTCTCATATTGGCCTCATTTAAATTTGTGTAGCGAACCGGTGCTATCTTTTGTCTTGATAACGCAACATTTAAATTGCGGGGGTTCTAAATAACTTGAACCGTCTAATTAATTGTCGGAACCCCGGTTCCGCCTAATCTGACCTAATTGCATCGCACCTTTGCCATGCCATGCATCATACATGCATCATGCCGATCTTCTGTCGTTGTATTAAATATTGCATCCGGTGTTTCTTCTAGTGTTTTGCTTCTTCGCGGATAAGGCCGTTGAGTTGATGTGAGCTTACCGATCTTGGTTGAACCCTTCGACAATGTTTTCAGGCGAGCATCTCCCCCTTTCTACCTATCTTTCTTTTATAGTATTTATTCCCTCCTGTTGATCTATTGCTATCTGTGTTGCGATGCTTTAGTTTCCGTACCTGTGATATACCGTGCAGCCCTATATTGCCTTGGACACATCCTATTGCCTGTTGTTTGGTAGATAGTTGGTCTTACGCGTCGTAGTCGCTTGCTATATTGCTGCGTGTTGTCAAGTGCCATTTGTTGGAGAATTGCCGCATGTTGGATGTTGGAGATGATCATAGTTTTACTTATCGGTCACTTTAATTCTGTTTAACAACTAAAATTGAAGCGAGAGGCATCGGTGGGTGATAGAGAATATTTGGTTTCGACGCCCACTTGTGTCCGTGGGACCCAGTACTTGATACTGTTCCTTGATTTATCGCTATCCACATCCGGAGGTATATGGGACCCCTAGCGAGCTTGATTCCGTCTTATTTCTTGGGGCCACAAACTAGTTTGAGGTTTTATTTACGATCCTGTACTTATGCCATGCTACTTATGTATTTACGATTGTGCGAGGAGCACACTGTACTGTTTAGGATCGGGACACGATTCCGCGGTGTCGACAAGCCCAACCACACTTTCGGGTTCCCGATCGTTCCTGACCGTCTACCCAAACCTTGAGTCCGTCTCGGAGCTTGCTTACTTCGTTGCGGGTGTACTCCAAGGGGTGGACCCCTGAAATATTTCTGAATCCTATGATTGTTCAGTCGTGAAAGTCTCGTGGTTGGGTTTTGATTTGGTTTTTCCGAGGTTGATCGAGCGTGTGTTGCTATTGGTGCACCCCGGCCGGGTAAAACTTTCTGAAAGCCGTGTCCGCGGATATGGACGACTTGGAGCACAGTATCTCGATCATAGACAAGCATAACTAAAGTTTATTGCTATAAATTTGACTTTATAATGACTAGTAATCAGCTTCACTATAATGGAATGGCTAAATAATACTGCCCACCATTGCTTGTTTGGAGTGTCGCTTGCGACCATTGTACCTGACTAGTAAGTATTGCAACTACAACGGAATGGCTGAATAAAAGTACCAACAACTGCTGGGTTTTGGGGTTATCTCATGCTAATTGTATCTGACTAGTAAGTGTTGCCACTTTAATGGAATGGTCAACTAAAAGTGCCCACTGCTTACCTTATCAGGATGAATATCTAAACCTTACTAGTAACTACTGCAACGATAACTAAATAAGTAAAACTGCCAACTGTGCGAGTTCCTCGGTTGACTTCCTCGTTTGGTCTCGAGGGGGAAACGCCAGGATGGGTTTGTTTGATGGTAGTATCAGGTTGGATCCGAATAGGTCTTTCTTACCCCTCTCTGATAGCCGCCAGTTGTATCGAGTCTCTATAGGTTGTTTAGTGCATCCTGCTGCCGCCGATCACCATACCTATGTGGCGAGGACCGCCGAATTCTAGCCTCGCTGTCTTGGCCTCGATCGACGCTCCTTCTTTTTTCCTTTGCCCTTTGTCGGCACCCTTTTGTTAAGCAGGTTTGAGACCGGCGTCGTTAGAGGTTACCCTTCCGGCTTTGGGCAGGGTTATGGACGCCATTGGTTATTCTTCAGGGCTCTTAGCCCCATTTGCATCTTGTCCGTAGCTGGACGCTCTATCGTTTTCAAGGTGATTTGGATCTTTGTATATTATATCTGTATTCTTGACTCATGGAGTCGCTGTTATATATATCCGTTCTGTGGGTCCCATCGAGGACTGTTGTGTAATGTTATTACTTCGTTTTCCACCCGCACGAAAGTGCCTGGTGGGCACCTTTGAATCGTTTCTATGCGGGTTTAGAGGATTTTGCTCAAACTTGCATAGGTCCGATTCTGAGGGTGTTACAGAGTGGTATCAGAGCTCAGCAGTTACTATACCCCACAAGTCCAGCCTGTAGGACAACCTAGCTAACGGCCGAAGTAGAGTGTCAAAACTATTTTGCAAAATCGGTTGGATAGTTCTGATTAGGTCTGATTTTACTCCTTACCCCTCTGCTATTCTCCTCTTACCCCCACGTGTTTTGAATCCGCTCTCGTCTATTTCTTCGAGTCCAGGAGTTCTCGTGGTTGGGTTTCCGTCGTACCTTCAGGGTTTTCGCTTCCTTCTTTGTTAACGGTGTTCTACCATCCGGTGTTCAAGCTGCCTGAGGAATCCGTCTGCTGTGGTACCATTCTTTGTTCCTTGTTGTGCCTTCCGGTGTTTTCCGACGCGACGACCTCATCTACGCCAGATCCGATGCAGAGTCTGCATCACTCCTTGCTTTCCGAACCTCGATTGTCGAGATCTTCAGTCTGATTCCGAGAATGGTTGCATGCTTTTCCACTGATTGTGCGGAGTAATAGTTTGGGTGCGTGATGGATTGGCCCCCATGCCGACTACCCCTTCTATTCGCTTTTGTACATTGAAGTGGATGAGAATGCATCGGTTCTCCCTTCCCATCGAAGTTAGGGGTGGCTTATTTGTTGATACCTCTGCCTTCGATCTTTTTGTTACCGGAGAGTTCTCACGACGATCACGGACAACGACCTCTTGTTAGTGGTGTCGCGAGGATCTACACGAAGAGAGGAGACGCAGATCGCCGACCTTCCTTCCGGTACCATGAGGCGGATCTCGAGGGCGAGATCCATTGTTAGTGGTGTCGAATTGTGGCATCCCGCAAAACCACTACTAGAAAATCGCGTTGAATTTGTGCATTGCATCGTCATCATCATGCATTGTTTGCATAAAACCATTTTCGCAAAGCCCGTTTTGTTTGCCAAACGCCCCATCTTTAATCAAATATCAAACCCCGGGTCTCCGGATTATTTTTGTGTGCCTGATATAGGTTTGCAAACGGTGTTTGTAAAACAAATAAAAATATTTATTATTTTAGTGGGGGCAGTCGAACGGGCCGACCCGACCCGAACGACCACCCCCAGAAAACTAAATCGGTCCAACCTAAATCCTATTCCTACCAAACTACCTACCCAGCCCAACCCTCCACATCACCCCACCCAATAGCAACCTGCCACCTCACCCTCTCCCCTCCCCCTAGCCACTCAGATGCTGCCACCTCACCACAGCCACCTCACCCTCCTTCTCTCCTCACCTACCCTCCACACACACAACCCACACCCAGCACACACACAGACACACGCACGCCACGCACGCTGCACCACCACCTGCGCCCCCTGGGCCCCACGCCTGGCCCACACGCGGCCATCCCGCGTGCCTCTCTCCCAACCGCTCAGCCCCTGCCCCCTGGGCCCCGCACGCGCCCTGGCCCACCGGACCACCCCTGCCCCGCGTGCCCCGCACTCTCCCTCTCCCTTCTCTTCTTCCCCGCACGCACGCAGACGCCTGACCCCTTCTCCTCCCCTCGCCCCACCCTCTTCGAGCTCGCCGCCGGCTGCAGCGCCGCTGCCTCGCCTCACTCCGCCTCCGCTCACGGTGCTCGCCAGAGATCCGAGCCGCGCCCTTCGCTGCCCTTACGCCCTAACGGCGCGCGACCCGCCGTCTCCGCCCAGCGCGCCGTGCTGCCCCTGCTACTCCGCGCACTGGCGCCTGGCGCCTCACGACTCCGCAACCCGTCGCCCTTCCGCTGCCTCGATCCGCCAGCGCGTCCTCGCCAGTCGCCATGGGCGCTCGCCAGCGCCTCCCTTCTCCGGAAGGCGCGCCCATGACCAGCGTCTGCCATCCTCCGGCCCACGGCCGAGCCTCCCCGCCGCCGTCCTCGACCACTGCAGCCTCCGCCGTGCAGCTCGCTCGGCGCCGCGTGCCGCAGCCTCGCTGCCGTGTCCGTCCCGTCGAGCCGCCGTCCTACCAACCCGAGCCTCGCCGCCTCCTCGCCCAGCTCCGCCCCTGGCCCGCCATTAACGCGCCGAGCGCCACCGACCGCAGCAGCTGCCCCCCTTTCGTCGGCCCGAGCCTCCCCGCCTCGCCTCTGTCCGTGGCAGCGCCATGGTGGAAGCCCCTCCGTCCTGCATGCCCGGGTGGTGTTCGGCCGTAAAACCGCCAGGGAGATACCCTTGTTGCGCATCGGCATGTCTCCACCTGCAGGTCTAGGTGCTCCATCTATGGTGTTTGGCGGACCAAGTCGCGACGCTCCCCGTCTCCAGGTGGCCAGGACACCAACAAGTGCACAATCACCGAAGCTGTTCAAGTTCGCCTCTCGATCACTCGTTGAAGCGTCCAAACGAGGACCAAGTCCGTAACGCCAAGATCTTCCGAGAAGCCCTGTACCTTGTGCCGACGTCTGACCAAGCTCGCCCACGAGACTGTTGTCGTCGAGGACTCGCAACCCTCGGTGGACCCCCAAGATCTACGCCGCGGAACAACAAGGCCTTCGAGGTGGAACCGACAAGATCTGCAATCACGGACGCGGGAAACACCCCCGGAACTCCAAGATCGCCATGGGACGATAAGCACTTCACCCCGGACACCGAGACCCCGATGCGACAAGATCGACCCCAGTAATCCAAGAACGCTTCCGTCGAGACCGTTCCGTCGAACCCTGAACCCCGAGACCGACCCCGGACCCCGAACCTCGGAAACCCCAAGATCTGCCGAACCCTAATGTGTGAACCCCTTCCCGAAACCCTATTTTATAACATAATACAACTTGTCGCATAATAATTGTCATACTTGCATGCATGTTGTGGGTTTGGGGGCATTATGCCGGTTCACCGTATAATTAAATATGGGGCCCATATGCGGGCAAATCTAGTCTCATATTGGCCTCATTTAAATTTGTGTAGCGAACCGGTGCTATCTTTTGTCTTGATAACGCAACATTTAAATTGCGGGGGTTCTAAATAACTTGAACCGTCTAATTAATTGTCGGAACCCCGGTTCCGCCTAATCTGACCTAATTGCATCGCACCTTTGCCATGCCATGCATCATACATGCATCATGCCGATCTTCTGTCGTTGTATTAAATATTGCATCCGGTGTTTCTTCTAGTGTTTTGCTTCTTCGCGGATAAGGCCGTTGAGTTGATGTGAGCTTCGCCCCGATCTTCGGTTGAACCCTTCGACAATGTTTTCAAAGCAGCATATCCCCTTTCTACCTATCTTTCTTTTATAGTATTTATTCCCTCCTGTTGATCTATTGCTATACGTGTTGCGATGCTTTAGTTTCCGCATTCGTGATATACCGTGCAGCCCTATATTGCCTTGGACACATCCTATTGCACGTTGTTTGGTAGATAGTTGGTCTTTGGCGTCGTAGTCGCTGCTATATTGTTGTTGCGTGTTGTCAAGTGCCACATTGTTGGAGAATTGCCTTGTTGGATGTTGGAGATGATCATAGTTTTACTTATCGGTCACTTTAATTCTGTTTAACAACTAAAATTGAAGCAGAGGCATCGGTGGGTGATATAGAATATTTGGTTTCGAACGCCCACTTGTGTCCCGTAGGACCCCGAGTACTTGATACTGTTCCTTGATTTATCGCGCTATCCACATCCGGGAGGTATATGGGACCCCAGAGCGAGCTTGATTCCGTCTTATTTCTTGGGGCCACAAACTAGTTTGAGGTTTTATTTACGATCCTGTACTTATGCCATGCTACTTATGTATTTACGATTGCGAGGAGCACACTGCATCATTTAGGATCGGACACGATTACGCTGTCGACAAGCCCAGCCACACTTTCGGGTTCCCTCGTTCACAGCCGTCTACCCAAACCTTGAGTCCGTCTCGAGCTTGCTTACTTGCTGGTGTACTCCAAGGGTGGCCCTGAAATATTTCGAATCCTGTGATTGTTCACCGTGAAAGCCTCGTGGTTGGGTTTTGATTTGGTTTTTCCGAGGTTGATCGGCGTGTTGCTATTGGTGCACCCGGCCGGTAAAACTTTCAAAGCCGTGTCCGCGGATATGGACGACTTGGAGCACAGTATCTCGATCATAGACAAGCATAACTAAAGTTTATTGCTATAAATTTGACTTTATAATGACTAGTAATCAGCTTCACTATAATGGAATGGCTAAATAATACTGCCCACCATTGCTTGTTTGGAGTGTCGCTTGCGACCATTGTACCTGACTAGTAAGTATTGTAACTACAACGGAATGGCTGAATAAAAGTACCAACAACTGCTGGGTTTTGGGGTTATCTCATGCTAATTGTATATGACTAGTAAGTGTTGCCACTTTAACGGAATGGTCAACTAAAAGTGCCCACTGCTTACCTTATCAGGATGAATATCTAAACCTGACCAGTAACTGCTGCAACGATAACTAAATAAGTAAAACTGCCAACTGTGCGAGTTCCTCGGTTGACTTCCTCGTTTGGTCTCGAGGGGGAAACGCCAGGATGGGTTTGTTTGATGGTAGTATCAGGTTGGATCCGAATAGGTCTTTCTTACCCCTCTCTGATAGCCGCCAGTTGTATCGAGTCTCTATAGGTTGTTTAGTGCATGCTGCTGCTGCCGCTTCAGTCCACCATACCTATGTAGGCGAGGACCGCCGAATTCTAGCCTCGCTGCAATCGGCCTCGATCGACGCTCCTTCTTTTTCCTTTGCCCTTTGTCGGCACCCCTTTTGTTAAGCAGGTTTGAGATCGACGTCGTTAGCAGGGTTACCCTTCCGGCTTGGCCTGGGCAGGGTTATGGACTTCATTGGTTATTCTTCAGGGCTCTTAGCCCCATTTGCATCTTGTCCGTAGCTGGACGCTCTATCGTTTTCAAGGTGATTTGGATCTTTGTATATTATATCTGTATTCTTGACTCATGGAGTCGCTGTTATATATATCCGTTCTGTGGGTCCCATCGAGGACTGTTGTGTAATGTTATTACTTCGTTTTCCACCCGCACGAAAGTGCCTGGTGGGCACCTTTGAATCGTTTCTATGCGGGTTTAGCGGATTTTGCTCAAACTTGCATAGGTCCGATTCTGAGGGTGTTACAAGGAGCTCATACACCATGCACTTGGTGGCCTCCGGGGTGAGGCGCTCGGAGCAGCCGCGCGAATTCACGGTGCGGGAGAGCGACATGGAACCACGCGAGGAGTATATGGATTCCCTGTCGGGCGGTATGTAAACCCCCCTCGTCCTCTATCCAAAGGGCTTGCCCGAAGGCAACTCACTGTGGGGCAGGCTCCGTCAGAGCATTGCTCGCCGCGTGACGGAGAGCATTCTTGGCGAGGATATCATTGCGAGTTGACATGGCGTCGAGGTTGATGAAGGTCTTGAAAGCGCGCCTCAGCGCCCTACTTGGTGCACCAAATGTCGGAGATTTGTCCAGCAAAGGAAACTAGGGTACAACGATCCCTTGGTTCATGAGGGGGCTGAACATGCAGTTCCAAGGAGTCTCTACAATGGTGGCGATGACAGAGAAAGAACACAATAGATAGGTGACACAGGTTTTTTTACCTAGGTTTGGGAACTCGTGAGGAGGTAAAGCCCCTACTCCTTCTTTGTTGTATTGCCCGCGTGCTTCACGAGGGTACAATGGTGCTGAAAGTGTAGGGGTTCGTAGCATGGAAAACAAAAAAATTCTACCGCACGAACACACACAAGCCAAGATCTATCTAGTAGATTGTAGCAACGAGTCGATTAGAGTACTCACCCTCGAAGATTCCAAAGCGGTTAACGAGAAAAGATTCTCGTGGGTGATGTATTCGTACACTTGCCGATCTCAACATCGCGTAGACGATCCTTCCGGCGCTGCGCTCCGGCGGCGCTTCCGCAGTCGGTCACACATTCGGTACTCGATGAAGACCTTCCTCTCCCTTGTTCCAGCAGGCAGTGGAGGTTGTAGTTCTATCCTCGCGATTCCGGTAGCACGGCGCGTGGTGTCGGAAGTAGAGGAAAGCTCCCGCAGGGCTTCGCCTAAGCCGGAGCGAGTTATGGTAGAGTATTAGGGTTTCCCCGGTGATCTAGGGTTTAGAATCCGGAGAGGAGGAGGTGGAGCCGGCAGCAAATAGGGCAGCGGCGCGGCAACGGCGGCGGCATGCGGCGGTGGCGCAGGCTTGGGTGGTGGTGGTGTTGTGTGGAGGGGCATCCCCTCCCCTCTATTTATGAGAAGGAGGGACAGCTAGGGAGAGGGGAGTTTGAATTCTTCCCCAACTCCCTCTCCTTCTAGGATTGTAATGGAGGGAGAGAAGGATTCTCTTCCTCCACTAGGAAACATTGTCCCAGTTTGACTTTTCAAACTTGCCATTTGACTTTCAATTTTGGCGTTTGTTTTAACTCTTTATTTTGCATAGCCCTTTGACCTAGGACATGATGCAAACATTCCACTTAGTCATGACACAATCATGCACCCTTCCCCTTCCGGTCCGACGAATCTTCTAGACCCTTCTAGATCATTTCGGTAAAAACACCGGAATCATTCCCGAACTCTGGAATTGGACTTTCCTTATATGAATCTTATTCTCCAGACCATTACGAATCTCCTCGTGATATCCCGGATCCCATCCAAGACTCCAAACAACATTCGGTCTCCCTACTTACATTCCATATCTACTAAACAACATCGAATCCTTAAGTGTATCTCCCTACGGTTCGTGAATTATGCAGACATGACCGAGACTCTTCTTCGATCAATAACCAATAGAGGAATATGGAAATTCATATGGTTCCCACATATTTCTACGATTATTTTTCGATCGAATGAACCATTTACATACGATACCAATTTCCCTTTGTCTCATGATATTTTACTTATCCAAGGTCTGATTGTCGGTATCTCTTCATACCTAGTTCAACCTTGTTACCGATATGTACTCTTTTCTCGTTCCCGTGATATGTGATCCTGTCACATGCTTGCAAGCTAATTGGATGACATTCCACCGAGAGGGCCCAGAGTATATCTATCTGTCATATGGATGGACAAATCCCACTCTTGATCCATGTTCCTCAACACACACTTTCTGAACACTCAATGCCACCTTTATAGCCACCCAGTTACGGTGTGGTGTTTGATGTCATCAAAGTATCCATCCGGTGATAGTGATTAGCATGATCTCATGGTCGAAGGAATTAGGTTACTATGTATCAGAAAGCTTACATCAAATGAACTAATAAAATGACTTAATCTTTATGATACGCTTATCTATAGGAGTATGTCCATCACACCATTCTGCTAATGATATGATCTTCTTGTTAATAACATCTCAATGTTCATGATCAGGAAACCATGATCATCTATCAACCAACAAGCTAGTATTATAAAGAGGCTTCACTAGGGACTCTAATTAGTATACAATTCACCCAAGTACTAATGTTTCCGGTTAATACTATTATAGCATGAATGCAAACATTTATCATAAACACAAAGATATAATAATAACTACTTTTATTATTGCCTCTAGGGCATATCTCCAAGAGAAAGTGTAGGGTTTCAAATCTCAGAGATCGACCCGTGCTAAGGTAGGAGTGTTCCTTGTATAGCGGCGATAGGCCTCTTCCCCCAATTCTTGGGCGGGAAGGGATACCACAATGCGGCTCCTCGAGGTGCTGGTCTACAAGACTACTTTTGGTGGACCAAGTCTTGCAAGACGGGTGCTCCTCCATCCTCCCGTAATATTGCCTTCTTTAGCACCTTTTGTTTTCGTCCGGGGCCTCCTTTTCTTCCTTGCACCAAAATGGCAACATGAGAAGCGTGCCACGGTGAGGTCGTTTGTCCACTCCTTATAGAAAAGGAGGCGGACCAGAGCTTCCTTTACTGAGGGGAACTAGGAGCACTGGGCTGTTACGCCCCTTGTCGTGATCCGCTTTGTCTGCCACCTTCCTGGTGGAGTTACCAAACTGACTATGGATACGATCCAAAGCATACAAAGACCTACGGCGCAGTAGGTTCTAGTGGAGGGATTCTTCTCCTGGACGTACCCTCTAGAGGTCGAATCCTTGCGAGAGGTCGTTCGTCCGGGTCGCCTCTAGAGGCGTCTCAGCCTCTTGAGGGATACCCTCCTTGATGGTGCTTGACGTGGATCACTTCGTTGCAAACCCCAAGAGCAAGGTGTGATGAGCACAACAGCAAGTCTTCCCTTAGTAGAGACCGATGTTATCAAACCAGAAGGAGGAAGGAAATGTCACACAGGTGTTGCAAGCAATGCGGAGACCTGCACAACACAAACTCAAGACTTTGCCCCAACGAATCAGTGAGGTTGTCAAGCTCACCGGTTTGCTGTAACAAAGGATTAAACGTATGGTGTGGGAGGTAATGGTTTACAGTAAGTAAACAAGTAACCGTGGAGGATGTATCAATGGTAAAGATTGGACCGGGGTCCATAGTTCACTAGAGGTGCTCTCCTTAGGTAAACAACATGGCATGAAGGGTAAACAAATTACATCAGGGCAATTGACAGGAACTAAGCAAGGCATAACAATGCCTTGCTCAGTCAGAACAAGATCCTATGAGATTAGATTGGGAAATACAACAAGATACATAGACCGCCATCCAACTGCATCTATGACTAGAAGTCCACCTTCAGGTTATCATCCGAACCCCCTCCAGTATTAAGTTGCAAGCAACAGACAACTGCTTTAAGCAAAGTGTTTAAGGTAAACAGTCCACATGTTCCATGAACAAGAGATCGTTGTTTTGTCCCTAGTAGCAATAGCACATCTACAACCAAGAATATTATTGTCACTTCCCTTGGAAACTAGAGGCATGAACCCACTATCGAGCATAAATACCCCCTTTTGGAGTCACTAGCAACTACTTGGCCAAGATAGCTACTAATTACGGAGAGCATACAAGATCACAAACAACACAGACATGCTAGCATCATAAAGACAAAACCATTAATCAAACCAACATAATAATCTCAATATCCATCGGATCCCCACAAACACAACATGCATGATTACAAATAGATTAGATATTGATCATGAATGGAGCTCACAAGATCTATACATGAAAGCACAAAGTAGGAGATACAACCATCTAGCTACTACATGGACCCATAGTCCAAGGTGGAACTAATCACACATCATACCGGAGAGAAGGCCTCCGGGATGATCTCCCCTTCGGTAGGGTGCTAGGAAGAACTTCAGATCCCCCTCCGGTCTAGGGACGATGGTGGCGGCGGCTACAGATGGTTTCGTGGAGATTTGATCGGGTGCTTAGGGTTTCTGCATCAAGGGCTTCTTATAGGCGAAGGGGGAAGCCGAGGAGGCTACCAGGGGGGTCAAACCCTACCCAGGCGCGGGCGCACCCCTGGCCACGCCTAGGGGGGGTTTGGCTGCCCTAGTTTGCCTCTCCGTCTCCCCTCTGGACTTCTTTTTGCCCATGGAAAGTAATTGAATTTGGCTTTTGTCCTGTCCAATTCCGAGAATATTTCTTTACTAGCTTTTCTGAAACCAAAAACAGCAGAAAATAGGCAACTAGCACTGTGGCAACTTGTTAATTGGTTAGTACCAGAAATCATGTAAAAAGCACCTCAAAGTGTAGACAAAGCAAAGAAAAGTAGATACTAACAAGCATGAAATATCAAAAATTATAGATACGTTTCCGACGTATCACTCCTCATGCCGGAGGAACTACCAACCGTCGGGACGTGGCACCCCGATTTCTACGGCCCCAACAATGAGAGATATTTATTTTAGTGGGAGCTACAAAATAATTAATATGTTAATTTTGAGTAGCTCATTAATCATGAACAATTAGTCAAGTAAATTTGCATAGTTTATAGTAGTCATTGGCATCTGTTATCCACCTTTCACTTAGTTTGTTAATTGATATAAAAGAACTATAAATATCTAGTAATTTTACTTTACGGACTGGTACCATAATATTAGAGTGAAAATTAAAGATTGAGTCCTATTCCAAAATTTTGGTAAACCCTCCCGTGCTTTATGCAATTTCATCAAAGAGCAATGGTTCCAATTAGAATCTAAGTGTTCCAGGAACTGAAAAGATTGTTTCATAAACAAGCAAGGAGTGAAAGATATTTGTTATCTAAAATCTTTTTTTGATGCAAGATGATTGAGAATTATTCAAGTGCAACATGTGCTCATATTGTATGAGTGTATGCAAAGATTGAAGATGCTAGGAGCCTGAGTCAATCAAAATTTAAATCACTTATCTTGTTCTCATATCCCTCCTATCAAGATATAGTAGCTTCATCATGAAGTAGTCATGATGGGATGGATAAAAAGGTGTGGGTAAATTATTTACTATACTTAAAGATTACTAAAATTTGAATCTGGAAGAACGCTAGTCATGTGATGATAGTGAATAAAACATCAACTTCCACTAGTGCAGACCCCCCCTTTAACTCAGGTTGGGAGGGCCCTCTAACAGCGGTTCTACAACCGCTGTTGAGGGTTCGGTGTTAGAGGGGCCCCCCTTTAACACCGGTTCTTATACGAACCGGTGTTAAAGGGTGGCGCACGTGGGGCTGCCGCAGGGCTCAGGCCCCCCCTTTAACACCGGTTCGTAACACGAACCGGTGTTAAAGATTCTCAGCCGCGGCAGGAAAACGGCCTGAATCTCTGCCGCGGCAGGAAAACTGTAGCATCCCAGTTGTCTAACACCTGTAATGCTACTTGATCTAGTAATAAAAGGGCCACTTCCTACATATAATTGTTGCATCATCATCATATCATGCTCATGTCATCATGCCACCTTGCATTTGAGCATCATATAAAACCCCTTCTTGTTTGGTTCTTATCTCATTTGCATTCTTAATTGTATTTGCCTCTTGATATTGTATTTGGATCTTGATATATTGTTAAATGCCCAAGTTGATTTGGGGGCATATCTCTTATTGACTCCATCACCTTTTCTTCACCACCTTGTAATTCCACCATCCAACTAATATGAGCTTGGCATTTTATTGTGGTTACCTCTAGCTCATGTGGGTTGGGTGGATTCCACTCATAATCTTATGCTTGGCCTTTTCCCACCTTTTGGGAATGCATGGAATAATGCCACATGATTTTATGTTGTTTTCACAATGTAAATACATGGCATTTATTGTTTGCATGGGCCATGCAAGTGCCACCTTTACTTGACTTTTGAATGTTATTTTGTTTTGCTTGCATGGTTTACCTTTTCCTTGCTTGATCTTGGTTTGGCTAGTATAGTACCCCACCCAAACCCTCTACCTCTCTCTCCCTTCTAGTGAGACCCTACCCTAATCACCTTTTCCCTTCCATGCTTGCACATGTGATCTTGTGGGCATGCCCTAAGCTCCTCCCTCTCTCTCTAGCCCCTACCACCCTTGTGCTTGTTCATGTGATGCCATTTATGTGCTTACATGGGCACACCTTCCTCTTTTCTCACCTTCCTTTGAACCCTAAACCGACCCCCCTAATCTAAACCCTAAACCATGTACCACCACCCTCTAACCTAGTCGAGCCGGCCCCCTCTTCCTCTCTTCTCTCCCTAGGGGCCCCTCCAGACCTGCACCCGAGCCCCTCCAACCTCGCCCTGGCCGAGCTCTCCCCACCCAGCTGCCCCTGTCCTGGCTCACGTGAGGGAGGAAAAAGGTGATACCGACGCCACCCTTCCCATCTTCCCCTCCCCCCCGCCAGCCCCCACCTGCCCCCTCTCGTTCTTATCCTCTCCCTCGCCCTCTAGCCGTCCCCAGATCCGCCCAGGGCGACGCCCTCATCTTCCCTTCCTCTCCTCGCCTCCACCTAGCCTCGCCGTCCACCGCCAGTCTACCCCTGCCCCCCATCTTCCTAGCCAGTGGCGTGGTATCTGCGGGTGCCGAGGAAGCTCCGTAGGTCGTCTACACCGCCCCTGGACACGCAGACGCGGAGGAGAAGGACCAGGCGCCCAGGAACCGACGCGAGCCGACGCCGAACCCTAGCTTCGCCGCCACCAGCCCCGTCGTCGATCGTGGCCTCCCCGAGCCTCGTCGACCACGCTAATCTCCTCGCGGTAAGCGTCCTGTCCTTCCAGACAACCTCGCCTGCACCGTCGCTTCCTGGCGTCGCCGATCCATTCGTCGAGCGCCCTCGGTGCGCCGCCGCTCGCTGCTCTCAGCCACGCGACACGCCTTGCAGAAGCTTATCTAGATCCCGTGCGCTTCCCTGTCAACAACCACGCAGCCACCGCAGCGGTAGCCGCCACCGGCCCCAGGTCACGGATCGAGTCCGCCACCTGTTTTCTTCTCTGTCGCGGTGTTTGTTTTCAGTTAAATCGAGGCACGCGAAGATCCACGTGGCGTGTGCAAATCGCAGAACCCCTGCCTTCTTTTTCCTCAACCCGCTCCCCTAAACCCCACCTCGGTCTCTGTGCTTTTTATAAAAAGGGTCCCTAGTTTTGTTTAATTAACCCGGTCCTCCTCCCTCGACTTTGGCGTGTGGGTCCGGGTGAGCCTGGCCCCACCTGTCTGTGACTAGGACTAGGTTGGCCTGAGTGCTAAAAACTTTTCTGAGCATCTGTTTAAATTCAAACCTAATTAAATTTAATTCCAATTCAAATATGAATCTGTTTTTAAATAACTTTTCCATTATAAATCCAAATAATGCAAATGATATATGTTTTTGAATCAGGAAAATGTGAGGATTTCAAATATGCTATTCAAATTACCTTTTGAACATGTAAAATTCCAAGTTGAGTTAAATTACAACGAAATGCCACTGAACTTAATAAATTAATAACTTTTGATTTACAACTCCGAATTTAGCAAATGATATGTCTAAAATGATCAGCTCGACGAGACCTTTCTGTTTATGCTACCCATGACTTCAATTGCAGCATGCATCATGTAAATATATAATATACAGCAACTAATATGACAATAAAATGTGGCCAAACCTTAATAAAATGATTTATTCTTATATTCCACACCTCACCCATGCCATGCTACTTTATTGCCATGCAAATTGTGCATCATTCATCATGGCATGATTGTTTGCTTGTCGCATTTTATTCATATGCTTGCGCTTTATTTATGTTGGCCTTGTTTGTTTGGTTCTTCATCGAATAGACGCAGGTGGGTTATATCAAGAGAACCGTGAGCACTACCCATCCGTCTCTCGCTTCAATCGAGTTGCTGTGCAAGCACTTCCACATGCTTGCATACATACAGTACCTATTGCCTCTGTCTTATTCTTGCATCATTGAGTCGCGAATTGCATTAAATTGAATCCCAAGTATTGCATAGCCTTTATTTTAAACCCCACCGAGCTTGTTCCTCCATCCCATGAGCCATTACTACCGGAGTTGTTTGAGCCATGCGAGTGAGAACAAAGATGTAGGGTTTGTGAGTGTCCGATGCATAACGAGGTACCTAAACAACTTCACCGAGTAGTAATGGGAGAACTAATGAAAGTGGCACCGGTGAGCAACATCTGCTATTTGGTTTTTCCTGCTCACTTGTGTCCCGTAAGACCCCGAGTACTTGATTCCTGTTCCGAGATTATTTCGCGCTATCCACATCCGGGAGGTATATGGGACCCCCCTGAGCCAGAGCTTGATTCCGTCTTATTTCTTGGGGCCACAAACTAGTTTGAGGTTTTCTTTACTATCCTGTACTTATGCCATGCTACTGCTTTATTACATTTGTGCGAGGAGCTAACTTCGTTGCGGGTCTACTCAATGGGGTGGCCCCCTGAAATATTTCTGAATCCTGTGATTGCTTTATCGTGAAGGCCTCGTTGGGTTTTGATTTGGTTTTTCCGAGGTTGATCGAGCGTGTGTTGCTATTGGTGCACCCCGGCCGGGTAAAACTTTCTGAAAGCCGTGTCCGCGGTTATGGACGACTTGGAGCATTTCGATCATAGACAAGCATAACTAAAGTACCGTTTTAATCTGACTAAGTAAATTTGACTAGTAAATAGTGCAACACTCATGGAATGGTTAATAAAATTGCCAACGGATGGGGGTCGTTCGTCCGCTTCCTCGTTGGTAAGCGAGGAGGAGGATGGATCTGATGATATTACTATTATAACTGTTGTCCTTAATTCACGGACATCCGTCTATCATTGGTTAGGCGGATGGTTAGCGAGTATCTATAGAACCGCTAGGGTTTATCTTTCGCTGCAATTGCGTCACCCCAGGTTGTGTCCCCTTAGAGGCATTAAGACTTGCTGAGTACCCTTAGGGTCTCACACGATAAATTATTGGTTCAGATGAACAGGTACCCTCGCAGGACGGATACTGGGTGGAAGAGGCTGATGATGTGGGCAACGATCGTTCGGTGTAGAGATTCTGGGAACGGGGATCCGTGAGATCTGTGGGCGGATGTGCTTATTTCTATGGCATCTTATGCCGATTTGCTTCTTATCCGTACTCGGACTTTGTTTTGCCGCTTCCGCTTGATACTCTGATGTGTGTTGTATGAGGAATTATCCTAAAATATTATACCTATCTAGGTCATTTGAATCTTGCCGTATGGCGTTGCTATATTTCCTTTCTTTCTAGATGGAATGGCTCTGATGTACTCTTATATGGTGGCTTGCATACATACCCACTTGTGTATGTAGTTGATCCCTTCGCTGCCGACACGCCTGCATGTCTGAGTCCCGTTGAGTTGGAAGTGGTTGGGACGGCCGAAAGGTCTACCGTGGTGGCTTTTGGGGCCCCACCGTACTATTTCAACCACTACCGCTCATCCGCTTGTATCTAGGAGAGTAATTCACCGAGGTAGTTACAATTGGTATCGAGCCATCCCGACCTTCGTGGTCTCACCAAGCAGTCGTTGTCGCCTAGCAAATATTTTTCTAGTTATGTATACTAGGGAAAACAAAACGCGAGAGTAGGACTGCTTCCACTTTTTCTTACCCACCCACCCACCCTTTTCTGGTAAGGAAGTGCAACGTTTTCAATCCTCTTCTTAAAATTCAAACTAGGATTCACGTGTTCTGGGTTTCCGTAGTACCATAGGTTGTGTGTGTGTGTGTGTGTAATTCCTTGTCTATCTGTTGCATCCAAGTGGTTATCTAATCTTCCTTTGGTTATCAACTGTTGGTACATTCCATACCGACAGGCTTTTGCAAACCGACGCAATCTGTCTTACTCCTTGTATCCGACGCTATCTTGTTTGGGGTGTTCGTTTCCGTAGTTACCAATCTTTAGGTTCAACGTGAGAAGAAGGGGTTAGGATATGTGTTCCACTTGTTCATGTGCGGAGTAATGATTTGAGTGCGGGATGGAGTCGCGACCATACCACTACTCTTATCATTCGCTTTTGTATATTGAATCGGTAGAGTCACTAATCTTGATTCGTTAAGTAATTTTGCGCATCTATTGGTATTATAATGCCGAAATTTGTGGAAAATTTTTCTTTGATATATTTGGTACCACACCTTTTCATCGTGTAATGCGGTATGCTTAATATCTTTTAGGTGCTTTGAACTTTGTTGATATTTTAATATCATCTCAAGAATTGTATCCTTTAATCTTGGTTAATTCCATCTTGGTACTATTTTGGATTATTATCATCTTCCATTATAGTCTTGACTTGAGTTTTATATCAATGACAGATGGCTCCACCACGGCTCGATGAGGACATACCACCTGAGATCGGCTCCGCGCTGTCAAACATCGCCAATGCTTTGGCAGCAATGCAGCAGAACCAGCAGCGCTTTGAGGAAAGTGTCAGGAGGAACGAGTTTGCTCCACTACCTCCACCTCCCAAGCGAGGAGACATCAAGAGCTTTCTGAAATTCAACCCTCGTCAGTTTGATGTTTCTGATCGACCTCTGGACGCGGATGATTGGCTGCGTGAGATGTCAAGGTTGCTCGAGACTGCTGATGTTCCGGAGCAGGAGTGGGTCAAGTGTGCTACCCACCTTGTGAAGGGAGATGCAGCTCTCTAGTGGGAGAATTACTTGAAGGCAAGCTGCACTGGTTTCCAGCCAACTTGGGAGAGGTTCACTGGAGCGTTCAAGGAGCAGTTTCTGTCAGAGATTGTTATGGAAAGGATGAAGGAAGCATTTCTCAACCTGAAGCAAGGAAATGATAACGTCAACACCTACATCAGGAACTTCATGAATCTATCTCGTTATGGTGGCGATGAGGTATCTGATGACAAGAAGAAGCAGAAGAGGTTCAGGCAAGGGCTCAATGCATCGATCAAGTATGCAATCACACATGCAAGGGCATCTTTCCCGAACTCCAACACAGCTACTGCAAGAGGAAGCAAGCAGCAAATGTTTGAGGAGTCCAAGAAACACAACAGGATGCATCAAGCTCTGCATGATGGCAGCTCCTTCTAAGCGTGTTTGGGTTCCTAACACCCCACCGTCGCTCCGGCTCCACCAAGACCGCAAGTTACGCGCCAGGCCACCAAACTTCACCATCGGCTCCTGTGGGCTACAACCACCACTACTGGAGCGCTGGCGGAGTCCTCAGCTACGCCGATCCACGCCGGTGGTGCACCGCTTCACGTGTGGAGATCCTGGACATCTCAGCTGGAACTGTCCGTTGAAGAACAAAGCTCTTCCTCCACCCCCGCCAAGATCTGCAGCAAGCTCTCCTTCGGTTCGTGCACCACCACCTCGGGCTCTCAACATCAACACTAAGCCCGGGTCTGTGGTTGTTCGTGCCAACTGTGTCAACGCCTCTCAAGCTGAGCATGCACCTGGAGTTGTGATGGGTATGCTTTCCGTTAACTCAGTCCCTGCACGAGTTTGTTTGATTCTGGTGCATCGCATTCTTTTGTTTCTATAAAGTTTGCAAGTGAGAATGGGTTAGCGGCGGATCCTCTTCTCAAGCGGTTAATGGTTCTTTCTCCTGGAGCAACAATGGCAGCTTCTAAGATCAGCCATGGCAATCAAATTGAGATTGGTGGCTCTTCATTCTTGGCTTCTTTAATTGTTCTGGGCAATTCTGACATTGATGTCATCTTGGGCATGGATTGGTTAACGGCAAATGCAGCTGTGATTGATTGTGCTGAACACTCAGTTTCTCTGAAGATTCCTGAAGGCCATATAGTCTTTTCTCCAAGTCTGACTCCTGCTGTCCAGCTCTTCTCTTTGGCGGCTCTGAATGATGATGCTATGGAAGCTATTCAGGGTGTACCGGTGGTCTGTGAGTTCCCAGATGTTTTTCCTGAAGAGTTGCCGGGTATGCCTCCGGATCGTGAGGTTGAGTTTGTGATTGAGCTTGAACCCGAACGGCTCCTATCTCCAAGCGGCCTTACAAAATGGGTCCTTCGAAATGGGTGAACTCAAGCGACAACTTGATGAACAAGAGAAGTTGGGTTTCATTCAACACAAGACTTCTTCTTGGGGTAGCCCAACAATCTTTGTGAAGAAGCGTGATGTAACCGATAGACTGTGTTGACTAATGCTCTCAATGCTAAAACCATCAAGAACAAATATCCCCTCCCGCGGATTAATGATCTTTTCGATCAGCTAGTTGGAGCTGTGGTGTTCTCTAAGCTGTACTTGAGAAGTGGTTATCACCAAATCAAGATTCGCAAGGAAGATGTGCCCAAAACAGCTTTCACCACCCGCTATGGCCTGTATGAGTACACGGTCATGTATTTCGGTCTCACCAACGCACCTGCTACCTTCTCGAGGCTTATAAACTCCGTTTTCATGGAGTACCTTGATAAGTTCGTTGTGGTATATCTGGATGACATTCTGGTCTATTCTAAGTCCAAGGAAGAGCATGAAGAACACCTGCGGTGTGTTTTAAACAAGCTTCGTGAGAACCGCTTGTATGCAAAGTTCTCAAAGTGTGAGTTTTGGCTGCCTGAAGTAACCTATCTTGGTCATGTCATCTCTGCCAAGGGCATTGCAGTCAACCCGGAAACTGTGAAGACAATAGTTGAATGGCTTCCTCCTGTTAATGTCAAAGAAGTGCGGAGTTTTCTTGGTTTGGCTAGCTATTGCCGTCGCTTCGTTCATAACTTCTCGAAGATAGCGAAGCCTCTTACCGATCTCCTCAAGAAAGGCAAGAAATACCTGTGGACTCCTGCGTGTCAAGCAAGTTTTGAGACACTCAAAGAGAAGCTCACTTCCACGCCAGTCTTGGTTCCTCCGGATACCTCTAAGCCTTTCCAGATATTCTACGACGCCTCTTTGCAAGGATTGGGTGCGGTCCTTATGCAAGAGCAACAGGTGGTTGCTTATGCCTCTCGTCAGTTGAAGACACATGAGATCAACTATCCCACACATGACCTCGAGCTAGCAGCAGTTGTCTTTGCTTTGAAGCTATGGAGGCAATACTTGCTTGGTAACCATTGTGAGATATTTTCTGACCACAAGAGTTTGGAGTATATCTTCACACAGCCTGATCTCAACCTTCGGCAGAGGAGATGGATTGAAGCAATCAATGACTTTGATTTGACCATCAACTACACTCCGGGCAAAGCAAATGTCATGGCAGATGCGCTTAGCCGTAAAGCTTATGTCAACAACCTCATGATGGAAGAGCAACAGCCTCTCTTGTGTGAGGAATTCCGTCAGCTCAACCTGGAAGTTGTGGAACAAGGGCATCTCCTGAACCTTCTGGCTACTCCTCTCTTGGAAGAAAAGATTCGCTCTCGTCAGCTTGGTGATCCGCACACCAAAAAGCTCATCTCTAAACTTGAGCTTCCGAAGTATGAGTCCTTCCACGTTGATGATCAAGGCACGCTTTTCTTTGAACACCGGATGTTTGTTCCAAACTACCCGGGTCTGAGAGAGCAAGTTCTCAAGGAGGCGCATGATTCGGTTCTTTTTATCCATCCGGGCAGCACAAAGATGTACATGGACTTGAAAACACAATACTAGTGGCCTGGGTTGAAACGGTATTGTGCAAAGTATGTCTCAGAATGTGATGTCTGCCGCAGAGTGAAGGCTGTCCATCAGAAACCATTCGGTCTTCTACAGCCATTGAAACCTCCGGAATGGAAATGGGAGAAAGTAGAGATGGATTTCATCACTGGCTTTCCAAGGTCGCAGAAGGGTAACAATGCAATATTTGTTGTCATCGACAGGCTTTCTAAAGTGGCTCATTTCTTCCCAGTCAAAGAAACAATTTACGAATTCATTTGAGCTCTATATCAATGTAATTGTCTCTCTGTATGGGGTTCCGCTTGAAATCAGTTGCACCGTGGAAGCATCTTCACGTCCAAGTTCGGGAAAGTTTCCAAAATGCTTTGGGAACAAAGTTGAACTTCAAAGACGCTTATCACCCTCACCGTAAGGACAAGTCGAAAGGATCAATCGACTGGAGGATATGCTTCGTGCTTGCGTCATCTCCTTTGGCATGAAGTGGGAGGAATGTCTTCCTTATGCTGAATTCTCCTACAACAACAGCTTCCAGAAGAGTCTGAAGATGGCACCATTTGAGGCTCTCTATGGTCGCAAGTGCAGAACTCCGATTGGTTGGTCATGTGCAGGAGAAAGAATATGGTTTGGCCCTGACATTGTAACCCAAGCAGAGGAGAAGGTGCATATCATTCTTGAGAACCTGAAGATTGCTCAAAGTCGTCAGAAGAGCAACTATGACAGGAAGCACACGGACATGGTGTATGTCCCTGGTGATCTCGTCTACCTTCGAGTCACTCCCATGAGAGGAACACACCGCTTCGGTATCAAAGGAAATTTGGCTCCTAGATACATCGGTCCTTTCAAGATTCGTGGTAGAAGAGGAGAAGTTGCTTATGCCTGAGCTTAGGAAAAACTCAAGGTTCATGATGTTTTCCACATCTCTCACTCAAGAAGTGCTTCAAAGATCCCGCAGGACCGTGGATCATGAGCTAATCGAGCTCCAAGAAGACCTGTATTATCAAGAACACCCCACCAAAATCCTTGAGACCGCAGAAAGAAGGACTCGCAACAAGTCCATCAAGTTCTGCAAGGTGCAGTGGTCACACCATTCGCTGATGAAGCCACTTGGGAGCGTGAAGATGAACTCCGTACAACCATCCTTCTCTCTTTGTGTCTTCTTCTTCTTCATAGAATCTCGGGCGAGATTCCTGCTTAGTGGGAGAGTTGTAGCATCCCGCTTGTCTAACACCGTAATGCTACTTGATCTAGTAATAAAAGGGCCACTTCCTACATATAATTGTTGCATCATCATCATATCATGCTCATGTCATCATGCCACCTTGCATTTGAGCATCATATAAAACCCCTTCTTGTTTGGTTCTTATCTCATGTGCATTCTTAATTGTATTGCCTCTTGATATTGTATTTGGATCTTGATATATTGTTAAATGCCCAAGTTGATTTGGGGGCATATCTCTTATTGACTCCATCACCTTTTCTTCACCACCTTGTAATTCCACCATCCAACTAATATGAGCTTGGCATTTTATTGTGGTTACCTCTAGCTCATGTGGGTTGGGTGGATTCCACTCATAATCTTATGCTTGGCCTTTTCCCACCTTTTGGGAATGCATGGAATAATGCCACATGATTTTATGTTGTTTTCACAATGTAAATACATGGCATTTATTGTTTGCATGGGCCATGCAAGTGCCACCTTTTACTTGACTTTTGAATGTTATTTTTGTTTTGCTTGCATGGTTTCCCCTTTTCCTTGCTTGATCTTGGTTTGGCTAGTATAGTACCCCACCCAAACCCTCTACCTCTCTCTCCCCTTCTAGTGAGACCCTACCCTAATCACCTTTTCCCCTTCCATGCTTGCACATGTGATCTTGTGGGCATGCCCTAAGCTCCTCCCCCTCTCTCTAGCCCCTACCACCCTTGTGCTTGTTCATGTGATGCCATTTTATGTGCTTACACATGGGCACACCTTCCCTCTTTTTCTCACCTTCCCTTTGAACCCTAAACCGACCCCCCTAATCTAAACCCTAAACCATGTACCACCACCCTCTAACCTAGCCGAGCCGGCCCCCTCTTCCTCTCTTCTCTCCCTGCCCTAGGGGCCCCCTCCAGACCTGCCTACCCCGAGCCCCCTCTCCAACCTCGCCCTGGCCGAGCTCTCCCCACCCAGCTGCCCCTGTCCTGGCTCACGTGAGGGAGGAAAAAGGTGATACCGACGCCACCCTTCCCATCTTCCCCTCCCCCACGCAAGCCCCCACCTGCCCCCTCTCGTTCTTATCCTCTCCCTCGCCCTCTAGCCGTCCCCAGATCCGCCCAGGGCGACGCCCTCATCTTCCCTTCCTCTCCTCGCCTCCACCTAGCCTCGCCGTCCACCGCCAGTCTACCCCTGCCCCCCATCTTCCTAGCCAGTGGCGTGGTATCTGCGGGTGCCGAGGAAGCTCCGTAGGTCGTCTACACCGCCCCTGGACACGCAGACGCGGAGGAGAAGGACCAGGCGCCCAGGAACCGACGCGAGCCGACGCCGAACCCTAGCTTCGCCGCCACCAGCCCCGTCGTCGATCATGGCCTCCCCGAGCCTCGTCGACCACGCTAATCTCTCCTCAGAAGCGCCCCGTCTTCCGCATAACCTCGCCCGCAAATCACTTCCGGCGCCGATCCATTCGCCGGCGCCTCGGCGCCCGCCGCTGCTCACGCCGACACGCCTTGCAGAAGCTTATCTAGATCCCGTGCGCTTCCCTGTCAACAACCACGCAGCCACCGCAGTAGCCGCTACCGGCCCGAGGTCACGGGATCGAGTCCGGCGCGCCCCTGTTTTTCTCTGTCGCGCGGTGTTTGTTTTTCAGTTTGTCAGAGGCACGCGCGAGAAGATCCACAGTAGCGTGTGCAAATCGCAGATAACCCCCTGGCCTTCTTTTTCCTCAACCCGCGCTCCCCCTAAACCCCACTGTCAGTCTCTGTGTGCTTTTTATAAAAAGGGTCCCCTAGTTTTGTTTAATTAACCCGCGGTCCTCCTCCCTCCCAGCCGCTGGCGTGTGGGTCCGGGTGAGCCTGGCCCCACCTGTCTGTGACTAGGACTAGGTTGGCCTGAGTGCTAAAAACTTTTCTGAGCATCTGTTTAAATTCAAACCTAATTAAATTTAATTCCAATTCAAATATGAATCTGTTTTTAAATAACTTTTCCATTATAAATCCAAATAATGCAAATGATATATGTTTTTGAATCAGGAAAATGTGAGGATTTCAAATATGCTATTCAAATTACCTTTTGAACATGTAAAATTCCAAGTTGAGTTAAATTACAACGAAATGCCACTGGAACTTAATAAATTAATAACTTTTGATTTACAACTCCGAATTTAGCAAATGATATGTCTAAAATGATCAGCTCGACGAGACCTTTCTGTTTATGCTACCCATGACTTCAATTGCAGCATGCATCATGTAAATATATAATATACAGCAACTAATATGACAATAAAATGTGGCCAAACCTTAATAAAATGATTTATTCTTATATTCCACACCTCACCCATGCCATGCTACTTTATTGCCATGCAAATTGTGCATCATTCATCATGGCATGATTGTTTACTTGTCGCATTTTATTCATATGCTTGCGCTCTTTATTTATGTTGGCCTTGTTTGTTTGGTTCTTCTGTCGAATAGACGCTGAGCAGGGGTTATATCAAGAGAACCAGGAGCACTACCCAGATCCGTCTCTCGCTTCAACTGAGTTGCCAGGCAAGCACTTCCACATGCTTGCATACATACAGTACCTATTGCCTCTGTCTTATTCTTGCATCATTGAGTCGCGAATTGCATTAAATTGAATCCCAAGTATTGCATAGCCTTTATTTTAAACCCCACCGAGCTTGTTCCTCCATCCCATGAGCCATTACTACCGGAGTTGTTTGAGCCATGCGAGTCGTAGAACAGCATGTGTAGGGTTTGTGAGTGTCTGATGCATAACGAGGTACCTAAACAACTTCACCTGAGTAGTAATGGGAGAACTAATGAAAGTGGCACCGGTGAGCAACATCTGCTATTTGGTTTTTCCTGCTCACTTGTGTCCCGTAAGACCCCGAGTACTTGATTCCTGTTCCGAGATTATTTCGCGCTATCCACATACGGGAGGTATATGGGACCCCCCTGAGCCAGAGCTTGATTCCGTCTTATTTCTTGGGGCCACAAACTAGTTTGAGGTTTTCTTTACTATCCTGTACTTATGCCATGCTACTGCTTTATTACATTTGTGCGAGGAGCTAACTTCGTTGCGGGTCTACTCAATGGGGTGGCCCCCTGAAATATTTCTGAATCCTGTGATTGCTTTGTCGTGAAGGCCTCGTTGGGTTTTGAATTGGTTTTTCCGAGGTTGATCGAGCGTGTGTTGCTATTGGTGCACCCCAGCCGGGTAAAACTTTCTGAAAGCCGTGTCCGCGGTTATGGACGACTTGGAGCACAGTTTCTCGATCATAGACAAGCATAACTAAAGTACCGTTTTAATCTGACTAAGTAAATTTGACTAGTAAATAGTGCAACACTCATGGAATGGTTAATAAAATTGCCAACGGATGGGGGTCGTTCGTCCGCTTCCTCGTTGGTAAGCGAGGAGGAGGGTGGATCTGATGATATTACTATTATAACTGTTGTCCTTAATTCACGGACATCCATCTATCATTGGTTAGGCGGATGGTTAGCGAGTATCTATAGAACTGCTAGGGTTTATCTTTCGCTGCAATTGCGTCACCCCAGGTTGTGTCCCCTTAGAGGCATTAAGACTTGCTAAGTACCCTTAGGGTCTCACACGATAAATTATTGGTTCAGATGATGAACGGTTCGCAGGACGGATCTTCGGGTGGAAGAGGTGATGATGTGGGCAACGATCGCTCGGTGTAGATTCGGGAACGGGATCCGTGAGATCCGTGGGCGGATGTGCTTATTTCTATGGCATCTTATGCCGATTTGCTTCTTATCCGTACTGGACTTTGTTTTGCCGCCCGCTTGATACTCTGATGTGTGTTGTATGAGGAATTATCCTAAAATATTATACCTATCTAGGTCATTTGAATCTTGCCGTATGGCGTTGCTATATTTCCTTTCTTTCTAGATGGAATGGCTCTGATGTACTCTTATATGGTGGCTTGCATACATACCCACTTGTGTATGTAGTTGATCCCTTCGCCTGCCGACACGCCCGTCTGAGTCCCGTTGAGTTGGAAGTGGTTGGGACGGCGAAAGGTTTACCCGTGAGTGGCTTTTGGGGCCCCACGCACTATTTCAACCACTACCGCTCATCCGGCTTGTATCTAGGAGCGTAATTCACCGAGGTAGTTACAAAACGGCCTAAATCTCGCCACGTAGTTCTGCCCGCCTGCGTAGGCGATTGCGGGAGGGGAGGGGATCGATCGGGGCGGTATACATACACATCATCAGTACATACGAGTACATGAATAATTAAGCAACTATTATTATACAAACAAACATCATCGGCACATACATCGTCATAGGCACATACATCGTCATCGTTCATTTTGGTGGATATCTAAAGAGTTCTCCGCCAGACGTGATTTACCTCATCAAGTATGAACCCCGCCAATTCCTCTTGAATGGCTCAGGGTCAAATGGTAGGAGTTGGTCCCGCATCCGTTCGATCTGAATATATATGAAGAATGGGGTCAATATATATAAGAATAAAACTCAAAACAATTGATGGTAATAAAATAATGTTGTGGACTTTGTTTACTTACTCTAAGTTGTTCTAGTGCGGCTTGGCCCGTCGCACATATCGTGTTGCGAATGAACTCGCAAACATAGTATCCACATAAGTTTTTCCCGGTTCCCTAATGCACGCACTTTACGATAATAGAGAGTTCAATCAAAATAATAATCAATAAAGCATGATATAATGGAATTGGAAGCAGAATCAAAGAGATACGCAGACCTAGCTAGCTAGTATTACTTACATTTTGGTCTACAAATTTTAGTTCTTCTGACCATTCACCCACGGCCCTGCCCGTGAACCTTTTCCAAACCCTGTCCGACAAAAAAAATGGATAAAGGAGTAATTAATTACTTGTTGTCACGAAATTTGTCGATCTAGTGCGATAATATGATTGAAATTACCTCTGGAGCATCTCTCTAAAGTCTGCCCATAGCTCTTTTTCTTTTCGTAACGAGTCCATGACAAGGACTTTTACTGAGTCGGGTTGAATGACTAGCAGAATAAAGTGGAACCTATGCACGCATAACTCATCATCAGTTACACTTAACATCGAGTAAGCCGAAACAGAATGTGTACAAGAGAGAGGGTAACAGTACTCACGAGAAGTTGTAAGGCAATAGTATTTCCCTTTTGGTTTGTTGTCTCAGTAAAGACTTTAGTAAGTAATCTTCTGTTTGCCCGGGTTTGGTTCTTACCACTTCTTCATGAACTCTATTTGGGTCAACGAACCCAATGTCAAAAGGGCCTCCTTTCATGCATTCCATAATCTTTTTCCTACATAATAGTATATACATATATGGTGAGCATATATATATATACATGCAATTAATGAAGTGAATGAGATGAGATATAAACTACAGAAATAGTACTTACACACAATAAAGGCTGATGGCAGCTTTGTCGAGTTCCTTCTGATTGAATATAAAATGCAAGTCTTGATTGTTGAAGTCGATCGGGTCTTCTCCGCACAAGAAAATCTGATCTCTTATATGCGCCGTGATCCATTCTTCCTTTCTCGTCTTGTAGATATCAAGGTACCACTTGTGCAATCTTCGCATCTTTGTTGGTAGATTCTTGAGCTCCTCTTTCTTGACGAGATTCTTCCCATACTTCCATGGCTGTATGGGGTTGGCATCGCATTTGGGCAAGTTGTCTCCCATGATGTTCAAGTATGCAATGTAAGTCATCCCCATCTCATTGGCCTTTCTTTGTAGCTCTGCCTCGCCATCTGTGTCATCCCCATGATGTTCTATCTGTGTCATCCGCTCTGTACGCTCTTTTTCTTTTCTGCCGCGCCATCTGTAAGAGTCGCTCCACTCGGCAAACCCATCCTTCCACGGCATACCCCCTGTGCCTCGTGCATGTCCAGGGTGTTCTTTTTTACCGATGGCACGTGTGAGCTGGTCATTCTCTCTGTCAGGATGGAAGGTCCTGGCGGATGTTTCCTCGTATGCCGTGATGAGTTCAGCGACGGGGTTGGCAAGGAGGGTTGGGAAGATACACAATCCTGTTTTTGGGTCCAACCTTGCCCCGATTCCGTAGAACCAAGTCTTTGCACGTAGGTCCCACCCATCTGTCTGGGGTGTGATCCCTCTAGCGCGCAGGGCCTTCTCAACTTCCTCCCACTTAGGCCTCTGAGATATGTAGCCACCTGACCCGTCCTCTGGTGATATTCCTTCTTCTAGGCATTAAGCGTATTGGTTTCTGACCTATTTTTAGCTATAGCACCTTTTTTATATATCACAAATTCGGGCCAGTGAGGTCTTATCTTCGCAAAATATGCGTCTTTGAAATTTGGAGTCTCGCCAGCTTTGACAAATTTGTTCAATTTTGTCTTCTAGTTGCGGAAAGCGTCAGCCATCTTCTTTAGAGTCCACTCTTTGACCTTTTCCTTTATAATCGGGTTGTTTTCATCCTCCTCTGGCGGAAGGGTGAAATTTACCAACAACGAATTCCAAAGCGTTTCTTTGGATCTTTCATCGACAAAGGTACCGTCGCCCTTCTTTGGCTTATTCCAATTTTCAATTATGATTGGGATTTGGTCCCTAACAAGAACTCCACCGACGTACAAATTTGTCCGGGCCTTCTTGGGCTCCATCGGCCTGCCATCAACACGGATCGCTTCGATCGTGAACTTTGCACGATCTTTCAACGATGGCTCGCTACCGCTTGCTCTTTTTCGTAGAAGAAGATGGTTGCTGGCTGGTCGATCCAGAGGGCTAAAAGAAGAAAGAAGCGTTAATTAATACATGTAGAAGAATATTGTTGGTGGAAGTCAGCAGAGGCTTAATCAATGCATAGACCACGCCGGACTTTGTAATCACTAAATTGCGTTCACCGGAGTCTTCATCTTCTCCATGACTACTTGAGCTGTCATCATGTCCCTCCAAGTTCAGATATTGTGAGGTGTCCTCATCAATAATGTTCTCCATTATTTCTTCTTCTTCAAGGTTTCTACTAAGTGGATCCATAGTTTTTCTAAAACAATAATATTATCTAGAGTAAGAGAGTAAACATTCAAGTGGACTTTGATTCATACACAAATATACATATTATTCATACAAAAATACACAAATAAATACACAAATGAAATGAAAACCCTAAGGATGCTTGATCATTTTAAACGAGTTCCGAGGGGTCCAAACCCTAATTCGGAGAAATCTCGAATGCATATGAGAGGGGCTAGCTACAGTGGCTGACATGAGGCTGGCGGCGTTGGAGAGCGACCTAGGGCGCGCGAGGTAGCGTGATGCGGCCTACCTAAAACGGGCGTTGTTCGAAAGAGGAGGCCGAGGCAAACATTATAGAGACGGTAAACAACTTGGCAGAACAGATACAATGTGGAGGGGATGTCCCCAAGATAGGCCCCAGACCGAGGGGATAAGCCACGACGCTCGCCAAAGAGCTGCCCACGCAGTCCACCTTCTAAGGCATCCACCGACATCCGCGAACTCTAGCCACCACTCCGACGACCAACGACACATCGCATCGCCGAAGAGAGGGACGCCGTGCCGTCGTTACCAGCGGACACACCTGCAACCCAGAAGGACCATGCATACACCCCGACATCGTTGGCATAACGCACCCCACCTAGGTCGCACCGGAGCTCGCACCACACCTAGGCCGCATCGCGAGCTCGCACCCCATGGCCACCACCGGAGCTCGCAACCCACCTAGGCCGCCCCCGCAGCCGAGAGGGGAGTCCGTCCCCGTACCGCGCCTGGGCCCTGGGCCTCCCCGATGAATCCGCCTCCCTGACCCATCCCCTCCACATCCCTGTCGTTGGCCCAATCCGTGGACGCACTCGCGTAGACGCTCCTGCCCGCCACACCCGATGACGCGAGATACCACCGAAAATGCGAGCTCGAAATCAGGTTTGGGTTTTCCCATGTCAAAGCTGTCTTCCTCGAACGACGCAGAGGCGTGGACGGAGTGGCGCCACCACGCGAGCTCCACTCTGCCGGCCGGCGGCGCCACCGCGTGAGCTCCACACCGCCGCCAGGAGGAAACAAAGAAGGGACGAAACAGAGGGGACGACCAGGCGCGGTCCGCTAGCTCACCACGGCGGCCGTGGCGGCGCCGGCCGGTAGCGCGGTGGCGGCGGTGGCGATGTGGCGGTGGCTGATGCCGCCGGCTGGCGGTGGTGGCGGTGGCGTAGGCGGCGACGGCGAGGGCCGAGGCTTCGTGGCGGCGGGCGACGGCGAGGGTGGAGGGCTTCGGTGGCGTATGGCGTGGCGGCAAGGGTTTGATCGATCCGCTCTGGGGAAGAAAGGAAGGGAAGATGATCCTTTAACACCGTTCGGGCTGGAACCGTGTTAAAGGGATTATTTCACGCCAAGATGACACTCTTTAACACCGGTTCCACCACTAACCGTGTTAAATGGGGTGGTATCGCTAAACGAATAATGCGCTTCTTTAACACCCGTTCGTGTCTGGAGCCGGTGTTAAAGGGGGGTGGCTTTTATTTCATGCATTCAAGGGGCATTTTTAATTCAAAAAATAGGATATGAATTTAGAAAATTCATATCTTTTTCATTTCAACTCAGAAAAATATGAATAATATATCATAATTTTCAGAAAAATAATATCTATCCATTCATGTAAAAACATTTTATATTTACTTTAGATGAAAATTTTCAAAATGATTAAAACACTTACATATAAATTTTGATTATTCAATTCAAACAAAAATAAATTGTCAAATCCTAAAACTTTGAACATAAGAAATATTAAGCATCTAAAAAGGAATCTAACCCTATTTTATTAGATCAAATAATATTTTAATGTCGCATCTTTTGTATTAACATTTTTTAATTGATTGGATATTTAAATGCCGCATCTTTTGTATACACTTGAATCTGACCAAGCCTCGCTCAACTTGCATTGGTTTTTTGATAAAATAGCATATTGTGAACCTAAAAATGATATTTTAGAAAAATCAGGAGCATCGTATCATGTACCTGTAGTTCATATCTGACCCACTTCCTACCGATTCGGCAGGAATTTGTCTTTTTCACCAGAGGTGGACGGAAAGGTTTCAGATCCCCCTGTTGGTACATTGTCCATATAAGGTGGTCTAGTATTTTTGTAAAATGTGTTGGTGGTTTTTTGAATTAGCCATTTGGTGGTTGCTTCACAAAACCGTCCGTTTTTTATGCTCAGAAAATGGAAAATGCCTTTTTGGTGCGATAAAAAGGAAAACTTCCTCTTGCAACATTGTTTGCCATACCATGATGCACATGTATGCACAATATGGCCATATTATCACAAACTATGCCTTGATTCTAGCCATAACATTGGTCATTTGACTCGAAAGCCAAGAAACCTCGACTGAGATAGGTCATTTTGTGAAGGTTTTTTGAACTGGAATTAAAATATAGAATGCAACTAATAGTAAGTTACATAAAGCACGACTGAAAATTAAGATACATAAAAGAACTGAAAATTAAGATACATGGCCAGATTAAGTAACAATCGGCCGAACTTGTTTCGGAATGTTGGAGTGATTCAGTCATGCTCCTGCCTACACCTGTAATACTCGCCGCCGCCGTCATCGCTGTCGTCGTCGGGGTCGCCGTAATTGAACCTTGAAGGCTGAGTACGCGTGGGCTGGACTTGAGGGTAGCGCAGACGGGGGTTAGAGTCGGCGGCAGTGTCATAGGCCATGACGCTCTGGAGAGTCCGACCGCGCCACCATAGCCGACGGCCGGCCTCGTTGAAGTTAGGAGGAGGTGGGCCGTCCTCCTCGTGCCTGGCGAGCGCCCTCTCACGCCGATCCACAAAGAAGGCTCCACAAGTAGGGAAATAGTCGGGATGCCATCTGGGATTCCTCCGCTGCTCCGGCATGAGCTCGAAGTAGTAGTGGTTCGTGATGGCCATCCGGCGCGCCACACCTAGAGGGACAGGAGTAACCGGCACGCCTCCTGCCAAAGATCCACCGACGGGACACAAGAGTCTCACGGGCAGTTCGAGGCGCAAAGCGCCTCCGCCTCCCTGTGGGTTATTGCTACGGTGGAAGCCATGGGAAAGAGTGATGAGGTTGCAGATATGAGTCTAGAGATGTGCAATGACAATGGAGGTCAACCCTACATATATATAGTGAACTGGCGGGAAGAACTGGAGGGAAGAACTGGTGGGAAGAACTGGCGGGAAAAAATGGCGGGAAAAAATGGAGGGAAGAAATAGAAGGAAGAAAAATGGCTCATTTAATACATATACTGTTAACAGAAGAAATATGACATTGTTCTAAAAATGGGACGGTTGGAGGGATTTCAGGCTGGGCCAGGCAGCACTAATGATAGGGGTGAGTGTTGATATTATGTCGTGCGGCGTGTACCTTGTCCCGGATGGTGTCACCAACCGGGACTAAAGATGAACCTTTAGTCCCGGTTGGAGACACCAACTGGGACTAAACACGAGTCAGGACTAATAATAGTGGTGAGTGTCGACATTATTTCGTAAGTGTCGACACTATGTCGAGCTGCTTGTACTATAAATAGGCATTCTTGTGGGTCCAGTCCTCCAGCCAGTTTGAGGCATCTCCGAGATGGTTTTCGAGAGCAGGGACACCACTACGGCCAGCTGTGGAGATGCCGACGTGAGCCTCCCTCCCAAGCATCTCCGAGAAACTGGTCATAGAGGCACTCCCTAATATGTGAAATTAGTTAGCTCCTAGGTGTATTGATATAGTTAGAGAAGTTACAAGATGCAAGATGGTTTTCGAGAGCAGGGACACCACTACGCCCAGTTTCAGGGAGATGCCGACGGAGCCCAGTCCTCCGTCATTTCCAAGAAACTGGTCATAGAGGCACTCCCTAATATGTGACCGCGCGCGTTTGGAGATCAAATCTTAATGGTAAGTACGAATCAGGACAACTTCTTCTCATAGTCCCAGTCCATCCACAAAACAAGACTAACACTCAAGACATTTATTAATATTAAAAACATGAACTAGAGTTACATAATATGAGCATGAACTTCTTGGCATATGTCCTTCCTTATGATCGCTTCAGACGTAACCATGGAGCATCTTCTTTACTTAACGGAATGCTTGGGTCAGTTTTCACTATGAAGGGCGGAATTTCATCAAACTTATTATAATCTTCTGACATGTCTGTCTTGTCCTCGATTCCCACGATGTTTCTTTTCCCTGAAAGAACTATGTGACGCTTTGGATCATCATATGATGTATTCGTTTGCATATTTTTTCTTTTTTTTTGGTCTAGAGGACATGTCCTTCACATAGAAAACCTAAGCCACATCATTGGCTAGGACGAATGGTTCGTCCAAGTTCTTGTCTACCTTCATAAGATTGTTGAGATCCACCGTTGTCATTCCGTACTTCTTGTCTACCTCAACCCCTCCTCCTGTTAGCTTGACCCATTTGCATCGAAACAAGGGGACCTTAAAATTAGGTCCATAGTCAAGTTCCCATATCTCCTCTATGAACCCATAATACGTGGTCTTCTGCCCATTATCTTCTGCTGCATCGAAGCGGACACCACTATTTTGGTTGGTGCTCTTTTTATCTTGGCCTATCGTGTAAAATGTATTCCCATTTATCTCGCACTTTGGAAAGTACATACAATCGAAGATGGTGTCCTCGCCAACAAGTACAAATTGATCCCCAACAAAGGGTGTTATTCGTGAGAAGTCTTTGCACTAGCCGCCAAAACTCGCCATGTGTTCACTTATAATCCATTCATCGACCGTCCGGTGTTTGAGGCGATTAAATTCTTGTGTTCATTGATATACGGGCAACCAAGATAGATCTTTGTAAAACCGTGTAGTGTGATTGATTGAGAGAATGCCCGTCCCTACATATCATTGCTTTACATCCTAGGGTGCCTTTTCCACGCATCTCCCTCATGTCGTGATTCTCGGAACACCAATCGCCTTAAGGTCGAATAAAATCAACACAGAACTCAATGACCTCCTCTGTTACATAGCCCTTGGAGATGCTTCCTTCTGGCCTAGCACGATTATGAACATATTTCTTTAAGACTCCCATGTACCTCTCAAAGGGGAACATATTGTGTAGAAATACAGGACCAAGAATGGAAATCTCTTCTACTAGGTGAACCAGGAGATGCGTCATAATATTGAAGAAGGATGGTGGGAACACCAACTCAAAGCTGACAAGACATTGGGCCACATCTGTTTGTAACCCTGGTAGGATTTCTGGATCGATTACCTTCTGAGATATTGCACTGAGGAATGCACATAGCTTCACAATGGGTACTCGAACATTTTCAGGTAGAAGCCCCCTCAATGCAATCGGAAGCAATTGTGTCATAATCACGTGGCAGTCATGAGACTTCAGGTTTTGGAATTTTTTCTCTGCCATATTTATTATTCCCTTTATATTCGACGAGAAGCCAGACGGGACCTTGATACTTCTCAGACATTCAAAAAAGATTTCCTTATCTGCTTTGGTAAGAGCGTAGCTGGCAGGAGTTAAGTGGCATCGTTTACCCTTCTCGTTCTCAGGATGCATAGGCTCTTCAGGGGATTTCAGACGTTGCTGGTCCTGTCGTGCTTCCGGTGTATATTTTGTCTTTCCATACACTCCTAGAAAGCCTAGCAGGTTCACGCAAACATTCTTCATCACGTGCATCACGTCGATTGAAGAGCGGACCTCTAAGACTTTCCAATAGGGTAGGTCCCAAAATATAGATTGCTTCTTCCACATGGGCGCGTGTCCAGCATCGTCATTCGAATGATAGACGCCAGACCTTTTCCAAAGATTACTTCTAGGTCCTTGACCATACCAAATACCTCCTCACCGCACGGAGGACGGGCTTCCTCCGGTTCGCAAGACGTGTCTAATGCTTGCCTTTCTTTCATCTTGGATGCAGTTCGTAAGAAATCGGCGATACCCTAGGTACACAACCTTCTTACATTTATCCAAATATACACTTTCACCGATCTAAACAAAGGTGTGCATGCATTGTATCCCTTGTTTGTCTGCCCTGAAATGTTACTAAGAGCAGGCCAATCATTGATGGTTACGAAAAGCAATGCTCGTAGGTCAAATGGCTCCCCTTTGTGCTCATCCCACATACGTACACCTGGTTTGGCCCACAGCTGTAAAAGTTCTTCAACTAATGGCCTTAGGTACACATCAATGTCGTTGCCGGGTTGCCTCGGGCCTTGGATGAGCACTGGCATCATAATGAACTTCCTCTTCATACACAACCAAGGAGGAAGGTTATAGATACATAGAGTCACAAGCCAGGTGCTGTGACTACAGCTCTGCTCACCAAAAGGATCCATGTCGTCTTTACTTAGACCAAACCTTAAGTTCCTTGCGTCACGTGCGAAGTCCGGGTACTCTCGCTCGACTTTTCTCCACTGTGACCCATCAACGGGGTGTCTCAACATCGCGTCTTTCTTACGGTCTTCCATGTGCCATCGCAACAACTTGGCATGCTCTTTATTTCTGAAGAGACGTTTTAACCGTGGTATTATAGGAGCATACCACGTAACCTTGGCGGGAACCTTCTTCCTAGGAGCCTCGCCCTCAACATCTCCAGGATCGTCTCGCGATCTTATATCACAGCAAAAGGCATACCGGGCATGCATACAAATTCTCGTACTTCTCACCGTGGTAGAGGATGCAGTCATTAATGCAGGAATGTATCTTCTGCACGTCTAATCCTAGAGGGAATACAACCTTCTTTTCTTGGTATGTACTGTCGGGCAACTCATTATTTCTTGGAAGAAGATTCTTCATTTTTACCAACAACTTTGAAAATGCGTTGTCAGTCACACCGTTCTCTGCCTTCCATTGCAGCAAATCCAGTGTGGTACCTAGCTTTTTGTGGCCATCTTCGCAAGTTGGATACAACAATGTTTTGTGATCCTTTAACATCTTCTCCAGCTTCTCCTTCTCCTTTTTAGTTTCACATTCTTCCTTTGCATCAGTAATGGCCCGACTAAGATCGTCATCAGCGGGCCCATCTGCTCCCTATTGATCTTCATTATCTACCCCCGTTGCAGTATCATCATATTCAGGATACATATTATGATAGTTGTCATCATTCTCTTCTTCTTCGTTGTCTTCCATCACAACCCCTTTTTCTCCGTGCTTGGTCCAACAATTATAGCTGGGCATGAAACCGGATCGAAGCAGGTGGGCGTGAATGGTTCTGGTATTTGAGTAGTCTTTCTTGTTCGACAAAGGAACACACGGACAACACATAAAACCATTGTGACCACGGTTTGCATTAGCCACAACGATGAAATTTTGGAGGCCCGTAATGTACTCGGAAGTGCAGAGGTCACCAGACATCCATTGCCGGTTCATCTGCATTAATATGTAGTATATATCAAAATTAATAGGAGATGACCATTTATATATATAGTACATCAATGACACATGAAAGGATAGTTGCCGACCTCCGAGAAGGAAAGAGTAACGAAAACTTATTTTGAGCTCTCGGCATTTCACCGAACACCTCTTGTGCATATGAAAAAACACAAACTAACACTCTTCACACCCTCTTGCTAGGCTCCAAAATGAGATAGTGAAAAATGGAAGAGTGGGGTGTGGGTGTCTTATATAGTCCCCATTTAACACCGGTTCATGCCACGAACCGTGTTAAAGGGGGCTGCGCCATCAAGTAGAGTCTTAACACCGGTTCGTGGCATGAACCGGTGTTAAAGGGGGGCTCCTTTTTTGCCGCACGGGTCACGCTGGTACGCCCCCCCCCCTTTAACACCGGTTCGTAGAAGAACCGGTGTTAAAGCCCTTTTCCAAGATCAACGAAAATCCTCGTTTCCACTAGTGTTCAAAAGTGCCAATCCAAGGGTGATAGTACTTGACTAACATTCCGAGGATCATTGTGCCTATGTAGTTGGAACCACTATTAATGTTTATGCTTCTTATACAACAAAGAAGAAAAACCGAAAGAAATATTGTAAAATTATATGGCAGAAAAAGAAAGTCTAGAAATGTCCAGCTCAGGTCTATATAGATTATATACAAGTTATGTATGTATTCTTTGCTAGTCATCAATGTAATTCTTGGGTATTGGATACCCGATTGGTTGGTATGAAATGTCATACCAAGCAACACAATGTAAGAACTAATGGCCAAAGTAACTAGCAAAAGGATGTGGTGATGATGCATACCAAGAACAAAATAAAGTGTTATTGTGTTCGTCGTCGGCATCTTACCTAGACTATGAGATTTATTATAAAAGCTTAGTAATTTTTACATAGCTCCGGCTTTATAAGAACAATGGTTATTCAACTTGAAGTTGTGATCCATAGTGGATAGATTAGTTATTATAAATCTTAATGGTGATACACACATCATAACACTGACGTTAAACATCACAATAAAATAATTGAATTTCACTTCATTGTGACGCCACCGTTTAGGTCATATTAGAAAGAAACACATGAAGAAAATCCATGCTAATGGACTTTTGGAGTCATTTGAATTTGAATAAATTGACACTTGTGAGACTTATCTAAAAGATCAAAACTCCATTCATAGGCCAATATTGAATGGACGACTAACTTGTTGGAGATCATACATGTTGATGTGTGTAGTCCATTATGTGTATCCCCACATGGTGGATTCTTATACTTCATATACTTTCATCGATGATTTGAGAGGATATATATGGGTATATCTATTTGATGAGAAAGAGGTATGAGACATTTGAAAAGTGTTCAGAGTGTTTTGGCATGAAGTGGAAAATCATCACAACAAGAAAATCAAAAGTATTTGTTGAATCACAGAGGAGAAATATTTGATTTACGAGTTCAGCAAGCATCTAATAGTTGCGGAATAGTTCCACAACTTGCACCTCTCGAAACACCACAAAAGTGTGGAGTTTTCTTGAGATGTAATAAAACTTTGTTTGCCATGGTTGGATCTATGATGAAACAAATAAAACTGCCGTTATATTTTGGAATATGCTTTAGAGACCTACTGATTTACACTGAATAGAGTGTGCCATCATAACTCCGTTGAAATGACACCATATGAGTTATGACATGGGATCAAACCCAAGATGTCACTTTCTTAAATTTTGGTATTCTAAGCATATGTAAATTTTCTACAAAAAAATAGGATGAATCTGTCTTTGGGTTATCCCTTGGTGACATCTGGCGATTATTTCTACCTTAAAAGCAAAAGATAATGTGCTTGTCGCCAAGTATGACATATTTCTCGAGAAAGAAGTTCCTCGCGAAAGTTTTTGAGTGGGAGGACAATAGAACTTGATGAGGTTATTGAATATGAGCAAGATGAGCAAAGTAGCCCAACACTAGAAAGTGTTCCGGAGATGGCTATGGCACCTGAGGCTCCCATGCCTACAAAAATTTGTAGTCCCGAAAACCGAAGTTCCTATTAGACCAAATAGGTTGGTTAGAGTTTGTACTCAAATAGTAGGATTTGAGGATTAAACATTATTGTTGGACAATGATGAACCAACTACAAAGAAGGAATGATGGGCCTTGACTCTGTTAAATGGCTAGCAATCCAGGATAGTATCCATGTACAAACATCAAGGCTTGATACTTGGTAGACGCTCCGGAAGGCATTAAGATTATCGAACATATATGGATCTATAAAGAGATAGCTGTGGATGTTCACATCCACAGAAGCTCGACTTATCTAAAAGGACTTTACGACAAAGTTCAAAGAGTTGACTATGATAAGATTATATCTTTCATAGCGATGCTTAAGTCTATTGGGATTATTCTAGTAACCACTACATATTCACAAGCTATGTTAGTTGAATAACAAAAAAAGTTTCTTTTCAAGGAGTATTAACCTAGGACGTGTATTGACATGACCCAAGGGTTTCATTATTTCAAAGGATGCTAGAAATTAGTGCAAACTTCATTGGTAGAAGTTGGCATCACGGAGTTGGAATCTTCACTTTGATGAAATTGAAAGATTTGGTTTCATCAGGAAAAGTGAAGATTGATGCGCCTAGTTGATGTAGGTGCGCTTCGTCGGGAAACCCCAAGAGCAAGGTGTGATGCAACACAGCAGCAAGTCTTCCCTCAGTAAGAAACCGAGGTTATCGAACCAGTAGGAGGAAGGAAACATCACACAAGTGTTGCAAGCAACGTGGAAACCTACACAACACAAACTCAAGAATTTTCCCCAACACACAATGGGGTTGTCAATCTCACTAGTTGTTGTAATAAAGGATTAATTGTATGGTGTGGAAGGTGATGAGTGGTTTGAAGTAAGTGAAGAGTGGAAGATGTATCAATGGTAAAGATTGGACCTGGGTCCATAGTTCACTAGAGGTGCTCTCCTTAGATAAACAACATAGCATGAAGGGTAAACAAATTACATCAAAGCAATTGACAGGAACTGAGAAGGCATAACAATGCAATACTAGACAAAAAGATCCTATGATATTCGATTGTGCAATACAACAATATACATAGACCGCCATCCAACTGCATCTATGACTAGAAGTCCACCTTCAGGTTATCATCCGAACCGGCTCCAGTATTAAGTTGCAAGCAACAGACAACTGCTTTAAGCAAAGTGTGTAAGGTAAACAATCCACTTGTTACATGAACAAGAGACCATTGTTTTATCCCTAGTGGCAACAACACATCTACAACTGAAGAGATTTCTGTCACTTCCCTTGGAAACTAGAGGCATGAACCCACTATCGAGCATAAATACCCCCTCTTGGAGTCACTAGCAACTACTTGTCCAAGATAGCTACTAACAACAGAGAGCATGAAAGATCACAAACAACACAGACATGATAGAATCAATAAGACAAAACCATTAAACAATCTGACATAGTAATCTCAATATCCATCGGATCCCCGCAAACACAACATGAATGATTACAAATAGATTAGATCTTGATCATGAACGGAGCTCACAAGATATATACATGAAAGCACAAGGAGGAGATACAACCATCTAGCTACTACATGGACCCGTAGTCCAAGGTGGAACTACTCACACTTCATACCGGAGAAGAAGAACTCCGAGATGATCTCCCCTTTGGCAGGGTGCCGGGAAGAACTTCAGATCCCCCAGATGTAGGGACGATGGTGGCGGCGGCTACAGAAGGTTTCATGGAGTTTAGATCGGGTTCCTAGGGTTTCTGCATCGGGGGCTTCTTATAGGGAAAGGGGCGAGCCATGGGGACACCAGGGTGGCTGCACCCCCCAGGCACAGGGTGGGCCCACCCGCGCGGCCGGGGGGTGTGACCCCCTGGTGAGCCTTCCCCGTCTCGTCTTCTGGCTTCGTGTTACCCACGGTAAAGTATTGACTTTGGCTTTTAGTCCCATCCAATTCCGAGAATATTAATTTTCTGCCTTTCTGGAACCAAAAACAGAAGAAAACAAACAGCTGGCACTGTGGCAACTTGTTAATAGGTTAGTTCTAGAAAAGATATAAAAACACCTCAAAGTGTAGACAAAGCAAAGCAAAGTAGATACTAAACAAGCATGGAGCATCAAAAATTATAGATACGTTTCCGACGTATCAAGCATCCCCAAGCTTAACTCCTTCTTGTCCTCGAGTAGGTAAGTGATAAAAATAATAATTTTTTAGGTGACATGCACCATCAAAACCAAGATCAAACCATTTGCATGCATTTAAAGCTGGGATCAAAGAACTCTAAACATGTGCGTGAAATATGGAGTTCTAACAATAAGACAAAGTAACTATGCATGCAACATGGAAGGCTATAAACAAAGATCATGAATAACATGTATTGAAAAACGTTCGTTTGTTTCACATACAGAAAACATGGCATAGTGGCATTCAGCTTGTCCCTCATGGAGTAGCAAATATATGCATAGGACACCTTCAAAGTTCATAAGAGTGACTAGATACAAGTAGCACAAGAACAAGTAATATCACAACATGCATCAATCAATAAGTTTTAGGACACTGCACATAGACCTAAGAATGGCAACTATGCTCTCTTAAAGGTGCCTAAAGTTAGAAGGTGGAGACTCAATATAATAGTGGAAGAAAGGCCCTTCATAAAGGAAGCAGGGATTTCAATTTTCAAAAAGAGCTTCCAAAAATTATGGTGCTTGTTAGCTTTCATACCTCATTGCCCCTATCATAAGCATCTTGAAGTGATTAAGGTTAAAGTGAACAAACTATGGAGTATATGCTTGACAAAGTATAAGTTGGCAATCTCATGTCCCTTGAATACGAGGGCCACACCTCATGCTACTCAACTTCAGTCACCTGTAAGTTCTTGTCATAGTAAGTACATGCGTATCATAGAGAACCGCCAACGGGGTACCCCTTGAACATGGTACAGGAGCTATCCCATAACCAAAATGACAAGGCAAGCAGACAATGAGCATCTTAGCGAGATTTTTATTTACTATGTGCATAGATTTTTATTGAGGATGCTTCACAGATAGCTCATTATGGTGATGCTGCAAGTTTCCACCATGATTAGGCATGGCATAGGCTAGCGGCCCAGGCGTTTCTCTAACACAAAATACATAACTCCATGGACTTACAAGATCCCTCTTTATTTCACACCGGTGACATCCATATACAAAAGAGCATGATATCAACTGTGTACAAAGTACAAGTGCAGTGTTTAAAACGTTCCCCATGACAGCATGGTTCTGCTAATTCCAACGTATAAGTGCAAGCATATACAACATAGAAGACACAATGGTTTAGTTTTGTTAGGCGAAAAGAATAAAAAGTGTGGCATCAAGTTTGTGAGGACTTTAATCACTAGGTTTTCACATAACAAAATAATTTTTAATTGGAAGATAGTTGAAAACAAGAATATACTTGGAATGGTGTAACACACCATGCATAGGAGTTTATAGTGTAAACTTTGGAATAACTTGGTTTCTTGGGAGTTGGAAGCATGATTAGAACTTACTCATACAAGTGGAGGCTAGCAAAAGACTGGGAGCAACCAACTAAGAGAGCAATAATGGCCATAATCATGCAGAGCGACAAAACATTACCAATCAAAGCATAGAGTGGTACTACAAGTCAAGGACTAAATGATCATAGAGGCTATGGTGACTTGTTCATAGTCATAACATGGTGTGAGTATGTGCCAAGTCAACCCAAACAAAGCATCAAAGGAGAATACCAAAATACTATGCTTTTGCATGCTAAAACAACGCATGATTTCTTCAAGGCACACTAAGCAATCCCAATTGTTTGGAACAAGACATGATACAGCAATAAGCACTAAGCATAAGGTCAAAATAACACCTATCATGTCATGCTAAAGTCTAAGTCAAAGCCAATGCAAGCTCCTCTTGCACTTCCAAGCAAGAACTTTCTACTCCTTTCCAACACCAATCAACTTATTTGAAACAACACCGTGAGAACGGGGGTCCAAATTACTTTTTAAGAAAACTAAACAAACTAATAAAAGCAAACGAAAACTAAGATGCTCCAAGAACAACACAACAATGCATGAAACAATAAAAACGAAGTGTCTAGACAGACCTGCGCTTTTTATTGATGAAGAAGGGGATGCCTTGGGCATCCCCAAGCTTTGACGCTTGTACTTCTTATATATTTATTGGGGTGACACCGGGGTGGCATCCCCAAGCTTGAGCTTTTGTTCATTCTTCATCTCATTACATCATTCTCTCTTTACAACTAATTTTTTTCCTTCATACAAAACTTCACACAATCTTTATTAGCAACATTAGTGCATTCAAAAGAATATAGACCTTTGGGGCTTAGTTTTAGAACAGAAAAACTTTCACTAAAAACACAAGCTACTGTATCAATTCCCTCAAAAATCTCAATTTCCCAAAAAGAACCCAAAAAGGAATCAATAAGAAGCAAATGCAAATAATGGCAGAAATCTGTCAAAACAGACCAGCAGGTAGAAACCGATTTTTACGAAGCCCTTATGTTGCTCAAATCAAAAGGTGATGAACTAACAGAAGTTATCTAACAACCCGGGGGATTTATTCAGAAAATTACAGCTCAATCCTACTTATAGATATTTTACACGAATTTTTATGGTGGATCACAAAAATCTGTTTCAGGACAGAAACTTCCCAAATCTTACTTCCCTCTCATTAGAGGTTATTCTTGGCACAAAAGGCAAATAAAAAGGATAAAGAGAGGTCATTACTGAAGTAATAACTTCCAAGACTCAAGGAAACTCTTAGGTTATCTTCCAACAAGTACTTTTCTTTAACGCCTTTAAGTTAGGCACAAGAAGAAAGAAATCAAGTATTTTCTAATGAAGCACTAAACTCTCTTGTTCTTTCCTTTCTTACCTTTCTTCTTCTATTTAGGTAAAACATGATTGCTTACTGGAGGATCAAAATGCATAATGCCTTTTCCCACATCTATTATTTCTCCAAGGTGTTTTAGTAGGGATCTTCCAAGTGTGATCTGTCCATTGCCTACACATTCAATAACAAGATAATCAGTAGACACCATTTTCCCTGAGATTTTTGTAAACACACCTTCAGCTATTCCAATGGGTAATAAAGTGGCATTATTAGTAAGAGAGATTTCCTCTCCTCCTTTAGAGAGCCCCCAAAGACTCAAAGACTCATAAATATCTTTAGGCATAAGGAAAAATTCAAACATGATATCACAACGAGCATCAAATGTTGCACAATTTATAGTGACTTTGATTGTGGGAAACCACTTTGAAGGCTCAGATTTTATTGGAACATGGTCATGGTACTCCCTAAGTGTGTGATAGCAACTGTTCAAAGCAGCAGTACTGGACTCAAGAGAGTTCAACCTAGCAAAAATATTTATGAACGAGGAATCATACTTGCCAAGCGTATTATAAATTATAATCAATTTCTTTATGGCGTCAAAAGCTTCATCCTCAGTACATTGAAAACTATCTTTCCCATCCACAGCATCCAAAGCATATCTATAACAAAGGGCAATACCGTGGTAGAAACTATTGATAACCAAGCTAAGACTCATCTTAGGCTTAGTTTCTCTTTGTAAAGCAGAGATTCTAGACCAAGCTTCTTTAAAACTCTCTTCACCTTTTTGCTTGAAAGCAAAGATCTCTTCCATAGGTGTCAGAGAGATAAGACCAAAACCAGACATGGTAGCAACTAGGGTAGGAACTAATTTTTTGTATTTTTGAATAGAGAAAGCAAATCAAGCTAAACTAATTTTTTTTTAGTTTTTGATAAAAAGAGGCAAACAAAACCAAGCAAAAGAAACTAGGCAAACTAAAAACAAAGTAAAGAGAAAGGTAAGGAGGACTCCCCTTGTGAAGACGTCCTTAGCCTCCCCGGCAACAATGCCAGAAAACTTGTTGATGCGCCTAGTTGATGTAGGTGTGCTTCGTTGGGAAACCCCAAGAGAAAGGTGTGATGCAGCACAGCAGTAAGTCTTCCCTTAGTAAGAAACTGAGGTTATCGAACCAATAGGAGGAAGGAAACGTCACACAAGTGTTGCAAGCAATGTGGAAACCTGCACAACACAAACTCAAGACTTTGCCCCAACGAACAGTGAGGTTGACAATCTCACTGGTTGCTATAACAAAGGATTAACTGTATGGTGTGGAAGGTGATGAGTGGTTTGCAGCAAGTAAATAGTGGAATATGTATCAATGGTAAAGATTGGACTAGGGTCCATAGTTCACTAGAGGTGCTCTCCTTAGATAAACAACATAGAATGAAGGGTAAACAAATTACGGCAGGGCAATTGAAAGGAACTGGGCAAGGCATAACAATGCAATACTAGACAAAAAGATCCTATGAGATTCGATTGGGCAATACAACAATATACATAGACCGCCATCCAACTGCATCTATGACTAGAAGTCCACCTTCAGGTTATCATCCGAACCCCCTCTAGTATTAAGTTGCAAGCAATAGACACCTGCTTTAAGCAAAGTGTGTAAGGTAAACAATCCACTTGTTCCATGAACAAGAGACCGTTGTTTTCTCCCTAGTGGCAACAACACATCTACAACTGAAGAGATTGATGTCACTTCCCTTGGAAACTAGAGGCATGAACCCACTATCGAGCATAAATACCCCCTCTTGGAGTCACTAGCAACTACTTGGCCAAGATAGCTACTAACAACGGAGAGCATGCAATATCACATACAACATAGACATGATAGAATCAGTAAGACAAAACCATTAATCAATCTGACATAGTAATCTCAATATCCATCGGATCCCCGCAAACACAACATGCATGATTACAAATATATTAGATCTTGATCATGAACGGAGCTCACAAGATCTATACATGAAAGAACAATGAGGAGATACAACCATCTAACTACTACATGGACCCGTAGTCCAATGTGGAACTACTCAGGCTTCATACTGGAGAAGAAGGCCTTTGGGATGATATCCCCTCTGGTAGGGTGCGGGGAAGAACTTCAGATCCCCCCGATGTAGGGACGATGGTGGCGGTGGCTACAGAAGGTTTCGTGGAGTTTTGATCGGGTGCCTAGGGTTTTTGCATCAGGAGCTTCTTATAGGCGAAGGGACGAGCCAGGGGGCCACTAGGGCGGCTGCACCCCCTCCCCCCAGGCGCAGGGTGGGCCGACCCATGCATCCAAGGGGTGTGGCCCCCTGGTGAGCCTTCTCCGTCTCGTCTTCTGGCTTCGTGTTTCCCACGGTAAAATATTGACTTTGGCTTTTGTCCCGTCCAATTCTAAGAATATTGATTTTCTGCCTTTCTGGAACCAAAAACAGAAGAAAAAAGGCAACTGGCACTGTAGCAACTTGTTAATAGGTTAGTTCCAGAAAATATATAAAAACACCTCAAAGTGTAGACAAAGCAAAGCAAAGTGGATACTGAAAAGCATGGAGCACCAAAAATTATAGATATGTTTCCGACGTATCAAAGATGCTTGTATGTTTATAAGAAATTAAGTGGGCGTGCTAATACATATTCTAATGGATTTCTAATTTCATGTCCATGGTTTGTTAATTTTACTCACTTTTCACCAGCCGCTTAACTTTTCCTCACTTTTCCCCTCCCTCTATTCTAAAACCCTCATAGGCTCTCAGATGGAGGGATGCCGTCAGGTCAAAGGCTTGACCGTTACATGCTGACCGGTGTTACCGCGTTGGGACGGGTCCTGTCGTGGCCATTACATGCTGACGGGTGGGGCTAGGATACACGTTGGACCAGCCATTCATCTCTCGATGACTTGTGAGCCTCTTTATTCCCTGATTGTGTGTCCGGTGCAACCAATGACAAATGGGGCCGTTCTGCAGGGCCGTCACGTGGGGACGTGATGTGGGGATGATGGGGCTATTTTCATATTTAATACGTTTTAATTTGAAACTTGCATATTTGCCAATTTTTTTGTGATTGACATGTGGTGGTCATGTGGAAAATGCGCAAATTTCAATGAAAAAGTTTGGCAGATATGCAAAATTGGCAAATATGCAAAAATACCGGAGTAGCTACTCCCCCAAACATTGAAAGGTGGGGTTGTGTATGATGCCAAAGCTTCTCCATAAGTTTGTATAAAACCAAAGCTTTTGATTACCTTATCAAAACATTGATTCCAACTTAAGGATGCTTGCTTCAATCCATATATGGACCGTTGATGTTTGCATACCTTGTTAGCATCTTTAGGATCGACAAAACCTTTGGGTTGCATCATATACAACTCTTCATCAATGTCTCCATTGAGGAACGCCGTTTTGACATCCATCTGCCATATCTCATAATCATAATATGCAGCAATTGCTAACATAATCCTAACAGACTTTAGCTTCGCTACTGGTGAGAAAGTCTCATCGTAGTCAACTCCTTGAATTTGTCGAAACCCTTTTGCGACAAGTCAAGCTTTATAGACAGTAACATTACCATCAGCATCTGTTTTCTTCTTGAAAATCCATTTGTTCTCGACAGCCTTCCGGCCATCCGGTAAGTCTACCAAAGTCCATACTTGGTTTTCATACATGGATCCAATCTCGGATTTCATGGCTTCTTGCCATTTATTGGAATCTGGGATCATCATCGCTTCCTCATATGTCGCAGGGTCATCGGTGTTGTCCACCAAAATTACACTCATAACGGGATCATACCAATCAGGAGTGGTACGAGTTCTCGTTGACCTGCGAGGTTCCGAAGTAACTTCAACCGAAGTTTCATGATCAACATCATTAGCTTCCTCTCTTATTGGTGTAGGCGCCACCGGAACTACTTCCGGTGATGTTCTACTTGCAAGTTCGAGAGAAGGTTCAACAACCTCGTCGCGTTCTAATTTCCTTCCAGTTACTTCTTTCGAGAGAAACTCCTTCTCTAGAAAGGATCCATTCTTGGCAATGCAGATCTTGCCCTCGGATCTATGATAGAAGGTATACCCAATAGTTTCCTTCGGGTATCCTATGAAGACGCATTTTCCCCCTTTGGGTTCAAGCTTGTCTGGCTGTAACTTCTTTACATAATCTTCGCAACCCCAAACTTTAAGGAACGACAATTTAGGTTTCTTCCCAAACCACAATTCATACGGTGTCGTTTCAACGGATTTAGATGGTGCCCTATTTAAAGTGAATGCGGTTGTTTCTAATGCATAACCCCAAACCGATAGCGGTAAATCTATAAGTGACATCATAGAATGAACCATATCTAAGAGAGTTCGACTACGACGTTCGGACACACCATTACGCTGTGGTGTTCCCGGCGGTGTCAATTGTGAAAATATTCTGCATTTCTTCAAATGCTCGCCAAACTCGTAACTTAGATATTCACCTCCACGATCAGAACGTAGAAATTTAATCTTCTTGTTACATTGATTCTCTACCTCACTTTGAAATTCCTTAAACTTCTCGAAAGTTTCGGACTTATGTTTCATGAAATAGATATACCCATATCTACTCAAGTCATCCGTGAAGGTAAGAACATAACGATAACCACCGCGCGATGTTACACTCATTGGGCCACACACATCAGTATGTATGATTTCCAATAAGTCTGTAGCTCGCTCCATCATACCAGAAAATGGAGTCTTAGTCATTTTACCCATCAGACATGCTTCGCATCTTTCAAGTGATTCGAAATCAAGTGATTCAAGAAATCCATCGGAATGGAGTTTCTTCATACGCTTCACTCCAATATGACCAAGGCAGCGATTACATATAGGTTGAGTTATCGCTCAATTTCAAACGTTTAGCTTCAATGTTATTAATGTGTGTATTACCACAATCAAGATTCAATAAGAATAGACCATCTATCAAAGGTGCATGTGCATAAAACATATTACTCATATAAATCGAACAACCATTATTCTCGGACTTAAACAAGTAACCGTCTCGCATTAAACATGATCCGGATATAATGTTCATGCTCAACGTAGGCACCAAATAACAATTATTTAAGTATAAAACTAATCCCGATGGTAGATGAAGAGGTGGCGTGCCGACCGCGATCACATCAATCTTTGATCCATTTCCAACGCGCATCGTCACCTCGTTCTTCGCTAGCTTCCGTTTATTCTGCAGTACCTGTTTCGAGTTACAAATATGAGCAACCGAACCAGTATCAAATACCCAGGCACTACTATGAGTACTAGTGAGATACACGTCAATAACATGTATATCGGATATACCTTTCTTCTTGATATTGCCGTTCTTCAAATCTGCCAAGTACTTTGGGCAATTCCGCTTCCAGTGACCTTCTCCCTTGCAATAAAAGAACTCAGTATCAGACTTAGGCCCAGCCTTGTTCTTCTTCGCCGGCGCGGTAACTTTCTTACCGCCCTTCTTGAAGTTACCCTTTTTCTTAGACTTGCATTGCTTCTTGAATTTGGTGGTCTTATTGACCAACAACACTTGGTGCTCTTTCTTGATCTCCATTTCTGCAGACTTTAACATGGAGAAGAGTTCGGGCAACGACTTGTCCATGTTTTGCATATTGTAGTTCATCACAAAGTTCTTGTAACTTGGTGGTAGTGATTGGAGGACACGGTGAATCCCCAAAGCATTAGGAATCACTATACCCAAGCTTTGTAGTTTACTTACGTGCCCAGACATCTTAAGCACGTGCTCACTGACGGAGCTGCCCTCTTCCATCTTGCAGTTAAAGAACTTTTCAGAAGCCTCATTACTCTCAACTGCCGCGTGAGACTCAAATATCATTTTAATTTCACGGACAATATCATGTGGGTCATGGTTCTCAAGCTCCGATTCCAAACCATACAAGATAGCACACTGAACTATGGAGTACTGATTCTTCCGAGCGAGGAAAACATTCTTTACCTCATCGGTAGCATTAGCTACAAAGGGTCACCATGTGCATCCAAAGACATAGGTCAAATTACCAGCATTGAGGACAATCCTCAAATTGCGGAACCAATCCGCGAAGTTGCTTCCATTGTTTTTCAACTTTTATTTCTCTAGGAACACATTAAAATTGATGGTAAGGGCCGCCATTGATCTATAACATATTTGCAATAGTTTAGACTAAGTTTATGACAAATTGAGTTCTAATTAATAGTTAAATTAATCTAGGTGAACTCCCACTCAAAACAATATTCCTCAAATTGTTTTAGTGATCACACGAACCAAATCCACCACATCAAAACCGATCATCACGAGAATTGATGTAGCTTCAATGGCGAACAATCAACATGTTCATCATATCTACTATATGACTCATGATTTACCTTTCGGTGATACGTGTTCCAAGACCATGTATGTACATGCTAGGCTCGTCAAGATCTAACCTTAGCTTCCGCATGAGAAAATCTGGCTTGCTCACGTTGTATACACTCGCAGAATCTAACACACCCGATCATCACGTGGTGCTTCGAAACAACAAGCTTTAGAAACGGTCCTTACTAAGGATGAACACTTTAAAACTTGAAATTTTGTGCTTGAGGGATCATATTATAATGCTACCGTCGTGAACTAAGCAATACAAGATGCATAAAAGGATTAACATCACATGCAATTCATAATATATGATATGATATGGCCTTTCTTCTTGTGCTTCCGATCTCCATCTTCAAGCACGAACATGATCTCCATCATCACCGGTATGGCGTCAAGGTCAATGGCGCCTCTTCATGGTTGTCGTCCACCAGCATCAACTATTACAACTACTTTGAATAGACACGCAGGTCTTAACGGAATTTAAAAGACAACCATATGGCTCCTGCCGGTTGCTAACTTACAATAAGGAACATTGCATACATCATATATAATCACAATCATGGCCATATCACATCACAGCACACCCCTTCAAAACAAAGTTAGACGCCTTTAATTTTCTTTGCATATTTTACGTGGTTTGGGGCTTTCAATAAGTGTCATTCTAACTTACGAACAAGAACCACACTGTTGATGCTTGAACTATCAAGTGCCAGTTGTAAATTGAATCTATACTATGATGGGAGAGACAGACACACGCAAAGCCACTTATGCAATACAAGTTGCATGTTAAGCGTGGAGCAAGTCTCATGAACGATGTCATGTAAGGTTAGCCCGGGCCGCTTCATCCATCATACCGCAAGATGCAAAGTACACAAAAAGCAATTGATAATAAAAGCACCACCGCCCACAATGATCATTGTGTTCTACTCGTGCAACAGATCTACATATAGACACGGCTCTGATACCGCTGTAGGGGTTTGTAGCATGGAAAACAAAAAAATTCTATCGCATGCACACAAACAAGCCAAGATCTATCTACTAGATTGTAGCAACGAGTCGATAGAAGCACTCACCCTTGAAGATTCCAAAGCGGTTAACGAGAGCAGATTCTCGTGGGTGATGTAGTTGTACACTTGCCGATCTCAAGATCGCGTAGACGATCCTTCCGGCGCTGCGTTCCGGCAGCGCTTCCGCAGTCGGTCACACGTTCGGTACTCGATGAAGACCTTCCTCTCCCTTGTTCCAGCAGGCATCGGAGGTTTTAGTTCTCCCCTCGTGAATCCGGAAGCACGACGGCGTGGTGTCGGAAGTAGAGGGAAGATCCCGCAGGGCTTCTCCTAAGCCGGTGCGAGTTATGGTGGATTAGGGTTTCCCGGAAATATAGGGTTTAGAAAACCGGGAGGAGGAGAAGATGTCGTCGGCGGCTAGAGCGGCGGCGACGGACCGGCGGCGGCGCAAGGCGGCGGCGGCGCGGGCGGAGGCGCGACGGCTCGGGTGGAGAGGGGCTAGGGCTTGTGGTGTTGGGGAAGCCCTCCCCCTCTATTTATGAGAGGGGGCAGCCTTGGGAGGGGTGGGTTTGAATCCAAACCCAAACCCAAGTTGGATTGAGAGAAGGACTTGTTTCTTCTCCCACTAGGAAACCATTGTTCCAGTTTGACTTTTCAAACTTCCCATTTGACATTCAATTTAGATCATTAATTCTCTCTTGCAAATGCCCACACCAAGTAACCTAGGATATGATCCAATCATTCCACTTACCCATGACACATTCATGGACCATTCTCCTTTCGGATCGGTGAACCTTCTAGAACCTTCTAGAACCTCTCCGATGAAAACATCGAAATCTTTCCCGAACTTCGAAATCGGACTTTCCTTATATGAATCTTATTCTCCGGACATTCCGGATCTCCTCGTGATATCCCGGATCCCATCCGGAGACTCCGAACAACATTCGGTATCCCTACTATCATTCCATATCTACTAAACAATATTGAATCCTTAAGTGTGTCTCCTTACGGTTCGTGAATTATGCGGACATGACCGAGACACTTCCCCGATCAATAACCAATAGAGGAATCTGGAAAATCATATGACTCCCACATATTTCTATGATTACTTTGCGATCGAATGAACCACTTACATACGATACCAATTTCCCTTTGTCTCGCGATAGTTTACTTATCCGAGGTTTTGATCATCGGTATCTCTGCATACCTAGTTCAATCTTGTTACCGATAAGTACTATTTTCTCGTTCCCGTGATATGTGATCCCTTGTGAGCCAGTCACATGCTTGCAAGCTAATTGGATGACATTCCACCGAGAGGGCTCAGAGTATATCTATCCGTCATATGGATGGACAAATCCCACTCTTGATTCATGTGCCTCATCCCATACTTTCCGAACACTCAATGCCACCTTTATAGCCACCCAGTTACGGTGTGGTGTTTGATGTCATCAAAGAATCCTTCCGGTAATGGTGATTAGCATGATCTCATGGTCGAAGGAATTAGGTTACTATGTATCAGAAAGCTTATAGCAAATGACTTGATCTTTATGCTACGCTTATCTATAGGAGTATGTCCATCATACCATTCTCCTAATGATATTATCTTGTTATTAATAACATCTCAATGTTCATGATCAAGAAACCACGATCATCTATTAACCAACAAGCTAGTATTATAAAGAGGCTTTACTAGGGACTCCAATTTAGTTTACAAATCACACAAGTATTAATGTTTTCGGTTAATACTGTTATATCATGAATGTAAACATTTATCATAAATACAAAGATATAATAATAACCACTTTTATTATTGCCTCTAGGGCATATCTCCAACAGCTGCAGGCTGGTGGATCTGCTATTTTAGCCTCTCCTTAAAGCAATATTGCTAGAAGAAAATTAAGAGGAACGCTGCAGGCTGGTGGGTCCGCCATATCAGTCTCTCCTCAAAGAAATATTGCTAGAAGAAAATTAAGAGGGACGTTGTAGGCTGGTGGGTCCGCCATGTCAGCCTCTCTGTAAAGCAATATTGCTAGAGGAAAATTAAGAGGGACGCTACGGGCTGGTGGATCCACCATGTCAGCCTCTCCACAAAGAAATATTGCTACAATAAAATTAAGAGGGATGCTCCAGGCTGGTGGGTCTGCCATGTCAGCCTCTCCGTAAAGTAATATTGCTAGAAGAAAATTAAGAGCGACGCTACAAGCTGGTGGGTCCATTGTGTCAGCCTCTCTGTAAAGAACTATTGCTAGTAGAAAATAACGTAAACCCATAATTTTTTTGTTAATCACATAGGATTCGAACTCAATACATCACACATATAACCATGTGTGTTGCCACTACAACAAAGAAATCAAAAAATACTAGCTTTCATGTCCTTGTTAGTAAACTCTGTATTCTGCTGTGGATCCACCGGATTCAGAACAAAGACCTCACCGACGGAGGGGGAAAAGCGATAATTCTTTTGACAGATATATTCACGTAAAAATATCAAAAGAACAAGAGACACACACCGCGTGTGCCAGAACTGGTATCCAATGACTTCATTTGGTGAAATCACACTCATCACTATCCAAAACACAACCAACGGTTTCGACGAAACACAGGCAAAAGCTCTGGTGCAAACAACCCAGCACATCAACAAAACATTTCACAAATTTAGTAGCATTTAAATGATTCAGCAGCATAGAATAAGAAAAAGAAAATAGATAGTTTCTTAGTTCATATTCAGCAGCACTTGACCAATTCAGCACCATTTTAAAATGACTAATTCAGCAATACAAACACTAAAATTCAATAGCAGTATAGAGGGAACCATACCTCACCGATAGTGTGAGAAAAGGCGATAATTCTTTTGTTTTGACATATATATTCATGTAAAAATATCTAAAGAACCATAGACACACATTGCTTGTGCCAAAACTGCACTGCTATCAAATCACTTCATATGGTGAAATCACGTTGTATCTTTACCCTCTTTGCCTCTCATCACTGTCCAAAACACAATCAACGGTTCCGATGAAACACAGGCAAAAGCTCTAGTGCAAGCAGCCCAGCAACAGCGACAAAACTTTTCACAAATTCAGTAGCATTTGAATGATTTAGCAGTACGAAACTAGAAAGAGAAAATATCAACAGATTCCTATTTCATATTCAGCATCACTTGACCAATTCAGCGGCATTTTAAAATGACTGATTCAGCAATACAGACATTGAAATTCAATAGCAGTACAGAGGGGACCAGTTCTTGCTTCATCTCTAAAAACCATGCCAGCAATCAGTTTGCCCTTTTCTCCAAACACTCTCAAATCATTGGAGAAACAAAAACTGACGATCAATTCTGCTTTTGTGTGCAACCTCCTCCTCACATATTAAGACGGAACACAATCATTATCATAGTAGTTGGTCTTTGCCATATAGGAAACCATCATATAGATACAAATATACCATACCAATACGTACTAGTCATAGCTCCAATCCAGCAAAAGGTTATCACAGTTTTACCACCCATATATAATCAGTGGAGATAAGACAACCACATAATTAATTATGATAGCATGCGAGTAAAGAGGTAGATAGCTAGGAACTGCATGACCATACTGTTGCATTCAGGGCAGCGATATACATCGACCTTGACCATTCTTGCAATGGTAAGTTTGGCTTCTTTCCGGAACTTGGTCCACCTAGAAGTAGCTGCCAAGCGCCCATCAGTACAATTAATAGCGTAGCGTCCCTCGACTTGCACTCCTTCGCTCTGCATCATGACAAATATTGTCCCCTTTCGTCTAGTCTCGAGTTACTTTGTGGCACTCTTAGGCAATTTCTAAGTCAAAGCAAGAGATAGAAGCATAATTAATAAGAGCAATGAACTGAATCATGTGAAACTTGAGAATACATTGAGAGCAGTTTATCTACCACCACTCTCAAACATAATCCGGTGCAACATTGAGATGACGCATGTGTAGGATGCGATTTTGACAAGGATCTTGCACTGGTGCTTGTGCTAGGGCTGGTGCAGTAGCTGGTGCTGGTGCAGGAACATGGACTGGTGCAGGAGATCGTGTCGCTGTCTGTGCTGGGGCTGGTGCTAGTGCAGGAGTTGGTGCCGATGCAGCTAATTAAAGAGGGGCTAGTGCAAGAGCTAGAACCGATTCCGGCGCCGATTGTCATGGTGGTATCACGGCATATGCCATGGCTAGGCTCAAGTTGGGGCCGATGGATGTGGTGGAATACGGGGAGGGATGATGCAGTGAAGACCGCACACGTATGAACAAAGCGAGATACAATATATCTAGGATTGAGGCTCTCATGTTGAGATAACACCTCTTTCTCTACATCTAATCTATTATAATCTTGCCATACTCGTGGCTACAATGATGCTCCTTGAGCTGTATTTCCTATGCCTCTATCTAGATCTGTCTGTGAGAGTGGAGGAGAAAGAAGGAGAGCTCCTAGAGAGTAGTGAGGAGAGGATCCTTTCGGGGCCTCTCCCTAAACGATCCCCCTGGTGCTCCTTATAAAGGGGAGCCCAGGGGCAAGACTTGCTCCCCACGATTGGCATCTGTGCAGCATATTCCCGGCATATTCTTAGATGCTCAGCATATGCCTTGGCATATTTGTAGATGCCAGGGCATATTATTTAGCATATTCTTGATGCCAAGGGCATATTCCATATGCCCATGTGTTAGTCTAAGCCTGGGGCGTCCCAGGACTGGCACGTGACACGAAGATCTTGACTTGGCTCGATCGTATGTCGATGTGGTGGTCGTGGTTGCATCCTGAGGTGAATAAATTAGGCATCCGGAGTGACATAATTTGGCCTGGAGGTCCTGAGCAATAAGTAAATTCGGCCTGGGGTCAAGCTGATTCGGACTGGGGGGCACTGATTTGGCCCTGGCGAAGTGAAGGCCCTAGCCGAGTTAAGATACGGCCCAGCCTGGTGAAGCTGTGGCCCAACCGAGGTTTCCTGTCAAAAGTACAGATGAGGTTCGGCCTACTCGGCCTGGGGATCCAATTCCCGCGATGGACTGGTGCGGTCGCAGCATAGCCGAACTCTGGTTGCTGGATGAAGATGGTTCTCGCGGTGGGCCAGGATTGGCCGAAGCTGGGCCACCCGGCAGAAGTATTGCAGCGATGGCGATGGTATGGGGTGGGCCGAGTTAGGCCGGCCCACCCGGGCGAACCGGTGGCACGTCGATGTGTCCGAGGAGGGTGATGGAGCGATATTGGTGGGAGAGATTTTTCGGGGTGCAGAGATGGTTTGGCATCTGGCAGGAATGGAGGGAATCTGGTGTTGGTTTGGGCGGGAGCAAGGTGAGCTGACCCTCTGTGGGCCGGTTTGACTGTGTCGGCCCACGCGGGGGTGAGTACTACTGGGGGATGGGCCGGGTCAAGGCGTTATTCGGCCTATTGAGAGAAGATTCGGCCTGGGGAATTGTTTTCTAGGCCGAGATATGCTTAGTTCGGCCCGTATGACCTTTTTCCTTTCTTTCTTTCTATTTTATTTATAACTTTCATCAAACAACCTTCTCTTATATACAAGCTTCATCGATTTTCTTTGTTCCTCTTATATCTCCTTATACCTCAACTCTGGGGTACCCGGGGTCATATCCCCGACATTAGTCCCCGAGGCTATGTGGGACTCGTAGAGTCGCGCGTAGGATTTAATTCAAATATTCCCAGAGTTACTTTCCGAGTTATTATAACTTGGTAGTATACTACAATGTCCCATAACCCTTTTGGGTATGTTTTTGACGCCTAACCCTTATGGGAATTGATCGTTTTGACCTGTTTGGGTAAGTTTTCAATTCCGACCTTCTTAGGAACTGGTCTTTAGAGCCCTTTGGAGAAGTTATGATTTCTAGCCATTTTTGGTACTGGTCTTTTAATCCCTTTGGGTAAGTTATGACTTCTGGTCATTTTTGGCACTGCTCTTTTAACCCCTTTGGGTAAGTCATGAATTCTGGCCATTTTTGGCACTTGTCTTTTAACCCCTTTGGGTTAGTCATGAGTTCTGGCCTTATAGGGATCTGATCTTTTAACCCCTTTGGATAAGTTATGACTTCTGGCCATTTTTGGTACTGGTCTTTTAACCCCTTTGTGTAAGTTATGACTTCTGGCCATTTTTGCCACTGGTCTTTTAACCCCTTTGGGTAAGAGTTATCTCGTTTGGATTGCACATTTCTAATTCGTCTTATGCTTCAAATCCGACTCAAAGTTCAAGTTATATGACTCAAATTTGAGTCATCTGATTCCAAATCTGAGCTATATGACTCAAATCCGAGTCATCTGTTTCCTTTTCTGAGTTATTCTACTAAAATTCGACTCATGTCCCAAATCTGAGTCATCTGACTCAAAATCTGAGTTATTTTACTCAAATTTAACTTATGTCTTAAATCCGAGTTATATGACTAAAATCCAAGGTATATGACTCAAATCTGAGTTATCTATTTCCAAATACGAGTCATTTTACTCAAATTTGTCTGTCTTAAATTTGAGTCATCTGACTCAAATCCGAGGTATATGTCTCAAATCTGAGTCATCTGTTTCCAAATCCGAGTTATTTTACGCAAATCTGACTTATGTCTTAAATCTGAGTCATCTGACTCAAATCCAAGGTATATGACTCAAATCCAAGTCATCTATTTCCAAATACGAGTTTATTTTACTCAAATTTTACTTATGTCTGAAATCTGAGTCATCTGACTCAAATCCGAGGTATATGACTCAAATCCGAGTCATTCGACTACTGAGATATAACTTTATCTGACGAGAAGATGGCAACTTTCCTTTGAGATGGAACCGAGATATAGATCCGAGATAAAGTTTTGGGATATGATAATAGGGCTAATTGCTGAGAGATGTGATTCGAGATGTAGATCTGAGATATAAATTCGAGATATGATATGCTGGCAAACAGTCATCCGAGATATGAGATAACCTGACAACCTGATTTAAATATCAATACGAGTCATAACATAACCCGACAAGCTGGCAAGCTGAATCAAACTTTAGTCTGAATCAGAGATAAGCTAGTAAACTTAGTTAGAATACAAATCCGAGTTATAAAATATACCCTGGCAAGCTGAATCAAATGTTAGTCCGAAACATAAATAAACTAACTCAAATTCTAATCCGAATCATAAATAAACTGACTCAAATTCTATCCAAATAATAAATAAGATGGTAAGCTGAGTTAAAGGTTAATCTGATTCATAAATAAACTGACTCAAATTCTATCCGAATCATAAATAAGCTGGTAAGCCGAGTTAATGATTAATCCGATTCATAAATAAACAGACTCAAATTCTATCCAAATCATAAATAATCTGGTAAGCTGAGTTAATGGTTAATCCGAATCATAAATAAACTGACTCAAATTCTATCTGGATCCTAAATAAGCTAGTCAAATACTGATCCGAATCAACATAATGTTCTATCCATCTAAAGGTGACTCTATGGATATGTTGGCTAGTCCCCAGGTTGAGTTATTTTCTCCTTGGGGTGAAGGATCGAGTGATGGTGGCTGAGTTATCTGGTACTTACAGTATGCTTGAAGAAGAGTTTGAGTCATTCTCGCTGAGTCATACCTGCCTTGCTGAGTTACCAGGTACTTACAGTATGATTGGAGAAGAGTTTGATTCATTCTTGATGAGTCTTACCTGCCTTGCTGAGTCGGACTTGGAGACCCTTGTGCTTACCTCTCTGTTCTCTGCTCGCTTGGAGGAGCTGAAGGAGCTCCATGAAGAAGAGGTTAATGAAGATGCTCTCGTCCGGATGGAACCCCAACCAACGCCACTAAAATGCCCCACGGTGGGCGTCAAATGTCGTGGTGGTATCACGGCATACGCCATGGGTAGGCTAAAGTTGGGGCCGATGGACGTGGTGGAATCCGGGGAAGGATGATGCAGTGAAGACCACACTCGTATGAACAAAGAGAGATACAATATATCTAGGATTGAGGCTCTCATGTTGATATAACACCTCTTTATCTACATATAATCTCTTATAATCTTGCCATACTCGTGGCTACAATGATGCTCCTTGAGCTGTATTTCTTATGCCTCTATCTAGATCTCTCTATGAGATTGGAGGAGAAAGAAGAAGGAGAGCTCCTAGCGAGCAGTGAGGAGAGGAGCCCTTCTGGGCTTCTCCCTAAACGATCCCCCTGGTGCTCCTTATAAAGGGGATCCCAGGGGACAATACTTGCTCCCCACGATTGGCATCTATGCAGCATATTCCCGACATCTTCTTAGATGCTCAGCATATGCCTTTGCATCTTTGTAGATGCCAGGGCATATTCTTTAGCATCTTCTTGTTGATGCCAAGGGCATATTCCATATGCCCATGCATCAGTCTGAGCCTGGGGCGTCCCAAGACTGCCACATGACACGAAGATCTTGACTTGGCTCGATCGTATGTCGATGGGGTGGTCGTGGTTGCGTCCTGAGGTGAATAAAAGAGCTATTTGGAGTGACATAATTCGGCCGGAGGTCCTGAGCAATAAGGAAATTCGGCCTGGGGTCAAGTTGATTTGAATTAGGGGACCACTGATTCGACCCTAGCAAAGTGAAGGCCCTAGCCGAGTTAAGATATGGACTAGCCGGGTGAAGCTGTGGCCCAACTGAGGTTTCCTATCAAAGTCCAGCCGAGATCCGGCCTACCCGGCCTGGGGAGCCAATTCAGGCGATGGCTTGGTGCGGTCGCGGCCTAGCCGGACTCTGGTTGCCAGATGAAGATGGTTCCCGCGGTGGGCCGGGATTGGCCGAAGCTGGCCCACTCGGGAGAAGTATTGCAGTGACGTCGATGGTCTGGGGTGGGCCGAGTTAGGCCAGAGTCGGCCCACACGGGCGAACCGGTGACATGTCGATGTGGCCAAGGCGGGTGACAGAGAGATATTGGCAGGAGAGATTCTTCGGGGTGGACAGATGGTTCGGCGTTTGGCGGGAATGGAGGGAATCTAGTGTTGGCGTGGGCGGGAGTGAGGTGAGCTGACCCGCTGTGGGCCGGTTTGAATGTGCCAGCCCACGCGGGGGTGAGTGCTGCAGGGGGATGGGCGGGGTCAAGACCTTATTCGGCCTATTGAGAGCAGATTCGGCCTAGGGAATTGTTTTCCAGGCCAAGATATGCTTAGTTTGGCCCGTATGACCTTTTTCCTTTCTTTCTTTCTTTCTATTTTATTTATAACTTTCATCAAACAACCTTCTCTTATATACAAGCTTCATCGATCTGCTTCGTTCCTCTTGTATCTCCTTATAACTCAACTCTAGGGTACCCGGGATCATATCCCCGATACCGAAGCCAGCAGCTTGATGCTAGATTTCTTCTGACGGGTAGGTAAGCTAACTGTAGGTATGGTAGAGGCATATGATATGTGTGCAAGCAAAATTGCTCTTATACTCCAACATTTACTCACAAGACAGTGATCAGAGGATGTGATGAGTATACAAGAAAAATTACTTACTACTACATCCATTCTTTCTCCTTCGGTCAACAGGTGTCAGATCAGGAACTAGGTCTGGTGCTAGTGTCGGTGCTGGTGCCAACAGCTTGATGCTGGTTACCTTCTAGGGGGGAGGTAACGGTACTGCAGGAGTGGTCAGAGAGTCATATGAGATGTATACAAGAAAATGGGTTCTTACACTCCTAGATAGTGATCAGAGTATACAAGAAAATTAAGTTACTACCTCTATTCTTTCTCCTACTTAGGTCAACAGGTGCTTTTGCAGGAACTAGGGCCGGTGTCGATACCAGCATCTTGATGTCGGCACCCTTTTGGAAGCTGACTGTACAAGTGGTAAGAGCCATATGATTAGTGAAGACAATGGTACGAAACAGTTAGTCGCAACAAAGTCATCAGAGGTTGTGATGAATACAAAAGCAAATTAATTAGTAGTACATCTGTTGTTGGCCCTTTGGTCAATAGGTGTATGATGGCTTGCAAGTATCTGCCCAGGCTTGCTAAAATCGAGTGCTACCTCATCCCCCTGCTTCATACCATTCTCACGTACATACTTGGACCAACCTCGGCCACCCAAATAGGTGGTCGCCATCGTCACGGAGACATCCACATCATATAGTTGCCGCAAGCCTTTTGAGTCCTCGGTATACATAGTTAGAAAATTTTTGTTTCCGAATAGCTTGTTTATAATGGGGCGAGTGACACAAGGGACAACCTTCATGAGAAAATTGATATACAAGTAAGACGACAAAAATAAAAGTGAGATACAAGATATTATATCAAGTTGTACCCTTCGCGAAGGGTGGACATGCACCATTTTCTTCCATTTTCCTTTGGAAGGGCATACAGGGCCCCCTTTTCAATCAACAAGCTTGAAAAGAGGATGGTAGAAGAAAGGGCTGAGCAGCTGGTGCGTGGTACTGAATGAAATTAAGTGGAAAGATTAAATTATGTAATATCATTTAATTCTAATAATAGCAGATAAAATCATTGTCTGGAAATCAAACAAATTTGATGTTTGTGAACTTCTGATGAGCATAAATATAAGTATAGCTAATAACAATAACACGAAAAATCATAACATGTGAAATTGTGGATTTTCAAATTATACCCACTTCTTAGAGGGGTCAGAGTTGTCGTGGTATTGCCGACGAGTACGCCATGGAGGGGTCCTCACAGTGCGTGTTTAGTGATGTGGGGGAAGGCAGACGGTTGATGGGTACGAGTTTACACAGCTTACCCAGGTTCAGATCCCACAACGGTGGCGGAATCCTACTCCTGCTATAAATCACTATAAGGGAAATACGCCGAGTTATAGGGATTGGTTCGCTGTGCATGAGTACGAGTTGTACGTCTAAAGTTATGCCCTAAAGGCTCCCATAGGCCCGACTTATATAGTCGCCAGGTCCTAGGGTTACAGGGAAAAGTCCTAGCCGGATAGGTTACAGAGTCCTACACTGCCTACAACTAGTCTAGCGTGTCTTGCACTCCAAGGCTCCGGGTACGTCGGTGACTCCTCCGTAGCCTTCATTTATCAGGCATGGTCATCCCTTCTGGATCCATATAACTGGGCTGCCCAGCAGGCCATGGGCCATGCTACCAACTGTGGGCCACCCGGGTTATCCGGATAGGATACATGCTATGAGAATACCCATATAGCATATCCCCAACAGTAGCCCCCGGAGAACTCCGAGATCTTGCGCCGTCTTGCCTCTTCAGGTTGAATGCTCCATCTAGATGGATGTCGGCAAATCTTCAAGCAATATCTTGTAGTCCTCCCAAGAACCCTACAAGGTTTTCTCCGACTTCAATTAGTAAGTCAGATAATTGTTCAATCTTCCATCGTACTCTTCCATAGCCGGACTGGATCCGTCCATGCCGGAATATTCTGATGTGATGGTTCACCTGCTAGTGACAACTAGGATGACGTAGACATAGGTCAGCGACGCCTCGTAACTCACACATGCAGAGAACACAATCATGTCCGTTTTTCCCACGCGAGAGATACGTTGGCGGCGACGGTTGGGAACGTGGCGAAATTTCCGCGCAAACGCTCGCACACGTCGTCCATGCGCCGACCATTGGATCGTCTTGCACGAATCTTGACGCCAGGGGTTATAAATTGTAGTTGCGGTGGATTTTTACTTTTCACCTCATTCTCCTCCTGCATCATCTTCTTCCTCCAGCGAGCACTCCTCGAGCCCTCTACGCGCATGTGAAAACACTAATCTCCGAATCTTCCAGTCACATCTCCTCTCACCCCAATGGCCAGCTCCAGTTCCACTTCTTCCATGGCGGCGATGAGCGATGCCGCGGCCAAGCCGGCGAGCATTGTCCTCGTGCCTCCAGAAGGTTTGGTGCTGCCAAGGTCCGCGGTGGTGGAATCCACTGGCGATGACCATATCCCAGCGGCACTGGAGCCACTGGAGGAGGAGGGTGACTCCCACAAAGGGGAGTGGCGTGGCTCGGATATCACAGACAATGATATCAAGGAACTTCTCGTTGAAGACTACCTCCCTGCGACGGAGGGGCTCGTCTGGCGGGTGGCGCCGGCCGGCGAGGTCACCCCTTCTCCCCAAGCCGGAGAGAAGGTGTACCTCAAATCTCAATTGGTACGCAACATTTCCCTGCCCATCTCCAACTTGTTTCTAGCTGTCCTTAGCCATTACCAAGTTCAGCCCCAGAACCTCTCCCCCAATAGCATCCTCACGCTTAGCAATTATGCGGCGCTTTGTGAGGGTTACTTAGGGATTAGACCTAGGCTAAATCTCTTTATTTAGTTCTTCACCGTCAATAGGGAAGCTAGAGCCGGCAAGGACAAGCTCAAGAACCGTGGGACAATTAGCTTTAAGATCCGGACTGGCTGGCAGTTCCCCGACATCGTTGGCCATGAGTCCTGTAAGAACTAGTAACAGACGTACTTCTACGGCCTAGATATCCCTCTGGACGGCCGAGAAGAAACGAATTCGGACTTCGTCGATGGAGCCGCCGCTGAAGCCCCGACATGGAGATCCCAGGCCACCCTTCCCTCCGACAACGATACTCCCCGCGCCATAAGGCGGATAGAGTGGTTCGTAGACACGGGTCTGACCGGGTTGGACCTAGCCATGTGCTGGTTCATCAAGTGGATCCAGCCTCTGCAGCACCGCTTGAAGCTAATGCACGAGTACACCAAGGATAGGAAGGATAGCCTCCTCATCTCCGAGGACAACTTCTCGAGTGACTCCGTCAAGCTCCGCCTCAAGGACATCGTCAAGGTGAAGGATAGGAAGCGTGGCTTCACCATCACCTATGACATGTCCGTTGACGGCTCGTGCCTAGAGGTAGGATGTTTATTTTCTGTGTATGACATATACTCTAGTTCTTCCGTCTAACCATTATCATCTCATCTAACACTTTGGGATTTCACTTAACAGCTTAGCAGTCTAGATGAGGATACCATAGCTGTCCAAATCTATGACCCCAAGATGAAGGAAGTCACCGTCGTGTCCGATGACGATGTCCCGCTGGCGCGAAAGCGGAAGAGCTCCATCTCTGGCGCTGCCGACGGAGGCAAGAAGAAGAAGACAGAGGGTGGAGCCTCCAAGAAGTCCACTGTCGCCCTAGAGGCGGAGAAAATAAAGGTTACCGGAATTCCTTTTGCCAAAGCACCCCCTGTTGTGTAAGCCTCTTTCTCTCCGACATTGTCCATTGCTTGTCTTATTCATGTACTTATACTTTTTGCCTATTTCAGGAAGAAGGCCAGTACTAGTTTGAAGAAGACCTCCAAAACTTTGGGGGCTTCTAGAAATATTAAAGATATGTTGCATCGTGACGTGTCCCACCACGCATCTACCGCCATCTCCCCCGTCACTCCCAACGTCCAGCCTACACCTGCTCCGACAAGCTCTCAGGCCAAGGATGCATATGTCCCTTCCGCCATGGAAGTGGACTCAGCTGCCTCCGCGGAGCTTGCCGTTGTCGGTGAACAGGAGACACAAGAAAGCACCGCAACCCAAATGGCTGAAGATCCGGCTAAGGATGCCATCGGTAGCGGCAAGGAGGTGGTTGTGGGTGGAACATCTGCTGAAGGCGGCGCCTCTGCACCCAAGACGACCATAGAGTTCCCGAAGATAGTCTTCCCGGTGCTTACGTTGAGTAGCTCCACTCTGGCTCCTGGTGCAGTGCCGACATCTCCAACCTGCGGTCTTGAGGAGCTTCTCCGGCAAGCAAATATCTTGCCAGGAAACAGCCTTTCCTTCAGCAATTTGTTTGCTGAGAGTGCTACCAACCTCAAGATCATCGCTCTTGTAAGTTTCATTTGTCTTTTACATTTCATATGAGTGTCCCCACTGTAGCCCCCGAGGATTTAGACGGAAAACCATAGATCTTTGCATCTAAATGCTCTAAGAGTGACTTGATACGTTGGAAACGTATCTGTAATTTTTGATGCTCCATGCTTGTTTAGTATCTACTTTTCTTTACTTGTACACACTTTGAGGTGCTTTTTACATGGTTTCTGGTACTAACCTATTAACAAGTTGCAACAGTGCCAAATTCCTGTTTTCTGCTGTTTTTGGTTTCAGAAAAGTTAGTAAAGAAATATTCTCGGAATTAGACGGGATGAAGGACAAACTCAATAACTTTCTGTGGAGAACAAGAAGTCCAGAGGGGAGACGGAGAAGCAGGACAGGTATTCCAAACCCCCCTAGGTGCAGGTGGGCCCTACCCCGCGCCTGGGTAGGGTTTTACCCTCCTGGCCGCCTCCCGGTCTTGCCCCTTCTCCTATAAGAAGCCCCCGATGCAGAAACTCTCAGGACCCAATCAGAAATCCATGAAACCGTTTGTAGCCGCCGCCACCATCGTCCCTAGATCGGGGGTATCTAAAGCTCTTCCCGGCACCCTGCCGGAGGGGAGATCATCCCAGAGGCCTTCTCTCCGGTATGATTCGTGAGTAGTTCCACCTTGGACTATGGGTCCATGTAGTAGCTAGATGGTTGTATCTCCTCCTTTGTGCTTTCATGTATAGATCTTGTGAGCTCCGTTCATGATCAAGATCTAATCTATTTGTAATCATGCATGTTGTGTTTACGGGAATATGATGTATATTTAGATTATTATGTTAATTTGATTAATGGTTCTATCTTTATGATTCTATCAGGTTTGTGTTGTTTGTGATCTTGCATGCTCTCCGTTGCTACTGGTTATCTTGGCCAAGTAGTTTCTAGTGACTCCAAGAGGGAGTATTTATGCTCGATAGTGGGTTCATGCCTCTAGTTTCCAAGGGAAGTGACAGAAATCTCTTCGGTTGTAGATGTGTTTTTTCTGCTAGGGAGAAAACAACGGTACCTTGTTCATGGAACATGTGGAATATTTACCTAACACACGTTGCTTAAAGTAGTTGTCTGTTGCTTGCAACTTAATACTGTAGGGGGTTCGGATGATAACCTGAAGGTGGACTTCTAGTCATAGATGCAGTTAGATTACGGTCTATGTATTTGTATTTCCCAATCAACCTCATAGGATCTTTCTGGCTAGTAATTGTATTGTTATGCCTTGCTCAGTTCCTGTCAATTGCCCCGCTGTAATTTGTTTACCCTTCATGCCATGTTGTTTATCTAAGGAGAGCACCTCTAGTGAACTATGGACCCTGGTCCAATCTTTACCATTGATACATATTCCATTGTTACATGTTTACTTGATGAAAACCATTACCTTCCACACCGTATGTTTAATCCTTTGTTACAGCAAACCGGTGAGCTTGACAACCTCACTGATTCGTTGGGGCAAAGTTTTGAGTTTGTGTTGTGCAGGTCTCCATGTTGTTTGCAACACCTGTGTGACATTTCCTTTCTCCTTCTGGTTCGATAACCTCAGTCTCTACTGAGGGAAGACTTCCTGCTTGCTCCTTCACACCTTGCTCTTGGGGTTTCCAACGAAGCGCTTCCACATCAAAGACCAGGCGCCATCAAGCTTTCTGGTGCCATTACTGGGGAATCTACTTCAACCTCTTCCACCTTGTCAAGCGCTATCAACAAGTTTTCTGGCGCTGTTGCTGGGGAGGCTAAGGGCGTCTTCACGAGGGGAGTCCTTCACTTCCTTTCTCTTTACTTTGTTTTTAGTTTGCTTTGTTTCTTTTGCTTGGTTTTGTTTGCCTCTTTTCAAAAAACCAAAAAAAAATTAGTCTAGCTTGGTTTGCTTTGTTTATTCAAAAACACAAAAAAATTAGTTCCTGCTCTAGCTGTTGCTGCTGTTTTTGGCTTGCCCACCTTTACCAAAATGAACTCTGCTAAGAACACCAAGTTGTGTGACTTCACTAGAACCAACAACAATGATTTCCTAAGCACTCCTATTGCCCCACCTGCTCCTGATGCTTGATTTTATGAAATTAAGCCTGCTTTGTTGAATATTTTGATGAGAGAGCAATTTTCTGGTGCTGGTTCTGATGATCCTGCTGCCCATCTTAATAGCTTTGTTGAACTTTGTGAGATGCAAAAGTATAAGGATGTAGATGTAGATATTATTAAGCTCGGGATTTTTCCTTTCTCCTTGAGGGGAAAATCTAAAGAATGGTTGCTATCTTTGCCTAAAAATATTATTTATTCTTGGACTAAGTGCAAAGATGCTTTTATTGGAAAGTACTATCCTCCTGCTAAGATTATTGCTATGAGAAGTGACATTACGAAATTTAAACAGCTTGATAGTGAACATGTTTCTCCTGCTTGGGAAAGAATGACATCTTTGGTTAAAAATTGCCCTACTCATGGACTCAATGCTTGTATGATTATCCAAACTTTTTATACAGGTTTGAACTTCTCCTCAAGAAATCTGTTGGATTCTGCTGCTGGAGGTACTTTTATGGGACTCACCTTGGGTGCTGCAACAAGGCTCCTTGATAATATGATGGTTAACTACTCTCAATGGCATGTTGAGAGAGCTCCACATGGTAAGAAGGTAAATTCTGTTGAGGAAACTTCCTCTTTGAGTGAAAAAATTAATGTTATTATGGATGTGCTTGTTAATGGGAAAGCTCCTCTAGATCCTAATAGTGTTCCCTTAGCCTCTTTGGTTGCTCAAGAAGAGCAATTTGATGTGAACTTCATTAGAAACAACAATTTCAACAACAATGTCTATAGGAATAATTTTGGTAGAAACAATAATTATAGGCCTTATCCTCCTAATAATGGCAATTCCTATGGAAACTCCTACAATAATGCTAGAAGTGCCCCCTCTGAACTTGAATTCATGCTCAAGGACTTTATTAGTAAACAAACCACTTTCAATAAGACTATAGAGGAAAAGCTTTTAACTGTTGAGAAAAATATATCCTCTTTGTCTGAAGATCAAACTTCCTTGGTTAATAGAATGGCTGCTAAACCTAAAACTATGGAAAACACCTTTGCAATTGCTCATGCCATACAAGTTACTATTGATGAAAATGTTAGGCTATTAGCTCAACTTCATGCTAGGTGGGAAAGGCAAGATGAAATTGATAGAAACAATAGTGTGTGCACTATCACCACTAAACCACAAGTAGCCCCTATTCCTCCTCCTACTATGCTGAAGCCTATTGATCCTACTACTAGTGATGCTAAGTTTAACTTTGATATTGATGGTTGCAATATTTCTGAAGTGATTATGTTCCTGCAAAAGCTTGCTAGAAGTCCTGATGCTAGTGATATGCATGTTGCCTTTAACAAACACATTATAGATGCTCTTGTTAAGATTAAGGAAGAGAAGCTAAAACACAAAGCTTATATTCCTAGGAAAGTAGAAGATAGTTGGGAACCTATTATTAATATGCAAGTGAATGACTTTGATCTCAAATCTTCATGTGATCTTGGTTCTAGTGTCTCTATTATGCCTAGGAAGATTTATGAAATGCTTGATTTGCCACCATTAGAAGATTGTTATTTGAATGTCCCACTCAAAGATAATGCTAAGAAGAAACTCTTGGGGAGTATTAATGATGATCTCATTATGGTTAACAATGCTTATTTCCCTATTGATTTCTATATTTTAGATGTTGAATACAATGCTTCTTGTCCTATTACTTTGGGAAGACCTTTTCTTAGAACAGTTGGTGTCATCATTGATATGAAAGAAGGCACCATTAAATATCATTTTCCATTTAAGAAATGTATTAAACACTTTCCTATGAGGAGAGATAAGTTGCTTTTTGCTCATCCTTTGAAAGAAAGATTTGATGTTAATGCTTCTTCATTTGAAAATACTTCATTCTTCTTGCTTGTTGTGCCTAACTTAAAGGCGTTAAAGAAAAGTACTTGTTGGGAGATAACCCAAGAGTTTCCTTGAGTCTTAGAAGTTATTACTACAATAATAAACTCTCCTTATCCTTTTTGTTTGCTTTTTGTGCCAAGAATGACCTCTAACTAGGGAATTAGGCGCGCCAGCACGCCGTGCCCGTTCTATTTATTTGGCTGGTCGTATGTTGTACATCAATTTTATCTCGTGCGTGGTCAGCTAATGTGGAGGGACGTGAATATGCCTGTTAGAGGGAAGTAGTTTATGTGTCAAGAGGAAGTCGTAATTCAGACTACATTGGCACTGTCTGGGGGTATTTATGATGATGATGTAGAAAATATGTAGCATAGAATAATGCTCATACAGTGGAAACTTGTTCCAGGTAATTATACATAGCTTGACAGCAAGGTCAAAGGTCTTGTTTAACCTAATTAATTATACATTAAAGCGCAACATTATACGTGGTTCTTAGAAGTGCAAAATCTTGCTGCCATAATCTTATTTGAGTCACGCTGTCGCAGTGGTTGGTTCCATAGAGCTAGTTCAGAAGAAGCCGGAAGGGAATACCGATTCCCATGGCCCGCCCCCTCATGTCCGAACAATTGGATAGCAACATCAGGAAGTCTCAGGGGAAAATAAACTTCGCTCAGCCATACAAATGTTTGAATCGAAGAGTTGTATGTTTTCAACATGATCCTAAGATAATCAAAAATATCATGGTCAGGCTCCTCCCTCTTCCGACAGTGACAAGCAGGGGCAATATTCTCATCCAAAACAGCATCAGATCGCATATTGCTTTCATCAGCATTAGATGAAACTGAGAATTGGCTGAAAGACGCAATAAGCTCGTCACCCTCATTATCATCAGAACAAAATATACCCATCCTATGATCAACTTCATTTTGAGTGTCATAAATGTAAAGTTGGACAAACTTTGGAACAAGGTCATCACGAGGATGTAGAAGAGAACCAATTTCATGACAAACTACTCCACATATTTTGAAACAATACGGACCGGGCCCAACATTCACACCCTTATCAACATGGACACCAAGAGAAGTAAAAGCAAACATAGAGTTGTATACACGAATCAGGCGCATAAAATGATTAGAGACAGGTCCCCCGTCAAAACGAAGCAATTCAGCTAGCAGAGACGGCCATTGAGGATAGATTGGAAGAGAAACTTTCCACCACGGCAGCACCGCGTGTAAACGATCTGCTTCTCTGTACTAAGTTTTGTACAACGTGCTTGATAACAAAAGCAACCACCACAGTGATAACACAGATGATGAGTCGGGCCATAATAAGATCCCCAAGGCCATGCTCCTAAAATAAATATGACAGTATCAATAGGAAGAACACGTGAAAAAAATCCATAGAATAAAAAGAGAGATCACACAATAGACAACTTACGATTAAGCAGAGCAACAAAATCCGCGGGAAGAGGCAGTTGGACTTACCAGGCTGAAAACCCGCTTTGAGCAACACATGGTGCCGACTTATGGAATTACAAATCTGCCAATTTGTACTTACTCTATGGCGAGGAAAAAAAGGTATAGCAGCAGCTAAACATAAGAAAGCAAGTAAATTTCAGTAATATATAGTAGCCAAAGGAAAGATAAGCAAATAGTAGAGAAGTCCACAATAAACCTTGGACAATGATAAACAGTTGGGAAGAATACTGAATAAACTTGTACATTCAGGCAGATTTCAAGCCAATGTACCTGGATGGCGCCAAGTCTTAACAGCAGGTAAATCACTCTCATGCAAATCAGTGGATGACCCAAAACATGAATTCCAGCAAAGTCAGACAAAACATCTCCATGTACGCACGTTAATCCAGAAGAATAAGTACGCGGGAAAGAAACCTACCGTGGCTATCCATATGACCGAGACACCGAATTAAAATTCATACATAGGCCATAATTAAAAGCAAACGGCCAACCAGCAGGATTATCGTCTTCAGAAGAATCATCATGAAGATCTGCAAACAACACGGGAAAGCGGATCAATTAAGAGTGCAGCTTCCTTTGTTGGGCTGGCAAGTGAACTATATGAAAAATGCACCAAAAGAGCATGAGAGAAAAAAAAGAAAACCAAGATAAGAAGAGCTCGCACCAAAATAAGCAGTCCGTGGGATCGAATCTCTGGCTTGTCAATGTCTAGTGAGACGAATATCATATGGAAGAAAGGAAGGAGGCACCAAAGAGCAGTTAGTAGAATGGAAGAGAGCAACAAAGATCACAGTACAAAGAAAAAAGGACGTTGTCGACAATAGAATGATGAGGAACAGTACCAGCTATATCATACAAAGGACGCTCTCCCATCTTATTCTCTCTTCTCCGTGTAGTCTGCTCGTCGGAGAGAAAAACAACAGGCAGCTCGTTAGTCGGCCTGGTAGGTATGTCATCAGTAGAAGCGCTAGAAGGAACAGGAGGGTCGGACCACGATCCAAACAAAGAGGAATTACCACTGATAGGCTGAACGACTGTACCGGAAGGAAGCCGCGCGCGCAGAAGTAGAAGAAACAAAGCCGCTAGGACGGTGCGCAAGGCCCCGAGACGACAACCGGATACAGCGACCACATATAGTCGAACCAGTGCCACCGCCGCGGTCAGGATACGGAATATAAACGCCGGGATAAGCACGCACATCGAAGACAGTAGAGGCCTCCTCTGAAACACGACGTCGACGTGACACCGGAGCAGGCAAAGGTGAAGCAGATCTTCCCCGCCGAAGACAACTACTGCTCGGGCGAACAACGTTGACAGAAATGTCAGAAACTACAGGAACGGCCAGAAACAGGTAATCAGAGACCATACCTTGTAGCACACGACGTCGCCGCGGCACCAGAGCGGGAGAATTGGAGAAAGGTCGCCCGCGCCGTTTGGACGGAGCTGATTCGGCATAGGCGAAGAAACCACATCAACATGATGAGGAAGCAGAACCTGTGGACGCGACGTAGAATCCACCAAATCAACAAACGGTTCATCCCGATGATCAGTAGGAGTAGGCTGCACCAACTAATCAGTAGAAGCAGGCAGCATGGAGGCATCAGTCGGCTGAGACAGGCCAGGCGGAATAGATCGTTCGGAAGAAACACAACTACAACCTCATCCTCGGCGCCGGACAACGAGAACTAAGCGTAAGAAGGCCGGCGTAGATCTCATCGGCGTCTCCGATATGAAGACGATATAGGAAAAAAAAAGAACACGAAAGAGACCGGAGGAGGCCACGTTAGGAGGCACAAATGTTACGTGACGACCTGGAGGCACGATGAGTTTTACAGGCTGGAGTCCAGGATATCCTAGAAGTACTATACGTGTATGTGTAGAGAGACAACACGTGACCAGATGTCATTGGATCAGAAGCAAAATCTACAGTAAGAAAGCCATGCTCGTCACAAAACCAATGCCCAATTGCTGAGGTTGCGAGAATCCTTCCGCCTTTAATAACCTAATTAATTATACATTAAAGTGCAGCATTATACTTGGCTGCTATAAGTGCAAAAGCTTGCTGCCATAATCTTATTTGAGTCACGCTACGGCAGTGGTTGGTTCCACAGAGCTAGTTCAGAAGAAGCCGGAAGGGAATACCGATTCCCATGGTCCGCCCCCTCACGTCCGAACAATTGGATAGCAACATCAGGAAGTCTCAGGGGAAAATAACCTTCTCTCAGCCATACAAATGTTTGAACAGAAGAGTTGTATGTATTCAACATTATTCTAACAGAATAAAAAATATCATAGACATGCTCCTCCCTCTGCCGACGGCGACGCCGAAAATCAGGGCCAATATTCTCATCCAAAATAGCATCAGATCGCATATTGCTTTCATGAGCATTAGATGAAACAGAGAATTGGCTGAAAGACGCAATAAGCTCGTCACCCTCATTGTCATCAGAACAAAATATACCCATCCTATGATCAACTTCATTTTGAGTGTCATAAATATAAAGTTGGACAAACTTTGGAACATGGTCATCACGAGGAGGTAGAAGAGAACCAATTTCATGACAAACTACTCCACATATTTTGAAACAATACGGACCGGGCCCAACATTCACACCCTTATCAACATGGACACCAAGAGAAGTAAAAGCAAACATAGAGTTGTATACACGAATCAGGCGCATAAAATGATTAGAGATAGGTCCGCCGTCAAAATGAAGCAATTCAGCTAGCAGAGACGGCCATTGAGGATATATTGGAAGAGAAACTTTTCCACCACATCAGCACCACGTGTAAACGACCCGCTTCTATGTACTAAGTTTTGTACAACGTGCTTGATAACAAAAGCAAGCACCACAGTGATAACACAGATGATGAGTCGGACCATAATAAGATCCCCAAGGCCATGCTCCTAAAATAAATATGAGAGTATCAACAGGAATAACATGTGAAAAAAATCCATAGAATAAAAAGAGAGATCACACAATAGACAACTTACGCTTAAGAAGAGCAACAAAATCCGCGGGAAGAGGCAGTTGGACTTACCAGGCTGAAAGACCGCTTTGAGCAACACACGATGCCGACTTATGGAATTACAAATCTGCCAATTTGTAGTTACTCTATGGCGAAGAACAAAAGGTATAGAAGCAGCTAAACGTAAGAAAGCAAGTAAATTTCAGTAATATATAGTAGTAATAGGAAAGAGAAGAAAATAGTAGAGAAGTCTACAATAAACCTTGGACAATGATAAACAGTTGGGAAAAATGCTAAATAAACGTGTACATTCAGGCAGATTTCAAGCCAATGTAACTGGATGGCGCCAAGTCTGAACAGCAGGTAAATCACTCTCACGCAAATCAGTGGATGACCCATCACATGAATACCAACAGAGTCGGCAAAACATATCCATGTAGGCACGTTAATCCGGAAGAATAAGTATGCACGAAAGGAACCTACCGTGGCTATCCATATGACCGAGACACCAAATTAAAATTCATACAGAGGCCATAATTGAAAGCAAACGGCCAACCAGCAGCATTATCGTCTTCGGAAGAATCATCATGAAGATCTGCAAACAACACGGGAAAGCGGATCAATTAAGAGTGCAGCTTCGTTTGTTGGGATGGCAAGTGAACTATATGAAAAATGCACCAAAAGATCACGAGAAAAAAAAAGCAAACCACGAGAAGAAGAGCTCGCGCCAAAATAAGCAATACATGAGATCGAATCTCTGGCTTGTCAATGTCTAGTGAGACGAAAATCATCTGGAAGAAAGGAAGGGGGCACCAAAAAGCAGTTAGTAGAACAGAAGAGAGAAACAGAGATCACAGTACAAAGAAAAACGACGTTGTTGACAACATCATGATGAGGAACAGTACCAGCTATATCATACAAAGGACGCTCTCCCATCTTATTCTCTCTTCTCCATGCAGTCTGCTCGTCGAAGAGAAAAAAAGCAGGCAGCTCGTCAGCCGGCCTGGTAGGTATGTCATTAGTAGAAGCGCTGGAAGGAACAGGAGGGTCGGACCGTGATCCAAACAAAGAATAATTCGCACCGATAGGCTGAACAACTATACCGGCAGAAAGCCGCATGCGCAGAAGTAGAAGAAACAAAGCCGCTAGGACGACGAGCAAGGCCCCGAGACGACAACCGGATACGGCGACCACGTACAGTCGAACCAGTGCCATGGCCACGGTCAGGAGACGGAATATAAACGCCCAGAAGCACGCACATCAAAGACAGTAGAGGCCTCCTCTGAAACACAACATCGACGTGACACTGGAGCAGGCAAAGGTGAAGCGGATCGTCCCTGCCGGAGAAAAATATTGCCCGGGCGAACAACGTTGACAGAAATGTCAGAAACAACAGGAACGACCGGAAACATGTAATCAGAGACCATACCTTGTAGCACGCGACGCCGTCGCGGCGCCGGAGCGGGAGAATTGGAGAAAGGTCGCCCGCGCCATTGGGACGGAGCTGATTTGGCGTAGGCGAAGAAACCACATCAACATGATGAGGAAGCAGAACCTGCGGACGCGACGTAGAATCCACCAAACCAACAAACGGTTCATCCCGACGATCAGCAGGAGTAGGCTGCACCAACTGATCAGTAGAAGCAGGCAACACGGAGGCATCAGTCGGTTGAGACAGGCCAGGCGGAATAGATCGCTCGAAACAAACACAACTACAACCTCATCCTCGGCGCCGGACAACGAGAACTGAGCGGAAGAAGGCAGGCGTAGATCTCATCGGCGTATCCGATATGAGGACGATATAGGCAAAAAACAGAACACGAAAGAGACCGGAAGAGGCCACGTTAGGAGGCACGAACGTTACGTGGCGACCTGGAGGCACGATGAGTTTTACAGGCCGGAGTCCAGGATATCCTAGAAGTACTATACGTGTATGTGTAGAGAGACAAAACGTGTTCAGATGTAATTGGATCAGAAGCGAAATATACAGTAAGAAAGCCGTGCTCGTCAGAAAACCAATGCCCGATCGCTAAGGTTGCGAGAATCCTTCCGCATTTAATAACCTAATTAATTATACATTAAAGTGCAGCATTATACGTGGCTGCTATAAGTGCAAAAGCTTGCTGCCATAATCTTATTTGAGTCACGCTACGGCAGTGGTTGGTTCCACAGAGCTAGTTCAGAAGAAGCCGGAAGGGGATACCGATTCCCATGGTCCGCCCCCTCACGTCCGAACAATTGGATAGCAACATCAGGAAGTCTCAGGGGAAAATAACCTTCTCTCAGCCATACAAATGTTTGAACAGAAGAGTTGTATGTATTCAACATGATTCTAAGAGAATAAAAAATATCATAGACATGCTCCTCCCTCTTCCGATGTCGACGCCGAAAAGCAGGGGCAATATTCTCATCCAAAACAGCATCAGATCGCATATTGCTTTCATGAGCATTAGATGAAACTGAGAATTGGCTGAAAGACGCAATAAGCTCGTCACCCTCATTATCATCAGAACAAAATATACCCATCCTATGATCAACTTCATTTTGAGTGTCCTAAATATAAAGTTGGACAGACTTTGGAACAGGGTCATCACGAGGAGGTAGAAGAGAACCAATTTCATGACAAACTACTCCACCTATTTTGAAACAATACGGACCGGTCCCAACATTCATACCCTTATCAACATGGACTCCAGGAGAAGTAAAAGCAAACATAGAGTTGTATACACGAATCAGGCACATAAAATGATTAGACACAGGTACGCCGTCAAAACGAAGCAATTCAGCTAGCATACACGGCCATTGAGGATAGATTGGAAGAGAAACTTTTCCACCACAGCAGCACCGCGTGTAAACGACCCGCTTCTCTGTACTAAGTTTTGTACAACTTGCTTGATAACAAAAGCAAGCACCACAGTGATAACACAGATGATGAGTCGGACCATAATAAGATCCCCAAGGCCATGCCCCTAAAATAAATATGAGAGTATCAACAGGAATAACACGTGAAAAAAATCCATTGAATAAAAAGAGAGATCACACAATAGACAACTTACGCTTAAGAAGAGCAACAAAATCCGCGGGAAGAGGCGGTTGGACTTACCAGGCTGAAAGCCCGCTTTGAGCAACACACAGTGCCCACTTATGGAATTACAAATCTGCCAATTTGTACTTACTCTATGGCTAAGAACAAAAGGTGTAGCAGCAGCTAAATGTAAGAAAGCAAGTACATTTCAGTAATATATAGTAGTAAAATGAAAGAGCGGCAAATAGTAGAGAAGTCCACAATAAACCTTGGACAATGATAAACAGTTGGGAAAAATACTGAATAAACTTGTACATTCAGGCAGATTTCAAGCCAATGTAATTGGATGGCGCCAAGTCTGAACAGCAGGTAAATCACTCTTATGCAAATCAGTGGATGACCCAAAACATATATACCATCAGAGTCGGACAAAACATCTCCATGTAGGCACGTTAATCCAGAATAATAAGTACGCGGGAAAGGAACCTACCGTGGCTAGCCATATGACCGAGACACCGAATTAAAATTTATACAGAGGCCATAATTGAAAGCAAACGGCCAACCAGCAGGATTATCGTCTTCAGAAGAATCACCATCAAGATCTGCAAACAACACGGGAAAGCGGATCAATTAAGAGTGCAGCTTCCTTTGTTGGGCTGGCAAGTGAACTATATGAAAAATGCACCAAAAAAGCACGAGAGAAAAAAAAATAAAACCACGAGAAGAAGAGCTTGTGCCAAAATAAGAAGTCCGTGGGATCGAATCTCTGGCTTGTAAATGTCTAGTGAGACGAATATCATCTAGAAGAAAGGAAGGAGGCACCAAAAAGCAGTTAGTAGAACGGAAGAGAGCAACAGAGATCACAGTACAAAGAAAAAGGACGTTGTCGACAACAGCATGGTGAGGAACAGTACCAGCTATATAATACAAAGGACGCTATCCCATCTTATTCTCTCTTCTCCGTGCGGTCTGCTCGTCGGAGAGAAAAACAGCAGGCAGCTTGTCAGCCGGCCTGGTAGGTATGTCATCAGTAGAAGAGCTGGAAGGAACACGAGGGTCGGACCGCGATCCAAACAAAGAAGAATTACCACCGACAGGCTTAAAGACTGTACTGGAAGGAAGACGCGCGCACAGAAGTAGAATAAACAAAGCCTCTAGGATGGCGGGCAAGGCCCCGAGACGACAACCGAATAAAGCGACCATGTACAGTCGAACCAGTGCCACGGCCTAGGTCAGGAGACGGAATATAAATGCCCGGAGAAGCACGCACATCGAAGACAGTAGAGGCCTCCTCTGAAACACGACGTCGACGTGACACCGGAGCAGGCAAAGGTGAAGCGGATCGTCCCCGTCGGAGAAAAATACTGCCCGGGGGAACAACGTTGACAGAAATGTTAGAAACTATAGGAACGGCCAGAAACGGGTAATCAGAGACCATACCTTGTAACACACGACGCCGCCGCGGCGCCGGAGTGGGAGAATTGGAGAAAGGTCGCCCGCGCTGTTGGGACGGAGCTGATTCTGCGGAGGTGAAGAAACCACATCAACATGATGAGGAAGCATAACCTACGGACGCGACGTAGAATCCACCAAACCAACAAACGGTTCATCCTGACGATCAGCAGGAGTAGGCTGCACCAACCGATCAGTAGAAGCAGGCAGTACAAAGGCATCAGTCGGCTGAGACAGGACATGCGGAATAAATCGCTCGGAAGAAACACAATCACAACCTCATCCTTGGCGCCGGACAACGAGAACTGAGCGGAAGAAGGCATGCATAGATCTTATCGGCGTCTCCGATATGAGGACGATATAGGAAAAAAACAGAACACGAAAGAGACCGGAGGAGGCCACGTTAGGAGGCACGGACGTTACGTGGCGACCTGGAGGCATGATGAGTTGTACAGGCCATAGTCCTGGATATCCTATAAGTACTATACGTGTATGTGTAGAGAGACAACACGTGTCCAGATGTCATTGGATGAGAAGCCAACTCTACAGTAAGAAAGCCATGCTCGTCACAAAACCAATGCCCGATCACTGAGGTTGCGAGAATCCTTCCGCCTTTAATATAATCTATCTATGAGAGGGAACTAAGATTTGGGGAGTTGATGTCCCGAAACAGATTTCTGTCCTCCACCAAAAATTCGTGAGGAGGCTCTGTAACTCGTATTGAGCTAAACATTTATGAATAAATCCCTCAGTATGTTGGCTAACTTACGTTAGTTCAACACTTTTTGATTTGAGCAACAGAAGATGTTCGAAAAAAATCGTTTCTACCTGTTGGTCTGTTTTGACAGATTTCTGCCATTATTTGCATTTGCTTCTTATTGATTCCTTTTTAAGCTCTCTTCGGGTAAATTGAGTTTCTTTGAAGGAGTTACTTTAGTAGCTTGTATTTTTAGTAAAAATCCTTGCAGTTCCAAAGCTTTGTCCGCGGTCTAATATCTTTTGAATAAGCTAATGGTGCTAATGAAGATTGTGTGAAGTTTTGTATGAAGGAAAAAAATCAGGTGTAGAGAGAGAATGATGCAATGAGATGAAGAATGGATAAAAGCTCAAGCTTGGGGATGCCACCATGGTGTCACCCCAAGAAATATCCAAGAGGTACAAGCGTTAAAGCTTGGGGATGCCTTGGGCATCCCCTTCTTCATCAATAAAAAGCTTAGGTCTGTCTAGACACTTCACTTTTATTGTTTCATGAACAGTTGTGTTATTCTTGGAGCGTCTTAGTTTTCGTTTGATTTGCTTAGTTTGTTTAGTTTTCTTTAGTAGTTTGGAACCCCGTTCTCGCTGTGTTGTTTTGCAAATAAGTTTGCTTGGTGTTTGGAAAGGAGTAGTAAGTTCTTGCTTGAAGTGCAAGAGGAGCTTGCATTGACTGTGACTTAGACTTTAGCATGACATGTTAGGTGTTGTTTTAGCATTATGCTTAGATATTATTGTTGTAGCATGTCTTGTTCCAAACAATTGGGATTGCTTAGTGTGCCTTGATGAAATTATGCATTGTTTTAGCATGCAAAAGCATAGTATTGTGGTATTCTCCTTTGATTTTTTGCTTGGGTTGACTTGGCACATGCTCACACCATGTTATGACTATGACAAGTCACCATTAGCCTCTTTGATCATTTAGTCCTTGACTTGTAGTACCACTCTTTGCTTTGATTAGTTTGCTTTGTTGCATTGCATAATTATGGCCATTATTGCTCTCTTAGTTGGTTGCTCCCAGTTTTTTGCTAGCCTCCACTAGTATGAGTAAGTTCTACTCATTCTTCCAAGAAACCAAGTTATTACAAAGTGTTTACTATAAACTCCTATGCATGGTGTGATACACCATTCCAAGTATATTCTTGTTTTCAACTATCTTCCAATTAAAAACTATTTTGTTATGTGAAAACTTAGTGATTAAAGCCCTCACGAACTTGATGGCACATTTTATTCTTTGCCCCTAATAAACTTGAACCATTGAGGCAACTTTGTTGTATATGATTGCACATATAAGTTGGGATTAGCAGAACCGTGCTGTCACGGGGAACGTTTTCAACATTGCACTTGTACCTTGTTGTACTCAGTTGATATCATGCTCTTTTGTCGGATTTTACCGGTGTGAAATGAAGTGGGAACTTGTAAGTCCATGGAGTTTGTATTCTGTGTTAGAGAAACGTCTGGGCCGCTAGCCTAAGCCATGCCTAATCATGGTGGAAACTTGCAGCATCACCATAATGAGCTATCTATGAAGCATCCTCAATAAAAAGCTATGCATATGGTAAATAAAAAGATTGCTGAGATTCTCATTGTCTGCTTGCCTTGTCATTTTGGTTATGGGAAAGCTCCTGTACCATGTGCAAGGGGTACCCCGTTGGCGGTTCTCAATGATATGCAAATACTTATAGTGATAAGAACTTGCATGGGCCCTAAGTTGAGTATCCATGAGGTGTAGCCCCCATAGTCAAGGGACTTGAGATTGCCAACTTATACTTTGTCAAGCATATACTCCAGATTTGCCACTTTAACCTTAACCACTTCAAGATGCTTATGATAGGGGCAATGAGGGCTGAAAGCTAATAAGTACCATAATTTTTGGAAGCTCTTTTTGAAACTTGTAATCCCTGCTTCCTTTACAAAAAGGCCTTTCTTCCATCATTATTGAGTCTCCACCTTCTACCTTTAGGCACCATTAAGAGAGCATAGTTGTCATTCTGTGTGCAATGTTCCAAAGCTTATTAATTGATGCATATTATGTTATTACTTTCTCTTGTGCTATTTGTTTCTAGTCACCCTTGTGAACTTTGCAGGTGTCCTATGCATTATATTGCTACTCTATGAGGGACATGCTGATTGCCACTATGCTATGTTTTCTGCATGTGAAAGAAACAAATGTTTTTCAATGCACATTATTCATGATTTTTGTTTGTAGCTTGTCATGTTGCATGCATAGTTACTATGTCCTATTGTTAGAACTCCATATTTCATGCACATGTTTAGAGTTCTTTGATCCCAGCTTTCAATGCTTGCAAATGGTTGGATCTTTATTGTGAGGGTGCATGTCTCCTCAAAAATTATTCTTTTATCACTTACCTACTCGAGGACGAGCAGGAGTTAAGCTTGGGATGCTGATACGTTCGAAACGTATCTATAATTTTTGATGCTTCATGCTTGTTTAGTATCTACTTTGCTTTACTTATCCACACTTTGAGGTGCTTTTTACATGTTTTATGGCAGTAACCTATTAACAAGTTGCAACAGTGCCAGATGCCTGTTTTCTGCTGTTTTTGGTTTCAGATAAGTTAGTAAAGAAATATTCTTGGAATTGGACGGGACGAAGGACAAAGTCAATAACTTTCTGTGGGGAACAAGAAGTCTAGAGGGGAGACAGAGAAGCGGGCCAGGGAGGCCAAAACCCCCTAGGTCTGGGTGGGCCCTACCCCGCACCTGGGTAGGGTTTGCCCCTCCTGGCCGCCTCCCGGTCTCGCCCCTTCTCTTATAAGAAGCCCCGTGATGCAGAAACTCTCAGGACCCAATCAGAAATCCACGAAATCGGCTTTAGCCACCGCCACCATCGTCCCTATATCGGGGGGATCTAAAGCTTTTCACGACACCCTGCCGGAGGCGAGATCATCCCGGAGGCCTTCTCTCTGGTATGATTCGTGAGTAGTTCCACCTTGGACTATGGGTCCATGTAGTAGCTAGATGGTTGTATCTCCTCATTTGTGCTTTCATGTATAGATCTTGTGAGCTTCGTTCATGATCAAGATCTAATCTATTTGTAATCATGCATGTTGTGTTTGCGGGGATCCGATGGATATTGAGATTATTATGTTAGTTTGATTAATGGTTCTATCTTTATGATTCTATCATGTCTGTGTTGTTTGTGATCTTGCATGCTCTCCGTTTCTAGTGGTTATCTTGGCCAAGTAGTTGCTAGTGACTCCAAGAGGGAGTATTTATGCTCGATAGTGGGTTCATGCCTCTAGTTTCCAAAGGAAGTGACAGAAATCTCTTCGGTTCTAGATGTGCTGTTGCTACTAGCGAGAAAGCAACGGTCTCTTGTCCATGGAACATGTGGACTGTTTACCTTACACACTTTGCTTAAAGCAGTTGTCTGTTGCTTGCAACTTAATACTGGAGGGGGTTCGGATGATAACCTGAAGGTGGACTTCTAGTCATAGATGCAGTTGGATTACGGTCTATGTATATTGTTGTATTTCCCAATCAACCTCATAGGATCTTTCTGGCTAGTAATTTCATTGTTATGCCTTGCTCAGTTCCTGCCAGTTGCCCCGCTATAATTTGTTTACCCTTCATGCCATGTTGTTTATCTAAGGAGAGCATCTCTAGTGAACTATGGACCCCGGTCCAATATTTACCATTGATACATCTTCAACTGTTACTTTTTTACTTGTTGCAAACCATTACCTTCCACACCGTACGTTTAATCCTTTGTTACAGCAAACCGGTGAGATTGACAACCTCACTGATTCGTTGGGGCAAAGTCTTGAGTTTGTGTTGTGCAGGTCTCCACATTATTTGCAACACATGTGTGACGTTTCATTCCTCCTTCTGGTTCGATAACCTCAGTCTCTACTGAGGGAAGACTTGCTGCTTGCTGCTTCACACCTTGCTCTTGGGGTTTCCAATGAAGCGCTTCCACGTCAAACACCAGGCGCCATCAAGCTTTCTGGTGCCATTACTGGGGAATCTACTTCAACCTCTTCCACCTCGTCAAGAACTATCATGACTAAGCTAGAAAACTTCTCACTATATCCCCCAAGCATATAGTTTTAATGAATCGTTCCAACTAGATGCTTTTAGAGTAGCATATGCAGTGTTCGTAAATTTCAACATTGTAGCCCCCAAGTCTCTAGTTGTAACTGAATTAGTTCCGACTAGATACTTATAGAAAGACTGAGCATATGACTGAGTTAAAAAAACTTTATATTGTAGCCCCCAAGCTTCTAGTTGAAAACTGAATTATTTTCGACTAGATGCTGAAAGAAAGACTAAGCATATTGCCAAGTTTAAAAAACTCTCACTGTAGCCCCCAAGCCTCTAGATGGATAGTTATCCGGCTAGATTCTCCAAGTAGACTAAACAACTTAAAATTTTCTTTCCACAGAATGAGAATGCTCGGAGAAGCGTGGCCAACGAGAAGTTTCCGAAGATGCGTGCGGATTTGGAAGCCGAAAAGGGTAAAACTGCCTTCTTGAAGGATCAAATCACCAAGATCAAGAGTCTGTTTTTCCTTTCGTTTTCGTACTCCGACTTGGTCTTGTGCCAACATTCTCCGAGTACTCACCATGTACTATTCTTTCTCCGACTTGTAGAAGCCATTGCCAAGGCCAAGGACATTGTTGAGAAATCCAAGCACATTGAGTTGCTGGATAGCAAAAACAAAATCCTTAAGCAGGAGAGAAAGGAGATGATGAAGATGCACGAGGACTCCATGAAGGTCCTACAAGAATCCGCCAACACGGAGATGAACCGTTTGAAGGAGGAGATTGCGATGCTGAAAGAGCAGAAGAAAGCTGCCGATGAGCAAAATCAGTGCAATCATGAAGCATACAAGATCCTCCGACAAGAACGAGACTCCATGGCGGATACACTCCAGCAGGCTGAGACTAGCATCTTCAATAAGTGATTCTCCGTCTCGTACTTCTGTAAGTTAGATACTTTGAACTTTTGTGTTATTGAACTCATGCGTTCCCTTGTCGGAATTTGCAGCTCCTATTGGATTAACCCAGTCGCCTCCTCTGCCAAATGAATGTACGGTCCTTGCTGGCAACTTTATCAGCACCACCATCAAGCAGGCCAAGGAGATAACCAAGCCCCTCCAGATTAACATCAAAGCGGTGGATTCCGTGATGAAGTTCTTGGAGATCTTGCGCCAAGCCCCCCGAGCGTATTGTAAGCTGGAAAGCTTCATGTAGCCGGGTTGGTGCGAGGATGGCGCTGTCAATGGTCAAGGCACATTATGAGAACACCGAAATCGACACGGTAACCTCCAGTATTCCCGAAGTGGGTGACGATGGCCAGAAAATAGATCACAAGGCTATCTTGGTGTCGCTCGCGGGTTTTGATACCAGAGTCTCCGAGTTGGTCGATCATAATGTCTTCGTGCGTATGGAGATCATTGACGGCGACAACCAAAGCTCCTCTGAGTCCCTTAAAACTGCCGACTTCGAGGGAGATAGCTCTCCTACTGCTGATGCTGCTGCGTCCAAGTCTCCTTCGCCAGGGGAATGAAAAAACAATATGGAAAATTCATTTCCTCTGGAATTTGTATGTGAAAAAAACTACTTGTTTAACTTAAGGCGGAAAAACAATGGTTGTTATTTCCTGCTACTCAAGAACTGGTTCCAGCATGTATATATTTTTAAGCAAGTGTTGGCTTATCCATTACTTTGGTTTTTATGCTTAACCTTTCGCGAGTCGGAAGACTCGTTGTCGAAAATCTGCGCTTGTCAACACCCGGATTTTTGATCCCAGATGCCTGTTATGCCATACATCGCAATCCCATGATTACCATTTTTGCGAGACATAACAGAATTGGATACCACAGTACATCATCCATTACAAACCATACATGAGGTCTTGCACAAATAAGGATCTCATGATCCAGTCTTAATACAACACAAGCAGCGGAATATGTAATAATAACGGTAGCGTAGGCGAAGCTCCATCTTCGGGGTCACAGGCAATGATGACGATGGGAGATGATCCTAGTTGTTGTAACCTTCCTGGGGTCCATCTTCCAGGTACTCCTCTTCTTAGTCTGGCCACGGGAATATCCAGGGACAAAGCCATGAGTACTCTATAAGTACTCGCAAACTAATACTAACAAGTGAAGGGGTTTTTGTAATAGGACACTAAGCTCTAGGGTTGTTTTGCAAAAGCCAGATTTACCTCTACTAAGTTTAGAAACAACGAATGCTAGTTGAAGTTTGATAACACCTAAGTGGGAACTTGTATCTCATGCCACAACCCTGTTGTGGTCAAGTCAAAGTCTCAATTCATTTCATAGGTCATTTTGAAAACATCTGACGGGGGAACAGTATGTCCATCTAATCGTCCATAATCATGACGCGGCTATTCGAATAGTTTGACACTCTGCAGAGACTGTACACTTTCACCACAACATTCGATACATCCATCGGGAACAAATCCTGAATTCACCATACTCAGTATGCGGATAATCAATCCTAACCTTTCAATTACACGCCCTAGTATAAGCACCTCTCCTATGAGTTTGGCCTCCCAACCATGACCAACTATCATCTTGGGTACTGCAAAGGTGGACAATCTTCACAAGGTAGCCTTAGCTCAGACCTTGGCCGTGAGGGAACTAATACTAAGGTATATAAGTTTCCAGTCAAGCCCTACCCAATTCTCGGGTATTGTGGTTGTACGGTAAAATTGGAATGGTATCCATCCAGACAACCATCAGTTTTATAAAAGGCTAAGGCTCATGCCTCAACATTTTCATCACCATAAATCATCTGGTGTTCGGAAACACATGTCCAAAACATTTCAATAGAATGATCCATCATTCCAAGGTTTCCATAACCATTTTTCCACCAAGTATTCCCATCTAAATTTGATCAAGTTTTATGCTTAGAACTAGCATCTACAATTGGGAGTGAGTGCTAATGAGGGGTGGTAAACTAGTGGAGTTTCAACTAAGTTCAATCTCATGCCTTAGGATGACATAAAGATTATCTAGCTTAGGCCAAATTTTATGCTCTTTATGCAACCTTCAAATATCCTTCTAATATCTACAATTCACTTAAGTAAACTCTAAGTAACAGCTTTGATAAAGAAATAAAGTATAAAGCTTGTAAGTAAAAACTAGGATTGGTTTATCAAGTGGGTAGGATCATCTATGCTTAAGGCATATAGTTGGCATGGTGACAAGCAAGTATTGGCTTGCATAGGTAAACTTGATTAGTAAGGCTTGCATAAGTATAGTATCTTGCACATTCAACTAGTAGTATTAGGCTTGCCTTGTGCAGAGTAGTGGTTGAAGTTCTCCTTGGCTTCTTCTTCGTAGTATCATCCTTCTTCCTCGTATCCTTGGTCGATACTAGCGTCTATAAATAAATACGAGGTACACAATCACCAAACAATACTTAAATACTTGCACTCATCACACAAAAGGGATCCTATAGATTATCTAGTATCATCACTAACATTACAAGATTTAAGCTTGGTTTAATTCCTTCTATTTTTAGAAAAGTAATTTCTACTCATTGAAAAACTACTTAAGATTTAATATTATCCAAACCAAACATAGGATCATGTTGACACATGTCATTACCACATATTTTAGTCCATGGGAATGTGATATAAAGTTGTGTCACAATTTAATAAGGCTTAACCTTTTATTTTTAAATAAATAAAATGAATAGAAATGCATATGTGGCATCCCTTTATTACTTGAACATTATTTTCTGTAAGTAAACCTATATATTTTTATATATTCTGAAAGGTATGATCAAATGTGATTTTTGAGAGTTGGAATCAACTCAAAAGCTTTTATGGTTTAAATATGAAAAATGTTTGAATGCAGAAAAGGTTTTGCCTTGTTATTTTTACCAAGGATGATCTACAGATCGAAATGATTTGAATCCAACGGGCTTGGATTCAGCATTGCAAGGCCTTTATAACAAAATTGGTTTCATTCAATTTGGTTCACTGAATTGAGCTGGGTTGATTTTTGAAACTAGGTGCAGAAGTGTGTTTGAAATAAAATGGAAAAGGTTAAATTCAAACGACTGGGTTGCGCGGGAAATGATACTAGGCCGGCCTGCTAAGCACAGCGCTTACGCGGGCTGGTTAAGTTGCTGTCCCCACGCGTCAGTGAGACGAGGGGGTGCGAAGCGGTACAGGGCAATATGGTGCGTTCGATCTAGTTCTAATCCAACGACTGAGGGTCGTCGTCCACGTCGGGGAACGCCGGCGAGACTAAACCCTAACGCGGTAGGTGGGGGTCGTCGGGGGCTCACCGAGGCTCAGGCGAGGGTCGGCGAGGCAGGCGAATGACGAAGTCGACGATGGCGAACCTCCTGGTACCGGCAGCTTCTCCCGGGGCGGCTCCAATCATTGGCTCCCTTCTTCTCCAGAGACGGCGGGCTCCGGCGAAATTCTGGCGAAGCGCTGCTTTCCTTGCTTCGGAAACGGGGTGGAATGATCAGTGAGGAGAGGGGAGTGAGATGGTGTGCTCAATTCGGCTGGGGGTGGCCTCTATTTATAGTCGCGACAACGAGACCGAACGGGATGGGCAGGCGAAGGTGGCGACATGGCTACGGGCTGCTAGAGGCATGGCCGGTGGTGGCGATCACTTGGTGGTCTCCTGGCGATGCTCTACGTCTTTAATGCGCATGTAGGGGTGGTGGCAAATGGTCTGGAACACGCGATTCTCTGCGCGGCCGAGGCGGCGTCTTCGACGGCGAGCGGTGGCTATGAGGCATGGGGCGGCGAACTAGGATGTCTGGCGGTCTCCTGGGTCGGTGGTGATCGTTTATGCAAGCGGCGAGGGCGACGCGCGGTCTGTGGGTGTGTGCCGAGAGCGGCGCTCTGGTGCATGCTCGGCATGGTTGCTGGCGAGCTGGGCACGGTCTGTGCGTGTGGTCTAGTGGCTGGCAACGTTCGAGCGCTGGACAGGGAGTGGCGGTGGGGTGTTGGCTTGATCCCAGAAATTTTGGCTAGGCTTGTTTCTTCTCCTAGCTTGCTGTCCACACTGGGGTGACATGGTGAGCTTCGGCTGTTCACCATTGATGGCATTGCCAAGCTTACAGTGGGGATAGTGTTTGGTTTAGTTTGCTAGATGATCTACTGAGGTTGCTGTGAGCTAGAGAGGGAACAAGTTAGGCTCCAATCACAATAGTGTTTAGATTTTATTTGATTTGAATCAGCAAGGTGTTTGATGAAATGGCCGCAAGAATTCAAGTTTTGAATTTTGAAAAGATTTTTGGTGGGTGTGCTAGGTTGGTGCTGGTGAGTCTACAGATGCTTGGGTTTTGAAAGTTGAGCTGGTTTGAGTGGTTTTTGAAAAAGTGGGATCTTCCCATATGATAAAAATTCAATTTTGAGTTGTCATTTAAACTATGCATTTGAAAGTTTCTGGATGATCACAAGGTGGGCCTTGATACTTTGTTATGAGTACTATCAAGGGATGCAAAGATCCAAATAAGTTTCTGTTAAGTTTTGAAAGTTAGAGACAACCAAAGTAGGCATGGGAGTTAAATTGGTCAAAATGACCATTCACTCAATTTGGCTTGTTTAGATTTATTTGTCTTTGGGAAAAGTTTGGGACTTGTTTATATGATGTTTAATTCACCCAAGAATCATTTTACAAGAAAGGAAACACATAATCAAGGCAATTCAAAAGAATTCAAAATGGGATGCATGCACACATGAATGCTTTCTCATTTTATTTTAGAAATTTTTTTGTTAACCCTAAATTTGATGATTAGAGTTTGATGATTCTAGTTTAATATTTTTGGGATGTTACAAACCTTCCTCCCTTAAACAAAATCTCGTCCCGAGATTTGAAAAAGGAAGAAAACAAAAGATTACTTAGGATTTGAAGAGATCGGGAAACTCCGTCCTGATGTGATCTTCGCGCTCCCAGGTATCTTCCTCTTCTATGTGGTTGCTCCACTGAATTTTGTGAAACTTGATGCTTCGGGTTCTGGTGGTTCGGAAAGCTTCTTCCAAAATACGGATGGGTACTTTGGGATAGGTCAGGTCATCGTTGATCTCTATGGTTCGGTGATCGATATTCTTGAATACTTCGGTCTTCTCCGGAACTTCGAGGAACCTGCGAAGTAATGAGATATGGAACACATTGTGCACGGCTGAGATTTCTTCGGGCAGTTCCAATTGATACGACACTTCTCCTCGACGGTTCAGAATCTTGAAGGGTCCGATATATCTGGGGGCTAACTTTCATTTCAGTTGGAAATGCTGCATTCCTTTCAATGGCGACACTTTCAGATACACAAAATATCCTATGTTGAAGGCGAGGTCTCGACGTCTCTTGTCGGCGTAACTCTTCTGTCTAGACTGGGCTATCTTGAGGTGCTCACGAATCTTGTGAACCTTCTCTTCTGCTTCTCGTAGGATGTCGGGTCCGAAAATTTGACTCTCTCCTACTTCCGACCAGTTCAAAGGGGTGCGACACTTCCTTCCGTACATGAATTCGAATGGGGCCATTTGCAAACTAGCTTGATAACTATTGTTGTACGAAAATTCTGCAACGGCAGACAATCTTCCCACTTAGATCCATATTCTAACACACATGCTCTCAGCATATCTTCAAGTATATGATTTACTTGCTCCGTTTTTCCATCGGTCTAAGGGTGATATGCGGTGCTGAAATCTAGGCGGGTTCCTAAACCTTCTTGGACTTTCTTCCAGAATCTCGAGGTAAATTGAGTTCCTCGATCCGATACGATGTTCTTGGGAACTCCGTGCAAACTAACTATCCTAGCGATGTATAACTCCGCTAGCTTCGAACTCTGATATGTGGTCTTGACGGGTAAGAAATGGGCGACTTTGGACAATCTGTCTACTATGACCCAGATAGTGTCATTTCCCCTACTAGAAGTAGGCAATCCGGTGATAAATTCCATTCCAACGGAATCCCATTTCCATTCCGGAATCTGCAATGGTTGCAACAATCCAGCGGGTCTTTGATGTCTTGCCTTGACTCGCTGACATATATCACACTTGGCGATATAGCTTCCAATTTCTCTCTTCATCTTATGCCACCAAAATTGCTCTTTCAAATCTTGATACATCTTAGTCCCTCCGGGGTGGATAGAATAAAGAGTATCATGAGATTCCTTTAGAATCACTTCTTTCAATTCGGAATCTGCTAGTACGCAAAGGCGTCCTTTGTACCACAGAACTCCTTCTTCATCTTCGGTGAATCCGGGTACTTTGCCTGTACCGATACAACGCTTGATTCCGTTGATACTAGCATTTCCTTTCTGCGCCTCTTTGATCTGGCTGATCAAAGTGGGTTGAAGTTCTATGCAAGCCAAAAATCCTTCACTCACTAATTCCATTCGGAAATCTTCCATCTCCTTGTGCAAACTTGGTTGCTCATTCAAATTCATGGAGTTCAAGCGGCACGACAATCTGCTAAGGGCATCTGTAACACCCTCAGAATCGGACCTATGCCAGTTTGGGCAAAATTCACCAAACCCGCATAGAAACGATTCAAAGGTGCCCACCAGGCACTTTCGTGCGGGTGGAAAACGAAGTAATAACATTACACAACAGTCCTCGATGGGGCCTGTAACGTATATATATATCGACTCAGAGTCAAGAATACAGAAATAATTTACAGAGATCCAAATCACCTTGAAAATGATAGAGCGTCCGACTACGGACAAGAAGCAAATGGGGCTAAGAGCCCTGAAGAATAACCAATGGCGTCCATAACCCTGCCCAGGCCAAGCCGGAAGGGTAACCCTGCTAACGGCGTCGATCTCAAAACCTGCTTAACAAAAGGTGCCGACAAAGGGCAAAGGAAAACAAAGAAGGAGCGCAAGATCGAGGCCAAGACACGGCGAGGCTAGAATTCGCGTCCTCGCCTACAAAGGTATGGTGGATCGAGCGGCAGCAAAGATACACTAAACAACCTATAGAGACTCGATACACCGCGCTTATCGAGAGGGTAAGAATGACCTATCCGGATCCAACCCGAGACTAACACCAAACAAACCCATCCCGGTGTTTCCCCTCGAGACCAAACGAGGAAGTCAACCGAGAACTCACACGCTGGCGCTTTATTTGTTCGCTTATCGTTGCAGCAATTACTAGTCGTTTAGACAATCGTCCCGGTAAAGTAAACAGTGGGCACTTTTAGTTAACCATTCCGTGATAGTTGCAACAATTACTAATCGATATGAATAGCATGAGATATCCCATAAAACCCAGCAGTTGTTGGTACTTTTATTCCGCCAATTCGCTAGTTGCAATACTTACTAGTCGATACATTTGTCGCAAGTTTACGATCAAACCAGCAATTGTGGGCAGTAATTAGCCATTCCATTATAGTAAAGCTGATTACTAGTCATTATAAGTCAAATTTATAACAAGAAACTTTAGTTATGCTTGTCTATGATCGAGATATCATGCTCCAAGTCGTCCATATCCGGACACGGCTTTGAGAAAGTTTTACCCCGGGTGCACCAATAGCAACACACGCCGATCAACCTCGGAAAAACCAAAACAAAACCCAACGAGGCTTTCACGACTGAACAATCACAAGATTCAGAAATATTTCAGGGGGCCACCCCTTAGAGTAGAATCCGCAACGGAGTAAGCAAGCTCCGAGACGGCCTCAAGGTTTGGCGGACGGTGAACGATCGGGAACCCCAAACGGGCTTGTCGACACCGCAAATCGTGGTCCGAACCTAACAAGACAGGTGCAGACTGCACAATCGTAAATAAAGCAAAGAAACATGGCATAAGTACAGATCGTAAATAAAACCTCAAACTAGTTTGTGGCCCCAAGAAATAAGAGAATCAAGCTCGCTCGTGGGGTCCCATATACCTCCCGGATGTGGATAGCGCGCAAAAATCAAGGAACAGGTATCAAGTACTCGGGGTCTTACGGGACACAAGTGGGCGTTCGGAAACCAAATATTATCTATCACCCACCGATGCCTCTGCTTATTCAATTTTAGTTGTTAAACAGAATTTAAAGTGACGATAAGTAAAACTAGAGTCATCTCCAACCTCAACATGCGGCAATACATCAGCAACTGTGGCATATGACGACACACATCAGCACTTGAGCAAGCGACTACGACGCGCAAGTCCAACTATCTACCAAACAACAGGTAATAGGGTGTGTCCAAGGCAATATAGGGCTGCAGGGAATATCACAGGTACGGAAACTAAAGCATCGCAACACAGATAGCAATAGATCAACAGGAGGGAAGTAAATGCTATAAAAGTAAGATAGGTAGAAAGGGGGAGATGCTCGCCTGAAAACATTGTCGAAGGGTTCGGCCGAAGATCGGGGCGAAGCTCACATCAACTCAACGGCCCAATCCGCGAAGAAGCAAAACACTAGAAGGAACACCGGATGCAATATTTAATAAAACGGCAGAAGATCGGCATGATGCATGTATGATGGATGACATGGCAAAGGTTCGATGCAATTAGGTCAAATTAAGCGGAACCGGGGTCCCGACATTAATTAGGTGGTGCAAGTTATTTAGATCCCCGCAATTTAAATGTTGTTTAGCATGTCAAAAATAGCACCGAGTTCGCTACACAAATTTAAATGAGGCCAATATAAGGCTAGCATATGGGCCCCATATTTAATTATTAGGTGAATCGGCATAAGGCCCCCAAACCACATGATATGCATGCAAGTATGACAATCGTTATGCATCAAGTTGTTGTTACATTATAAAATAGGGTTCTCGGATAAGAGGTTCACACTTGAGGGGTCTCGACGATCTTGGGGTTTTCTCCGGGTTCGGGTTCCAGGTCCGTGGTTCGACGGGGGTCAGATCTCGGACATCGAGGGTTAGGGTCTCGGATCGGGGTAGGTCTTGGCGCATCCGGGGGCTTCGGAACACGTTGATGGGCATGGCGTTCAAAGTGGAGAACTTGGCGTTCCGGTGGCGGTCTTGGCGTCAGGGTTCTCGCGGCAGGGGTGCAGTATTGACGTCCTCGAGGAAGTACTTTCCGTACATGTGTCTCCGGTTCCGTGTCGATGATCCCGCCGTCCGGCTGTCGGGTCTCTAGGGTCTTGACGGCCGGTTCCGAGGGAGATCTTGGCGTCGAGGTTTCCGTGACGGAGATCTTGTCGTTCCGTGTTGGCGTCCTCGGGGTCGGGGAAGATCTTGGGGTTCGGCGGGATCGGTCTTCGGGTTCTTTGGCAACTTGGCGTGTCGAGGGGTTTTCTCCGAGTCCGTGGGCATCCGTGTGGTAGATCTTGGGGCCTCACGGTATCGTTGTCGATGGCGTTCTTGAATGGAATCGGTCACCGATAGCCTCCGCTTGCCAACACATGTCGTTCTTGTCCACGGTGGCAGACTTGATTAGCCAACAATGGTTGCAAAAAGGTCCCTCGAGGTGGAAGGGGCGCGAGCTCCACATCGAACAGGCGGTGGTGCTGTAGCTGCACGGAAGAGAGCGGGCCCTGCGGTGGAGCTTGGCGACGGCTTGCGGGGCACACGAGGAGGCGGACGGGCGCTCGGGAACGCCCCTGCAGGCAGCGGCGAGGCTGCCGACGAGGTGGGGGCTCGCGGAGGCGGCCGCCGCTGCCGGGTCGGGGCGAACGGGAGGCGGTGGAGGCTGCTGGCGCCGGGCGAACGCGAGGCGGCCGGTCTTGGCGAGCCAGCGGCGGAGGTCGCCGCGCTGGCCGAGGGGGGGGCCAAGTGGGAGAAGGTCTGAAGGCCGCTGGCCGGGGTGCTGCCGAGGGCGTGGATGCGCTGGGGAACCGAGGCGCGGGCGGTCGGAGAGGAGCGACTGGGCGGCGCGCGCGCAGCGGAGGGCGGTGGCTGGGCCAGCTGAGCTGAGGGGAGAGGAGGCGCGAGAGGCGGCAGCAGGTGGGCGAACGGCCATGCTCCTGAGGAGGGGGGCTGGAGCGAGGAAGAGGAGAGGAGAGGCAGAAGGCGGCCAGGCGCTGCTGCCAAGGACAGAGAGAGGAGGTGAGCCGGGAAGAGGAGGGAGGGAGAGGAGCGTGAGCGCGCGGTGGGAGGGAAGAGAAACAGGGGGGGAGGTGGACCAGGGAGTGAGGGCCCACGGGGTGGGGGGCTGGTGAGAGGGTCAGAAAAGCGTGAGGGCGTGTGTGCTGGGGCCTGGGGTGGGTCCGACGGCGGGTGAGGTGGGATGAGAGAGAGAGCTGAGAGAGAGGGGGGTGAGGGATTAGGTGTCAGCGCGGGATTGGTGGGGGAGAGAGGAGAGGGTGAGGTGGCGCGTGGGGATAGGACAGGGTGAGGTGGCCAGGGTGGGTTGGGTAGAAAGATGGGTAGGAATAGGATTAAAGGTGGGCTGGACCGATTTTAGAAATCTGGGCTGCTCGGGTCGGTTGGCCTGCTCGACCGCCCTAAAATAAATAAATATTTTATTTAGTTGAATTGGGCCGCTTTGAAACCCGATAGCAACAAACAAAATAGTCCGGAGACCCGTGTTTGACATTTGAATGGAGATGGGGCGTCTGGAAAACAAATAGGGTTTGAGAAATAGTTTTATGCAAACTATGCATGATAATGACGATGCAATGCACAAATGCAACGCGATTTTCTAGTAGTGGTTTTGGCGGATGCCACACCGACACCACTAACAAGGGATCTCGCCCTCGAGATCCGCCTCATGGTACCGGACGGAAGGTCGGCGATCTGCGTCTTCTCGCTTCGTGTAGATCCTCGCGACACCACTAACAAGAGGTCGTTGTCCGTGATCGTCGGGGGAACTCTCCGGAACAAAAAAGGTCGAAGGTAGAGGTATCAACAAATAAAGCCACCCCTAACTTCCGATGGAAAAGAGGGAACCGATGCATTCTTATCAACTTCAATGTGCAAAAGCGAATAGAAAGGGTAGTCGGCATGGGGGCCAATCCATCACGCACCCAAACTATTACTCCGCACAATCAGTGGAAAAGAGTGCAACCATTCTCGGAATCAGACTGAAGATCTCGACAAGCGAGGTTCGGAAACAAAGGAGGGATGCAGACTCTGCATCGGATTTGGCGTAGAGGATGTCGTCGTGTCGGAAAACTCCGGAAGGCACAAACAAAGAACAAGGAATGATAACACCGTAGACGGGTTCCTCGGATAGCGTGGAGACCATAGGTAGCACACCGCTATCGAAGAAGGAAGCGAATCCCTAAAGGTACGACGGAAACCCAACCACGAGAATTCCTGGACTCGAAGAACGCGAAGAGAGCGGATTCAAAACACGTAGGGGTAAGAGGAGAACAGCAGAGGGGTAAGGAGTAAAATCAGACCTAACCAGAACTATCCAACCGGTTTTGCAAAATAGTTTTGACACTCTACTTCGGCCGTTAGCTAGGTTATCCTACAGGCTGGACTTGTGGGGTATCGCAACTGCTGGGCTCTGATACCACTCTGTAACACCCTCAGAATCGGACCTATGCCAGTTTGGGCAAAATTCACCAAACCCGCATAGAAACGATTCAAAGGTGCCCACCAGGCACTTTCGTGCGGGTGGAAAACGAAGTAATAACATTACACAACAGTCCTCGATGGGGCCCACGTAACGTATATATATCAGCGACTCAGTGAGTCAAGAATACGTAAATAATTTACAGAGATCCAAATCACCTTGAAAATGATAGAGTCCGACTACGGACAAGAAGCAAATGGGGCTAAGAGCCACAAGAATAACCAATGGCGCCCATAACCCCGCCCAGCCAAGCCGGAAGGGTAACCCCGCTAACGCGCCGATCTCAAAACCTGCTTAACAAAAGGTGCCGACAAAGGCAAAGCAGAAAACAAAGAAGGAGCGCCAAGATCGAGGCCAAGACAGCGAGGCTAGAATTGGCGGTCCTCGCCTACAAAGGTATGGTGGATCGAGCGGCAGCAAGATACACTAAACAACCTATAGAGACTCGATACACGGCGCTTATCGAGAGGGGTAAGAATGACCTATCCGGATCCAACCCGAGACTAACACCAAACAAACCCATCCTGGTGTTTCCTCGAGACCAAACGAGGAAGTCAACCGAGGAACTCACACAGTTGGCTTTTATTTGTTCGCTTATCGTTGCAGCAATTACTAGTCGTTTAGACAATCGCCCGGTAAAGTAAACAGTGGGCACTTTTAGTTAACCATTCCGTGATAGTTGCAACAATTACTAATCGATATGAATAGCATGAGATATCCCATAAAACCCAGCAGTTGTTGGTACTTTTATTCAGCCAATTGCTAGAAGGTGCAATACTTACTAGTCGATACATTTGTCGTGTTTACGATCAAACCAGCAATTGTGGGCGATTAATTAGCCATTCCATTATAGTAAAGCTGATTACTAGTCATTATAAGTCAAATTTATAACAAGAACTTTAGTTATGCTTGTCTATGATCGAGATATCGTGCTCCAAGTCGTCCATATCCGCGACACGGCTTTGAAAAGTTTTACCCGCCGGGTGCACCAATAGCAACACACGCCGATCAACCTCGAAAACCAAAACAAAACCCAACGAGGCTTTCACGATCGAACAATCACAGGATTCAGAATATTTCAGGGGCCACCTTAGAGTAGAATCCGAACGGAGTAAGCAAGCTCGAGACGGCCTCAAGGTTTGGCGGACGGTGAACGATCGGGAACCCCAAACGGGCTTGTCGACACCGCAAATCGTGGTCCGAACCTAACAAGACAAGGTGCGACTGCACAATCGTAAATAAAGCAAGAAACATGGCATAAGTACAGATCGTAAATAAAACCTCAAACTAGTTTGTGGCCCCAAGAAATAAGACTGAATCAAGCTCGCTCGTGGGGGTCCCATATACCTCCGGATGTGGATAGCGCAAAAATCAAGGAACAGTATCAAGTACTGGGTCTTACGGGACACAAGTGGGCGTTCGAAACCAAATATTATCTATCACCCACCGATGCCTCTCGCTTATTCAATTTTAGTTGTTAAACAGAATTTAAAGTGACGATAAGTAAAACTAGAGTCATCTCCAACCTCAACATGCGGCAATACATCAAGAATCAGGCATATGACGACACACATCAAGACTTGAGCAAGCGTATCACGACGCCGCAAGTCCAACTATCTACCAAACAATGTAATAGGGTGTGTCCAAGGCAATATAGGGCTGCAGGAATATCACAGTACGAAAACTAGAGCATCGCAACACAGATAGCAATAGATCAACAGGAGGGAATAAAGACTATAAAAGTAAGATAGGTAGAAAGGGGGAGATGCTCGCCTGAAAACATTGTCGAAGGGTTCGGCCGAAGATCGGGGCGAAGCTCACATCAACTCAACGGCCCAATCCGCGAAGAAGCAAAACACTAGAAGGAACACCGGATGCAATATTTAATAAAACGGCAGAAGATCGGCATGATGCATGTATGATGGATGACATGGCAAAGGTTCGATGCAATTAGGTCAAATTAAGCGGAACCGGGGTCCCGACATTAATTAGGTGGTGCAAGTTATTTAGATCCCCGCAATTTAAATGTTGTTTAGCATGTCAAAAATAGCACCGAGTTCGCTACACAAATTTAAATGAGGCCAATATAAGGCTAGCATATGGGCCCCATATTTAATTATTAGGTGAATCGGCATAAGGCCCCCAAACCACATGATATGCATGCAAGTATGACAATCGTTATGCATCAAGTTGTTGTTACATTATAAAATAGGGTTCTCGGATAAGAGGTTCACACTTGAGGGGTCTCGACGATCTTGGGGGTTTTCCGGGGTTCGGGGTTCGCCAGGGTCCAGGGTTCGACGGGGGTCAGATCTCGGACATCGAGGGTTAGGGTCTCGGATCGGGGTAGGTCTTGGCGCATCCGGGGGCTTCGGAACACGTTGATGGGCATGGCGTTCAAAGTGGAGAACTTGGCGTTCCGGTGGCGGTCTTGGCGTCAGGGTTCTCGCGGCAGGGGTGCAGTATTGACGTCCTCGAGGAAGTACTTTCCGTACATGTGTCTCCGGTTCCGTGTCGATGATCCTGTCGTCCGATGTCGGGGTCTCTAGGGTCTTGACGGCTTCGGTTCCGAGAGGGAGATCTTGGCGTCGAGGTTTCCGTGACGGAGATCTTGTCGTTCCGTGTTGGCGTCCTCGGGGTCGGGGAAGATCTTGGGGTTCGGCGGGATCGGTCTTCGGGTTCTTTGGCAACTTGGCGTGTCGAGGGGTTTTCTCCGAGTCCGTGGGCATCCGTGTGGTAGATCTTGGGGCCTCACGGTATCGTTGTCGATGGCGTTCTTGAATGGAATCGGTCACCGATAGCCTCCGCTTGCCAACACATGTCGTTCTTGTCCACGGTGGCAGACTTGATTAGCCAACAATGGTTGCAAAAAGGTCCCTCGAGGTGGAAGGGGCGCGAGCTCCACATCGAACAGTGCGGTGTCAGAGCTGCACGGAAGAGAGCGGCCCTGCGGTGGAGCTTGGCGACGGCTTGCGGGCACACGAGGAGGCGACGGGCCGGGAACGCCGCAGGCGGGCGAGGCTGCCGAGGTGGGGCTCGCTGGAGGCGGCCGCCGCTCGGGTCGGGCGAACGGGAGGCGGGTGGAGGTTGGCGCTGCCGCGAACGCGAGGCGCGGTCTTGGCGAGCGCAGGCGGAGGTCGCCGCTGGCCGAGGTGGGGGGGCCAGTAGCAGCAAGGGAGAAGGCTGGCGAGCGCGGCCGGGTGGTGCCGGAGGGCGGTGGATGCGCTGGGGAACCGGAGGCGCGGGCGGTCGAGAGGAGCGACTGGGCACTGGCGCCACAGGGAGGGCGGTGGCGGCTAGCTGAGCTGAGGGAGAGGAGGCGCGAGAGGCGGGCAGGCGGGCGAACGGCGCTGCTCGGAGGAGGGGGGTCATGAGCGAGGAAGAGGAGAGGAGGCAGAGGGCGGCCGCTGGCGGGCCTGACAGAGAGAGGAGGGTGAGCCGGGGAAGAGGAGGGGAGGGAGAGGAGCGCGTGCGTGAGCGCGCGGTGGGGAGGGGTTGGGAAGAGAAACAGTGGGGGGAGGGTGGACCAGGGGAGTGAGGGGCCCACGGGGCAGGGGGGGCTGGTGAGAGGGTCAGTGTAGTGCGTGAGGGCGTGTGTGCGTTGGGGCCTGGGGTGGGTCCGACGGTGGGTGAGGTGGGATGAGAGAGAGAGCTGAGAGAGAGGGGGTGAGGGATTAGGTGTCAGCGCGGGATTGGTGGGGGAGAGAGGAGAGGGTGAGGTGGCGCGTGGGGATAGGACAGGGTGAGGTGGCCAGGGTGGGTTGGGTAGAAAGATGGGTAGGAATAGGATTAAAGGGTGGGCTGGACCGATTTTAGAAATCTGGGGCGGTCGTTCGGGTCGGTTGGCCCGTTCGACTGCCCCGGCCAAAAATAAATAAATATTTTATTTAGTTGAATTGGGCCGTTTGAAACCCGATAGCAACAAAACAAAATAGTCCGGAGACCCGGTGTTTGACATTTGAATGGAGATGGGGCGTCTGGAAAACAAATAGGGGTTTGAGAAATAGTTTTTATGCAAACTATGCATGATAATGACGATGCAATGCACAAATGCAACGCGATTTTCTAGTAGTGGTTTTGCGGGATGCCACAGCATCTGCTACCACGTTGGCTTTACCGGGGTGATAGTGAATGTCCAGATCGTAATCCTTGATTAGCTCAATCCATCTTCTCTGCCTCATATTCAGCTCCTTCTGAGTGAATATATACTTCAGGCTCTTGTGATCCAAATAAATCTCACAACGATTTCCCATCAGGTAATGCCTCCATGTCTTTAGGGCTAGAACTACGGCTACGAGTTCGAGGTCATGGGTTGGGTAATTTTGCTCATGTTGTTTCAGTTGTCGAGATAGATAAGATATATTGCCTTCTTACATTAGCACACATCCGAGACCGATCTTGGATGCGTCACAATACACATCGAAGGGCTTCGTGATATCTGGCATGATCAAGATTGGGGCTGAAATCAATCTCCCTCTTGAGTTCTTGAAAACTCGCTTCACATTTGTCGGTCCATTCAAACTTCTTGTCCTTCTTTAGCAATTGGGTCATGGGTCTGGCGATACTCGAGAATCCTTCTATGAACTTGCGGTAATATCCCGCCAATCCGAGAAATGCACGAACTTGGGTTTGAGTGGTTGGGGCTTTCCAATCTTCGACATCTTTCACTTTTGCAGGGTCAACGGCAATTCCTCCGGCTGATACAATGTGACCGAGGAATCCTACTTCTTGTAACCAGAATTCACATTTGCTAAACTTGGCATACAACTGATGCTCTCTAAGGGTTCCAAGAATGCTCCTTAGGTGTAGCTCATGTTCTTCTTCTGATTTGGAATAAATCAGAATGTCATCGATGAAAACAATGACAAACTTATCCAGGAAGTCCATAAAAATCTTATTCATGAGATTCATGAAATAAGCGGGGGGATTGGTTAATCCAAAAGACATAACGGTATACTCGTATACTCCATATCGGGTGGTAAAGGCAGTCTTGGGAATATCTTCTCCACGAATCTTGAGTTGATGATAGCCAGTCCTAAGATCAATCTTAGAAAACACCTTGGCACCAGTCAAGTGATCAAACAAATCTTCTATCTTGGGCAAGGGGTACTTGTTCTTGATGGTGACATCATTCAACTTCCGATAATCCGTACACAAACGGTTCCCTCCATCTTTCTTGTCCACAAACAAAACAGGTGATCTCCATGGTGACGCACTTGGTTGAATCAATCCAATTTCCAACATGGAATCCAGTTGCTTCTTTAGTTCTTCTAGTTTCGATGGGTTCATACTATTGGTCTCTGGGCTATGGGTCCTATTCCGGGGATTAGCTCGATGATAAACTCGATATCCTGATCTGGGGGCATACCGGGAAAAACATTTGGAAATACATCGGGGTATTCACAGACTATCCGGACTTGTTCAATGGTAGGTTGGGCTATACTCTTGTTGCACTTAAATTGGCGAGGTAAGGTTTCCGAGATATGCTCGACTGATATTCCAGCTGTACTAGTCATGGTGATGGCTTTCTTGGCACAGTCAATCAATCCTTTATGTTTGGACATCCAATCCGTTCCTAGTACTACTTCCAAACCTTTAGTTCCAAGTACTATCAGATTAGCATAAAAATCTATGCCATCGATTCAGATAGGGACGGCTTTGCAAATTTGCCTAGCTTTGGTGGTTGAACCGGGAATTTGAACGATCATTACATGCTTCAGTTTTGTTGGTTGAATTTTACTAGTGTATGCAAATTCTTCGGTGACAAATGAATGCGATGCACCAGAATCAAACAACACTCTTGCAAGTACTGAATTAACAGAAAACATACCCAACACGATGTCTGGCGCTTCCTAAGCTTCTTCAGAATGCATGAGGAAAAGACGGCCGTTGCGGTTGAGTGGATTCCCTGGGGCAAACCTTCATCCGGGCTGAACACGACCCTGCTGCTAAGCTGGGACATTTGCATTGGGGGCTGCGGCATTCTTCTTGTTGGGGCACTCGTTGGAATAGTGGCCCTTATTTCCATAGTCATAACAAGTCACTTGCGACTTGTGCTTTGCTGGAATAGGCACATCATTGCTTCTAGTCCTCGGGGCAGTGTTGGGGTTGGCGGTAGCATTGTTGTTGAACTTGGGTGGGGCACGGTTGAAATTGCTAGAGTTGCCGGGGTTGTTGTGATTTCCTCCGGGCCTAGGGTTTCCACGGTTGGGATAAGTCGGACGGTTCATCGGGGGTCTGTTGGTTCTTGGGGCAAATCCTGGAGATGGGTTAGGGCGATACTTTGGGGTCTGATGGGTTCCTGGCTGATGCATCATGCGACGCTTGCGGTTCTCATTGGCTTGGTTGATCTTTCCTTCCATCTGGATGGCAGAGTCGACAAGGGCTTCAATATCCGTAAAGGGAATATTGACCAACACAGTCTGCATCTCATCGGGTAGACCATTCAGGAATCTTTCTTTCTTCTTGGCTTCAGTGTCGATCTCATCCGGGGCATACCTAGCTAATGACAAAAATTTGTCACGGTATTCCACTACGGTCATCCTTCCTTGCTTCAGTTCTCTGAACTCGTCTCTCATCCTCTTGATCAAACCCGGTGGCACATGGGTTCTGCTGAAATTGACCTTGAATTCCTCCCAGGTCATCATCTGTCCTCCGGTTATTGCACGAACACTGTTCCACCATGCTCTGGCATCTCCGACTAGAAAGTGGGTGGCGAACAGAACTTTCTCGTTAGCTTCCACTCCGGCGACTTCCAGGTTATTTTCTATGGTCTGCAGCCAATCGTCGGCATCTAGGGGCTCTTCAGACTTAGTGAAAACAGGTGGGTTGGAGTTCTAGAAATTCTTAAGCTTAAATCCATGGTTGTCCTGATTTTCGTGGCCTTGATTGTTGTGGGAAAGCTGAGCTATCTGTTGCAGGGTGGCTAGGTTGGCTTGACGTTCCGCTCTTTCAGCTTCGCGGTCCGAAACCAACATTTGCAGGATCTGCAACATTGGGTCCGGGGATGAACCACTTCCTCCACGTGGCATCTGAAGATTGAGATAGATCATGAGAAAAGAGGGAAATTTCTAAGGTTCTGGGACTTTGAAAAAAATTTAAAGTTTGACTCAGATTTTTCTAGCAACTTGCTTTTCATTCAATCATAGCACACGGTACAACACACACCACAACAAAGGAAAACAGATGGTTTTAAGAACCATTCTGGAAACTACGATACAGTGGGACCGAATACTACTCACTACGTTTGGGCACTAGCGTAGTAGTGAGTTTTACTAAAAGAGATCTAGGGTGCAAAATTTGATGTAAGCTTTGAAATAATTTTGGAGTAGCGTGAATTTTTATGAAAGAGTCCAAGAGGTAAGAATGAGAATAAGTTTTTTGTAAATATTTGCTAGCATGAATTTTTATGAAAGAGTCCAAGAGGTAAGAATGAGAATAAGTTTTTGTAAATATTTGCTTTATTTGGTTTTTGAAACTAAGTTTTTGATTCAAACGTCTAGTATAACTAGGGTATCCTATGGTGTAACACCCTCAGAATCGGCCCTATGCAAGTTTTAGCGCTTCCCGCCAAGCCCGCATAGAAACGATTCAAAGGTGCCCACCAGGCACTTTCGTGCGGGTGGAAAACGAAGTAATGTCATTACACAATAGTCCTCGATGGAACCCACAAAACATATATCCAACAACGACTCAATGAGTCAAGAATACAGAGGTACAATACAAAGATCCAAATCACCTTTAAAACGATATAGCGTCCGAGTACGGACAAGATGCAAATTGAGCTAAGAGCCACGAAGAATAACCATCAAGGCCCATAACCCTGCCTGTGCCAAGCCGGAAGGGTAACCTCGCTAACGACGCCGATCTCAAAACCTGCTTAAACAAAAGGTGTCGACAAAGGGCAAAGGAAAAAGAGAGAGCGGTCAAGACTAAGGCCAAGACAGCGAGACTAGAATTCGGCGGTCCTCGCCACATAGGTATGGTGGATCGAGCGGCAAAGATGCACTAAACAACCTATAGAGACTCGATATAACCGCCGGCTACCAGAGAGGGATAAGAAAGTCCTATTCGAACCATCTTGATACTACCACCAAACATACCCATCCCGGTGTTTCCCTCGAGACCAAACGAGGAAGTCAACCGAGAAACTCACGCAGTTGGCGCTTTTATTTATTCGATTATCGTTGCAGCAATTACTAGTCGGTATAGATAATCATCCGATATAATAAGCAAAGGCAATTTTATTTAACCATTCCGTTGAAGTTGTGACACTTACTAGTCAAATACAATTAGCATGAGATATCCCAAACCCAGGCTTGTTGGTACTTTTATTTAGCCATTCCGTGGTAGTGGAGCTGATTACTAGTCATATCGGATACAAGTCAAATTATATCGAAACTTTAGTTATAGTTGTCTATGATCGAGAATTGTGCTCCAAGTCGTCCATAACCGGACACGGCTTTTCGAAAAGATTTAACCTGCAGGGTGCACCAAAGTATCCACACGCACTTGACCCTTTTGCCGATCGTTAACATACACCCATCGGTATGTCGGCGGGCCTCACCATGACGCTTCCTGCACCAAAGCAAGTACATGGGGGCCACCCCACTAAGCTACCCGCAACAAAGTCGGCCGGTCTCCGAGACGGACTCAGGGTTTGCGTCAATGGCTGTAAACGACTGGGAACCCGAAAGTGTGACTGGGCTTGTCGATACCGCGAAAACACTCCGCTTTCCTAAACAGTACATGCGCTCCACGCGCAATCTTAAATAAAGCAGTAAAGCATGGCATAAGTACAGAATAGTAATAAAACCCCAAACTACTTGTGGCCCCCGGTACAATGCTTTGAAATCAGGTACTAATCGATGGGGGTGCCCACACACCCCACCTGTGGTTAGCGCGCTCGATCTCGGAACAGGTGTCAAGAACTCGGGGTCCTACGGGACACCAGTGAGCGGTTAAAATCCAAATATTGTCTATTACCCACCGGTGCCTCTGCATTTACCTACTTTCAATTTTAGTTATTAAATAGTAATTAAAGCCATGATCACCTACAACATTAAACATGTGGCAATACTCCAACAACTGTGGTACTTGACGACACGCAACAACACTTGAGCAAGCGACTACGACGCGCAGGTCCAACTATCTACCAAACAACAGGTAATAGGATGTGTCCAAGGCAATATAAGGCCGCAAGGGATATCACGGGTACGGAAACTAGAGCATCGCAACACAGATAGCAATAGATCAACAGGAGGGAATAAATACTATAAAATTAAAATAGGTAGAAAGGGGGAGATTTCTCGCCTGAAAACATTGCCGAAGGTTCATCCGAAGATCGGGTCGACTCTCGCATCAACTCATCGGCCTAATCCGTGAAGAAGCAAAGCACTAGAAGAAACACCGGATGCACTATTTAATACTACGGCAGAAGATTGGGCATGATGCATGTATGATGTATGACATGGCAAAGGTGCGATGCAATTAGGCCATATTAAGCGGAACCGGGGTCCCGACATTTAATTAGGTGACTTATGTTGTTTAGAAACCCCGCAATTTAAAAGTTGTCTTAACATGGCAGAACATAGTATCGGTTCGCTACACAAATTTAATGGGGGCAAATATTAGACTAGATTTATGGTCTTTATATTTAATTATAAGGTGAATCGACATAAGGTCCCCAAACACCCACAAATATGTATGCAAACATGAACAAGTTGATATGCAACAATTCATATAGGTATCAATTTATAAAATAGGGCTCGAGAGAAAGGGTCACACATTAGGGGTCGAAGATCTTGGTTCCGATGGTTCGGGGGAATCGGTCTTCGGATCTCGACGGGAACGGGCTTCGGAATCCATGAGGCGATCTTGGTGGTTCGAGGGTTCGGTCGATGGGTTCGGGGTCTTTGGTTCTATTACCTTTGGGTCCCGACGTCCGTGTAGAAGATCGTCGGTCATCGAATCCGTGTAGGCGTGCTCAGGGTATCGACGGGATAGGTCTTCGGATTGAAGCGTCGGGGCCTTGACGTGGTCCTCTCGGGTTCAAGCACCGATTGGCCTTGTTGTTGAAAGGACCTTCGCAAACTTCATCATCACAAACACACCGGAGAGCAACGAGCTGCAGTGACACGACAACATAAAAGACCACATCACATTGTAACTGGGCTAGCACACACAGAGAATAAATAGGGTGCTTGCCAAAAGCAGTCAACCTATGCACGCTCAAGCAGAGGCATGGTCGTTGGCCGGTTCCTAGTTACACGGAAGGAGGACGGAGGCCGACAGATGTTCAAGGCGCCGAAAGGGAGAAGCAGTCGTCTACGCAGGAGGTGCTCGCGAGGAAGGCTAGCGGCTCAGAGGTGGCCGACACGCCGGGGAAGCGGAGGAAGGAGGCTGGAGAGGGGCCCGCGGCGTCGATGTCGAGCTTGGTGTAGGCGACGCTGGAGGACGGGGTGCTGCGCCTGCAAGGGGTAGCAGAGGAGGCGGCCACACGGAGGGAGGCGCGGGACGATGGCGGCCGGACGCAGGGCGGCGTCGATGGGGCCGAAAGCGAGGAGGACGAGGCCGCGAGGTGATCGGGGCGGCGAGACGAGCTCGGCAGGGAGAGGAGGTGCCTAGGACTGCAGAAGAGGGCGGCCGGAGGGGCGGCTCGGGTCGGTGGCGACGGTGACGACGTGTTGAGGCCGGGGCCGGCGGAGGCGATGGCAAGGACGGCCGGAGCTTGGCTCGGGGCGGCACAACCGGGAGGAGCTAGGGCCGGCGACGGGGTCGTGGCCCGAGGATGCGCGGGAGGCCGGCGAGCGACGGGCCGTGGCTGTGGTGGCGGGACCTTGAGCTCAAGGCGGAGGAGGAAGAGGGAGGATTCCGGGGGAGACGAGGTGGGGGAGAGGAGCGTCGGGGGTAGGAGGCCGCGGGGTGGGAGCGAGGAGTTTGCGTGTGGGGCCAGGGTGTCGGTGGGGTTCGATGGTTGTCTGTAGCGGGCCGAGGTGGGGTCGGTGGGACCGGGGTGGAAGGGAGAGGAGGTGGGGAGTGGGTCGGCTGTGTATGTGTGGTGTTGGGCAGGTGTGTGAGGGTGTGGAGAGGAGGTGGGGCCAGGAGGCTGATGTGGCGGCATGGGAGTGGAGGGAGTTGGGGAAGTGGTGAGGTGGCGGGTGGTGATTGGTGGGGGTGATGTGGCTGGGATGGGTAGATTAGGTTGGGGTAGGAAAAGGGTTTAGGTAGTCCGGTTTTGTACTGGGGGTGGCCGACTAGGTCGGATCGACCCGGTATGGCTGCCCCCTAAAAATAAAATAAATATTTATTATTTAAAACGGGGCGTTTGAAATCCATTGGTAGACGAAACAAAATAATCCGGAGACCCGGGTTTTGTGTTTGAATAAAGACGGGGCGTTCGGAAGACAAAAATAGATTTTTCGAAGATAGTTTTATGCAAACAAATGCAAGATGACATGACGATGCTCAAATGCAATGTGGCATGATGACATGAGCATGCGGTCATGATGATGCAATGCACAAAAACAACGCGATTTTCTAGTAGTGGTTTTGCGGGGCGCCACATATGGTCAGGATGGCTCTGATACCAACTTGTCAACACCCGGATTTTTAATCCTAGATGCCTGTTATGCCATACATCGCAATCCCAGGATTACCATTTTTGCGAGACATAACAGAATTGGATACCATAGTACATCATCCATTAAAAACCATACATAAGGTCTTACACAAATAAGGATCTCATGATCCAGTCTTAATACAACACAAGCAGCGGAATACGTAATAATAACGGTAGCGTAGGCGAAGCTCCATCTTCGGGGTCATAGGCAATGCTGCCGATGGGAGATGATCCTAGTTTTCCTAACCTTCCTGGGATCCATCTTCCAGGTACTCCTCTTCATAGTATGGCCACGGGAATAACCAGGGACAAATCCATGAGTACTCTTTAAGTACTCGCAAACTAATACTAACAAATGAATAGGTTTTTGCAATAGGACACTAAGCTCTAGGGTTGTTTTGCAAAAGCCAGATTTACCTCTACTAAGTTTAGAAACAACGAATGCTAGTTGAAGTTTGATAACACCTAAGTGGGAACTTGTATCTCATGCCACAACCCTGTTGTGGTCAAGTCAAAGTCTCAATTCATTTCATAGGTCATTTTGAAAACATCTGACGGGGGAACAGTATGGCCACTCCAACTTTCCATAACCGCGGACGCGGCTATTCGAATAGTTTGACACTCTGCAGAGATTGTACACTTTCACCACAACATTCGATACATCCGTCAAGAACAAATCCTGAATTCACCATACTCAGTATGCGTAAAATCAATCCTAACCTTTCAATTACACGCCCTAGTATAAGCACCTCTCCTGTGAGTTTGGCCTCACAACCATGACCAAATGTCATCTTGGGTACTGCACAGGTGGACAATCTTCACAAGGTAGCCTCAACTCAGACCTTGGCCGTGAGGAAACTAATACTAAGGTATATAAGTTTTCAGTCAAGCCCTACCCAATTCTCGGGTATTGTGGTTGTACGGTAAAATTGGAATGGTATCGTATCCAGACAACCATCAGTTTTATAAAGGGCTAAGGCTCATGCCTCAACATTTTCATCACCATAAATCATCTGGTGTTCGGAAACACATGTCCAAAACATTTCAATAGAATGATCCATCATTCCAAGGTTTTCATAACCATTTTTCCACCAAGTATTCCCATCTAAATTTGATCAAGTTTTATGCTTAGCACTAGCATATACAAGTGGGAGTGAGTGCTAATGAGGGGTGGTAAACTAGTGGAGTTTCAACTAAGTTCAATCTCATGCCTTAGGATGACATAAAGATTATCTAGCTTAGGCCATATTTTATGCTCTTTATGCAACCTTCAAATATCCTTCTAGTATTTACAATTCACTTAAGTAAACTCTAAGTAACAGCTTTGATAAAGAAATAAAGTATATAGCTTGTCATTAAAAACTAGGATTGGTTTATCAAGTGGGTAGGATCATCTATGCTTAAGGCATCTAGTTGGCATGGTGACAAGCAAGTATTGGCTTGCATAGGTCAACTTGATTAGTAAGGCTTGCATAAGTATAGTATCTTGCAAGTGTTAGCTTGCACATTCAACTAGTAGTATTAGGCTTGCCTTGTGCAGAGCAGTGGTTGAAGTTCTCCTTGGCTTCTTCTTCGTAGTATCATCCTTCTTCCTCGTATCCTTGGTCGATACTTAAGATTTAATATTCTCCAAACCAAACTTGGGATCATGTTGACACATGTCATCACCACATATTATAGTCCATGGGAATGTGATTTAATGTGGTGTCACAATTTAATAAGGTTTAACCTTTTATTTTTAATTAAATAAAATGACTAGAAATTCCTATGTGGCATGCTTTTATTACTTGAACATTATTTCTGAAAGTAAACCTATATATTTTTATATATTCTGAAAGGTATGATCAAATGTGATTTTTGAGAGTTGGAATCAACTCAAAAGCTTTTATGGTTTAAATTTGAAAAATGTTTGAATGCAGAAAAGGTTCTGCCTTGTTATTTTTACCAAGGATGATCTACAGATCCAAATGATTTGAATCCAACGGGCTTGGATTCAGCATTGCAAGGCCTTTCTAACAAAATTGGTTTCATTCAATTTGGTTCACTGAATCGAGCTGGGTTGATTTTTGAAACTAGGTGCAGAAGTGTGTTTGAAATAAAATGGAAAAGGTTAAATTCAAACGACTGGGATGCGCGGGAAACGATACTGGGCCAGCCTGCTAAGCACAGTGCTTACGCGGGCTGGTTAAGTTGCTGTCCCCACGCGTCAGTGAGACGAGGGGGTGCGAAGAGGTACGGGGCAATATGGTGCGCTCGATCTAGTTCTAATCCAACGGCTGAGGGTCGCCGTCCACGTCGGGCAACGCCGGCGAGACTGAACCCTAACGCGGCAGGTGGGGGTCGTCGGGGGCTCACCGGGGCTCAGGCGAGGGTCGGCGAGGTGGACGAACGACGAAGTCGACGACGGCGAACCTCCTGGTACCGGCGGCTTCTCCTGGGGCGGCTCCAATCGCTGGCTCCCTTCTTCTCCAGAGGCGGCGGGCTTCGGCGAAATTCCGGCGAAGCGCTGCTCGCCTTGCTTCGGGAACGGGGTGGAACGATCAGTGAGGATAGGGGAGTGAGATGGTGTGCTCAATTCGGCTGGGGGTGGCCTCTATTTATAGTCGCGACGACAAGACCGAACGAGATGGGCAGGCGACGGTGGCGACATGGCTACGGGCTGCTAGAGGCATGGCCGGCGGTGGCGATCGCTTGGTGGTCTCCTGGCGATGCTCTACGTCTTTAATGCGCATGTAGGGGCGATGGCAAACGGTCTGGAACATGTGATGCTCTACGCGGCCGAGGCGGCGTCTTCGACGGCGAGCGGTGGCTGTGAGGCATGGGGCGGTGAACGGGGATGTCTGGCGGTCTCCTGGGTCGGTGGTTATCGTGTATGCACGCGGCGAGGGCGGCGCGCGGTCTGTGGGCGTGTGTCGAGAGCGGCGCTCTGGCGCATGCTCGGCATGGTTGCTGGCGATATGGGCATGGTCTGTGCATGTGGTCCAGGGGCTGGCAATGTTCGAGCGCTGGACAGGGAGTGGCGGTGGGGTGTTGGCTTGCTCCCAGACATGTTGGCTAGGCTTCTTTCTTCTCCTAGCTTGCTGTCCACACTAGGGTGACATGGTGAGCTTCGGCTGTTCACCATTGATGGCATTTCCAAGCTTACAGTGGGTCTAGTGTTTGGTTTAGTTTGCTAGATGATCTACTGAGGTTGCTGTGATCTAGAGAGGGAACAAGTTAGGCTCCAATCGCTGCTCACAATAGTGTTTAGATTTTATTTGATTTGAATCAGCAAGGTGTTTGATGAAATGGCCGCAAGAATTCAAGTTTTGAATTTTGAAAAGATTTTTGGTGGGTGTGCTAGGTTGGTGCTGGTGAGTCTGCAGATGCTTGGGTTTTGAAAGTTGAGCTGGTTTGAGTGGTTTTTGAAAAAGTGGGATCTTCCCATATGATAAAGATTCAATTTTGAGTTGTCATTTAAACTATGCATTTGAAAGTTTCCGGATGATCACAAGGTGGGCCTTGATACTTTGTTATGAGTACTATCAAGGGGTGCAAAGATCCAAATAAGTTTCTGTTAAGTTTTGAAAGTTAGAGACATCCAAAGTAGGCATGGGAGTTAAATTGGTCAAAATGACCATTCACTCAATTTGGCTTGTCTTGATTTATTTGTCTTTGGGAAAAGTTTGGGACTTGTTTATATGATGTTTAATTCACCCAAGAATCATTTTACAAGCAAGCAAACACATAATCAAGGCAATTCAAAAGAATTTAAAATGGGATGCATACACACATGAATGCTTTCTCAATTTATTTTAGAAAAGTTTTTGTTAACCCTAAATTTGATGATTAGAGTTTGATGATTCTAGTTTAATATTTTTGGGATGTTACAGCGCTCAAGGGATGATGCCCAATGGCACCGTAAAAAACCTAAGCACAAAATCGCTGACAAAAAGTGCCAAAACTCACTATTCCAGAATCCACATAAAAACAACAAAGAACGTGTAGACTAGAAAACTTAAGATCGCATCCGTAGGCGGAATTTTCACAAGTGCAATCGCAAAGCTTGTGCATAAAGGTTTTATACGATCCAAAAATGAACACTAAAGGAGGTAAAAGACTCAGAAATATGAGTGAACCAGAGAGCTTTATTTCATTGATCATATAAGAGGTACACAATAGATAAAAAATTCTAAGTGTAGAAAGGACGTAGATGTCCTATGTTCCATGGCTGATCAAGCTCCGGGTAATCATCATCCTTGACACGTCGCTTACGCTTATGATCCTTGTTGGGTCTATCCTCCAGTTCACGATTGTCAACGAGGTAGTAAGACCCATTGAGTAGCGCCTTTCTTATGATGAACGGTCCTTCCCATGGCGGGGATAATTTGTGTGACTTCTTCTGCTTAAGTCGGAGCACCAGGTCCCCTTCTTTAAACGAGCGATGCCGAATGCAGCGACTATGGTAGCTGTGTAGCTTCTGCTGGTAGATGGCGGATCTTTGTCATGTCAATACGCGCTCCTCCTTGAGAAGGTCCACATCTAGGCGTATGGATTCTTCAACCTCATCTTCATCGTAGGCGGCAACTCTTGGTGAATCGTGAAGGATGTCGGAAGGTAAGATGGCTTCTGCTCCATATACCATGAAATAAGGGGTGTAGCCGGTAGATCTGTTGGGTGTAGTTCGTAAACTCCATAACACAGATGGTAGTTCCTCCGCCTAGGCTCCAGCTGCTCTATGCAACGGTGCTTCCAGACGTAGCTTGATTCCCTACAAAATTAATCCATTGGCTCGCTCCACCTGACCATTGGATTGTGGGTGCGCCACATATGCAAGGTGAAGTCGGATGCCCTTCTCCCAACAATAAGCTTCCACTTCTCCGAGTCACAAGTGGCTGTCGTTGTCGGTAATAATGCTATGTGGGAGACCAAATCTCACCACTAGATACCGGACAAACCCGAGGGCAGTTGCCCCATCAAGCTTTCTAATGGGTTTAGCTTCTATCCATTTGGTGAATTTATCAAATGCTACTAGCAGATGCGTGAACCCACATGGTGCCGTTTGCAACGGACCAACCATGTCCAGCCCCCAGACTGCAAACGGCCAAGTTATTGGTATTGTTCGCAATTCTTCAGCTGGAACATGTGGTTGTTGGGCATAATACTGGCATCCCATGCATGTCTCAACCAACTTGTCGGTGTCCGTCTTCGCGGTCAGCCAGTAGAATCCTTGCCAGAAAGCTTTAGCAACCAACGATCAAGGAGCGACGTGATGCCCGCAATCTTCGAGATGGATTTCGCGGAGGATTTCAATACCTTCTTGCTGGGAAACACACTTAAGGTATACACCAGTGGTGCTTCTTCTGTAAAGATGTCCATAGATTATGGTATAGCCCTTTGCTCGACGTACTATTTGTCGTCTTTCTACTTCGTCATCGGGAAAAGTTCTGCGTACGAGATATTCCATGAACAGTTTTGTCCAAGCCGGAGGGACCTTTGTCACTATGTGAACGAAAGAGTCAACTCTATCCTGGGTGTCTATGTCCGCTCCCTTCACGGATGGTGTCCGTAGATGCTCCAGGAAAATGCTAGGTGGAATTTGTTTGCGCCCTGACCCAAGATTTGACAGCAGGTCAGCCGCCTCATTTTGATCCCTAGGTACATACTTGACCTCGTAGCCCAAGAAGCTCTTGGATATCTCGTCCACTTTGTCACGATATGCCGCCATCATAAGGTTATGCGCATTCTAGGTGCCAGCCACCTGCTGGGCAACCAAGTCGGAATCTCCACAACAAACTATGTGCTTGATGGCAATATCCTTTGCTACGCGTAGTCCGTGAATGAATGCTTCATACTCCGCCATGTTGTTCGTAGCCTCTAAGTGGATCTGCAGAACGTAGTGTAGCTTTTCCCTAGTTGGTGACTACAGTAGTACACCACCCCCCGAGCCATTGATTAGCTTTGATCCGTCAAAGTGCATCACCTAGTATTCTGGCTCTGGTATAGGGGTAGCATCAGGCATCTCTGTCCAGTCTGCGATAAAATCCGCCAAGGCTTGTGACTTGATAGCGTCGCGCCTCTTGTAAGTGATCTCGAAGGCGGCAAGTTCAATGCCCCACTTCACGACCTTTCCTATAGCGTCATTGTTGTTAATGATGTCGGACAGTGGAGCTTTACTCACAACTGTAATGGGGTGCTCGTGGAAGTAGTGCCTTAGCTTCCGAGAAGCAAGGAATACTCCATAAGCTAGCTTCTGGTAGTGTGGGTAACGCTGCTTGGACTTCGTCAAGACCTCGCTTACATAGTAAATTGGTTGTTGAACTCCGTACTCATGCCCTGGTTCCTTCCGCTCTACCACGACGACGATGTTGATTACCCGGTTGGTGACCCCCATGTAGATTAGCATAGGCTCCCCAGGCTCAGGCGCAGGAAGGATAGGCGCTGAGAAAAGTATCTCCTTGAGCTACTTCAATGCTGCATCTGCTTCGTCCGTCCACATGAATTTGTTCGCCTTCTTCAGCAACTTGTACAACATCAGGGCCTTTTCTCCAAGTCGGCTGACGAACTGACTACCTGCTGCAACGCAACCTGTTAGACGTTGTATGTCCTTCAGGCATGTCGGACGATTTATGTTTAAGATGGCCTTGATTTTCTCCGGGTTGACCTCGATTCCTCACTGGGAAACGATGAAGCCCAACAATTTGCCGGCTAGAACCCCGAACACGCACTTCTTAGGGTTAAGAATCATGTTGTATTTCCGGAGATTATCAAAGGTTTCTTTTAAGTCAGAGATTAAGTCGTTTGACTTTTTAGACATCACCGCTATATCGTCCACATAGTCATGAACGTTCCGACCAATTTGATCGTGTAGGTAACGCTGCATTGTCCGCTAGTACGTAGCACCTGTGTTTTTCATCCCAAAGGGCATCGTGACATAGCAAAATGTGTCGTAGGGTGTAGTGAACGAAGTGGCCAGTTGGTCCGACCTCCTCATCTTGATCTGGTGGTATCCTGAGTATGCATCGAGAAAACACAAAAGCTCCAAGGCAGCAGTCGAGTCAATGACTTGGTCAATGCGAGGCAAGGCAAACGGATCTTTGGGACATGATTTGTTAGAGCCGGTGTAATGAACGCACATTCTTAATTCTTTGGTTCCCTTTTTGGGGATAAGTACAGGATTGGCCACCCATTGGGTGTGCAGGACTTCTCGAATAAAACTAGCCTTAAGTAACCTAGCTATCTCTTTGCCTATGGCGCATCTCTTCTCGTCTCCGAAGTGTCGTAGAGGTTGTTTCACTACTTTACATTTTGGATCAATATTAAAGCTGTGCTTGACAAGTTCCCTAGGTACACCTTTCATGTCGGAAGGTTGTCAGGCAAAGATGTCCCTATTCTCACGGAGGAACTCGACGAGGGCGCTTTCCTATTTAGGGTCCAGGTTCATCCCAATGGCGGTGGTCTTGGAGGCATCGCCTACCACAAGTTCCACCGGCTTGGTCTCGATGGCGGCCTTGAATGCTGGGCGGAGTCAGAAATCTGTTTCTTTGACGCGGGCATCTCTGAGGCATCGACCTTGATCTGGATCTCCTTGAATTCTTCACTGTAGAGGACAGCTTCTGCAAAGGCTGCTTCTCCAATCTCGCAGTCCCTTGCCTTGGTAAAGCTTCCGGATACGATGATGACACTGTTTGGTCTGGGTATCTTGAGCTTGTTGTAGACGAAGCATGGCTTGGCCATGAAGGTGTGGAAGATGTCGCAGTCTAATATGACGTGGTACATGCTCTTAAAGGGGACCACCTCAAAGGTCATGCGTTCTTGGCGGTAATTATTGACATCGCCAAAAGCGACCTGAAGTGTGATGCACCCAAGGTACCGAGCCTCCCGACCAGGAACTACGCCGTGGAAGATGGTGCTGGTCCGCCTTAGGTTTGCCTCCATCAAGTTCATCTTGTGCAGTGTATCCAGGTACATGATGTTGATGCTGCTTCCACTATCCACCATACATTTGGTGAACTCGTTGCCGTCAATCAGGGGGTTGATGATCATGGCGTATTGGTTCTCCGTAGGGATGATGTCTGGGTGATCCTTCCTGTCCCAAGTAATTGGAATCTCCGACCAGCGTAGGTATTGGGGACCTGGGGGGAGAGTGGCCATCAGTATCCTCATGGAGGTCTTCTGTTCTCGGACGGTGGGGGTGCCAAGGAAAGTGTGGAAAACTGTCGGATTCTTCTCGAAGGGGTTTTTTCCTTTGTTGTTGATCTTGGCGGCGTGCTTGGGGTAAACGTCCTCGTGGATGTCACTTGAATCCTTGGAATCCTCCTCCTTCTTCTTCCCCTTGCCCTTTCCTCGCGGTCTGTTCTTCCGACTTTGCTTGTAGCCGGACTCCGGGTCCTCCTTGATATCATTGACGAACTTGCAATGGTGATTGGTATGTGTGTCCTTGCGTTGGTGTCGAGGTGTACAAGGCACGGCATATCACGGTACTCCTCATAGGTCTGGGGAATGCGGAGCATTGCCAAGGTTTTTTCACTACCTCGTTGCTTCCCACGACCAGCCACCCGTCCTCGGCCACGCTCCTCGCTATCACCTCATCCTGCAGAAGTCATGGAGACCATGTCGTAGGTTTTCCTTTATTCTGGCGGGCTCTTCCACTTGGTGTTGCTATTCCTTCGAGCTTGAGTTGGAACGGCCGTTGCCGGTAGGGAGCCGCGAGCATCGTCGTCGGCAGCCGCGAACTCACTATCCAGCTGGATCATCCGGTTGAGATCTAGCTAATGGTTGTCTTGCAGGTGCTTCAACGTATGTCGGAGAAACGTACCTCTTTCCAACCCATCGATGAAGGCAGACATGGCGGTCTGGGACTGCACTCCTACACAGGAATTCTTCATATTCAACCAGCGGGAGAGGTAGGCGCGAGATGACTCGTCTTTCTCCTGCACGCACCGCTATAGGTCGCCAATAGTGCAAGGATGTTTGCACGTCCCCTCGAAGTTTTTGGCGAACGCTTCTTGCATGTCTAGCCAGTTGCAGATAGACTTCTCCGTCAAGTCATCGATCCATTGTCGGGCCATTCCCGCCAGCATCAATGGGAGGTACTTAACGGCAACATTGGGGTTTCCCCCGGCGATTTCCACTGTGTTGCCGTAATCCTTCAACCATGTTGCTGGCTTGGTGGTGCCGTCATAGGGCTTGATGGTCTTGTCGATCCGGAAACCCTTGGGGTAAGCTAAGGTCTGTATCACAGGTCCAAAGCAGCATGGTCCCAGGTATGCTCCATCCCGGGCCTCGTGGATCTTGTCCAGAAGTGATCATGCATCGTATGGCTCTGGGCTTATTTTCTTCTTTTTGCCATCAGGGGATGGGATGCGTGAACGACGCGGGCCTCCTCCGCCATGGTGGCTGCTATGTGGTGACGCAGACGGAGGTGGCGGTGGGTTAGACTTCTTGTTGTCACCCTCCTGCGACGCCTCACGCTTGTCACGGTTGTTTTTCGCACCTTGGTACTGTGTTTGCGCAACCTGGGTATTGTGTTTGCGCTTTCTTGTCGTGTAGACAATGTTCGCTTTTGGTGGGGGCATGAGCAATCTACTAGCCTCTACAGCAGCCTTAGCCTCCGCAGCAGCACCTTCAATCTGAGTAAATAGCAACATAGCTCAACAGTTCAATGCAGTACATAAACACATTGCCACACTTAATAAAATCACAGATATTTCTAAAAATATGATAAGCATGCATGACACCAGGCGGATAATAATTAAATCAGACCGCACCATGGCAAGTGGATTAAGAAAAATACCCTTCTCTTTAAGCTGGGCCCTCCTAGCTGGGCAGTGGCCTTGCGCTTGTTTGGTGAGTAGTGGTACTGGCTAGATCCTCCGGCATGTGGAGATATCATGCTATTTGTCGCACCTGGAGCACTGCAAGTTTGCAGGTATGTACCATCGTGCTACAGCGCCTGCCTGAGGGCGACAGAGCAGTCTGGAACTTCGCCGCGCGGCCTGACCAGCTGAACACGACAGCCATGTATGCGCAGATCAGCCACAGGTGCTACCCAAATGGGAGCTATATTTAATGATATGTTTTGTTCTTTCTATAGTTTATCTTTTACATCTGCTAGAACAATTAATTAACAATTCTACTTTATCTATTGCATTTGTGCCATAATTCTTGATAGTATTTGCCTGATAGTGTTACCTTTAGCATAAATTGAAGTTAGTTATGTATATTGATCGGTGCCTTCATTCTAGATAGTAAATTGCTGATTTATATTGAATGTAAATTGAAGTTAGTTTTTTTCCAAATGTTTTCTTACTCCTTTTTAATAATAATTTAATAGGAGGATGATAGGAGGTCTTCATTGAGCCACAAAAACAAGATGTGGATTATGTCATCGAAGCTTGGATGGAACAAGGTTGTGTACTCTGTTGCTTGTGTATAATTGTATTGTGTTCCTTGGATGGATAGGAGGATGTAATTAGTTGCGATAATTCTATATTGTATTTTGAATTCTGGTTCATATATGTTGTGATAAAAATAAGTGTGATGACTGATGGTTTGGTTGCACGAGTGGTCTGGATCAAGTAAGAGTGGGAAGATCCAAAATAAAAATTATAATATGGTATATGCTCAGAGTTAAAGCCTGTATGTAAAATTCCAAGGCCCATATTTGAAATGGACTATAAAAAGGCCAAGGTGTTGGGGATATGCTATATGGGTATCCTCATAGCATGTTTCCTATCCGGATAACCCGGGTGGCCCATAGTTGGTAGCATGGCCCATGGCCTACTGGGCGGCCCTGTTAGATGGATCCAGAAGAGATGCCCATGCCGGATAAAGAAAGGCTACGGTTGGAGTCACCGACGTACCCGGAGCCTTGGAGTGCAAGATACACAAGACTAGTAATAGACAGTGTAGGACTCTGTAACCTGTCCGGCTAGGACTTTTCCATGTAACCCTAGGACCTGGCGACTATATAAGTCGGGCCTATGGGAGCCTTTAGGGCACGATAACTTAGACTTCCTAGTCACATCGCACAGTGAACCAATCCCTGTAACCCGGTGTATTGCCCTTATAGTGATTTATAGCAGGAGTAGGATTCCGCCACCGTCATGGGATCTGAACCTGGGTAAGCTGTGTTACCTCGTACCAGTCAACCGTCCGCCTTCCCCCACGTCTCTAAACACGCACTGTGAGGACCCCTCCATGGCGTACTCGTCGGCAATACCACGACAGTTGGCGCCCACCGTGGGGCAAGAGGCGCTTCAGGCTCTTTAGCGGGCGAGGACCAAGATCTTCACGGGAATCAGCGAAACCGTAGCCATCGGTCGCGTTCTCTTCTCCGGCAACATTCCAATCGTCCCTCCCGACGAGTTCTGAATCCCAGCGAAGACGAATCCTACGTGGTGTTCGATCGTTCCTATCGGAGACATCCACCTCTTCATTGGCGAAACTGACTCGGGCACTAGTTCCCTGGGAGTGTGAGGAGCTTCAACGCTCGCACGGACCGCCTACGGGCAGGATACGTTTGCGGAAGGATCGATGCCGAATCTCTCTTTGGAGTTTGCCGGCAAAGATTGGAAAAATTCAAGGCCCACCCAAACCGCCCCTGTGCAGGATATAAAGGTGGAAGATCACTTCAAGTCTGTCGGCTTCGCCCGTGCGTCTGGACAGCAGAGATCCAAGTTCTTCGGCGTGGTTACCATCTTCGATATGGCGCGTTGCGTTTAGAGAGAGGGTGAAAAACCCCGCGATTACCTGGCCGGATGGCTCCGCATACGAGCCGATCTAGCCCACTACCTGAATGATGATGCTATGTATCACTTTGTGGAAGGACGAGACCATGGCACGCTTCTCCGACATTCTCTAAGACGGCAGCAGGCGTCAGGCCGCCTTACCTTCGAAGGCATGGTGAACACCATCACCATCAAAAACTACGCGGAGGCCGAAGCAGCAGCTCAGACAGCGCTTGTGCTCATTGACAGAGCCCCTCCGATTCAGCCACCACCACCACCGGCTCCGGCCGCCATCGTCGCAGCCGCGCCGCCACCTCCAGTAATCGTCGCTGCTGTTGCACCTCCACCGCCCGTCATCGAGGAAGTCCTGGCACCCTCCGACTCTATTATTGATGCACTTTATGCTGACTTCAGTGCAGATTCAGAGGAGATAGATTTCAGTCCAGAGGAACTACACTCCGCCAGGCAGGAGATGGAGGAGGAGTACACGCGCGACGAGCAATCCAACAATGTCGTCACGTCTCGAGAGGTGTTCGTCACCATTGGGACGACGATGGATGAAGATCAACCCGGACGAGCTCCGCCTACAGCGCTGGAAAAGGGGAAGGGGCCACTTATTGCTACTGACGATGATCGCGCAAAGGTCATGCCTCCTCCGCCTAACCCAGTGCAATAGCCGCAGGAACTCGGCACTGGCCCGAGCAACAACAACACCGCAAACTTGCCGCCTCTAGCATCTACATCTACTGCTGCCCAAGTTACTCCAGCTGATAGAGTGATGGACGGCAATCTCCTCATTGAGCCACTGACCGTAGATCATATCCGGAGCGTGACTCAGCTCGAGGAGAAGCGCCAGCAGCCGCTGGAGGAAGCACAGGCCATCGTGGAGCAAGGCGCTAAGCTAGATAGAGATCTGGTCAACGCGCAGAAGTAGTCCATAGAGAAAGCTAGAGCAATGGAGGCCGAATACAAGACCCTGCTGCAGCAGCAGAAGGCCGAGAAAGCTCCGGCTCGCATCATCAATGATCCTGGTGTACGGCGAAACCTAGGATCGACTCCCTCGAAGCCGGCGTAGGCCAAGCCATACATTAACAGTGAAGGCAAGCAGGTGATGCCCACCCCACTACTTAACCTCTCCGTCGCCAAGACCCTTCTGGAGCAGGATAGATCTCCTGAGGCAGTGGAACATGTCTATGACCTAGTGGCCAAGGCGGTGAAGCAGCAGGAAAAGGCCACCTCTCGGAGGCTTGAGTCTGACCCAGCGCTTTGCCAGTCTAGCCAGCATAAGCCGCCAAGGGATAGATCTCCTCTTGATGTCGGGTCCCAGACAGGTTCATCAGAACGAAGGCGGAGGGATGCGCACAACAGGAAGTATGCTATCCCCATATCCTCTGACCACGGAGAAAAGGCCCGACCTCGTCGCCCATAGCCACTGCCCCGGTCCCCCCGACATCGTGAAGATCACAAGGCTCACCATCGTATGGATATGCCCCCACCAAAGCAGTGCGGCATCATCATCCGCGACAACGCGGAGCAGACCCGTCATGACGGAGAGCGCAGCCAACGACACAAGAACAGGTCGCGCCATGACCCTCCGCGTCCGACAAGCAACTGTGACAGGCAGGAGGCGTCGCGGGAGGGTAACAACAAGAAGGCTAACCCACCGCCACCTCCGCCTCCGTCACCACCAAGCAGTCACCATGGCGGAGGAGGCCCGCGTCGTTAACGTAGCCCATCCCCTGTTGACAAGAAGAAGAAGAACCCGGAGTCGTACGATGCACGTTCGCGGATAGATAAGATCCATGAGGCCTGGGAAGGACCATACCTGGGACCATGTTGCTTTGGACCCGCAATACGGTCCACGACTTACCCCAAAGGTTTCCAGATTGACAAGACCATCAAGCCCTATGACGGCACTGCAAAGCCAGCCACATGGTTGCAGGACTACGACAACGCGGTGGAGATTGCCGGAGGCAACCCCAACTTCGCCGTCAAGTAACTCCCGTTAATGTTGGTGGGCACGGCCCGTCAATGGATCGACGACTTGCCGGATAAATCCATCTGCAATTGGTTGGACATGCAAGAAGCATTCACCAAGAACTTTGAGGGTACCTACAAGCGTCGCTGCACTGTTGGCGATCTACAGCGGTGCATGCAAGAGAAAGACAAGGCATCTCGCGCCTACCTTTCATGTTGGCTCGACATGAAGAATTCCTGCGCAGGAGTGCACACTCAGACCGCCATGGCCGCCTTCATCGATGGGTTGGAAAGGGGCACGTTGCACCGACATAAGCTGAAGCGCTTCCAGGACAATCACCAGCTTGACTTGAACCAGATGATTCAGTTGGCTAGTGAGTTCGCAGCTGCCGATGATGATGCTCGCGGCTCTCTGCCAGCAACGTCCATTCCAACTCAAGCTCGGAGGAACAGCAGTATAAACCGGAAAACCGCTCCGGAAGAAAAGCAATCTACCGACATGGTCGCTATGACTTTTGCAGGACGAGGCGATGGCGGACAACGTGGTAGAGGAAGGGGAGCTGGTCGTGGGTAGCAACGAGGAAGTGAAACTACCTCGGCGCTGCTCCGTGTTCCCCAAACCTACGAGGAGTACCACGGTATGCCGTGCCTCGTAGACCTCTATGTCAATGGCAAGGGCACCCATACCAATCGACACTCCAAGTTCGTCAACGACCTCAAGTAAGACCCGGAGTCCGGCTACAAGCGAAGTCGGAAGAACAGACCGCGAGGCAAGGGCAAGGGGAAGAAGAAGAAGGAGGAGGAGTCCAAGGATTCAAGTGACATGGACGAGGACGTTGACCCCAAGCACGCCACCAAGAGTGACGACAAGGGCAAGAACCCCTTCGTGAAGAAGGCGCCAGTCTACCACACTTTCCTTGGCACCCCCACCGTCCGAAAACAGAAGACCTGCCTGAGGATCCTGCTGGCCACTCTCCCCCAGTTCCCCAGTACCTACGCTGGTCGGAGGTTCCAATTACTTGGGACAGGACGGACCACCCAGACCTTATCCCCACGGAGAACCAGTACGCCATGGTCATCAACCCCCTGATTGACGGCGTGGAGTTCGCCAAGTCTATGGCGGATAGTGGAAGCAGCATCAACATCATGTACCTGGATACACTGCAGAAGATGAACTTGATGGAGGCAAACCTAAGGCGGACTAACACCATCTTCCACGGCATACTTCCTGGTCGGGAGGCTCGGTCCCTTGGGTGCATTACACTTCAGGTTGCCTTTGGCGATGTTAATAATTACCGCCAAGAGCACATGACCTTCGAGGTGGTCCCCTTCAAGAGCGTGTACCACGTCATATGCGGCCACAACATATTCCACACGTTCATGGCCAAGCCATGCTTCGTCTACAACAAACTCAAGATACCCTGACCAAACGGTGTCATCACCATATCCGAAAGATTTACCAAGGCAAGGGACTGCGAGATCAATGAAGTGGCTGTTGCGGAAGCTGTCCTCTACAGCGAAGAATTCAAAGAGATCCAGAGCAAGGTCGATGACTCAGAGATGCCCGTGTCGAAGAAGCAGATCTCCGACTCCGCTCCTGCGTTCAAGGACGCCATCAAGACCAAGCCGGTGGAACTTGTGGTAGGCGATGCCTCCAAGTTCACCACCATTGGGACGAACCTGGATCCCAAATAGGAAAGCGCGCTCATGGAGTTCCTCCGTGAGAACAGGGACATCTTTGCCTGGCAAACTGCCGACATGAAAGGTGTACCTAGGGAACTTGCTGAGCACAGCTTAAACATTGATCCAAAATCCAAACTAGTGAAACAACCTCTATGACGCTTTGGAGATGATAAGAGACGCGCCATTGGCAAAGATATAGCTAGGTTACTTAAGGCTAGATTTATCCGAGAAGTCCTTCACACCCAATGGGTGGCCAATCCTGTACTTGTCCCCAAAAAGGGAACCAATGAATTAAGAATGTGTGTTGATTACACCGGCTTGAACAAAGCATGTCTCAAAGATCCGTTTGCTTTTCCTCGCATTGACCAAGTCATTGACTTGACGGCTGGCTCGGAACTTTTGTGTTTTCTCGATGCATACTCAGGATACCACCAGATCAAGATGAGGAAGTCGGACCAATTGGCCACTTTGTTCACTACCCCATACAGCACGTTTTGCTATGTTACGATGCCCTTTGGGCTGAAAAACGCAGGTGCTACGTACTAGCGGACAATGCAATGTTGCCTTCATGACCAAATTGGTCGGAACGTTCACGTCTATGTGGACAACATCGCAGTGATGTCTAAAAAGTCAAATGACTTAATCTCCGACTTGAAAGAAACCTTTGATAATCTCTGGAAATACAACATGATGCTTAACCCTAAGAAGTGCGTCTTTGGGTTTCCAGCCGGCAAATTGTTGGGTTTCATAGTTTCCCAGCGCGGAATTGAGATCAACCCGGATAAAATCAAGGCTATCTTAAACATAAACCGTCCGACATGCCTAAAGGACATTCAACGACTAACAGGTTGTGTTGCAGCAGTTAATCGGTTCGTCAGCCGACTTGGAGAGAAGGCTCTGCTGCTGTACAAGTTGCTGAAGAAAAGGTGGACAAATTCACACGGATGGACTAGGCAGATGCATCATTAAAGCAGCTCAAGGAGATTCTTTCCTCGGCGTTTATCCTTGCAGCACCCAACCGGGTAATCAGCATCGTCGTCGTAGTAGAGCGAAAGGAACCAGGCTATGAGCAAGGAGTTCAACGACCAGTTTACTATGTGAGCGAGTTCTTGACGGAGTCCAAGCAGCGTTACCCGCACTACCAGAAGATATCTTATGGAGTATTCCTTGCTTCTCGGAAGCTGATGCACTACTTTCAGGAGCACCCAATCACAGTGGTGAGCAAGACTCCACTGTCCGACATTATCAACAACAGCGACGCTACAGGAAGGGTCGCGAAGTGGGGCATTGAACTTGCCGCCTTCGAGATCACCTACAAGAGACGCGATGCTATCAAGTCACAAGCCTTAGCGGATTTTGTTGCAAATTGGATGGAGATGCCAGATGCTACTTCGTTGCCAGAACCAAAGTACTAGGTGATGCACTTTGACGGATCAAAGCTTCTCAACGGCTCGGGGGCTGGTGTATTGCTACATTCACCAATAGGAGACAAGCTACACTATGTTCTGCAGATCCACTTCGAGGCTACAAACAACATGGCTGAGTATGAAGCACTCATTCACGGACTACGGGTAGCCAAGGATATTGGCATCAAGAGCATAGTTTGCTGTGGAGATTCCGACTTGGTTGCCCAGCAGGTGGCTGGCACCTGGAATGCGCGGAACCCTATGATGGCGGCATATTGAGACGAAGTGGACGAGCTATCCAAGAGCTTCTTGGGCTACGAAGTCAAGTATGTGCCTAGGGAGCAAAACGAAGCGGCTGATCTGCTGTCTAAGCTTGGATCAGGGCGCAAACGAATTCCGCCAGGAGTTTTCCTAGAGCACCTACGCACACCATCCGTGAACGGAGCCGACATCCACAACCCAGTTAGATCTGACTCTTTCGTCAACATGGTGACCAAGGTTCCTCCGGCTTGGACAAAACCGTTCATGGAATATCTCAGACATGGAACTTTGCCCAACGACGAAGTCGAAAGACGGCAAATAGTATGACGAGCAAAGGGTTATACCATACTCAGTGGGCAACTCTACAAAAGGAGCACTACTGGTGTATATCTAAAGTGTGTTTCCCAGCTAGAAGGTATGGAAATCCTACGCGAAACCATCTCGGAGATTGCGGGCATCACGCCGCTCCTCGATCGTTGGTCGCGAAAGCCTTCCGGCAAGGATTCTACTGGCTGACCGCGAAGGCGGACGCCGACAAGCTGGTTGAGACATGCATGGGATGCCAGTATTATGCCCGACAACCACATGTTCCTGCTGGAGAATTGCGAACAATACCAATAACTTGCCCGTTCGCAGTCTAGGGGCTAGACATGGTGGGACCGTTACAGATGACACCTTGTGGGTTTACGCATTTGCTTGTAGTAGTTGATAAATTCACTAAATGGATAGAAGCTAAACCCATTAGAAAGCTTGATGGGGCAATTGCCCTCAGGTTTGTCCGGGATCTAGTGGTGAGATTTGGTCTCCCACATAGCATTATCACCGACAACGGTAGCAATTTTTCACTCGGAGAAGTGGAGGCTTATTGTTGGGAGAAGGGCATCCGACTTGACCTTGCATCTGTGGCACACCCACAATCCAATGGTCAGGTTGAGCGAGCCAATGGATTAATTCTGCAGGGAATCAAGCCACGTCTTGAGGCACCGCTACATAGAGCAGCTGGAGCCTGGGCGGAAGAATTGCCATCTGTGCTGTGGAGTTTACGAACTACACCCAACAGATCCACCGGCTACACCCCTTACTTCATGGTATATGGAGCAGAAGCCATCCTGCCTTCCGACATACTTCACGATGCACCAAGAGTTGCCGCCTACGACGAAGATGACGCTGAAGAATCCAGACGCCTAGATGTGGACCTTCTCGAGGAGGAGCGTGTTTTGGCATGCCAAAGATCCGCCATGCATCTACCAGCAGAAGCTACGCAGCTTCCATAGTCGCCGCGTTCGACATCGCTTGTTTAAAGAGGGGGATTTGGTGCTCCGACTTAAACAGAAGAAGTCACACAAATTATCCCCGCCATGGGAAGGACCGTTCATCATAAGCAAGGCGCTGCTCAATGGGTCTTACTACCTGGTTGACAATCATGAACTGAAGGATAGACCCAACGAGGATCATAAGCGTAAGCGACGTGACCCGGATGATGACTACCCAGAGCTTGATCGGCCATGGAACATAGCACAACTACGTACTTTTTACACTTAGCATTTTTATCTAATTGTGTACCTCTTATATGATCAATGAAATAAAGCTCTCTGGTTCACTCATATTTCTGAGTCTTTTACCTCCTTTAGTGTTCATTTTTGGATCATGTAAAACCCTTATGCACAAGTTTTCCGATTGCACTTGTGAAAATTCCGCCTACGGGCGTTAGCTTAAGTTTTCTAGTCTACACGTTCTTTGTCGTTTTTATGTGGATTCTGGAGTAGTGAGTTTTGGCACTTATTGTCGAAGATTTTGTTCTTAGGTTATTGATGGTGCCATTGGGCATCATCACCTGAGCGCATGGTTCCAACAACGAGTCTTCCGACTCACGAAAGGTCAAGCATAAGAACCAAAGTAATGGATGATGGGGATATGCCTACCGGGGTATACCCAGCAGAACATTTCCTACTGGCCCAAGCTGTCAGCGAGTGGGCCTACAGGACGGCGACTGGATCAAGACTTGGCGTGGACTCAGGCGACTGGAAGCTGAAGGCCCATAAGCGTAGCTAGGCCCAATCGAACTAGGTCATAGATTCTCTGAATCCTTAACTAATTCGGTTGTGATCTGTAAACCCTAGCGAGGTGAGTATATAAACCTCCCTAGGGGACGCATAGAGGACACGTTCCATCATACACCCAAGCGACTCGCCGCCTAGCCGTCGAGCTCGCCCCATTGTACTCTCACCATAATACAATCTAGCAGGAGTAGGTCTTTACCCTCCGGGGGCCGAACCTGGGTAAACCCTTGTGTCTCCGCCCTCATATTGCACCGCAGATGGCTGGCCTCCCTTGCCCCATGTTCTACTACTCACTGCCGATTGCAGCACCTGCCGTGTCATTCCCACGACAGTGGCGCCCACCGTGGGGCCTAGCCGGTTAGGCCGATGTTCTGCGGCGAGATCCAATCTGCCCATCAACGAGTCGATCGCCACCGGCCGCATGATCGTGATCGGAGAGATGCTCTAGATCTTGCCGAGAAGCTACGTCCCGGCGGCGCGGCCCGTCACACATAGCGTGATCCTGCCGGTCGGCACGATCAACCTCTTTGTCGGCCTCACCGACGTCATCGTCTCGGAGCACTCGGCTCGCATCCGCGAGTCGCCGCCACGCGACCGGCTCTCTGAGAGCCAGGTCCGCACGATTCACCGCCTTGCCACCGAGTACGACACGGCCCACAGCAACGTGGCCGAAATCACCGCGGCCGCGGACGATGCGGCCCTCAACAACGACGCCGATTCAGCGACCCCGACGTCAATCGCCAGATCCATCGTCGCCGCATCACCTGCGGGTTCCATCACCCAGGTCTCCAGCATCGGAGACTTTGAGGATCCCTCTATCCTCGGGATCTTTGACTTCGACTCCGGGTCGGAGAACTCCGCCGACCCCGATGACGGAACCGGTTGCCACGCCGTGACCTACATGGCGACTGGCGCCGACCCGCCGGAAGACCCCTTCTCCACGCCGATCCCACCGAACACGACGGCAACGGAGGTCGAGGAGCACCGCCTGAAGCTGGCGGAGGTAGTCCATAAGGAACAAGCCGAGCGCGAAAAATTTCGCCTCGAGCAGGTGACAGCGCAGGAGCTGTCACGCTACCACCAACTCCGAATCAGGTCGCACCTGGATCCTACCGTTCAGGGACGCGCCCTGAATTTCGATGAAAAAAACGACCCGGCCTGCGCGGCCGAGCGCGCGATCTGCGATACCGCGCCGCCAGGAGGAAGCACTCGGCCCCCACCAGGGGCAACAGCCAATGGTGCCCCACCACCACCCAACCACGCACCCCCCAGGGACCAGCCAAGGATCATGGTCTCCTCACGAGAGCGAGACGCGAACGGCCTCCCGCTGTTCTCCACCCCAATTGACAACCTCGTCGCGGGCCGAGCAGCAGTCGAAAACTTCGAAGCCATCGGGGAAGGTGCCCTGCAGATCCAGTACGCCAGGTCTCTGCTTGCCAAAGCGGTCGAGCAACAAAACGCAGGCATCGACTCACAAGGTCGGATGTACTTGCGTTCATCAGGCAGCAGAGCGGCCTCGAGCGGCGTCCCATGGCGGAGAATAATCTCAACTTCCCACCACCCGAACCCCTGCAGCTCCAACACCGACCCGCGAACGCGGCACTCTCCACCAATGACCCTCGGCCGGCGAACAACTTCGTCGCTGCCAACAGACAACCCGTTGTAACACCCTCAGAATCGACCCTATGCAAGTTTCAGCGCTTCCCGCCAAACCCGCATAGGAACGATTCAAAGGTGCCCACCAGGCACTTGCGTGCAGGTGGAAAACGAAGTAATAACATTACACAACAGTCCTTGATGGGACCCACAGAACAGATATATATACAACACGACTCCATGAGTCAAGAATACAGATATACAGAACAAAGATCCAAATCACCTTGAAAACGTTAGAGCGTCCAACTACGGACAAGATGCGAATGGGGCTAAGAGCCCTGAAGAATAACCAATGGCGTCCATAACCCTGCCCAGGCCAAGCCGGAAGGGTAACCCTGCTAACGACGTCGATCTCAAAACCTGCTTAAACAAAAGGGGTGCCGACAAAAGGGCAAAGGAAAAAAAGAGGAGCGTCAGTACTGAGGCCAGTACACGGCGAGGCTAGAATTCGGCGGTCCTCGCCTACATAGGTATGGTGGACTGAGCGGCAGCGCAGCATGCACTAAACAACCTATAGAGACTCGATATAATTGTCGGCTATCAGAGAGGGATAAGAAAGACCTATTCGGAACCAACCTGATGCTACCATCAAACAAACCCATCCTGGTGTTTCCCCCTCGAGACCAAACGAGGAAGTCAACCGAGGAACTCACACAGTTGGCAGTTTTATTTATTCAGTGATCGTTGCAGCAATTACTAGTCAAGTATAGATAATCATCCTGATATAATAAGCAGTGGGCAATTTTAGTTAACCATTCCGTTATAGTTGCGACACTTACTAGTCAGATACAATTAGCATGAGATATCCCAAAACCCAGCAGTTGTTGGTACTTTTATTTAGCCATTCCGTTATAGTTGCAATACTTTCTAGTCAGATACAGTGGTAGCAAGCGACAACCCAATCAAGCAATTGTTGGCAGTTTTATTTAGCCATTCCATTATAGTGAAGCTGATTACTAGTCATTATCAAGTCAAATTTATAGCACTACTTTAGTTATAGTTGTCTATGATCGAGATACTGTGCTCCAAGTCGTCCATAACCGCGGACACGGCTTTCAGAAAGTTTTACCTTGCAGGGGTGCACAAATAGCAACACACACTCGATCAACCTCGGAAAAACCAAATCAAAACCCAACGAGGCCTTCACGAAAAAGCAATCACAGGATTCAGAAATATTTCAGGGGGGCACCCCATTAAGTATACCCGCAACAAAGTTAGCTGACTTCGAGACGGACTCAAGGTTTGTGGGGCCGGCGGTAAACGACTGGGAACCCGAAAGTGTGACTGGGCTTGTCGATACCGCGAAAACGGGTCACGATCCTAAACAGTACAGGTGCTCCTCGCACAATCGTAAATAAAGCAGTAAAGCATGGCATAAGTACAGGATAGTAAATAAAACCTCAAACTAGTTTGTGGCCCCAAGAAATAAGAATGAATCAAGCTCTGGCTCAGGGGGGTCCCATAATCCTCCCGGATGTCGATAGCGCGAATATTCAAGGAATAGGTATCAAGTACTCGGGGTCCTACGGGACACAAGTGGACGGTTAAAACCAAATAACATCTATTGCCCACCCGTGACTCTGCATTATTTACCTACTTCAATTTTAGTTATTAAACGATAATTGAATTAAACGATAATTAAAGCCATGATCATCTCCAACATTAAACATGCGGCAAAACTCCAACAACTGTGGTACTGGACGACACGCAACAGCACTTGAGCAAGCGACTACGACGCGCAAGTCCAACTATCTACCAAACAACAGGTAATAGGAGGTGTCCAAGGCAATATAAGGCTGCAAGGGATATCACGGGTACGAAAACTAGAGCATCGCAACACAGATAGCAATAGATCAACAGGAGGGAATAAATACTATAAAAGTAAGATAGGTAGAAAGGGGGAGATGCTCGCCTGAAAACATTGCCGAAGGTTCATCCGAAGATCGGGTCGACACTCGCATCAACTCAACGGCCTTATCCGCGAAGAAGCAAAACACTAGAATAAACACCGGATGCACTATTTAATACTACGGCAAAAGATCAGGCATGATGCATGTATGATGTATGACATGGCAAAGGTGCAATGCAATTAGATCATATTAAGCGGAACCGGGGTCCCGACACTTATTGAATGGTTCAAGTTGTTTAGATACCCGCCATTTTAAATGTTGTATTAACAAGGCAAAATTTATCACCGGTGCGCTACACAATATTAAATGGGGCCAATATTAGGCTAGAAATGTCCGCATATGGACCCCATATTTAATTTAGGTGAATCGGCATAAGGCCCCCAAACCACATGACAATATGCATGCGAGCATGACAATTTATATGCAACAAGATATATCATTTATAAAAATAGGGGCTTAGGGTCACACATTAGGGTTCGGCGAGCTTGGGGTTCCGAGGTTCGGAGTTCGGTCTTAGGGTTCAGGGTTCGACGGGATTGGTCTCGGCGGGATCGTTCTCGGATAACAGAGTAGATCTGGGCGTTCCGCGAAGAAGGACTTGGTTCGGTGTCGGGGCGCATCAGATTCGTCCTGGTCGGTGTCGATCTTGTCACTGCGAAGGTCTTGTCGGGTCCGCGCCATCAAGTTGGTCTTGGCATTCGGGGTGAAGAACTTGGCGTCCTCGTTGAAGTACTTGGCGTATCCGGGTCGACGACCTGGCGTCCGGGTTCTCGGTCATCAGATCCGGGAAGAAGTACTTGTCGCATCTGTGGCCTTCGGGTCGAAGAATTCGGCACGTCCGGGTTCGATCTTCGGGTCTGTTGACGGTCTTGTCGGCGGTCCATCTTGACTTGACGGTGGGGGTCGTGGCAGCTCTTGGTGTCAGCAGGATAGGCCTGCGGTTCCAGGAAGGAGTCCTCGGTCCTTAGAGGGTATGGTTTGGCAGCGAACAGCATCGGGACAACAAATAAAATATCTAGAGACCAAAACTCCTGGTCCTGTGGCGTCCGAAGACAGAGAAGGCTGCCCTCTGGACCTCACAGCGACGCGCATAGTGCGACAGGGGCGCTAGCCCAGGGCCCTACTGATGCATGTCGACGGCTCGCGGCGGCCGTCCTGAGCGGGTGGCGGTTGAGCTCGCAGGCGGCGGGCATGGTGGCCCAGGCTTGGCTCCTGGCGAGGCGGGGCGCGATAGGGAGAGCGACGCGGGGCTTCCAGGGGCGGCGGAGGACGTAGAGGAGGCGGAGGGTCGCGGTCGGTGGCGGGGAAGAGAGCCACGGCGCGGGCCACGCGGGAGAGGTGGCGTCCGTCGCAAGGAGCTCGGCGGGGCTGCAGAGGCGCCGGGCGCGGCTGAGGAGGCGGCACGATGGAGACCGACGCGGAGGCAGCGGGGTCCACAGGGCGGGGCCCTGGGAGGCGGTGCGGACGGTCATGGCGGCGGGGAGGAGCCCGACGCGGTGGCGGCCGGCTTCCTGGCGGCGTCGGGTGGAGGCAGGATGCGGCCGAGGCGAGGTCGTGTAGAGTGGGATGGAGAGGAGGCGGTGGAGTTTTTCCGGGGTGTCGTGGACGCGTCGGCCAGAGACGAAGGAGATCCAGGGCGGACGGAGGCGGTGGAGAGCCAGGGTGGCGACATCGGCAGGGAGAAGCCGAGCGAGGCGAGGAAGGAAAGGTGCGGGGCGAGCGGGTCGCATGCGTGTGGAGGCGGGTGGGGCCGGGTACGGGAGTGCTCGATCGTGAGCGGTCAGGAGGGTGGGGATCCATGCGGGGTCAGTCGAGGAGAGAGGGTGGGGGTCGCGTGCGTGCCGTGTGTTCTGTGTGTGTTGCGGCCGGTGGGGAGAGGGAGGGAGTTGGGGTGAGGTGGAGGTTGGTGATTGGGTGGAGAGAGGGCCAGGTTGATGTGGCGCAAAGGGATAGGTTGGGGTGAGGTGGAGGGGGCTGGGTAGATTAGGTCTGGGTAGGAAAAAGGGTTGGGTAGTTTTAGGATTAGATATTTTTGACTAGGGTTTCTTTATTTAAAATAAATTTTGTAATTAGTTTTTGATAAATAAAAGATCCGGCTGGACCGACGGTTTGGTTTGAACAAAGGGGGAGGATATTAATATAGAAAACAAAGTAGGGTTTTTAGCAAAATTGTTTTAGACAGATAGATGTATGATGATGTCATGGTGATGCAATGCACAAAATCGACGCGATTTTCTAGTAGTGGTTTTGCGGGGCGCCACAATTCGACACCACTAACAATGGATCTCGCCCTCGAGATCCGCCTCATGGTACAGGGAAGAAGGCTGACGATCTGATCCTTCGCGCTTCGTGTAGATACTCGCGACACCACTAACAAGGGTTCTTTCTCAGCTTGAAAATGGCGACACCACCAACAAGGATTGTTCCCCATTCGTCGAGAGAACACTCCGGAGAAACAAAGATGAAGGTAAAGGTCTCAAAAGGGTAAGGCCACCTCTAACTTCCATGGATGGAGTATAACTGCATTGATTCACAATTCAATGTGCAAGAGCGAATGATAAGAGTAGTCGGATGGTGATCAGTCCATCGCGCACCCAAAGCATTACTCTGCTCATGAATAGGAAATTATGCAACCAACTCTCAGAAGTCAGATTGTAGATCTCGACAAGCGAGGTTCAGAAACAAAGGAGTGATGCAGACTCTGCATCGGATCTGGAGTAGATGATGTCGTCGCGTCGGAAAAACACCGTAAGGCACGAGGAGGAGCAAAGAGAATTCCACCAGATGAAGGATTCCTCGGATAGCATGAAGACCAGATGTAGAAACACCGTTACCAAAGGGGGAAGCGAAAACCCTAAAGGTATGATGGAACCCAACCACGAGAGATCCTGGACTCGAAGAGAGAGAAGAGAGCGGATTCAAAACACGCAGAGGTGAGAGGAGAGCAGCAAAGGGGTAAGGAGTAAAATTAGACCTAATCAGAACTATCCAACCGATTTTGCAAAAATAGTTTTGACACTCTACTTCGGCCGTTAGCTAGGTTATCCTATAGGCTGGACTTGTGGGGTATCGCAACTGCTGAGCTCTGATACCACTCTGTAACACCCTCAGAATAGACCCTATGCAAGTTTCAGCGCTTCCCGCCAAACCCGCATAGGAACGATTCAAAGGTGCCCACCAGGCACTTGCGTGCGGGTGGAAAACGAAGTAATAACATTACACAATGTCCTCGATGGGACCCACGTATATATATATACAACACGACTCCATGAGTCAAGAATACAGATATACGTAACAAAGATCCAAATCACCTTGAAAACGTTAGAGGCCCAACTACGGACAAGATGCGAATGGGGCTAAGAGCCCCAAGAATAACCAATGGCGCCCATAACCCCTGCCAGCAAGCCGGAAGGGTAACCGCTAACGACGCCGATCTCAAAACCTGCTTAAACAAAAAGGTGCCGCTAAAAGGGCAAAGGAAAAAGAGGAGCGTCGATCGAGGCCAAGACACGGCGAGGCTAGAATTCGGCGGTCCTCGCCTACATAGGTATGGTGGACTGAGGGGCAGCGCAGCATGCACTAAACAACCTATAGAGACTCGATATAACTGTCGGCTATCAGAGAGGGATAAGAAAGACCTATTCGGAACCAACCTGATGCTACCATCAAACAAACCCATCCTGGTGTTTCCCCCTCGAGACCAAACGAGGAAGTCAACCGAGGAACTCACACAGTTGGCAGTTTTATTTATTCAGTGATCGTTGCAGCAATTACTAGTCAAGTATAGATAATCATCCTGATATAATAAGCAGTGGGCAATTTTAGTTAACCATTCCGTTATAGTTGCGACACTTACTAGTCAGATACAATTAGCGTGAGATATCCCAAAACCCAGCAGTTGTTGGTACTTTTATTTAGCCATTCCGTTATAGTTGCAATACTTTCTAGTCAGATACAGTGGTAGCAAGCGACAACCCAATCAAGCAATTGTTGGCAGTTTTATTTAGCCATTCCATTATAGTGAAGCTGATTACTAGTCATTATCAAGTCAAATTTATAGCACTACTTTAGTTATAGTTGTCTATGATCGAGATACTGTGCTCCAAGTCGTCCATAACATGACACGGCTTTTAGAAAGTTTTACCGTAGGGTGCACAAATAGCAACACACACTCGATCAACCTCGAAAACCAAATCAAAACCCAACGAGGCCTTCACGACAAAGCAATCACAGATTCAGAAATATTTCAGGCCACCCCATTAAGTATACCATAGAACGGTTAGCTGACTTCGAGACGGACTCAAGGTTTGTGGGGCCGGCTGTAAACGACTGGGAACCCGAAAGTGTGACGGGGCTTGTCGATACCGCGAAAACGGGTCACGATCCTAAATAAAGCAAAGTGCTCCTCGCACAATCGAATAAAGCAAAGAAGCATGGCATAAGTACAGGATAGTAAATAAAACCTCAAACTAGTTTGTGGCCCCAAGAAATAAGAATGAATCAAGCTCGGCTGGGGGTCCCATAATCCTCCCGGATGTGGATAGCGCGAATATTCAAGGAACAGGTATCAAGTACTCGGGGTCCTACGGGACACAAGTGGACGGTTAAAAACCAAATAACATCTATTGCCCACCTGTGCCTCTGCATTATTTACCTACTTCAATTTTAGTTATTAAACGATAATTGAATTAAACGATAATTAAAGCCATGATCATCTCCAACATTAAACATGAGGCAAAACTCCAACAACTGTGGTACTGGACGACACGCAACAGCACTTGAGCAAGCGACTACGACGCGCAGGTCCAACTATCTACCAAACAACAGGTAATAGGAGGTGTCCAAGGCAATATAAGGCTGCAAGGGATATCACGGGTACGAAAACTAGAGCATCGCAACACAGATAGCAATAGATCAACAGGAGGGAATAAATACTATAAAAGTAAGATAGGTAGAAAGGGGGAGATGCTCGCCTGAAAACATTGCCGAAGGTTCATCCGAAGATCGGGTCGACACTCACATCAACTCAACGGCCTTATCCGCGAAGAAGCAAAACACTAGAATAAACACCGGATGCACTATTTAATACTACGGCAAAAGATCGGGCATGATGCATGTATGATGTATGACATGGCAAAGGTGCAATGCAATTAGATCATATTAAGCGGAACCGGGGTCCTGACACTTATTGAATGGTTCAAGTTGTTTAGATACCCGCCATTTTAAATGTTGTATTAACAAGGAAAAATTTATCACCGGTGCGCTACACAATATTAAATGGGGCCAATATTAGGCTAGAAATGTCCGCATATGGATCCCATATTTAATTTAGGTGAATCGGCATAAGGCCCCCAAACCACATGACAATATGCATGCGAGCATGACAATTTATATGCAACAAGATATATCATTTATAAAAATAGGGGCTTAGGGTCACACATTAGGGTTCGGCGAGCTTGGGGTTCCGAGGTTCGGGGTTCGGTCTCAGGGTTCAGGGTTCGACGGGATTGGTCTCGGCGGGATCGTTCTCGGATAACAGAGTAGATCTGGGCGTTCCGCGAAGAAGGACTTGGTTCGGTGTCGGGGCGCATCGGATTCGTCTTGGTCGGTGTCGATCTTGTCGCTGCGAAGGTCTTGTCGGGTCCGCGCCATCAAGTCGGTCTTGGCATTCGGGGTGAAGAACTTGGCGTCCTTGAGGAAGTACTTGGCGTATCCGGGTCGACGACCTGGCGTCGGTTCGTGCATCGATCCGGAAGAAGTACTTGTCGCATCTGTGGCCATCGGGTCGAAGAATTCGGCACGTCCGGGTTCGATCTTCGGGTCTGTTGACGGTCTTGTCGGCGGTCCATCTTGACTTGACGGTGGGGGTCGTGGCAGCTCTTGGTGTCGGCAGGATAGGCCTTCGGTTCCAGGAAGGAGTCCTCGGTCCTTAGAGGGTATGGTTTGGCAGCGAACAGCATCGGGACAACAAATAAAATATCCAGAGACCAAAACTCCTGGTCCTGTGGCGTCCGAAGACAGAGAAGGCTGCCCTCTGGACCTCACAATGACGCCGCAGCATAGTGCAGGGCGCTGCCTGTGGCCCCATCGATGCAATGTCGACGGCTCGCGGCGGCCGTCCTGAGCGGGTGGCGGTTGAGCTCGCAGGCGGCGGGCATGGTGGCCCAGGCTTGGCTCCTGGCGAGGCGGGGCGCGATAGGGAGAGCGACGCGGGGCTTCCAGGGGCGGCGGAGGACGTAGAGGAGGCGGAGGGTCGCGGTCGGTGGCGGGGAAGAGAGCCACGGCGCGGGCCACGCGGGAGAGGTGGCGGTCCGGTCGCAAGGAGCTCGACGGGGGCTGCAGAGGGGCGCCGGCGGGCTCGGGCGGCTTGAGGAGGCGGCACGATGGAGACCGACGCGGAGGCAGCGGGGTCCGCAGGGCGGGGCCCTGGGAGGCGCTGCGGACGGTCATGGCGGCGGGGAGGAGCCCGACGCGGTGGCGGCCGGCTTCCTGGCGGCGTCGGGTGGAGGCAGGATGCGGCCGAGGCGAGGTCGCGTAGGGTGGGATGGAGAGGAGGCGGTGGAGTTTTTCCGGGGTGTCGTGGACGCGTCGGCCAGAGACGGAGGGGATCCAGGGCGGCCGGAGGCGGTGGAGAGCCAGGGCGGCGACATCGGCAGGGAGAAGCCGAGCGAGGCGAGGAAGGAAAGGTGCGGGGCGAGCGGGTCGCATGCGTGTGGAGGCGGGTGGGGCCGGGTACGGGAGTGCTCGATCGTGAGCGGTCAGGAGGGTGGGGATCCATGCGGGGTCGGTCGAGGAGAGAGGGTGGGGGTCGCGTGTGTGCCGTGTGTGCTGTGTGTGTTGCGGCCGGTGGGGAGAGGGAGGGATTTGGGGGTGAGGTGGAGGTTGGTGATTGGGTGGAGAGAGGGCCAGGTTGATGTGGCGCAAAGGGATAGGTTGGGGTGAGGTGGAGGGGGCTGGGTAGATTAGGTCTGGGTAGGAAAAAGGGTTGGGTAGTTTTAGGATTAGATATTTTTGACTAGGGTTTCTTTATTTAAAATAATTTTTGTAATTAGTTTTTGATAAATAAAAGATCCGACTGGACCGACGGTTTGGTTTGAACAAAGGGGGAGGATATTAATATAGAAAACCAAGTAGGGTTTTTAGCAAAATAGTTTTAGACAGATAGATGTATGATGATGTCATGGTGATGCAATGCACAAAATCGACGCGATTTTCTAGTAGTGGTTTTGCGGGGCGCCACACCCGTCAACGCCTGCACCCACATCATCAACAACCAGAGATGGCGTGCACGTCAGCCTGATGACCTGCGGCACACCCTCGTCAACCGGCGTGACGGCGAACCAAGGGGATCGCTAAGCCAAGTGGGGCCCCCGTGCTTCGGACCGATGATCCGAGGTGAAACATACCCAGCGAACTTCAAAGCGCCGAAGGAAATAGAAAAGTACGACCCTTCGTACGATCCCTACGTGTGGCTGGATACCTACCTCATGGCGATGGGGATTGCCGGCCACACCAATCTACTCGCCGCCTACTACCTCTCCCTGATGATGGAGGGGGCGTGCAGGCAGTGGATTAACACCCTTCCCGCGGATAGCATCGACTCCTAGGAGGAGATGCGCGATGCCTTCGTCAGGCACTTCGAGGGCTCATACACCCGCGCCACCACCATCGAGGACCTGGAGCGATGCATCCAGGGACCCCGCGAGTCGACCCGTAGCTAGGTCCAACGGTGGCAAGATCTATGGTATAACGCGGCCAGAATCCACCCGGACACCGCAATCCACTGCTTCAAGACCTCGTGCCGCTACGAGCCCCTGGTCGCCAAGCTCAAACGAGTGTACCGCACGCTCGACAACATATCGGACCTCCTGGAGATCGCAAAGAAATACACGGAGGAGGACCCAAACCAAGAAACCGAAGACGAGTCGGGAGGACATCGCCGCTCGAGCGGCCACGACAACGGGAGGCGACCCGAGTTACGCTACAGCAACACTCGCCTCACCGGCAAATGCCGCAGTGACGGGCGAGTCGACTTCGTCGCCAATGCCGGATACAGGCAGCGTGAGCCCAAGAGCTTCCGCCGCGACGGAGGATAGCGCCGCGATGGCGGCAACTACAAGGCAAAGCCGAGGTTCGATCCCGTGGCCCTTCTTAACCAACCTTGTGTGTTTCATAGCAGGGAAGGAAAGCCCGCCACGCACAAGACCGCCGTCTGCCACTCTCTCAAGGAGATCAAGAAGAAACGGCGCGTGCGGGAAGATCCTGACAACAACCCGCCGAACGGCGGAAAATTCGGTAGTGTCGCCGGCTCGCTCCACACCTTCACAGGCTTCAACACGAAGCGCGAGAAGAAGGTGATCGCCCGCGCTGTCGCCGTCAACACGGTGGCCCAGATAGACATCTCGCAGTTCCTCAACTGGTCTGAGCAACCAATCACCTGGAGCCGCGAGGACCACTCGCCACGGATCGAGTATCCGGGCCGAGTTGCCCTAGTGGTCAAGCCCAAGGTGGGAGACTACTGGCTCCCCAAAACACTGATGGACGGCGGTGGCTCCATCAACATCCTGTACCTGGACACCTTTAGGCGACTGCGGCTCCCGCAGTCGATGATCGAGACAATCTACACCACCTTCCACGGCATCGTCCCTGGTCGGAAGGCGTACCCGATCGGCAAGGAGACGCTAACAGTCACCTTCGGCACACCAGCAAAGTTCCGCACCGAGCGGATCGTCTTCGAGCTGGTGCCCTTCGACAGCCCCTACCACTGCGTCCTGGGGCGCCAGGCGTTCGCCAAGTTCATGGCAGCACCCCACTACGCGTACAACGCGAGTAAGCTACACGGGCTGTGCAGCGTCATCACCATCCGTGGCGACCCCGACATGGACGCAGAATGCGAGGCCAAAGGGGCCGAACTCGCTGACGCCGTCATCGCGGCAGAGGCCAACCACGCCGAGGAGCTCGCCAAGTACGCTAGCGGGGTCAACAGCGATGATCCCACCATACTCAAGAAGCCCAATTCGGAGGGCGGCAACTCCACCGCCTTCGAGGCAACGACGCATACCCGCACCGTCGAGCTGGTCCCAGGCGACTCCAGCCAAACGGTGACGATCGGGACGGGCATGAGCCAATCATAGGAAGGTGCGCTCATCGAGTTCCTCTGTGAGAACAGGGACATCTTCGCATGGAAGCCATCCGACATGCCTGGTGTCCCGAGGGAACTCGCTAAGCACAAACTCAACGCCGACCCCAAAGTGCAACCTATCAAGCAGTCGCTGCGGCCCTTCAATGAAGAGCGCCGCCGAGCCATCGCCGAGGAGGTACAACGTCTACTCACTGCAGGCTTCATCCGGCCAATCAAGTACTCCAAGTGGCTGGCAAACCCAGTCCTGGTCGAGAAGAGAAACGGGACCTGGATAATGTGTATCGACTACACGAACTTAAACAACGCATGCCCGAAGGAGCAATTTGTCCTCCCGTGGATCGACCAAATCATCGATTCCACCGCGGGCTTGGAGGCGTTATGCTTCCTCGACGCCTACTCTGGGGACAACCAGATCAAAATGGCCATCGAGGACGAAGAGAAGACGGCGTTCATCACGCCATTCGGAGCCTTCTGCTACACTGCCATGACCTTCGGCCTCAAAAACTCCGGGGCGACCTACCAGAGGTGCATGCAGGAGTGCCTTGCGAGCCAGATTGGCCGCAATATCCACGTCTACATCGACGACATGGTGGTGAAGTCCGCTCGCCAGAACGATCTACTCGCCGACCTGGCGAAAACATTCGCCAACCTGTGGAAGTACAAGATAAAGCTAAACCCAGGAAAGTGCACCTTCGGTGTGCCAACTGGACAGCTACTGGGATACGTCGTCTCCAAGTGCGGGATCGAGGCGAACCCTGCCAAAATCAACACGATCGCTCGACTCGGCAAACTCGAGTGCCTGCGCAACATCCAAAAGCTGGTCGGGCGAGTCGCGGCTCTTAGTCGCTTCATCCCCCGGTTAGGTGAAAAGGCGATGCCCCTTTACCGCCTAATGCGCAAGAACCCCACCTTCCAGTGGGACAAGGAGGCAGACGACGCGCTCCACGCCCTCAAGGAGGTGCTACTCACAGCACCGCTACTCGCCGCCCCCGTCGACAAGGAACCCCTGCTGGTCTATGTCGCGGCTTCCGAACGTGTCGTCAGCGCCTTCATGGTCGTCGAACGGCCAGAGGAAGGGAAGGAGCGGCCGATGCAGCGACCAGTGTACTACATCAGCGAAGTCCTCACCGAGTCGCACCAGCGCTACCCGCAATACCAGAAATTGGTATACGCGGTCTTCAGAGCACAGCGGTGATTGCCGCACTACTTCCAGGAGCACCCAATAACGGTCGTCTCCTCAGCACCGTTGAAGGACATCATCCGCAACCGCGAGGCGACCGGGCGAGTCGCCAAGTGGGCCGTCGAGATCGGCGTCCACAACATCAAGTACGAGCCGTGCAAGGCAATCAAATCGCAGGCTCTCGCAGACTTCCTCGCCGATTGGGAGGAGGCCCAGCAGCCAGAAAAGCTGCCATACCTCCACTACTGGGACCTACACTTCGACGGCTCCAAGAACACGGACGGCGGAGGGGCGGGGATGGTGCTAACATATCCGAAGGGCGACAAGCTCCGCTACGTCCTCTACATCGACTTCACCCCCTGCACCAACAACATGGCCGAGTACGAGGCGCTACTCCACAGCATGCAAGCTGCCAAGGAGATGAACAGCAATCGCCTACGCTGCTACAGAGACTTCGACCTCGACGCCGGTCAAGTCACCGGCACCTGCGACGCCGTCTCCCCCACCATGGCGGCATACCGCCAAGAAGTGGACCAGCTGGGTGGACACTTCGCAGGCTACTCCGTCGAGTGGATTGACAGGTGGAAGAACAAGGAGGCCGATGCAATCTCTCGCATCGGATCGGCTCGACTCGCACCACCCTCCGGCGTCTTCCTCGACACCATCACCAAACCTTCTGTCTCTCTCCCAAGGGAGATCGACATCGGAAGCCCGCTGCAACCATAGGCAGCCCTGGTCGCACTAATCACCGAGCCAAGCGACTGGACCGCGCCATACGTCGCCTACCTGGAGGGAGGCACCCTGCCCGCGGATGAAACGGAGGCCCGGATGATAACACGCCGCTGTAAATCCTTCGTCATCATCAACGGCGAGCTCCACAAGCGCAGCGTGACCGGCGTGTTTCAACGTTGTGTTCAACCCGCTGAAGGACGCAAAATCCTCCAAGACATCCACTCCGGCGACTGCGGCTACCACGTCAGCGCCCGCTCTCTGGTTGCAAAGGCTATGCGACACGGCTTCTACTGGCTCACCGCACACGCAGACGCTATCGACATTGTCCAGCGGTGCCTCGGATGCTACAAATACGCCAACCAGACTCACGTGCCGAGCTCGGCGCTCAAGACAATCCACATCACCTAGCGGTTCGCCGTATGGGGCATGGATATGGTAGGCCCCTTCAAGAAGGCCCCCTCCGGCTTCACCCACCTCCTAGTCGCAGTCGAGAAATTCACAAAATGGGTGGAGGCCAAGCCAGTCCGCAAATGCGACGGTAACACCGCCACCAAGTTCCTACGCGAGCTCATCTATCGCTACGGGTTCCCAAACAACATCATCACGGACAACGGCACCAACTTGGCCAAAGGATCCATGGCCGAGTTCTGCGAAGAACACCACATTCGACTCGACCTCGCCTGAGTCGCTCACCCAGAGTCCAACAGCCAGGCGGAACGCGCCAATCAGAGCATCCTCCATGGACTGAAGCCACGGCTACAAGTCCCACACGAGCGCACCGCCGGGTGCTGGGTCGAGGAGCTACCCTCCGTCATCTGGGGCATCCGCACCTCCGTCAACAGATCGACAGGATTCACCCCCTTCTTCATGGCGCCGAGGCAGTCATGCCAACCGACCTCGAGAACGACTCACCAAGGGTGGTCAACTATATGGAGGCCGCAAACAAACTCGCACGCGAAGACGGAGTCGATCAGCTCGACGAGGCACGCGACCTAGCTTGCTCCCACACCGCCATCTACCAGCAAGGGCTCCGCTGCTACCATAGCCGGTGAGCAAGGGCTCCGCTGCTACCATAGCTGCACTTTCCAAGAAGGCGAACTGGTACTGCGCCTAATCCAGGACAAGAAAGACATGCACAAGCTCTCCCCCCCTTGGGAGGGACCATTCGCCATCGGGAGAGTCCTGGGCAATGACGCCTACTACCTCACTGACATCCGAGGAGATGGAAAACTCGATGTCAAGCGGCCATGGAATGTAAACCTCCTACGGAAGTTCTACTCCTAGAACTCCATACATGTACTCCCCACCCGCTATGAAATAAAAACAGATTGGTTACCGAAAATTGTGTCTACTCTTCGTGTCTTGTGCCACTCGCACTCGTAATAATAGTGCTATGCTATTCGTAGAAGTCAACCTTTGGGAAAGCGACCGGCATGGCCAAGTAGTGCGGTACGAGGGCACTGGGAAACCTTAGGCCTCGTAACGTCCATGAAAAACGCCAACCTAGAGCCCCATTGGAGTCGCCTAGATCGATTGGCTCCCCGAGCCAAGACAACTGCACTCGCTCCCCACAGCGACCAAGTCCTCCGCATCCTTGGCACAGCGACTCGAATGGACAAGTACCACGCTCGGGGACTGACACTCGGTCAGATATGGGCGACTAGGGAAAAACGCCAAGTATGAGAGCGCGCCTAGGACTTTCCATCCGACTGATCCTCTGGATCAGGCAGGAGCGACGCGCTTACAATAACGCGCTTAGTCCTCACCTACCTTGGGCCTGCGACTAGAACCACCAAGTACCACGCTCGGGGACTCGGCAACCTAACCTTGTTCGCGCCCAGGAAAACGGTCAAGTAAAGAGCACCCCTGGGAGTCGCCATGCGACTGGCTCTCCAAGCTATGGCGAGTCGACCTTAACTCATTAAAAGTTAACAAACATATAACAACGAGGTAAACCCCATAAAAAAGGGCGGACGTGCTCGGGGACTCGCTCAATCAAAATCGCAAAACGAATGTCAAAATAACACGAGTTTCCTTTATAGCGGCACAAATTGTTCCACATACAAGGAAAGTTAGATAGTTATTCCGTACTAATGCCCTAGGGCACAACACTTCTACTCCGCAGGTATTGATGCAGACGCGCCACCGTCCCCGCGGCTGCGGATGAAAGGCACGTACGGGTTCGACGGGTACGTGGTCAGCTCGCTCGCCATCGCCGCACGGAATGGTTGCTCAACCTTGAAGTCCTGATTCTTCGGTTCAGGATCATTGGGAGCGACAATCGTCTCCTGATAGGGGATGAGGTCACCCATCGCCCAAACGCGATCGGAGTACACCACGGCCCGGTCTGTCAGCTTCAGCACCTCGGCAATCTCCACCGAGCCTATTGAATAGGGGTAGTCGCTCGTGACATCGTCGAGGTCGAAATCCTCCGGGAAGTGGGCAAGCCCAAGGCTGAGCGCCGTCGCTTCCCCGCGCCGGAAGGCCGACCGCGTCATGAACTCGACGACCAACGGAGACTTCTCCAGATAGCGCCATACCTCGACAAGGTCGCTGGGGATCACCTCCGTGGGCGATATCTCCTGAAGATATGCTCGAAGGCAAGTCGCTGACAACGCGGCTGAGTCGACCAGGGTGGTCACACATTGTCGTGCGTTGTATGACCGCGCTTCTTCCGTGTCATCAATGATCCGACTTGCAGCACAGAAGCAAGCAGTGAGCAAACAATCGACATCACAATACAGTTATTGCAGTCGGAGGGAAGAAGAAGGAAGGTTTAACAATTAGCGGTCGGCAGAGGTCCGTGATGAAGCTTTGAAGAGAAGAAAAGTCGCTCTGCAGCCCAGCAACGAGCGCATCAGATACTTTCCGTTCTTCAGCGGCAGAAGTAACAGCAGCTTTCGCTCGCCCCTCCGCTGAGCTCGCTTCCTCCTTCGCCTCCTTGAGCTCACACTCCAGGGCGGCGACTCGCTGCTCGGCCGCGCTTAGAGCGGATTGAGCCGCCGTCAAGTCAACCATCAGGACGAGGCCTTGGCGGGCTTCCTTCACCTTGGCTGCAGCTACTTGAAGCTTCTTGTTCGCCTCCTGGACGGTAACAAGCTCCTTCTCCAAGCGACACTTGGTAGCAAGCCGTTCGGCTGATTCGCGCTGCAGACCCTGCGCACATGCTACAGCGTCAACAACAAATACTTCATAAGCACCCACCCGCTGAAATTCAGCGACTAGGCACTCGGGGACTGGATAATGAAATTTATAAGTGCCCACCCGCTGAAATTCAGCGACTAGGCACTCGAGGACTGGATGATATAAAAACATTAAGAATCCTACCACTGACATTCAGTGGCCCTATCCTCGGGGACTGGACATACCTGGATGGTAGCGCCTAGCATGCCGTGAAGCTCGAGCGCATCCACCAACGCAAGCACGACCGGAGTATGGCCGCGACGCTGCTCAACTCCGCCTCGGCGACCCCAAGCATCCGGCTCACCAGAGCCGAGGCACTCACTGTGGCCACCTTCGCCATGAAGCGAGGGAAGGTCGCTGCAGACGCCGCTACGCCACTCGGGGTTGGCTCGGCCACATCGGGTGAGTCTGCAACCACCATGTGCTGCGACCCAACACCCTCCTTGGTCTTCAAGGACACTTCCACTGCAGTCGGAGGATCGCTCAGAGCGATCGCCGGATCATCAGAGACCGTGACGACTTCGTCGCCTTTTGCCCTCTTGACGCCTTCGGCGGGAGCAGCGACCTCGTCGGTTTTCCTCTTCCGCGGGGAATCTGATGACACCTCGGTGACGACTGGCGGAACCTTGGCCACGGAAGGATGGCCGATCTTTTTAACACCAGTTATGTCAAACAGTTTTGTGAATAAGACTGTCCGATTAAAACGAAAAGTAAGAAGATGAGTAAAGGACAGAGCAGCACTCACTTGGCGACTGGTAGGAACCGTAGACCGGTGCGGATGCTGGCCGGCTTCTCCAGTTCGGGCCCCAACTTCCGAGTGAGGCCCGTCTCGAACAGATTGTGTGCCCAAGACACCGACGGCTTCTTTGAAGATGAAGCCGCCGTAGGAGCCTCCGTGGTAATTGATGCTGAAACCCCCTTGGCGACGAGGCCCCTGTGGCTGGAGCGGCCCCCAGGCTAACGACTGGGGCGAATGGCGGTGGTAACGACGCCAACGGCGCCTCATCACTGGGGGCGGCAGCGCCTGTTTCCGCGGTCGCGTGTGCCATCGCGCCCTCAGCCGAGCTGGTGGCGTCGGTGCTGTTCGTAGATTGGGGCGGAGATATCGGTTTTGCTGGCTTCGTCTTCTTGTTCAGCGGAGCTTTCTTCTTCGATGGCGTGGTCTCGTGATGTGAGGTGTGCTCGGGAAGCTCATCGTCATCATCGTCGTGGGGCTCAAGGCTCTTGCTCGCTTCGAGCTCGCGTTGGTGTTGCCCGCGAGTTTTGCGAACCGTGGGGGCAGCAACCTCCACGGGCTCGTCATCTTTGTCATCGTCGTCGTCGCTTCCATCGCTCTCGGTGTTACCTTTGGTGGGCGATGACTCGCTTCTGTCCTAGACGGACGAGCTCGAGTTTTCATCATCTGCGGGTGGAAGCCACCCTTCCACCACTTGGAACAACTGCAACAAGAACAAACAATGTTAGCACGACCACGAATGCACAACTACGACTACGAGTGTTAACGAAATGACAGCTTACCGTTGGAGCTGGGCGCCTTGCAGTATAAGGGGCGACCCCAGCCTTTGCGTCGAGGTACACGGCCTGGGTAATCTTCTTCAGGGCCTGCGTATAATCGTTGAGTCTCCACTCAACGAGGTAGGACTTCGTCAGGTCGTCCTTGCCTGTATACTCATACATGTAGTGGTCGCGGCTGGCCAGGGGCACGAGCCGCCGCCCGAGCCAACAGTTGTAGAGATTGATGGTCTGGAGGCCTTTCTTCTTTAGGCCACGGATGGTTTGTAACATTTCGCCGACAACCATCCGCTGATCCAGCGGGAGTTTGGCGACCTGGAGTCGACGCGGCTCGGGCCGGTCGGCGGAGTACCTTGGAAGTGCCACTTCATCGCCTGGAGTCGACTCGGTGACGTAGAACCAGTACTTCTTCCACTCGTTCGCCGCCTTGGCGGGCAGCATCAGATCGAAGAACGATGCCTTCGACTTCAGCTGGAATGTCAGGCCGCCCGCGGCTAGCATCGGGCCGCCTGTCTCTTCGCGGCTGATTCTCCCGTGGAACAGGTCTTGCCACAAGGTAAAGTAGGGCCTGCAGCCCAGACAGCACTCACAGAACGCCACGAAAATGGCGAGTTGCTCGATACTATGCGGACCCAGATCCGATGGTTGGATTCCATAGTAGGCACAGAAACGCCGGAAGAAGAGGGAAGTTGGAAAGCCCAGCCCCCGTTCCAGGTGGCTGGTGAAGCAGATGAACTCCCCCTCGCGCGGATCCAGAATCACTTCTCCGGCCGCGGGATGCGCCATCTACCGGGACGGAGGATCCCTGCCTCTTCGAAAGACGCTAGTAGCGCCTTAGTGCATTTGGATCTGCCCCATGGCTCGGTGGAGGGGGCCATCGGTTGGAAGTTCGTGGTGGTCGGGGCACTCTGGATTGTTCTGATCGCAGCGCGGAATGGGGAAACAAAGGTATGCGAGATCGGAGGAAGTGGAAGAAGCATTTCCCCGTTCGCCTTTTGTCCTCCTTATATAGCGGTTGCTACCTTCCATTTTCGGGAGCCGTTACTACGCGGTAATTACGCCGAAGTTACCGTTGGATTACCCAACGGCTAGTTTGACCCCAATTGAAGGTCCAACTTCATCCATTCGACTCGTCTCTCCCAGCGACTCAACGACTCGCCGACCCGATCACTATAATAAAGGACTAAGTATTCGCCAATTCGTCACGAGCTGCGGCACGATTGGTCGCCGTTATTGTGACTAAATGACTACTTCTTTCCTTTGTTCAGGAGTCCACCGCCGATTTGAATAGGCGTCCGCATTGGACCCGCATACTCTGACTGCCAGCAAACACCTGCGACAAATCAACGACGGCCTCGAGGACTACTGATGGGGATATTCCTATCGGGGTATACCCAGCAGGACGTTTCCTACTGGCCCAAGCCTTCAGCGAGTGGGCCTGCAGGACGGCGACTGGATCAAGACTTGGCGTGGACTCAGGCGACTGGATCAAGACTTGGCGTTGACTCAGGCGACTGGAAGATGAAGTCCCAGAAGCGTAGCTAGGCCCAGTCGGACAAGTTCATAGAATCTTCGAATCCTTAACTAATTCGGTTGTGATCTGTAAACCCTAGCGAGGTGAGTCTATATAAACCTCCCTTGGGGACACATAGAGGATACGTTCCATCATACACCCAAGCGACTCGCCGCCTAGCCGTCGAGCTCGCCCCATTGTACTCTCACCATAATACAATCTAGCAGGAGAAGGTCTTTACCCTCCGGGGGGCCGAACCTGGGTAAACCCTTGTGTCTCCGCCCTCATCTCGCATCGCAGATGGCTGGCCGCCCTTGCCCCATGTTCTACTACTCACTGCCGATTGCAGCATATGCCGTGGTCATTCCCACGACAGTGGCGCACAACGTGGGGCCTGGCCGGCACTTGCTTAAAAAATATATACATGCTAGAAACTGATTCTTAAGTAGCAGGACATGCAACATTGTTTTACGCCTTAAGTTACATCCATAAGTTTTTTCCGCATATGCACCAAAGGTGAGACAAATATTACAAGGTTTTTCTTCATTCCTTTGGTGAAGGTGACTTAGAAGCAGCGTCATCACCAGCAGGAGAGCCACCTTCGAAGTCGGTGGTGTGAAGAGACTCGGAGGAGCTTTGGTTGCCGCCATCGATGGTGTTCATCGACACGAAGACGTTGATGTCGACCAAGTCGGCAACTCTGGTATCATAGCCCGCGAGCAACGACAAGATGGATTTGTGGTTAATCTATTTACCATCGTCGTCTGAGTCGGGAATACCAGAGGTCACTGTGTCGATGTCGGCATATTCATAGTGTGCCTTCACCATTTACAGTGCCATCCTTGCGCCAGCCCGTGCACATGAAGCTTTCCAGGTTGTGATACGCTCGGGGGCTCGGCGCAGAATCTCTGAGTACTTCGCCACGGAGTCCGACGCCTTGATGTTGATCTGGAGGGGCTTGGCGATCTCCTTAGCTTGCGTAATGGCGGTGTTGATGAAGTTGCCAGCAAGAACCATGCATTCCTTGGCTGGAGGAGGCGATCGGGTTAAACCCATGGGAGCTGCAAATTCCGACAAGGAGCACATGAGTTCAACAATTCAGAGTACCCAGACTACAGAAATCCAAGACAGAGAAAACTTACTGAAGATGCTGGCCTCAGCTTGCCAGAGGGTGTCCGCCAAGGATTCTTTCTCTTGTTGGAGGAGCTTATACGCCTCATGATGGCGTTGATTCTTCTCATCGGCAGCCTGCTTCTGATCTCTTAAGATAGAGATCTCCTCCTTCAAGCAATTGATTTCCTCGGTGGCAGAGTCCTGCAGGGCCTTCATTGACTCCTCATGCATTTTCAGCATGTCCTTCCTCTCCTGCTTAAGAATTTTGTTCTCGCTATCTAGCTCTTGAATGTGCTTGGATTGCTCGACAATATTCTTGTCCTTGGCGATGGTTTCTGCAAGTCGGAGAAAGCAAAGTACACAGTGAGTACTCGGAGAATATGGGCACAAAACCAAGTCGGAATGCGAAAAAGAAAACAGACGCTTGCTCTTGGTGATCTGTTCCTTCAAGAAGGCAGTTTTACCCTTTTCAGCTTCCAGGTCTCTACGCATCTTCTGGTACTTGTCATTGGCCATGCCCCTCCGAGCACTCTCGTTCTATAGAAAAAAGGTCAAATTTAAAACGTTGTTTGGTCTGCTTGGAGCATCTAGCCGGAAATTTTCCACCTAGACGCTCGGGGGCTGCAGCGAGAATTTTTGACTTAGCATTATGCTTAGCTTTTCTTTAAGCATCTAGTCGGAACTAATTCAGTATTCCATTAGAAGCTTGGGGGATACAGTATAAAGTTTTTTAAACTCGGATATATGCTTAGCTTTTCTTTAAGCATCTAGTCAGAACTAATTCAGTTACAACTAGAGGCTTGGGGGCTACAGTATTGAAATTTATAAACACTGTGTATGCTACTCTTAAAAGCATCTAGTCGGAATAATTCATTCCACCTACATGCTTGGGGGCTACAGTGAGAGGTTTTCTAACTTAGTCACTCTTAGAGCATATAGATGCAAAGACCTATGGTTTTCCGTCTACATCCTCGGGGGCTATAGTGGGATACTCATATGAAATGCAAAAGGCAAATAAAACTTACAAGTGCAATGATCGTGAGGTTTGTAGAACTCTCGGCCAGCAGCTTGTCAAAGGATTCACTGTTTCCTTGCAAGATTTCTACTTGTCAGTGGAGCTCCTCTAGATCGCACGTCGGAGATGTCCGTGCTGCACCAGGAGCCAGAAAAGTGCTACCCGGTGTAAGTACCAGATAGACTATCTTTGGATAAACTATGGATTTATTAGGTGTGGGGGCGCCGCCAACGACAGAAGTACCTGCTTCCATCACCGCCTTACCGCCACCGATGGCATCCTTAGTCGGAGCTTCAGAAATTTGGTGGGCGGCACTCTCCTGCGTCGCCTGCTCGCCGACGATAGCAACCTCGGTAGAGGCACCTAAGTCCACTTCCATGGCGGAAGGGCCAGATGCCTCCTTATCTTGTGAGCTTGTCGGGCCAGACGAGGGCTTAACGGAGGGAGTGGCAGGGGCGATGGCGGGAGATGCATCGCGATGCAGCATGTCCTTGATGGTTCTAGAAGCCCCCAATTTGGAGGTCTTCTTCAGGCTGGTCGTGGCTTTCTTCCTGAAACGTGCAAAATGCATAAGTACAGGAGCAAGACATATAAATAGACAATGTCAGAAATAAAGAAGCTTACACAAGTGGGGGTGCTTTGGCAAAGGGGATCCCAGTAACTTTTCTCTTTTCCGCCTCCAGGGCGGCGGTAGTCTTCTTGGAGGCTCCACCCTCCGTCTTCTTCTTCTTGCCTCCGTCGGCAGCGTCAGAGGTGGAGCTCTTCCGCTTTCGCGCCAACGGAGCATCATCGTCGGACACGACCGTGACTTCCTTCATCTTTGGATCATAGATTTGGGCAGCCAGGCTGTCCTCCTCTAGATCGCTAAGTTGTTAAGTGAGATGTCACCGTGTTATATAAGATGATATTTGCAAGACGGAAGAACTGGAGTATATGTCATACACGAAAAATAAATAACTAACTTTGGGCACTTGCCGTCTACGAACATGTCATATGTGATGGTGAATCCACGCTTCTTGTCCTTCACCTTGACAATGTCCTTAAGGCGGAGCTTGACGGAGTCGCTCGAGAAGTTGTCCACGGAGATGCGGAGGCTATCCCTTCTATCACTTGTATACTCGTGCATGAGCTTCGCACGGTGCTGCAGAGGTCGGATTCGCCTGATGAACCAGCACATGGCTAGGTCCAAGCCAGTCAAACTCGTATCTATGAACCATTCTATCCGCCTTATGGCGCGGGAAGCATCAAGGTCGGAGGGAAGGGAGGACTGGGATCTCCATGACGAGGCTTCAGCGGCGGCTCCGTCAATGAAGTCCGGGTACGTTACTTGTCGGCCGGCCAGAGGGATATCTGGGCCGTAGAAGTAAGTACGCTACCAGTTTTTGCAGGACTCGTGACCGAAGATGTCGGGGAACCGCCGGCCAGGACGGATCTTGAAGCTTATGGTGCCGCAATTCCTAAGTTCTTCCTTACTGGCTCCGGCTTCACGCTTGACGGTGAAGAAGTACACGAAGAGGTCTAGCCTAGGCTTTATCCCTAAGTAACCCTCGCAAAGCGCCGCGTAGTTGCTAAGCGCTAAGATACTGTTGGGAGAAAGGTTCTGGGGATGGACTCTATAGTGGTTTAAGACGGAGAGGAAGAAGTTGGAGATGAGAAGGGAGACGCTGCGTACTAGTTGGGCTTTAAGGTACTTCTTCTCCGGCTTGGGGAGAAGGTGTCACCTCGCCGGCCGGCGCCGCCCGCCAGTCGAGCCCCTCCGTCATAGGGAGGTAGCCGTCAGCGATCAGCTCCTGGATATCACGGTTGGTGATGTCTGAGCCACGCCAGTCGCCCTTGTGTGAATCAAGTTCCTCCTCCAACGGCTCTAGTGTCGCTGGATTATGGTCGCCGCCGGTGGACTCAATCACCGCCGAGGCAGGGATGACCAAGCCCTCTGGGGCATGACGCTAGAGCTTGTCGGCTGCGCCGCGGCTTCGCTCGGCGCTGCCATGGAAGGGGAAGTGCTGCTGCTAGCCATGGAAAGAGGTTGGAAGTGACTGGTGCAGATTGGGGCTAGGGTTTTTCGCAAGTTTTGGGCGGAGAGCTCGAGGAGGCATGCGCTGGAGGAAGAAGACGATGCAGGGAGAGAATGAGGTAACAGGTAGCTTGATCGGACGGTTGCCGCGTAGACAACGTGTTTGCGAACGTGCGCGGAAATTTCACCACGTCTCCAACCGTCGCCGCCAATGGTTCGTATCGCCCGCGCGGGAAAATCAGACATGATTGTGTTCTCTGCATGTGTGAGTTACGAGGCGTCGCTGACCTAAGCCTACGTCTTCCTAGGTGACATAGACAGATGAGCCATCACATCAGAAGATTCTGTCATGGACGGATCCAGTCTGGCTATGGAAGAGTACGATGGAAGATTCAGCATTTCTCCGACTTACGTGTTGAAGACGGAGAAAACCTTGCAGGGTTCTTTGGGAGGACTACAAGATGTTGCTTGACGATTTGCCGACATCCATCTAGACGGAGCATTCCACGCGAAGAGGCAAGACGGCGCAAGATCTCGGAGTTCTCCGGGGCTACTGTTGGGGATATGCTATATGGGTATCCATATAGCATGTCTCCTATCCGGATAACCCGGGTGGCCCACAGTTGGTTGCATGGCCCATGGCCTGCTGGGCGGCCCAGTTAGATGGATCCAGAAGAAAGGCCCATGCCGGATAAAGGAAGGCTACGGTTGGAGTCACCGACGTACCCGGAGCCTTGGAGTGCAAGATACACAAGACTAGTAATAGACCGTGTAGGACTCTATAACCTGTCCGGCTAGGAATTTTCCCTGTAACCCTAGAACCTAGCGACTATATATGTCAGTCCTATGGGAGCCTTTAGGGCACGATAACTTAGACTTCCTAGTCACCTCGCACAGCGAACCAATCCCTGTAACTCGGCGTATTGCCCTTATAGTGATTTATAGCAGGAGTAGGATTCCGCCACCGTCGTGGGATCTGAACCTGGGTAAGCTGTGTTACCTCGTACCCGTCAACCGTCCGCCTTCCCTCACGTCTCTAAACACGCACTATGAGGACCCCTCCATGGCGTACTCATCGGCAATACCATGGCACAAGGCCCAAAATGAAATCGACTATAGCAAAGTGAATAAACAAAATGAAATGCCCTGTAAATGTGCTTGGCCTAGAGAAGAAATTGACTGAATTATTGGGCTCAGCCCATTTAGATCATAAAATGAACCAGGCTGATTTTACACTATGACGATCTCATTTCGTCATATTTTTGCTACGTCGGATCAGCCATGTAGAATCTGACCTGGCGAGGCTAGATTGTCCATGATGATATAGGGTTGTGATGATTTCACAAAAAACGTCATTATAGTTCATTTGCGACGCCCAACTTTCGACGATCTTATTTTCGTCATAATCGTCATAAATGGACTACTATGACGATTCTGTGACGAAAATAGAGGGTCATAGAAGCCTAGATTCCTTGTAGTGCAGACGGTACGACCGGATCCCGCCCATACCGGAGGTCGTTAAACCGTGAGTAGCCTTTCATATTTTGGCCGCTATTTGTTCATACAAACTCCAATTTGGATGTTATTTGGCTCGTTGGATTCGTATGGACGAGGGCTACAACACCATGGCCTTGGATCTTCATTTGGAGTTGATGGAAAAATCCATCTTTTCCACCCCTCAAATAGTCTGGTGCCTGCAGCTCCTCCATATTGCATCCTCTTGGTTCATTTTGCCTTTCTTTATACATACTCCATCACACCACCTACACACAAGTAAAGGACAAGAAAAAGTAATATAATCCTAATAAAAACTAATAGTTATGAAACACTCATATCAAAATGAATGAGAACTAGTAATCATGCATAATAAGCATAGTTGTAGCTAGATATAGCATGCGATGGGTGACAAATGAATAATTTGTATGCTTAAATATGCATCATATTTGCACTCTTCAATCCACTTTTCACCTTGTATTCATATGTAGTCCATGTATGAATTGATTATGTGTGTCATCGAATGTGATTCAATTGTGGAACCTTGTACTTAATTCTTATTATGCAAGTTCGTTCTTAGTCATTTGAAGTTATGTCGGACACACTATCGAGACTAATATGTAAGGAAGATGATGACTAGGTTTCACCTATCATTGTGCATGGAGATTCTAGATAGATTACATTGTCTATATAAAAGAGCTATGCTAGTGGGATTGAACCAAGGTTTAGCCGACCTAAGTACATGTCATATGATCAGGCTAATGCATTGGACTCCTCGGATCTGAGGCGGTTCGACAATTGAGTTATGGATGAGCGACTTTCAGGGCGCCTAACTTTGTTCGTAACCGGTAGATATATAGGAGGTTCTTGGGATGACTAAGAAGTATGCCATGCGTGGCATGGATCGACCAAGACGGAATTGGCCCCTCGACCATGGAGAGATATTCGCTCTGATATCTTATATGATAGGATTCAGAAAGCATGGTCATGTGCTAATTGGTTAAGTGTTAACCAAGTTAGTCTGACTAAGAAGTTAGCCAGAAGGAATCACTTAGCATGTACGTGAGAAAAGAGGCTTATGATGGCAATGGGTTGGAGTTAACTCCCCCGGCTTACCACCAATATCGTGAGGCGAATGGAAATGGATAGACTGTCATACCGAGGGCACTCATGGGTATATAGGAGATGACATACTTTGCTAGAAGCCGTTGTCGCCTTATCGATTATGAGGGCGACTAACTGAACCATGTTCGACTTACCTTGATCTTACAGGATGACACACTTAAGTGAGTGGAGCTAGGAAGATTATTCGACTAACTTAAGCTGGTCAAGTGGAGACTTAGGCGGAGATGGATTGGTTAGTGGGTGGGATTCCATTTGAGTAGGACTGGGGTTGTTGAATGAGGGACACAAAGTATTGTGTTCCCTCACCTACTCCTTATATATAGATGGGTGAGGCGGTGGTGGACTTTTATTTGTGACAGACGTGACTTTTGGCTCATGAAGGGAATATACCCGAGAGGCAATAAAAAGTGGTTATTATCGTATTCCTTATTTATGATAAATGTTTATTTTGCATGCTATAATTGTATTAATATGGAAACATTAATACATGTGTGTTTAATAAACAAAAAGAAAGTTCCTAGTTATGCCTCTCTTATAAACTAGCTCGTTGATTAGCAAGATGATCAAAGGTTTCCTGATCATGGACATTGGATGTTTTTAATAAAGAGGTCACAACATTGTTGGAATGATGTGATGAACATTCATCCAAAGTATAGCATTACGATCAAGTTCATTGTGTTTATATTGCTATAACATCATATGAAGTAATCTTAGTCCTTAGACCATGAGATCATGTCAGTCACTAACACCGAAAGAGTATCTTGATAACATCAACCGTCACACCATAATAGGGTGACTATAAAGATAGGTTTAGTGCTACGAAGGTGTTATGTTGAGGCTAATGGATCAAGAGTGGAATTTTTCCATCCCGATGACAGAGAGATATACTCTGGGCCCTCTCGATGATATCATATTAGTTAGCTTGCAAGCAAGTGCTTTGATCACAAGAATGTTATATCACGGGAACGAGAAAAGAGTACATGTTGGTAACGAGATCAAACTAGGTATGGAGATACCGATGATCGAATCTCGGACATGTAACATATCGCGAGACAAAGGGATTGAGTTACATGCGTATTAGGTTCACACGATCACAGAAGTCATGGTTGAATCTATGGGAGTCAGTACGGATCTCCAGGTCCTGCTGCTGATTATTGATCGGATAGGGGTCTCGATCATGTCTACATTATTCACGAACCGTAGGGTGACACACTTAAGGGATACCGACACCATTTGGAGCAAATAATATTCCAGAGAAAGAAAAAGGAAAGCGCAGGAATTTATTTCACTAGACACCAAAATTGTTTCGGTTGAAATAGCTAAAACTGGTTCTGTATGTGAAATTGAAATGTTGTAAGGGGTTTTATGTGAAATTTTTTTAATTAGAGTAATTAAAAAAATTCTTAATAAATAAATAAAAGAGTTTTATTTAAATGAGAGCTTGCATTAAATTTGGTGGAAATTTAATGCATGTGAGTGGATTTTTGAGTGGAGGCATGTTTATGTGAGTGGAGGCTTTTCATTTTAAGTGGGAGCTCCACCCACATGAATGTGGAAGAGGTGGGGGCAGCCACCATGGCTGGGCGCCATGCCCCTTGGCTGCCTCCCCTCTCCCTTGAAAGGCCCCCCTCTCCTCCTCTCACATCACACCTCCTCGCGAAGGATCTCTCTCCCCCGTTTAGAATTTCCCCACGGTCTCGGATCAGCGAGATACATGTTCTTGGTGGCTTTTTCTGGAAGGATTTGTTGTTTCTGCTGCTTCGCTGGAGCGAGGGCACGGAGGTTTTTGGGGTACATGGACGTGTGTGCGAGCACGGATGCACCACTGCTTTGCGGTGCTGGACTTGATGGTACTGGACCAGATGGACTTTATCATGATCTTGAGATCGGCAAGCGTTCGTCTACATCATCCATGAGTACAACCTCGTTAATGCTATTCGGTCTTCGAGGGTATGTATTCTATGGATGTATATCCACCCGTTTCTTGTATCTAATAGATAGATCTTGGTACTTAGTTGTTCCCATCGTAGGAATTTTTTTGTTTTCTATGCTGCGAACCCTAGAGTGGTATCAGAGCCGGATCTATGCGTAGATGCTTTGCACGGGTAGTACACATATGTATATGTGGGCTATGATGATTATTTTTTTGCTTCTTAGTTGTACTTTGGATATTGGTGTCATAGTGGGATGAAGCGGCCCAGACAAACTTTATATGTCCTTGCACATGAGACCTGTTCCACGCTTGACATGCAACTAGTTTTTTATAAGTGGCTAGCGGGTGTCTGTCTCTCCTACTATAGTCAATATCTAATTTACAACGAGTTGTCAATAATTTGGTTATCCTCGTTGTGGTTCATGTTCGTAGGTAAGAACGGTTCTATCTTCGAAAACCCTAAGCCACGTAAAACTTGCAATGGATAAATTAGAAGCGTCTAGTTTAGATTGTTGCTAGGCTAGTGTCATGATATGGTGAGGTTGTAAGTCAAAGTATAAGTCGATACTATTACAACACACATAACATGTAAGTTCCATAGACCTTGTCCTTACACATAGAGGAATGATGATGATCATACCGTGATGCACATGATGGAGATCAAGTGCAAGAACCATATCATTTCACTTTTCACATAAAATGTTTTTGTTGCATATTATATTGCTAGTTTGGCGTTTTATTAGCATAATAAGATGATCCCTCATTTAGATATCAAAATAAAATGTGTTCTTCCTTAAGTATGCACCGATAATGTTTCGTCGCTTCAAGACATCACGTGATGATCGGGTGTACTTGAATCCACGAGCATATCTCGGGTGTAAGACAGTTTTACACACGCGAATACTAAGGTTCTTACTTGGCGAGCCTAGCATGTGCATACATTTCCTCGGAACACGGGCCGAAAGGTTAAGCATGAGTCATATGTTTTGATATGATGACCATATGGATGCTCGTCTTTGAAGCTACACCGACTCACGTGATGATCGGACTTGGCGTAGTGGATTTGGTTCATGTAATCACCAAAAAGACATGAGGGATGTCGTTTTTGAGTGGTAGTTCATTTCTAATTTGGATTAGTAGAACTCAATTTATCATAAATTAAATCAAAGTGAATTTGCATAATTTGTTGTAGTCATTGGCATTCATTCACCACCTTATGCTTAGTTGTAATTGAGATAATAGAACTACAGAATTCTGGATATTTACTTTACAAACTCGTATCGTATTGTGTTGAGTGTCAATCTAAAGTTTAAAGTCCTATTGCAAACTTTCAATAAACTTTGTTTACTCTCTAAAGTTTAATAATTAGTATTAAATTGAGAGTAATAATTCTAGTGTTAGTTTCTAAAGTATCATGTTTGCCTCCATGATTTTTGATTGTTTTTAATATCAAGTTTATCTAGGAGCTGAAAGAATTGTTTCAGAAACCATAATGTGTGGCAGATATAACGATATCTGAAACAATGTTTTGGTTGCAATATGATAGAGTATAGTGTATGTTCTCATATTGGATGAGAATTTATGAAGGTTGGAGATGCTAGACATCCTAATCATCCAAAAGGGTTTTGGAAAGTAATGTTATACTCACGATTCGCCTTTATAAGCTACATTAGCCATATCATGAAAGTCATCATGATAAGGATGAATAGAATATGTATGTAAAGTGTTTACTACACTAAAAGATTACTAAAGAATAGATTTTAAAAGAACGCCAATCATTTGATGATTGTGATCTACTTCAAAGTACAAGTCCAAAGGTATTAGTATTTTAATATACACGCTTTGAACTATGTGTCATGTATATGGCGCCACTTTTGATGTTGATAGATTCTTTTAAAAGGAAAGGAAATGCTGAAATAGAATCTATAAAATATATTTGGTAGAAAAGAAAAGACTGAAAATATCTAGTTTAGGTATATATATGATATACATGTTATGGTTTTATTCTTTTCTTGTTAAACAATGTGGTTCTTGGGTATTGAATACCGAATTGGTTGGTATGAAATTTCATACAGAACAACGCAATTCATGAACCACAATGGCCTAAGTAACTAGCAAGAGAATATGTGATGATGTTCATCGAAAAAAACCATTGTTTGTATTTCTCGTTGACATCAAAGCTTTCCTTCAATATTTGTTTTAATAATCGTTATTTAAATCAGGTATTATAAGAACAAAGATTGTTCAAATAATTACCGTATTCCATATAAGATGGATGATTTACAAATCTAGTTGGAGAAATCACATCCATAAAAACTAATGTTAAAATATCGCAAGATAAATGATTTAAAGATCACTTATGAAGTGGCATCGCCATTTAAATTATATTAAAAAGAAAACATGAAGAAAATCCATTCATGGATTTTTGAGTCTTTGATTTGATCAAGTGACGGTTGTGAGACTTTCCTCAGAATAATTAAAACTTCGTTCAAAGGCCAAAGAAGAACGATCGACTAAATTATTGAAATTTATATATATCGATGTATGTAGTCCATTATGTGTAGTCGGAAGCGATGGATTTCAACTTCATATACTTTCTCCAGAAATTTGAGTGAATATTCACTTAATGAGAAAGAAGTATAGCATTACGATCAAGGTCCTTGTGTTTATATTTCTATAACATCATACGAAGTAATCTTAGTCCTTAGACCATGAGCTCATATCAATCACTAACGCCAGAAGAGTATCTTGATAACATCAAATATCACACTGTAACAGGGTGACTATAAAGATGGGTTTAGTGCTACGAAGGTGTTATGTTGAGGCTCATGGATCAAGAGTGAAATTTTTCCATCCCGATGACGGAGAGATATACTCTGGACCCTCTCGGTGATATCACATTAGTTAGCTTGCAAGCAAGTGATTTGATCACTAGAATGTTATATCACGGGAACGAGAAAAGAGTACATGTCGGTAACGATATTAAACTAGGTATGAAGATACTGATAATCGAATCTCAGACATGTAAATATCGCGAGACGAAGGGATTGAGTTACATACATATAAGGTTCACACGATCACAGAAGTCATCGTTGAATATGTGGGAGTCAGTACGGATCTCCAGGTCCCGCTGCTGATTATTGATCGGAGAGGGGTCTCGATCATGTCTACATTATTCGTGAACCGTAGGGTGACACACTTAAGGGATACCGACACTATTTAGAGAAAATAATATGCCAGAGAAAGAAAAAGGAAAGCGCATGAATTTATTTCACAAGACACCGGAATTGTTTCGGTTGAAATTGTTAAAACTAGTTCTGCATGTGAAATTGAAATGTTGTAAGGGTTTTTATGTGAATGTTTGTTAATTAGAGTAATTAACAAAATTCTGAATAAATAAATAAAAGAGTTTTATTTAAATGAGAGATTGCATTAAATTTGGTGGAAATTTAATGCATGTGAGTGGATTTTTGAGTGGACGCATGTTTATGTGAGTGGAGGCTTTATATTTTGAGTGACAGCTCCACCCACATGAATGTGGAAGAGGTGGGGGCAACCACCATGGCTGGGCGCCATGCCCCTTGGCTGCCTCCCCTCTCCCTATAAAAGGCCCCCCTCTCCTCCTCTCACATCACACCTCCTCACGAAGGATCTCTCTCCCCCCTTTAGAATTTCCCCATGGTCTCAGATCAGCGAGATACATGTTCCCGATGGCTTTTTTGGACGGATTTGTTGCTTTCGCTGCTTCGCTGGAGAGAGGGAACGGAGGTTGTCGGGGTACCCGGACGTGTGTGCGATCACGGATGCACCACTGCTTTGCGGTCCTGGACTTGATGGTGCTGGACCGGCTGGACCAGATGGACTTCATCACGACTTTGAGATCGGTAAGTGTTCGTCTACATTATCCATGAGTACAGCCTCGTTAACGCTATTCGGTCTTCGAGGGTATGTATTCTATGGATGTATATCCACATGTTGCTTGTATCTAATAGATAGATCCTGGTACTTAGTTGTTCCTATCGTAGGAAATTTTTTGTTTTTTATGTTGCGAACCCTACAGCTCACTCACACCATCTAGTCCTGCGGCAAAGAATTAAGGCTAGGACCTATACCTCCGTTGTTCCACCTCATATGTGTGTGAGCCATCCAAGGTATTGCACCTGTGGTGGTCGGTGGTGATAGGCGGCGGTGTTACTGGAGTCGTCGATGAAGGCAAGCCGATGCCTAAAAGGAGCTCGCCGAACATGGGACATGTATGGCACAAGGGCTACACTTCCCTACGTGCTACACCAACTTTCGTAACCGCGCGTCTAAGGTAGCGCCTTCTCCCTTAGCCGAATATTGGTAGCGCCTCGCTGGAGATTCGCCAAAATAGTTTCCATTTTCATTCTGGCTTCGAGCATTGCTCAACACCACCTTTTCTTCAAGTGTCGCTTCTGAATGCAAGTGTGGTCCTCGTTGAAGTCTCTCGCTTGGCTTCCATATGATGTTGATCCAAGGGATTGGGATGGTATCCGCTCCGCGGAGGAATGATGGATTGGAGTGATTTACAAGAAATGCGAAACAACAAAGGCAATGACTTTACAAGCAATGTTTGTCTTTTGCAAAATTTGAAAGGAAATAAATGTCCAGATTTTTCACAACCATTATGTTACCATTGCCATGCTCATATAAAAAAGCGATAATGTGGTTTTTCGCCGGCGAGAAGGCCTTAATAAGTATTATAATTTATAATGCGGCGACAGTACATCGGTCTTGGCCGCTCGTGGCTTGTAAGTACTTCGCTTAATTAGTGAAAATAATAATAATAAATCCTTGTTTAAAAGTACTGTCTATCGATATAGAACCGCTGCACACTGTCAAGTCCCTGTTGGCTAGGCTCAATCCAGAAAAAGCACTGGACCTACGTGTAGGCGTAGGCGGTCCAGCTTGGATCTTGTGGGGGCGCCGCCCAACTGCTGCTGAGGGAAGGCCATGGTGCCACGCATCTCCAAGCTAGGAAAACGATATAATGTTGCTGGGCTGATCATGGGTGCAGTGCAGCGTGCACGAGATCGATCAGGGAAACCGCGCGGACCCCTATAGACAGTCGTCAAGTCTCCAACAAGCACTGTCCTCTTGCGCGCGCCAGGGTAGGCTCGTGAGTCGTGCCACCCTCGTGAAGCCCCCTCGCCGCCCCTTCGCGCCACCAACAGCTGCAGGCATGCATCGCGGTGATGCTCTACCCCGGCCCGGCGCCGCCGGTTTGCGTCCACGCACTCGATCGCGCTTCCCGTCTCAGGTTCTGCTTTGGTTTCTCGCCTCCCGCTTCCGCACGTTGGTTTTGGCCGACACTCTGGCTGCAAGCCTCTGGCTGGTATCGCTGCAAATGATGTGATGTGATGCGATGCCGATGCTATTTCAGTTCAGTTCAGGGCTATCTTTGATGAGATCGAGGAGGATTGTATTCTCAGCTGGTCCGTACTCGCATAATTTGGCCGATGGGCTCTCGTCCAGGAGATGCATATGCATGGTCAGATCCCATGACCCGTGGCAAAATCATACTCCTGTTATAAATTATTATAATGGCAATACATCGAGTTACAGGAATCGATTCGCTGTGCAAGGTTGGTGTTATATAAACTTGTTTATACCCTAAATGTTGGGATATGTTAAATGGATATCATCATTACATGACTCTAATCCGGATAACCTGGGTGGCTTACAGTTGGTAGTAAGGCTCATGGCATGTTGGGCGACCCAGTTAGATGAATCCAGAATGGAGCCTGATACCGGATAAAGGAAGACTACAGAGGAGTCACCAGCGTAACGAGAGCCTTGAAATGCAAGACACGTTAGACTATGTGTATCGTGTAGAACTATGTAACCTGTCCGGCTAGGACTTTGCTTGTAATCCTAGGATCTGGCGACTATATAAGCCGGACCTGCGGGAGCCTTTAGGGCATGATATAACCCATACCTTGCACAGCGAACCGATTCCTATAACTCGGCGTATTGCCATTATAGTAATTTATAGCAGGAGTAGGATTTCACCACCGTCGTGGGATCTTAACCTAGGTAAGCTGTGTTACCTTGTACCCGCCAACCTTCCGTCTTACCCCACGTCTCTAAACACGCTCTGTGAGGTCCCCCTCCATGGCGTACTCGTCGGCAATACCACGACAGTTGGCGCCCACCGTGGGGAAAGAGGCACTTCAGGCTCTACAAACGGGCGAGGTCCAAGCTCTTCGCGGGAATCGGCGAAACCGTAGCCATAGGCCGTGTTCTCTTCTCCGGCAACATTCCGATCGTCCCTCCCGACGAGTTCTGGATCCTGGCGAAGACGAACCCCACCTGCTGCTCGATCGTCCCAATCGGGGACATTCACCTCTTCATCGACGAAACCGACTCGGGCACTAGTTTCCTGGAAGTCGGAGGATCGTCAAGGCCCGCACGGACCGCCTACGGGCAGGATACGTTCGCGGAAGGATCGAAGTCGGATCTCTCTTCGGAGTTTGTCGACATAGATCAGAAAAATCAAGGCCCACCCAAACTGCCCATGTGCAGGATATAACGGTGGAAGATCGCTGCAAGTTCGCTGGCTTCGTCCGTGCGTCTAGAGAGCAGAGATCCAAGTTCGCCGGCGTGGTGACTATCTTTGATCTGGCGCGTTGTGTTCAGAGAGAGGGTGAAAACCCCCGTGATTACCTAGTCAGGTGGCTCCGTATACGGGCCGATCTGGAACATTACCCCAATGATGATGTCATGTATCACTTTGTGGAAGGGCTGGACCGCGGTACACTTCTCCAGCATACGCTAAGGCGGCTGCAGGCCTCGGGGCGCCTCACTTTTGAAGGCATGGTTCACACCGTAAATAACTTCGCGGCCGCAGATGCAGAAGCTCAAACAACGCTCGCGGTCACACCCGGCACCCCGCTGCATCAGCCATCGCCACCGCCACCACCGCCTCTGGTCAATGTTCCTCCAGCCTCAGCTTCTTATTCCGTCATCGAGGAAGCCCCCGCACCCACCGACTCCGTTTTGGAGGCGCTCTACGCCGACATCAGCATGGACTCGGAGGAGATGGACATCAATCCAGAGGAACTCGATTCTGCTATGCAGGAGATGGAGGAGGACATCAAGCACGAGGAGCAGGCCGACAAGGCCATCACATCCCGAGAGATGTTCGTTGCCATTGGGAGTGTGATGGAGGAAGATCAACCCGGACAAGCTCCGCCTAAAGCGCTGGACAAGGGGAAGGGACCACATGTCGCTACCGACAATGATCGCGCAAAGGCCATGCCCCCTCCGCCTAACTCAGTGCAGCAGCCGCAGGAACTCAATGTCGGTCTGAGTAACAACAATACTGCAAACCCGCCGCCTCCGGCATCTACGTCTGCGGCTGCCCAAATCAGCCCAGCTGATAGGGTGATGTACGGTAATATGCTCGTCGAGCCCATGACTGTGGATCACATAAGGAACATAGTCCAACTTGATGAGAAGCGCCAGCAGCTGCTGGAGGAAGCGCAGACCATCGCAGAACAAGGCGCAAAGCTAGATCAAGATCTGGCCAAGGCGCAAAAATCAATCGAGAAAGCTAGAGCCATGGAGGCCAAGTACAAGACTCTTCTCAAGCAGCAGAAGGCCAAGAAAGCTCTGGCTCGCATCATCAACGATCCTGGTGTACGGCGAAACCTAGGATGGGCTCCCCTGAATCCGCCACAAGCCAAGCCATACATTGACAGTGAGGGTAGGCAGGTCATGCCCGCTCCTATTCTCAACCTAGCTGTCGCCAAGACTCTTATGGAGCAGGATAGATCACCCGCAGCTCTGGAACAGGTCTATGACCTTGTAGCAAAGGCGGTCAAACAGCAGGAAAAGGCCACCTCTCAGAGGCTTGAGTCTGACCCAGCATATTGCCAGTCTAGCAATCCTAAGCCGCCAAGGGACCGATCTCCTCAGGATGTTGGGTCACAGACGGGTTTGTCAGAGAAAAGACGGAGGGATGCATGCAACAGCAAGGACGCTATCCCCATATCCTCCGACCACGGAGGCAAGGCTCATCCTCGTCGCCCATCCCCATCGCCCCGACCTCCCCGACATCGCGAAGACCCAAAAGCTCACCATCATACGAGCATGCCTCCGCCAAGGCAGGGCGACATCGTCATCCGCGACAATGCGGAGCAGCCCTGCCACGATGGAGAGTGCAACCAAGGACATAAGAGAAGGTCACGCCATGACCCTCCACGTCCGACAAGAAACCGCGACAAGCGTGAGTCATCATAGGAGGGTAACAGCAAGAAGGCTAACCCGCCGCCACCTCCACCTCCATCGCCATAGCATCCACCATGGAGGAGGGGGCCCACGTCGTTCACGCAGCCCATCCCCTGGCGGCAAGAAGAAAAGAGCAAGCCCGGAGCCATACGACGCATGTTCACGCCTGGACAAGATTCACGAGGCCCGGGAAGGACCATACCTGAGACCACGTTGCTTTGGACCTGTAATACGGACCGCAACTTACCCCAAGGGTTTTCCGGATTGACAAGACGATCAAGCCCTATGATGGCACTGCCAAACCAGCTACGTGGTTGCAGGATTACGGCAACGCGGTGGAGATCGCCGGGGGTAACCCTAACGTTTTCGTCAAGTACCTTCCTTTGACTGGTACGGCCCCCTAATGGATTGATGACTTGTCGAAGAAGTCCATCTGCAACTGGTTGGCATGCAAGAAGCGTTCACCAAAAACTTCGAGGGTACGTATAAGCGTCCTTGCACTTTTGGCGATCTACAGCGGCGCGTGCAAGAGAAAGACGAGTCATCTCAAGCCTACCTCTCTCGCTGGCTGGATACCAAGAATTCATGTGCATGAGTGCACGATCAGACCGCCATGGCCGCCTTCATAGATGGGTTGGAAAAAGGTACGTTGCTCCAAGATAAGTTGAAGCGCCTGTAGGACAATGATGCTCGCGGCTGCCGACGATGATCCAGTTGATCAGATGATCCAGTTGGCCAGTGAGTTCGCGGCTGCCGATGATGATGCTCGCGGCTCCTTGCCGGCAATAGTCGTTCCAACCCAAGCTAAGAGGAATAACAGCACCAAGCGGAAGAGCCCGCCAGAAGAAAAGCAAAACTCCGACATGGTCGCCATGACGTTTGCAGGAAGAGGTGATGGCGGACAACATGGACAAGGACGGGGGCTGGTCGTGGGCAGTAGCGAGGTAGTGAAACTACCCCGGCAGTGCTCCGTGTTCCCCAAACGTACGAGGAATACCGAGATATACCATGCCTTGTACACCTCGACGCCAACGGCAAGGCCACTCACACCAATTGTCATTGCAAGTTTGTCAACAACCTCAAGGAGGACCCGGATTCCGGTCACAAGCAAAGCTGGAAGAACAGACCGCGAGGCAAGGGCAAAGGGAAGAAGAAGTAAGAAGAGTCCAAGGATTCAAGTGACATGGACAAGGATGTTGACCCCAAGCACGCCGATAAGGGCGATGGCAAAGGCAAGAACCCCTTCGAGAAGAAGGCCCCCGTCTACCACACTTTCCTTGGTACCCCAACTGTTTGGGCACAGAAAACCTCGCTGAGGATACTGATGGCCACCCTACCACCAGTCCCCTAGTACCTGCGCTAGTCGGAAGTTCCAATTACTTGGGACAGGAAGGATCACCTAGACCTCATCCCAACGGAGAACGAATACGCCATGGTCATTAATCCTTTGATTGACGGCAACGAGTTCACCAAATGCATGGTGGACAGTGGAAGCAGCATCAACATCATGTACCTAGATACACTACACAAGGCGGACTAGCACCGTGTTCCATGGCGTAGTTCTTGGCCAGGAGGCTCGGTCCCTTGGGTGCATCATGCTTCATGTCGCTCTTGGCGATGTTAAAAATTACCACCAAGAATGCATGACCTTCGAGGTGGTCCCCTTCAAGAGCGTGTACCACGTCATATTCGGAGGCAACATCTTCCACGCCTTTATGGCCAAGCCATGCTTCGTCTACAACAAGCTCAAGATACCCGGACCAAACGGCATCATCACCGTATCCGAAAGCTTTACAAAGGCAAGGGACTGCGAGATTAGAGAAGCAGCCTTTGCAAAAGCTGTCCTCTACAACAAAGAATTCAAGGATATCCAGAGCAAGGTTGATGCCACGGAGATGCCGACATTGAAGAAGTAGATTTCTGACTCCGATCCCGCCTTCAAGGCTGCCATCGAGACCAAGCCGGTGGAACTTTTTTTGTGGTAGGCGATGCCTCCAAGACCACCGCCAATGGGATGAACCTGGAACCTAAATAGGAAAGCGCGCTTGTCGAGTTCCTTTGTGAGAATAGGGACATATTTTCCTGGCAACCTGCCGACATGAAAGGTGTACCTAGGGAACTTGCCGAGCACATCTTGAATATTGATCCAAAATGCAAACCGGTGAAACAACCTCTATGACGCTTCGGAGACGAGAAGAGATGCGCCATAGGCAAAGAGATAGCTAGGTTACTTAAGGCTAGTTTTATCTGAGAAGTCCTTCACACCCGATGGGTGGCCAATCCTGTACTTGTCCCTAAAAAGGAACCAAAGAATTAAGAATGTGCGTTGATTACACCGTCTTGAACAAAGAATGCCCGAAAGATCTGTTTGCTTTTCCTCACATTGACCAAGTCATTGACTCGACGGCTGGCTCGGAACTTCTGTGTTTTCTCGATGCATACTCAGGATACCACCAGATAAAGATGAGGAAGTCAGACCAATTGGCCACTTCGTTCACCACACCTTACGACACGTTTTGCTATGTCATGATGCCCTTTGGGCTGAAAAATGCAGGTGCTACATACCAGCGGACTATGCAGCATTGCCTACATGATCAAATTGGTCGGAACATTCACGCCTATATGGACGATATAGTGGTGATGTCTAAAAAGTCAAACGGCTTAATCTCTGACTTAAAAGAAACCTTTGATAATCTCCGGAAATACAACATGATGCTTAACCCTAAGAAGTGCGTTTTTGGGATTCCAGCTGGCAAATTGTTGGGCTTCATCATTTCCCAGCGTGGAATCTAGGTCAACCCGGAGAAGATCAAGGTCATCCTAAACATAAACCGCCTGACATGCAGGAAGGACATTCAATGGCTTATAGGCCGCGTTGCAGCAGTAAGCCGGTTCGTCAGCTGACTTGGAGGGAAGGCTCTGCCACTGTACAAGTTGTTGAAGAAGGCGGACAAATTTACTTGGATGGACGAAGCAGATGCTGCACTCAAGAAGCTAAAGGATATACTTTCCTCGGCACCTATACTTGTAGCACCCGAGCCTATGGAGCCTATGTTGATTTACATGGCGGCCACCAACCCGGTAATCAGCATCGTTGTCGTGGTAGAGCGGAACGAACCAACGCATGAGTACGGAGTGCAATGACTAGTTTACTATGTAAGCAAGGTCTTGACAGAGTCCAAGCAACGTTACCCGCACTACCAGAAGCTAGCTTACGGAGTATTCCTTGCTTCTTGGAAGCTAAGGCACTACTTCCAAGAGCACCCTATCACAGTTGTGAGCAAAGCTCCACTATCCGACATCATCAATAACAGCGATGCTACAAGAAGGGTTGTGAAGTGGGGCATTGAGAATGCCGCCTTCAAGATCACCTACAAGAGACAAGACGCTATCAAATCATGAGTCTTGGCAGATTTAATTGCAGATTAGACGGAGATGTCAGATGCTACCCCTGTACCAGAACCAGAATACTGGGTGATGCACTTTGGCGGATCAAAGCTACTCAACGGCTCGGGGGCTGGTGTACTGCTACAGTCACCAACAGGGGAAAAGCTGCACTACGTTCTGCAGATCCACTTTGAGGCTACAAATAACATGGCGGAATATGAAGCACTCATTCACGGACTTCGGGTAGCCAAGGATATTGGCATCAAGCGCATAGTTTTCTGTGGAGATTCCGACTTGGTTGCCTAGCAGGTGGCTGGCACCTGGAATACGCGGAACCCTATGATGGCGGCATATTGAGACGAAGTAGACGAGATAGCCAAGTGCTTCGAGGGCTACGAAGTCAAGTATGTCAAGAGGAAGGACAATGAGGCGGTTGATCTGCTATCAAAGCTTGGATCAGGGAGCAAACCAATTCCGCCTAGCGTTTTTCTGGAGCATCTATGGACACCATCCGTGAAGGGAGCGGATCCATCTAACCCGGATAGAGTTGACTCTTTTGTTCACACAGTGACAAAGGTCCCTCTGGCTTGGACAAAACCGTTCATAGATTATCTCGTACACGGAACTTTGCCATCGACGAGGTTGAAAGCCGGAAAATAGTACGCCGAGCAAAGGGCTATACCATAATCAATGGACAACTCTATAAAAGAAGCACCACTGGTGTATACCTCAAGTGTGTTTCCCAGCAAGAGGGTATTGAAATCCTTCATGAGATCCATCTCGGAGATTGCGGGCATCACGCCGCTCCTCGTTGGTCTCCAAAGCCTTCCGGCAAGGATTCTACTGGATGACTGCCAAGGCGGACGCCGAAAAGCTGGTTGAGACATGCATGGGATTCCAGTACTATGCCTGGCAAACACATGTTCCAGCTCAGGAATTGCGAAAAATACCAATAACTTGGTCGTTCACAGTCTGGGGGCTAGACATGGTTGGTCCATTACAGACGGCACCATGTGGGTTTACGCATCTGCTAGTAGAAGTTGATAAATTCACCAAATGGATAGAAGCTAAACCCATTAGAAAGCTTGATGGGGCAACTGCCCTTAGGTTTGTCCGAGATCTAGTGGTCAGATTTGGTCTCCCACATAGCATTATTACCGACAACGGGAACACCTTGTCACTCGGAGAAGTGGTAGCCTATTATTGGGAGAAGGGCATCCGACTTGACTTAGCATATGTGGCACATCCATAGTACAATGGGAAATTTGGGCGAGCTAATGGAATAATTTTGCAGGGAATCAAGCCACGTCTAGAGGCACCGCTACCTAGAGCATCTGGAGCCTGGGTGGAGGAGTTACCATCTGTTCTATGGAGTTTACGAACTACACCAAATAGGTCTACCGGCTACACCCCTTATTTCATGGTATATGGAGAAGAAGCCATCCTGCCTTCTGACATCCTTCACGATTCAACAAGAGTTGCCGCCTACGACGAAGATGACGCTGAAGAATCCAGACGCCTAGATGTGGACCTTCTCGAGGAAGAGCATGTATTGGCATGCCAAAGATCCTCCATCTACCAGCAGAAGCTAAGCAGCTACCATAGTCGCCGTGTCCGGCATCGCTCGTTTCAAGAGGGGGATCTGGTGCTCCGACTTAAGCAGAAGAAGTCACACAAATTATCCCCGCCATGGGAAGGACCGTTCATTATAATCAAGGCGCTACTCAATGGGTCTTACTATCTCATTGACAAACGTGAACTTGAGGATAGACCAAACAAGGATCATAAGCGTAAGAGACGTGACCCGGATGATGACTACCCGGAGCTTGATCGGCCATGGAACATAGCACAGATACATCCTTTTTACACTTAGCACATTTTTTATCTACTGTACCTCTTATATGATCAATGAAATAAAGCTCTTTGGTTCACTCATATGCTTGACTCTTTTACCTCCTTTAGTGTTCATTTTTGGATCGTATAAAACCTTTATGCCAAGTTTCGCATTTGCACTTGTGAAAATTCCGCCTACGGGTGTTAGCTTAAGTTTTCTGGTCTACACTTTCTTTGTCGTTTCTATGTGGATTCTGGAGTAGTGACTTTTGGCACTCGAAGTCGGAGATTTTGTGCTTAGGTTTTTTACGGTGCCATTGGGCATGATCACCTGAGCGCATGGTTCCGACTACGAGTCTTCCGACTCACGAAAGGTCAAGCATAAAAACCAAAGTAATGGATAAGCCAGCACTTGCTTAAAAAATATTTACATGCTGGAACTAGTACTTGAGTAGCGGGAAATTACAACTATTGTTTTTCCGCCTTAAGTTAGCACAATAGTTTTTCCGCATACACAAATTCCAGAGGAAACAAATATTGCAAAGTGGTTTTCATTCCTCTGGTGCAGGAGACTTTGAGGTAACGTAGCCGGCAGCAGGAGAGTCATCCTGGTCATCAACAAAGTCGTTGGTCTTGAGAGACTTGGAGGTGCTGGGCTGGTCGCCATCAATAATCTCGAGAGGCACAAAGGTGTTGGGATCCACCAACTCGGTGACTCTGGTGTTGAAGCCGGCAAGCGATGACCAGATAGCTTTGTGATCAACCTTCTGGCCATCATTTTCTATGTCGGGTAGGCCCGAGGTCACCGTATCGATGTCAGCATTTTCATAGTGGGCCTTAACCATAGCCAGCGGCATTCTTGCACCAGCCCGGGTACATGAAGCTTTCCAGCTTACGATGCTCGGGGCTTGGCGCAGAATCTCTGAGTACTTCATGACAGAATCCACCGCCTTGATGTTGATGTTCAGGGGCTTGGCAATTTCCTTTGCTTGTTTGATGGCGGTGCTGATGAAGTTGTCGGCAAGGACCATGCATTCCTTTGGCGGAGGAGGAGTATTGGTTAAACCAATAGGAGTTGCATTTGCGACCAAGCAATGGAATACGTGAGTTCAACAACATAAAATTTCAGAGTACCTGGCTTACAGAAGTATAAGACAGAGATTGCTTACCAAAGATGCTTGCCTCGGCTTGTTGGAGCGTCTCCGCCATGGAGTCCCGTTCTTGTCGGAGGACCTTTTAAGCCTCAAGGTTGCATTTATTCTGCTCTTCGGCAGCTTTGTTCTACTCCTTGAGGATCGCAATTTCCTCCTTCAGTCGGTTGATCTCCGTGTTGGCAGACTCCTGCATGGCCTTCATAGACGCTTCATGCATCTTCAGGGTGTCAGCTTCTCCTGCTTAAGGATTTTGTTCTCGCTATCTAGCAGTTATATGTCTTGGATTGCTCGACAATATCCTTCGCCTTGGAAATAGCTTTTGCATGTCAGAGAAATAACAGTGCAAGGTGAGTAGTCGGAGGTTAATGGCGCAAGACCAAGATTGAGTGCGAAATTGAAAAGAAAAACATGCTCTTGCTCTTGGTGATTTGATCCTTCAAGAAGGAAGTTTACCCTTTTCAGCTTCAAGGTCAGCATGCATCTTGTGGAACTTCTCGTTGGCGACACCTCTCCGAGCATTCTCATTCTGCGAAAAAGATCAATGTTACTTAGTCTACTTGGAGCATCTAGCCAGATAAAATATCCACCTAGAGGCTTGGGGGCTATAGTTAGAGTTTTTAACTTGGAAATATGCTTAGTCTTTCTTTAAGCATCTAGTCAGAACTAAGTTTGTTTCAACTAGAAGCTTGGGGCTACAGTATTGAAATTTATAAACATTGTGTATGCTACTCTAAAAGTATCTAGTCAGAATAATTGATTCAAACTAAATACTTGGGGCTACAGTGCAAAGTTTTTTAGATTAGTCTCTCTTAGAGCATTCAGACACAAATACCTATGTTTTTCCATCTAAATCATCGGGGGCTATAGTGGGTTACTACATATGAAATGCAAAAGGCATATGAAACTTACAAGTGCAATAATCTTGAGGTTGGTGGCGCTCTCGGCAAATATATTGCTGAAGGAAAGGCTATTTCTGCGTAGGATATCCGCCTGCTTGAGCAGCTCCTCAAGACCACATGTCAGAGAAGTCGGCGATGCACGAGGAACTAGAGCTGAGCTACTCGGTGTAAGCATCGGGTAGACGATCTTCGGAAACTCTGTTGGTGTCTTGGGTGCAGTGGCGCTGCCTTCGGCAGAAATTCCGCCTTCCACCATCGCCTTACCGCTACCAGTGGCATCCTTAGCTGGAGCTTCAGCCACTTTGGATGCGGTGCTTTCTTGTGTCGCCTGCTCGTCGACAACAGCAAGTTCTACGGCAACATCTGGGTCCACTTCCATGGCGGAAGGTTCAGACGTTACCTTTGCTGGAGAGCTTGTCGCTTGGTGAAACATTTATTTGATGTTTTTAGAAGCCCCTGATGTTTTGGAGGTCTTCTTCAAACTCATACTGGCCTTCTTCCTGAAATGTGCAGAAGTATAAGTACAAGAACAAGACAAGCAAAAGACAATGTTGGATGTTAAGAATCTTACACAATGGTTGGTGCCTTGGTCAACGGAATACCAATCGTTCTTCTTTTATCCGCCTCCAGGGAGGCGGTGGATCTCTTGGAGGCTCCACCCTCCGTCTACTTCTTCTTGCCTTCGTCTGCAGCGTCAGAGGTGGAGCTCTTCCGCTTACACGCCAGCGGGACATCGTCGTTGGATACGATGGTGACTTCCTTCATCTTAGGATCGTAGACTTGGGAATCCATGCTACCATCATATAGTTCCTTGATCTGTTAAGTGAATCCCAAAGTGTTAGATGCAATGGTTAAAGGCTAGACGGAAGAACTGGAGTATATGTCATACACGGAAAAACAAGTAAGTCCCTCTGGGCACTTGCCGCCTTCGAACATGTCGTAGGTGATGGTGAAGCCACACTTCCTGTCCTTCACCTTGATGATGTCTTTGAGGCGGAGCTTGATGGAGTCACTCGAGAAGTTCTCCTCAGAGATGCGGAGGATATCCTTCCTATCCTTGGTATAGTGGTGCATGAGCTTCGCGCGGTGCTGCAGAGGCTGGATCCGCCTGATGAACCAGCACATGGCTAGGTCCAACCCGGTCAGACCTGTGTCTACGAGCCACTCAATCCGCCTAACAGCACGGTAGGCTTCGTCGTCGGAGGGAAGGAGGGCTTGGTATCTCCATTTCAGGGCTTCAGCGGCATCTCCATCGACCAAATCTGGGTACGTTCCTTCTCCGCCATCCAGAGGGATGCCTAGGCCGTAGAAGCACGTCCACTGCCAGTTCTTGCAGGACTCATGGTCTACAATGTCGGGAACCGCCGGCCAGGCCGGATCTTGAGCTAATAGTTCCACAATTTCTGAGCTCATCCTTGCTCACTCTGGCTTCCCTCTTGACGGTGAAGAAATATATAAACAGATCTAACCTAGGCCTAATTCCTAGGTAGCCCTCACAAAGCATCGCGTAATTGCTAAGCGCGAGAATGCTATTCGGAGAAAGGTTTTGAGGTTGAACCCGGTAGTGGCTAAGGACCTTTATGAAGAAGTCGGAGATTGGGAGGGAGACGTTGCGTACCAGTTGGGCTTTGAGGTACACCTTTTCTCCGGCTTGGGGAGAAGGGATGACCTTGCCAGCCTGCACCGCCCACCAGCCCCTCCGTTGTGGGGAGGTACCCCTTGGCGAGCATCTCGTTGAGATCGCGCTCGGTGATATCGGAGCCGTGCCACTCTCCCTTATGGGAATCACCATCCTCTTCTAGCAGTTCCAGCCCCACTGGAATATGGTCACCGCCGGTGGTTTCCACCACCGCGGTGCGTGGAACCACCACGCCTTCTGGAGGCACCTGGACGGAGCCCGCCGGCTTGGTCGTGGCCTCGATCGTCGCCGCTGTGGATGTTGTGTGCTACTGCTGGCCATTGGTGTGGAAGGATACTGGCAGCAAGATGGGAAAAGGTAGGGTTTTTTCCTTCGTGCGCGCGGAGAGCTCGAGGAGGCGTTTGCTGGAGGAAGAAGACGATGCGAGGAAGAATGCGGTGAAAAGATAATAATTACCATGGTTATAATTTATAGTACTCAGCATCAAGATTCATGCAAGTTGATCGAACGGTTGTTGCGTGGACAACGCGTGCCAATGTTCCCACCGCCGCCGCCAATGTTTCGCATCCTTCGCACGGGAAAAATGGCTATGATTGTGTTCTCTGCATGTGTGAGTTACAAGGCGTCGCTGACCTATGGTCTATGTTGCTCCACTGACATAGGCAGGTGAACCATCCCATCTGAAGATTCTGGCATGGACGGATCCTGTCCGGCTACGAGAAGAGTATGATGGAAGATTCAGCAGTTCTCCAACATACATGTTGAAGACGGAGAACATTGCAGGGTTCTTGGGAGGACTACAAGATATTGCTTGACGATTTGACAACATTCGTCTAGACGGAGCATTTAACCCGAAGAGGCAAGACGGCGCAAGATCTCGGAGTTCTCCGGGGACTACTGTTGGGGATATGCTAAATGGGTATCACCATTCCATGTCTCTAATCCGGATAGCCCGGGTGGCCCACAGTTGGTAGCAAGGCCCATGGCCTGTTGGGCGGCCCAATTAGATGGATCCAGAAGGGAGGCCCATGCCAGATAAAGGAAGGCTACGAAGGATTCACCAGCGTACCCGGAGCCTTGGAGTGCAAGACACGTTAGACTAGTTGTGTACCGTGTAGAACTCGGTAACCTGTCCGGATAGGACTTTGCATGTAACCCTAGGATCTGGCGACTATACAAGCCGGACCTGCGGGAGCCTTTAGGGCACGATACAACTCATACCTCGCACAGTGAACCGATCCCTGTAACTCGGTGTATTGCCATTATAGTGATTTATAACAGGAGTAGGATTCCGCCACCGTCAGGGATCGAACTGGTAAGCCGTGTTACCTGCACTGCCAACCTCCCTCCTTACCCCACGTCTCTAAACACGCTCTGTGAGGACCCCTCCATGGCGTACTCGTGTGCAATACCACAACACTAAAGGCTCCTACAGGTCCGGCTTATAAAGGTGCAAGAACCTAGTATTACAAGAAAGAATCCATACCGAACAAGTTATAGAGTTCTACACTAATACTAACTAGTCTTTGTGTCTTACACTCCAAGGCTCTGGGTTCGTCAATGGCGGGATTGTAGTATTCCCTCTTTCGGCATGGGCCTCCCTTCTGGATCCACCTAACTAGGACGTCCAGCAGGCCATAGGCCGATCAACTATGGGCCACCTGTTGGGAATATATTTTCCGGGTATACCCACAGGACTCACTGACCAGGGTGGCCCACCAACAGATTAGAGCTTTGCTTCATGGGCGGCCCAGTCAGAAAAAGAGGAGGATCCACTTCCGGCTACGACAAGGCCCAGAAGAGTTACCGACTTAGGCATGTAGTATTACTTGTAGTACAAGTTGTATCTAGGTACCGACTCTGTAACGTAGCCGGATAGGTCCGCCCTATAACCCTAGGTCTTGGTGACTATAAACCGGTCGTATGGGAACCTTTAGGGCACCAGATCATAGATCAACCACAACCTACTCGCACAAGCGAACCTCTCTTGTAATCCATTATAACATTCGGCTCTCGCCTATATATTACTAGGTTGCTAGCAGGAGTAGGATCCGATTACCACAGTCGGATATGAACCTGGGTAAACTTGTGATCACCGTTCCCGGAACATCCGACGTCTCACACCCCATCTTATCAACGTTGTCAGGACCCCCTATGGCATACTTGTCGACAATTCGACGACAGTTGGCACCCACCGTGGGGAAGGTGACTTTTGGAGCTTCGTTCCAGGCAGAATCTGTGCGTGAAGGAATCGGCAAAACAATCGCCATGGGTCGTGTGGTCTACGCCAGTGATGTCCCTCTCGTTCTTCTCGACGAGACTTGGATTCCGGCTAAGTAGCATGTGACAACCTACACAATCATGTCCATCAACGAGATCAATATTTACCTCAGTTTTGCTAAACCCGTCCAACCCACCATTGAGGCGATGACAACGGTGGAAGAACAATCCGGATCTACTTTGTCCGCAGAAGCGGAAGATTTCAAGATCCCGAAAAAACCTAAACCCACCCATCCCACTCCTATAGTGGAAGAAGTGGTGGAAGAAAAATCCGGATCTGATCTCCCCGTTGAGATCAGATACACGGATGAGGAATATATCCGCTTCGGATCCGGCTCTACCGATGCCAAAGCATAAAAACACTCTTGAGTCATAGGATAAAGAAGATGACAAAGCTCCCCTACATCGATTACAAAGCAATCGCCGAGATCAAGGAGAGCTTTGAGATGGCAGAGGCGGAAACCCAGCTGTGCCGCTACCTTCAGACCATGAACAAGACGAAGCACTGCTTCGTATACCACGTGAGCTCTGGATCCGACTCTATCGATGCTGGAGCCGGAAACGATTTAGTTCTTGATGCGATCTAAGAAAGGGTTGACTTACCTGATTCCCCCCAGGAGTCAATAACGTCGCAGGAACTTCGAGACTTTGAGAAGGAGATGGAGGCATACGAAGAAGAATACGCCTCCAAACCAGCGCAAGGTGATCCGGAGACCCCTTCGAGTCCATTTGATAGCATGGACGAAGACTACACCTCGCAAGATGACATGGATACCAGAGATTCGTCTGAGGTCCAGAGGCCAACCTCTACGAAAAGTACCTATGGAAGTTTATCTCCCAGTATCGGACCAAAAGCCATCTTTACCACCGATACATATGTTAATGCTACTGGGCATTCAAATAAGAAGAAGAAGAACAACAAGAACAAGAATCCGACACTGGCAGAGCCGAACATCGAGGAAACCAACAATGAAAAGTTGACAAAGAGATCAAGATGGAGAATCAGGACATAGATCCGATTAATCCCACACTGATCGACCCTCCTGTGGATGGACACATATTCACCAACGGTGCACATGAAATTTATGGAGATGCTCTCATGATACCAATCCCAACTGCTTCGGATCTCACTCCGGAGGCGCTGGAGAAAAGGGCTGAGGACTTGGAAAAACACCGCTTGTTTTTGCTCGAGGAAGTTGCGCGCATCGTCGAGCTCAAACAGCAGTTACACAGCGATCCTGCCAAGTACCAGTCATAGTTTTCAAGTGACTACCAAAGAAGACAAGAGGAGGTACAGTTCTTGCTAATAGGAACCCGGATATCCACATGGATCTATTCGTCAGTAAATCAGGAGACAAGATTTGAGTTTACGGCACGCTTATGACCCACAAGTATAGGGGATGTATCGTAGTACTTTTGATAAATAAGAGTGTCGAACCCAACAAGGAGAAGAAGGTGTTGCCAAGTGAATTGGATCAGGAATTCACTGTAAATAATAGCAAACGGATTTTTAGGGGTTTTTTGATAAAGCAGATAAATAAAGTGCAAGTAAATAAAAGACAATAATAATTACAACAAGTGGCCCAATCCTTTCTTCAGCAAAGGAAAAGATGGTTGTATTACTTGTGACAACCAAACGTTCTCGAGGACACATGGGAATACTGTCAAGTGCTTTCGCCTCATATAGTTGATTAATATTCTTTGGTTGAATAAGTGTTGTGTGGGTGAACCTATGCTAATGTACTGACCTTACTTGGACTAATACATACTTGTGATTATACCCATTGCAAGCATCCGCAACTACAAGAAAGTAATTAAGATAAAAACCTAACCACAACATTAAACTCTGAGATCCTACACTCCCTTGTGCAAAGGTTTCCTAACGGGGCTTTAGGTTTCTGTCACTCCGGCAACCCCACAATTAGTAGCCAAATACACAATCCGTTCCCCTAGGCCCATAAAGGTGAAGTATCATGTAGTCGACGTTCACATGACACCACTAGAAGAATAACACCATAACTTAAATATCAAACTATTGAATATTTCTCAACACAATTCCACTACTAACAACATGGCTTCTCACATGCCCTCAAGAACTAAACGAACTACTCACGAGACATCATATGGATCAAGATCAGAGATGAAATAATGATGAGTAACAATCTGAACATAAAAAATAATTCAATGGTTCCACTCAAAAGCATCAACTACAAAAGTAATCAACACCAGGAAAGTTTCCCCTAAGAACTATGCAAGATTCAACCCAATTGTTATAGCGGGATGGAGTGGTGATGATGGTGCTGGTGGAGATGATGGTGAAGAAGATGATGATGATCCTGATGAAGTCTAGCTTGATGAAGGTGTTGATGGCGATGATCTCCCCTCTCCAGTAAGGAATTTCCCCGATAGAATTCTGCCTACCGGAGATCTCTTCCTCTCTATGTGGTTTCCTCCCCGCTGAGGCGGCGGAATCTTTCTGCGGTCGCTCCCCGAGTCTTACGGTTTCGTGGGGATGATATAGGCAAAAGGGTGATGCCAGAGGTGGGCCAAGGTGGCCACACCACCTGGTGGCGCGGCCCAGGGGGGCGTGCCAGGGGGTGGTGTGGGCCCTGTGGCCCATATCCAGTTCCCCTTCTGGCTTCCTGCGTCTTCTGGAAAAGGGATTTCCATATATTTTCTGGAATTTTCTGATCTTCGCAAATATTGCATCTCGACATCGCTTTTTCCATCAGAATCCTGAATCCGGCGGTTCATCCTCCACAAGTCATCAAACATGCAATATAGATGAAATAACATGAGTATCACGCCTTAATATGAAATATATCAATGAATAACAGTAAATTATGATATAGAATAGTGATGCAAAATGGACGTATGAACTCCCCCCAAGCTTAGACCTCGCTTGTCCCCAAGCGAAAACTAAGATCAATAAACATGACCACAGGTTTATGGAGTGAAGTGTGGATAAAAAGAATACGGACAAGAAGCATCACACTTACCAATACACAGATCATAATAGAAAGCAACTCACTGTTATATAACTTAACTCTCAATGATTATGGGAGTCATAATGAAGATGCACAGATAAAATCATAATTGGTAATGGCAAACTTTGTTCTTGGTCAGAGAAGAATTAACAAAACATACTTAGTTTTAAGCAAAACTTCTATAAAGGAGTTTATAAAGCAGGAGTATCTTGCTCAAACATAACGGTCTTTTCACCTACAAAGGTAGTTTTCAATGTCATATTCATTCAGATAAGAGCATTGTGCAAAACAAGGAGCATAAGAAACAAGATTGAATAAATCAACATATGGATGATTGAATCACAACAACTCAAATGCTTGCTGGAGATAGAAACAAATAGGTTTACTGACTCAACATAGAAGTAAAAGATAGGCCCTTCACAGAGGGAAGTAGGGATTTCAGGTTTCATCAAGAGCTTCCAAAAATTATGGTACTTATTAGCTTTCAGCTCTCATTGCCCCTATCATAGGCATCTTGAAGTGATTAATGTTTAAAGTAAAACAAATATGAGGTATATGCTTGGCAAGTTATAAGTTGAAAATCTCATGCCCCTTGCATACGAGTACCGAACCTCATGCTACTCAACTTTGGTCACAAGCAAGTTCTTGTCATTATAAGTATACGTGTATCATAGAGAACCGCCAACGGGGTACCCCTTGCCCCATGACACGGGAGCTATCCCATATCAAAATGACAAGGCAACAGACAATGAGCATCTCAACGATGTTTTTATTTCCTATTTGCATAGGTTTTTATGGAGGATGCTTCACCGAATGCTCATTATGGTTACACTATAAGTTTCCACCATGATTAGGCATGGCTTAGGCTAGCCACCCAGGCGTTTCTCTAACACATATACAAACTCCATGAGCTTACAAGCTCCCGTTTTATTTCACACCGCTGGGATCCATGAACAAAAGAACATGATATCAACTGAATAGAATAAGTGAAATGTCGAAAGAGTTCCCCATGGCAACATGGTTCTGCTAACTCCCAACTTATAATTTGCAAGCATATAAGCAACATAGATGGGCACAATGGTTCAAGTTTATTAGGTGAAAGAAAGAAATTGTGCCATCAAGTTCGTGAGAGCTTTAATCTCTAGTTTTCACATAACAAATAATTTTAATTTGAAAGATAGATAAAAATTGAGAATTTACTTGGAATAGCAATAATACTAATAGGTAGATATGGTGGACACAAATGGCATAGCTTTTGGTTCAAGGATTGGATGCACGAGAAACATTCCCTCTCAGTACAGGTTTTTGGCTAGCAAGGCTGGGTAGTAAGCATAAGAGTTGAAGTAAACAAACAAACATACAAGTGATAGAAACAATCATGCAATCTTCCTTGAAAACACAAAATATCTTAACTTAAGAATACTAAGCTTATGATCCAAACAAGAAAGAAATAAAATTAGATAATATCACTCCAAATACTTTTTCTCTCTTCCACTCAACCCTCAAAATAGTGTTGCTACTAACCAAAGCTATGTTTTCCAAAACCAACTGAATTAACTTGATGCTTCCCAAAGTGATACCAATACTAACAACAAGACCAATCATATACCAGAAATTGCATACTAAAATAAGATGTGTAAACATTAAATGATGAAACTTCTCATTAATATTCCATAATGACACTCACACCAAGGGATACATAGATAACCAACTAGAGGAGAGATACTTCCACAATGCAAACCATCCTATATGATAACTTCTCTATTCATGATATGGCTCTACTAAAAAGGTAAAAAGATGAAAGATAATGATGTGATACCGCGGCACTCCCCCAAGCTTGGAACAAACCAAGGGGATGACAAAACCTGATGACGAATTACTTCTTCGGTGGTGGTGGTGTTCTCCCGATAAGATTTTCAATCAATTTCTTAAAATCCTCAATATCGAAGGCGAGAGTACGAATCATCTTTGAATTGTGCTCAATGCGGTCCATGATCATGTCGGACTGTGAATCCCAGTCCTTGTTATTCTTTCCCCACTCTTTCTCCTTAAAGTATTCTGTCCCTACATGGTTAGAACGAGGCATATCCCAACTGGAGGGCAAATTTTCTTTAGGCGTCTTTTGGAATTGTTGCTCATGTATAATAGTATGGAAGGAGTTCTTGATACGTGGAGGAAGTGACCATGGAGATAAGCAAAGACGTGGAACTTTCCCTCTAGTGGACATCCATGAAGTCCTCTTGAGATTGACAGGATTTGCCACCAGTCCAATGCTTGCAATGGTGGCGCGGGTGTGCGGACGCTTTTCTTCCTCCACTTCTTCTTCAACTTAAACCTCAATCTCCTCCTCCCGCTTGGGGTCTTGGAGATCATCTTCCACAGGCTTCTTGCCCTTGTCGTTGGAGGAGACCATTGTGCTTCTAAACTTGAGAATAGTTCCTGACAAAAACAGATCGAAACGAAAACACGACAAGAACATGATATACAGACCTCGGGGGGTCCGGGGGATTATATATTGCAAAGTTTAACGACATAAGGAAGGTATTGGGAGAAAACGGGATGGAGTCGGGGGCTCTGTGGTGGTCACACCACCTGGTGGCGCGGCCAAGTGGGCCCGTGCCACAAGGTGGTGTAAGCCACCCGGGCTACGTTTCCTTCCCTCTTTCGACTCGTTATATTCCATATTAAATAAAAACTGCAAAAATATACATTGGAAAGTTTTTCGCGAACCTTTTCTTACCAGCAAGTTTAAAATCTATGTTCAGTTCTTTCACTGCCCAATAAGCTTTGTGTTCTAATTATAAAGGCAGGTGACAAGCTTTTCCATAAACCATTTTGTAAGGAGATATTCCCATAGGATTTTTATAAGAAGTTCTATAAGCCTATAAAGCATCGTTCAACTTTTTAGCCCAATTTTTTCTAGATCTATTAACAGTCTTTTGCAAGATAGATTTGATTTATCTATTTGACAGTTCTACCTGCCCACTGGTTTGGGGATGATAGGCTGAAGCAATTCTATGATTAACATCATATTTAGCAAGGGTCTTCCTAAAACCGCCATGAATAAAATGAGAACCTCCATCAGTCATAAGATATCTAGGCACACCAAACCTAGGAAAAATAACATCTTTAAACATTTTTAAAGAGGTCTCACCATCAGCACTTTTTGTAGGTATGGCTTCTACCCACTTAGTAACATAATCAACATCAACCATAATATGAGTATAACCTTTTGAAGGAGGAAAAGGACCCATAAAGTCAAAATCCCAACAGTCGAAAGGTTGAATAACTAGAGAATAATTCATAGGCATTTCATTGTGTCTAGAAATATTACCAACTCTTTGACATTCATCACATGATAAAATAAATTTTCTTGCATCTTTAAAAAGACTAGGCCAATAAAAACCTTATGGTAGAACCTTTGGTGTGGTTCTATCTCCAGCATGATGCCCTCCATAAGCACTACTATGACATTTTCTCAATATCTCTTTTTTTCATATTCTGGAACACATCTTTGCATGATACCATACACTCCTTTATATAAATGTGGGTCATCCCAAAAATAATGCCTCAAATCATAAAAGAATTTCCTTCTTTACTAGGTTTTAAAGGTTGGAGGCAAATACTTGGAAACAATAAAGTTAGCATAATCAGCATACCAAGGACTATCTCGCGAGCTTAACTTTATTGCAGCCAACTGTTCATTAGGAAAACTATCATTAACAGGCATAGGGTCAAAAGAAATGTTTTCCAATCGAGACAAATTATCAGCAACATGATTTTTAGCACCTTTCCTATCTACAATATATAGATCGAACTCTTGTAAAAGCAACACCCATCTAATAAGCCTAGGCTTAGCATCTTTCTTTGTCATAAGGTATTTAATTGCAGCATGATCGGTATGAATAGTAACTTTTGAATCAACAATATAAGGTATAAACTTATCACAAGCAAAGACTACAGCTAAAAACACTTTTTCAGTAGTAGCATAATTATTTTGAGCAGCATCAAGAGTCTTACTAGCGTAATGAATAGCATTCAACTTTTTTTATATTCATTGTCCAATAACATCACCTACAATAAAATCACTAGCATCACACATAATTTCAAAGGGTAAATTCCAATCAGGTGGTTGGACAATAGGAGCGGTAGTTAAAGCTTTCTTTAGAGTTTCAAAAGCTTCCTTACAATCATCATCAAAAACAAAAGGTACATCTTTTTGGAGAATATTAGTAAGAGGTTTTGGTATCTTGGAGAAATATTTAATAAACCTTCTATAGAAACCAGCATGACCAAGTATACTATGAATACCTTTAACATCCCTAGGATAGGGCATTTTCTCAATTACTTCAACTTTGGCTCTGTCAACTTCAATGCCTCTTTCAGAAATTTTATGTCGAAGAATAGTTCCTTCATTAACCATGAAATGGCATTTCTCCCAATTAAGAACAAGATTGTTTGTTCACTTCTCTGCAAAACTTTATCAAGATTGTGCAAACAATTATCAAAATAAGTTCCATAGATGGAGAAATTGTCCATGAACACTTCCACAATTTCTTCACAAAAACCATGAAAGATAGCAGACACACATCTCTGAAAAGTAGCAGGAGCATTACACAAAATAAAAGGCATATGCCTATATGCATAGGTTCCATAAGGACACGTAAAAGTTGTTTTGTCTTGGTCCTGCGCTCTAACAGCAATTTGAGAAAACCCAGAATAACTATCAAGAAAACAAAAATGAGTCTTCTTGGACAACCTTTCACGCATTTGATCAATAAAAGGTAGAGGATAATGATCTTTCTTATTAACTTTATTCACCTTTCTAAAATCAATGCACATCCTATAACCAACTACTACTCTTTGAGGTACAAGATCATTAGTTTCATTTGGCACAATTGTAATTCCTCCTTTCTTAGGGACACAATGAACATGACTAACCCAATTACTATCAGCAATAGGAAAAATAATACCAGCATCAAGGAGTTTTAATACCTCATTTCTTACCACTTCCTTCATCTTAGGATTTAAACGGCATTGATGTTCAACAACTGGATTTCCCCTTTTAAATCATCAAGAGTATAACCCAAATCATCAAGAGTATAACCCATAGCTCCTCCGTGTTTCTTCAGTACTTCCAATAATCTTTCCTCTTCCTTTGCTGGAAGTTTAGAACTAATAAGAATAGGATATATTTTCTTATCGTCTAGATAAGTATATTTAAGATCATCAGGTAGAGGTTTTAGATCTAAGACAGGATCCTCTTTAGGTGGTAGTGTGGTACCCAAATCTTCCATAGGTAGGTTATATTTAAGCATCTCGGGTTGACGAAGAAAAATCTTGTCGATATCATTTCTTTCTTCCATGAAGGTCTCACTTTCATGATCTTCCATATATTGTCGCAAAGCATTGTTAGGAGCAAGAGAAATAGAATAAAGTTCTTCAACTCTAAAATCCTCATTAGGAAATTCATTTTCATAGGGAGTTTTAGCAAATTTGGAAAAATTAAACTCATAAGATTATCCATCAAATTTATTTAAAATTTTCTCCTTCTTACAATCTATAATAGCTCCACAAGTGTTCAAGAAAGGTCTACCAAAAATGATAGGACAAGTTTTACTAGCAGCTTTACCAAGTACTAGAAAATCAGTAGGATATTTAGTCTTACCACAAAGAACTTCCACATCTCTCAGCAAGGTGAATAACCACATCAATGTCTTCAAGTTCTGTCATGGGAATGAGCACGGCAGATGCTGCAATCGGCAGCGAGTAGTAGAACATGGGTCAAGGGCGGCCAGCCATCTGCGGTGCGAGATGAGGGCGGAGACACAAGGATTTACCCAGGTTCGGCCCCCCGGAGGGTAAATACCTACTCCTGCTAGATTGTATGATGGTGAAAGTACAATGGGGCGAGCTCGGCGGCTAGGCGGCGAGTCGCTTGGATGGATGATGGAACGTATCCTCTACTCGCCCTCAAGGGAGGTTTATATAGACTCACCCACCTAGGGTTTACAGATCTCAACCGAATCAGTTAAGGTTTCAACAATCGTTTAACCTAATCTGACTGGGCCTATCTACACTTCTGGGCCTTCAGCTTCGAGTCGCTTGAGTCCACGCCAGGTCGATATCCAGTCGCTCTTACTGCAGCCCCACTCACGGGTGCCTGGGCCAGTCGGAATCGTCCTGCTGGGTATACCCCGGTAGGCATATCCCCATCAGTAGTCTCCGAGGCCGTTGTTGATTGTTCGAAGGCGATTGCTGGTAGTCGGTGTATACGGCTGTACTGCGGATGCCCAGTCTAATCGGCGGCGGACTCCTGAATAAAGAAAAACCAGTTATTCTAGTCGCATTAACGGCAACCAATTTAGTCGCAGCTCGGCGAACGGGTTGGAGAATATTCAATCATTGTTGTAGCGATTGGGTCGGCGAATTAGCAAGTCACGCGGAACGACTAGTCGAGTGGATGAAGTTGGACCGTCAAGTGGGGTCAAAACTAGCCGTTGGGGTAATCCAACGGTAACTTTTGGCGTAATCACCGCGGAGTAACGGCTCCCGAAATTGGCGGGCAACAACCGCTATATAAGGGGAATGACGGGCGAGCGGGGAAACATTCCTTCATCTTTCCTCCGACCTCGCCCATCTCCGTTCCTGCTCCGCATCGTGATCCACCCGATCCAGAGAGCCCCGACCTCCGCAAATCTTCCAGCCAATGGCCCCCTCCACCGAACCATGGGGCCGATCCAAGTGCACCAGGGCGCTATTGGCGTCGTTCGAAGAGGTCGGGATCCTGCGCGCCGGCAGGTGGCGCATCCCCGCGGCCGGAGAGGTGACTCCGGACCCACGCGAGGGAGAATTCGTTTGCTTCCCCAGCCACCTGGAGCGGGGGCTGGGTTTCCCACTTCTCTATTCTTCCGGCAGTTCTGCGCCTTCTACGGGATCCAGCCATCGGACCTGGGCCCGCATAGCATTGAGCAGCTCGCCATTTTCGTGGCGATCTGCAAGCACTATCTGGGCTGCAGGCCCTACTTCCCCATGTGGCAAGATCTGTTCCATGGGAGGATTAGCTGCGAAGAATCAGGCGGCCCAATGCTGGCACCAGGTGGCCTGACGTTTCAACTGAAATTGAAGGCGTCCTTCTTCGACCTGATGCTGCCGGCCAAGGCGGCAAGCGAGTGGAAGAAATCCTGGTTCTATGTCACCGAGGCGACTCCAGATGGCGAGGTGGCGTTTCCAAGGTACTCCGCCAACCGGCCTGAACCGCGTCGGCTCCAAGCCGGCAAGCTCCCGCTGAACCAGCGGATGGTTGTTGACGAAATGTTGCAAACCATCCGCGGCCTGAAGAAGAAGGGCCTCCAAACCATCAATCTTTACAACTGCTGGCTCGGGCGGCGGCTCGGTCCTTTGGCCCGCGCGACCATTATATGTACGAGTACACAGGTAGGGATGACCCGACAAAATCTTGCCTCGTCGAGTGGAAGCTCGAGGACTATATCCTGGCTCTGAAGAAGATCACCCAGGCGGCGTACCTGGACGCGAAGGCCGGGGTCGCCCCCAATATAGCAAGGCGCCCATCTCCAACGGTAAGTCACTATTTATGTCGTCATTCGTAGTCGCAGATGATGCAGTCGCGGTTATGCTGACGTTGTTTCATCTTTATTGTAGCTGTTCCAAGTGGTGGAAGGATGGCTCCCACCCGCAGATGACAAAAACTCGAGCTCGTCCGTTCGGGATGGGAGCGAGTCGCCACCCGCCAGAGGCGATGCCGGGAGCGACATGGGTGATGACGACGATGATGACAAAGACGAGCCCGTGGAGGACGCCGCTCCGATGGTTCGCAAAACTCGCGGACAGCATCAGCGCGAGCTCGAGGCGAGTAACAGCCTCGAACGTCACGACGACGATGACGACGAGCTCCTCGAGCACACTTCGCGTCGTGAAGCTACACCGTTGAAGAAGAAGAAGGAAGTGAAGGCTCCGCCAAGGAGGAAGACAAAGCCGGTGAAGCGGGCGTCTCTGCCTCGCTCTGCGACTAGTTCTGACGCCAGTAGCTCGGCTAAGGGTGAAGCGGCGCACCCGACGGCAACACCGGAAGCCGCTGACCTCCTTGATGAGGTACCTCTGGCCTCGCTTCCACCCCCGTTCGCCCCGGTCTCTGGGTTGGGGGTATTCCAGCCGCAGCGGCCTCGCCTCCCAGGAGAGTTCCCGCAGACGTCGTCACGGAGGCTCCTGCCGCGGCCTCGTCTTCGAAGAGGTCCTACGTGTCTTGGGCACACGACGTGCTCGAGATGGGCCTCAGTCGGAAGCTGGGTCCCGAGCTGGAGAAGCCGGCCAGTATCCGCACGGGACTGCGGTTCATACCAGTCGCCAAGTAAGTTTCGTTCATCTGCTTGCCTTCCGTTGTACTCGGACAAGTTTGCTCATATCATTGTTTCACAGGACTGTAGTTAAGAAGATCGGCCACCCTTCCGTGGCTAAGGTGCCGCCAGTCGTCGCCGAGGAGGACCCCTCACGGAAGAGGAAAGCTGATGAGGTCGCTGCCCCCGTAGATAGTGCTAAGAAGGCCAAGGGCGACTATGTCGTCACGGTCTCTGACGACACGATGGTTGCTCCGAGTGATCCTCTGACTGCGACATAGGTGGCCTTGAATACCAAGGAGGATGTTTCCTCGCTTGGAATGGCCAAGCCGGCTCCTATTGGTGCTGGAGCATCCGCCGCGACCTTCCCCCGCTTTATGGCCAAAGCGGCTACAGCGAGTGGTACAACGCCATCGAACCGCATGCCTGGGGTCGCCGAAACGGAGGTCGAGCAGCGTCGCGGACACACTCCGGCTCTTCTCGCATCTGTGGACGCGTTGCAGCTCCACGGCATGCTGGGCGTAGCCATCCAGGTATGTCCAGTCCCCGAGAATCGGGCCACTGAATTTCAGTGGTCAGATTCTTTTAGTGTTTGTTTTTATTTGTAGCACCCAGTCCCCGAGTGCCTAGTGCTGAATTTCAGCGGTTGGGCACTTAGGATTTTTGATCTCCAGTCCCCGAGTGTCTAGTCGCTGAATTTCAACGGGTGGGCACTTAGGATTCTATTGTTGTTGACTGTTTGATTTGTGCGCAGGGCTTGCAGCGTGAGTCAGCCGATCGGATTGCTGCGAAGTTTCGCGCGGAGAAGGAACTTGTTGCCGTCCAAGAAACGAACAAGGGACTCCAAGCGATCGCTGCCAAGGCAGAGCAGGTCCGCCAGGGCCTTGTCCCGGCGAGTGAGCTGACGGCGGCTCAGTCGGCGTTGAGTACAGCTGAGAAACGGATCGCTGATCTAGAGCGCGAGCTCAAGGAAGCGAAAGCGGAGGCAAGCTCGGCGGATGGGCGAGCAAAAGCTGCTGTTACGGCTGCTGCTGAAGAGCGAAAGGTCTCTGACGCCCTTGTTATTGGGCTGCAGAACGACTTCTCCTCGCTTCAAAGCTTCATCACGGGCCTCTGCCGTCCTTTAATTGGTAAACTTTCTGCCTCTATCTGTAGTAGCTGCATAATGTAATCTTTGTTGTACTCACTGCCGCCCTCTGTACACAGGTCGGATTATCGACAGCTCGGAGGAGGCGCAGTCGTATGACGCGCGGCAGTGTGTGACCACTCTGGTCGACTCGGCCACGTTGTCAGCGGCTTGCATTCGGGCATATCTTCAGGAGATATCGCCTACGGAAGTGATTCCCAGCGACCTCATCGAAGTATGGAGGTATATGGAGAAGGCGTCGTCAGTCGTCGAGTTCATGACGCGGTCGGCGTTCCGGCGCGGGGCGGCGACGGCTCTCAGCCTTGGGCTTGCCCACTTCCTGGAGGACTTCGATCTTGACAACGTGACGAGTGGGTACCCCTCGTCGACGGGCTCGGTGGAGATCGCCGAGGTGCTGAAGCTGACGGACCGGGCCGCGGTGTACTCCGATCGCGTCTGGGCGATGGGCGACCTCCTCCCCTATCAGGAGACGACTGTCGCCCCCAACGATCCTGAGCCGCCGCATCAGGACTTCAGGGTCGAGCAGCCCTTCCGTGCGACGATGGCAGGTGAGTTGACGATGTATCCGTCGAACCCGTACACGCCCTTCATTCGCAACCGCAGGGGTGGCGGCGATTCGCCATCAAAACCTGCAGAGTAGAAACACTGTGCCCTAGGGCGTTAGTAGCGATTGGCCATTGGACTCAACTTGTATTTTGGAATGACGCTGTTCTGCTGTAATGAAACTTCGTATTATTTTGTGAATTGTTTCGTAATCTCTGTGCTTATTAGACGAGTCCTCGAGCGCGTCCGCCCTTTTTATGGGGTTTACCTCGTTTGTTATGTGTTTGTGGTTTTGAATGTTTTGTCAGTTGTTTTGCTATTGAGGTCGAATCGCCCGAGCTCGGATAGCCAGTCGCAGGGCGACTCCCGTGAGTGCTCTTTACTTGACCGTTTTCCCTTGTGCGAACGAGGTCGGGTAGCCGAGTCCCCGAGCGTGGTACTTGGTGGTTCTAGTCGCAGCTCCAGGGTGGGTGAGGACTGAGCGCGTTAGAGGAAGTGCGTCACTCCTGCCTGACCCGTAGGGTCAGTCGCATGGCAAGTCCTGGGCGCGCTCCCATACTTAGCGTTTTTCCCTAGTCGCTCGTACTCGACTGGTCGTCAGTCCCCGAGCGTGGTACTTGGTCGTTCGAGTCGCGGTGCCGAGGATGCGGAGGACCTTGGTCGTTGTGAGGAACGAGGGCAGTTTTCTTGGCTCGTTGAGCCAGTCGAGCTAGGCGACTCCAATGGTGCTCCGGGTTGGCGTTTTTCGTGGAAGTTACGAGTCCTAGGGTAACCCAGTGCACTCGGAACGCACTACTTGGCCGTGCCGATCGCTGTACCAGAGGTTGACTTCTGCAGTTAGCTTGACGCTATTATTACGAGTGCGAGTGGCACAAGGCACGGAGAGTAGACACAATTTACGGTAACCGATTTATTTTATTTCATAGTAAGTGGGGAGTACATGTATGGAATTCTAGGAGTAGAATTTTCGTAGTAGTTTTACATTCCACGGTCGCTTGACGTCGAGTTTCCCGTCTCCTCGGACGTCAATGAGGTAGTAGGCGTCATTGCCGAGGACTCGCCCGATGGCGAATGGTCCCTCCCACGGGGGGGGATATCTTGTGCATGCCCTTCTTGTCCTGGATGAGGCGTAGCACCAGATCGCCTTCCTGGAACGTGCGAGTACTTACTCGCCGGCTATGGTAGCGGCGGAGCCCTTGTTGATAGATGGCGGTGCGGGAGCGGGCGATGTCGCGTGCCTCGTCGAGTTGGTCGACTCCATCCTGGCGTGCGAGTTCGTTTGCGGCCTCCGTGTAGTGGACAACCCTGGGCGAGTCGTGTTCTAGGTTGGTGGGCATGAATGCCTCGGCCCCATACACCATGAAGAAGGGGGTGAAGCATGTCGACCTGTTGATGGAGGTGCGGATGCCCCAGATGACGGAGGGTAGCTCCTCGACCCAGCACCCGGCGGTGCGCTCGAGTGGTACTTGGATCCGTGGCTTCAGGCCATGGAGGATGCTCTGGTTGGCTCGCTCCGTCTGGTCGTTGGACTCCGGGTGAGCGACTGAGGCGAGGTCGAGCCGGATGTGATGTTCCTCGCAGAACTCGGCCATGGCTCCTTTGGCGAAGTTGGTGCCGTTGTCCATGATGATGTTGTTTGGGAACCCGTAGCGATATATGAGGTCACGTAGGAACTTGGTGGCGGTCTTCCCGTCGCATTTCCGGACTGGCTTGGCCTCCACCCATTTTGTGAATTTGTCGACTGCGACCAGAAGGTGGGTGAAGCTGGAGGGGGCCTTTTTGAAAGGGCCTACCATGTCCATACCCCACACGGCGAACGGCCAGGTGATGGGGATTGTCTTGAGCGCCGAGCTTGGTACGTGGGTCTGGTTGGCGTACTTCTGGCACCCGGCGCACCGCTGGACAATGTCGACAGCGTCTGCGTGTGCGGTTGGCCAGTAGAAACCGTGTCGCATGGCCTTTGCGACCAGAGAGCGGGCGCCAGCGTGGTGGCCGCAGTCGCCGGAGTGGATGTTGTGGAGGATTTTGCGTCCTTCAGCGGGTTGGACGCAGCGTTGGAACACGCCGGTCACGCTGCGCTTGTGGATCTCGCCGTCGATGATGACGAAGGCAATGTACGGCGTAGTCCAGTCCTCTGGCTCGGCGATGAGTGCGACCAGGCCTGCCTCTGGCTGCAGCGGGACTCCGATGTCGATCTCCCTTCGGGGGTAGACGGAAGGCTTGGTGATGGTGTCGAGGAAGACGCCGGCGGGTGGTGCGAGTTGAGCCGAGCCGATACGAGAGAGTGTGTCGGCCTCCTTGTTCTTCCGCCTGTTGATCCACTCGACGGAATAGCCTGCGAAGTGTCCGCCCAGCTTGTCCACTGTTTGGCGGTATGCCGCCATGGTGGGGGAAACGGCGTCGCAGGTGCCAGCGACTTGCCCAGCGACGAGGTCGGAGTCTCCGTAGTAGCGTAGGCGGTTGACATTCATCTCCTTGGCGGCTCGCATGCCGTGGAGTAGTGCCTCGTACTCGGCCATGTTGTTGGTGCAGGGGGTGAAATCGAGGCAGAGGACGTAGCGTAGCTTGTCGCCCTTCGGAGAGGTTAGCACGATCCCTGCTCCTGCACCGTCCGCATTCTTGGAGCCGTCGAAGTGTAAGCTCCAGTAATGGAGGTATGGCAGCTTTTCTGGCTGCTGGGCCTCCTCCCAGTCGGCGATGAAGTCCGCGAGAGCCTGCAACTTGATCGCTTTGTGCGGCTCGTACTTGATGTTGTGGACGCCGATTTCGACGGCCCACTTGGCGACTCGCCCGGTCGCTTCGCGGTTGCGGATGATGTCCTGCAACGGTGCTGAGGAGACGACCGTTATCGGGTGCTCCTGGAAGTAGTGCGGCAGTCGCCGATGCGCTCTGAAAACCGCGTATACCAGTTTCTGGTATTGCGGGTATCATTGGCGCGACTCGGTGAGTACCTCGCTGATATAGTACACGGGTCGTTGTACTGGGTGTTCCTTTCCTTCCTCTGGTCGTTCGACGACCATGACGGCGTTGACGACGCGCTCGGAAGCCGCGACATAGACCAGCATGGGTTCCTTGTCGACGGGGGTGGCGAGTAGTGGTGCTGCGAGTAGCACCTTCTTGAGGTCGCGGAGTGCTTCGTCCACCTCCTTTTCCCACTGGAAGGTGGGGTTCTTGCGCATCAGACGGTATAGGGGCATCGCCTTTTCGCCCAATCGAGGGATGAAGCGACTGAGAGCCGTGACTCGCCCGGCCAGCTTCTGGACGTCGCGCAGGCACTCGGGTTTGCCGAGTCGAGCGATCGTGTCGATCTTGGTGGGATTCTCCTCGATCCCGCGTTTGGAGACGACGTATCCCAGTAGCTGCCCTGCTGGTACACCGAAGGTGCATTTGCCGGGGTTGATCTTTATCTTGTATTTCCGCAGGTTGGCGAATGTTTCCGCCAGGTCGGCGAGTAGATCGCCCTGGCGGGCGGACTTCACTACCATGTCGTCGATGTAGACATGGATATTGCGGCCAATTTGGCACGCAAGGCACTCCTGCATACACCGCTGGTAGGTCGCTCCGGCGTTCTTGAGGCCGAAGGTCATGGCGGTGTAGCAGAAAAGGCACTGAATGGCGTGATGAACGCCGTCTTATCTTCGTCCTCAACGGCCATTTTGATCTGGTTGTACCCAGAGTAGGCGTCGAGGAAGCATAGCGATTCCGAGCCCGTGGTGGAATCGATTATTTGGTCGATCCGCGGGAGGAAGAATTGCTCCTTCGGGCAGGCGCTGTTTAAGTTTGTGTAATCGATACATATCCTCCAGGTCCCATTTTTCTTCTCGACCAGGACTGGGTTTGCTAGCCACTTGGAGTATTTTATTGGCCGGATGAAGCCTGCAGCGAGTAGACGCTACACCTCCTCGGCAATGGCTCGGCGGCGCTCTTCATTGAAGGGCCACAGCGACTACTTGACAGGTCGCACTTTGGGGTCGGTGTTGAGTTTGTGCTCAGCGAGTTCCCTAGGTACACCGGGCATGTCAGAGGGCTTCCATGCAAAGATGTCCCTGTTCTCACGGAGGAACTCAATGAGCGCGCCTTCCTATGCTGGGCTCATGCCCGTCCCGATTGTCACCGTCTGGCTGGAGTCGCCTGGGACCAGCTCGACGGTGTGGGTATGCGTCGTTGCCTCGAAGGCTGAGGTGTTGCCGCCCTCCGAATTGGGCTTCTTGAGTATAGTGGGGTCGTCATTGTTGACCCCGCTCGTGTATTTGGCGAGCTCGTCGGCGTGGTTGGCCTCTGCCACGATGACAGCGTCGGCAAGTTCGGCTCCTTTGGCCTCGCACTCGGCGGCCATGTTGGGGTCGCCATGGATGGTGATGACACCACGCGGTCCGGGGAGCTTCATCGCGTTATACGCGTAGTGGGGCGCCGCCATGAACTTGGCGAATGCTTGGAGCCCCAGGACGCAGTGGTAGGGGCTGTCGAAGGGCACCAGCTCGAAGACGATCCGCTTGGTGCGGAAGTTTGCCGGTGTGCCGAAGGTGACTGGCAGCGTGACCTTGCCGATCGGGTATGCCTTCCGACCGGGGACGATGCCGTGGAACGTGGTGTAGGTCGTCTCGACCATCGACTGCGGGAGCCTCAGTCGCCTGAAGGTATCCAGGTATAGGATGTTGATGGAGCTGCCGCCGTCATCAATGTCTTGGGGAGCCAGTAGTCTCCCACCTTTGGCTTGACTACCAGGGCGACTCGGCCTGGGTACTCGATGCGTGGCGAGTGGTCCTAGCGGCTCCAGGTGATGGGTTGCTCCGACCAGTTGAACCGGGACGCCCACAGGCCACCGCATTGACGGCGACGGCGCGGGCGATGACCTTCTTCTCGCGCTTCGTGTTGAAGCCTGTGAAGGTGTGGAGCGAGCCAGCCACGCTGCCAAATTTTCCGCCATTTGGCGGGTTGTTGTCGGGGTCTTCCCGCGCTCGCCGTGCCTTCTCGATCTCCTTGAGAGAGTGGCAGTCGGCGGTCGTGTGTGTTGCGGGCTTTCCTTCCCTGTTGTGAAATGCACAAGGTTGGTTAAGGAGGGCCGCGGGGTCAAACCTTGGTTTCGCCTTGTAGTTATCGCCGTAGCGGCGTTGCCCCCCGTCGCGGCGGAAGCTCTTGGGATAGCGCTGCGCGTGCCCAGCTTTGGCGACGAAGTCAACTCGCCCGTCACTGCGGCGCTTGCCGGTGAGGCGAGTGTTGCTGTAGCGTAGATCAGATCGTCGTCCATTGTCTTTGCCGCTCATGCGGCGTTGTCCTCTGTAACTACCTCGGTGAACTACGCTCCTGGATACAAGCCTGGATGGGTGGTAGTGGTTGAAATAGTACGGTGGGGCCCCAAAAGCCACTCACTGGTAGTCCTTTCAGACGTCCCAACCACTACCCTCTCAACGGGACACAGACGGGCAGCGTGGTCGGCGGCGAAGGATCAACTACGACACAAGTGGGTATGTACGCAAGCCACCATACAAGAGTACATCGAGCCATACCATCTAGAAACAAAGGAAATATAGCATACCAAGCAAGATTCAAATGACCTAGATAAATCTATATTTTAGGATAACTCCTCATACAACACACATCGTGGTATCATGGAAGCGGCAAACAAAATCCGAGTACGGATAAGAAGCAAATCGGCATAAGATGCCATAGAAATAAGCACATCCCAACTACAGGTCTCACGGATCCCGTTCGAATCTCTACACCAACGATCGTTGCCCACATCTTGGCTTCTTCCACCCAAAGATCCGCCCGGAAGGTACCGTCCATCCGAACCAAGAATTTATCGTGTGAGACCCTAAGGGTACTCAAGAAGACTTAATGCCTCTAAAGGGGACACAACACAGGGTGGGTGACGCAATTGCAGCGAAAGATAAACCCTAGCAATTCTACAAATAAACGCTATCCATCCGCCTAACCAATGATAGACGGATGTCCGTGAATTTAGTACAACAGTTATAATGGTAATCTCATCCGATCCATCCTCCTCCCTGCTTACCAACAAGGAAGCGGACGAACAACCCCCCATCCGTTGGCAATTTTATTATCCATTCCATGAGTGTTGCACTATTTACTAGTCAAATTACTTAGTCAAATTAAGGCGGTACTTTAGTTATGCTTGTCTATGATCGAGAAACTGTGCTCCAAGTCGTCCATATCCGCGGACACGGCTTTCAGAAAGTTTTACCGGCCGGGTGCACCAATAGCAACACACGCTCGATCAACCTCGGAAAACCAAATCAAAACCCACCGAGGCTTTCACGACTGAACAATCACCGGATTCAGAAATATTTCAGGGGGCCACCCCTTGGAGTCTACCCGCAACGAAGTAAGCAAGCTCAGACGGACTCAAGGTTTGGGTGGGCCAGTGAACGATCGGGAACCCAAAACTGGGCTTGTCGACACCGCGAATCGTGTCCCGATCCTAACAAGACAAAGGTGCTCGCACAAATTAAATACGTAAAGTAGCATGGCATAAGTACAGATAGTAAATAAAACCTCAAACTAGTTTGTGGCCCCAAGAAATAAGACGGAATCAAGCTCGCCTGGGGGTCCCATATACCTCCGGATGTGGATAGCGCGATAAATCAAGGAACAGGAATCAAGTACTCGGGGTCTTACGGACACAAGTGAGCAGGAAAACCAAATAGCAGAGATGTTGCTCACGGTGCCACTTTCTTTAGTTATCCCATACTACTCGTTAAGTTGTTTAGGTACCTCATTATCCAACAGACACTCACATACCCTACACATGTCGTTTCTACGACTGCATGGCTCAAACAACTCCTATAGTAGTGGCTCATGGGATGGAGGAACAAGCTTGGTGGGGTTTAAAAGTAAAGGCTATGCATACTTGGGATTCAATTTAATGCAATCGCGACTCAATGATGCAAGAATAAGATGGAGGCAATAGGTACTGTATGTATGCAAGCATGTGGAAGTGCTTGCTCAACTCGTTGTAGCAAGGGACGGATCTGGTAGTGCTCTGGTTCTCTTGATATAACCCACCTTTCCTATCCGAGAAAAACCAAACAAACAAGGCCAACATGAATATAGAGCACAGGCATATGAATAAGATGCGTCAAGCAAACAATCATGTCATGATGAATGATGCACAATTTACATGGCAAGTAAGGTAGCATGGCATGGTGAGGTGTGAAAGATAAATAATAACATTTTTAATGGGTTTTGGAATCACATTTGTTGCCATAACAGTTGTTGTTCTCTATATATTTATATGATGCATGCTGCAATTGAAGTCAAGGATAGCATAAACAGAAAGGTCTCGTCGAGCTGATCATTTTAGACATATCATTTGCAAAATTTGGAATTATAAAACAAAAGTTATTAATTATTGAAATTCTAGTGGCAATTGGGTAATTTAAGTAAACTTGGAATTTTAATTGTGCAAAATACAATATGGATGGCATATTTGGAATCCTCTCATTTTGCTGATATCCAAACATATATTACTTGTCAAATTTGGATTTAGTATGGAAAAGTTATTTGAAACTGAATTGAATTTGAATTTGAATATTCAGAAAAAGATTTGAATAAATTAAACAGAACCAGCCAAACTTTCTACACCCAGCCGATTCCAGCCTGGTCACTAACAGGTGGGGACAGAGTGCTGACTGGGCAGGCAGGTGGTTGGGGGCCGCGGGTTGAGGGCAGACAGATTGGAGGTGCCTTTTTGCAAAAAGCCAGAACTCAGGGGACCGCGGGTTGAGCTGCCAGAAGAAGGAGGGGCCTAAACAGAAAAGTGTCTGGGATGGTTTGTCTGACGAACTGAATTTGACGTGAAAACAGCTAGCTGAACCCAAAGTTTGGATGAAGATGGCGAACAAACGGCTGCGAGTTTCGCAAAACCGTAAAAACCAAAAGTGAAGAGGGATGTCTGAGGCTCTGAGTTTCGTGTTGAGGTTTTCTTCATCGGAGGTCTGTAAGAGCCGGAAGCGGATGGGGAACAGGGCTGCAACCATCGTCGAGACTGAATTTTGCTGCACCCAAACTTCTAGATCGATCGATCTTGCGAGGATGATGGCGAGCAAACTAGGCGATCTGCGACGCGCAAAAAGAAAAGATGCTGGAAAGCCAAGGGCTACAACTTTGATGTTTGGGGGTTTTGAAGGGTAATCGCAGCGGTCGGGCAAGGTGAAGCAGGGCGGTTCCTGCAACGACTGTTGTCCTGCTGCCGCTGCCGTTCAAGGCAGCCGCATCTGCGTGGCGTGCAACGTAAGGGGCTGCACGCTGCGGGCAGAAGAGGGAGGTGGAGCTCACCGAGAGGGTGCCAGCGACGGTGGCGATGTGCCGGGGAGCGACGCGACGACGGCGAAGGGATGGTGAACGGCGATAAACGCGAGCGACGGCGTGGCGCTCTCGGTATGTCCGGTTCGGCGACGGGGCGGGGTGCGGTGCTCCTCCTGGTGTCCTTGACCTTCCGCAGCGCAGGCAGCACCAGACTCACCACGCGGACGAGAAGGCTGGGTAGTGTCACGGCAGGACGACGGCAGGCGGCGGTTAGGGTCTAGCGGCCACGGCCATGGTGGTCTAGGTAGGAGATGGAGGGGGAGGAGGATCTCGATCCAGATGGTTGGGGAGGGGTAGGTGGCATGGTAGGGAAGGGGGGAACGGCTCTGCTGCTGCTTTATGCCGGCCACGCGAGGGAGCTAGGAGGCAGGGCACGTGAGCGAGAGAGAGAAGAGAAACAGGGACAGGGAGACTGCAGGTGGGGGCAGAGGAAGGGAGAGGGAAAGTGGCGCGGTGGGACGTGCAAGGCAGGTATAGAAGAGAGAGAGAGGGGCTCGGCTAGGGTAGGGAGAACAGGGAGAGGCGGCGAGAGAGGTGGTATCGACTAGGGGTAGGCTTGGGAGCTAGAGTTTTGGGGTGGGGCAGCTAGGTGGGCCTGCACGCTAGAGGGAAGGGAGACGATGGAGAGGCCACTTAGGGTTGATTAGCTAGGGTTTATTTGGGATGGTTAAGGCATGGTGGGCATGTGGCCATGCTAGGTAGGTTTTAGAGGGGTCTTAGGGTTTAGGTGTAAGAGAGGGTTAGGGTAGATGGAGAGAGGTAGATAGATGGAGGTGGGGAAACTTGATCATGCCTCACAAGACAAGCTCACAAGATCAAGACAAGGAGAAAAAGAGAGAAAAGAGAGAGAGATGATTAAGATGATGATGGGGTTCTTCTTTAGTTCATGCATTATCCAAACAATGATCAAGCAAGAACCAAGGAAAAGGGGTGGTTTGGTTTGGTGCATGCCTCATGAGCACATGTGTGTGCATGGGGCATGGGGGTAGGGGTTTAGCTAGAGGGGAGAAGAGAGAGAGAAGATTTGATGAAGAAAACTACAAGCCCAAAACAAGATTAAACCAAAGGGAGGATGATCCACTTAGAAAACAAGTAAAAGCCAAATACTAGAAACGGTGGCAATTGCATGGCCCATGCAAAATAATTAATGCCAAACTAATCCTTGTGAAAACAATAACATTAACAAGGCATTATTCATATGCATTCCCAAAAGGTGGGCAAGGCCAAGCAAAGATTATGGGTGGAATCCAGCCAACCCACATGAGCTAGAGATAAATCAACAAAATGCCAAGCTCAGATTAGTTGGATGGTGGAATTAAAAGGTGGTGAAAGATAAGGTGGTGGAGTCAATAAGAGAGATGCCCTCAACTCAACTTGGGCATTTAACAATATATTAAGAACCAAAAACAATATCAAGAGGCAACTACAATTAATCATGCACATGAGATAAGAACCAAACAAGAAAGGGTTTTATATGATGCTCAAATGCAAGGTGACATGATGACATGAGCATGATATGATGATGATGCAACAATTATATGTTGGAAGTGACCCTTTTTATTACTAAAACATGTAGCATTACAGGGGTTAGACAACTGGGATGCTACAACTCTCCCCCACTAACAGGAATCTCGCCCCGAGATTCTAGGAAGAAGAAGAAGATACAAAGAGAGAAGGATGGTTGGCACGGAGTTCATCTTCACGCTCCCATGTGGCTTCATCAACAGAATGGTGTGACCACTGCACCTTGCAAAACCTGATGGACTTGTTAAGTCCTTCGATTCTGTGGTCTCAAGGATTTTGGTGGGGTGTTCTTGATAAGACAGATCTTCTTTGAGGTCGATTAGCTCATGGTCCACTGTCTTGCTCGGATCTTTGAAGCACTTCTTGAGCTGAGAGATGTGGAAAACATCATGGACTTTGAGTTTTCCGGAAGCTCCGTGCATAAGCAACTTCTCCTCTTCTACCACGTATCTTGAAAGGACCGATGTATCTAGGAGCCAACTTTCCTTTGATACCAAAGCGGTGTGTTCCTCTCATGGGAGTGACACGAAGGTAGACGAGATCACCAGGGGCATATACCATATCCGTGTGTTTCTGTCATAGTTGCTCTTGACGACTTTGAGCAATCTTGAGTTTTCGAATGATATGCACCTTCTCCTCCGCTTGGGCTACAATGTCGGGCCAAACCGATTCTTTCTCCTGACCAACCAATGGGAGTTACGCACTTGCGTCCATAGAGAGCCTCGAATGGTGCCATCTTGAGACTCTTGGAAGGCATTGTTGTAGGAGAATTCAGCATATGGAAGGCATTCCTCCCATTTCATGCCCAACGAGATGACGCAAGCCGAAGCATATCCTCCAATCGATTGATTCTTTCCACTTGTCCTTGAGGCCGAGGGTGGTAGCGTCTTTGAAGTTCAACTTTGTTCCCAAAGCTTTTGGAAACTCTCCCGAACTTGGAGGTGAAGATGCTCCCAGTGCGAACTGATTTCAAGTGGAACCCCATACAAAGAGACAATCCTGTTGATATAGAGGTCGATAACTGAATTCGAAATTGTTTCTTTATTTGGGAAGAAATGAGCCACTTTAGAAAGCACATCGATAACAACAAAAATTGCATTGTTGCTTCTGCGACCTTGGAAAGCCGGTGATGAAGTCCATCTCCACTTTCTCCCATTTCCATTAGGAGGTTTCAATGGCTGTAGAAGACCAAATGGTTTCGATGGACAGCCTTGACTCTGCGCAGACATCACATTCGAGACGTACTTAGCACAATACCGTTTCAACCCAGGCCACCAGTATTGTGTTTTCAGGTCCATGTACATCTTTGTGCTGCCAGGATGGATAGAAAGAACCGAATCATGTGCCTCCTTGAGAACTTGGTCTCTCAGACCCGGGTAGTTTGGAACAAACATCCGTGTTCAAGAAGAGCGTGCCTTGATCATCAACATGGAAGGACTCATACTTGGAAGGTCAAGCTTAGCGATGAGATTTTTGGTGTCGCATCACCAAGGTGACGAGCGAATCTGTTCTTCCAAGAGAGGAGTAGCGAAGGTTCAGGAGATGCCCTTTTCCACAATTTCGAGGTTCGGTGGAATTCCTCGCACAAGAGAGGCTGCTGCTCTTCCACCATGAGGTTGTTGACATAAGCTTTTCTGCTAAGCGCATCTGCCATGACATTTGCTTTGCCTGGAGTGTAGTTGATGGTCACATCAAACTCATTGATTGCTTCAATCCATCTCCTCTGCCGAAGGTTGAGATCCGGTTGAGTGAAGATATACTTCAAACTCTTGTGGTCCGAGAAGATCTCACAGCGGTTACCAAGCAAGTAGTGCCTCCATAGCTTCAAAGCAAAGACAACTGCTGCTAGCTCGAGGTCATGTGTGGGATAGTTGATCTCATGCGTCTTCAACTGACGAGAGGCATAAGCAACCACCTGTTTCTCTTGCATAAGGACCGCACCCAATCCTTGCAAAGAGGCATCGCAAAATATCTGGAAAGGCTTAGATGTATCCGGAGGAACCAAGACTGGTGTGGAAGTGAGCTTGTCTTTGAGTGTCTCAAAACTTTCTTGGCAAGCAGGAGTCCACAGGTACTTCTTGCCTTTCTTGAGGAGATCGGTAAGAGGCTTTGCTATCTTCGAGAAGTTCTGCACAAAGCGACGGCAATAGCTAGCCAAGCCGAGAAAACTCCGCACTTCCTTTACATTAGCAGGAGGAAGCCATTCAACTATTGTCTTCACGGTTTCCGGGTTGACTGCAATGCCCTTGGCAGAGATAACATGACCCAAGTATGTTACTTCAGGCAGCCAAAACTCACACTTAGAGAACTTTGCATACAAGCGGTTCTCACGAAGCTTGTTCAAGACACACCGCAGGTGTTCTTCATGCTCCTCCTTAGACTTGGAATAAACCAGAATGTCATCCAGATATACCACAACAAACTTGTCTAGGTACTCCATGAAAACGGAGTTCATCAGCCTCGAGAAGGTAGCAGGTGCGTTGGTGAGACCGAAAGACATGACCGTGTACTCATACAGGCCATAGCGGGTGGTGAAAGCTGTTTTGGGCACATCTTCTTTGCGAATTTTGATTTGGTGATAACCACTTCTCAAATCCAGCTTAGAGAACACCACAGCTCCTGCTAGCTGGTCAAAAAGATCATTTATCCGTGGGAGAGGATATTTGTTCTTGATGGTTTTAGCGTTGAGAGCCGGTAGTCAACACATAGCCTATCGGTTACATCACGCTTCTTCACAAAGATTGTTGGGCTACCCCAAGAAGAAGTGTTGTGTTGAATGAAACCCAACTTCTCTTGTTCATCAAGTTGTCGTTTGAGTTCAGCCAGCTCAGAAGGACCCATTTTGTATGGCCTCTTGGAGATAGGAGCCGTTCCAGGTTCAAGCTCAATCACGAATTCAACCTCGCGATCCGGAGGCATACCTGGCAACTCTTCAGGAAAGACATCCGGGAACTCACAGACCACTGGTACCCTCTGAATAGCTTCCATAGCATCCTCATTCAGAGCAGCCAAGGAAAAGAGCTGGACAGCAGGAGTCATACTTGGAGAAAAGACTATATGGCCTTCAGGGATCTTCAGAGACACTGAGCGTTCAGCACAATCAATCACAGCTGCATTTGCTGTCAACCAATCCATGCCCAAGATGACATCAATGTCAGAGCTGCCCAGAACAATCAAAGAAGCCAAGAATGAAGAGCCACCAATCTCAACTTGGTTGCCATGGCTGATATGAACAGCCCTCATGTTTGCCCCAGGAGAAAGAACCATTAACCGCTTTTGGAGAGGAACCATGACTAACTCATTATGTTCTGCAAACTTGTGTGACACAAAAGAATGCGATGCACCAGAATCAAAGAGAACTCGTGCAGGGACTGAGTTAACGGAAAGCATACCCATCACAACTCCAGGTGCGAGCTCAGCTTGAGGCGTTAGCGATTAGCACGAACAACCGCAGACCGGGCTTGGTGTTGATGTTGAGAGCCCGAGGCGGTGGTGCACGAACGAAGGAGAGCTTGTTGCAGATCTTGGCGGGGTTGAGGAGAGCTTTGTTCTTCATTGGGCAGTTCGGTGAGATGTCCAGATCTCCACACGTGAAGCGAGCACTAGCGGGCGTGGAGCGAGTAACCGCTGGGACTCGCCAGCGCTCGAGGTAATGGTTGTTGTAGCCCACAGGAGCCGATGGTGAAGTTTGGTGGCCTTGACGCTGCACGCAGGTCTTAGTGGAGCCGGGAGCGGCGGTGGGGTGTTAGGAACCCGGACGCCGCTTAGAAGGAGCTGCCATAACTGTAGAGCTTGATGCATCCCTGTTGTTTCTTGGACTCCTCAAACATTTGCACCTTGCCTCCTCTTGTAGTGTTGTGTGTTGTAGTTCAGAAGGTTGCGGTCTTGCATGCGTGATTGCATACTTGATCGACGCATTGAGCCCTTGCACGAACCTTTTCGCTTCTTGTCATCGGATACCTCATCACCACCATAGCGAGACAGGTTCATGAAGTTCTGATGTAGGTGTTGGCGTTATCATTTCCACCTTGAGTTGAGGAAAGCCTCCTTCATCCTTTCCATCACAATCTCGAGAGAAACTGCTCCTTGAAAGCTGCGTGAATCTCTCCCAAGTTGGCTGGAACCCGGTGCGGCTTGCCTTCAAGTAGTTTTCCACCAAAGAGCCGCATCTCCTTGAGAAGGTGAGTCGCACTTGATCCACTCATTACGGAACATCGCAGTCTCGAGCAACCTTGAGATCTCGCAGCCAATCATCGCGTCAAGAGGTCGGTCGGACACATCGAATCGACGAGGTTGAACTTGAGGAAGCTCTTGATGTCACCACGCTTGGGAGGTGGAGGAAGTGGAGCAAACTCATTTCTTCGACGCTCTCCTCAAAGCGCTGGTTCTCTTGCATAGCTGCCAAAGCATTTGCAATGTTTGTGATCTTGAGCCCGATTCGAGGTATGTCCTCCTCGATGCAGTGGGGAGCCATCGTGTCATTGATATAAAACTCAAGTCGAGACTATGATGGAGAATGATAATAATCCAAAATAGTACTAAGATGGAATTAACCAAGATTAAAGGATACAATTTCTTGAGATGATATTAAAATATCAACAAAGTTCATAGCACCTAAAAGATATTAAGCATATCGCACATTTGAAACGGAGTGTGGTACACAATATATCAAAGAAAAATTTTCCACAAATTTCGGCATTAAAATACCAATAGATGCGCAAAATTACTTAACGAATCAAGATTAGTGACTCTACCGATTCAATATACAAAAGCGAATGATAAAAGTAGTGGTATGGTCGCGACTCCATCCCGCACTCAAATCATTACTCCGCACATGAACAAGTGGAACACATATCCTAACCCCTTCTTCTCACGACGAAACCTAAAGATTGGTAACTACGGAAACGAACACCCCAAACAAGATAGCGTCGTATACAAGAGGAAGATAGATTGCGTCGGTTTGCAAAAACCTGTTGGTATGGAATGTACCAACAGTTGATAACCAAAGGCAGATAAGATAACAACTTGGATGCAACAGATAGACAAGGGATTACACACACACACACACACACAACCTATGGTACTACGGAAACCCAGAACACGTGAATCCTAGTTTGAACTTTGAGAAGAGAATTGAAAACGTTGCACTTCCTTACCAGAAAAGGGTGGGTGGGAGGGTAAGAAGAAAAGTGGAAGCAGTCCTACTCTCGCGTTTTGTTTTTCCCTAATATACATAACTACCAAAATATTTGCTAGACTGACAACGACCGTTTGGCTGAAACCCTGAAGGTCGGGATGGCTCTGATACCAATTGTAACTACCTCGGTGAACTACGCTCCTAGATACAAGCCTGGATGAGTGGTAGTGGTTGAAATAGTACGGTGGGGCCCCAAAAGCCACTCACTGGTAGTCCTTTCAGACGTCCCAACCACTACCCTCTCAACGGACTGTCTGAGGCGGCGTGGTCGGCGAAGGATCAACTACGTGCACAAGTGGGTATGTACGCAAGCCACCATACAAGAGTACATCGAGCCATACCATCTAGAAACAAAGGAAATATAGCAGCCATACGGCAAGATTCAAATGACCTAGATAAATCTATATTTTAGGATAACTCCTCATACAACACACATCGGTATCATGCAGGCGGCAAACAAAATCCGAGTACGGATAAGAAGCAAATCGGCATAAGATGCCATAGAAATAAGCACATCCCAACTACAGGTCTCACGGATCCCCGTTCCCGGAATCTCTACACCGAACGATCGTTGCCCACATCTTCGGCTTCTTCCACCCAGTATCCGTCCTGGGAAGGTACCTGTCCATCTGAACCAAGAATTTATCGTGTGAGACCCTAAGGGTACTCAGCAAGACTTAATGCCTCTAAAGGGGACACAACCTGGGGTGACGCAATTGCAGCGAAAGATAAACCCTAGCAATTCTACAAATAAACGCTATCCATCCGCCTAACCAATGATAGACGGATGTCCGTGAATTTAGTACAACAGTTATAATGGTAATCTCATCTGATCCATCCTCCTCCCTGCTTACCAACAAGGAAGCGGATGAACAACCCCCCCATCCGTTGGCAATTTTATTATCCATTCCATGAGTGTTGCACTATTTACTAGTCAAATTACTTAGTCAAATTAAGGCGGTACTTTAGTTATGCTTGTCTATGATCGAAACATGCTCCAAGTCGTCCATATCCGGACACGGCTTTGAAAGTTTTACCCGCGGGTGCACCAATAGCAACACACGCCGATCAACCTCGGAAAAACCAAATCAAAACCCAACGAGGCTTTCACGGTGAACAATCACGGATTCAGAAATATTTGAGGCCACCCTTGAGTCTACCATAGCAAGTAAGCAAGCTCGAGACGGACTCAAGGTTTGGGTGGGCCATTTGTGAACGACTGGGAACCCAAAGCTGGGCTTGTCGACACCGCGGAATCGTGTCGATCCTAAGCGATAGCTCCTCGCACAAATTAAAGAAAGTAGCATGGCAGCATGTAGGTACAGGATAGTAAATAAAACCTCAAACTAGTTTGTGGCCCCAAGAAATAAGACGGAATCAAGCTCGCCTGGGGGTCCCATATACCTCCGAATGTGGATAGCGCGATAAATCAAGGAACAGGAATCAAGTACTCGGGGTCTTACGGGACACAAGTGAGCAGGAAAAACCAAATAGCAGATGTTGCTCACCGGTGCCACTTTCTTTAGTTATCCCATACTACTCAGGTTAAGTTGTTTAGGTACCTCATTATCCAACAGACACTCACATACCCTACACATGCTGTTCTACGACTCGCATGGCTCAAACAACTCCTATAGTAGTGGCTCATGGGATGGAGGAACAAGCTTGGTGGGGTTTAAAAGTAAAGGCTATGCATACTTGGGATTCAATTTAATGCAATCACGACTCAATGATGCAAGAATAAGATGGAGGCAATAGGTACTGTATGTATGCAAGCATGTGGAAGTGCTTGCCTGTCAACTCAGTTGTAGCAAGGGACGGATCTGGGTAGTGCTCCTGGTTCTCTTGATATAACCCCTGCTCAGCGTCTATCCGAGAAAAACCAAACAAACAAGGCCAACATGAATATAGAGCACAGGCATATGAATAAGATGCGTCAAGCAAACAATCATGTCATGATGAATGATGCACAATTTACATGGCAAGTAAGGTAGCATGGCATGGTGAGGTGTGAAAGACAAATAATAACATTTTTAATGGGTTTTGGAATCACATTTGTTGCCATAACAGTTGTTGTTCTCTATATATTTATATGATGCATGCTGCAATTGAAGTCAAGGATAGCATAAACAGAAAGGTCTCGTCGAGCTGATCATTTTAGACATATCATTTGCTAAATTTGGAATTATAAAACAAAAGTTATTAATTATTGAAATTCTAGTGGCAATTGGGTAATTTAAGTAAACTTGGAATTTTAATTGTGCAAAAGACAATATGGATGGCATATTTGGAATCCTCTCATTTTGCTGATATCCAAACATATATTACTTGTCAAATTTGGATTTAGTATGGAAAAGTTATTTGAAACTGAATTGAATTTGAATTTGAATATTCAGAAAAAGATTTGAATAAATTAAATGAACAGTAAACTTTCTACACCCAGCCGATTCCAGCCTGGTCACCGACAGTGGGGACAGAGTCTTGTTGGCAGGCAGGTGGTTGGGGGCATGGGTTGAGGCGCAGATTGAGGTGCCTTTTGCAAAAAAGCCGAACTCGGGGACCGCGGTTGAGCCCGTAAGAAGGAGGGCCTAACAGAAAAGTGTCTGGGATGGTTTGTCTGACGAACTGAATTTGACGTGAAAACAGCTAGCTGAACCCAAAGTTTGGATGAAGATGGCGAACAAACGGCTGCGAGTTCGCAAAACCGTAAAAACCAAAAGTGAAGAGGGATGTACAGGCTACAGGTTTCGTGTTGAGGTTTTCTTCATCGGAGGTCTGTAAGAGCCGGAAACGGATGGGGAACAGAGGCTGCAACCACTGTCGAGACTGAATTTTTGCTGCACCCAAACTGCTAGATCGATCGATCTTGCGAGGATGATGGCGAGCAAACTAGGGCAGATCTGGCGACGGCGCAAAAAGAAAAGATGCAGGGAAAGCCAAGGGCTACAACTTTGATGTTTGGGGGTTTTGCGAAGGGTAACTGCAGCGGTCGGGGCAAGGTGAAGCAGAGGGCGTGCTCGGCTGCAAACGACTGTTGTCCTGCTGCCGCTGCCGTTCGCGCGCGCGGCGAGCGCTGCCTGCATGCGCGCGGCGTGCAACGTGCAAGGGTGGGCTGCACGCGGTGCCGGCGGTAAGAGGGGAGGTGGAGCTCACCGAGAGGGTGCCGGCGACGGTGGCGATGTGCCGGGGAGCGACGCGACGACGGCGAAGGGATGGTGAACGGCGATAAACGCGAGCGACGGCGTGGCGCTCTCGGTATGTCCGGTTCGGCGACGGGGCGGGGTGCGGTGCTCCTCCTGGTGTCCTTGACCTTTCGCAGCGCAGGCAGCACCAGACTCACCACGCGGACGAGCAGGCTGGGTAGCGTCACGGCAGGACGCAGCGGGCGTTAGGGTCTAGCGGCCACGGCCATGGTGGTCTAGGTAGGAGATGGAGGGGGAGGAGGATCTCGATCCAGATGGTTGGGGAGGGGTAGGTGGCATGGTAGGGAAGGGGGGGACGGCTCTGCTGCTGCTTTATGCCGGCCACGCGAGAGCTAGGAGGCAGGCACGTGGCGAGAGAGAAGAGAAACAGGACGGGGACTGCAGGTGGGGGCAGAGGAAGGGAGAGGGAAAGTGGCCGCTGGTGGGGACGTGCCAGGCAGGTATAGAGAAGAGAGAGGAGAGGGGCTCGGCTAGGGTAGGGAGAACAGGGAGAGGCTGAGCGAGAGAGAGGTGGTCTCGACTAGGGGGTAGGCTTGGGTACAGCTAGAGTTTTGGGGTGGGGCAGCAGCTAGGTGGGGCCTGCACGCTAGAGGGAAGGGGAGACGATGGAGAGGCCACTTAGGGTTGATTAGCTAGGGTTTCGCTAGGATGGTTAAGGCATGGTGGGCATGTGGCCATGCTAGGTAGGTTTTAGAGGGGTGTCTTAGGGTTTAGGTGTAAGAGAGGGTTAGGGTAGATGGAGAGAGGTAGATAGATGGAGGTGGGGTCAACTTGATCATGCCTCACAAGACAAGCTCACAAGATCAAGACAAGGAGAAAAAGAGAGAAAAGAGAGAGAGATGATTAAGATGATGATGGGGTTCTTCTTTAGTTCATGCATGATCCAAACAATGATCAAGCAAGAACCAAGGAAAAGGGGTGGTTTGGTTTGGTGCATGCCTCATGAGCACATGTGTGTGCATGGGGCATGGGGGTAGGGGTTTAGCTAGAGGGGAGAAGAGAGAGAGAAGATTTGATGAAGAAAACTACAAGCCCAAAACAAGATTAAACCAAAGGGAGGATGATCCACTTAGAAAACAAGTAAAAGCCAAATACTAGAAACGGTGGCAATTGCATGGCCCATGCAAAATAATTAATGCCAAACTAATCCTTGTGAAAACAATAACATTAACAAGGCATTATTCATATGCATTCCCAAAAGGTGGGCAAGGCCAAGCAAAGATTATGGGTGGAATCCAGCCAACCCACATGAGCTAGAGATAAATCAACAAAATGCCAAGCTCAGATTAGTTGGATGGTGGAATTAAAAGGTGGTGAAAGATAAGGTGGTGGAGTCAATAAGAGAGATGCCCTCAACTCAACTTGGGCATTTAACAATATATTAAGAACCAAAAACAATATCAAGAGGCAACTACAATTAATCATGCACATGAGATAAGAACCAAACAAGAAAGGGTTTTATATGATGATCAAATGCAAGGTGACATGATGACATGAGCATGATATGATGATGATGCAACAATTATATGTTGGAAGTGACCCTTTTTATTATTAAAACATGTAGCATTACAGGGGTTAGACAACTGGGATGCTACATCCTCCCGACTCGTCGTCGGTTTCTTGGTTTGGGTCTTCCTCCGCGTATCTTTTGGTGATCTCAAGGAGGTCTGGTATGTTGTCGAGTGTGTGGTATGCTCGTTTGAGCTTGGCGACCAGGGGCTCATAACGGCACGAGGTCTTGAAGCAGTGGATTGCGGTGTCTGGGTGGATACCGACCGCGTTGTACCATAGTTCTTGCCATCGTTGGACCCAGCTGCGGGTCGACTCGCGAGGTCCCTGGACGCATCGTTCCAGGTCCTCGATGGTAGTGGCGCGGGTTTATGAACCCTCGAAATGCCTGACGAAGGCGTCGCGCATCTCTTCCCAGGATTCGATGCTATCCGCGGGGAGAGTGTTGATCCACTGCCTGCACGCCCCTCCATCATCAGGGGGAGGTAGCGGGTGGCGAGTAGATCGGTGTGGTCGGCGATCCCCATTGCCATGAGGTAAGTGTCCAGCCACATGGAGGGATCGTACGTGGGGTCGTACTTCTCTATTTCCTTCGGCGCTTTGAAGTTCGCCGGGTATCTTTCGCCTCAGATCATCGGTCCGAAGCACCGGGGCCCGAGTCGGCTTAGTGATCCCCTTGGCTCGCCGTCGCGGCGGTTGGTTAAGGTATGCCGCAGGTCGTCGGGCTGGCGTGCGCGCCAGCTCTGGTTGTTAATGATGTGGGTGCGGGCGTCGACGGGCTGACCGTTGGCGGCGACGAAGTTGGTCGCTGGCCGGGGGTCGTTGGTGGAGAGTGCCGCTTTCGCGGGTCGGTGTTGGAGCTGCAGTGGTTCGGGTGGCGGGCAGTTGAGGGTGTTTGCCGCCAAGGGGCGGCCGCTTGAGGCTGCTCTGCTGCCTGATGAACGCGAGTACGTCCGACCTTGTGAGTCGACGCATGCGTTTTGTTGCTCGACCGCCTTTGCGAGCAGGGCCTTGACGTACTGGATCTGTAGGGCGCCATCACCGGTGGTCGTGATGTTGTCGGTCGCTGCTCGGCCCGCCATGAGGTTGTCCATTGGGGTACAGAACAGTGGTAGGCCGTTTCCGTCTCGCTCCCGTGAGGAGACCACGATCCGCGACTGGTCCCTGGGGGGTGCGCGGTTGGGTGGAGGTGGGGCGCCATTCTCCGTCGACCCTGGTGGGGGCCGGGCGCTTCCTCCTGGTGGCGCGTTCTCGCAGATCGCGCGCTCGGCCGCGCGGGACGGGTCGCTCTCGTCGTCGAAGTTCAGGGCGCGCCCCTAAACGGTGGGGTTCAAGCGCGACCTGATTCGTTGCTGGTGGTAGCGCGACAGCTCCTGTGCCGTCACCTGCTCGAGGCAAAAAAATCCGCGCTCGGCTTGCTCCTTGCGGACTGCTTCCGCCAGCTTCAGGCGGAGTTCCTCGACCTCCGTTGCCGTTGCGTTGGGAGGGATTGGGATGGAGAATGGATCCTCCGGTGGGTCGGCGCCAGTCGCCATGTAGGTCGCGGCGTGGCGACCGGTCCCGTCGCGGAGATCGGCGGAGTTCTCCGACCCGGAGTCGAAGTCGAAGATACCGAGGATGGAGGGATCCTCGAAGTCTCCGACGTTGGAGACTTGGGTGATGGAGCCCGCGGGCGACGCGACGACGATGGATCCGGCGAGTGACGACGGGGTCGCCGAGTCGGCATCATCGTTGAGGGTCGCGTCTTCCGCGGCCGCGGTGGTTTCAGCCACGTCGCTGTGGGCTGTCGTACTCGGAGGCGAGGCGGTGGATCATGCGGACCTGACTCTCAGAGAGCCGGTCGCGTGGCAGCGACTCGCGGATGCGAGCCGAGTCCTCCGAGACGATGACATCGGTGAGGCCGACAAAGAGGCTGATCGTGCCAACGGCGGGGATCATCTTTGTCGTCAGCCGGTCGGGGACGTAGCTGCTCGGCAAGATTTGGAGCATCTCGCCGATCGCTATCATGCGGCCGGTGGTGACCGACTCGTTGATGGGAAGATTGGATCTCGCCGCAGAACACCGGCCAGACCGGCTAGGCCCCACGGTGGGCGCCACTGTCGTGGGAATGACCACGGCAGATGCTGCAATCGGCAGCGAGTAGTAGAACATGGGGCAAGGGCGGCCAGCCATCTACGGTGCGAGATGAGGGCGGAGACACAAGGATTTACCCAGGTTTGCCCCCCCCCCGGAGGGTAAATACCTACTCCTACTAGATTGTATTATGGTGAAAGTACAATGGGGCGAGCTCGGCGGCTAGGCGGCGAGTCGCTTGGATGGATGATGGAATGTATCCTCTACTCGCCCTCTAGGGAGGTTTATATAGACTCACCCCCTAGGGTTTACAGGTCTCAACCGAATCAGTTAAGGTTTCAGCAATCGTTTAACCTAATCCGACTGGGCCTATCTACACTTCTGGGCCTTCAGCTTCCAGTCGCTTGAGTCCATGCCAGGTCGTGATCCAGTCGCCGTTACTGCAGGCCCACTCGCGGGTGCCTGGGCCAGTCGGAATCGTCCTGCTGGGTATACCCCGGTAGGCATATCCCCATCAAGTTCACAAGGACCAATTTCATGCATAATTTATTTGTAAAGATCATTAGGAATAGCACTTGAACTTGCACCAATATCACATAAACCATAATAGAAATGATCGCCAATTCTAACAGAAAGCACATGTACACTAGCTTTCCTAGTTCTACTAGGACGTGAAACAACATTAGAAGCATCTTCACAAAAGATAATGTGTCCATCTTCAACATTTTTAGTGACAAGGTCTTTCACAATTGCTACTGCAGGTTCAACATTTATTTGTTCATCAGGTTCTATAGCTTTCTTTGTACTTTTGTTAACCACACTAGATATCATAGAATGTTCCTTTACCTTAGCAGAGAAAGGTATTTTCTCAATATAAGGTTCAGGCAAAATATGATCAACAGTATAAACTTCAGTATTTCTAGCTGGAACATGATTAACAATATCTTTATAAGGTGCATGATACTTGTTCCACTCCTTTTTAGGAATTTCAATATAAGAGGCAAAGGCCTTAAAGCAATTTGCAAGAACTTGAGAATCAAGACCATACTCGGTACTAATATTATCAAAGTCATTAGCTCCCATAAAAGATTTAATGCATTCATAATCATAATTTATACCATACTTTCTTCCTATGTCATTCTCCCATGCTTTAGTATTTTCTTGAATGTGGTCTATAAGATCCCATTTAGCTTCTTCTTTCATATGTGTGAAAGATCCAGCACAAGAAGCATCCAATAAATCCTTATCATGAAGAGAAAGCCTTGCATAAAAGTTATTAATAATAATATTATTAGGGAGCTCAAGAATAGGGCATTTGAGCATTAATAACTTCAATCTCCCCCGAGCTTGGTCTGTTCTCTCTCCATCACGAGGCAAAAAGTTGTATATTTTATTCTGGTCTTTATGAATCTCACTAGGAGGATAGAATTTAGAATAAAAGAGAGGTACAATTTCCTCCCATTCCATAGATTGTCCATTCTTCAGCAGCTTACCATTCTTCAGCTCTGCCTTCAATGATATAGAGAGTAAATTTTTCTTAACTTGTTCCGTTGTGATACCTGCACACTTGAACAATCCGCATAATTCGTGTATAAAAATAAAATGATCACCAGGATGGATAGTTCCATCTCCAAAATAGTAGTTATCCATAACACGATCAACAATTTTTGTAGGTATTTTAAAAGGATCTATCTGATCTGGTGGTGGTTCATCTACTACCTTAGAAGTGGTAGTAGCTTTCCCAAATAGGAAACTAAGTGAGTTATCCATATTGGAAGCAAAGTAACAAACAGAAATAAAAACAATACTCACAGTAGAAATTTCCTTTACCAGTTCCACTCTTCAAGAGCACTTCACTCCCCGGCAACGGTGCTAGAAAATAGTCTTGATGACCCACAAGTATAGGGGTGTATCTTAGTACTTTATATAAATAATAGTGTCGAACCCAACGAGGAGCGGAAGGTGTTGACAAGTGGTTTGGATCAGGAATTCACTGTAAATACTAGCAAACGGATTTTTAGGGGTTTTTGATAAAGCAGATAAATAAAGTGCAAGTAAATAAAAGACAATAATAATTGCAGCAAGTGGCCCAATCCTTTCTTCAGCAAAGGACAAGCCGGTTGTATTACTTATGAGGACCAAACATTCTCGAGGACACGTGGCAATACTGTCAAGTGCTTTCGCTTTATATAATTGATTAATCTTCTTTGTTGGATAAGTTTTGTGTGGGTGAACCTATGCTAATGTACTGACCTTACTTTGACTAATACGTACTTGTGATTATACCCCTTGCAAGCATCCGCAACTACAAGAAAGTAATTAAGATAAAAACCTAACCACAACATTAAACTCTGAGATCCTACACTCTCTTGTGCAAAGGTTTTCTAACGCGGGTTTAGGTTTCTATCACTCTGGCAACCCCACAATTAGTATCCAAATACACAATGCATTCCTCCTGGGCCCATAAAGGTGAAGTATCATGTAGTCAACGTTCACATGACACCACTAGAAGAATAACACCACAACTTAAATATCAAACCATTGAATATTTCTCAACACAATTCCACTACTAACAACATGACTTCTCCCATGTCCTCAAGAACTAAACAAACTACTCACGAGACATCATATGGATCAATATCAGAGATGAAATAATGATGAGTAACTATCTGAACATAAACAATAATTCAATGGTTCCACTCAAAAGCATCAACTACAAAAGTAATCAACACCGGGAAAGTTTCCCCTAAGAACTATGCAAGATTTAACCCAATTGTTACAGCGGGATGGAGTGGTGATGATGGTGCTGGTGGAGATGATGGTGAATATGATGATGATGATCCCGATGAAGACTAGCTTGGTGATGGTGTTGATCGCGACGATCTCCCCTCTCCGGGAATGAATTTCCCTGGCAGAATTCTGCCAACTAGAGAGCTATCTATCTCTCTGTGGTTTCCACCCTGCTCAGGCGGCGGAATGTTTCTATGGTCGCTCCCCGAGTCTTAGGGTTTCGGGGGGATGATATAGGCGAAAGAGCGATGCCAGAGGTGAGCCAGGGTGGCCACACCACCTGGTGGGGTGGCCCAGGGGAGCGCCAGGGGGTGGTGTGGGCCCCCTGTGGTCCATCTCCACTTCCCCTTCTTGATTCCTTCGTCTTCTGGAAAAATAGGAATTTCCATATATTTTCTGGAATTTTCTGATCTTCGCGAATATTACATCTGGACACCACTTTTACCATCAGAATCCCGACTCCAGCAGTTCATCCTCCAAAAGTCATCTAACATGCAAAAAAGATGAAATAACATGAGTATCACCTCTTAATATGAAATATATCAATGAATAACAGTAAATTATGATATAGAATAGTGATGCAAAATAGATATATCAACTCCCCCAGAGCTTAGACCTCGCTTGTCCCCAAGCGAAAATTGAGCTCAATAAACATGACCACAGATTTATGGAGTGAAGCGTTGATAAAAAGAATACGGACAAGAAGCATCACACTTACCAATACACAGATCATAATAGAAAGCAACTCACTTTTATATAACTTAACTTGCAATGATCATGGGAGTCATAATGAAGATGCACACAGAAAATCATAATTGGTAATGGCAAAGTTTGTTCGTGGTGAGAGAACAATTAACAAAACATACTTAGTTTTAAGCAAAACTTCTATAAAGGAGTTTATAAAGAAGGAGTCTCTTGCTCAAACAGAATGGTCTTTTCACCTATAAAGATAGTTTTCAAAGTCATATTCATTCAGATAAGAGAATTGTGCAAAACAAGGAACATATGAAACAAGATTGAATAAATCAACATATGGATGATTGAATCACAACAACTCAAATGCTTGTTGGAGATAGAAACAAATAGGTTTACTGACTCAACATAGAAGTAAAAGATAGGCCCTTCATAGAGGGAAGCAGGGATTTCAGGTTTCATAAAGAGCTTCCAAAAATTGTGGTACTTATTATCTTTCAGCTCTCATTGCCCCTATCATAGGCATCTTGGAGTGATTAAGGTTTAAAGTGACACAAATATGAGGTATATGCTTGACAAGTTATAAGTTGAAAATCTCATGCCCCTTGCGTACGAGTACCGAACCTCATGCTACTCAACTTTTGTCACAAGCAAGTTATTGTCATTGTAAGTATATGTGTATCATAGAGAACCTCCAACGGGGTACCCCTTGCCACATGACACAGGAGCTATCCCATATCAAAATGACAAGGCAACAGATAATGAGCATCTCAGCGATCTTTTTATTTGCTATTTGCATAGGTTTCTATTGAGGATGCTTCATAGAATGCTCATTATGGTTACGCCGTAAGTTTTCACCATGAGTAGGCATGGCTTAGGCTAGCCACCCAGGCGTTTCTCTAACACATATACAAAATCCATGAGCTTACAAGCTCCCCTTTTATTTCACACCGTCGGGATCCATAAACAAAAGAACATGATATCAACTGAATAGAATAAGTGCAATGTCGAAAGCGTTCCCCATGGCAACATGGTTCTGCTAACTCCCAACTTATAATTTGCAAGCATATAAGCAACATAGATGGGCACAATGGTTCAAGTTTATTAGGTGCAAGAAATAAAGTGTGCCATCAAGGTCATGAGAGATTTAATCACTAGTTTTCACATAACAAATAATTTTAATTTGGAAGATAGATAAATCTCGAGAATTTACTTGGAATAGCAATAATGCTAATAGGTAGATATGGTGGACACAAATGGCATAGTTTTTGGTTCAAGGATTGGATGCACGAGAATCATTCCTTCTCAGTACAGGTTTTTGGCTAGCAAGGCTGGGTACCAAGCATAAGAGTTGAAGTAAACAAACAAACATACAAGTGATAGAAACAATCATGCAATTTTCCTTGAAAACACAAAAGATCTTAACTTAAGAATACTAAGCTTATGAGCCAAACAAGAAAGAAAGAAAATTAGATAATATCACTCCAAATAATTTTTCTCTCTTCCACTCAACCCTCAAATAGTGTTGCTACCAGAGCTATGTTTTCCAAAACCAACTAAATTAACTTGATGCTTCCCAAAGTGATACCAATACTAACAACAAGACCAATCATATAACAGAAATTGCATACTAAAATAAGATGTGCAAAAATTAAATGATGAAACTTCTCATTAATATTCCATAACGACACTCACACCAAGGGATACATAGATAACCAACTAGAGGAGAGATACTTCCACAATGCAAACCATCCTATATGATAACTTCTCTATTCATGATATGGCTCTACTAAAAAGGTAAAAAGATGAAAGATAATGATGTGATACCACGGCACTCCCCCAAGCTTGGAACAAACCAAGGGGATGCCAAAACCTGATGACGAATTACTTCTTCGGTGGTGGTGGTGGTGGTGTTCTCTCGATAAGATTTTCAATCAATTTCTTCAAATACTCAATCTCGAAGGCGAGAGTACGAATCATCTCTGAATTGTGCTCCATGCGGTCCATGATCATGTCAGACTGTGAATCCCAGTCCTTGTGATTCTTTCCCCACTCTTTCTCCTTAAAGTATCCTGTCCCTGCATGGTTATAATGAGGCATATCCCAACTGGAGGGCAACTTTTCTTTAGGCATATTTTGGAATTTCTGCTCATGTATAAGAGTATGGAAAGTGTTCTTGATATGTGGAGGAAGTGAACATGGAGATAAGCAAAGAAGCAGAACTTTCCCTCCTATGGACATCCATGTAGTCCTCTTGAGCTTGACAGGATTTTCCACCACTCCAATGCTTGCAATGGTGGCGCGCGTGTGCGGACGCTTTTCTTCCTCCACTTCTTCTTCTTCAACTTCAACCCGATCTCCTCCTCCCGCTTGGGGTCTTGGAGATCATCTTCCACAGGCTTCTTGCCCTTGTCGTTGCTGGAGACCATTGTGCTTCTAAACTTGAGAATAGTTCCTGACAGAAATAGACCGAAATGAAACCACGAAGAGAACACGATATACAGACCTCGGGGGGTCCGGGGGATTATATATTGCAAAGTGTAACGACATAAGGAAGGTACTGGGAGAAAACGGGACGGAGACGGGCTCCGTGGTGGTCACACCACCTGGTGGCGCGACCAGGTGGGCCCGCCCACGGGGTGGTGTGAGCCACCCGGGCTCCGTTTCCTTCCCTTTTTCGACTAGTTATCTTCCATATTAAATAAAAACTACAAAAATATACATTGGAAAGTTTTTCGTGAAGCTTTTCTTAACAGCAAGTTTAAAATTCTAAAGGCAGGTGGCAAGCTTTTCCATAAACCATTTTGTAAGGAGACATTCCCATAGGATTTTTATAAGCAGTTCTATAAGCCCATAAAGCATCGTTCAACTTTTTAGACCAATTTTTTCTAGATCTATTAACAGTCTTTCGCAAGATAGATTTGATTTCTCTATTTGATAGTTCTACCTTCCCACTGGTTTGGGGATGATAGGCTGAAAAATTCTATGATTAACATCATATTCAGCAAGGGTCTTCCTAAAACCGCCATGAATAAAATGAGAACCTCCATCAGTCATAAGATATCTAGGCACACCAAACCTAGGAAAAATAACATCTTTAAGCATTTTTAAAGAGGTCTCACCATCAGCACTTTTTGTAGGTATGGCTTCTACCCACTTAGTAACATAATCAACAGCAACAATAATATGAGTATAACCTTTGAAGGAGGAAAAGGACCCATAAAGTCAAAACCCCAATAGTCGAAAGGTTCGATACCAGAGAGTAATTCATAGGCATTTCATTGCGTCTAGAAATATTACCAACTCTTTGACATTCATCACATGATAAAATAAATTTTCTTGAATCTTTAAAAAGAGTAGGCCAATAAAACCTGATTGTAGAACCTTTTGCGCGGTTCTATCTCCACCATGATGCCCTCCATAAGCACTACTATGACATTTTCTCAATATCTCTTTTTTTTCATATTCTCGAACACATCTTCGCATGATACCATCCACTCCTTGTTTATATAAATGTGGGTCATCCCAAAAATAATGCCTCAAATCATAAAAGAATTTCCTTCTTTGCTGGGTTGTAAAGGTTGGAGGCAAATACTTGGAAACAATAAAGTTAGCATAATTAGCATCGCCAGGACTATCTCGTGAGCTTACCTTTATTGCAGCCAACTGTTCATTTGGAAAACTATCATTAACATGCACAGGATCAAAAGAAATATTTACCAATCGAGACAAATTATCAGCAACAGGATTTTCAGCACCTTTTCTATCTACAATATGTAGATCGAACTCTTGTAAAAGCAACACCCATCTAATAAGCCTAGGCTTAGCATCTTTATTTGTCATAAGGTATTTAATTGCAGCATGATCAATATGAATAGTAACTTTTGAATCAACAATATAAGGTCTAAACTTATCACAAGCAAAGACTACAACTAAGAACTCTTTTTCAGTAGTAGCATAATTCTTTTGAGCAGCATCAAGAGTCTTAATAGCATAATGGATAACATTCTACTTTTTATCTATTCGTTGTCCAAGAACAACAACTATAGCAAAATCACTAGCATCACACATAATTTCAAAGGGTAAATTACAATCAGGTGGTTGGACAATAGGAGCAGTAGTTAAAGCTTTCTTTAGAGTTTCAAAAGCTTCCTTACAATCATCATCAACAACAAAATGTACATCTTTTTGGAGAAGATTAGTAAGAGGTTTTGATATCTTGGAGAAATCTTTAATAAAACTTCTATAGAAACCAGCATGACCAAGGATACTACGAATACCTTTAACATCCCTAGGATAGGGCATTTTCTCAATTTTTTCAACTTTGGCTCTGTCAACTTCAATGCCTCTTTCAAAAAAAATGTCCAAGAACAATTCCTTCATTAACCATGAAATGGCATTTCTCCCATTAAGAACAAGATTAATTTCTTCACATCTCTGCAAAACTTTATCAAGATTGTGCAAACAATTATCAAAAGAAGTTCCATAGACGGAGAAATCGTCCATGAATACTTCCACAATTTCTTCACAAAAACCATGAAAGATAGCAGACATACATCTCTGAAAAGTAGAAGGAGCATTACACAAACCAAAAGGCATACGCCTATACGCATAGGTTCCATAAGGACATGTAAAAGTTGTTTTCTCTTGGTCCTGCGCTCTAACAGCAATTTGAGAAAACCTAGAATAACCATCAACAAAACAAAAATGAGTCTTCTTGGACAACCTTTCTAGCATTTGATCAATAAAAGGTAGAGGATAATGATCTTTCTTAGTAACTTTATTCACCTTTCTAATATCAATGCACATCCTATAACCAACTACTACTCTTTGAGGTATAAGCTCATTATTTTCATTTGGCACCACTGTAGTTCCTTCTTTCTTAGGGACACCATGAACAGGACTAACCCAATTACTATCAGCAATAGGAAAAATAATACCAGCATCAAGGAGTTTTAATACCTCATTTCTTACCACTTCCTTCATCTTAGGATTTAAACGGCGTTGATGTTCAACAATTGGCTTTGCATCAGGTTTTGTATTAATAGCATGCTGACATATAGTACGAGAAATCCCTTTTAAATCATCAAGAGTATAACCCATAGCTCCTTGGGGTTTCTTCAATACTTCCAATAATCTTTCCTCTTCCTTTCCTGGAAGTTTAGAACTAATAATAACAGGATATATTTTCTTATCATCTAGATAAGCATATTTAAGATCATCAGGTAGAGGTTTTAGATCGAAGACAGGATCCTCTTTAGGTGGTAGTGTGGTACCCAAATCTTCCATAGGTAGGTTATGTTTAAGCATCTCGGGTAGACGAAGAAAAATCTTGTCGATCTCATTTCTTTCTTCCATGAAGGTCTCACTTTCATGATATTCGATATATTGTTGAAAAGCATTATTAGGAGCAAGAGAAATATAAGAAAGTTGTTCAACTCTAAAATCCTCATTAGGCAATTCATTTTCATAGGGAGTTTTAGAAAATTTGTAAAAATTAAACTCATAAGATTCTCCATCGAATTTATTTAAAATTTTCTCCTTCTTACAATCTAGAATAGCTCCACAAGTGTTCAAGAAAGGTCTACCAAAAATGATAGGACAAGTTTTACTAGCAGCTTTACCAAGTACTAGAAAATCAGCAGGATATTTAGTCTTACCACAAAGAACTTCTACATCTCTTACAATACCAATTGGACAGACTGTCTCTCTATCAGCAAGGTGAATAACCACATCAATTTCTTCAAGTTAACAAGGACCAATTTCATGCATAATTTCTTTGTAAAGCTCATAAGGAATAGCACGTGAACTTGCACCAATATCACATAAACCATAATAGCAATGATCGCCAATTCTAATAGAAAGCACAGGGACACTAGCTTTACTAGTTCGAATCGGATGTGAAACAATATTAGAAGCATCTTCACAAAAGATAATGTGTCCATCTTCTACATTTTTAGTGATAGGGTCTTTCACAATTGCTACTGCAGGTTCAACATTTATTTGTTCATCAGGTTCTATAGCTTTCTTTGTACTTTTTTAACCACATTATCTCTCATAGAATGTTCCTTTACCTTAGTAGGGAAAGGTATTTTTTCAATATAAGGTTCAGGCAAAATATGATCAATAGTATAAACTTCAGTATTTCTAGCTGGAACATGATTAACAGTATCTTTATAAGGTGCATGATACTTGTTCCACTCCTTTTTAGGAATTTCAATATAAGAGGGAAATGCCTTAAAGAAATTTGCAAGAACTTGAGAATCAAGACCATACTCAGTACTAATATTATGAAAGTCATCAGTTCCCATAAAAGATTTAATGCATTCATAATCATAATTTATACCTAACTTTCTTCCTTTATCATTCTCCCATGCTTCAGTATTTTCTTGAATACTGTCTAGAAGATCCCATTTAGCTTCTTATTTCATATGTGTGAATGATCCAGCACAAGAAGCATCCAATAAATCCTAATCATGAAGAGAAAGCCTTGCATAAAAGTTATTAATAATAATATTATTAGGGAGGTCATGAATAGTACATTTGAGCATTAGTAACTTCAATCTTCCCCAAGCTTGGGTTGTACTCTCTCCATCACGAGGCCAAAAGTTGTATATTTGATTCCGGTCTTTATGAATCTCTCTAGGAGGATAGAATTTAGAATAAAAGAGAGCTACAATTTCCTCCCATTCCATAGATTATCATTCTTCGACAGTTTATACCATTCTGCAGCTCTGCCTTTCAATGATATAGAGAGTAATTTTTTCTTAACTTGTTCTGTTGTGATACCTGCACACATGAACAACCCGCATAATTCGTGTATAAAAAACAAATGATCACCAGGATGGACAGTTCCATCTCCAAAATAGTAGTTATTCATAACACGATCAGCAATTTTTGTAGGAATTTTAAAAGGATCTATTTGATCAGGTGGTGGTTCATCTACTACCTTAGAAGTGGCAGTAGCTTTCCCAAATAGGAAACTAAGTGAGTTATCCATATTGGAAGCAAAGTAAGAAACAAAAATAAAAACAATACTCACGGTAGAAATTTCCTTTACCAGTTCCACTCTTCAAGAGCACTTCACTCCACGGCAATGGTGCCAGAAAATAGTCTTGATGACCCACAAGTATAGGGGGGGGGGGTATCGTAGTACTTTATATAAATAAGAGCGTCGAACCCAACGAGGAGAAGAAGGTGTTGACAAGTGGTTTGGATCAAGAATTCACTGTAAATACTAGAAAACGGATTTTTAGAGGTTTTTGATAAAGCAGATAAATAAAGTGCAAGTAAATAAAATACCATAATAATTGCAGCAAGTGGCCCAATCCTTTCTTCAGCAAAGTACAAGCCGGTTGTATTACTTATGAGGAACAAACGTTCTCGAGGACACATGGGAATACTGTTAAGTGCTTTCGCTTCATATAGTTGATTAATCTTCTTTGGTTGGATAAGTGTTGTGTGGGTGCTAATGTACTGACCTTACTTGGACTAATACATACTTGTTGTTATACCCCTTGCAAGCATCCGCAACTACAAGAAATTAATTAAGATAAAAACCTAACCACAATATTAAACTCTGAGATCCTACACTCTCTTGTGCAAAGGTTTCCTAATGGGGGTTTAGGTTTCTGTCACTCCGGCAACCCCACAATTAGTAGCCAAATACACAATGCATTCCCCTAGGCCCATAAAGGTGAAGTATCATGTAGTCGACGTTCACATCACACCACTAGAAGAATAACACCCCAACTTAAATATCAAACCATTGAATATTTATCAACACAATTCCACTACTAACAACATGATTTCTCCCATGTCCTCAAGAACTAAACGAACTACTCATGAGACATCATACGGATCAAGATCAGAGATGAAATAATGATGAGTAACAATCTGAATATAAAAAATTATTCAATGGTTCCACTCAAAAGCGTCAACTACAAAAGTAATTAACACCGGGAAAGTTTCCCCTAAGAACAATGCAAGATTCAACCCAATTGTTACAATGGGAAGGAGTGGTGATGATGGTGGTGGGGATGATGATGATGATCCTCATGAAGTCTAGATTGATGACGGTGTTGATGGCGATGATCTCCCCTCTTCGGGAAGGAATTTCCCTGGCAGAATTCTGCCTGCTGGAGAGCTCTTTCTCCCTCTGTGGTTTCCGCCCCGCTGAGGCGGCAAAATCTTTCTGCGGTCGCTCCCCGAGTCTTAGGGTTTCGGGGGGATGATATAGGCGAAAGGGAGATGCCATAGGTGGGCCAGGGTGGCCACACCACCTGGTGGCATGGCCCAGGGGGGCCGCGCCAGGGGGTGGTGTGGGCCCCCTGTGCCCCATCTCCACTTCCCCTTCTGGCTTCCTTCGTCTTTTGGAAAAATAGGGATTTCGATATATTTTCTGGAATTTTCTGATATTCGCGAATATTGCATCTGGACACCGCTTTTTCCATCAGAATCCTGACTCCGGAAGTTCATCCTCCAAAATTCATCAAACATGCAAAATAGATGAAATAACATGAGTATCACCTCTTAATATGAAATATATCAATGAATAACAGTAAATTATAATATAGAATAGTGACGCAAAATAGACGTATCACACACTGTTAGAAAACGCCACGGCCGCTCAGGCTATCCTCGCCAATAATCCGTCTCTAGAACAAGTTCGGCAATGCATTGCGCTGCTGGATAAAGGATTGAAATAGCAGAAGACGGCCGGGTCATTAAGTGGCAAGCTGGACTCAAAGTAGGAATTTTGCCACACTGGCGCTGACCAAAGCGCTCATGAAAGACCCCACAGGGATACGGATCAACGCTATCGTCCTAGGGGAGAAGAGAATTCAAGGACCAGATCAAATGGTCATCATTACAGGCCTGCGTGCGACTGGTCGAGAGTTATTCTGGTTGCGTCCGAAGATGCCATCCGGGCATTGGTGCCTCACCAGAGCTATCGTCAGCAGAACAATCGCCATAGAGAAGACCCGAAGGTGCGCCGCCAGCAAGAACATGATCGGCTAAGAATGTCATCCCCAAATCGTCCGGTTTGTAACGTCGGACGAAGTGATGATCCGGATGGTCCTGAATCAAGTAGGGACGGGGCCCGAAGAAATCAACCTTGGAGTCAGCATAATGAGGCTCCACCACCACCGTGTAATCCAGCCGGAAACAATCCACCAGGGCCACCATCGCCTCCAGGCAGTGACCATGAGGGATCCCATGGTAGCCATGGAAGCCGCAGGGGCGGAGGCGACAATGGTGAGAGGTGAAGCAGAAATCTAACTCTGTTGCGCAGTAAGCCGCGAGCCTCCAAGGCACAGATCTCTCTCGCCAAACAACGCTCGCCATCTCATCGAGTCAAATATAGAAGCACGTCAGTACGAGGAAGAGGACGTGTACGTGGGACCCAAATGCTTTGGCCCATGCATTCGTCGAACCAAATTTCCGGTTGATTTTGGTATTTCCAAAAAAATCAACCCTATGACGGTGCGGCTCGGCCAGATACTTGGATTCAAGATTTTTTCTAGTCCTGCTGCATCTCCAAAGGAGGAAACAGCTTGGTTGCAGTCCGGTATATCCCACTTATGTTGCGAAAGATGGCTCGATCATGGCTCAATGAACTGCCAGAGAATTCAATTCATAATTGGTATGACATGCAAAGTACGTTCTTTTCAAACTTCGAGGGAACATACAGGAGGCCATGCACAGTCGGAGATTTGCAGCGTTGCACTCAAAGACTCGGAGAAACCTGCCGGGAATACCTTGGACGTTGGATCGACACGAAAAACTCCTGCAAGGGAGTAAATGAGCAAACTGCGATCGAAGCTTTCATTGCAGGACTCGGAATTTTGCGCGTCAGAGACTGAAGCGTGACCATGTCACAGATTTGGGAGAGATGATAGATACGACGAGCAAATATGCCGACGCCGATGATGATTCAGAAGGACTGCTAAATATTCTGGCCAACCCAAATGCAGCCAAGCAGCAAAAGCAACAAACTCAGAAGAGAAAGAATACCTCGGAAGATAAACCGGCTCCGGACAGCATAGTAGTTAACGCAACATTCGGATTCGGAGGGCGAGGAGGGCGTGGACGCGGCCGGGGAGGAGGCCGTGGAATTTCTCGAATCCAGGGCAGAGGAGATCAGCAATCTGGAAGAACCTATACCTAGGCCAACATTGCCAAGAATCCCTGTGTGCATCACCTGGATAGTAACGGAGGTTCTACCCACACAAATGCCGAGTGTCGTTTCAATGACGACATAAAAAAGACGAATCCGCTGGCTACAGGGCCAAGCGACAAAAAGGAAAGAAAAATTCCGAGAAAGGCAAGGAGCCTAAGGAAGATTCCTACATGGAAGAAGCGGACTCCGCACAACCCAAGTCGGATGGAAAGAAGAATTATCCCACAAAGAAAGACACATACGTCTGCTTCCTTGGGACTCAGCCGACTAAGGTCAAAAAGGCGGTTCTCCGTGAGCTTAATGCCACGGTTCCAGCTGTCCCCCAATTCCTGGATTGGTCGGATGTAACCATCACCTTTGACCGCTCAGATCACTCGAGGAAAACACATCGTCAGGGAAAGTACCCTCTGGTCATCAATCCTCTTATTGATGGCTATGAGTTCTCTAAAACTCTCATGGACGGTGGCAGCAGCATCAACATCCTTTACATCGAAATGCTCCACCGCATGAAGATCCACGAGAGCCAGTTGAGTTACATCAGCGTAACTTTTCATGGCATTGTACCAGGGAGACAGGCGGATTATCTGGGTGAGATTACACTGGACATAACATTCGGAACCCGAGACAATTATCGGACCAAGCCACTCTCTTTTGAGGTGGTACCGTTCAAAAGTGCTTCCCACACCATCTTCGGACGTTCGGCTTACTGGGCGTTCATGGCTCGTCCCTGTTACATTTACAACATGATTAAACTTCCAGGTCCAAAGGGCGTCATCACCATCCGGGGAAATCCAAAGAAGGTGTGGGAGTGCGACGAAGGATCTGCCGCATTGCTAAAGCCGTGTTGCACGCCCAGGAGTACCAGGAGATCAAGAAGACCATCGATCCGTCCAAGATGCCCGCTATGAAGAACGAGGTGATGAAGCCAAGCATGCAGTTCAAGGCGTTAGAAGAGACGAATAATATGTTGCTAAAGGAAGACGATCCCTCCAAGACGACGACCGTAGGGGTAGGATTAGACCATGCATAGGAAAGCGTGCTCGTCAAGTTCCTCAAAGCTAATAGTGATATCTTCGCATGGCAGACTTCTGACATGACCGGAGTACCTAGGAAACTTGCTGAGCACTCTCTTAATGTGTACCCTGATGCTAAACCCATCAAACAGTCCTTGTGACGGTTTGGTGCTGAAAAGTGCAAAGCAATAGTTAAGGAATTAGCCAGACTAGAATTGGCCGGATTTATCGTAGAGGTCATCCACGCTGAATGGGTGGCAAATCATGTACTCGTCCCTAAAAAGGACACTATTGATTTAAGAGTGTGCGTTGATTACTCTGCCTTGAACAAGGCTTGTCCCAAAGATCCGTTCCCACTGCCCAGAATCGATCAAGTTATTGACTCAACAATAGGGTCGAAATCACTCTATTTTATCGACGCATATTCCGGATATCACCAAATACCGATGAAAGAATCGGATCAACTAAAGACGTCCTTCGTCACACCTTTCAGAACCTTCAGCTACAAAATTATGCCTTTCGGCTTAAAGAATGCAGGAGCTACATATCAGCACACAATGCAGCGTTGCCTTTAACGATCAAATCAGATGCAATGGCCATGTGTATGTAGACGATATAGCAGTGATGTCCAAAAAGAAGGAAACACTTATTTCTGACTTAGAGGAAACATTTGCTAGTCTACGAAAATTTAACATAATGCTAAATTCGAAAAAGTGTTTCTTTGGAATTCCAGCCGGAAAATTGTTAGGTTTCATCGTGTCTTAAAGAGGCATAAAGGTGAACCGGAAAAAATTAATTCTATACTCAACGTTACCAAGCTGACTCGCCTGAAGGACGTGCAACGCCGCACTAGGTGCATAGCAGCAGTGAGCCGGTTCGTCATCCGGCTCGAAGGAAGATCTACGCCTCTATACAAACTCTTGAAGAAAACCGACAAATTTGTCTGGACCTTGGAAGCCGACGCTGCTTTACAAAGTTTGAAAGACCTACTTTCAAACCCACCAATCCTCGTAGCACCTGAGCCTCAGGAGCTTATGTTACTCTATATCACAGCAACCAACAAAGTCATAAGTGTGGTAACATCAGTGGAGCGTGAGGAAGAAGGATACGAGCATAAGGTGCAGCGTCCAACTTATTACCTAAGTGAGGTCCTGACAGAGTCAAATCAATGGTATCCATACCATCAAAAGTTGGCCTATGGAGTGTTCTTCGCCTCTAGAAAGCTACGACACTACTTTTAAGAGCACAAGATCACAGTGGTGAGTACTGCTCCTCTGCGAGATATAATCAACAACTGGGACACCACAGGACATGTCGCAAACTGGGGAATAGATATTACATCTTTTGATATCGAGTACAAGCCACGTACATCAATCAAGTCCCAAATACTCGCCAATTTCGTCGTTGATTGGACGGAGACGGCAGAAAATACAAGTCCTCTTGACTCGGAATTTTGGACCCTTCACTTTGATGGATCAAAAGCACGAGAAGGCTCGGGGGCTGGCGTGGTACTCAAGTCACCCCAAGGAGATAAGTTGTTCTATGTGTTACAAATATACTTCACAGCAACCAATAATATTGCCGAGTATGAAGCATTATTGCATGGAATACGCATGGCCAAAAATATTGGCGTAACAAGACTCATGTGTTACGGAGACTCGGATTTAGTTGCTCAGCAATTATCCGACATCTGCAACGCAAATAAGCACATGGTAGCCTACAAAGTTTTCGTGGATGAATTATCCAAATCGTTCGAGGGTTTTGAGGTTCAACACATCCCTCGAGCAGAAAATGAGGAAGTAGATGCCTTATCAAGGATAGGTTCTGCGCGAAAACAAGTCACGGATGGCGCTTTTCTGAGCATTTAAAAGTCCCCTCCATCACAGGAGTTGATGAGGACTATCCGATGAAATCCGACTCACCTTTAATAGCGGTTCTGGCTGTAATTCCTAGTTGGACAAAACCCTATATGGATTTCCTCATAGACGGAAAATTACCCAAAGACGAAGTCCTAAGCCGGCAGATTGTCCGACGAGCAAAAGTCTATACAGTCATAAATGGTGAGCTCTATAAGCAGAGTGTTTCTGAGGTTTTCCAGCAATATATTTCTCCGAAAGGAGTTTAAATATTACGAGAAATCCACGAAGGCGAGTGTGGTCACCACGCTGCAACCAAATCCTTAGTGGCAAAAGATTTTAGACACGGATTCTTTTGGCTTACAGCTAAGGCGGATGCCGATAAACAGGTCAAAGCGTGCAAAGGCTGCCAAAAGTATGCCCATCAGGCACACGTTTCGGCTGATCAGCTGCGAACAATCCCTGTTACATGGCCATTTGCAGTCTAAGGGCTTGATATGGTAGGACCATTTCGCACGACAAAATGTGGATTTACTCACCTACTAGTGATGGTGGATAAATTAAAAAGTGGAATGAGGCTAAACCCATAACAAGTTGCGATGGAGCCACAGCCAAAAATTTCGTCGAAGACGTGATCATCCGATTCGGATATCCTCACAGTATATTTACTGACAACCGGAGCAAATTTTCCATGGGGGAGCTTGCCGAATTCTGCAAGGATCATGGGATCCGACTTGATATTGCATCAGTTGCGCATCCACAGGCTAATGGACAAGTCGAAAGAGCCAACGGTCTTATTTTACAAGGACTCTGACCCCGTTTTGAGGCACCACTTCATCGTGTCGCGGGGGCTTGGGCGAAAGAATTACCGTCTGTGAAATGCAGCTTGCGTACAACTCCTAACAGATCAACCGGATACACTCCTTTCTTCTTGGTCTATGATGCAGAGGCAGTTCTTCCAAGTGATTTAATTCACCAGTCTCCTCGAGTCAAAGCGTATATCGAAGAAGATGCAGAAGTTTCTTGATAGGGTGATCTCGATATAATCGAAGAAGTTTGCGTCATTGCTGAACAGAGGTCTACAGCCTATCAGCAAAAGTTACGCAAGTATCATAGTTAGAGAGTTCATAACTGTTCTTTCGGGAAAGGCGGTTTGCTTCTCCGACTTGTGCAAACGATAAAGCACAAACTTTCCCCGATATGGGAAGGACCTTTTATGATCAGCAAAGTTTTGCATAATGGGTCATATTATTTAACCAATATGAGACCAATCAAGGAAAGACCGGACACTCGGAAGAGAAAAAGAGTTGGTGGTAGTACAAACCCGGATGAGATAGACCTTCTATGGAATACTTCACAGCTATGTCTCTTCTATTCTTAGTTATATTTCCTTGTAATCATATATGTACATGTTCAAAGTGAAATAAAGTATTGGTTTTCTCATATGTTATTCTTGAGCAGTTTTTACCATCTTATTTCCAAAAGAGCATGTCATTTTCAAAAAACCCAGAATGCTTGAAAGTACTTTATGGTCATGTTCGTTCTGGTTATGATTTTTCAATATCTAAAAAATATTACCTTAGGGTATAAATCTAGTGTTTTGTTTACACTTTGGTTTTTTATCTGATTGCTTAGACGCGGGTATTTTCCGAGTAATGAATTGTTGGTACTGGAATCCGGCTTTATTTTCGAGTTTAAACAGGTTTAGCAATTGAGCTTCATTGCTCGGAAAAGTTTCTGTGCTAAAGGTTGGCCGGCTCATGAAAAGGACGAGGAAGAGAGCCAGATAAAACGACAAGTATAAATACAAAAACTATGCCCAGTATTGTTCCCATCATTACATGCCCAGTAAACAAGTTCAGAATAATGCATCAAAGATGTTTATACTGCAGATTTAGGCGGTGGTTAAGGAGACCGTGGAGCGCTGGAGTGGACATCGTCGCCTTGGTCCTGAGACTCGGAAGCTCCTTCGATGGGGCTATCTTCCAGCTCTTGGGGCGAGGAAGGCACAACGGTGGATTCAAAGAATGGCGTTGTAGCATCCCAGTTGTCTAACACCTGTAATGCTACTTGTTATAATAATAAAAAGGGCCACTTTCAACATATAATTGTTGCATCATAATCATATCATGCTCATGTCATCATGCCACCTTGCATTTGAGCATCATACAAAACCCCTTTCTTGTTTGGTTCTTATCTCATGTGCACTATTAATTGTATTTGCCTCTTGATATTGTATTTGGCTCTTGATATATTGTTAATTGCCCAAGTTGAGTTGGGGGCATATCTCTTCTGGACTCCACCACCTTTTCTTTCACCACCTTATAATTCCACCATCCAATTAATATGAGCTTGGCATTTTATTTGAGTTATCTCTAGCTCATGTTGGTTGGTTGGATTCCACCCATAATCTTTTGCTTGGCCTTTGCCCACCTTTTGGGAATGCAAGGAATAATGCCACAAGAATTAATGTTGTTTTCACAATATAACTACATGGCAAATATTGTTGCATGGGCCATGCAAGTGCCACCTTTTCTTGGCTTTGGGAATGTTTTGGTTTTGCTTGCATGGATCATCTCTCCTTGGTTTAAATCTTGTTTTGGCTTGTAGTTTTCTTCACCAAATCATCTACCTCTCTACCCTCCTATAGCAAAAACCCCACCACCTTTCTCCTTGTTTACACATGTGTTTAGGTGGCTTGCACCAACCTAAACCCACTTCCTCCTCCCCACCTTTTCTTTTTCTCTTGCTAGTTCTTTGAATGGAGCATGCATGATTCAAATCTCCACCTCTATCTTTTCTCTTGGCTTGAACCATGTTGTTCTTGCTCAATTCCACCACATAATCTTCTCTCCTTCCTTTTCTCTCTTTTCTCCTTGTCTTGATCTTGTGTGTTTGTCCTTGAGGCATGATCAAGTAAAAGGCTCTCCCTCTATCCATACCCCCCCTCTCTTAGCTAAACCCTAAAACCTACCCCATGCAATCTCCCCATCCTACCTAAGCAAAACCCTAAACTACACCTTCCCTAAACAAAACTCTAAGTACCCTCCTCTTCTCTACTTCCTAGCATGGTCACACCAAACTCTGCCCCAGCTTGCCCCCCCCCCTCTCTCTACCTGCTGGACCCACCTGGCTGCCCTACCCCACCTAGCTATCTCCCACCACAAACCCTAGCCGAGCCGGCCTCTTTCCTTTTCCCCTCTCGATCTCTCGCCCACCGGCCACACCGAGCCTCTCGACCAGCCCGTGCCTCAGCCCCACCCGCCTCCCTCCCTAGCTAGCCCCGACCAGCCAGGCTCGCCTGGCCCCATGCCATGTACGTGAGAAAGTAAAAGGTGGCACCGAGGCCACCTTCCCTCCCCACGCAAGCCCCTCCCGGCCGTTCTTATCTACACCCCAAGACCCTTCCGCCTCCTCAGATCCGCCAGGCTTCGCCTCTTCTCCCTTCCTCCTCGCCATCTTCCTCGCCTCGCCATACACCGCCGCCACACCGCCCCATCTAACAAGCCGGTGGCGTGCACGCTGCAGACGCCGAGGAAGCCCTGAGGACCCCTGACCTCCTGCTCAAGGCCGCCAAGGAGGAGAAGGCCACAGGAGCTCGACCACGCCAAGGCACCGAAACGAAACCTAGCGCCCCAGAGCTCCCGCCACGATCAAGCGCGCCGCCCGAACCAATCGCACCAAGACACTCGCGGTGAGCACCCCGCCCTGCATATCCCGCCCCGCCTCGCTTCCTCGACGCGCGACCTTCCGTCGAACGGTCTCTGCCGGCAAGGCCAGTATTTGTTTCTAGCTCCCCGCGAACACCATATCCAAAGATGCGCCCATCTCACCGCGCCTAACCTAGCCTACCCTAATGGCGACAGTTCTCGCTGAGCCGAGAGCGCGAGTTCGATCTCATCACCACAAGGTTGCAGGCGAGCGATCCGCGCCCCGCTGATCGTGGGAAGAAAATGCAAGGTGGGTCACTTTGCGAATAACCCCCTCCCAAATCTTTTTGTTAACCCGCAGTCCCTCTTTTCCCAGGCGCTGGCGTGTGGGTCAGTAAACACCTGGCCCCACATGTCAGTGACCAGGGCTAGAATAGGCTGAGTATAAAACTTCCAGAGTCTGTTTAAATTCAAATCTAGTTTAAATTATTTCAAATTCAAATCCAACTCAGTTTTAAAATAACTTTTCCATTATAATTCCAAATACCACAAATGATATATGTTTGGAGATCAGAAAAATGCCAGGATTTCAAATATGCCATTCAATTTGCCTTTTGTACATTTAAAATTCCAAGTTGATTTAAATTACCCAATTGCCACTAGAACTTAAATAATTAATAACTTTTGTTTTCTATTTCCAAATTTAGCAAATGATATGTCTAAAATGATCAGCTCGACGAGACCTTTCTGTTTAAGCTATCCATGACTTCAATTGCAGCATGCATCATATAAAAATATAGGGTACAGCAAATGTTATGACAATAAAATGGAAACCAAAACTCCATTAAAATGTTGTTACTTGTCTTCCACACCTCACCATGCCATGCTACCTTATTTGCCATGTAAATTGTGCATCATTCATCATGGCATGATTGTTTGCTTGACGCACCTTATTCATATGCTTGTGCTCTATATTCATGTTGGCCTTGTTTGTTTGGTTTTTCTCGGATAGACACTGAGCAGGGGTTATATCAAGAGAACCAGGAGCACTACCCAGATCCGTTCCTTGCTTCAACTGAGATATCAGGCAAGCACTTCCACATGCTTGCATACATACAGTACCTATTGCCTCTATCTTATTTCCTGCATCATTGAGTCGCGATTGCATTAAATTGAATCCCAAGTATGCATAGCCTTTACTTTTAAACCCCACTAAGCTTGTTCCTCCATCCCATGAGCCATTACTACAGGAGTTGTTTGAGCCATGCGAGTCGTAGAACAGCATGTGTAGGGTATGTGAGCGTCTGATGGTTAACAAGGTACCTAAACAACTTAACCTGAGTAGTATGGGATAACTAATGAAAGTGGCACCGGTGAGCAACATCTGCTATTTGGTTTTTCCTGCTCACTTGTGTCCCGTAAGACCCCGAGTACTTGATTCCTGTTCCTCGATTTTATCGCGCTATCCACATCCGGGAGGTATATGGGACCCCTGAGCCGAGCTTGATTCATCTTATTTCTTGGGGCCACAAACTAGTTTGAGGTTTTATTTACTATCCTGTACTTATGCCATGCTACTTTCATTTACGTTTGTGCGAGGGGCATCTTGCTTAGGTAAGCGAATGAATGTATCGACAGCCCCCGATTGGGGATCTCGCATCGTTCTGACCATTGACGCAAACCTTGAGTCCGTCTCGGATCTTGCTTACTCCGCTATGGTGTACTTCAAGGTGGCCTCAAATATTTCGCATCTGTGATTGTTCACCGTGAAAGCCTCGTTGGGTTTTGATTTGGTTTTTCCGAGGTTGATCGAGCGTGTGTTGCTATTGGTGCACCCCGGCCGGGTAAAACTTTCTGAAAGCCGTGTCCGCGGATATGGACGACTTGGAGCACAGTTTCTTGATCATAGACAAGCATAACTAAAGTACCGCTTTAATCTGACTAAGTAACTTGACTAGTAAATAGTGCAACACTCATGGAATGGTTAATAAAACTGCCAACGGATGGGGGGGTTGTTCGTCCGCTTCCTTGTTGGTAAGCAAGGAGGAGGATGGATCTGATGAGATTACCACTATAACTGTTGTTCTTAATTCACAGACATCCGTCTATCATTGGTTAGGCGGATGGTTAGCATTTATCTGTAGAACTGCTAGGGTGTATCTTTCGCTGCAATTGCGTCACCCTGTGTTGTGTCCCTTTAGAGGCATTAAGACTTCTTGAAAATTACCCTTAGGGTCTCACACTATAAATTATTGGTTCGATGGATGGTACCCCAGGACGGACATCGGGTGGAAGAAGCCAAAGATGTGGGCAACGATCGTTCGGTGTAGAGATTCCGGGAACGGGGATCCGTGAGACCTGTAGTTGGGATGTGCTTATTTCTATGGCATCTTATGCCGATTTGCTTCTTATCCGTACTCGGATTTTGTTTGCCGCTTCCGCATGATACTCTGATGTGTGTGGTATGAGGAAGTATCCTAAAATATAGATCTATCTAGGTCATTTGAATCTTGCCGTATGGCGTTGCTATATTTCCTTTCTTTCTAGATGGTATGGCTCTGATGTACTCTTGTATGGTGGCTTGCGTACATACCCAATTGTGTAAGTAGTTGATCCCTTCGCCTGCCGATTACGCCGCCGTCTGACAGTCCCGTTGAGAGGGTAGTGGTTGGGACGTCTGAAAGGACTACCAAGGAGTGGCTTTGGGGCCCCACCGCACTATTTCAACCACTACCACTCATCCAGGCTTGTATCTAGGAGCGTAATTCACCGAGGTAGTTACAATTGGTATCAGAGCCATCCCGACCTTCAGGGTTTCAGCCAAACGGTCGTTGTCAGTCTAGCAAATATTTTGGTAGTTATGTATATTAGGGAAAAACAAAACGCGAGAGTAGGACTGCTTCCATTTTTCTTCTTACCCTCCCACCCACCCTTTTCTGGTAAGGAAGTGCAATGTTTTCAATCCTTTTCTCAAGATTCAAACTAGGATTCACGTGTTCTGGGTTTCCGTAGTACCATAGGTTGTGTGTGTGTGTGTGTGTAATCCCTTGTCTATCTGTTGCATCCAAGTTGTTATCTTATCGGCCATTGGTTATCAACTGTTGGTACATTCCATACCGATGTGCTTTTGCAAACCGAAATCTATCTTCCTCTTTGTATCCGACGCTATCTTGTTTGGGGTGTTCGTTTCGTAGTTACCAATCTTTAGGTTTCATCGTGAGAAGAAGGGGTTAGGATATGTGTTCCACTTGTTCATGTGGAGTAATGATTTGAGTGCGGATGGAGTCGCGACCATACCACTACTCTTGTCATTCGCTTTTGTATATTGAATCGGTAGAGTCACTAATCTTGATTCGTTAAGTAATTTTATGCATCTATTGGTATTTTAATGCGAAATTTGTGGAAAATTTTTCTTTGATATATTTGTGTACCACACTCCTTTTAGTCGTGCGATATGCTTAATATCTTTTAGGTGCTATGAACTTTGTTGATATTTTAATATCATCTCAGTAAATTGTATCCTTTAATCTTGGTTAATTCCATCTTGGTACTATTTTGGATTATTATCATCTTCCATTATAGTACTGACTTGAGTTTTATATCAATGACAGGATGGCTCCACCACGCCGTACCGAAGAGGACATACCTCCGGAACTGGGCTCCGCGCTGTCAAACATAGCTAATGCTTTGGCGGCAATGCAAGAGAACCAGCAGCGCTTTGAGGAGAGTGTCAGAAGAAACGAGTTTGCTCCACTACCTCCACCTCCCAAGCGTGGAGACATCAAGAGCTTCCTCAAATTCAACCCTCGTCAGTTTGATGTTTCTGACCGACCTCTTGACGCGGATGATTGGCTGCGTGAGATCTCAAGGTTGCTCGAGACTGCTGATGTTCCGGAGCAAGAGTGGGTCAAGTGTGCTACTCACCTTCTCAAGGGAGATGCAGCTCTTTGGTGGGAAAACTACTTGAAGGCAAGCTGCACTGGGTTCCAGCCAACTTGGGAGAGGTTCACTGGAGCGTTCAAAGAGCAGTTTCTCTCAGAGATTGTAATGGAAAGGATGAAGGAGGCTTTCCTCAACCTGAAGCAGGGAAATGATAACGTCAACACCTACATCAGGAACTTCATGAATCTCTCTCGTTATGGTGGTGATGAGGTATCTGATGACAAGAAGAAGCAGAAAAGGTTCAGGCAAGGGCTCAATGCGTCGATCAAGTATGCAATCACGCATGCAAGACCGGCAACCTTCTGAACTACAAAGACACAAGACTGCAAGAGGAGGCAAGCAAATGTTTGAGGAGTCCAAGAAACACAACAGGATGCATCAAGCTCTGCTTATGGCAGCTCCTTCTAAGCGGCGTGTGCGGGTTCCTAACACCACCGCCGCTCCCGGCTCCACCAAGACCGCAAGCTTCGCCAAGGCCACCAAACTTCACCATCATGGCTCCTAGGGGCTACAACAACCACTACCTCGAGCGCTGGCGGAGTCCTCGCTACTCGCTCCACGTCCACCGGTGCACCTTCGTGTGTGGAGATCCTGGACATCAAAACTGGAACTGTCCGATGAAGAACAAAGCTCTTCCTCCACCCCGCCAAGATCTGCAACAAGCTCTCCTTCGGTTCGTGCACCACCGCCTCGGGCTCTCAACATCAACACCAAGCCCGGGTTGTTCGTGCTAATCGTCAACGCCGCTCAAGCTGAGCATGCACCTGGAGTTGTGATGGGTATGCTTCCCGTTAACTCAGTCCCTGCATGAGTTCTCTTTGATTCTGGTGCATCGCATTCTTTTGTGTCTCACAAGTTTGCAAATGAAAATGAGTTAGCAATGGACCCTATCCTTAAGCAGTTAATGGTTCTTTCGCCTGGAGCAAATATGATAGCATCTAAGATCAGTCACGGCAATCAAATTGAGATTGGGGGTTCTTCATTCTTGGCTTCTTTGATTGTTCTGGGCAACTCTGACATTGATGTCATCTTGGGCATGGATTGGTTGACAAAGAAATGCAATTGTGATTGATTGTCTTTGAACGCCTGTCTCTCGAAGATTCCTCAAGGCCATATAGTCTTTTCTCCAAGTCGACTCTGCTGTCCAGCTCTTTTCCTTGGCGGCTCAATGATGATGTTATGCAAGCTATTCAGAGTGTACCAAAGGTCCGTGAGTTCCCGATGTCTTTCTGAAGAGTTGCCGGTATGCCTCCGGATCGCGTGGTTGAATTCGTGATTGAGCTTGAACCCGAACGGCTCCTATCTCCAAGAGGCCATATAAAATGGGTCCTTCCGAGTTAATTGAACTCAAACGACAACTTGATGAACAAGAGAAGTTGGGCTTCATTCAACACAGACTTCTTCTTGGGGTAGCCCAACAATCTTTGTGAAGAAGCGTGATGTAACCGATAGACTCGTGTTGACTACCGGGCTCTAAATGCTAAAACCATCAAGAACAAATATCCTCTCCTCGGATAAATGATCTTTTGATCACCTGGCGTGAGCTGTGGTGTTCTCTAAGCTGGACTTGAGAAGTGGTTATCACCAAATCAAGATTCGCAATAAGATGTGCCCAAAACAGCTTTCACCACCCGCTATGGCTTGTATGAGTACACGGTCATGTCTTTCGGTCTCACCAACGCACTGCTACCTTCTCGAGGCCGATGAACTCCGCTTTCATGGAGTACCGGATAAATTTGTTGTGGTATATTTGGATGACATTCGTCTATTCCAAGTCTAAGGAGGAGCATGAAGAACACTGGTGTGTCTTAAACAATCTTCGTGAGAACCGCTTGTATGCAAAGTTCTCAAAGTGTGAGTTTTGGCTCAAGTAACATACCGGTCATGTTATCTTCGCCAAGGGCATTGCATAACCCGAAACCGTGAAGACAATAGTTGAATGGCTTCCTCCGCTAATGTCAAGGAAGTGCGGAGTTTTCGGGTTTGGCTAGCTATTGTCGCCGCTTTGTTCAACTTCCGAAGATAGCAAAGCCTCTTACCGATCTCCTCAAGAAAGGCAAGAAGTACTGTGGACTCCCGCTTGTCAAGAAAGTTTTGAGACACTCAAAGAGAAGCTCACTTCCACACCAGTCTTGGTTCCTCCAGATACATCTAAGCCTTTCCATATTCTGACGCCTCTTTGCAAGGATTGGGTGCGGTCCTTATGCAAGAGAAACAGTGGTTGCTTATGCCTCTCGTCGTTGAAGACGATGAGATCAACTATCCCACACATGACCTTGAGCTAGCAGGAGTTGTCTTTGCTTTGAAGCTATGGAGGCACTACTTGCTTGGTAACCGCTAGAGATCTTCTCGACCACAAGAGTTTGAAGTATATCTTCACACCTGATCTCAACCTTCGCAGAGGAGATGGATCGAGCAATCAATGACTTTGATGTGACCATCAACTACACTCCGGCAAAGCAAATGTCATGGCGGATGCGCTTAGCCAGAAAGCTTATGTCAACAACCTCATGGTGGAAGAGCATGGCCTCTCTTGTGCGAGGAATTCCGTCACTCAACCTCGAAATTGTGGAACAAGGGCATCTCCCGAACCTTCCGCTACTCCTCTCTTGGAAGAACATATTCGCTCTCACCTTGGTGATCCGCACACCAAAAGCTCATCTCTAAGCTTGACCTTCAAGTATGAGTCCTTCCATGTTGATGATCAAGGCACGCTCTTCTTTGAACACCGGATGTTTGTTCCAAACTACCCGGTCCGAGAGACCAAGTTCTCAAGGAGGCACATGATTCGGTTCTTTCTATCCATCCCGCAACACAAAGATGTACATGGACTTGAAAACACACTGGTGGCCTGGGTTGAAACGGTATTGTGCTAAGTACGTCTCGAATGTGATGTCTGCAGAGTCAAGGCTGTCCATCGAAACCATTTGGTCTTCTACAGCCCATTGAAACCTCCGTAATGGAAATGGGAGAAAGTAGAGATGGACTTCATCACGGCTTTCCAAGGTCGCAGAAGGGCAACAATGCAATTTTGTTGTCATCGATGTGCTTTCTAAAGTGGCTCATTTCTTCCCCAAAGAAACAATTTCGGAATTCAGTTATCGAGCTCTATATCAATGTAATTGTCTCTGTATGGGGTTCCACTTGAAATCAGTTCGCACTGTGGAGCATCTTCACCTCAAAGTTCGGGAGAGTTTCCAAAAGCTTTGGGAACAAAGTTGAACTTCAAAGATCGCTTACCACCCTCATCGCAAGGACAAGTGGAGAGGATCAATCGATTCGGAGGATATGCTTGAAGGCGTCATCTCGTTTGGCATGAAGTGGGAGGAATGCCTTCCTTATGCTGAATTCTCCTACAACAACAGCTTCCAGAAGAGTCTGAAGATGGCACCATTCGAGGCTCTCTATGGACGCAAGTGCAGAACTCCGATTGGTTGGTCAGGTGCAGGAGAAAGAATCTGGTTTGGCCCTGACATTGTAACCCAAGCAGAGGAGAAGGTGCATATCATTCTGGAGAACCTGAAGATTGCTTAAAGTCGTCAGAAGAGCAACTATGACATTAAGCACACGGATATGGTGTATGCCCCTGGTGATCTCGTCTACCTTCGTGTCACTCCCATGAGAGGAACACACCGCTTCGGTATCAAAGGAAAGTTGGCTCCTAGATACATCGGTCCTTTCAAGATACGTGGTAGAAGAGGAGAAGTTGCTTATGCACTGGAGCTTCCGGAAAAACTCAAAGTCCATGATGTTTTCCACATCTCTCAGCTCAAGAAGTGCTTCAAAGATCCCGGCAGGACCGTGGATCATGAGCTAATCGACCTCCAAGAAGATCTGTCTTATCAAGAACACCCCACCAAAATCCTCGAGACCGCAGAACGAAGGACTCGCAACAAGTCCATCAAGTTCTGCAAGGTGCAGTGGTCACACCATTCTGTTGATGAAGCCACATGGGAGCGTGAAGATGAACTCCGTGCCAACCATCCTTCTCTCTTTGTATCTTCTTCTTCTTCCTAGAATCTCGGGGCGAGATTCCTGTTTAGTGGGGGAGAGTTGTAGCATCCCAGTTGTCTAACACATGTAATGCTACTTGTTATAATAATAAAAAGGGCCACTTTCAACATATAATTGTTGCATCATAATCATATCATGCTCATGTCATCATGCCACCTTGCATTTGAGCATCATACAAAACCCCTTTCTTGTTTGGTTCTTATCTCATGTGCACTATTAATTGTATTTGCCTCTTGATATTGTATTTGGCTCTTGATATATTGTTAAATGCCCAAATTGAGTTGGGGGCATATCTCTTCTGGACTCCACCACCTTTTCTTTCACCACCTTATTATTCCACCATCCAATTAATATGAGCTTGGCATTTTATTTGAGTTATCTCTAGCTCATGTTGGTTGGTTGGATTCCACCCATAATCTTTTGCTTGGCCTTTGCCCACCTTTTGGGAATGCAAGGAATAATGCCACAAGAATTAATGTTGTTTTCACAATATAACTACATGGCAAATATTGTTGCATGGGCCATGCAAGTGCCACCTTTTCTTGGCTTTGGGAATGTTTTGGTTTTGCTTGCATGGATCATCTCTCCTTGGTTTAAATCTTGTTTTGGCTTGTAGTTTTCTTCACCAAATCATCTACCTCTCTACCCTCCTATAGCAAAAACCCCACCACCTTTCTCCTTGCTTACACATGTGTTTAGGTGGCTTGCACCAACCTAAACCCACTTCCTCCTCCCCACCTTTTCTTTTTCTCTTGCTAGTTCTTTGAATGGAGCATGCATGATTCAAATCTCCACCTCTATCTTTTCTCTTGGCTTGAACCATGTTGTTCTTGCTCAATTCCACCACATAATCTTCTCTCCTTCCTTTTCTCTCTTTTCTCCTTGTCTTGATCTTGTGTGTTTGTCCTTGAGGCATGATCAAGTAAAAGGCTCTCCCTCTATCCATACCCCCCCCCCTCTCTTAGCTAAACCCTAAAACCTACCCCATGCAATCTCCCCATCCTACCTAAGCAAAACCCTAAACTACACCTTCCCTAAACAAAACTCTAAGTACCCTCCTCTTCTCTACTTCCTAGCATGGTCACACCAAACTCCCGCCTTGCCCCCCTCTCTCTACTGGACCCACGGCTGCCCTACCCCACCTAGCTATCTCCCACCACAAACCCTAGCCGAGCCGCCTCTTCCTCTCCTTTTTCCCTCTGATCTCCTCGCCTGGCCACACCGAGCCTCTCGACCAGCCCGTGCCTGCAGCCCACCGCCACCCCCTCCCTAGCTAGCCCTGACCAGCCCGTGCCTGCCCTGGCCCCATGCCATGTACGTGAGAAAGTAAAAGGTGGCACCGAGGCCACCTTCCCCTCCCCCACGCAAGCCCCCTCCTGGCCGTTCTTATCTACACCCCAGCACCCTTCTGCTCTCCTCAGATCTGCCAGGGCTTCGCCCTCTTCTCCCCTTCCTCCCCTCGCCATCTTCCTCGCCTCGCCATACACCGCCAGTCTACACCCTGCCCCCATCTAACAAGCCGGTGGCGTGCACGCTGCGTACGTCGAGGAAGCCCCGGAGGACCCCTGTACCTCCCCGTTCGCGTCGCCAAGGAGGAGAAGGCCACAGGAGCCTGGACCACGCCGCGCACCGCAGAACCCTAGCGTCCCCAGAGCTCCTGCCTCGCCGCCGATCAAGCGCGCCCCTGCCCGAACCAACTGCACCAGCACACTCGCGGTGAGCACCCCCGCCTCCCAGACATCCTCTCCGCTTGCCGCTTCGACGCTGGTGGACCTTCCGTCGAACGGTCTCTGCGCCGGCGTCGTGTTTGTTTCTAGCTCCCGCGCGAACACCATATCCAAAGATGTGCCCATCTCACCGCTGCCTAACCTAGCCTACCCCTGTGGCATGATGTGCCTCGCGAGCCAGAGAGTGCGAGTTCGATCTCACTGCGCGCTGCAGCATGAGCGACTGTCAGCCTCCGTCAGATTCGGAAGAAAAAGCATCGAGTGGGTCACTTTGCGAATAACCCCCTCCCAAATCTTTTTGTTAACCCGCGGTCCCTCTTTTCCCAGGCGCTGGCTTGTGGGTCAGTAAACACCTGGCCCCACATGTCAGTGACCAGGGCTAGAATAGGCTGAGTATAAAACTTCCAGAGTCTGTTTAAATTCAAATCTAGTTTAAATTATTTCAAATTCAAATCCAACTCAGTTTTAAAATAACTTTTCCATTATAATTCCAAATACCACAAATGATATATGTTTGGAGATCAGAAAAATGCCAGGATTTCAAATATGCCATTCAATTTGCCTTTTGTACATTTAAAATTCCAAGTTGATTTAAATTACCCAATTGCCACTATAACTTAAATAATTAATAACTTTTGTTTTCTATTTCCAAATTTAGCAAATGATATGTCTAAAATGATCAGCTCGACGAGACCTTTCTGTTTAAGATATCCATGACTTCAATTGCAGCATGCATCATATAAAAATATAGGGTACAGCAAATGTTATGACAATAAAATGGAAACCAAAACTCCATTAAAATGTTGTTACTTGTCTTCCACACCTCACCATGCCATGCTACCTTATTTGCCATGTAAATTGTGCATCATTCATCATGGCATGATTGTTTGCTTGACGCACCTTATTCATATGCTTGTGCTCTATATTCATGTTGGCCTTGTTTGTTTGGTTTTTCTCGGATAGACACTGAGCAGGGGTTATATCAAGAGAACCGGAGCACTACCGGATCCGTTCCTTGCTTCAATCGAGATATCGTGCAAGCACTTCCACATGCTTGCATACATACAGTACCTATTGCCTCTATCTTATTTCCTGCATCATTGAGTCGCGATTGCATTAAATTGAATCCCAAGTATGCATAGCCTTTACTTTTAAACCCCACTAAGCTTGTTCCTCCATCCCATGAGCCATTACTACAGGAGTTGTTTGAGCCATGCGAGTCGTAGAACAGCATGTGTAGGGTATGTGAGCGTCTGATGGTTAATAAGGTACCTAAACAACTTAACCTGAGTAGTATGGGATAACTAATGAAAGTGGCACCGGTGAGCAACATCTGCTATTTGGTTTTTCCTGCTCACTTGTGTCCCGTAAGACCCCGAGTACTTGATTCCTGTTCCTCGATTTTATCGCGCTATCCACATCCGGGAGGTATATGGGACCCCCCTGAGCCAGAGCTTGATTCAGTCTTATTTCTTGGGGCCACAAACTAGTTTGAGGTTTTATTTACTATCCTGTACTTATGCCATGCTACTGTTCATTTACGTTTGTGCGAGGGGCACACTGTACTGTTTAGGTAAGCGGAATGTTTTCGCGGTATCGACAGTCCCCGATTGGGGATCTGCTGTCGTTTACAGCCATTGACGCAAACCTTGAGTCCGTCTCGGATCTTGCTTACTCCGTTGCGGGTGTACTTCAAGGGTGGCCCTGAAATATTTCGCATCCCGTGATTGTTCACCGTGAAAGCCTCGTTGGGTTTTGATTTGGTTTTTCCGAGGTTGATCGAGCGTGTTGCTATTGGTGCACCCCCGGTAAAACTTTCAAAGCCGTGTCCGCGGATATGGACGACTTGGAGCACAGTTTCTTGATCATAGACAAGCATAACTAAAGTACCGCTTTAATCTGACTAAGTAACTTGACTAGTAAATAGTGCAACACTCATGGAATGGTTAATAAAACTGCCAACGGATGGGGGGGTTGTTCGTCCGCTTCCTTGTTGGTAAGCAAGGAGGAGGATGGATCTGATGAGATTACCACTATAACTGTTGTTCTTAATTCACGGACATCCGTCTATCATTGGTTAGGCGGATGGTTAGCATTTATCTGTAGAACTGCTAGGGTGTATCTTTCGCTGCAATTGCGTCACCCCAGGTTGTGTCCCCTTTAGAGGCATTAAGACTTGCTGAGTACCCTTAGGGTCTCACACTATAAATTATTGGTTCAGATGGACAGGTACCCCCGCAGGACGGATACTGGGTGGAAGAAGCCGAAGATGTGGGCAACGATCGTTCGGTGTAGAGATTCCGGGAACGGGGATCCGTGAGACCTGTAGTTAGGATGTGCTTATTTCTATGGCATCTTATGCCGATTTGCTTCTTATCCGTACTCGGATTTTGTTTGCCGCTTCCGCATGATACTCTGATGTGTGTGGTATGAGGAAGTATCCTAAAATATAGATCTATCTAGGTCATTTGAATCTTGCCGTATGGTTGCTATATATTTCCTTTCTTTCTAGATGGTATGGCTCGATGTACTCTTGTATGGTGGCTTCATACATACCCACTTGTGTACGTAGTTGATCCCTTTGCACGCCGACACGCCGCCTGACAGGTCCCGTTGAGAGGGTAGTGGTTGGGACGTCTGAAAGGACTACCAGTGAGTGGCTTTTGGGGCCCCACCGTACTATTTCAACCACTACCACTCATCCAGGCTTGTATCTAGGAGCGTAATTCACCGAGGTAGTTACAGGCGTCCTGTAGTTCGTCATCTCTGACACACGACAAGCACAACCTGCGCAGAATTCTTGGATAGCCTTAATGTTCTACGGGTTACCCTCATCGGCGATGCCCTTGGTGACGTGCCAGATCTCCATATCGCTATGGTGTCTCATAACCATGGTAAGGGCGGTCTGCGCAGCGGTCCGAGTGTAGGAGATCTTCCAGTCTTCGGTGAGCTTCGGAATCTCCTAGGATCTGTCCCTCACCTTGAGCACTAGCATTTTGTGCAAGTTGGAAAGTCTGACCGACTCGCCAGCCTCTTCAAGAGTCTAGTGGAAGTCGAAAAGAATATCTCCAACGGGTTTTATGCGCTCGAGGCAGGGTTCAGAGGAGGGAGAGTCGGAAAGATGAAGAGGATCTAGGAAAGAACCAAAAAATCAAAATCTGACTCAAATAAAGTCGAAAATCAAGGGAAGATTGAGAATCGGAAATCTTACCTAGTACGGAGTGGTTCCACTAGGAATGCTCCTCTCGGAGACTCTTCAGTTCCTGCTCTGTGGCCTGGGCTAGATCTCTCTGGCTCTCGAAATCCTTCTTGATATCATCTATTTGTTTATCTCGGAGGGCCAACAGCCTCTTGATCCTCTCGGTCTCCATATTGCTGGACTCTAGGACAGCGTTTATGGATTTCTTCGATTCATCCTTTAGCTTCTCAAGCTCATCCCGGAGTTCATCATCCTCCATTTTGAGGACCTTGAAGTTCTCAGCTTCCTACACCATCTTGCTGGATTCATTAAGCAATTCTGCAAAGGGAAAATCATCAGTTGAAAAAGAATAATTCAAATATGGCAAACACTAATGATAAGAGGAGTCAAAAATATTATCTTCCGCCTCATCTTTCTCCACTTTTAACTTGGAATTTTCAAGGCGCGGAGCTTTAATCTCTTTACGCTTGTTGCAGATATTATTGAGCAATTCCTGGTTGGAGGATGCAATTTTCTGTAAGTTTAGAATCGGAATAACTGTCAAACGGCTACTAAGACTCGGGCTGCAACTTTAACCAAGTAAAAATACAGCACGAGCCTTGGGGGCTACACTATATCATTCTTTTTTCATCCTATAAGCATCAACTCGGATTTAATGCTATGATGTTTATCCGACTTCATGCTTGGGGGCTAGAGGATATGACAATAAATACTGCAAAAAATATTTGGAAAACTTACAATGGGTTCCAGATGAAGCTTCTCAAATCCGATTTTCATGTTGTGAAACACTTTCCCGGGCGCCTACGAGCGCCGGAAGCCTAGCCTAGGGCGGTTACCTGCGTGGATGTCCTCCAAGACGGCGGTGAGCGTCCGTCCCGGCGCACTCCACCACTGTCAGCACCCGTCGCGTTGTTGCGCTTCGGTAGCGTGTCGGGCGGCCTTTCGTGCGGAGTCGGTTCTCGGCGAAGAACTGTTCCTAGTACGCGAGGTTGCTAGGGTCTTCGACGAGCTTCGGGTCCTCCATCGCTGCGATGGCGGCCTGGATCTCCTCCACCATTTCGTCGTCAGCCGACACCGGCGGCACTAGGATATCGTTGGCCGGCACTTGCGGCCCTGGGATGTCGCCGGCACAGAACTTCTAGCCGGGCGGGGACCAGAAGTCTGGTGGCGCTATGTACCCAGCGTCGTGGAGCATCCGGGCTTCCCACGGCCGGAGCGTACGCCGGCCGAAGCCGTTCGCCGCCCTTGTGTCGTCGGGTACCTCTTGGCCATGGCTTTCTTCTCACCAAAGTTGGAGTTCGCGGTGGAGGGGGAGTGGAGAAGTTATGAGAGTGTGCTGTGAACCAGCGAGGCCGCGGCTTTTATCGGCGGAAGTGGGTGGTGTCGGGGATATGACCCTAGGTACCCCCCCATAGTTGGGTTATCAGGAGATATCAGAGGAATAAAGCAACTCAATAATAAATCTTATGTATAAAAGGAGTTCGGTTAATGAGATTATAAGTAAAATATAAAGAATAAAGAATAAAGGTCACAGCGTGATCGCCAGCACCCCAGCACCCCGCCATATAACCCCGTTCGTCGCCGCGTGGACCACGCACGATGTGTGCCATTAAAATTGTCGTCGGACCCGCCTAGAGCGCCGCAATGTTCCGACCGTTCAGCACCGCCCCACGCCGCAAGACCACGCCATTGAGCTTCGCCAGGGAGCACAGCACCGCCCCATAGCGTCACCCAAGCCAGTAGCACTCTGTGTCGTCGACACCGACGAGCTCCACCCACGCCATTCGGTCACCTTCAGCCACTATAAAAGGAGACCTCCCCCGTTCGTTTTCTTCACACCATTTCACTCCCCACCTCTCACTGATCACACCCACTCACTCCCGGAGCAAGGCGGGCACCAGGTGGCCGTAATTTCACCGGAGTTCGCTGCTACAGAGGAGGAGAGGCGCCGTCGATTGGAGCCTCCCCAGGAGAAGCTGTCGGTACCAGGAGAATCGCCGTCGTCGACTTTATCGTTCGCCCCCGCCGCCGACCATCGTCTGAGCCCCGGTGAGCCTCCCACGACCCCCACCGGCCGCGCTAGGGTTCTATCTCGCCGGCGCTGCCCGACGTGGACGATGAACTAGAGCCGTTCGATTATAGTTAAATCCTACGATCCTAATCGCCCCATACAGCTTCGCCCCTTGTCGTCTCACTGACGAGTGGGGTCGCTTACTTAACCAGCCCACGGGCGCACTGTGCGTAGTGCGCCGTCCCAGTTAAACATCCCGCGCGAGCTACTAATTCAAATTTAGATTTATTCATTTAATTTCAAACTTAGTTCTGTACCTAGATTCAAAAATCAACCCAGCTCGATTCACTGAACCAAAATGCATGAAACCAATTTTGTTAGGAAGGTACTGGAATTCTTAATCCAAGACCGTTGGATTCTAACCATTTAGATTTGAAGATCACCCATGGTAAAAATAATAAGGCAGAAGCTTTTCTGCATTTGAACATTTTTCAAAATTCAACCATAAGAGCTTTTGAGTTGATTCCAACTCTCAAAAATCATATTTAACCATACCTTTCAAAATATATAAAAATATATAGGTTTACTTACAGAAATAATGATCAAGTAATAAAAGAATGCCACATAGGCATTTCTAGTCATTTTAATTAATTAAAATAAAAAGGTTAAACCTTATTAAATTGTGACACCACTTTAAATCATATTCCCATGTACTGAAATATGTGGTGAGGACATGTGGCAACATGATCCCATGTTTGAGTTGGAGAATATTAAATATTAAGTAGTTTTTCAATGAGTAGAAATTACTTTTCTCAAATAAAATAAATGAGACAAGTGCTTTATCCTTGTAATGTTAGTGATGATGCTAGATCATCTAGTGTGAACCTTTGTGTGATGATAGTTAAGTATTGTTTGGTGATTGTGTACCTCGTATTTATAGAAGCAAGTACCGTCCAAGGATACGAGGAGGAAGGAGGATACTACGAGGAAGAAGCCGAGGAGAACTTCAACCACTGCTCTGTACAAGGCAAGCCAATACTTGCAAGCTACTCATTAAGCAAGCTAACACTTGCAGCTTAGCAAGCTACTACTTGCTTGTTACTATGCCAACTATATGCCTTAAGCATATGTGATTATACCCACTTGAAACACCATCCTAGTTGTACTTGCAAGCTTAATATTTTATTCTCTTTATTAAAGCTTTCTATCAAGAGTTTACTTAGTAACTTGTAGATAATAGAAGGATATTGGAAGGTAGCATAAAGAGCATAAAATTTGGCCTAAGTTAGATAAGCTTGATGTCATCCTAAGGCATGAAATTGAACATAGATAAGATACACTTGTTTACCACGCTTCATTAGTATTTACCCTCACTTATAGATGCTAGTGCTAAGCATAAAACCTGATCAACTTTAGATGGGAATACTTAGATAAAATGATTATGAAAATCTTAGAATGATGAGTCATTCTACTGAAATGTTTTGACATGTGTACTTGAACACCAAATGATGGTTGATGATGAAAATGTCAAGGCCTTAGCCCTTTATAAAACTGATGGTTGTCTGGATGCGATAACATTCCAATTTTACCATACAACCACAATACCCAAAATTTGGGTAGGGCTTGACTGGAAATTTATACACCTTAGTATGGGTTCCCTTGCGGCCAAGGTCTGAGCTGAGGCTACCTTGTGAAGATTGTCCACATGTGCAGTACCCAAGATGACGGTTGGTCATGGTTGGGAGGCCAAACTCACAAGAAAGGTGCCTATAATGGGGCGTGTAATTGAAAGGTTAGGATTGATTATCCGTATACTGAGTATGGTGAATTCAGGACTGTTCCTGACGGATGTATCGAATGTTGTGGTTAAAGTGTATAATCTCTGTAGAGTGTCAAACTATTCAAATAGCCGCGTCATGATTATGGACGATTGATCGCCATACCGTCGTGCCGATGTTTTCAAAAGGACTTGTAAAATGATTTGTGACTTTGACTTGACCACAACAGTGTGGTGACATGAAATTCTAGTTCCCACTTAAGTGTTATAAAACTTTCAACTAGCTTTCTATGCTTCTGAAGTTAGTAGAGGTAAATCTGGCTTTTTGCAAAACAACCCTAGAGCTTCGTATACCCTACTCAAACCCACTTCACTTGTTAGTATTAGTTTGCGGGTACTTAAAGAGTACTCATGGCTTTGTACCTGGCTATTCCCGTGGCCAGACTATGAAGAGGAGTATCAGGAAGAAGGACAGCAGGAAGGTTATGACAACTAGGATAATCTCCCATCGCCAGTATTGCCTGTGACCATGAAAATGGAGCTTCGCCTACGCTATCGTTACTATTACCTTATTCCGCTGCTTAAATTGTATTAAGAACTGGATCATGAGATCCTTATTTATGTAAGACCTTATGTATGGATTGTAATGGATGATGTACTATGATATCCAATCTGTTATGTCTCGCAAAAATGGGATTGCGATGTATTGCATAACAGGCATCTGTGATTAAAAATCCGGGTGTTGACAAGTTGGTATCAGAGCATCCTGACCATAGAAGACCCTAGTTTAGAATGGACGTTTGAATCAAAAACTTAATTTAAAGAGAAAAGAAGTGAGTATTTATGAAAACTTATTCTTATTCTTATCACTTAGATTCTTTCATGAAAATTCATGTTCCTCAAAAATTCTTACAAACGTATGTAAAATTTGACACACTTGATCACTCTATTAACTTACTCATCCTATATTCTTATAGATGGACGTGAAGTACAACAAGTTTTATCAGTTGGGGAATGGAGGAGACCTCATCTTTGAGCGTGACTTGGACCAGCTGTCGGAGATGCTGGAGCGTCCGCGCCCCGAGTTCTTCGGAGCTCAGCTCAATGATCAAGAAGGAGAAGATCTGTGGTGGTTAGTTGTTGTAAGTCTCTGAGGAAATATTGAACCTCCCACTGCACAGAGAATTCAGTTCACCTTAAGAGACAACAACTGGCTCGATGGACTTGCCATGGCCATGCAGGAAGCTCTTGCCCGTCTGTGTGGGCAAAGTATCAATCAAATCAAGGGTATCCGCTTTGAGTTCTACCCAAGGAGTGATGCTATGGGATAGCCACTAGAGGCCCCATATCACCATGAGCTGAAGACTCAGTTGGACCATCTCAGCTTCATGATGTATGACCGTCAGAAGGAGTTGGACAATGCCCGTTCCTACGCCAACCACAAGTACGACATCGCCGCCAAGAAGGACCAGACCATCGCCATGCTAGTGAAGGATCGCAAGTCTCGTCGCCGTCAGCTCGACAAGAAGGAGCGCATCATTGCCTGTCTCCGCCACCGGATCACGGATTTGGAGGAGACCATCCACGAGAGAGACATGCAGTTGGAGGAGAGGGAGAATGCAGGGGAAGACCTTCGTGGAGACCCCTACTCCTATCTCAGCGATGATGATGATTTTCTGGAGGATCAGGCCATGGACTTCTTCACCGATGAGGATGACTTCGCCTTCATCGATGATGATGAGGATGATGATGACACTGACTACGAGGAGTAGTAGCACTTGAGCACTAGTGTTAATGAGTTGTATTCGGTCCCACTGTATCGTAGCCTTACAAAATGGTTCTTAAAACCATCTATTTTCCTTTGTTGTGGTGTGTGTTGTATCGTGTGCTATGAATGAATGAATGAAAAGCATGTTGCTAGAAAAACCTGAGTCAAACTTTGAAAACTTTCCAAAACCCAAAACCCCGAACCTTAGAAATTTCCCTCTTTTCTCATAATCTATCTCAATCTTCAGATGCCTCGCGGAGGAAGCACTTCAGCCCCGGACCCGATGTTGCAACTCTTGCAAATGTTGGTTTATGACTGCGAAGCTGAAAGAGCCGAACGCCAAGCCAACTTAGTCACCCTTCAGCAGATAGCTCAGATGGCCAACAACAATCAAGGCCATGGAAATCAGGACAACCATGGATCTAAGCTCAAGAATTTCCAGAACACCAATCCACCCGTTTTCACTAAGTCAGAAGAGCCCCTAGATGCAGATGATTGGTTGCAAACCATGGAGAACAATCTAGAAGTTGCAGGAGTGGAAGCCAACGAGAAAGTTCTGTTCACCACCCACTATCTGGCCGGAGATGCAAGATCATGGTGGAACAGCGTTCACGCAATGACAGGAGGTCAGCTGATGACTTGGGAAGAGTTCAAAGTCAAGTTTAGCAGAACCCATGTGCCATCGGGTTTGATCAAGAGGATGAGATATGAATTCAGGGAACTGAAGCAAGGAAGGATGACAGTAGTGGAATACCGTGACAAATTCTTGTCATTGGCTAGGTCTGCACCGGATGAGATAGACACTGAAGCCAAGAAGAAGGAGAGATTCCTGAATGGTCTGCATGATGAGATGCAGACAGTGTTAGTCAATATCCCCTTTGCTGATATTGAAGCCTTAGTTGACTCTGCCATTCAGATGGAAGGAAAGATCAACCAAGCTAATGAGAACTAGCGTGCCGCATGATGCATCAACCAGGAACCCACCATACACCAAAGTATCGCCCCAACCCATCTCCAGGATTTACCCCAAGAACCAACAGACCCCCGATGAATCGTCCCACCTATCACAACCATGGAAACCCAAGGCCCGGAGGAAACCACAACAACCCCGGCAACCCCGGCAATTTCAACCGTGCCCCACCCAAGTTCAAGAGCAACAATGCCGCCACTAACACCAACACTGCCCCAAGGACTGGAAGCAATGTTGTGCCTGTTGCAGCGAAGGACAAGTCCCAAGTGACTTGTTATGAATGTGGAACCAAGGGTCACTATTCCAATGAGTGCCCCAAGAAGATTGCCACAGCCCCCAATGCAAATGCCCTAGCTCAGTAGCAGCGTCGTGTTCATCCCGGAAGAAGTTTTTCCCTAGGGAACTCACTCAACCGCAATGGCCGTCTCTTTCTCATGCATGCTGAAGAAGCCCAGGAAGCGCCAGATGTCGTGATGGGTATGTTTTCTGTTAACTCAGTACTTGCAAGAGTGTTGTTTGATTCTGGAGCATCGCACTCATTTGTTACTGAAGAATTTGCATGCACTAGTAAGATTCAACAAACCAAATTGAAGCATGTTATGATTGTTCAAATACCTGGTTCAACCACCAAAGCTAGGCAAATTTGCAAAGTTGTACCTATCCGAATCCATGGCATGGATTTTTATGCTAATCTAATAGTACTCGGAACTAAAGGTTTGGAAGTAGTACTAGGAATGGATTGGATGTCCAAACACAAAGGATTAATTGGTTGTGCCAAGAAAGCCATAACCATGACCAGTACAGCCGGAATATCAGTAGAGCATGTATCTGAAACCTTGCCCCGCCAATTCAGGTGCGACAAGAGTATAGCCCAGCCAACCATTGACCAAGTCCGGATAGTCTGTGAATACCCCGATGTATTTCCAGACGTTTTGCCCGGTATGCCCCCAGATCGAGATATCAAGTTTATCATTGAACTATCCCTGGAACCGGACCCATATCCCAGAGACCATATAGTATGAACCCGTCTGAACTAGTGGAACTGAAGAAGCAACTGGATGCCATGTTGGAAATTGGATTGATTCAACCAAGTGCGTCACCATGGAGATCGCATGTTTTGTTTGTGGACAAGAAAGATGGAGGTAACCGTTTGTGTACGGATTATCGAAATTTGAATGATGTCACCATCAAGAACAAGTACCCGTTGCCCAAGATAGAAGACCTGTTTGACTAGTTGACTAGTGCCAAAGTGTTTTCTAAGATTGAACTTAGAACTGGCTATCATCAACTCAAGATTCGCGCAGAGAATATTCCAAAGACTGCCTTTACAACCCGATATGGATTATATGAGTATACTGTCATGTCTTTTGGATTAACCAATGCCCCCGCTTACTTCATGAACCTCATGAATAAGATTTTTATGGACTTCCTGGATAAGTTTGTTGTTGTTTTATCGATGACATTCTGATTTATTCCAAATCAGAAGACGAACATGAGCTACACCTAAGGACCATTCTTGGAACCCTTAGAGAGCATCAGCTGTATGCCAAGTTTAGCAAATGTGAATTCTGGTTACAGGAGGTAGGATTCCTCGGACATATCGTATCATCCGGAGGAATTACCGTTGACCCTGCGAAGGTGAAGGATGTTGAAGATTGGCAAGCCCCAACCACTCAAACCCAAGTTCGTGCATTTCTCGGATTAGCGGGATACTACCGCAAGTTTGTAGAAGGATTCTCGAGTATTGCAAGACCCATGACCCAATTGATGAAGAAGGACAAGAAGTTTGAATAGACAGACAAATGTGAAGCGAGTTTTTAGGAACTCAAGAGGAGATTCATCTCAGCCCCAATCTTGATAATGCCAAATATCACGAAGCCCTTTGATGTGTATTGTGACGCATCCAAGATCGGTCTCGGATGTGTGCTAATGCATGAAACCAATTTTGTTAGAAAGGTACTGGATTCTTAATCCAAGCCCATTGGATTCTAACCATTTAGAATTGTAGATCACCCATGGTAAAAATAACAAGGCAGAAACTTTTCCGCATTCAAACATTTTTCAAAATTAAACCATAAGAGCTTTTGAGTTGATTCCAACTCTCAAAAATCACATTTAACATACCTTTCATAATATATAAAAATATATAGGTTTACTTACAGAAATAATGATCAAGTAATAAAAGAATGCCACATAGGCATTTCTAGTCACTTTAATTAATTAAAATAAAAAAGGTTAAACCTTATTAAATTGTGACACCACTTTAAATCACGTTCCCATGTACTGAAATATGTGGTGAGAACATGTGTCAACATGATCCCATGTTTGAGTTGGAGAATATTAAATCTTAAGTAGTTTTTCAATGAGTAGAAATTACTTTTCTCAAATAAAATAAATGAGACAAGTGCTTTATCCTTGTAATGTTAGTGATGATACTAGATCATCTAGTGTGAATCTTTGTGTGATGATAGTTAAATATTGTTTGGTGATTGTGTACCTCGTATTTATAGACGCTAGTACCGTCCAAGGATACGAGGAGGAAGGAGGATACTACGAGAAAGAAGTCGAGGCGAACTTCAACCACTGCTTTGCACAAGGCAAGCCAATACTTGCAATCTACTCATTAAGCAAGCTAACACTTGCATCTTAGCAAGCTACTACTTGCTTGTTACTATGCCAACTATATGCCTTAAGCATATGTGATTATACCTACTTGACACACCATCCTAGTTATACTTGCAAGCTTAATATTTTATTCTCTTTATTAAAGCTTTCTATCAAGAGTTTACTTAGTAACTTGTAGATAATAGAAGGATATTGGAAGGTAGCATAAAGAGCATAAAATTTGGCCTAAGTTAGATAAGCTTGATGTCATCCTAAGGCATGAAATTGAACGTAGATAAGATACACTTGTTTACCACCCCTCATTAGTATTTACCCCCACTTATAGATGCTGGTGCTAAGCATAAAACTTGATCAACTTTAGATGAGAATACTTAGAGAAAATGGTTATGAAAACCTTAGAATGATGAGTCATTCTACTGAAATGTTTTGACATGTGTTCTTGAACACCAAATGATTGTTGATGATGAAAATGTTAAGGCATGAGCCTTAGCCCTTTATAAAACTTATGGTTGTCTGGACGCGATACCATTGCAATTTTACGATACAACCACAATACCCGAAATTTGGGTAGGGATTGACTGGAAATTTATACACCTTAGTATGGGTTCCCTTGCGGCCAAGGTCTGAGCTGAGGCTACCTTGTGAAGATTTTCCACCTGTGCAGTACCCAAGATGACGGTTGGTCATGGTTGGGAGGCCAAACTCACAGGAGAGGTGCCTATACTAGGGCATGTAATTGAAAGGTTAGGATTAATTATCCGCATACTAAGTATGGTGAATTCAGGACTGTTCCTGACGGATGTATCGAATGTTGTGGTAAAAGTGTATAATCTCTACAGAGTGTCAAACTATTCGAATAGCCGCGTCCGCGGTTAGGGACAGTTGTAGTGGCCATACTGTTCCGTCGTCAGATGTTTTCAAAAGGACTTGTAAAATGATTTGTGACTTTGACTTGACCACAACAATGTGGTGACATGAAATTCCAGTTCCCACTTAGGTGTTATAAAACTTTCAACTAGCTTTCTTTGCTTCTGAACTTAGTAGAGGTAAATCTGGTATTTTGCAAAACAACCCTAGAGCTTAGTATATCCTACTCAAACCCATTTCACTTGTTAGTATTAGTTTTCGGGTACTTAAAGAGTACTCATGGATTTGTCCCTGGCTATTCTCGTGGCCAGACTATGAAGAGGAGTATCAGGAAGAAGGACAGCAGGAAGGTTATGACAACTAGGATCATCTCCCATCGTCAGTATTGCCTATGACCATGAAAATGGAGCTTCGCCTACGCTATCATTACTATTACGTTATTCCGCTGCTTGAATTGTATTAAGAACTGGATCATGAGATCCTTATTTGTGTAAGACCTTACGTATGGATTATAATGGATGATGTACTGTGATATCCAATCTGTTATGTCTCGCAAAAATGGTAATCCTGGAATTGCGATGTATGGCATAACAGGTATCTGTGATTAAAAATCTGGGTGTTGACACTGGCAGAGGCCAATCCCGGCCCACCGCGGACTTCGTCACCACTCCACCTGGCAACAACACACCGCGCCATCGCCACCGTTCCCAGGCGGGTCGACAGAAGACAAGTCGGCCCATCACGAGTCCCTTGACTCGGCCTGGCCCCAGGAGTTGATCCGGCTAGGCCAGTTTGACCCGGCTGGGCTGCAACCAGCCTGAGCCGAGTAAGGATCATCCGGTTGGGTCCTTTTGGCTCTGCCCTAGGCTGGGCCGGATCAGTTCACTCCCAGGCGAATTACCTCTTCCCAGTCCAAATTATATTGTCTCGGGCGGCCCCTTATTCATCTCCAGATACACCCTCAACCCCCACAGTGATACACCATCGAACCAGGACAAGACCACCAAGTCCCGTGCCAGTCTTGGGACGCCCAAGGCTCAGACTGGCACATGGTGTATGGGAGATGCTCGGCATCCAAGGAAGATGCTAGGGAATATGTCAGGCATATGCTGGGCATCTCAGATGCCAGGAATATGCTACAGAGATGCCAATCGTAGGGAACAAGTTTTGTCCCCTAGGCTCCCCTTTATAAGAAGCACCAAGGGGGTCGTTACGAGAGAGGCCCCGAAGGGCTCCTATCCTCTCGGGTTGCTAGGAATTCACCTTCTTCCTCCTTCACTCTCGTAGAGAATCTACATAGATGCATAGGAGATACAGCTCAAGGAGCACTATTATAGCCACAAGTATGGCAAGATTATATGAGGTTAGAGACAAGAATAGAGGTGTTATCTCAACATGAGAGCCTCGAACCTGGATACATCTTGTTTCTCACTGTTCTTACGAGTGCGGTCTTCACTGCATCAGCCCTCTCCGGATTCCTCCATGTCCATCGGTCCAACTTTAGCCTACCCATGGCATATGCCGTGATACCACCATGACAGGCGGCGAAGGCGAGAAGGGTGTAGCGTCATGGGCGGGAAGGGGGAAACGGCGCGAAACCGAGGCGGCGTGGCGCACCATTATAGCAACATGTGGCCAGCGCGACGGGCAGTCATTTCCCGGCGGTCCGTCATGGGAGCCGAGACGAAGGGATGACGACGACTCGGCCTCCAATCGCTAACAGGACGGGGCCACACGCGTAGCCATTTTATTCGTCGAATTCGTTTCGTCCGGCATTTTCAGAACGTTCCCAACGCCCCAGGATCGGCCTGGAACCTCCGGTTAGCGATAGATCTACCCGACCGCGTACCTGGGTATGCCATACACTAGTACGTATATGCAGAGCTTGCTTTGTGGTGGTATGCAAAGACTGTCAGACTGACAGCTTACGAAGCTACGTACACTTCTACTTGCAACGACCTGTAGTATTCTACATCCAGCGTTCAATTTGTTGTTTCGCTAGCAAGTTGTAACGTGTATTTGTCTGCTTGTCTGTGGTATCGTAGTATGGTGTTTGCCCTTAGAATTAACCTGGCAACGGTCAGACCCTGCCGGTGCAAAGCTCTTTTGTTTGCTTTTCACCGAGCAGACGAGCAGTTGCTGCTAAATGCCGATCTATCGTCAAACCTGCAGGTTGCCGCTATCGATAAAACTGCATCATGTGAGGCTAGCGGGTGTCAGTCCGTTCTTCAAACTATGAAGCAACCTCATCAGTGATCAGTCGAGTAATTGTTAGTCTACTACTCCATTGTATATAATACTATACATGTACAGGTAGCACTTGTGTCTCGTGGGATGTGCCTCTCCATTGTACTATACACATTCTTATCCTGAAGCAGCAGGATTTATTATACGGATGCACAGTGTGTCAGATTACCAATGCTGATGTTGTTGTGAGCAGGCGAGACCTGCGTATAAAGCATACACCTGTCTCGTGGCACTGTACAAGAAGAGAACGTGGAGCGGTGCCAAGACAAATCAGAGCCTACACTGCATTCCTGCTTGTAGAATGGATCCTCTCGAGACGTGCAATAAAAGAATACTAGGACAGGTACAAAAATCAAGGAAAATAACCCTTACGGGCAGGCGAGGCTACGTAGCTGAGCATCGTAGCAAAGAAACACGTCAGAAAGGAGAAGGCAGGTGCCCACCCAGGTGTGTAGCTAAACCGGGAGCCACATAGTACCCCCTCCTACGTGTTAGTGAACCTCTGCGTCTCTGCGACATCTAGCATAGTACGTGCAGGGGCGGTGATTGTTCGTGAGCAGGGATGGCATGTGGAATATGAGCAGGTGGGTTGGATTCAGGGCCTCTTTACTGGCGTGCCGTCACAAAATGTGCATGTTAGATTATGCTGAAGTGCATACGATATGTGCTGAAAATCACGCGGCCTAGTGGTTACCCGCATAGGAAGATGTGAGGGGCATGTACATTTTGTGTAAATCGACCAACTCGGAAGAGAGCGCTGAAGACGTGAGGCCACCGTACGAGCACTTTGGATGTGCATCGATCGCTCGCTCGCTCATTATCCTGGTGATGAAGTCACCGACCGAGCTGGGGCACCCTGATTTGGAAGGCAGCCAGCCGATGGATGCACGGCCGTGAGCGGCAGGGCGGAGGAGACGGGCGGATGGATGCGTGAATGATTGGACAAGGAGTACGGGAGAATCGGAGATGGCGACGGCGTCCGCATGCAGGCAGGGGCCCCGCGCCCCGGTCGCGGCAGTTGCTGGCCCCGGCCGATGCGCGGACAAAACCCGACGCTTCCCTTCCGCCCGTGACCGGCGTCGCCCATGCCCATGTGAACCATTCAAGGGAGGAGCATGTGCGCGCAGCGGAGCGCCAGTGCGCCACGCTCGTCTCCTGCCGAGCCATCTTTACCTGTACCGGACCGGTGGTTGCTCGTTTCGGGCAAAATCACTGCCGTGACGCGGGTCAGACGGAGGTCCGTGCCGGCGTTCCGGACCACACCTAGATTCGTCTCCGTGGATCTCGAGCCCGAGCCGCGGAGACTCTGCTCGGTTATTCTATCGTTGGTTCGAGCTTCACCTTCACGTACAACGTTGTTGTGCGTGAGCTCAAAACCGTTGGAACTCGGCTCTCCCTGATCGACGTGGCGCACACTCTCGGTCGGCTCAAGACCGAGAGCTACAGTCGCGTCCTTCTGGAACGGCCTAGCATCGGCTCGCTGCTAGCTCGTCCGGCCAGTGATCACATGTTGTTGGCCTCTTTGGTTTTTTGCAACCGACCGAAAAGTGGGCTCACTCACATATACATAACTGCACTGCGTGCACGGCCATGGCAGAACCGCATAAATGTTCCACGAGCTGAAAGCACAAGCCCAGGAATGACCTGTCATTAGATTAAACATACAGTTAACCCCTGTAGATCACTGAACCGCGCCAACAAAACCAACAAAGGATGCCGGGCAACAGAATGTTAAATTTTGCTTGAGATGCCAATTGTGCGTACTTACCTCATCGTTTCTTTCTTTGAGCCGAACAGAACAAATTATATTTTGTTTCACGGAACTGCATGTGTGCCTGCAGGATGAGTTGGTAAGCCTTCTTTGGATTAGCTGCCAAAATTGGACACACTCGCGCTCTAATTGCACGTGATCTCTTGGACCACAGCAAAGGATATATAAATGATGTTGGTCCTTTTGTTTTTATGAAGAATCTGGTTCCGACATTATTCATCCCAACTCGTGAAAATATGGTTCAGTATGCTTCTTCCCTGTTTCACTAAATCAGTGTCAAGGTGGTACAAATGGGGATTATAGCAGACAGAAATTGCAAATGGATTGCTGTTGTTTATGACTGAATGACCACTGTAAAGGAAATAGCCAAAAAAAAATGCGAAAAAACGGAAATAGCAAAGATGTACTCTCTACGATCTATGATAAGTGTCGCTGATTTAGTACTCCCTCTGATCTATAATAAGTGTCGTTCATTTTGTACTAAGCTAGTACAAATTTTGTACTAGATGAGCGACACTTATTATGGGATCGGAGGGATTATAATTTTTAGAGAGAAAAAAATCCAATGTACGTGTATATGATTATGGCCAGGAAGAAACAAGAGCAACACGAAGACACTACCCATTCCCTGTGCAGTTACAAGACCTTTGCATGCACGTGAACTGGGGCCCCATTTTCCCCCATTTCATTTTCATCTAATCCCGGGAGGCGCAAACATGGCCACCCCTCAAGTTTGTTACATAAACGCCCCCTCTCTTTAGCCTTTCCCTCCTCACAACCCACACCTCGATGCATGTTCTCTATCTACTTCCCAAGCAATAAAAACACTCCTCTCCACAGAGCAAACAGACACAGACAGCAGGATGAAGCTCAGCGTAAAAGGCTTCGGCCTCCTGCTTCTCCTTGTCTTGCTTGCCCTGTGCTCCGCCATTGATGTCTGCGACGCAAGGAGAGGCAAGCATTGGAGGCCAAGGAGCTCACCAAGCTCCTCCATGCTCAAGAGAAAAGGCAAAACAAAGAAGGGCAGCTCCCACCGGCAGCACGGAGGCAACCGGCCGAGTCCCAAGCAACCTGTCAGCCCGCTGCCGAGCCCTGGTGTTGGCAAAGGATACCAGACGCCATACCAACCAAGCCCCAATGCACCTGTAGCTCCGAGCCCGCAGCCCACCCCTGCCAAAGGCAATGGACATCCGACTCCTAAACCTCCACCTCCTAGCTGTGGAAAGGGCAATCAGCCGCCACCACAGCCACCACCAGCCACCTCAGAGGGCGCGGTCTTTAACGTGGTTGATTTCGGAGCAAAGGGCGATGGAGTATCAGATGATACAAAGGTTAGCGTCCTTTTTCAGAGAGAAATGAAAATTTGTCAAGCATTATGCATTTCTGACTCAATTCCTCACTAGCAATTCATTGTTCCTTCAGTTTGCATTGCACATTTCTTTTGTGATTCATAGCAGCCAAGCCATGCATAAAGGGTCCATGTTAATCAGTCCGGGAAAAACTGTATCATTGGGGTGGGCATTCCCAGATAAGAATTTCGGTATTTGTAAATTTGGAGTGCCACTTCAGATTGCGTGAATATTTGGATTTTTGCAAGGCATCACAGCATGTTATGATGGTTGATGGACATTTCAATGATTCCATTGGCTCCTATGAGCCATGATTCAATGATCATCTATTATTCCCCTAGCATGATTTCTGATGCAGAGCCGCAGGAATTTTCACTAGTGCCATACAATTCTGAAGTCAGTATTTGCAATTTCTCTTGACTGTGTGTGACTGTGTGTTGCCAGAAATTTTATCCGTTCCTTTGTTTTATTGCTCTGTTCTTCTCACATGTCCTGGCCATGGCTTTTCTTTTCTTTTTCCCTTTTTGAGGAGTCACGGTCTTGGAGAAGAATTGGACATCAAGTAAGGGCCCACAAGATTTTTTTTGATGTTTTCTCCACAATAACTTTTGCTTGCAATAAGTAAATTGATAGTTACATTCATAATGAGTCAACAATAAATATTTAGTGTTGAAAACACGTTTTCAAATTTTTATGTGAAAAAGAAGGTAATATGATAAGCATACCTCGCAATCCAAAGTACAGAACAGAAAAAAAGATTCAGTTTTAGTCAAACTCATGGGAAAACGGTAGATGCACTGTAAATTTGCGAAAAAAGCTGCGGTCAACACCATATAGGCACAATGTAAGTAGACTATAGTTGGCCTAAGACCTGAGCTTTATAGGTGTGTTTCGCAGCTGGGTTCATTTTATGGTACTCGAGTCTAGACACTACACTAGAGGACAGTTGTCTTCGAACAAACCTCTAATAAATCACTGTACATGCAGGCCTTTCAAGCAGCGTGGGCTGCTGCGTGCAAGCAGGGGGCATCTACAGTTCTCGTACCATCAGATCTAGAGTTCCTTGTTGGGCCAATCTCGTTTTCTGGGCCTTACTGCAAACCAAACATTCTTTTCCAGGTAAATCTACACCTTCCCCTAAAAACGGTAATTTTGTACATAACTCTTCCTTTATCAAGACCAGAACTGGATTTTTACAGCATGCAAGACCACTATAGTTTAGAGAGAAGTTTTTATGCTATTATAGATACATCGCCTCTTAAGGAATGATAAAAGATTCCAACGCTACAGCGATAGACCAAAATAATTCAAACTTTTTCATGTCTAAAATCATAAACCATTTCAAATGCAACATTGATAGAACACAAAACTTCAAATCATCATAATGTCTAAGATCCTGTCACAACAAGTTTGAAGCAGCGGGATATTTGTAATAATGTGATTTGATCAGTGTACAAAGAGCGACGAACTGTGAATTTGGCAAACATGAAACACAAAATATAATGGGTTAAATGATGTGCACATTTTGCAGCTGGAAGGAACGATCTTAGCCCCAACAAACGCTAAAGCCTGGGGTTCTGGTTTGCTTCAATGGCTTGAATTCACCAAACTAAATGGATTATCAATTCAAGGAAGTGGTACCATAAACGGTAGGGGGCAACAGTGGTGGACCTACTCAGACCCAAATGACGATGAGGATGATGACACAGTAAGACCTGATGATCTAGTGTTACACTATACCACACAACTCAAAAGTTGGTCTGTTAATTACTAACCTTGGATATATTCCCGCAGTATAATCAGCAGCTTGAGAGGATGCCACAGGTTAAACCTACGGTGAGAATTAAGATCACTATCTTAGTGCAGATTCAATACTGCATACCAAAGCAAACTTCTGGTAATTTTGATTCCATACTCTGATGCAGGCATTGAGGTTTTATGGTAGTTCCAACGTCATAGTTGCTGGCATCACTATTGTCAATAGCTCACAGTGCCATCTCAAGTTCGACAACTGTCAAGGAGTGCTGGTCCACGACCTGACAATATCCTCCCCTGAGTACAGTCTCAACACTGACGGCATACACCTGCAGAACTCAAAAGATGTCAGCATTCATCATACCAACTTGGCATGCGGTAATTTCTCTTTATGACTTAATTAAGAATCAGAGCTTAGGAATCTAGCACACATAAATCATATCTTCAACAAGAATTTGAGAACACAAGGCAATTTATATATTTTGTTGAGATACTATACTATAGTTAAGTCATATGATCAACTGAAAGCCTGTCCCTCTGCTCTGTAAATTGTGCAGTACAGAGGACAGGTTTTATATTTATGAGGGAATACTGCAAAACTGTGGCGATGAGTATTGAAGCATCTTTCACAGTTACACCAAAATAGTACAAGTGTATAACACAGACACCGTGGCATCTTTGTCTTGTTCCATGCAGGTGATGATTGTATCTCCATCCAGACAGGATGTAGCAACATTTATATACACAATGTGAATTGTGGACCAGGCCACGGAATCAGCATTGGTGGACTAGGCCGGGACAACACAAAAGCATGCGTCTCTAATGTTACAGTAAGAGATGTCAACATGTTCAGAACAATGACTGGTGTGAGAATCAAGACCTGGCAGGTAAAGATCAATATTTCAAGCATGTATGTACAAAAATAAACCTAGCTTAGCATTACAGAACCAATGTTTGTCAAAAGAAAGAGGACGCTGAGTAAACTTGTAAAATACTTACTGAGCTAAACCAATTGAATTCTCCTTGCAGGGTGGTATAGGGCTGGTTCAAGACGTAAGGTTCTCAAACATACAAGTCTCTGAAGTTCAAACACCTATTATGATAGACCAGTTCTATTGTGACAAAAGAACCTGTACAAATCAAACATCAGCAGTAGCAGTATCAGGCGTTCAGTATGAGAACATCAGGGGGACATTCACGATCAAGCCAGTCCATTTTGCATGCAGTGACAGCTCACCTTGTTCAGGGATCACACTTACTGGAGTACAACTTAAACCAGTGCAAATACCCCACTACCACCTAAACAACCCTTTCTGCTGGCAAGCTTTTGGGGAACTCTTCACCCCGACCATCCCTCCCGTAGCGTGTTTGCAGATTGGAAAACCTGCTGGGAACAACTTGCAGTCATACCATGACATATGCTGAAACACAGAAAGTACCCTCAACCATTAGTTTGGTGCTTACCCGTGAGCGGTCGTTGTGATGCTTCCGACCCCTTTGCACCATTGCTTGATCATGTGCATATTAGCATATACACAGTTATTTTTTATGTTTTGTTATCACGGCATGTGTGTCACATTGCAGTAAAGCAAACATACATATTATCATATGAAATGGTCAGGCAGCAAGATTATATGTGTGAGCTGAAATACCATCTAGCATATTATTCTGATCCACGGAAGTGGTAAAAATTATTACCACACAACATTTCTGTACACTCCTGCACGTTGCAATTTAGTTAAAAATGTGACAACATAGTAAAGTGAAGCAAATATTAACGACCCAAGGATCCCAATGAAAATGTTCAGTGCCACTGAATAACTGGATCACAATGCAGAAACAGACTGCTACAATATAATAAAGGTTTAGATGACCAACAGAGTATACCGATGGATCGAAGGATAAAGTTTATTTTGATACTTGGGCTGAAGGAACATAAAAATGTTTTCAAAATAATCACAAAAATAGTTGGAAAACACAAGTAAAATATGGTGAACTTCTAGGAAACAAATGATAACAACATTTGCAACGTGCATATTATGTATTCAAGAGATGTAGCAGTGCAGCACGAAAAGGAAACGTGGTTTTGTTGGGATTAGCAGATAGAACAAAATTGTTCCAAATATATCAACATGATTAGATAATAATAGTTTACAAATAGGATGAGTGAACTAATCATGAGAACATGACAGAGAAGTGAGAACTGGTTAACTAAGGTATAAATAACATGTTCACACATAAGCATTTTTATATTGTCTTTCTATCTATAACTCAACAAGAATCAGCTGTCTTCGAACAAGGGAACCGATGAACGATGATAAGCTATAATGGTAGATATGGTGGGTTAGTGCAACACTTGCCGAACTTTAGAATGCAATCTCACTTCTAGGCTGACAACTAACATGTCCACACTCAGGCCATTTTACCATCTTCGTAGCATTATAACTAGATGAGAATCAACCATCACCGAACAACAAGGGAACCAATGATAAGCTGTAATGGTAGGTAAGGTAGATTAGTGCAACATTTAGTGCTTAAAATGTGGTCTAACTTCTAAACTAACAATAATATCAGGCTTTATAAGCTGCTTCAATGGCCTTCAATAAGCAATACGAAAGGGAAATTGTGAATCACGCTTTCGCGATGTCAAAAAGCTACAAACAATCAAGTGGTACCAATGGCCCTGAAGGAGACATACAAGAGGATTATTTCATAAGAACTATCAAAATTAACAAATCATAAACATCATGTACATTGTTCATCCTTGCTTTCGAACTCTAGAAAAATATCATAATCCCATTATACCATATATATATGGTAAGAATACCAATAATAATCAAAGACAGCATGGTGAAGCATATAGAAGTACCACATGGTAATTTCTTAGAAGACGTTGACATGCAAGAGCAATTAGTTTCTGTAGGATACAAGGGTTCTAACCTGCTGCCTTGTGTGTGGCGGCTAGGGTTTTTAACAGAGGGGCAGAACACACACAACACATATATACTAGTTAGGTGGGCCAAATGGGCCAAGCCAATAACATGTCCAGAATACCTCTTCAGCCCAATACCTCTTCAGTTAACACTCCCCCTCAAGCTGGGTGATATATATTGATCATTCCCATCTTGCTACATGCTGCATTGCTTTGCTTTGCTGCCAATCCTTTTGTTAGACAGTCTGCAACCTGTTGTCCTGTGGGTATATAGTTTATCTTGATTATACCTGCATCCGACTTCTCCTTGATGAAGAATTTGTCTATCTCCACATGTTTAGTCCTTTCATGCTGAACTGGGTTATTTGCAATGCATATGGCAGATTTGTTATCACACCAGACATTTAAGTGCCCTGACTTCAACACCTTCAATTCACTTACTCCCTCCGATCCTAAATAAGTGTCACGGTTTTAAACTAACTCTAGTTCAAAATGGCGACACTTATTTAGGATCGGAGGTAGTAGAAGATTTCTAACCCACAACATTTCACTTAGCCCTTGGGACAAAGCTCTGTATTCCGCCTTTGCGGTTGACTTCGACACAACTGATTGCTTCTTACTTCTCCATGCTACTAAATTGCCTCCAACAAATACACAGTATCCTGATGTGGACCGTCTATCATCGAGACAACTCGCCCAATCTGCATCACTATAACCATCAATGGTGAGATGTCCATTACTTCTAAATAGCATACCCTTCCCTGGTGTCCCCTTTAGGTATCTTAAGATTCTCTGGACTGCATCCATATGTGCACTCCTAGGTTCATGCATATATCTGCTTACTATACTTACAACAGAAGCAATGTCAGCCTTGTGTGACATAAATAAAGTAATCTCCTACAAGCCTTTGGTACTTCTCCTGTCCACAAGTTCTCGATCGAAATGTGATCTTATCGTTTTGATCAATAGGGGTAGCAGACTCTACATCCTATCATCCCGCCTCCTAAGGAGATCAAGGGTGTATTTCCGCTGTGATAAAACAATTCCTTTCTCTGACCTTGCCACTTCTATGCCCAGAAAATATTTCAGTTGACCCAAATCTTTTACTTCAAAGGTCTTGCTCAAACACTTTTTGAGTTCTAATATCTCCTCATCATCATCACCAGTAATTATGATATCATCAACGTATACTGCTAGAATAGTAATCTTGCATGATGAATGCTTGTAGAAGACAGTGTGGTCACAATTGCATTGCGCATACCCGATATCACATATTGCACGCCTAAATCTGTCAAACCAGGCCCTTGGGGATTGTTTCAAGCCATATAAAGATTTCTTGAGTCTGCACACTTTTCCTTTAGTTCCAAAAGATGCTAAGCCTGGAGGGACTTCCATATAGACTTCTTCATGTAGATCGCCATGCAAAAATGCATTCTTCACATCCAACTGATGCAAGGTCCATCCGAAATTAGCTGCGCATGAAATTAGTATCCTTATTGTATTCATCTTAGCCACCGGAGCAAAGGTCTCATCATAGTCAATACCATATGTCTGACTATACCCTCTAGCAACCAATCTTGCTTTGTATCTCTCAATCTTCCCTTCAGGATTTTGCTTGATTGTGAACAACCATTTGCAGCCGACTGCTTTCTTGCCGTTTGGAAGATTAGTTAATTCCCAGGTTTGGTTCTTCCTTAATGCCTCAACTCCTCTCTCATTGCAGCACACCATTTTGGGTCTAGTTTAGTTGTTTGCCAATCTGAAGGAATGATAACAGCTTGAAATGCAGCCACAAAGGCTCTATATGATGGTGATAGAGCTTCATAAGATATATAGTTGCTAATATCATTTTGAAACCTGTATCTCTGCAGAGATTTTGTTGTTGCTACACACCTTCCTTTTCTTAGGGCAATTGGCATGTCCAACGAACTCTCAGATGCATTTAACGAACTACCATCGTCAACTGAATCTTGTGACCGATCTTACTGCATCCCTTGCACTTCATCAATTCTTTGTTCTGCATCCATTGCCGCTCATTTGATCGCCTGCTCCCCCGCTTACTACCTGATGCAATGCTCCCCGCTCTACGATCGTTGCTTTCCCTCAGATTTCAATACGAGGCCTTCGAGAATAGACTTGCAATTCTTTGCCTTCAGTTCTTCTAGAAGCAGGATTTGTAGGCCCTATCCTTGCATTACCTTCTCTAAGAGGAATAGGAATGGTCCCAACAATAGGAGGCTGAGACTGAACACCACTTGTTCCAGTAGTTTGCTGCTCAATCTGAGAATAACTCTCCCCCTCTTGACCATTCCTTCATGTCAAAGAATGGTCAAGTGCTTCAAAAAGACCACTTAGTTCTGTTCGTTCACCATAGAAAGGTTCAGATTCACGAAATGTAACATCCATACTGACAAAGGTTCGCCTTTCCGTGGGATTCCAGCACCTATATCCTTGTTGTCTTGATGGATAACCAATAAATATGCATTTCACCGCCCTTGGATCCAACTTACTCACTGATGGCCGATGATCCCTGACAAAACAGGTGCAACCAAAAACCTTGGGAGGAACAATGAATTTATTTTGACCGAACAATAATTGGTAAGGAGATTTCATACCTAGAATCTTTGAGGGAGTACGATTGATAAGATATATTGAAGTGAGAACAGCTTCACTCCACAAGAACTTTGGCACATTCATAGTATACATCAGTGAGCGAGCAACTTCTAAAATGTGCCTATTCTTCCGTTCTGCTACTCCATTCTGTGGGAGAGTGTCAGGACAAGAGGTTTGATGTAAGATGCCTTTTTCTGAACAGAAACTTCCAAACAACTTGTTGACATACTCTGTCCCATTATCGATTCTAACCATCTACTTGCACTTTAAATTGTGTTTGCACATAGTTATAAAAATTCGAAGCATTGAAACACCTCATCTTTGTGTCTCATAAGATATAACCAGGTCATCCATGAAATGATCAATAAAAGTTACAAAATACTTCATTCCACCCACTTATGTAATAGGGCAAGTCCATACATCAGAATGAACAAGAGTAAATGAAGAAATACTTCTTAATCCTCTACTCACATAAGATGTTCTAGTATGCTTAGCATACTCACATGCATCACATTTTAGGTGAGTCTTATCCACTCCATTCATTACATCTGGAAATACTCTACTCTTCTTATCAAAAGCCATATGACCCATTCGACAGTGATGAATCATCGCAAGAGCTTCCTTCTCAACCGAGGTTGCTGCAAACACCGCTTGCCTTGACTTGTCCTGGTCTAGGTACCACAGACCTCTATGCCTGGTTCCTGATCCAATCTTCCTTCTAGTCAGACTCTCCTGAATTAGACAAGCCCTTTGTTAAGCATTATGCAGCAGTCTAGTTGATCTATCAATGCACTCAACGAGAGTAAGTTCACAGGAAAGGTAGGAACATGCAGAAGAGACGATAGATTGATATCTTGTGTGCATTCTACTGACCCAACTCCCTTTATTTGTTGTGCAGTACCATCTGTGGTTTGTATAGTCTCAGAATGTGTTGAGGGGAATAATGTATAAGTTTCAAACTCCTTTAAATTATCAGTAACATGCTTAGTTGCTCCCGAATCTAAAATCCATTCAGAATTAGATCTATGTACTGCTACAGATGCGTATTCAGTATTACCTTCATTGGTATAGACAAAGTGTGCAAATTGCCCAAAATCATCACACTGTTCTTCCTTCTTCTTGCCATTTTTATGCTCACCTTTCTTCTCAATATTAGCTGAGCTAGATGGCTCCTCGGTGACTGTCATATTAGCTCTTGCTCCCCTCTTATATGCATGACCACCTCTCCTGCCTCTATAGCCCCTATAGTTGTTGTAGGTTCCTCTGCCATATCCTCTTCCTCTACCATGCCAAGGTGTCGTGCAATCATTACTCAAATGACCTTTCACTCCACAATTATGACAGTTTCGGTACTCTGCAACAAGATAGGCTGGTTTCATGGCTGATTCTTCTTTTATGTTCTCCCTCAACCTTGATTCTTCTTGGGCAACTGCAGCAATAGCTTTCTGCAGTGAAGGTAGAGTAGTCAGTGCAAGAATGTCGCCTTCCTCGCCTCAAATGCGGATGGACCCAAAAACTTCAATACTCGCCCCTCAATCCACTTGTTTGCGGTTGCCACACATTCAAAGATGCTCTAGCTTCAACGGATTCAAATGGTCAAGATCACCCACAATTGCTTTAGTTCCCCCACATATGTCATCACTGGTTTGTTGCCTTGGACCAGGTCATGAACCTTGTCTTCGATTTGAGAGATCAACATAATATTCCCTTTTCCTGAGTACATTTCCTCCAGGGCCTTCCAAACTTCTGCAGCTGTAGAGAGAGCTTCCACAGAAGCTGCAACAGATGGGGTCAGAGAATTTAACAACCAAGTAAGCACCAATGAATCAGTAGCACTCCACTTCCTCCATTTTACACTCTCCTCATCCTCTGGTGCTTTATCCTTCCCAAGAACATAGCCCTCAACATCCTTGGTTCTCAAGATTCTCAGACCCCTTCTTGACCAACTCAAATAATTCCCAACGCCTTCTAGCTTAACCTCATTTGGCATGAGCTCAAGTTTGTGGTTTACCTCAACTTGTGAGACCTCCCTTGTGCGGATCCAGAGCTTCACTGGCAAAGAAGCGAATCTGCGAGCTTGTTCAAGACCGACTCATCTCACCCTCCATCTTCTAAGCCTTCCCTCTTGATTCCACCACCAAGCAGCATGCGCCACCATCTTCACCAACTCCGTCAAGATGGCCACCAATGTCTCTACCCTTGTCTCCCTATGCTCTGATACCATGTAGGATACAAGGGTTCTAACCTGCTGCCTTGTGTGTGGCGGCTAGGGTTTTTAACAGAGGGGCAGAACACACACGGCACATATATACTACTCCCTCTGTACGGGATTGTAAGGCCGGAGGGCCGTTTTGTAGAAACCAATGTAAAATTTTATTGGCAGTAGATTTGCACAAAGTTTTATAAAAGCATTATCACTTTGTCCTTAATAACTACAGTTTTCTCTTCTTCAGCCAACAGTCGCGTTACAAGACCGCATGCACTGGTCGACTGCATGGCTAATGACCTTTTCCGAGATCTTGTGCATGCGAGGAGAGCGCATGGAGAGAGAAAACAGCCTGGACGAGTTAAGTTTTGCACGGGAATTAAGAAAAATAAATGCTCCGGCCTTATAATTTTAAACTATCTGAAAAAGCTCTCTGGACCTATAATCCTAAACAGAGGGAGTAGTTAGGTGGGCCAAATGGGCCAAGCCAATAACATGTCCAGAATACCTCTTCAGCCCAATACCTCTTCAGTTAACAGTTTCTTCAAATCTGGCAACTAAGGACATGAATGTGTGCCCATTATCAGAAAAAACATGGAGGCTGGGATATTTATTTTTCAAAACTTAAAGTATCACTCTTCTAATCTTAATTACCTGTCCTTTCCAGACACACAGAACAAAGGAGTGACCTAAGGTTTTAGCTTTTGACATAGTTTTCCCCTGTAGCTTATATTCCCATCTCTATATTATAAACACCAACACTAACTAAATAACATGCTGCAAACGAAAAATCAAAATTACAACATTTGCAAACTAAAATAATTAACAAATACAAATCAATTTTGCAATGCATGCTATTATCTACATTAACCACACCTTTTCAACTAAAAAAATTACTATTAAAAGTAGTTATGTACAAAAATTAGATGAAACAATATTAGTAGGGGATATGCATCATACATAGCAATAGGCGATAGCACACATGTAAAATCAGCATAAGTCGTTCGATCAACACGACAAACACCATTATGCTAGAAAAAAAATAGCCAAAAAACATGGTGCCATATGGCCATGTTATACAAAGATATACTAGCATATGATGTGTTCCGAATATAATACATATGCTGCCAACACAAGAGAAGAGATGGACCTGTGTCACAGTCAGTTCCGTGTTATTCTTAGCAGTTAAAAGCCATGCACTTGTCATCGTATAAAATACTCAGCCATGTCTCATTTATTTGTTTGTTAAGAAAAATAAGGATATAAATTTTACTTTGAATTTTAAAACTTGAGAAAAGAAGAGGTTGACAACATCTTGTGGAAATAAAGTACTACCTCCGATCCATAAAAAGTGTCGCTGTTTTGAACTAACCGCAGTTCAAAACTATGACACTTATTATGGATCGGAGGGAGTACAATATATCCTAAATATCATAGCACGTGAACAAAAATACTATTCAGATACTCATCCTTGGGAATCATACTTCATTCATACATTGTAAGATTACCTCATGTGATTTAAATGATATTGCAATATCAAGACATAAAATACTGTCCAAACTAGAATGACAGCAGTATGCACAAACTCTTCAAGGTGAAGCTTGGCTTGATGATGCATTTGGAGCAGAACCTGTTTGTACAATAGTAGGCAGATATTTCAGCGTTGCCTAATTGAACATGAAGAGCGTCACTCGAACTATACAGGTTTAAGATGAAAGAGACCGGTGCAAAATCATCATCTTGAAAAACTAATGGCATCCTTTGTCCCTCTATAGTTTTCAACAGTTTCAGGGCTTTTTTGTCCAGTTGCTTCCTCGTATTTGTCCTCCAGATCCTATTTTAAAAGAGAAAGTTTGACTTCATGTAAGCAAAAGTTGCAAGATGATATATTTGCATAACAAAATATAAATACATGAGCACAGGTTTAGAGAAATATTTCTGCAAACGTTATTCACAATTAAATTGGAAGTGCCCTAGCTGTTACGATGCTAAGATGGAAAAGTTACAGAAGCAATAGGCCAAACCAAAAAAACCAAGCCATGTAACTCCAATAAAGAAAGACTAATGCATTAACAAAAAAGGATCATATCCTCGTCATGAATTAGTTCTATGGATATTGTTATAGGCTTCTATATGCTCCCCCAAACTGTGCAAAGCAAAATTTTAAAGCGCATTAAGGCCTTATTTGCAACGTCCTCTATTTCATTACAAACAACAGTGATGTGGATTTGTGTTATTTAGTTTCTGAGAGAGCATATAAGCACAAGAACTAATATGATATTTCCAATGCAACTAACTACATCGGGTTTGAATTATATTTACTAACCTTCAGCTGTTCACGTATGCTCATAACAACATCCATCGTCATTCTGTCAAAGAAAAGAACCCCCTGCAAATCCACAACATAATGGTGAGTGGTCACTTGACTATAGTACTGAATGTGTTCCCATCCCAATACCTTCAATTACGAAAATTGAGGTGTCCTTAGACCCTAGTTGATACGTTTGATCAAAACTTCAAAAGTAACATGGACAGTGAAGTAAAGAGACACAGACTTGATTTAGTGGAACATTGAATATACGAATGCCATCCACATAAACAAACTTGAGTGGAAAAGTTTACATCAAAACTGGTTGAAGACAGACATGACATTATTAAGTCTAACCATGGTTCAGCACGTACCTGTAAGTGATCAAACTCATGCTGGAACACTCTTGCAGATAGTTGAGATAATCTAACTTTGATCTTTGCCCCACTAACATCTTGAGCATTAATTTTCACAGTGTCTGGTCTCTGCACGAGCATGGTAGTGAAAGACGATCGCAAGTGCCATAATCCCATAAATTAGGAGAATCCCTCTTTTTTTACAAGCATGCAAATAATAAATGCAAAAAAGTACTAAATAATAGGATCAAGAAATGGGGATATTGACTGCATTCCTTAACTGGGCATATCAGCAAAGAACTAGTTCCACCATTTGTTAGATATCTAACACTCCCTCTGTTGCAAAATATAAGACGAACAGCTTGCTAAAACGTCTTATATATTGCAACAGAGGGAGTACTTCCTTTTGACTTATATGAAAATTTAGTACACAATAACAAGCATATGAACATTAATAAGCTTTAAACCTAAATCTCATGTTCTAATTTGTTGAGTCAGCATGTGAACTTGTGAAGCATAATCTATTTGTAGTAATGAATGTCATACTTAATGTAAAGCAAAGACAAATCGAAATTATCGATAGAGTTGGTACAGGTATAATTTCAGCTGGCTAGATGGCTAACTAATATCAACTTGATTCTAAGCATAACGGAAACATAAAATTCACTTATGTTTCTGGGTGCATATAAAAATGAAACAAGTCCAAATTTTAACCCCGAACTGTTGCATAAGTTCACTTTTCAACCTTGAACTCTGAGACCGGTTGTTTTTATCCTTGAACTCTTGAATCAGTTTATTTCACTCCCTTGGCCCTATCCCAAGCAGTTTTTTGCTGACTGAGATGACATATGGCAGACACTTCTACACGTCAGCACCTTGCCAAGTTTCAGAGTTCTCCAAAAAAAACTTATCTTTTATTTTATTTATGTCGAATTTTTAAAAAAATTACTTAAGTTGCTGGCATGGCATGGTGGTGATGCTATGTGTCGTCTCAGTCAGAAGAAAACCGCATAGGATATAGCCATGGGGGTAAATTGAACTGATTCAAGATTCCAAGGTTAGAAACAATCGGTTTTATAGTTCAAGGCTAAAAATTGAACTGCTGCAAAGGTTGCAAAGTGGATATTATTTCACATGGAAGCATGCAGAATTAGGAAGCTCAGAAACAACACATGACAAATGAAACACATTATAACTTCAAAACATGGAAGATGTAACCTTCTCACAGCAAACAATAACACAACTGGTATTGGTATGGAGATTATTCTCACCAGCACATTGGCATATATCCCAGGGAACGACAAGCACCCTTCTTCATCAACTACCAATCGCTTTGAGAACTTGTACACTACTGGGTTGACAAGGACAATCTCCTCCCCTTCCCCTTTCACCCCAGCTTCGTTGAATACCATGAGCTGCACGTTCACCCCAACTTGCGGTGCCGAGAGACCAATGCCATCAGTCCTGTGGCATGAGACCAACACTTTTAAACGATACCTTGTGTGTGTCAATCCTACGCGTGCAGAGATCTGGTTTGAAACAAGGTCCTGACCACCTAGCAACTCCAAGGATGTATGCATTGTTCAAAATAAGTGAAAACCAACACGTTTTAAGTGCTACATGGGTATTTAATGTATACATGAGCGTAATGTGGATTTATACAAGCAAATCGTGCATCAAATCGACGATTCCGTGCATATTTATTCATAAAAAAGTGGCGCAGCAACCTCATCCACATTTCAGCAAACAGCTCCGGTGCACATACCATAGCAGAGGCAAAAAATGGCACGTGCCCAGACTCACTTGTACATGACATCGAACATCTCATCCGCAAGGGAGCGGAGGTTGTCGTCGAAGGTGTTGATGCGCTTGTTTCGCGCGCGCAGGACGGTGTCGGGGTACTGCACGATCTTGAGCGGCGCCTTGAACTGCAGGTCAGCAGCTGCATCGCACAATAACAAGAAGAACCGACTGAGATATAGAACTAAACAAGCTACACAACCGAGTATCGACAAGTTTGTGTGGACAGCTGCTAACCTGTTGCGAAGTCCTCCTCGGCGGGCGGAGCGGCGGCCATGGAGGAGCCGGACCCGCGACGGGTGCGGGCGGCGAGTGGCCTGGCCGGTCCGGTGCGCCGTAAGGGCAACGTCCTGGCGTGGGTCGCGAAGAGAGGGCGAGAGGTGGAGTACGCGAAGGCTCGGAGGCGAGGGCAGAGGTGAAGTTGGAAGCGCGCGGCCGCCATGGGAGTGGGCGTGCGTGACCTGCTTGGGTCGATTTTTTCTTTTTTTTCGATTTCTTTTTTTGAGAGAACACGCCTCCTGATGTTGGGGAGTGGCGTAGACTCCAGAACGTGGACGACGATGTCCCGCTGAATCGTGATCGGACGGTGGCTGACTGAAGAGAGTTGATCACGGTCGTCCGTTGCATTCGCTGACAAAAGGCCACTACCGTTTTCCCCCTCGGGCCAGCAAAGCATAGCCTCTCTTTTTTTTTCAGTTGAAGGGAGGGAAAAAAAAGACTCGAACCCCTTCCCACACCCACCTACTCATCTTCCCCACGCGCTCCCTTAAGAGTCGACTAGCGACTGTGGCCTGATCCAGAGCTTCCTTCGCCGGCGAGGCTGGCTGGAATAGGCAATGGAGAGGTGATGCCGTAGATTTTAGGTGTAGTTTTAGTTTTGGGCTTGGTCCCGGTGTTTACCCGAGATGGGTGTTTGGGAGTAGGGCTCTGGATCTCGCCGGCCAGATCCAGGGTGGCTTGGTTTTTCTTGCTGCGATAGCGCACCTCCGATGGCAGGAGGTTGAGCGGCTGGTGGTGAGGAGACCGAGGATCTCTGACAATAAGGCGGTCTTCTCGAGCTCCTCCTGGCCAGCGTCTGCCGTCTGGGCACGGCGCCAGTGAGGTGCTTGTGGCTTTCTCTGCCAAGCTTCCAAGGTGGAAGCTGATGGAGAGGAACTCCCCAGCAGGCTCTTCCAATAAGTTCTCTTGCCTTCGACCTGTCCTTCTCGCCATTCTCCTTCTTCTTCTAACTGGCCATGGCGGCTTGGGAGGGAAGATTTGGAAACGGGAGAAGATCGTGGCTGGAAGGACGAGGAAGGAGGCGGATGGTGCTTCGACGCTGCTCCGCTTCGAAGCTGCCCCTTGAGAGCGACCCACATGGCGTATGTCTTCGGCGTCGTGATCCTTGGCCATCATAGTGGCCCATCTTCAACCTCCACGATGGAGGCCCCTTATGAGCCATTGCACTGGTGCTCGACACTTCCTTAACTCCAAGTGGTTCGTTCCTATAGGAGATTTGGTAGCAGGTGGCAATGGTTCATCGCCGAAATGGAGAGCCAAGCGAGCAACCTCATCTCTGACCTCTGCGCGGTTGCCGCTGCCTGGAGGTCGCCGGTCAGTGGCAGAGGAGGACGTCCGGGACCTGATTGATTTTCCTTTTTTGTCCCGGGTTCCTTTTTGCAATGTTAGGAGCCCTTTCTTTGACTTTTAGGTCGATCAGTGCTATAGAAGCTAAAGAGCCTCTATGTAAAATGTATCTACCATATATTTAATGAAGCTTCCTAGCCCTTTTGGGTTGTTCCTTGCTTCAAAAAAAGAGTTGAAGAGAGAAGGTGGAAGTGTAGTGGAGGGAGAGAAGGAGTTGGGAGCTTTTATTACTAACCACTTCAAAAGTTTGTCTGTGTCCTCTATAGGTGATAAAAATAATGATCTTTTACAACATGTTTCCCATAGTGTTACAAATGAGATGAATGAGTTTCTGGTTCGTGTGTTCACTGTCGATGAAGTGGAGGAGGGGCTAGATTCCATTGGTGATCTAAAAGCCCTAGGCCCGGATGGAATGCCTGCAATTTTTTTAAAAAAATGGTATATGGTTGGACCAAAAATCCAGGAAGAGGTGTTGGGAGTCTTGAATGGAGGACCTATGCCGCACGGTTGGAATAAAACGTATATTGTCCTAATCCAAAAGTGCCAAATCCAGAGAAGGTGTCAGAGTTGAGACCGATAAGTTTATGCAATGTCCTTTACAAACTAATTTCAAAGGTTCTATGCAGCAGGCTAAAACTTATTCTCCCACATATTATATCCCCTCCCCAATCGTCTTTCGTCTCGGGAAGGATGATAACAGATAATGTGCTTCTTGCATATGAGATCACCCACATGATGCACCGGAGGAAGGGGTAGAGATGGTTTAGTGATTGTCAAGTTGGACGTGAGCAAAGCATATAATCGCGTAGAGTGACAGTTTTTGGAAAGAATTATGAAGAAAATGGGCTTCTGTGAGAATTGAATGAAGGTGGTCATGGGGTGTGTGCGCTCGGTTTCCTATAGAGTGAAGTTGAATGGGAAAATTCAAGAATGTTTCTTGCCTAAGAGGGGGCTTCGCCAAGGGGATCCTTTATCCCTCTATTTATTTATCATTTGTGCATAGAGATTATCGGCTTTATTGAGAGTGGCTGAAGCGTATGGGTCACTTCAAGGAGTGGAGTTATGTATTGGTGCATCAAAAATAAACCACCTCTTCTTCACGGATGACTCACTCATTGTGACGAGAGCAAATACTGCAAATGTCGAGAAGCTTCAAGAAATTCTAGGCTTGTATGAGAGGCAATCGGGTCAAGTTATTAACAAGGATAAATAGGCGGCCATGTTTACTAAAGGAACTTTTGCTAATGCAAAGAGGAATGTAACACCCTCAGATCGGCCCTGTGTAAGTTTTAGCGATTTCCACCAAACCCGCATATAAACGATTCAAAGGTGTCCACCAGGCACTTTCGTGCGGATGGAAAACGAAGTAATACCATTACACATTAGTCCACGATGGAACCCACAGATATACAGTACAAAGATCCAATCACATTGAAAACGATACAGTGTCCGAGTACGGACAAGATGCAAATTGGGCTAAGAGCCCTGAAGAATAACCAATGGCATCCATAACCCTGCCCAGGTCAAGCTAGAAGGGTAACCCTCCTAACGACGTCGATCTCAAAACCTGCTCAGACAAAAGGGGTGCCGATAAAGGGTGGAGGAAAAAAGAGAGCGGTCAGTACTGAGGAGTAGCCCCCCGAGTGTCTGTTCGAGTCGTAGACTTGAGCAGAGACTTTAATTCAGTCGTTGTTCAGCTTCAGGTCCGTAGGACACAAATTTTTCGGATGTTTGAATCCATCCTCCCTATAGGAGTAGCCACCGAGTCCGTAGTGGAGTTGTAGACTCGACGTAGGACTTGAAGAAATAGTTCAGTGATGTAGTGTTTTGTTCATTTTTCGGGTGCACGGCCAGCGCTCCTGATAGGAGTAGCCCCCGAGTAGTTAGTCGAATCGTAGATTCGAGTGAGTACTCTTAATTGTGTAGCCGAAGAATTGTAATCGTTGCTAGTTTAGCTTTTGATGACGTCAGTGCTGACGATCGGTGACCTCAAGCATCTGCGGCGCCAGAGATGACGTGACTGGACGAACATGGGTCCCACCTTTTGACCTTGAATTGACCGGTCACGCGTGACGTGGAGATAATTACGGCGTCGCGTCGATTTCCGCGCGTAGTGGACGGCGTGTGAGCGACGGTTTGCTGCTGTGCTGACACGTGGACGGCCAGATCTTGAAGTTGGCTCTTGGTCTTCCCGATGGACGGTCGTCGTGCATTGTTCTCGTCCTTATAATCATTGGGGGAAAAGGTGAATTTGTTTTCACCGCAGCCATTCTTGTTTCACTACTCCCCTCTTCTCTGAGTTTTCTCGTTGCACACTGGAATTTCCTCGAGCTTTTCCTTCCTTGATTCTGCGCGCTAAACGCCGTCACCGCCGCGCTGCAATGGGGAAGCCGAAGAAGTCCTCGTCTGCAGTTGGCACCAGTGCTGCTGCTGGCGGCAAGAAGGGTTCCGCCATCGCCCGTGTCACTGATGGTGGCTGGCGGCGATCGGAGACGCGTGAGAGTGATCTCCTCAAGCTCCGTGAGCGGGGCCTGATCCCGCAGGATAGGGAGGCCGTAAAACTTCCTGGCAATGAGGTAATTCCCCGTCTCCCCGCTGGGTTTTGGGTTATGTTCCTCGCTTTTGTCCTTCGGGGCTTTTCCTTCCCAGTCCATGATTTACTTCGTCGATTGCTTTTTATTTATGGTATCCAGCTGCATCATCTTTCTCCCAACTCTCTTCTTCATATCACCTGTTTCATCACTTTCTGTGAGTGCTGGCTTGGTATCGAGCCGCACTTTGGCCTCTTCCGGAAACTCTATTCCGTGAAGAAGCAATCTGGCTCCGATGGTATTTATCCCATTGGGGGTTGCATCATCTCCCTCAAATCCAATCTTATTTTCTTCTCCTTTTCTATGAACGAGTCTGTCCAGTACTGGCGGAGGCGATGGTTTTACATCCGCGACTCCACGGTGGTTGGGCAAGATTTTGGACTTGCTCATTTTGACCCCTCCCAGAAAATCGAGCCGAAAAGGTCCTGGAAGAACCAGATCTTGGACGGCGAGGTGGCGGAGATTGAGGGGCTCTATCGTCGAGTGGAGGATCTTCAACTGACTCCATATAAGAGGTGAACGGTGTGGATATCATCTGCACCTTTCTCAAACGTCGGGTGCAGCCACTCCAGGCCAGGGCGCACCCGATGTTCCTTTATTCGGGTCGCCGTGATCCGACTAGGGTTTCGGCTGAGGAGTTCTCCAAGGGAGACCTCGACGGTATCCTTCGCCCGCTGCTGAAGTACAAGGATGGAGAGGATATCCCGGGGAAGTCGCTGACTTCTCCGTTCTCTGCTTCTCGTCCGGTTCCGCAGGCGTGGAGCAGGGATGTGCGCGTAGCGCTATTTTTCGACTGCGTTTGTCTTTCCACCTTGTGTGCTAAAATTTTTGCTGTCTTTTTGCACAGGAATTCAAGGTGCCGGGCATGTCACCTCCATTGCCCGAAGTATTCCCGGATGCCCCGAACAATGAGGTGGTTGACTCCATGTCCGAGCTTCCATCGGCGCGATCTCCGGCTGAAGAGGCCAACGAGTCGAGCGAGGATCACACTCGCAAGCGGACGCGGAGCTCCAGCGAATCGTTGGATGCTTCGACTCCTCCGACGCATAGGAATCCGCTAGGCCTCGAGCGTCACAACGGGGACCATGGGGGCTCTTCCTCTCCTATTCCGGTCGTGCCTGTGCGGGCTGTGGCGCCGCACCCGCCGGCGAAACAGAAGAAGGAAGAGAAGAAGGAAGAGAAGAAAGAGGAGAAGAAGGGCAGGAGAATCCCACCTGTCTTCGACTTGAGTGAGCTCGACTCGTAAGTGCACTTTGGTTGCTCTTTGCTTTCTCTTTTCTGTTTGCTTTGATTGCTCTTGTCTAATGTTTTTCCTTTGCAGCCACTCTTCCGACAGCTCATTTAGCGATGGCGCTCGGGAGACGGTGGGGGAGTCGAAGGTTGTTCCTCCTCCTCCTCAGACGGTGGCCACCTCTGAGGGCGCTGCTCCGGACCCTTCTCCGCAGGAGGATCGGGTGGTTGTCCCTCAGAAGACTACAGGCGAACCTTCGGAGTCGCCGTCTAACCATGTAAGTAGTTTTGTTTTCTACCGTGGGGGGACCTTTTAGGATGATTTGTTGATCATTGTTTCTTTCTGCCTCGGGGGGAGCCCCCGGACGTCTTTTGGGTGATCTGCTGCTCGTGTTTTCTTTGTTCTTCTTGTCTCGGGGGAAGCCCCCGAGTATTTGTAGTAAGATCTGCTGATCATTTTTTTCTTTGATTCTCGGGGGGAGCCCCCGAGCATTTTTCGTACGTTTAACTTGTTGTGCTCGTTCTTTGGGCGTAGCCCCCGAGCCGTTCTTTTGACGAGTAGTTCTTTTGCAGACTTTTGTGCAAGGCGCCAACCAGCTGGTGCAGCAGCACCTGGCATTGGAAGCCAGCTTCAAACAGCTTCAAGGTGCATATGTGGGCTAATTTTTCTGCTTCCTCTTGCGTTTTTGTCCTGTGATCTGATAAGTATTCTGCTGATTGCAGAGGACAACAACAACACTCTCTGTGAGCTTGATGCTCTCAAAAAGAGCCTCGGGCGAGCGGAGAAGAAGGCTGAGGATGCCGTTGCTGCGAAAGGGTGCCTCGAGCAGGAGCTGGCCAACGCAGTATGCCAAGGAGCGCACAGCAGAAGCGGACTGCGAGGAGCAGCCACTACCACTTCAGCCATGAGAGGGAGGAAGCCGGCAAGCTGTTGGCAGCTTCCAAGGCTGTTTCGGGTGAGTTTCTTCGTCTTTCCTTTTCGGCTTCCTTGTCTTTATTTGGAAATTCTTGAGCTTAGATCCATGGTTATCCTGATTTCCGTGGCCTTGGTTGTTGTGGGCTAGCTAAGCTATCTGTTGCAGGGTGGCTAGGTTGGGTTGACGTTCCGCTCTTTCAGCTTCACGGTCAGAAGTCAACATTTGCAGAATCTGCAACATCGGGTCCGGGGATGAACCACTTCCTCCGCGTGGCATCTGAAGATTGAGATAGATCATGAGGAAAGAGGGAAATTTCTAAGGTTTTGGGATTTTGAAAAGTTTTTAAAGTTTGACTCAGATTTTTCTAGCGACTTGCTTTTCATTCATTCACTCATAGCACATGATACAACACACCACAACAAAGAAAAACAGATGGTTTTAAGAACCATTCTGAAAACTACGATACAGTGGGACCGAATACTACTCACTACGCTAGTGCTCAAGTGCTACTACTCCTCGGAATCTATGGCTTCATCATCTTCATCATCATCGATGAAGGCGAAATCATCCTCATCGGCGAAGAAGTCCATAGCCTGATCCTCCAGAAAATCCTCATCATCGCTGAGATAAGAGTAGGGGTCTCCACGAAGATCCTCTCCGGCATTCTCCCTTTCCTCCAACTGCATGTCTCTCTCGTGGATGGTCTCCTCCAAAGATGAGATGCGGTGACGAAGACGGGCAATGATGCGCTCCTTCTTATCGAGCTGACGGCGGCGATACTTGCGATCCTTCGCTAGCATGGCAATGGTCTGATCCTTCGTCTTGATGATGGCATACTTGTGGTTGGAGTAGTCACGGCAGTTATCCAATTCCTGCTGACGATCATACATCATGAAGCTAAGGTGGTCCAATTGAGTCTTCAGCTCGGGGTGGTATGGGGATTCCAGTGGTTGTCCATTTGCATCACGCCTTGGGCAAAACTCAAAGCGGGTTCCCTTGATCTGATTGATGCTCTGCCCACACAGACGGGAAAGAGCTTCCTGCATGGCCCTGGCAAGTCCATCGAGCCAGTTGTTCTCTCTCAAGGTAAACTGAATTCCCTCAGTAGTGGGAGGTTCAATCTTTCCTCGGAGACTTGCAACAATTAGCCACTGCGGATCTTCTCCTCCTTGATCATTGAGCTGGGCTCCGAAGAACTCAAAAGTGACGCTCCAGAAGTTCCGAAAGCTGGTCCAAATCCCTCTCAAAGATAAGGTCTCCTCCATTCCCCAATTGGTAAAACTTGCTGTACTTCACGTCTATCTATAAGAATATAGGATAAGTAAGTTAATAGAGTGATCAAGTGTGTCAAAATTTTATGTATTTGGCAAGGGTTTTTGAGGAACATGATTTTTCATGAAAGAATCAAAGGGATAAGAATGAGAATAAGTTTTTGTAAATATTTGCTTCCTTTGGTTTTGAAACTAAGTTTTTGATTCAAACGTCCAGTCTAACAAGGGTCTCCTATGGTCAGGATGGCTCTGATACCAACTTGTCAACACCCGGATTTTTAATCCCAGATGCCTGTTATGCCATACATCGCAATCCCAGGATTACCATTTTTGCGAGCATAACAGAATTGGATACCATAGTACATCATCCATTACAAACCATACATAAGGTTTTACACAAATAATGATCCAGTTCTTAATACAACTCAAGCAGCGGAATACGTAATAATAACGGTAGCGTAGGCGAAGCTCCATCTTCGGGGTCACAGGCAATGCTGACGATGGGAGATGATCCTAGTTGTCGTAAACTTCCTGGGGTCCATCCTCCAGGTACTCCTCTTCATAGTCTGGCCACGGGAATAGCCAGGGACAAAGCCATAAGTACTCTTTAAGTACTCGCAAACTAATACTAACAAGTAAAAGGGTTTTTGGATAATAGGACACTAGGCTCTAGGGTTGTTTTGCAAAGGCCAGATTTATCTCTACTAAGTTAAGAAGTAAGATAGCTAGTTGAAGTATATAACACCTAAGTGGGAACTTGTATTTCATAGCACAACCCTATTGTGGTCAAGTCAAAGTATCAACTCATTTCACAAGTCATTTTGAAAACATCTGATGGGGGAACAGTATGGCCACTCCAACTGTCCATAACCGCAGACGCGGCTATTCGAATAGTTTGACACTCTGCAGAGATTGTAAACTTTCACCACAACATTTGATACATCCGTCAGGAACAAATCCTGAATTCACCATACTAAGTATGCGGATAATCAATCCTAACCTTTCAATTACACGCCCTAGTATAAGCACCTCTCCTGTGAGTTTGGCCTCCCAACCATGACCAACTGTCATCTTGGGTATTGCACAGGTGGACAATCTTCACAAGGTAGCCTCAGCACAGACCTTGGCCGTGAGGGAACTAATACTAAGGTATATAAGTTTCCAGTCAAGCCCTACCCAATCTTAGGGTATTGTGGTTGTACGATAAAATTGGAATGGTATCGCATCCAAACAACCATCAGTTTTAAAAAGGGCTAAGGCTCATGCCTCAACATTTTCATCACCAAAATCATCTGGTGTTCGGAAACACATGTCAACACATCTCAGTAGAATGATCCATCATTCTAAGGTTTTCATAACCATTTTCACCAAGTATTCCCATCTAAGGTTGATCAAGTTTTATGCTTAGCACTAGCATCTACAAGTGGGGGTAGCACTAATGTGGGGTGGTAAACTCGTGGGGTTTCAACTAAGTACAACCTTATATCTTAGGATGATATCAAGGTTTCTAACTTAGGCCAAATTTTATGCTCTTTATGCAACCTTCAAAATATATCTTTCTAGGATCTATAAGTCACTTAAGTCAACTCCAAGTTAAAGCTTTGATAAAGAAATAAAGTAGAAGCTTGCAAATAAAACTAGGATTGGGTTATCAAGTGGGTAAGATCACATATGCTTAAGGCATATAGTTGGCATGGTAACAAGCAAGTATTATCTTGCATAGGTCAACTTGATTAGTAAGGCTTGCAAGTATGGGCTTGCACAATATCAGTATAAGCTTGCCTTGTGCAGAGCAGTGGTTGAAGTTCTCCTCGGCTTCTTCTTCGTAGAATCCTCCTTCCTCCTCGTATCCTTGGTCAGTAATAGTGTCTATAAATAAATACGATGTACACAATCACCAAACAATACTTAATTACTTGAAATCATCACACAAAAGGGTCCTATAGATGATCTAGCATCATCACTAACATTACAAGATTAAAGCTTGGTTTAATTCCTTTTATTTTTAGAAAAGTAATTTCTACTCATTGAAAAACTACTTAGGATTTACTATTCTCCAAACCAAACATGGGATCATGTTGACACATGTCATCACCACATATTTTAGTCCATGGTAATGTGATTTAAAGTGGTGTCACAATTTAATAAGGTTTTACCATTTTATTTTATTTAATTAAAGTGGCTAGAAATGCCTATGTGGCATTCTTTTATTACTTGAACATTATTTCTGTAAGTAAACCTATATATTTTTATGTATTCTGAAAGGTATGGTCAAATGTGATTTTTGAGAATTGGATTCAACTCAAAAGCTATTATGGTTTAAATTTGAAAAATGTTTGAATGCAGAAAAGCCTCTGCCTTGTTATTTTTACCAAGGATGATCTACATATCCAAATGGTTTGAATCCAACAGGCTTGGATTCAGCATTTCAAGACCTTTCTAACAAAATTAGTTTCATTCAATTTGGTGCACTGAATCGACCTAGGTTGATTTTTGAAACTGGGTACAGAAGTGTGTTTGAAATAAAAAAGAAAAGGTTTAATTCAAATAACTGGGCTGCGCGGGAAAGGTTAATAGGCCGGCCTGCTAAGCATAGCGCTTCCGCGGGCTGCTTAAGTGGCTGTCCCCACGCGTTAGGGAGACATGGGGTGCAAAGCGGTATGGGGTGATGTGGTGCGTTCGATCTGGTTCTAATCCAACGGCTGAGGGTCATCGTCGACGTTGGGCAACACCATGAGATGAAACCTAGCGGCCGGTGGGGGTCGTTGGGGCTCACCGGTTCAAAGTAGGGTCGGCGAGGCGGGTGAACGACGATGTCGACGACGGCGAACCTCCTGTACGGCGGCTTCTCGGGCAGCCCAATAGCGGCTCTCTTCTCCAATGGCGAGCTCCGGTGAAATTCGCATTACCGCCGCTTTGCTCCGGAAACGGGGTGGATTGATCAGCGAGAAGAGGGGAGTGAGATGGTGTGTTCAGTTCGGCTGGGGTGGCCTCTATTTATAGTCGCGACGACGAGACCGAACGGGATGGGCAGGCGACGGTGGAGACATGGCTACAGGCTGCTAGAGGCATGGCCGACGGTGGCGTTCGCTTGGTGGTCTCCTGGCGATGCTCTACGGCTTTAATGCGCGTGTAGGGGCGGTGCGGTTTGGTCTGGAACACACGATGATCTACGCGGCAGAGGCGACGTCTTCGTTGGCGAGCGGTGGCTGTGCGGCATGGGGCGGAGAACGGGGATGTTTGGCGGTATCCTGGGTCGGTGGCGATCATGTATGCACGCGGTGAGGGCGGCGCGCGGTCTGTGGGCTTCACTCGAGCGTGGCGCTCTGGCGCATTCTCGGCATGGTTGACAGAGGCACGGGCGCGATGTTCCTGGGTGCTGTGTTCGACGTCTTCGAGGCAGGGCTGGTCGAGAGGGGGCGGTGAGGCATGGGTGATCTCCCAGACAAGGTTGGCAGGGCTAGTTTCCTTCCTAGCTTGTTGTCTCCACTGGGGTGGCATGGTGAGCTTTGGCTATTCACCATTGATGGCATTTCCTAGCTTACAGGGATGCTAAGGGTGTGCAATTGAGCTAGATGATCTACTAAAACCTAGTTGCAACCAGAGAGGGAAAAAGTTAGGCTTCAATCACTGCTCAAAATAGTGTTTGGATTTTGTTTGATTTGTGTCTGCAACCTGTTTGATGAAATGGCCGCAAGAACTCAAGTTTTGAATTTTGAAAAGATTTTTGGTGGGTGTGCTAGGTTGGTGCCGGTGAGTCTGCAGATTCTTGGGTTTTGAAAGTTGAGCTTGTTTGAGTGGTTTTTGAAAAAGTGGGATCTTCCCATATGATAAAGATTCAATTTTGAATTGTCATTTAAACTATGCATTTGAAAGTTTCTGGATGATCACAAGGTGGGCCTTGATACTTTGTTATGAGTACAATCAAGGGGTGCAAAGATCCAGAAAAGTTTATGTTAGGTTCTGAAAGTTTGAGACAGCCAAAGTAGGCATGGGAGTTAAATTGGTCAAAATGACCATTCCCTTATTTTATTTGTTTTGATTTACTTGTCTTTGGGAAAAGTGTGGGAAATGTTTAGATGATGTTTATTTCACCTAAGCATCCATTTACAAGCAATGGGACACACAAACAAGGTGGTTCAAAAGAATTGAAAATGAAATGCATACTCACATGCATGCTTCCATAATTTTATTTAGAAAAGTTTTTTTGTTAACCCTAATTTTGATGATTAGAGTTTGATGATCCAAGTTTAGTATTTTTGGGATGTTACAAACCTTCCCCCCTTAAACAAAATCTCGTCCCGAGATTTGAGAAAGGACGAAAAAGATTACCTAGGATTTGAAGAGATCGGGAAACTCCGTCCTGATGTGATCTTCGCACTCCCAGGTAGCTTCCTCTTCTGTGCGGTTGCTCCACTGAATCTTGAGAAACTTGATGATTCGGGTTCGGGTAGTTCTAAAAGCTTCTTCCAAAATACGGATGGGTACTTCGGGATAGGTTAGGTCATCGTTGATCTCTATGGTCCGGTGATCTATATTCTTGAACACTTTGGTCTTCTCTGGAACTTCGAGACACTTGCGAAGTAACGAGATATGGAACACATTATGCAGTGCTGACATATCTTCGGGTATTTCCAATTGATACGATACTTCTCCGTGATGGTTCAAAATCTTGAAAGGTCCGATATATCTGGGGCTAGCTTTCCTTTGAGTTGGGAACACTACATTCCCTTCAATGGCGACACTTTCAGATAAACAAAATCTCCTATGTTGAAGGCGAGGTCTCGACGTCTCTTGTCGGTGTAACTCTTCTGTCTGGATTGGGCGGTCTTGAGGTGCTCACGAATCTTGTGAACCTTCTCTTCTGCTTCTCGTAGGATGCCGGGTCCGAAAATCTGACTCTCTCCTACTTCCGACCAGTTCAAAGGGGTGCGACACTTCCTTCCGTACATAAATTCAAATGAGTCCATTTGCAAACTGGCTTGATAACTGTTATTGTATGAAAATTCTGCAAACGACAAACAGTCCTCCCACTTGGATCCATATTCTAACACACATGCTCTCAGCATATCTTCGAGTATTTGATTCACTCGCTCCGTTTGTCCATCTGTCTGAGGGTGATACGCGATACTGAAATCTAGGCGGGTTCCTAAACCTACTTGGACTTTCTTCCAGAATCTCGAGGTAAACTGAGTTCCTCGATCCGATACGATGTTCTTGGGGACTCCATGCAAACTAACTATTCTAGCGATGTATAACTCCGCTAGATTCGAACTCTGATATGTGGTATTGACGGGCAAGAAATGGGCGACTTTGGACAATCGGTCCACTATGACCCAAATAGAGTCATTTCCCCTACTAGAAGTAGGCAGTCCGGTGATAAAGTCCATTCCAACGGAATCCCATTTCCATTCCGGAACCTGCAAGGGTTGCAACAATCCAGCGGGTCTTTGATGTCCTGCCTTGACTCGCTGACATATATCACACTTGGCGATATAGCTTCCAATTTCTCTCTTCATCTTATGCCACCAAAATTGCTCTTTCAAATCTTGATACATCTTAGTTCCTCCGGGGTGGATAGAATAAAGAGTATCATGAGCTTCCTTCAGAATAACTTCTTTCAACTCGAATCTTTGGTACACAAAGGCGTCCTTTGTACCACAGAACTCCTTCTTCGTCTTCGGTGAATCCGCATTTTTCGCACTGACACGACGCTTGATTCCGTCGATACTAGCATTTCCCTTCTGCGCCTCTTTGATCTGACTAATCAAAGCGGGCTGGAGTTCTATGCTAGCCAAAAATCCTTCACTTACTAATTCTATTCGAAAATCTTCCATCTCTTTGTGCAAACTTGGTTGCTCCTTCAAGATCATGGAGTTCAAGCGGCACGACAATCTGCTAAGGGCATCTGCTACCATATTGGCTTTACCAGGGTGATAGTGAATGTCCAGATTGTAATCCTTGATTAGCTCAATCCATCTTCTCTGTCTCATATTCAGCTCCTTTTGAGTGAATATATACTTCAGGCTCTTGTGCTTCGAATAGATCTCACAACGGTTTCCGATGAGGTAATGCCTCCATGTCTTCAGGGCTAGAACTATTGCTGCGAGTTCGAGGTCATGGGTTGGGTAATTTTGCTCATGTTGCTTCAATTGTCGAGATAGATAAGATATAACTTTTCCTTCTTGCATTAGCACACATCCTAGACCGATCTTGGATGCGTCACAATACACATCGAAGGGCTTCGTGATATCCAGTATGATCAAGATTGGGGCTGAAATCAATCTCCTCTTGAGTTCTTGAAAACTCGCTTCACATTTGTCTGTCCATTCAAAATTCTTGTCCTTCTTCAGTAATTGGGTCATGGGTCTGGCGATACTCGATAATCCTTCTACGAATTTGCGGTAGTATCCCGCCAATCCGAGAAATGCACGAACTTGGGTTTGAGTGGTTGGGGCTTGCCAATCTTCTACATCTTTCACTTTGGCAGGGTCAACGGCAATTCCTCCGGCGGATACAATGTGACCGAGGAATCCTACCTCCTGTAACCAGAATTCACATTTGCTAAACTTGGCATACAACTGATGCTCTCGAAGGGTTCCAAGAATGGTCCTTAGGTGTAGCTCATGTTCTTCTTCTGATTTGGAGTAAATCAGAATGTCGTCGATGAAAACAACGACAAACTTATCCAGGAAGTCCATAAAATCCTTATTCATGAGATTCATGAAATAAGAGGGGGAATTGGTTAATCCAAAAGACATGACTGTATACTCGTATAATCCATATCTGGTGGTAAAGGCAGTCTTTGGAATATCCTCTACACGAATTTTGAGTTGATGATAACCAGTCCTAAGATCAATCTTAGAAAACACTTTGGCACCGGTCAACTGATCAAACAAATCTTCTATCTTGGTCAAGGGGTATTTGTTCTTGATGGTGACATCATTCAACTTCCGATAATCCGTACACAAACGGTTACCTCCATCCTTCTTGTCTACAAACAAGACAGGTGATCTCCATGGTGACGCACTTTGTTGAATCAATCCAATTTCCAGCATGGCATCGAGTTGCTTCTTCAGTTCTGCTAGCTCTGACGGGTTCATACTATAGGGTCTCTGGGCTATGGGTCCAGTTCCGGGGATTAGTTCGATGATAAAATCGATATCCCGATCTAGGGGCATACCGGGAAAAACATCTGGAAATACATCGGGGTATTCACAGACTATCCAGACTTGGTCAATGGTAGGTTGGGCTATACTCTTGTTGCATTTGAATTGGCGAGGTAAGGTTTTAGATATATGCTCAACTGATATTCTGGCGGTACTGGTCATGGTGATGGCTTTTTTGGCACAGTCAATCAATCCTTTATGTTTGGACATCCAATCCATTCCTAGTACTACTTCCAAACCTTTAGTTCCGAGTACTATCAGATTAGCACAAAAATCTATGCCATGGATTCATATAGGGACAACTTTGCAAATTTGCCTAGCCTTGGTGGTTGATCCGGGAATTTGAACAATCATCACATGCTTCAGTTTGGTTGGTTGAATTTTACTAGTGCATGCAAATTCTTCGGTGACAAATGAATGCGATGCACCAGAATCAAACAACACTCTTGCAAGTACTGAATTAACAGAAAACATACCCAAAGACGACGTCTGCGCTTCTCGAGCTTCTTCAAGATGCATGAGAAAAAGACGGTCGCGGTTGAGCGAATTCTGGGCAAATCTTCTTCCGGCTGAACACGCTAACTGCCGAGTGGCATTGGTATTGGGGGCTGCAGCATTCTTCTTGTTGGGGCACTCGTTGGAGTAGTGACCTTTATTTACACATTCATAATGTAACACCACGGTTCTGAAAAGACCGTAGCTTCTATGTGACATGCCAATCCCTGGATCGGTTCATTGGCTCATAATAGAATAAGATGAATAACATAGCAAAATGTCCATGTATCATAAATAACGAAGGTCCAGAGTATCATTATTACAATAAAAGCTTAGCTCAAGGCTAGCTCAATGTTATTCAAGTAGCAGCATAAATATAGCAAATCCTCCATTCTTCAAATTGCCCACAAGTGAACAAGTGCCGAGTGGAGTACCGTGGCCTAAATCGATTACTCAGAATCGGAATATCCTGCAACATGAAATGTAGCAGCCCCGAAGGGTCAATACATGGAATGTATGGCAAGTAGAGCTATTAAAGGAGACAATAGTGCTAACACCTACATGCATATTTGGCAAGTGGAGCTGTGGCTAGCTTGCATTTGCAAATACCTTTGTCCTACTTTAATAAATAGTTTTTGATTTTCTTTGAAAAGATCCCAATTAAGTTAACCCAACAACATTAAAGTAATTATGAAATTAGAATGAGCGAGAAACATGTCATGGAATCAATATCAAGCAACTCAGACGTCCATAACCGGGGACACGGCTAATGGATTAGATTATACACCCTGCATGGGTTAGTACACTTTACCCATGTGACTTGGCCAGCCCAGCTCGTACCATCACTCTCATTTTGGGTGATGATAGGGAGAAGTCCAAGAAGAGACCGTTCGGGAAGTAGCTCCCCAATCCCGACGCGCACCGGTCCAACCTACCAAAATTCTACATCTCGGATACGGGTTCGAGTTACATTAACCCATCGAGTCCAACCAACCGCCCATTTCATTATTGGCACATGGTTGTACACGTAAGCTACAAAATAAAGAAGCCAATCATTTTCTCTTGATACCTGGGTGCCTTTCCGCAATGATACCACCAAAAATTATCAATCCCATCACACCCAGGAGATTCATTGATTAAGTTGTTTTAGTTTTCACAAACCAACACTTTTAGAAACAACTTCCAGTGATGTAACCCAGCCCTCGTTCATCATAGCATGGCTAAGCATATCTACCAACGGTGGTTCATCTACAGGGAAGATCCTACCACATAATAGGACATAGCATAGCGATAGTATTATCCTACACATGCATCTACAAAATACACGAAAATGCATTGAAAATAGTAGGATAACATCATGAACAAAGTAGCATCTACTTGCTTGGCTGTAGCGGTCGAAAGAACAATCCACATACGAGCAAGCGTTGCACTCGTCACAATCTACACAATATAATTGCAATCATAAACAAACCATCCACAATCATATGCAAACAAGGATGATGCAAGATGCATGCATGACAAGTGGTATAGCGCTACAACATCATCACATAACCTCATTCAGTATAACTACTGTATGCATGCATGGAAATTATTTTGAATGCAAAGAAAACAAGGCATGCAATTTATAATGCTCAAATAATAGAGCTAGAAACTAAATAATTAGCCACTACTAACATACTGTTTGTAAAATCTTGGAAAACTTCCTCTGTGTGGGCAACTCTAAATAGAAACAATACCAATTGGAATTTCTCAAAAAGGATGTATATAACTCCCTGAATAATTAAAATACTACAGTAGCCTTTAATTAGATTCTGCAAAAATTATTACTGTAAGCCCAACCTTTTAATTCACCTTGAGATTCCTCTTGTTCTACTGATTCCAAGGACATATTATTTGCAATTTTTGGAGTTACAGAACTTATCCTATGAATTTATTACTCTAAAAAGGGCATTAACTCATTTAATTATTCTGGACAAAACCTTGCTGTAAAAGTGTAAAACAATGGTACAGCAAGATTCTACACGAGACACTGGTTCTACACATATTTTATTTGCAATTTTTGGCCCAGTAGATCTAAAGATATGGATTTTACAAGTTTTAGTTAATTTCTGCCATTTAAATCAATTTAAAAACTCACAGTCAAAGTTGACTGTTGACCGGCCTATGTGGCACGCTGACGTGGCGCTGACTGGGTCAGCGCCCTGGGCTGACTTTTCAACGGTCCAACTGGACCGTTGGATCGAGACCAAGCGGCCGGGGAGGCACACGAGGGGGGGGGGGGCTCACCGGCGATGTCGAGGCGGCGGCTCCGGCGAGTCTCGACGGTGGCTGGGCGGCGTATGGGGTCGGTGGCATGGCGGCGGAGCTTCTCGTGGCAGAGGTGTCGGTAGGCGGGCACGGTGGCGATGGCGGCGTCCAGCTGGAGCGGCGGCGGCGTGGTCCTGCGGGGGAGAAGGGAGGAGAGGGCGGTCAGGGGCGACGGCGAAGCTCAGGCGAGGTGGGAGAAGCGGCGGTGGCGCCACGAGCGGCGTGACGGCGAGATCGGCGGCGGCGGCGAGGGCGAGGAGAGCGAGGGAGGTGGCGTGCGTGGCTATGTAGAGGGGGTCCACGAGGTCGGTCATGACCGGAGACGCGACGCGGCGGCGGCGTGTCCGGCGACGGAATGGCCAAGGCCGACAGGGAAACCCACATGCCGGTGGTGCTGGCGGCGAGCAGATATCGGTCAGCGTGGCGTCAGAAGCCGGGCTGCCGTGCGGGCTGCGTGGGTCGTTGAAGCGGAGGCTGGTGCTGCGCCCTTTTTTTTTTGTTCTTTTTCATTTTTTTCTTTTTCCTGACGATTTTTCCTTGTCTGAATTTTGACAGAACTGTCCAGAATTTTAGGCAAAATTCAGATTCGCATAACTTTTGCTATGGAGCTCCGAATTGGGTGAATCAAAGTGCTACGGGTTCGTGGCGGAACCCTGTATGCACCTGAGCCATCCATACACTCAGAATATATAGTTTTTGACAAAGGCATGGTAAAACCAAGCGTTCAAGTGTAGGTGTCACAATGCAAATGCGAGTGGTTTGCTTTGCCAAAATCTTTTCAACTGGAATTTTTGCAAGGATGATCGTGATGCAATGCAATGAATGATATGCAGTACCAAATCTAAAATTTGGGATGTGACACATAACAAGTCACTTGCGACTTGTCCTTTGCTGCAACAGGCACAACATTGCTTCCAGTCCTCGGGGCAGTGTTGGTGTTGGTGGCAGCATTGTTGGTGTTGAACTTTGGTGGGGCACGATTGAAATTGCTAGAGTTGCCGTGGTTTTTGGGATTTCCTCCGGGCCTAGGGTTTCCACGGTTTGTATTGGTGGGACGGTTCATCAGGGGTCTGTTGGTTCTTGGGGCAAATCCTAGAGATGGGTTAGGGCGATATTTTGGGGTCTGATGGGTTCCTGGCTGATGCATCGTGCGACGCTTGCGGTTCTCATTGGCTTGGTTGATCTTTCATTCCATCTAGATAGCAGAGTCGACAAGGGCTTCAATATCAGCAAAGGGGATATTGACTAACATTGTCTGTATCTCATCATGCAGAACATTCAGGAATCTTTCTTTCTTCTTGGCTTCGGTGTCAATCTCATCCAGGGCATACCTAGCTAATGACAAAATTTTGTCACGGTATTCCACTACAGTCATCCTTCCTTGCTTCAGCTCTCTGAACTCGTCTCTCATCCTCTTGATAAAACCCGGTGGCACATGGGTTCTGTTGAACTTGACCTTGAATTCATCCTAGGTCATCATTTGGCCTCCGGTCATTGCGCGAACACTGTTCCACCATGCCCTGGCATCTCCGGCTAGATAGTGGGTGGCGAACAGAACTTTCTCGTTGGCTTCCACTCCGGCGACTTCTAAGTTATTTTCCATGGTTTGCAACCAATCATAGGCGTCTAGGGGCTCTTCTAACTTAGTGAAAACAGGTGGGTTGGTATTCTGGAAATTCTTGAGCTTAGCTCCATGGTTATCCTGATTTCCGTGGCCTTGGTTGTTGTGGGCTAGCTGAGCTATCTGTTGCAGGGTGGCTAGGTTGGGTTGACGTTCCACTCTTTCAGCTTCACGGTCAGAAGTCAACATTTGCAGAATCTGCAACATCGGGTCCGGGGATGAACCACTTCCTCCGCGTGGCATCTGAAGATTGAGATAGATCATGAGGAAAGAGGGAAATTTCTAAGGTTCTGGGATTTTGAAAAGTTTTTAAAGTTTGACTCGGATTTTTCTAGCGACTTGCTTTTCATTCATTCACTCATAGCACATGATACAACACACCACAACAAAGAAAAACAGATGGTTTTAAGAACCATTCTGAAAACTACGATACAGTGGGACCGAATACTACTCACTACGCTAGTGCTCAAGTGCTACTACTCCTCGGAATCTGTGGCTTCATCATCTTCATCATCATCGATGAAGGCGAAATCATCCTCATCGTCGAAGAATTCCATAGCCTGATCCTCCAGAAAATCATCATCATCGCTGAGATAAGAGTAGGGGTCTCCATGAAGATCCTCTCCGGCATTCTCCCTTTCCTCCAACTGCATGTCTCTCTCGTGGATGGTCTCCTCCAAAGATGAGATGCGGTGACAAAGATGGGCAATGATGCGCTCCTTCTTGTCGAGCTGTCGGTGGCGATACTTGCGATCCTTTGCTAGCATGGCGATGGTCTGATCCTTCGTCTTGATGATGGCAGACTTATGGTTGGAGTAGTCACGGCAGTTATCCAATTCCTGCTGACGATCATACATCATGAAGCTAAGGTGGTCCAATTGAGTCTTCAGCTTGGGGTGGTATGGGGCTTCCAGTGGTTGTCCATTTGCATCACGCCTTGGGCAAAACTCAAAGCGGGTTCCCTTGATCTGATTGATGCTCTGCCCACACAGACGGGAAAGAGCTTCCTGCATGGCCCTGGCAAGTCCATCGAGCCAGTTGTTCTCTCTCAAGGTAAACTGAATTCCCTTAGTAGTGGGAGGTTCAATCTTTCCTCGGAGACTTGCAACAATTAGCCACTGCAGATCTTCTCCTCCTTGATCATTGAGCTGAGCTCCGAAGAACTGGAAAAGACGCTCCAGAAGTTCCGAAAGCTGGTCCAAATCCCTCTCAAATATAAGGTCTCCTCCATTCCCCAATTGGTAAAACTTGCTGTACTTCACGTCCATCTATAAGAATATAGGATAAGTAAGTTAATAGAGTGATCAAGTGTGTCAAAATTTTATGTATTTGGCAAGAGTTTTTGAGGAACATGAATTTTCATGAAAGAATCAAAGGGATAAGAATGAGAATAAGTTTTTGTAAATATTTGCTTCCTTTGGTTTTGAAACTAAGTTTTTGATTCAAACATCCAGTCTAACTAGGGTCTCCTATGGTCAGGATGGCTCTGATACCAACTTGTCAACACCCGGATTTTTAATCCCAGATGCCTGTTATGCCATACATCGCAATCCCAGGATTACCATTTTGCGAGACATAACAGAATTGGATATCATAGTACATCATCCATTACAAACCATACATAAGGTTTTACACAAATAAGGATCTCATGATCCAGTTCTTAATACAACTCAAGCAGCAGAATACGTAATAATAACGGTAGCGTAGGCGAAGCTCCATCTTCGGGGTCACAGGCAATGCTGATGATGGGAGATGATCCTAGTTGTCGTAACCTTCCTAGGGTCCATCCTCCAGGTACTCCTCTTCATAGTATGGCTACGGGAATAACCAGGGACAAAGCCATGAGTACTCTTTAAGTACTCGCAAACTAATACTAACAAGTAAAAGGGTTTTTGGATAATAGGACACTAGGCTCTAGGGTTGTTTTGCAAAGGCCATATTTATCTCTACTAAGTTAATAAGTAAGAGAGCTAGTTGAAGTTTATAACACCTAAGTGGGAACTTGTATTTCATAGCACAACCCTGTTGTGGTCAAGTCAAAGTATCAACTCATTTCACAAGTCATTTTGAAAACATCTGATGGGGGAACAGTATGGCCGCTCCAACTGTCCATAACCGCGGACGCGGCTATTCGAATAGTTTGACACTCTGTAGAGATTGTACACTTTCATCACAACATTCGATACATCCGTCAGGAACAAATCCTGAATTCACCATACTCAGTATGCGGATAATCAATCCTAACCTTTCAATTACACGCCCTAGTATAAGCACCTTTCCTGTGAGTTTGGCCTCCCAACCATGACCAACTGTCATCTTGGGTACTGCACAAGTGGACAATCTTCACAAGGTAGCCTCAGCTTATACCTTGGCCGTGAGGGAACTAATACTAAGGTATATAAGTTTCCAGTCAAGCCCTACCCAATCTTCGGGTATTGTGGTTGTACGATAAAATTGGAATGGTATCGCATCCAGACAACCATCAGTTTTAAAAAGGGCTAAGGCTCATGCCACAACATTTTCATCACCAAAATCATCTGGTGTTCGTAAACACATGTCAACACATCTCAGTAGAATGATCCATCATTCTAAGGTTTTCATAACCATTTTCACCAAGTATTCCCATCTAAGGTTGATCAAGTTTTATGCTTAGCACTAGCATCTACAAGTGGGGGTAGCACTAATGAGGGGTGGTAAACTTGTGGGGTTTCAACTAAGTACAACCTTATATCTTAGGATGATATCAAGGTTTCTAACTTAGGCCAAATTTTATGCTCTTTATGCAACCTTCAAAATATATCTTTCTAGGATCTATAAGTCACTTAAGTCAACTCTAAGTTAAAGCTTTGATAAAGAAATAAAGTAGAAGCTTGCAAATAAAACTAGGACTGGGTTATCAAGTGGGTAAGATCACATATGCTTAAGGCATATAGTTGGCATGGTAACAAGCAAGTATTAGCTTGCATAGGTCAACTTGATTAGTAAGGCTTGCAAGTATGGGATTGCACAATATCAGTATAAGCTTGCCTTGTGCAGAGCAGTGGTTGAAGTTCTCCTCAGCTTCTTCTTCGTAGAATCCTCCTTCCTCCTCGTATCCTTGGTCGGTACTAGCGTCTATAAATAAATACGATGTACACAATCACCAAACAATACTTAACTACTTGCAATCATCACACAAAAGGGTCCTATAGATGATCTAGCATCATCACTAACATTACAAGATTAAAGCTTGGTTTAATTCCTTTTATTTTTAGAAAAGTAATTTCTACTCATTGAAAAACTACTTAGGATTTACTATTCTCCAAACCAAACATGGGATCATGTTGACACATGTCATCACCACATATTTTAGTCCATGGGAATGTGATTTAAAAGTGGTGTCACAATTTAATAAGGTTTTACCCTTTTATTTTAATTAATTAAAGTGGCTAGAAATGCCTATGTGGCATTCTTTTATTACTTGAACATTATTTCTGTAAGTAAACCTATATATTTTTATATATTCTGAAAGGTATGGTCAAATGTGATTTTTGAGAGTTGGATTCAACTCAAAAGCTATTATGGTTTAAATTTGAAAAATGTTTGAATGCAAAAAAGCCTCTGCCTTGTTATTTTTACCAAGGATGATCTACAGATCCAAATGGTTTGAATCGAACGGGCTTGGATTCAGCATTTCAAGACCTTTCTAACAAAATTAGTTTCATTCAATTTGGTGCACTTAATCGACCTGGGTTGATTTTTGAAACTGGGTACAGAAGTGTGTTTGAAATAAAAAAGAAAAGGTTTAATTCAAATAACCGGGCTGCGCGGGAAAGGTTAACGGCCGCTCTAAGCATAAGCGCTTCATGGCTGCTTAAGTGGCTGCCCCACAGCGTTAGTGACAGGCAGTGCGGTATGGGGTGATGTGGTGCGTTCGATCTGGTTCTAATCCAACGGCTGAGGGTCATCGTCGACGTTGTGCAACACCGGCGAGAAAGAAACCTTGCGCGGCCAGTGGGGGTCGTTGGGGGATCACCGGGGTTCAAGCGAGGGTCGGCGAGGCGGGCGAACGACGATGTCGACGACGACGAACCTCCTGGTACCGGCAGCTTCTCCTGGGACGGCTCCAATCGCTGGCTCCCTTCTTCTCCAGCAGCGGCGTGATCCGGTGAAATTTTGGCGCTACGCTGCTCGCCTTGCTCCGGGAACGGATTGGAATGATCAGTAAGAAGAGGGGAGTGAGATGGTGTGCTCAGTTCGGCTGGGGGTGGCCTCTATTTATAGTTGCGACGACGAGACCGAACGGGATGGGCAGGCGATGGTGGCGACATGGCTACGGGCTGCTAGAGGCATGGCCGGCAGTGGCGATCGCTTGGTGGTCTCCTGGCGATGCTCTACGGCTTTAATGTGCGTGTAGGGCGGTGCGGTTTTGTCTGTGGGCTTCGGTCGAGCATGGCGCTCTGGCGCATGCTCGGCATGGTTGACAGAGGCACGGGCGCGGTGTTCCTGGGTGCTGTGTTCGACGTCTTCGAGGCAGGGCTGGTCGAGAGGGGGCGGTGAGGCATGGGTGATCTCCCAGACAAGGTTGGCAGGGCTAGTTTCCTTCCTAGCTTGCTGTTTCCACTGGGGTGGCATGGTGAGCTTCGGCTGTTCACCATTGATGGCATTGCCTAGCTTACAGGGATGCTAAGGGTGTGCAATTGAGCTAGATGATCTACTAAAACCTAGTTGCAACCAGAGAGGGAACAAGTTAGGCTTCAATCACTGCTCACAATAGTGTTTGGATTTTGTTTGATTTGTGTCTGCAACCTGTTTGATGAAATGGACGCAAGAACTCAAGTTTTGAATTTTGGAAAGATTTTTGGTGGGTGTGCTAGGTTGGTGCTGGTGAGTCTGCAGATGCTTGGGTTTTGAAAGTTGAGCTTGTTTGAGTGGTTTTTGAAAAGGTGGGATCTTCCCATATGATAAAGATTCAATTTTGAATTGTCATTTAAACTATGCATTTGAAAGTTTCTGGATGATCACAAGGTGGGCCTTGCTACTTTGTTATGACTACAATCAAGGGGTGCAAAGATCCAGAAAAGTTTCTGTTAGGTTCTGAAAGTTTGATACAGCCAAAGTAGGCATGAGAGTTAAATTGGTCAAAATGATCATTCCCTTATTTTATTTGTTTTGATTTACTTGTCTTTGGGAAAAGTGTGGGAAATGTTTAGATGATTTTTATTTCACCTAAGCATCCATTTACAAGCAATGGGACACACAAACAAGGTGTTTCAAAAGAATTCAAAATGAAATGCATACTCACATGCATGCTTCCATAATTTTATTTAGAAAAGTTTTTTTTGTTAACCCTAATTTTGATGATTAGAGTTTGATGATCCAAGTTTAGTATTTTTGGGATGTTACATGACGGCTGCTGATGGATCCGAGGTAGCCTTCGCCATCTATGCTACTCGCTGTAAGTGTTATGGGCCGAAGTTGATTGACCTGCTGGCCGAGTACGCGTTGAGGCAGCTGGGAGAGGCCAGGGGGCGGCAGTTCGGCTCCGAGGCTACTCAGGATGCAGCTTCTTAGGCGTTGTAGTTGTAGGATAACTTTTGCTTCCTTTCTTGTAATTATGTCCATGAACAATCCTTGTGCCACGCAGTGGATTTTGCTGTACATAATGAATTTCTGAGTTATGTGCTCCTTCGTCTGCTCGTTTATATCCTTGTCTTCTTTTGCTCTAGGGGCCTTCGGGTGATGATCCCGTTGACACTTCGTCTGTGCCGCAGCTATGGCCATCCCTGGATGATGCGTCGCAACTTGTGTTTCTTCGAGACCGCATTCATGGCCTTGAGAAAGAGTTGCTTGGGGTGCGTGGCCACGCCGATGTTTGTAAATCCAAGGCGGATCGAGGCGCTGCCAGGGAGGAGTACTTGATGGTGGAGTTGCTTCGTTTGTCCGAACAGCTTCAGTGTGAGTTTTTCGAGCTGTTGCCCGTTATTTTGGATGCGCCTGTTGGCCTTTCACCTTACTCTTTGCAAGTATTGCAGGTGCTAACCTTGCTCTGAGGGAGGAAAAGGAGCGTGTTGTTGTTCGGATCAACTGCTTGACTAAGCAGGACATGGAGGCCGGCGGGTTCTTCTGGATGGACCATGACCGTGCCATGGTCCTTGCGATAGTGCAGGATCGTGTCCACCAGGTATCCCATGTGCTGCGTCAAGTGAAGTCTTCGCTGGCGTCAGTTCTGCATGTAATGTTTCCGCTGGATGATGCGCCGTCGACTCTCTCTGGCCTGTTGTCGAAGTTTCGGAATGTGCATCATGTCAGGGAACTGGTGCGACATCAGCTCGTCGTAGGGGTGAAGGCCGCGCTCTCCCTTGTGTGGTTACATCATACTGATTTAGATCTATCTGTTGTAGTGGCTGGGCCGCCTCTTCGGCCAGATGGTAGCGAGTGGGATATGCGTCCGCATTATGCGGCTTTAAGGCAGTATGCCGAACAAATCGTAGATCTGTTTGAGCAGTGTGCTTAGGTTATTCTTCAGAATAGGTAGGACCTGTAAAAAAGTTAGATGTAAAATTTGTATACATTTGACTGGGCGTGTTCTGCCCTTTTTTGTAAAGGTTTAGTTGTTGTTTAGCACGTAGTGCTTTATTTGTATACGTGTCCTTTTCGTTAGCCCGACGTGGTCAGCTACTCAGGTGTACACGCGTTATCCTCAGTCGACGAAGTCGTGAGGTGGGGGGAGCCCCCCGAGTGTGTTGTAACGTTGAGTAAAATGCGAACAATAGACAGAATTTTGGGGCGAGACACTTAGCTTTATTCATATCGTAATGGAGGAGGTACATTGTTCGGCTGAGTAGCCTTGGCTGAATAGCCTTATTGAAAGTAAAAGAGGGAGGTATCTAGGGGTAGAACCGTCGCAGCTGTGCGACGTTCCATGGGTTGGAGTATGCGACTCCAGATTCCACATGCTTGAGGCGATAGGCGCCACCTGGGATGACTTCAGTGACGATGTAGGGTCCTTCCCATGGTGACTCGAATTTCTTCGGCCGCTCTTGCTTGAGTCGCAAGACTAGGTCTCCTTCGACGAACGACCTTGGGCGCAGCCGTCGACTGTGGTAGTTGCGCAGACTCTGTTGGTACACCGCTAATCGAGCTGCTGCTATGTCACGCGCCTCGTCAAGTGTGTCGACGACGTCTTTGAGTGTGGCCGTCGATTCGGCTTCGCTGTAAGCGACGATCCGTGGGGCCTTGTGGCGTACCTCTGCTGGCATCACGGCTTCGGCTCCATGCACCATGAAGAAAGGCGTGTAGCCGGTTGAGCTGTTTGGCGTTGTGCGCAGGCTCCACAGGACAGAGGGAATCTCTTGTGTCCAAGCTCCTGCGAGTCGCTCGAGTGGGCTCATTAGGCGCTTCTTGATGCCCGCGCCGACGAGGCCATTGGCCTTCTCGACCTGCCTGTTTGTTTGCGGGTGTGCTGCGAAGGCGTATGTGATGTTGATTCCGAGGCCTTCGCAAAAGTCTGAATTCTTTGGAGATGAAGTTCGACCCATTGTTGGTGATGATGCTGTGCGGCACACCGAACCTGTAGACAATGGATTCAAAGAACTTGACGACAGTTTTGCCCTTTTGGTTAGTGACCGGCATGGCCTCAATCCACTTGGTGAATTTTTCGACTGCGACCAGGAGGTAGACGTGACCTCCTTTCGAGGACCTTGGCAGTTTACCGATCATGTCGAGGCCCCATTGGGCGAAGGGTCAGGCCAAAGGTATGGGCCTGAGCTCTGACCCAGGTGCGTGCGGTTTGTCTGCGAACCTTTGGCAGCCGTTGCATCTTCGGACGATGTCCTTGGCGTCATTCATGGTCGTTGGCCAGTAGAATCCAGCTCGTAGAGCTTTGGCGACAAGGGAGCGGTTGCCCGCATGATGGCCGCAGATGCCCTCGTGGATGTCTTGGAGTATGGTTTTGCCATCACCGATGGTGACGCACCTTTGGAGTACACCCGAAATGCTGCGCTTGTACATCTCGCCATTGATGATGGTGAAGGCCTTGGACCGGCGAGATATGCGCGGGGCATCTATCAGGCTATCAGGCAGTTCGCCATCTATCAGATACCTTAGGTATGGCCGCATACAAGTTTTTTCGACTGCCATAACCTGCATCAGGTTGACCACAACGACCTCTGTGTCGAGATTTTTGGGTCCTTCCTGTCCTTCGGGTAGCGCAGCCCCCGAGTGTTCTGCCTCTTCGGGTGATCCCTTTGGGAATTTCCGTTTGATGGATGGCACGCAGATCTGTTCGAGGAACACACCTAGTGGCACCCGTGCACAGGTGGAGCCGATATTGGCGAGTCTGTCGGCCTCTTCGTTGCTTTCTCTCCCAACGTGCCGAAGCTCGCAGCCGTCGAAGCCTCCTTCAAGTGCGTTGTAAAGTGCTCGGTACGCGAACATGTTGGCGGAGTGCTCGTCGCACTCGTTCATCGTCTGCTGGACGACGATATTGGAGTCACCGTAGATGACGAGGCATGTTGCGCCGCAGAACTTGGCCATCCGCATGCCGTGGATGAGGGCCTCGTATTCGGCCTCGTTGTTGGAGGCTCGAAACTTCATCCGGAGGACATACTTCATCTTGTCGCCCTTCGGGAGGTCATTATGACTCCGAATCCTACTCCGGCTTCACGCTTGGAGCCGTCGAAGTGCATTTTCCATGACTGCGTCATGTCTGGGGTGTCTGGCAGCTGCAGCTCCATCCAGTGTACGAGAAAGTCTGGGAGGACTTGAGATTTGATTGTGTGGCGCTTCTCATAGACGATGTCTAGAGGTGATAGCTCGATGCCCCAGAGGGCCACGCGTCCTGTGGCCTCCTGGATTATTCAGGATGCTGTTCAGGGGTGCCTCGTTGACGACCATCACCTGGTGCTCCTGGAAGTAGTGGCTCAGCCGACGAGCCGTCATGAACACGCCGTAGGCGAGTTTCTGGTAGTGAGGGTACCTCTGCTTTGTCGGCGTCAATACCTCGCTGAGGTAGTAGATTGGGCGTTGGACCCCATGGGTCTTGCCCTCTTCGGGTCGCTCGACCACCAGTACGGTGCTTACCACCTAGTGTGTGGCTGCTATGTACAGCAGTAAAGGCTCGCGTTCCTTTGGCGTGACCAGGACCGGCGAGGTAGACAGCAGCCGCTTTAGATCTTTGAATGCGTCGTCCGCCTCAGGCGTCCACTCGAATTTGTCTGCTTTGCGTAGCAGCTGGTAGAACGACAGAGCCTTTTCGTCCATGCGGTTGATGAACCTGCTCAATGCCGCGATTCGCCCGGCAAGCTGCTGGATGCCCTTGAGGTTCTTTGGTTTTTCCATGGCCATTATGGCCCGAATTTTCTTCGGGTTCGCCTCGATCCCTCGCTGGGAGATGAAGTAGCCGAGAAGCTGGCCAGATGGGACGCCGAAGGTGCACTTTTCAGGGCTGAGCTTGATCTTGTAGCGGTCAAGATTATCGAACGTCTCGCGGAGATCGTCGATGAGCGTTCTCGCCTCCCTTGTTTTGATGACTATGTCGTCGACATAGACTTGAATATTGCGAGCGATCTGGTCCTTCAGGCATGCCTGCATGCACCGTTGGTACGTGGCGCCCGCGTTTTTCAGCCCGAAGGGCATTGTGTTGTAGCAGAACACTCTGAACAGCGTGATGAACGCCGTTTTCTCCTGATCTTCGACCTTCAGTCGGATCTGGTTGTAGCCTGAGTAGGCGTTGATGAAGGGGAGTTTTTCGCATCCTGCAGTCGAATCGTTGATCTGATCGATCCGAGGGAGAGGGAAGTGATCCTTCGGACAGTGCTTGTTCAGCGATGTGAAGTCCACGCACATCCGCAGGATGTCCGTGTCTTTTTTGGGGACCATCACGGTATTGGCGAGACACTCGCTCTCCTTGATCTCCCTGATGAAGTTTGCAGCGATTAGTCTGTTGACTTCGACTCCTATGGCTTCGGCCCGAGGTTCGGACAGTCGTCGGATGGACTGCTTGAAGGGCTTGGAGCCTGGAAAGACGTTGAGTGCGTTCTCGGCGAATTCCCTAGGAACTCCTGGCATGTCCGCAGGACACCAGGCGAAGATTTCCCAGCGCTCACGGAGGAATTCGATGAGCGCGCTTTCCTATGTGGGGCTGAGATCGTTGGCGATCAGCGCCGTCTTGGAGGCGTCCGTCGGGTGGACTTGCACATTCTTTGTGTTGATGGTGGAGTCGAAGGACATGTCTGGTGCGTTCTGTCTTGCGACTGGGGGTGCCCCGTTGTCCGTCACCTCGCGGAGCCTTACGAGCTCCTCCTGCATGCCGAATGACTGGGAGATTCTGTTGAAGTCCCTGTCACAGTGGTCCGATCAGGTGAAGCTCCCGTGGATCGTGATGATGCCCCTGGGTCCTGACATCTTGAGTAGCAGGTACGCGTAGTGCGGTACAGCCAGGAATCGTGCAAATGCCATGCGCCCGAGGATGGCATGGTATTGTGATGGCCAGTCCACCACTTTGAACTCGATTCGCTCGCATCGGAAGTTATCCGGCTTGCCGAAGATGACGTCGAGCCATATTTTTCCCAGGGGGAATACACCCTTCCCTGGGACGATGCCGTGGAACGTTGTATCGAATTGTTCCAGGCTGCACAGCGGGATCCGCATTGCTGCCAAGGTGCTGGCGAAGATCAGATTGATGCCGCTGCCGCCGTCCATGAAGACGTGGCTCATGTCGAACCCGCCGATCTGTGCCTCGAGCACCAGGGTAGCATGACCTGGGCCATGGACCTGGCAAGGGTGATCTGAACGGCTGAATTGATGCAGGATTCCGATCCGCTGAGGTACTCAGGGATGGCGGGTGGAGCGGTCACGACCAGGTTGATTTGGCGGGTGATTTTCTTCTGCACCCTATTCGTTGGGCGCCCTTTTTGGATCATCAGTGATCCTTTAGGCGCGGGGTACCCGTGCCCACCGTTATTCTGCGTGGGTGCGATTGGGTGGTTCGGGCCTCCCGCAGGTGGTGGTGGAGGAGCTCCATGTGCGATCTCACCTGGTGCGGGTGCGTTCCCGTATCCAGGGTTCGGGGCTTGCTGCCTCATCTGGGCCATGCTCTCGCTGAGTTTCTGGAACTCACGGCAGTCCTTGATCATTTGGCTTGCCTTCTTCTTACCATCCTGCTTATCGATGTAGAAGTGGATGGTGCATGGACCCGATAGTTTTTCGTATGTTGAGGGTCCGTCGTCGCGGCCGCGGCTCTTCCACGACTGCGCTGGACGTCCTCCGCCGCGGAAGTTGCTTCCGCGGTATCCGCCGCTGTTGCGGTTGCCGTCGGTGCGGCGGTCGGCGTAGCCAGCCGCGACCATGTCGGGTCCATCGTGATCGTCGTAAACGCGCGATCTTCTCTTGCTACGGCGTTCACGTCGCCAGCCGTAGTCGTCTTCCTCCTCCGAGTGCTCTCGGTGGACGCAGTCCTCACTGCCGGCCCACCTATTGGCGATGTCCATGAGGTGGTCGAGTGTCTTGGGATTGACGCGCCCGAGTTCTTCTTTGAAGTCCCGGCGTTTGACGCTGTGCTTGAAGGCGTCGATGGCTCTCTCCTCAGAGATGTGTGCCGCGGATTTCTTGGTGTTGGACCAGCGCAGTATGTACGAGCGAATGGATTCGCTCGCCCGCAGCTCCTCGATCGAGGCGGGCCTCTTGCTGGTGCCCTTGAAGTTTCAGACGAAACTGTACGCCAGCTCCTCCCAGCTTCGGATGGATCCTGAGGATAGGATGCTAAGCCAGATCCGATCTACGCCTGTCAGCTGCAGCTGAAAGCATTGCATGGCTGTTTCTTTGTTTCCACCGTGCATCTTGACGGACGACAAGTGGTCGCTGAGCCATGCCTTGGGGTCCTGTGTGCCGTCAAACTTCGGAGTGTCCGAAGGAAGCTTGAAGTTACGCGGCATCCGCGTCCACTGGACAGATCTGCTGAAGCATCGGGCTCCACAGAGTTCTCCTTCGTCATCATCCTCCTCGGATTCAGACGAGCATACACGCTTGGCGCGCGCCTTGTCGATCTTGCGCTGAGTTAGCTCGCTTCGAGCGTCATAGTCGCGGCTACGACGACGCGAGCTCTTGTGCCTTCGAGGAAGGTCGTTCTCTTCATCTTCGGATGAGTGCGTGGGACTGCGGTTGAACCTGACCGCAACCTTCTTCTTTGGCTCCGCAGGAGCTTCTTCGTGGAGCGCAGCTCCGACGAGTCTGAGTCCGGTAAGCGCGGACTTATGCATGGCCCTTTTTGGGTCCCCCTCCGGAGGTGGGTGAGACGCGAGGTATGCGGTGGCCGCCATGATTGCGGCTTGCGGTGTCTTCGGGATGACCTTTCCGTCGGCATCCATCTCCATGAAGGACGCATTGAGGGCTCGAGTCACCTCGCGACGCTCCTTGGGGTCCATGTTCTCCATCCGAGAACGGTGCTTGTTGCCGTGGTTGCCGTGCGAGATGGAGCCAATAACCATGGCGGAGAGCGCAACTCGCCGTGCACTGGACTCTGAGGCTGCTTGCTTGCGCTTGTCAAGCACCTCCTGCATCTTGACCTGCTTATTGTGCTCCTCAATTAGGAGCATGTGGTATGCCATCAGCAGGTCTCGTGAGGCGTCCGCGGGCAGGATCTTGTTGCCTGCTACGGCCTCGCGTGCTTGGGCCCATCCCTCATCGCTGAGGTGGATGACCTGATCGTTGTTGTCCCCGTTGGGTGGGGGGATTGACTTCTTCTGTTTCCACCGTTTCTACCCTGTGGGTTGGGTGGCGGATTGTGTTCCTGATCCTGGATGACCGCGGCGCACTGGTAGCGCTTGTAGATCGGATTGCTGCTGCCGCAACTTTTGGATCCGGAACCGTAGGTCCCTTCGATTGATGGTGGATCACACAGATCGGAGTTGCGGCTGCTGCTGTCATAGGACTCGTCTGTCGATGGTGATGTGCGTAGCACGGGGTGTGGAGCGCATGAAGCGGGCCTGATCTATGGCAGGGGCACCCGCTCTAGGAGACGGAGGGTGCCAGTTTGTCCCACCTGGAAGCAGAAGCTCCCGAATAGGATCTCGAGTCCGTCGCCAATGGGCTCGAAGTCCTTCATGGTGGCCGGTGATTGGGCGGTGAAGTCGAAGGCGTCGAAGAGGAGATGACTCTCCGTCGCCGTGGAGTTGTAGATCGCTCGGATTGGAACCGTCACGATCGCACAATCAGCGTCCCCAGTTCCCACAGACGGCGCCAATTGACGAGGTTTAATCTCGTCAATGCCCATTGTTATGGACTTGGGTTTTGGAGAAGATGGGGATGCTGGAGATCGCGGAACGGTTAGCAAACAAGCAACACGGGGACACGAGGTTTACCCAGGTTCAGGCCCCCGGAGGGAAAACCCTACTCCTGCTTGTCTGCTCTTGATTATGGCGGAACCGAAGGTTACAAGGGTGCGTAGATGCAATCTGGCATGGAGGTGTGTATGCGAGAGTATGAAGTGCCCTCCTCGCCGTGCCCTCCTAGCCTTTATATAGAGTTATGCAGGTCCCAGGCACAGATCGAGTCGGTTACAGGTTTTAGGGTTTACCCCTTTGAATATTCTATCTATTCTAGTCTTGCTCTCCAAGGATCCAAAGGCGTCATGGGCCCTGGCCACCCGAAAGTCTTCATGGGCTGACGTATATTTGTCATGGGCCTTCCTTGGGCTGGACTAGGTATGCTGAGGTCGTGTACCCGCAGGGTATAACCATGTCAAGGTGGGGCCGGCAGCGGGGATAGTTTAGGTAGGGACTAGGGTTTAGTTATAGGGTTTGCAGTAGGGTGGTGGGGTGCTAGGTGGCTGCCTGATACCTTCGATCTGGATTACGGATTGTAACACCCTCAGAATCGGACCTATGCAAGTTTGAGCAAAATTCGCCAAACCCGCATAGAAACGATTCAAAGGTGCCCACCAGGCACTTTCGTGCGGGTGGAAAACGAAGTAATAACATTACACAACAGTCCTCAATGGGACCCACAGAACATATATATATATATATATATATATATATATATATATATATATATAACGGCGACTCCATGAGTCAAGAATACAAATATAATATACAAAGATCCAAATCACCTTGAAAACGATAGAGCGTCCAGCTACGGACAAGATGCAAATGGGGCTAAGAGCCTCAAGAATAACCAATGGCGCCCATAACCCCTGCCAAGCCGGAAGGGTAACCCTGCTAACGACGTCGATCTCAAACCTGCTTAACAAAAGGGGTGCCGACAAAGGGCAAAGGAAAAAGAAGGAGCGTCAGTACTGAGGCCAGTACACGGCGAGGCTAGAATTCGGCGGTCCTCGCCTACATAGGTATGGTGGACTGAAGCGGCAGCGGCAGCATGCACTAACAACCTATAGAGACTCGATACAACTGGCGGTTATCAGAGAGGGAAGAGAATGACCTATCCGGATCCAACCTGAAGCTAACACCAAACAAACCCATCCTGGTGTTTCCCCCTCGAGACCAAACGAGGAAGTCAACCGGGAACTCACACCGTTGGCAGTTTTACTTATTCAGTTATAGTTGCGGCGCTTTACTAGTCAGGTTTAGATAATCATCCTGATAAAGTAAGCAGTGGGCACTTTTAGTTAACCATTACGTTGTAGTTGCAACAATTACTAATCAGATACAGGTAGCATGAGATAAACCCAAAACCCAGCAGTTGTTGGTACTTTTATTCAGCCATTCCGTTGTAGTTGCAATACTTACTAGTCAGGTACAATGGTCGCAAGCGACACTCCAAACAAGTAATTGTGGGCAGTATTAGTTACCCATTCCATTATAGTGAAGCTGATTACTAGTCATTATAAAGTCAAATTTATAGCAATAAACTTTAGTTATGCTTGTCTATGATCGAGATACTGTGCTCCAAGTCGTCCATATCCGCGGACACGGCTTTCAGAAAGTTTTACCGCCGGGTGCACCAATAGCAACACACGCCGATCAACCTCGAAAACCAAATCAAAACCCAATGAGGCTTTCACTGAACAATCACATGATTCAGAAATATTTCAGGGGCCACCCTTGAGTACACCAACGAAGTTAGCGACTTCGAGACGGACCCGAGGTTTAGGGGATGGCAGAACGACAGCAGATCCCCAAACGGGGACTGTCGATACCACGTAAACATGTCACAATTCCTAAACAGTACAGTGTGCTCCTCGCACAATCGTAAATACATAAGTAGCATGGCATAAGTACAGGATAGTAAATAAAACCTCAAACTAGTTTGTGGCCCCAAGAAATAAGACTGAATCAAGCTCGCCTGTGGGGTCCCATATACCTCCCGGATGTGGATAGCGCGATAAAACAAGGAACAGGTATCAAGTACTCGGGGTCCTACGGGACACAAGTGGGCGTTCGGAAACCAAATATTATCTATCACCCACCGATGCCTCTGCTTACTTCAATTTTAGTTGTTAAACAGGAATGAAAGTGAACGATAAGTAAAACTACGATCATCTCCAACAGCAACATGCGGCAATACATCAACAACTGTGGCACTGGACGAAATGCAACAACACTAGGGCAAGCGACTACGACGCGCAAGTCCAACTATCTACCAAACAACAGGTAATAGGGTGTGTCCAAGGCAATATAGGGCTGCAAGGGATATCACGGGTACGGATACTAGAGCATCGCAACACAGATAGCAATAGATCAACAGGAAGAAGTAAAATACTATAAAAGTAAGATAGGTAGAAAGGGGGAGATGCTCGCCTGAAAACATTGTCGAAGGTTCAACCGAAGATCGGGGCGAAGCTCACATCAACTCAACGGCCTTATCCGCGAAGAAGCAAAATACTAGAAGAAACACCGGATGCAATACTTAATACAACGGCAGAAGATCGACATGATGCATGCATGATGTATGACATGGCAAGGGTGCAATGCGTTTAGGTCATATTAAGCGGAACCGGGGTCCCGACAATTAATTAGTAGGTTCAAGTTGTTTAGATACCCCGCAAATTAAATGTTGTTTTAACAAGGAAAGGTAGGTTACCGGTTCGCTACACAAATTTAAATGAGGCCAATATAAGGCTAGATTTGCCCGCATATGGCCCCCAATTTAATTATTAGGTGAATCGGCATAAGGCCCCCAAACCACTGATATGCATGCAAGATGAATGACAATTTAATATGCGACAAGATTATATTTTCATTTATAAAATAGGGTTTGCGGGAAGGGGTTCACACATGAGGGGGTCGCGATGAACTTGGGGTTCCGGGGGTTTGGGGTCCGGGGTCGGCCTCGGGGTACAGGGTTCGACGGAAGCGTTCTCGGACTCCGGGATTTAGGGTCTTGTCGCATCCGTGGTCTTCGGGGCATGTTGTCAGCCTTGTCGTCTCTCGCGGGGACCTTGGTGTTCCGGAAGGGCGTTCTTGGTCTGGTCGCATCGGACTCGCTTCGGCCGTGTCGAACTGGTCGGGTCCTCGTGTCGGGTCGGTCTTGGTATTCGGGTGAAGTTCTTGGCGTTCCTTGTCTAGTTGAAGGCCTTGTGGCTCACGGGCGAAGAACTTAGCGCCATCGGGTCCGAAGGAGATCTTGGCGGCACGGGTGCACGGATCGGACTTCGGGTTCGAGGGTCTCGGCGTCCGTGAAGTAGATCTTGACGGGGTGTTGTCGGTCTCCGGGTCGGCCTTGCATTTGCATCCGCACCCGTATACGCTGGAGAACACGCGCAAGCACATAGACATACACGCATGTCCAAAACAACACACACGGGTACTTGACGACAACGCTTGGCCGCCGAGAGGCTTGTAGACGCGTGCAACAGGAGGCAGGTCTTGGCGGCCCGATTCCCTGGCGACGGCGTGGTTCCCATAACGGCGAGGACGGGGCCGGGGACGACGAGCGGCGGGCGCTTCGGGAGGCCGACACGGCGCAGGCAACCAGCGGGGGACGGTGAGGACGGCTAGGGCCGGCATGGTCAGCGCGAAGGCCGGCAGGAAGAAGGCGGCGGCGCCGGCCGGCGAGCTGCGAAGGCTGGGCCTCGAGCTGGCGGGGCTTGCGACGACGAGGTGGGGCGGCAGCAGCGGGCGCTGGGTCTCGGCGGGCGCTGGAGGAGAGAAGCGGCCGTCAGCGCGGTGGCGGCCCGCGACGCCGCGGAGGAAAGGAGCATGGAGGGCCGTGGCGTGGTCGGGTCCGGTCGGCATCGGAGGCGGGCTGCTCGGGGCGGGCGCGGCGCGAGTCGGAGAAGGGGCGGTGGCGGAGGCGCGCTGGCGTCAAGGCGGAGGAGGCCGACGGCACGGGCGGGGAGGCGGCAAGGGCGGCGGAGGTGCGGCCTCCGAGGCGGCCGCGAGGTGGGGAGGCGCGGAGGTTGGAGGAAGAGGGGTCGCCGCGAGAGAGGCCGGGAGGGACTGGGCGAACGGCGGGAGGAGGGGTCGTGGGTGAGGAGAGGCGTCTGGCGCTGGTGGGGAAGAGGAACAGGGCAGCAGGTGGGGCTCGGTGGGGACAGGTGGGTCCCAGGGGCGACAGGGGAGGCAGGGGTGAGTGCGGTCGGTTCCTGTGTGCGTGTGTGGTGTGTGTTTGGTGAGTGCTGTGTGGTGGGGAGAGAGAGGAGGGGTGAGATGGCAGATTTTGATAGGCTAGGGGGAGGGGAGAGGGTGAGGTGGCACAAGGGGGTTGGTTGGGGTGATGTGGAGGGGAGGGCTGGGTAGGTTAGTTGGTAGCTGTAGGATTTAGGTGTAGACCGTTTGTATTTTTCTGGGGTGGTCGTTCGGGTCATTCGGCCCGTTCGACTGCCCCAATAAAAATAATTAAACATTTTATTTGTTTAAACGGGCCGTTTGCAAACCGATAGCAGCCAAAACAAAATATTTCGGAGACCCGGTTTTGCGTTTGAATTAATATGGGGCGTTTGGAAAACAAACCGGGCTTTGCGAAAAATAGTTTTAGGCAAACAATGCATGATGATGACGATGCAATGCACAAATTCAACGCGATTTTCTAGTAGTGGTTTTGCGGGATGCCACAATTCGACACCACTAACAATGGATCTCGCCCTCAAGATCCGCCTCATGGTACCGGAAGGAAAGTCGGTGATCTGCATCTTCTCGCTTTGTGTAGATCCTCGCGACACCACTAACGATGGTTCCTTCTTCATCTTGAAAACGGCGACACCACCAACAAAGGGTCGTTGCTCCTGATCGTCGAGAGAACTCTCCGGAAACAAAAGGTCGAAGGTAGAGGTATCAACAATTAAAGCCACCCCTACTTCCGTGGACGGAGTAAAACTGCTGGATCCACTGATTCGATGTACAAGAGCGAATGATAAGGGTAGTGGTATGGTAGCTACTCCATACCGCACTCAAACCATTACTCTGCACACGAATAGGCGGGTTATGCAACCAACTCTCGGAGTTAGACGGAAGATCTCGACAAACGAGGTTCGGATACAACGGAGTGATGCAGACTCTGCACCGGATCTGGCGTAGATGATGTCATCACATCGGGAAACGCCAAAAGATACAACAGAAATCGTACGAAAAACACAGTGATTAGGTTTCGCGATGGTTCCATTGGCATGAACAACACATGCTCAAGGTATACTCCAACTTCACCAATGCTCGTCCTTCTCATATGTTTTTCAACGACACGGATACCCAGCAAGGAACACATATGGATAAAGAGCTCAAGAACAGAGATTGGATGAAGGGTACAATAGACAAGTTGCCGATTGATGAGCGTAGCACCTCCGTTACAAAAGGAAGAAAGCGAAACCCTGAAGGTACGATGGAACCCAACCACGGGAAATCCTGGACTCGAGGAAAAGATAAGAGAGGAGATTCAAAACACGCAGAGGTGAGAGGAGAATAGCAGAGGGGTAAGGAGTAAATCATACCTAACCAGAACTATCCAACCGATTTTGCAAAATAGTTTTGACACTCTACTTCGGCCGTTAGCTAGGTTATCCTACAGGCTGGACTTGTGGGGTATCGCAACTACTGAGCTCTGATACCACTCTGTAACACCCTCAGAATCGGACCTATGCAAGTTTGAGCAAAATTCGCCAAACCCGCATAGAAACGATTCAAAGGTGCCACCAGCACTTTCGCGGTGGAAAACGAAGTAATAACATTACACAACAGTCCTCGATGGGACCCACAGTAAGATATATATAACGGCTCCATGAGTCAAGAATACAAATATAATATACAAAGATCCAAATCACCTTGAAAGCGATAGAGCGTCCACTACGGACAAGATGCAAATGGGGCTAAGAGCCCTCAAGAATAACCAATGGCGCCCATAACCCCGCGCCAAGCCGGAAGGGTAACCCCGCTAACGACGTCGATCTCAAACCTGCTTAACAAAAGGTGCCGACAAAGGGCAAAGGAAAAAGAAGGAGGCCAAGATCGAGGCCAAGACAGCGAGGCTAGAATTCGGCGTCCTCGCCTACATAGGTATGGTGGATCAAGCGCAGCAAAGATGCACTAACAACCTATAGAGACTCGATACAACTGGCGGTTATCAGAGAGGGAAGAGAATGACCTATCCGGATCCAACCTGAAGCTAACACCAAATAAACCCATCCTGGTGTTTCCCCCTCGAGACCAAACGAGGAAGTCAACCGGGAACTCACACCGTTGGCAGTTTTACTTATTCAGTTATAGTTGCGGCGCTTTACTAGTCAGGTTTAGATAATCATCCTGATAAAGTAAGCAGTGGGCACTTTTAGTTAACCATTCCGTTGTAGTTGCAACAATTACTAATCAGATACAGGTAGCATGAGATAAAACCAAAACCCAGCAGTTGTTGGTACTTTTATTCAGCCATTCCGTTGTAGTTGCAATACTTACTAGTCAGGTACAATGGTCACAAGCGACACTCCAAACAAGTAATTGTGGGCAGTATTAGTTAGCCATTCCATTATAGTGAAGCTGATTACTAGTCATTATAAAGTCAAATTTATAGCAATAAACTTTAGTTATGCTTGTCTATGATCGAGATACTGTGCTCCAAGTCGTCCATATCCGCGGACACGGCTTTCAGAAAGTTTTACCCGGCCGGGGTGCACCAATAGCAACACACGCTCGATCAACCTCGGAAAAACCAAATCAAAACCCAACGAGGCTTTCACGACTGAACAATCACAGGATTCAGAAATATTTCAGGGGGCCACCCCTTGGAGTACACCCGCAACGAAGTTAGCTGACTTCGAGACGGACCCGAGGTTTGTGGGGCCGGCGGTAAACGACAGCAGATCCCCAAACGGGGACTGTCGATACCACGTAAACGGGTCACAATTCCTAACAGACAAAGGTGCTCTCGCACAATCGTAAATACATAGGTAGCATGGCATAAGTACAGGATAGTAAATAAACCCTCAAACTAGTTTGTGGCCCCAAGAAATAAGACGGAATCAAGCTCTGGCTCAGGGGGGTCCCATATACCTCCCGGATGTGGATAGCGATAAAACAAGGAACAAGTATCAAGTACTGGGTCCTACGGGACACAAGTGGGCGTTCGAAACCAAATATTATCTATCACCCACCGATGCCTCTGCTTACTTCAATTTTAGTTGTTAAACAGGAATGAAAGTGAACGATAAGTAAAACTACGATCATCTCCAACAGCAACATGCGGCAATACATCAACAATCGTGGTAATCGACTTAAACGCACTAAGACAGCGACTACGACGCGCAAGTCCAACTATCTACCAAACAACAGGTAATAGGGTGTGTCCAAGGCAATATAGGGCTGCAAGGGATATCACGGGTACGGATACTAGAGCATCGCAACACAGATAGCAATAGATCAACATGAAGAAGTAAAATACTATAAAAGTAAGATAGGTAGAAAGGGGGAGATGCTCGCCTGAAAACATTGTCGAAGGTTCAACCGAAGATCGGGGCGAAGCTCACATCAACTCAACGGCCTTATCCGCGAAGAAGCAAAACACTAGAAGAAACACCGGATGCAATACTTAATACAACGGCAGAAGATCGGCATGATGCATGCATGATGTATGACATGGCAAGGGTGCAATGCGTTTAGGTCATATTAAGCGGAACCGGGGTCCCGACAATTAATTAGTAGGTTCAAGTTGTTTAGATACCCCGCAAATTAAATGTTGTTTTAACAAGGAAATGTAGGTTACCGGTTCGCTACACAAATTTAAATGAGGCCAATATAAGGCTAGATTTGCCCGCATATGGCCCCATATTTAATTATTAGGTGAATCGGCATAAGGCCCCCAAACCACTGATATGCATGCAAGATGAATGACAATTTAATATGCGACAAGATTATATTTTCATTTATAAAATAGGGTTTGCGGGAAGGGGTTCACACATGAGGGGGTCGCGACGAACTTGGGGTTCCGGGGGTTCGGGGTCCGGGGTCGGCCTCGGGGTACAGGGTTCGACGGAAGCGTTCTCGGACTCCGGGATTTAGGGTCTTGTCGCATCCGTGGTCTTCGGGGCATGTTGTCGGCCTTGTCGTCTCTCGCGGGGACCTTTGCGTTCCGGAAGGGCGTTCTTGGTCTGGCGTCGGGGCATCGGACTCGCCCTGGCCGTTGTTGAACTGGTCGGGTCCTCGTGTCGGGTCGGTCTTGGCATTCGGGGTGAAGTTCTTGGCGTTCCTTGTCTAGTTGAAGGCCTTGTGGCTCTACGGCGAAGAACTTAGCGTCATCGGGTCCGAGAAGGAGATCTTGGCGCGGCACCGGGTACGGGATCGGACTTCGGGTTCGGGGGTCTCGGCGTCCGTGAAGTAGATCTTGACGGGGTGTTGTCGGTCTCCGGGTCGGCCTTGCATTTGCATCCGCACCCGTATACGCTGGAGAACACGCGCAAGCACATAGACATACACGCATGTCCAAAACAACACACACGGGTACTGACGACAACGCTACCGAGAGGCTTGTAGACGCGTTCGCAGCAGAGGCAGGTCTTGGCCCGATTCCTGGCGACGGCGTGGTTCCCATAACGGCGAGGACGGGGCGGGGACGAAGCGGCGGCGCCGAGGCCGACACGGCAGCGACCAGCGGGGATGGTGAGGACGGTTAGGGCAGCATGGCCGAGCGTCGGCGCTGGCGGGAAGACGGCGAGGGGGCGGCGCGCCGGCCGAGCTGCGAGCGGCTGGGCCTCGCGAGCTGGCGGCTTGCGACGAGGGCCGGTGGCGGCGCTGGGTCTCGGCGGCACAAGGCCATGAGGAGAAGCGGCCGCCGGTGGCGCTCCGGCGATGCTCGCGAGGGAAGGAGCGTGAGGGCCGTGGCGGCGGTCGGGCCGGGTCCGCGGCGTCGGAGGCGGGCTGCTGGGCGGCCGGGCGCGAGGTCGGAAGGCGGTGGCGGAGGGGAGGCGGCCAAGGCCGGCGTCGGAGGAGGCCGATGGTACCAGGGCGGCGGGAGCGGGCGGCTAAGGGCGGCGGAGGTGCGGGCTCCCGGAGGCAGTCTGGCGAGGTGGGGGAGGCGCGGTGGAGGTCGGAGGAAAGAGGGGTCGCCGGGCGCGCGAGAGAGAGGCCGGGGGAGGGACTGCGGGCGAACGGCGGGGAGGAGGGGTCGTGGGTGAGGGAGAGCATGCGGGCGCGGCTGGTGGGGAAGAGGAACAGGGCAGCAGGTGGGGCTCGGTGGGGACAGGTGGGTCCCAGGGGCGACAGGGGAGGCAGGGGTGAGTGCGGTCGGTTCCTGTGTGCGTGTGTGGTGTGTGTTTGGTGAGTGCTGTGTGGTGGGGAGAGAGAGGAGGGGTGAGATGGCAGATTTTGATAGGCTAGGGGGAGGGGAGAGGGTGAGGTGGCACAAGGGGTTGGTTGGGGTGATGTGGAGGGAGGCTGGGTAGGTTAGTTGGTAGCTGTAGGATTTAGGTGTAGACCGTTTGTATTTTTCTGGGGTGGTCGTTCGGGTCATTCGGCCTGCTCGACCGCCTAATAAAATAATTAAACATTTTATTTGTTTAAACGGGCCGTTTGCAAACCGATAGCAACCAAAACAAAATATTTCGGAGACCCGGTTTTGCGTTTGAATTAAGATGGGGCGTTTGGAAAACAAACCAGGCTTTGCGAAAAATAGTTTTAGGCAAACAATGCATGATGATGACGATGCAATGCACAAATTCAACGCGATTTTCTAGTAGTGGTTTTGCGGGATGCCACACGGATGTAGTATAGCTCTTTTCCCTAGTAGACCTAGGTTTATCGAATCCTCGGGAAGCAGAAAGCAAAGTGAGATTACTTAAATGGACCTTCTAGAGTTTTAGAATTCCTTCTGTGTTTTCACCGGACCAAGAGTTTGCGATCTTTTTGTTGTTGACGATGGAGAGAGAGGTGGCCTAGGGTCTTCGGTTTCACCAGTAGTTGTGAAAAACATCTTATGGGAATAAAAGATAATAATAAAGTGTGCATATAATCATTGGAGCAAGATAATTATATGTGGGCAGTGCATCCATAATTGCTATTGCCTTCGCAACCGCTTATAGCAATAACCTACTAGTATCATCCATAGAAGAAAGGGAACTAATGATATGCATAGTGATGTCACCGTTAGTCCCAAGTAAATCCTCACATACAGCCGTACTACCCCTTCTGTCACTGGGGTTCCCATCCTGTAGATTAGTCATTACTCACACTCCCTATACCTGGATAAATCCTCGGGGTATTGGGTACCTGACAAGTCCTTAAATTGAGGCAAGAGAGGGTACTATAATCATCATGTCATACAAACTAATACATGATCCCATCTATAATAAATAACATGCACAAAAAGCTACAAGGCTAGGCCAAAGCCCTTAGCCCAAGGAGAATTACTCACACAAAGAGATGAAATTAACAATCATAAACATTTTAATAGAGATCATAAGATTGATAACAAATAGTCTTACAATGTTGCCAATTGGAGAAGAGATCTAGTATTACAAGTGGTGGAAGATGGCTATGGTGGTGGAGAAGGGTTTGGAGATTAGATCTAGATCTTTCCTCTAGCGTGGCGACTTCTGGTGGTAGGGAGAGTTGAGGTCGAAAAGAAGCGCCATTTCTCATCGCCCGAAGCCTCTTTATATATGGGTCCCTTCACGAAAGTTGTTCTGTTTGACCTAATGGAGTCGATGCCAACTATACGGCCGGAATAAATTTCCTGTCGTATAGTTGGTCGTTAAGTCTTCTAGATCTACTTCATGGCTCCTGGTTTCTTTGGCGTGTTGGAAATCTCGTATCTTTGACATTTATGTTGTGATTCCCATCATCATACGTCATTATATGTGCAGGGAAAAATAGCAAGAAAGGATTGCATACCCCTTTGATCATTAGGCATTAGTGGCAAGGTTTTGAGAGATATTTCACCAAATATATGAATAATATCTAGTTTAAATGCGGACATGGATGGCTATATTTCACAGCCATCAACCTCCCCAAGCTTAAACTTGATCTTCCTCGAGCAAGAAAACCAAAATCAAAAGGGAACTCAGCACTTAAACTGAAATAATGAGATGATAATCTTACTCATGATTGGTAGTCTCATGTTTCCTCCACTTTATTAATCTGAAAAACTTTAGCATAGATAGATAAATGGCAAGCATATCATACGGGTTTCATGAATCCTTATAGCGCAGCAAAATTATTGTAAGTATGGATGATTCAAAAGAGTAAACTTTATTCCATGTCATGTAATCAAATCATAAGCTTGCCTTTGAACATAAAGTATAATCATGTAAGATTGAGAGTGTGAGAGTTCATCATGAAAAGCATATACACTAAAGTATCTCAATTCTCCCACATAAATAAATCAAAACTTTTCAAGCACTACTTTTCTATTCATTGTCCTTCAAGAATTTCAGTTCTTAAGTAATTGAAAGCATGCCAAAAAAATCATTAGTTTATCTGGCTGTGATGGACACTCGTGGTATCACTAAGGTTTTTGTTCCTTTTGCATAATGATTACTCATATCAGCCAGAGGTGTGATTCCATCATGTTTATAGGTAACCGGGAGTGCCAAGAATCTTACCCATTATAGCATTGCTGCTACATATCTTTAATCAACTCATAGCCAAAATCTAGGAGTTTCCTCCATGAAGATCGTTCGTAGGCTAGCGGAGTTATTGGCATCCCATGAACATGAAGTTTGACACGCATAAAGCTATATCATTCTCATGATTCACAAATCAAACTTTGGCATGATCACAAAAACCGCTAAACATTTATTCAATCGAACAAATCCTTTCAAAGATAGCTATCAAGTCAATCATTATTTTATATGGTCTTAAGTGTCTCTAGGAATAAGCTTTCAAGACTAAACACTACAACACCCAAGTCTTCAATTGTGAGATCTTTTCTTATTTCAATTGTTTAGCAAATTTTAGGCAAGACTTGGTTAACTACAAGAAACGTACTCAATTAAATACCCATGCAAACAAAAAATTCTACAATATAGAGACTCACTCCACCGATATAACATCTTAACATTACTACTAACTAGCATGGGTTTCTCAAACTTCAAAAGTGGGGATTCATAAGGCATATCTCTCATGTTTGGTTCCACTTCTCTCTTCCCTTTTTATTTGTTTCTTGGAAACTTGAAATTAATCACTCTCCTGCAAATACATGAGAACCTCGAGGCGAAAAGAAAAGAAAAGAAAGAGGGAAAATAAAGATAAATGGAGAAATATTTTTGTGGTTTTTGAGAAGGGGAATTAAAGAATAGAAAATTGGCAGCAAAGCTCGGCTTGAAAATATCGAAAACAAAATAAAATAACTAAAGATAAAGTGTTGGGGAAACCAACACGTGTGCTTATAAAATCAAATAAAAGCATAACCTTGGAATTAAAATAAAGCAAATGAACACCAAATAAAGATAGATAGAAAACCTCCCCAATCTTAGGATTTTGCAAGCCCTTCAAATCATTGAGGTGGGGGGGGGGGGGGAAGTTGTAACTACAGTCCGCAAATTTAATTGATAAGTTACTTTTTGTTTCTCAGAGGTTCAGGGCGAGATTATGCATCCCCTCCATAGTCCCTCCAAGTTCTTGGAAATCTTGATATGTAGCGAACCGCTTTGGTGGCTGCTCCTCTTGATGGGGAACTTCTTGCTCCTCCTATTGGTCCTCATCCTTGTCCGGAATCTCGTCCTTGGGTTGGTGTTGCTCAACCTGCAAGTTATAAAGCACGCATCCCTCCTCGATAGAGAAAATATCATTAGGCAAAGGAGCGGGGTAAATACATCCAGCTCCAGCAATATGCAGATAATAAACACCACCTCTCCTAGTGAGCATTCCACAAGCTCTCAAAGTAGAGAAACCAACATGTCGCTCACCTAGCACTGGTTGCAACTAGTTGGAGATATGCCCAAGAGGCAATAATAAAGTGGTTATTATCATATCTTCATACTTATGATAAATGTTTACATACCATGCTATAATTGTATTAACAGGAAACATTAATACTTGTGTGATTTGTAAACATAGAAGAGTCCCTAGTAAAGCCTCTTGTTAAACTAGCTTGTTGGTTAATATATGATCATGGTTTCCTGATCATGAACATAGAGATGTTATTAACAGCAGGGTCATATCATTAGGAGAATGATGTGATGGACATACTCCTATAGTAAGCGTAGCATAAAGATCAAGTCATTTAATATAGTTCATTTGCTATAAGCTTTACGATACATAGTAACCTAATTCCTTCGACCATGAGATCATGTTAATCACCATCACCGGAAGGATGCTTTGATGACATCAAACACCACACCGTAATCGGGTGGCTATAAAGGTGGCATTGAGTGTTGGAAAGTATGGGTTGAGACACATGGATCAAGAGTGGATTTGTCCATCCATATGACGGATAGATATACTGGCCCTCTCGGTGGAATGTCATCCAATTAGCTTGCAAGCATGTGAATGGCTCACAAGGGATCACATACCACGGGAACGAGAAAAGAGTACTTATCAGTAACGAGGTTGAACTAGGTATGTAGAGATACCGACGATCAAAACCTCGGATAAGTAAACTATCGTGAGACAAAGGGAAATTGGTATCGTATGTAAGTGGTTCATTCGATCGCAAAGTAATCGTAGAAATATGTGGGAGCCATATGAATTTCCAGATTCCTCTATTGGTTATTGATCGGAGAAGTGTCTCGATCATGTCCGCATAATTCACGAACCATAGGGAGACACACTTAAGGATTCGACGTTGTTTGAGTAGTTATGGAATGATGAGAAAGAGACCGAATGTTGTTCGGAGTCTCGGATGGGATCCGGGATATCACGAGGAGATCCAGAATGGTCCGGAGAATAAGATTCATATAAGGAAAGTCCTGTTTCGGAGTTGGGGAATGATTTCGGTGTTTTCATCGGGAATGTTCTAGAAGGTTCCGGAATGTCCCAAGACTCGGAGGGAAGGGTACATGAATGTGTTATATCAAGTTGGTATGATTGCATTATGTACTTGGTGTCATCGCTGTACCAAATAGAGGGTTTATTCAAATCCTAGTTTGAAAAGTCAAACGGCTAGTTTGAAAGTCAAACGGCTAGTTTTGGAAAAGAGGAGAAGGAGGTTTGAAACCGACTTGGGGGAGGAGTTCCTCCTCCCACCGCACCACCTTGGGTCCGAGTTGGGAGGGACTCCTCCCTGTGCCGCCTCCTCCACCTATATAAGGAGGCGGGCTCCCCTCCTAGACATAAGTTGCCTCCCTCTAAATCTAAACCCTAACCACAGCCTAGGGATTTATCCCAAGCCGCCGAGTTAGAGCTTCTAATTGCCCTAGCCGCTGGTTTAGCCCCTTCTAATTGGTGTGTCTAAACCCTAGATCGCCAAGGCTCTCTCATAGTCCACCATACTCGCTCCGGCTTAAGGCGAAGCCCTGCGAGATCTCCCCTCTACTTCCGGTACCACGCCGTCGTGCTGCCGGAATCGCGAGGAGAGTGCTACAACCTCCGCTGCCTGCTGGAACAAGGGAGAGGAAGGTCTTCATCGAGTACCGAACGTGTGACCGACTGCGGAAGCGCTGCCGGAACGCAGCGCCGGAAGGATCGTCTACACGATCTTGAGATCGGCAAGTGTACGACTACATCACCCACGAGAATCTGCTCTCGTTAACCGCTTTGGAATCTTCGAGGGTGAGTTCCTCTATCGACTCGTTGCTACAATCTAGTAGATAGATCTTGGATTGTTTGTTTGCATGCGGTAGAATTTTTTTGTTTTCCATGCTACGAACCCCTACACAACTCACCTAGGTCGATGCCCAGGGCATTGGCAAGCACAATGATGATGCCTCTACATGTGATTGGTCCTTGGATTTGGGAGGATTGGTACTCCAAGTAGCGCACAAGAATTACCCCCAAGTTGAGTGACAAGTTGTCGTAGTTGAAAGTAGCTTTGGAAAGGACTAAGATGTCCTCCTCATTGAGTCTTGTAAACTCATTACGCGCCTGCAAGATGTTAGCAATAACATAAAACAAATAGCGAATAGCAGGATGTTGAATATTTTTCCCTTTGCCGACTCTAGAAGTAATGCTCATTCTATTATAGAAAAGTTCAGGGGAAGGTTCTATGCTAGTAAAAGATGCGCGCGGAGCATTAGGATCACTGTTGGGTAAACCAAAACAATTGCACCATTCATCAAGTGATAATGAACAATTGTTATTCATGAGTCGGAAAGAAATTCTATCCTCCCCATGCCATGTTTGTAACAACCCTAGTTTTACTAATTAATAATTAGGAAATGTTTGTGCATTCATGAGCATCATTTAAAATGCATGCAAGAAAGAAAATAATCACACAATCTTAAACCCTAATTTCCCTCCCTCTTTAAGAATCAACTCAAATGGCTTTGCTTGCCTTCTAAACTACAAAACTTTATGGATTCCAAATGGTTATACAGGGTTTCCATAGTATTTTAAATGTTTGCAACAGATCTGGTAGTTTTGGAATTATTCAAAACAAATTTGTAATTGAATTTACAAAGAGAAATTGAAAACTGAAAATAGAAAAAGAATCTGCAAATAAAAATCTACTCCTAACTCTCTTTGGGCCAAGCCCAACTCCCCTCTCCCCTTTCCTGCCACCCACGCATGCCCGCAGCTAGCCAACTCGGCCCATATGCAGCCCACCCCTGGCCTGGTACCGCTTCACCCATCTCCTGTCGTCTTCTTCCTGGCCGGCAAGCACCTGCGTGGCCGCCGCGTTGCCGTCGATCCTCGTCGGCGCTGCGATGCGCGTCGCCGCTTGAGAGGGAGAGGATAAGATCGCCCGCGTCCTCCTCTCTCTCCCCATACCAGTTTCACTCTGCCTCGCCCTCTCTGTCGATTTTCCCCAAAACGACCGAAACCCTAGCTCCGGCCACCGCTTCGCCCCGTCGTCTCCGGCCACCCCTCTCCTAGCCGATCATGCAGGAAGCTTCGTCTCGTCGCACTGGAGCTTCTCCCTGAAGGAATCGACCGTGGGCACTACGGAGTGTCGCCACCGACCTCGCCTTCCCCGACTTCGGCCGCTGCGAAAGTCGTCGATCCCTGTCGTTCTAGACCTTCCCCGGCCTCGCCGACCCCACCACTCTGCTCGTGGTGAGCTTCCGCACCTCCCAGTGCCTCTCAATCTCCCCCTCTCGCTCTCTGTCGCCACCGTGCTGCAGAATCAGTAGCTTGCCGCCGTCCATCGCCGCCGATTAAGCGGTGGCTAACCAAGCGGCCACCATCTTTAGGTAGCCCGCGCTGAGCTCTCTCCGACGCCCCTAGCCACGCATGCGCGCGCGTCCCCAATCTCCAGCCTCGAGCTCAACCTAGGAGCAATGGCGTTGATGACGTCGCCATGACGTCAGGCTGATGTCATTTCCCTTTTTTCCTTTTCTTTAATTGTTTTATTAATTGAAAATGCTGACAGGTGGGTCCCTATTGTCAGATATTTATTCTTTCCACAATTTTTTTCTGAAATGAATAAATATATGACATGTGGGTCCAGGTTATAAAATAATTTATATAACCTAAAATGTTTAATTGATTTAATTTTTTTTAAAAATGAATTAAATTTGGGAAAATTCATAATTAATTCACTTTAAATCAGAAAAATACAAATAATATATCAAAATGTTCAGAAAAATGAGACCTACCTCTTTAAGCTATCATCATGCATTGTTAATCAACTATCATGACAAGTTTAATTAGAAGAACATAATGACCCCTCTCATATGCCTCCGAGGTTTTCCCCGAGTTAGGGTTTTGTACCCTCGGGACCTCGATTAAATTGCCAAGCATGCCTTAGGGGTTTATCTCAACGCAATTCAACTTGTCATATAATCATCCTTTCTTGAGCATTGCATCGATGCCATGTGTTGATTGTTTCCCTTCATTTCTGGTATTTGGTTCTTCTCCGGTAGAATACGATATCGGAATCGAGATCAAGTCCAAGACTGAAGACCTAGGTCAACACCGTCGAAGCTCGAAGACCAATACTTGATCAAATGTAATCAAGTCAAATACCAGATGTCCGGAACTCTGCTTTCTGGATATCAATTGGCAAAGGCAAGCGAAGCCCCACACATGATATAATCCCATGCTTTCAAAGTATTTACATTCTTGCCATGTGCATACGATTCCAAAGTCTTTTATCTATAGATAGATTAATCCTATCTGATGCATGTTTCCTTTATAGCCTATATTCCCTGATCCACTGCTCCTATCAGAACTAGGGTTTGGCTTGTGAAGCGTTGCTAGAGCTATTACATCTGTTGTGCTTAGCCAAGCTTAGTTGTTACCACTGGTCCATCTGGTTGATGAATCAGAGCTGTGAATGAACTTAGTATGACAGGATGACGTGGAATGATCAGAGATGAAATTTAAACATGCTAAGGATGGTATGGGAGGCCATGGTGGGTTGTGGTTTTTGCAGTCCCATATTTGCCACTACTAGGACCTGAGTTCTTGCCTATGGACCAAGACGTCTGACCACGGGGCTCAGAAACCCTCGACCAACTAACTTGACGAGTAGATTCCATGAGTCACATAGTTTGGGCTTTCCATTCGACATACGCATCTTGGATGTTCTTGAATGGAGGTGAAGGAGGTGCATTCATACAGGTAGGTAAGCGTGGCCGGGAACAAGAGATGCCCGACATCCGTAATCTTGAACCCCTCACACATCATTAGGTACCGGCTTCGAGACTCGACCCATTATGGCGGCATATCCCTAGTGCGTGACTCATGGTCTCGGCGAAAGCAAGGTAAAGGTCGTGGTCAACCACTCTCTGCCGGCCTTCCAAGGAAGATGGCTTATAGCTTTGCATTAAGAATCGGTTGGTACATGTGGGTAAAGTTGTGCACCCCTGCAGGGTTAAATCTTTTCGAAAAGCCGTGTCCACGGTTATGGACGACTTGGAAACCAGATTCAAAGATCATAGAGAACTTGAACATAATCGTAAAACTTGGCAAGTTGATCCTAGGTAGGTTCAGCTGATGATGATTCGGTGGATATCAAGAGATGATCAAAGATAGTGATACCGCTCTCTTATACCCTTCTAAAATATTTTGTTTAGTCAAGATTCTTCTCCCTCTTGTTTTACAAAACAAAGATGGCTTTATGCAAAATAACTCCACCGGCCATAAGTCTTGCGGAGTACACCCTGTACTCACCCTTGCTTCGTTGACTCTTTTGCAACAGAGTAAGTGTTACCATAGAAGATGAGTTCTTTACGGCATCGACAACCATTTAGTAGTAGTTCGAGAGTTCCCGGCGATGGGATCTATGGATTGGACGTCATCTTTATGCTTCAGGCCTCTTAGGCCATTTGTTAAGTTTGCTATACTTAATAGCATAATTTGCCTTCCGTTGTTTGATGTTTGTGGTCAGTGACCTCTGCTTGTAATATTTTGGTTCTTTGATCAGTTATGAGCTTGCTGCAATAATATTTGTGTCGTAGGGTCACTGTTGTGTTATCAATTCTCCCTCTGTACGCTTTCGAGATTTACGTTAGGCTTATACCAGACAGAGGTCTGAGATTTGTCTAGCCCTAATCCCGGGGGTGTCACAATGTTTTAACGGTGCTTTTTAACGAACTTAAAAATTCAATGGTTAACCGTAGATAGGTAGGTGCATCATGAAATACAAAGTTTTGCAGGCCAACCCTATTGCAAAGTAAATTAAAGTTATCATAAATACTAAGTTGGTTCAATATGACGGGGCAAGCCCCCTTGGTTTACTTGACTTCTCAGTTTTTGATCCCGTCAAAATGATCACGGTGGGACTTGTTCTTGAATCGAATCCCCATGTGTTCCTGAGCTACAGCCTGAGAAGAACTAGCAGCGGCAATAACACGCATTTGGCTCCTCGTGTTCATCTTCTAAAAATAAATAAGAAAGAATTTTTTTTATCCAACAGTAATAGTCATAGTATAATTCCCCTTTATTGCACACTAAAGAATCTCCTCAGCATAATAATCTAGGCAAGATAATCATGGCAACTAGTTCAAAATAAGTCTCACCCTATATTGATAATGACAATAGATTAGAGATGAATTCACAAAAAGTAATTGGAGGATTGGAGGAGAAACATACCATGTAGATCACTTGTGTGTGAGGAAATCAAACGAAATTGAGTAGATATGAAGACCCCTTGAGGTTTTGAGAGAGTTTGGAGGTAGAAGAGAGAAAAAGGATTGATGTTTTGGGTACCTTCCCGTGCGTTTAAGTGGTCGGACGCAACTATACGACCGAAACACTTGTTCCCGCCGTATAGTTGGTCTGACGGCAAAAAATTAGGGTTTTTATGGTTTCTTTCCTGGCGGCTCTATCTATACGACCGGAACTATATGACCAGAACTTTTGTTCCCGCCATATATTTGGTCGTCAAACCTTTTGTATCTAGAGATGAAAAGTTGTTGATGGATCAAATAACTATACGTCCAAAATTATACTGCTGGAATATTTATTCCCGCCGTATAGTTGCTCGTTAAAGGTACTTATACATCAAAAAATTCTATTTTTTCAAGAATTTTTTTTTAGACAGAAAATTAACAAAACACCTTGTTTTGACAGAAAAATGACAGATTAAATTGTAGACCAACATTGGCATGTATAAAACAGAAATTTTAGTACCACAGAATCTCTCCTTCTCACTGGAGTTTTCTAGCACTCTTTATTCAACATAAAACTTAAACTTAAAAACTTTACTCAAAACTTTATTTCACATGGGTTGCCATGTAGCACTCTTTTATGGTCAATAGCTTGACCTTGATGTTGCTCACTTAGGCCAGATGAGTGGAAATCCCACTCCAAAATAGTTGTCCTTCAAAGTGATGGCATCCTTATCATCTTGCTTGGCTTTCTTTTTCTTGGGAAAATGGATAACAAAAGGATCCCGTGAAGGTAATTGGAGCTTCACGTTCCCTTCATGAAGATTAATCAAAGCCTTAATAGTTCTTAAGAAAGGACGACCTAATATGATAGGAGTAGTAGCATCTTCAGGCATGTTAACAATAACAAAATCAGTAAGAGCAAGACAACCTTTAATATATACTAAGGTATTCTCTTTAATTCCTACCGCTTGTTTGTAATTAGAATCTGCTAGATGCAATTTTAACTCAATGATTTCAAAAGATCCAAAATTTAACTTATTAAAAAGACTCTTTGAAGTTGTTGAAACACTTGACCTAAATCATAGAGTGCAACTATTTCATTAGTCCCAATTTTTATCTTAATAGTAGGCTCAAATATATCTTCTAGCTTAACATGTAATTTTTAAGAAATTTTCTTATATTCTTCCTTAAGATCGCGTACCTTTATTGCTACCTGATTAACGAAGTGTTGATACATGGCTTCCTCATTTCCTTCACTTACCGGAATCTTGATATTGATCCTTTTTACAAGTTCTTCAATTGTGTAATTTGGTGAAGGAGCATTGCTATAATCAAGTTCTTCCGGCTCCTCCCTTTGGATTTTTATCATCTTGAGGTCTTCTACCGAACTGAGCTCGGCTTTACCTGCAAATTTAGCTAGAATGAGAGTTTGACTCTCGATTACCTTACCTAGCTATGCCTCAACAATCCTTGTTCTTTCTTGGAGTGCCTGCAAATACTCTAACTAAGGGCTTGGTTAGATAATTTACCAAGCATAGCATCATGGTTCTCCGTTATTTTAACTAGAATATTGTTTTGCTCGTTCTGTGAGTCCATAAAAGATTTAAGATTTTCATTAGAGCTATCTGCAGGATTAGAATAATGTTTATGAAAGTTTGAATTATAATTCTTCTTCCAAGCAGGGTTATAATCATTACGAGCTATGAAGTCTATTTCTTCAATGGTTGGTTCAGGAGTAGCACTTACTTGGGTTTCCTTACCTTTGACGGCTAATATGAGCTTGTCCAAATTAGCATTGAGTTCTTCATTTTCTTGAGGTGTGACAGAGTTCACCTTCTTCGTGTTTGATCTTTTCACATGCCATTGGGCATGGTTGTCTTGCATATTGTCTAGCAGCTGCTTTGCTTCGGTAATTTGCTTACCCATAAATGTTCCTATAGCTGCAGTATCAAGCATAGACTTAGACATGGGGTTAAGATCATTAAAAAATAAATGGAGAATTAACCAATCTTCCATCCCATGTGAAGGGAATATGCCCTGAGAGGCAATAGTAAAGTGTTTATTATGTGTATTACAAGTATATGATAGATGTTTATTTTGCATGCTATAATTGTATTAATACGGAAACGTTAATACATGTGTGTTTAATAAACAAACAGAAAGTTCCTACTTATGCCTCTCTCATAAACTAGCTCGTTGATTAACAAGATGATCAAGGTTTCCTGATCATGGACATTGAATGTTGTTAATAATGAGATCACAACATTAGTGTAATGGTGTGATGAACATTCATCCTAAGTACAGCATTACGGTCAAAGTCATTGAGTTTATATTGCTATAACAACTTACAAAGTGATCCTAATCCTTAGACCATGAGATCATGTCAATCACTAACACCGGAAGAGTTTCTTGATAACATCAAACGTCACACTGTAATAGGGTGATTATATAGATGGGTTCAGAACTAATAAAGTTTTATGTTGAGGCCCATGGATCAAGAGTGGAATTTGTTCATCCTGATGACGGATAGATATACTCTGGGCCCTCTCAGTGATATCACATTGGTTAGCTTGCAAGCAAGTGATTTGATCACTAGAATGTTATATCACGGGAACGAGAAAAGAGTGCATGTCAGTAACGAGATCAAAATAGGTATGGAGATACCGATGATCGAATCTCGGACATCTAATATATCATGAAACAAAGGGATTAAGATACTAGCGTAAAAGGTTCTGACGATCACAAGAAAGTCATCGTTGAATGTGTGGGAGTCAGTATGGGTCTCCAGATCCTGCTTCTGATTATTGATCTGAGAGGGGTCTCGATCATGTCCACATTATTCACGAACCGTAGGGTGACACACTTAAGAGACACCGAAATCCAATTGGAGCAAAAGTTTCAGTCCGAAAAGAATAACAAGCGCAGGAATTTATTTCACTAGATACCGAAACAGGTTTTTGGGTGAAATTGCAGAAAGTGTTTTTGCATGTGAAGTGAAATACTAGAAAGGGGTTATATGTGAATGTTTGTCATTAAAGTAATTGAACAAAATTCTGAATAAATAAAAGATTTTTATTTAATGAGAGTTTGCATTAAATTTGGTAGAAATTTAATAGCAATTTTGAGTGGGATTTTGAGTGGAGGGAATTGAAAGGATTTTTGTGAGTGGACTATCCACCCACATGAATGAGGGGAGGACAAGGGGGCAGCCCCATGCGCCGGACACCCCCTTGGGGTCCCCCTCTCCTATAAAAGGCACCCCCTCCTCACTTTTCACACACCTCCTTGTGAAGGATCTCTCTCCCCCTATAGAATTTATTCCCCATGGTCTCGAACTAGAGAGATACATGTTCTCGGTGGCTATTCGGCAAGAAAGAGTTGTGCTTCCGCTGCATCGCTGGAGCGAGGAGGCGGAGGTTGCTCGGTGCCTCGGACGTGTGTGCGAGCACGGATGCGCTGTTGATTTGCGACGCTAGGACTTCCTCTCGATCTTGAGATCGACAAGAGATCGTCTACATCAACCACGAGTTTAACTCATTAAGCTTTGTCGGTCTTCAAGGGTATGTTCTCTACGGATATATATCCGCCCGTTGTTTGTATCTAGTAGATAGATCTTGGTACATAGTTGTTCCCATCATAGGAATTTTTTTGTTTTCTATGCTGTGAACCCTACAGTGGTATCTGAGCCGGATCTATGCGTAGATGCTTTACACGGGTAGTACACATATGAGTATGTGGGAGATGATGATCATGTTGTTTCTTCTTAGTTGTAATTTTGGATATTGGTGGCATAGTGGGATGAAGCGGCCCGGACAAACATTACATGTCCTCGCACATGAGACCTGTTCCACGCTTGACATGCAACTAGTTTGCATAAGTGGCTAGCGGGTGTCTGTCTCTACTACTATAGTCAATATCTATTTTGCAACGAGTTGTCAACAATTTGGTTATCCTCGTTGTGGTTCATGTTCGTAGGTAAGAACGGTTCTATCTTCGAATGCCCTAAGCCATGTAAAACTTGCAATCGATAAATTAGAGGCGTCTAGTTTAGATTGTTGCTGGGCTAGTGTTATGATATGGTGATGTTGTAAGTAGAAGTATGATATGATACTCTTACAACACACATAACATGTAAGTTCCATAGACCTTGGCCTTACACATAAAGGTATGATAGTGATCATACTACGATGCACATGATAGAGATCATATGCGGGAACCATATCATTTCACTTATAAACATGTGATGTTTTATAGCATCTTATATTGCTTGTTTGGCTTTTTATTAGCATAATAAGATGATCCCTCATTTAAATATCAAGATAAGAATGTGTTCTTCCTTTAGTATGCACCGATTATGTTTTTGTCGCTCCAAGACATCATGTGATGATCGGGTGTTCTTGGATCCACGACCATATTTCGGGTGTAAGACAGTCACACACGCGAATACTAAGGTTCTTACTTGTCGAGCCTAGCATGTACAGACATGGCCTCGGAACATGGACCAAAAGGTTAAGCATGAGTCATATAGTAGATATGATGCCCATTTGATGCTCGCCTTTGAAGCTACACCGACTCATGTGATGATCGGACTTGCTGTAGTGGATTTGGTTCATGTAATCACCAAAAAGGCACGAGGGGTGTCGTTTTTGAGTGGGAGTTCATTCGTAATATGGATTATTTGAACTCAATCTATCATAAAATTAGTCTAAACTTTACAAATTATGTTTTAGATGGCACCACCTACTTTTAATTTCAGTGTGTTCATGGGGAAAGAGAAACTTGCAACGAACGATAGCAACTTTACCGAATGGGCCATGAATTTGAGGATTCTCCTCTCTGCTGCACAAAAGAAATATGTGCTAGAAATGCTGCTAGGCCCCCCACCTTTCGATGATGCCCCTAACGAGGAGAAGAATGTCTATTGGACTCGTCAGGAGGACCACAACTTAGTTCATTGCGGCATATTGTATGGGCTAGAGCCGGAACTTCGAAAGCGTTTTGAAAACGGCAATGCATTTGATACAATGGGTGAGTTGAAAATGATTTTTAACACACATGCTGCTGTAGAGAGCTACAATGCTTCAGAAAAGTTCTTTAGATGCATGATGGAAGAGCACAACTCTGTTAGTGACCATGTACTCAAGATGTTTGGTTACGCCGATAAGCTTGTATCCTTGGGAATAACTGAAGGGTTCGTAGCATAGAAAACAAAAAAATTCCTATGATGGGAACTAAGTACCAAGATCTATCTATTAGATACAAACAACGGTCGGATGTATATCTGTAGAGAACATACACTTGAAGACCGACAAAGCTTAACGAGTTGAACTCGTGGTTGATGTAGACGATCTCTTGCCGATCTCAAGATCGAGAGGAAGTCCTAGCACCGCAAAGCAGCAGCACATCCGTGCTCGCACACATGTACAAGACACCGAGAAACCTCCGCCTCCTCGCTCCAGCGATGCAGCGGAAGCACAACCCTTTCTTTCCCAATAGCCACCGGGAACATGTATCTCGCTAGTCCGAGACCATGGGGAATAAATTCTAGAGGGGGAGAGAGATCCTTCACGAGGAGGTGTGAGTGAGAGAGAGGGGTGCCTTTTATAGGGGGTGGCCGCCGGCCATGGGGGCTGCCCCCTCCCCTCCTTCATTCATGTCGGTGGACACTCCACTCACAAAAACCTCTTCAATTTCCTCCACTCAAAATTGCTATTAAATTTCCACCAAATTTAATGCAAACTTTCATTAAATAAAACTCTTTTTATTTATTCAGAATTTTGTCAATTACTTTAATGACAAACATTCACATATAACCCCTTGCTAGAATTCCATTTCACATGCAAAAACACTTTCTGCAATTTCACCCAAAACCTGTTTCGGTATCTAGTGAAATAAATTCCTGCGCTTGTTATTCTTTCCGGCATGAAACTTTTGCTCCAATTGGATGTTAGTGTCCCTTAAGTGTGTCACCCTAAGGTTCGCTAATAATCCAGACATGATCGAGACCCCTCTCCGATCAATAATCAGAAGCGGGACCTGGAGATCCATACTGACTCTCACACATTAAACGATGACTTTCCTATGATTGTCGGAACCTTTTATGCAAGTATCTTAATCCCTTTGTTTCACGATATATTACATGTCCAAGATTCGATCATAGGTATCTCCATACCTAGTTTGATCTCGTTACCGACATGCACTCTTTTCTCGTTCCCATGATATAACATTCTAGTGATCAAATCACTTGCTTGCAAGCTAACCAATGTGATATCACCGAGAGGGCCCAGAGTATATCTATCCGTCATTGGGTTGAACAAATTCCACCCTTGATCCATGAGCCTCAACATAACACTTTAGTAGTTCTGAAGTCATCTTTATAATCACCCAGTTACGGTGTGACGTTTGATGTCATCAAGAAACTCTTCCGGTGTTAGTGATTGACATGATCTCATGGTCTATGGATTAGGATCACTTCGTAAGTTGTTTATAGCAATATAAACTCAATGACTTTGATCGTAATGCTATACTCCGGATGAATGTTCATCACATCATTACACTAATGTTGTGATCTCGTTATTAACAACATCCAATGTCTATGATCAGGATACTGTGATCATCTTGTTAATCAACGAGCTAGTTTATGAGAGAGGCATAACTAGGAACTTTCTGTTTGTTTATTAAATACACATGTATTAACGCTTTCGTATTAGTACAATTATAGCATGCAAAATAAAAATCTATCATATACTTGGAATACACATAATAAACAATTTATTATTGCCTCTCAGGGCATATTCCCTTTAGTCTCCCACTTGCACTAGAGAAAATAATCTAGTTACATAGTGATGTATCTAACACCCATGGAGTTCTGGTGTAGATCATGTTTTGATCTAGGGATAGTTTTAGTCAACGGATCTACTACATTGAGATCCGTATGTACTTTACAAATCTTTATATCTGTATCCTTCACATGCTCGCGGATGGAGTGAAATCGGCGCTTAATATGCTTGGAATGCTTGTGAGACCTTGGTTCTTGGGAATTGGCAATGGCACCATTTTTGTCACAATAGATCACCATTGGGTCCAACGCGTTTGCAACCACACCTAGTTCGGATATGAACTCCTTCATCCAAACTGCTTCCTAAGCCGCTTCCGAAGCAGCAACATATTCGGCCTCCATTGTTGATCCCGCCACCACAGGTTGTTTGGAGCTCCTCCAACTAACCGCTCCGCCATTCATGAGAAATACGTATCCGGATTGAGACTTAGAGTCATCTAGATCAGTGTCAAAGCTAGCATCGACATAACACTTAGCGACGAGCTCTTCTTCACCTCCGTATACAAGAAACATATCCTTAGTTCTTCGCAAGTACTTAAGGATATCCTTGACCGCTTTCCAGTGTTCCGAACTTGGATCCGATTGGTACCTACTAGTCAAACTAATAACATGTGCCACATCCGGTCTTGTACATAGCATGTCATACATTATAGAGCCTATAACTGAAGCATAGGGGACTTTGTCCATTATCTCTCTTTCTTCCACCGTAGCCGGACTTTGAGTCTTACTCAATGTCGTGCCTTGTGACATAGGTAAGAACCCCTTCTTACTTTCGTCCATTTTAAACTTCTTTAAAATCTTATCAAGGTATGTACTTTGCGATAGCCCTATTAGGTGCCTAGATCTATCTCTATAGATCTTTATGCCTAATATGTATGACGCTTCACCTAGGTCCTTCATTGAAAATTTACTGTTTAGATAACTTTTAACATTGTTTAAAAGATCTATATCATTTCTGATCAATAATATGCCATCCACATATAGTATCAGAAATGCCACATTGCTCCCACTCACTTTCTTGTAAATACAAGCTTCTCCATAAGTTTGGACAAATCCAAACTCTTTGATCACCTCATCAAAGCGGAGATTCTAATTTCGTGATGCTTGCTTCAATCCATAGATGGATCGTGTCACATCCCAAAATTTTCAAAATTTTGAAATGTGATAAATAAATAATTGTTGAAATTTAGGGTGAAAAGAAACTTTTTGATTCCAAATGGAAACATCAAAACCCATCTTGAACAAACTTTGAATGAAACCCATCTTGAAAAATAAATAATTTCAATCAAGTGAAATGCATTCATTAATAATGTATCTTGAAATTTAAACACTTGGAGAAGTTAAACCAAAACCCTAAAACCCTAATGGAATTATTCATTTCCAAGATCTCTCCAACACTATGGATTTGATCATATAAAAAATTTGTCAACAAACATTTATAAATGATCAAGAATGATAAAGGAAAATATTATAAAACCATAGAAATTGGTTTCACTCATTTTGGAGTCATAGATAAAAACTTATGAATTTATTAAGATAAAAGGAATTAATTTCCAAAGCTAATAAAGCCCTATCTAAAAATCCATGTCAAATCTTGAGCAAATAAATCCTAAAGGAATTTAAAAGGATAAACAAATATTAAATAAAGTTATACAAATTGGAATCATCAATTTTTGGATCTTTAAATAAAAAGATATGGATTTTATAAGGCAAAGGAAGAAATAAATAAATAAGGGATAAATAAAAGCCAAATTAAGTCTTGGCCAAACAAATGAAATGAAAGATTATTGATTAATAAAAAGAGTAAATAATTATTTAAATAAAATCATAAGGATTGATATCCAACTTTATTTAAATAAAGACAATTCCCAAATTTAATGAACATTAAATCATATTAAAGTATTTTAAATAATAAATTCAAAGTGAATTGTTTGCACTATTGAATAAATAAAATCTACTGAAAAAGGTTTGAAAAAAATTTGGAATTGAAATAGAAGTTTGAAAACATATTTAAAATCCTATTTGAATAAAGACAAATGCCTATTTTTAAATAAATAATAGACTCTAAAAGAATAAAAGAAAAATTCTAAAATGGACTTTAGAATATGTTAATAAACAATATTAAAAATATACTCAAAGTTTGGTAAAGGTTTGAATTCAAATGGTGTTTGAATTATTTGAACAAAAATCAAAACAGAAAAATAGAAACGGAAAAAGAAAAAGATCCAGAATAAAAAAAGGGAAACAAAGCCAGCCCAACTAGCAGCCCACCCGGCTCTCCCCGCAGAAAACGATTCACACCGCGCAGTTTGCCCTCTCAGACGCTGACAGCAGGACCGCACGTGCTTTACCTCACCTTGCTGACCGCTGTACCCCACTGTCAGCTCGTCTTCTTCTCCACCCGCGTCGATCGTTCCCCCTCGCACCTCGCCGTTTCTGCCGCATTTTAATCTTCGTAATTACGCATGAATGCGCGATCAAACCTCGCCGATGACCACTCCCTCTTAAACGCCCACGCCCCCACTCCATTTTCCCCAGAGACCACTCCCTCTTGGCCACTAGGTTGCACGAATTCCCCTCGCTCTGCCACTGCCTCCGACGAGTTCTCCGTCCAAATTCCGGCAGCATAGCCACCCCCACTGCCCCTGGAGCACACGAGCGTGCTTGCCAGCACCAGGCGTACCTTCCAGTAGCCATATCTCGCTCGTGTGCACCCCAGAACGTCGCCTCCGACGACGCCAACGCACCACCGCCTTCTGCTCCAACTCCGGCGACATCCTCTGGTGAGCCCAGACCTCCCCTTTCCCTCTATGTGATACTCACATGTTCGAAAATCTCGTACGAACCTAATGGTACACTCCGCTTGCCTTAGCGTGCCTCCAATCCTCGCCTTCGACAACGAACAGACGTGCTCGAGCCAGTTGGAAACTCCGGTGAGGAATCGACGCTGAACTCGTGCGCCCCTCGACCTGCGACGACAACGACAAGCTTCCCTATGTCACGATGAACGCACTAAGCATATCCTATCCCTCCTTTGCTTCCTAGAATTCTAGATCACCGTAGACAGAGCGCGCCGCCGCCAGCCACCGCTGCCAGCGCCGCCCATCCATGGTCACTCGCACATCAGCCGTCAGATCTCGATCGCGTGGCTAGGATAGGTGACTCAAGCGAACCGGTATGATTAGATCTGAACCGCACAGATCACTTTAGATCCAGCAGTCCACAGAGGTCAATCCACGCGAAACGGTATCAGCCAGTTAGATTAAGACACGTGGCTCAGGATTTGTTTTAAAAACAGAAATGAAACTATTAGATGTTAGAATTTTCAAAATTCATAACTTTTGATCCACACGTCCAAATTTTGCAAATTTTACATCAATGGAATCAACAATAAGAATTCTATCCAACCATGCCCTTTGTTTTATGAATTGCTTCTGTAAAATTAGTTGTTTTTGCAGAAACTTGTGTAGGCATATTTTGTGTATAAAATTTATTCTAGAAATGTTTTTAGGGTAAAATCTTTGATAAATGGTTTTTTTAAACCTACTGACCATAGAAACCAACTTTTGGATTTAAAATATATTTGGTGACACTTAGGAATTAGTCCTTTGAATTAAAACATTTCTAGCTAAATAAAATTATTGTTGAATATGTTTTAAAAATTCTTTTTGAGTAAAACCTTTGAAAAATGATTTGATTTAAACTCTCTGACCCTAAACACCAAGTTGTAAGGATCTAAAAATATATTTTGTGAACCCTATAAAATTATTACCTTGTTTAAAGGCATTTCCAACAAAATAAAATATGGCTTTGATTTAAAAATGGTTTATAGGTAAAACCTTTTGCAAATGGTTTTAATATTAAGCACTTAACCTTAAAACACTAACATTTGTGTTTAAAAATATATTTGGCAAACACTAGAAATGATTACGTTGATTTAAATCATTTCCAGCAAAACAAAATGATTTAAAATGGCCATTTTCACTAACTTGTTGTCAAATGGTTTTGCCACTTTGATAATTGACCAATAGGTAATTTCAAATGTTTATAACCTATTAGAAACCACTTTTCCAAATAAAACAATCTTTGGCATGCTTGCATGCATTGATTGATTTTATTGTTTCATGTGGTGAATTGTTTGAATGCTAGCTTGAATATGTGTTTGCTTGATTGAATTGTAGTGAAATTTGAAGAGTTTGATATTTGCAAGATGAAGGAGTGAACCAATATTCTCTACTAAAAAGGCAAGTGACACTATCATCCATGTCCTACTATTTTCGTTACACTTAGTAGAATTTATGTAGTATGCATGATAGGGCCATTATATTACTATGCTATGCTAAGTCCTATTAGGAAATCCTTTATGCCTTCCTTAGTGAAAACATCATAGTTGTAGTATGCTTAGCCCTTCTATAGACTTGGGATGGAATACATGATATGATTATATGAAGTGTTGGAAAAATATATGTTTTATATAATAAAACAAGTACTCAATGAACCACCTGGGTGGAATGTGGATACTCAATTATGGATAAGGTGGCAACAAAGGGAACCATGTTTATATGGATATATTTTTGTATGTGCACTAGAAGAAAACCACCCAGGGACTTAGAGATTGAACATGTTTCTCGTACAGTGGCTTCCGTGTACAGCCACATGCTAAATGGGCTCTGGCTTAGTCAACTACATAGTGGAAGACCCTTGCATTGGCACCTACTCAGGTTAAACAGATTCATGTATTGGAAATTTATCCTTACATTGGTTCCTGGTAGACAAGCTAGCATCATGTATTGGGAGGACTTCTATGGAAAGACTTTGTCACATTCTCGATCTTCCGGTACTCCATTTGGTGTGTACTTATCCAGCGGCCACTGGTGGCGTCAAGAGGAGATTGTGTCATGTGGGTAAAGTGTACAACTTCTGCAGAAGATCAAATTCTAAGTACTTAGCCGTGTCCCCGGTTACGGACAACTCTGAGCAACTAAGGCCTGAAGCTATGGAAGATCTCGACATTCCAATTTTTCAAAGTAAAACTTAATGGTGTCAACAAGGGATTACAAGCACTTGGAGTTTGTCAAGGAGTTCAGAAAGATTGTTAAAAGATCAAAACTATTTTGAAAAGATAGGATAAAACCATATTGCTTTCTGCAAATGAGCCTAAACTCTACTTAGCCAAATATGCATATATTTATAGGTTCCAACTTATTTCCACATAGTAGTGAAACTTGCCAATACAATTCAAATGTATTGACCTTTGTGGCTGTAACTTATTATGTTGCAGGTTTGTTTGATGTTAGTGAAGTGTGTTGAATAGGATTACAAGTCTACAACCAACATGATTGCCTGTGACACTTTGAAGATGAAGGACTCCATGCTATAGTTATTTCTGCTGCATTGTAATGAGATAGCCAAATGAGCTATGTAAGATGTAATGAATTATTTTATTCCTGGTTATAAAGTTGTATTATGTCACATCCCAAGATTTTCCAAATCTTGTTATGTGAAAAATAAATGAATAAAATAAAACTTTTCTGAGTGAGAAGAAACTTTTTTGAATCCATTTGGAAACTTTCAAAACCTTTTTTGGATCAAATAGGATCCTAAAGGGATTTAAAAAGATAAATAAACAATAAAGTTAAAAATATTTGGAATTACTATTTTGGATCTTTTAATAAAAAGATTTGGTTTTCAAATGAAAAGGTAGAAATATAAATAAGGACTATTTTTATAGATCCAAATTAAACCTTGGCCAAGTTTTTGAAATAAAATATTTTGTTTTGATAAAAATAGTAAAGGTTTATTTAAATAAAATAATAAGGATTTAATATCCAATTTTATTTAAGTAAAGGCTTTTCCCATTTTAAATAAACACTAAAACTTATTTATTTATTTTAAATAAGTTTTCCAAGTATTTTATATTCTCAAATAAAACCCACTGAAGTGTTTTGGTTTTATTTTTTTAGATTTCAAAATAAAGATTTTAATAAAACAAATCCTATTTGATTTAATAACTAAGGTCCATTTTATTTAATTATTAATGGACCCTAAAATAAAAATGTTATTTTATTTTAAACAAGTTTTCCAAGTATCTTATATTTTGGTAATATTTAGTTTTCAAATGGAGATTTTATTAAATAAATCAAAACCTATTTGAATTAATAATTAAGATCTATTTTATTTAATTATTAAATAGATCCTAAAAAGAATAAAATTATTTTATTTTAGGACTTTGGTTTATGTTGTTAAACAAAACCAAAACTCAATACAAGTTTGGAAGTGTTTTGAATGTTTGAATTGTTGATTGAAATTCAAAACAGAAAATCAAAAGAGAAAAAGAAAAAGTTTCAGAACAGAAAAAAATAGAGCAAAGAAGACCCAGCCCAGCTAAGCCGATCCCAGCCCAGCAGCCCATTTCCCTCTCCCCTCCCGAAGCGTTTTCTTTCACTCAAACTCACACCCGCTAAGTCACTGACTACTGGACCCCGCTTCCCCTCTCTCTTCTTCGCTGACGAAGCGGACCCACGCAGCCAGCTCATCATCTTCTACCTCGTGGTGACCACGCCTCCAACGCCTCCTCGCCGTTCGCCGTTGAAGCGGTGTAAATTCGCTTATTGCCTCCATTAATCCCTCACCGACCACGCCCATTTAAACGCCAGCGTCTTCCTTCCATTTCTCCGCTCTCCCCAAGTGCGCCCCAGCCGAATTCGCCAGACCGCCCATCGTCCGACGACGCCCGGCGAGATTCCGGCACCACGCCACCTCTTGCCTCCTCGAGCACGCAGCTGTGATCACCATCTCCGGCGGACCTTTACGCAGCTGGCTCGCCGCATCCCGAGCCTCAAGAACGACGACTCCAAGGCCGCCACCGTCTGGTTTAACTCCCGAGTGCCCTGTAGTTTCCGTCCGCCCCTTCCCCTCTCGTTCACGCACGCAAGTTCTACTCACCCTCACGCGTCTAACATACCCCTTGTCTCGTCCTCCTGTGCCTTGTAGCCCTGCCCCCAACGTCGACCGAAGCACGCCTGACGCCGTGTAGACTCCTGCGAGCAATCCACGTCGGACCAGAGCGCCCCTTGACTCCTCGAGAACACGTTGAGCTTTCCCAGGCTTCTGCGAACGCGGTGAGCACCTCCCCAGCCACTCTAGCTTCCTTTATCGCCGGCACAGCCACCGTCTGGCCGCTCCGCCGCCAGTAGCCACCGCAGCGCCGCCCCTTTCTGGCTGGCGTGCTGTGCACCGTAGGATGTAAATCCAAGCGCCACGATAGAACAGGATCGACGGGGTACGATTAGTTCTGTGCCACACGATATAATTAAAATCCAACGACCCACAGAGAGCGATCCGTGCGAACCGTTTTCAGCCAGTAAGAAGACGCCACGTGGTGAGTGCTTTGTTTTAAAAACAGAAATATGTCTATTAGATATTCAAACTTGTAAAATCCATAACTTTAGTTCCACACGTCCAAAATTTGCGAACTTTATATCAATGGAATCAGTGGAACAAGCCCTAGCAAACCATGCCTTTTGTTTAGTAAAAAGTTTCTGTTAAAATGTTTGTTTTTGCAGAAACATTTGTATGCTTGTTTAGATTGTAAAAATTGTTCAAAAAATGATTTTGGGGTTAAAATCTTTGGCAAATGGTGTGATTTGAACCTACTGTCCATAGGAAACACTTTGTGGTTTCAAAAATATATTTGGTGATGCAAAAGAATGATTCTTTGATTTAAAACCATTTCTAGTCAAATAAAAATATAGTTTAGATATTAAAAATGGTTTTGGAAGAAAACCTATGGGAAATGTTTTGTTTTAAAATCTCTGACCCCAAACACCAAGTTTTATGGTTTGGAAACATATTTGGTGAACCCTATAGATTAATGCCTTAGTAAAAATATTTCTACACCACATAAAATGATACCTTGTTTTGAAAATGGTTTATGAAGTGAAACCTTTTGCAAATGACTTTGCCACTTTACAAAATGACCAATAGGTGTTTTCAAAATGTTTATGACCCATCAGGAACCACTCTTTCAAATAAAACAAAGCTTGTCATGCTTGCATGCATTATCTTAGTTCTATGATTTTATGTGATGTTTTGCTTGATTGGTAGATTGAGATTGTGCCTTGCTTGATTGAATTGTAGTGACTTGAAGAGTGTGATTGTTGCAAGGACAAGGAGTGAACCTATACTCTACCAAAAAGGCAAGTTATGCTTCATACTTTTGTCCCATTACTTTCACTATGCATTAGTGATTTTGCTAAGTAAAACTTGCATGGAATTTTTGCTAAGTATAAACCTTGCTATGGGAAATCCTAGTAGATGAAACCTTAGTAGAAATTTTCCTAAGTTAAGATTCCTACTACTATCAAGCTTAGATTAGCTAATAGAAAACAAGGGTGGAATATATATCCATACTATGGAAAATTTCTAAGTCTGAGGACTTGTGTTTTTGTTTAATAAAACAACTAAGTTAATGAATCACCTAGGTGGAATGGTAATTGCTTGGTGGATTTTGGTTGAGTGGTTACACAAGGCCCATGTTTATGGTTTACCTTGTGTATCACACTTGTGGATTGCCACCCAGGAACAAAGAGATTTGAGATGTCAAATGTTGAGAAGCTTCAAGTGCAACCACTTGGCATTATGGGCTCTGCCTGGATCATCTAGGTTGCAAGAACTTAGCCATATGGACAGTTGGTGGTAGGGTTTGATAGGTTGGAGCGCGTCCATTTTGGTCTAAGGGAAGGCTTCTGAAAGATCTTGTCTTGGGAAACCAAGTCTTGTGGGGAAAGTGCACCACCTCTGCAGAGTGTAAAATCTAAGTACTTAGCCATGTCCCTGGTAAAGGACAATTTGAGCATCAAGACATGGAAGCAATCAAGAATCTCATCATTCAAATTTCTAAGTTAAAAACTTGTGGTTGAACAAGGGTTAAAGGATCTTCAATCTTTGATTGGGAGAAATGATTTTTGTCAAGCAAAAACTTAGTGTTTTCAAATGTTAAGGAAAAATCTATTTTGAGCAATGCAAGCCACAACTCCACTTAGCCAAATGAATATAGATGATAGACTCCACTATACTACCATAGTATCACTTGCCAATACAATTCAAATGTATTGACCCTTGTGGCTGTAACTTGTTATGTTGCAGGTTTGATTGATATTAGTAAAGTTGATTGATTAGGATTACAAGTCTACAACCAACATGTCTGCCTGTGGAACTTTGAAGATGAAGGACCCCATGCTTATAGTATTATGCTGCAATGTAATGTAATAGCCAAATGATCTATGTAAGATGTAGTAAAATTATGTTATTCCTGGTTTTAAATTTGTATTATGACCTTTGTTTCTTGATATTACATCTTAACTGTGGATGCTAGATATTGATCCAGGGACTAGCATTGTAAACACAGGGGACTATACCTTATTAAAGGTTGGGAACCTAACATATTATGACCTTTGTTTCTTGATATTACATCTTAAACTATGGATGCTAGCTATTGATCCAGGGACTAGCATTGTAAACACAGGGATCTCTACCTTATCAGGTTGGGACCTCTACAGATGGTATCAGAGCACTGTTTTTCCTGTAGGATTTTAACCCTAGGATTGGACAAAACCCCTTAGAAAAATAGGAGTTGTATTTGTTCCAAAACTTATTTACAAACAATCTTGTAAACTCTTCCCTCAACCTTTTCGGGTTTTGATTCTACATCTCTTCCTTTTTCAAATTGATGGACAAAGCCTTCACCATGACCAATGGCTTCGACTTTAGTTTCACCAAGGACTTCAACTTAGACATCACTAAGGACTACAAGTGAGAACCAAGAGACATTAGATTGCCTACCAACTATCTAAGACATTGATATCATGATAGTGTATGGATCATACTGACCTATGAGATATGACTATACTAGGTTGATTGTTTCAAGAAAACTTGTTGTTTCCTCAACTCATGACTTAAACTCATAAGTTGTTAAGTGAATAGTTGCTTGTTTATTGTTTGATTGAACTTGTTTGTTCTTAAGTGAATAGTTTCTTGTTGATTGTTTGATTGAACTTGTTTGTTCTGGGTTGTGTGTTAGAACTTCTTTAGATCTACCTATCATTACTTATCCCTATTAAACCAACAGATGCCTCCCCATCGTGCCAACCCCAACAAAAACAACAACAACAACATCACTCCCGAGATGCAGCAGTTGATCACAGCTCAAGCTCAACTGACGCAGATGGTGACCCAGTTTATGCAAAATCAGAATCAAAATAACAATAACAACAACAATAATCAGAATAATCCTGCAGCACTTGACATGCTCACCAGATTTCTGAAACTGAGGCCTTCAAGGTTCTCTAGAACAACTGACCCAATGGTAGCCAATGACTGGTTACGTTCGGTGAACAAGGACTTAGTGACTGTTGGCTGCACCGACGAGGAAAAAGTTAGGTTTGCAGCATATCTGCTCGAAGGACCAGCAGCAACATGGTGGGACAACTTTCAAATCACCACTCCCCTTGAGGATGTGACTTGGGCTATTTTTGAGGATGGTTTCTGTACAGCTCACATCTCATCTGGAGTGATGAACTTGAAGAAAAAGGAGTTCCAGAATTTGAAATAGCGTCATCTTAGTGTGGCTGAGTACATTGAGGAGTTCAACAATCTGGCACGTTACGCACCGGATGAAGTTGATACAGATGCTAAGAGGAAGGATAAATTCCTCGAAGGACTTAATGATGAGTTGAACCTGCAGCTGTCTGTTTCCTATGTCCCAACTTATCAATCACTCTGTGACAAAGCCACCATCTTGGAAAACAAGATGAATCAAGTTGAGAAAATAAAGAGGAAGCATAACCTCAAGTATCACTCAGGATCATCACAGAAGAAGCGTTCATTCAAAAAGAGAAATGGAGATTCTGGACCATATCAGAATCACCACAACAATAGTGGAAGTGATAATAATGGGAATGATACTGACAATGGAGATGACCTTGGTCGGAACCAACATGGAAATCCCAGGAAGAAAGACATTAGCTAGTTGCAGTGCTATAATTGTAAGGAACTTGGACACTATGCATCAGATTGTCCTGAGAAGAAAAAGAAAAAGAAAAAGAAAAAGAAAAAGAAAAAGGTTGCTAGAAACTCCAATGAAAGAAATTCCAATGTGGCCCAGAAAGGACATGTGAACCACATCGACATGTATGGAACCCTTGAAGAATTGGATGATGAGGATGGCAAGAATTATCTAAATCAGTTGAGTCAAATAAGGATTCCTTGTTTGGATATCAATTATTGAACCCATAGTCAAGTGAACCATCAATGTAACCCTACAAAACATTCTTTTAAGGGTGGTAGTAGCCTAGTTTCCTTGAAGCCTACTTGGAACCTCTAGCCTTCCCAAATCTCGGGACGAGAATTCTTTTAAGGGTGGTAGCCTGTCACATCCCAAAATTTTCCAAATTTTGAAATGTGAAAAATAAATAAACAAAATAAATAATTGTTGAAATTTAGGGTGAAAAGAAACTTTTTGATTCCAAATGGAAACATCAAAACCAATCTTGAACAAACTTTGAATGAAAAAGGAATCAAACAAAATTTCAATCAAGTGAAATGCATTCATCAATAATGTATCTTGAAATTTAAACACTTGGAAAAGTTAAACCAAAACCCTAAAACCCTAATAGAATAATTCATTTCCAAGATCTCTCCAACACTATGGATTTGATCCATATAATTTTTTTGTCAAAAAACATTTATAAATGATCAAGAATGATAAAGGAAAATATTATAAAACCATAGAAATTGGTTTCACTCATTTTGGAGTCATATACAAACTTATGAATTTATTAAGATAAAAGGAATTGATTTCCATAGATAATAAAGCCCTATATAAAAATCCATGCCAAATCTTGAGCAAATAAATCCTAAAGGAATTTAAAAGGATAAACAAATATTAAATAAAGTTATACAAATTGGAATCATCAATTTTTGGATCTTTAAATAAAAAGATATGGATTTTATAAGGCAAAGGAAGTAATAAATAAATAAGGGATAAATAAAAGCCAAATTAAGTCTTGGCCAAACAAATGAAATGAAAGATTATTGATTAATAAAAAGAGTAAAGAATTATTTAAATAAAATCATAAGGATTGATATCCAACTTTATTTAAATAAAGACAATTCTCAAATTTAATGAACATTAAATCATATTAAAGTATTTTAAATAATAAATTCAAAGTGAATTGTTTGCACTTTTGAATAAATAAAATCTACTGAAAAAGGTTTGAAAAAAATTGGAATTCAAATAGAAGTTTGAAAACATATTTAAAATCCTATTTGAATAAAGATAAATGCCTATTTTTAAATAAATAATAGACTCTAAAAGAATAAAAGAAAAATTCTAAAATGGACTTTAGAATATGTTAATAAACAGTATTAAAAATATACTCAAAGTTTGGTAAAGGTTTGAATTCAAATGGTGTTTGAATTATTTGAACAAAAATCAAAACAGAAAATAGAAAAGGAAAATGAAAAAGATTCAGAATATAAAAAAAGGGAAACAAAGCCAGCCCAACTAGCAGCCCACCCGGCTCTCCCCGCAGAAAATGATTCGCACCACGCGGTTTACACTCTCAGACGCTGACAGCAGGACCCCACGTGCTTTTACCTCACCTCGCTGACCGCTGGACCCCACTGCCAGCTCGTCTTCTTCTTCACCCGCGTCGACCGTTCCCCCTCGCACCTCGCCGTTTCTGCCGCATTTTAATCTTTGTAATTACGCATGAATGCGCGATCAAACCTCGCCAGTGACCACTCCCTCTTAAACGCCCACGCCCCCACTCCATTTTCCCCAGAGACCACTCCCTCTCGGCCGCTAGGCTGCACGAATTCCCCTCGCTCCGCCACTGCCTCCGACGAGTTCTTCGTACAAATTCCGGTAGCACAGCCACCCCCACTACCCCTGGAGCACACAAGCGTTTCGCCACACCAGCGCATGGCCAAGAGCGTATCTCGCTCGGGCCAGACGCCTCCGACGATGCCAACGCACCACCGCCTCCTGCTCCAACTCCGGCGACATCCTCTGGTGAGCCCAGACCTCCCCTTTCCCTCTCTGTGATACTCACATGTTCGCAACTCTTGTAGAAACCTAACGGTACACTCCTCTTGCCTTAGCCTCCTCCAATCCTCGCCTCCGACGACGAACAGACATGCCCTAGCCAGTTGGAAACTCCGGTGAGGAATCGGCGCTGAACCTGTGCGCCCCTCGACCTGCGACGACAACGACAAGCTTCCCCATGTCACGGCTAATGCAATAAGCATCTCCTCTCCCTTCTTTGGTTCCTGGAATGCCTGATCGCCGTAGACAGAGCGCGCCGCCGCCAGCCAGCGCCGCCCATCCATGGTCACTCGCACATTAGCCGTCAGATCTTGATCGCGTGGCTAGGATTGGTGGCTTAAGCGAACCGGTATGATTAGATCTGAACCGCACAAATCACTTTAGATCCAGCGGTCCACAAAACTCAATCCACGCGAAACGGTATCAGCTAGTTAGATTAAGACACGTGGCTCAGGATTTGTTTTAAAAACAAAAATGAAACTATTAGATGTTAGAATTTGCAAAATTCATAACTTTTGATCCACATGTCCAAATTTTGCAAATTTTATATCAATGGAATCAGCAAGAAGAATTCTATCCAACCATGCCCTTTGTTTCATGAATTGCTTCTGGAAAATTAGTTGTTTTTGCAGAAACTTGTGTAGGCATATTTTGTGTATAAAATATATTCTAGAAATGTTTTTAGGGTAAAATCTTTGATAAATTGTTTGTTTTGAACTGACTGACCATAGAAACCAACTTTTGGATTTAAAAATATATTTGGTGACACTTAGGAATTATTCCTTTGAATTAAAACATTTCTAGCTAAATAAAATTGTTGAATATGTTTTAAAAATGCTTTTTGAGTAAAACCTTTGTTAAATGATTTGATTTAAACTCTCTGACCCTAAAAACCAAGTTTTAAGGATTTAAAAATATATTTGGTGAACCCTATAAAATTATTACCTTGTTTAAAGGCATTTCCAACAAAATAAAATATGGCTTTGATTTAAATATGGTTTATACGTAAAACCTTTTGCAAATGGTTTTAATATTAAACACTTAACCTTAAAACACCAACATTTGTGTTTTAAAATATATTTGGCAAACACTAGAAATTATTACCTTGATTTAAATCATTTCTAGCAAAACAAAATGATTTAAAATGGCCATTTTCACTAACTTGTTGTCAAATGGTTTTGCCACTTTTATAATTGACCAATAGGTATTTTCAAATGTTTATAACCTATTAGAAACCACTTTTCCAAATAAAACAATATTTGGCATGCTTGCATGCATTGCTTGATTTTATTGTTTCATGTGGTGAATTGTTTGAATGCTAGCTTGAATATGTGTTTGCTTGATTGAATTGTAGTGAAATTTGAAGAGTGTGATATTTGCAAGATCAAGGAGTGAACAAATATTCTCTACTAAAAAGTCAAGTGACACTATCATCCATGTCCTAGTATTTTCGTTACACTTAGTAGATTTTTTGTAGTATACATGATAGGGCCATTATATTACTATGTTATGCTAAGTCCTATTAGGAAATCCTTTATACCTTCCTTAGTGAAAACATCATAGTTGTAGTATGCTTAGCCCTGCTATAGACTTGGGATGGAATACATGATATGGTTATATGAAGTGTTGGAAAAATATTTTTTTATATAATAAAACAAGTACTCAATGAACCACCTGGGTGGAATGTGGATACTCAATTATGGATAAGGTGGCAACAAAGGGAACCATGTTTATATGAGTAACACCCTCAGAATCGACCCTATGCAAGTTTTAGCGAAACCCGCCAAACCTGCATAGAAACGATTCAAAGGTGCCCACCAGGCACTTTCGTGCGGGTGGAAAACGAAGTAATAACATTACACAACAGTCCTCGATGGACCCACAGAACAGATATATATACAACACGACTCAACGAGTCAAGAATACAGATACACGGTACAAAGATCCAAATCACCTTGAAAAGATGGAGCGTCCGACTACGGACAAGATGCAAATGGGGCTAAGAGCCCTGAAGAATAACCAATGGCGTCCATAACCCTGCCAAGCCGGAAGGGTAACCGCTAACGACGCCGATCTCAAACCTGCTTAAACAAAAGGGTGCGGCAAAGGGCAAAGGAAAAGAGGAGCGTCGAGGCCGACACAGCGAGACTAGAATTCGGTCCTCGCCACATAGGTATGGTGGATCAAGGCAGCAAAGATGCACTAAACAACCTATAGAGACTCGATACAACTAGCGGCGATCAGAGAGGGGTAAGAAGACCTATTCGGAACCAACCTGATGCTACCACCAAACAAACCCATCCTGGTGTTTCCCCCTCGGGACCAAACGAGGAAGTCAACCGAGGAACTCACACAGTTGGCAGTTTTACTTATTCAGTTATCGTTGCAGCAATTACTAGTCAGGTTTAGATAATCATCCTGATAAAGTAAGCAGTGGGCACCTTTAGTTAACCATTCCGTTATAGTTGCGACACTTACTAGTCAGGTACAAATAGCATGAGATAACCCAAAAACCCAGCAGTTGTTGGTACTTTTATTTAGCCATTCCGTTATAGTTGCAATACTTACTAGTCATATACAATGGTCGCAAGCGACACTCCAAACAAGCAATTGTGGGCAGTATTATTAGCCATTCCATTATAGTGAAGCTGATTACTAGTCATTATAAAGTCAAATTTATAGCACTACTTTAGTTATGCTTGTCTATGATCGAGATACTGTGCTCCAAGTCGTCCATAACCGCGGACACGGCTTTCAGAAAGTTTTACGCCGGGTGCACCAATAGCAACACACACTCGATCAACCTCGGAAAAACCAAATCAAAACCCAACGAGGCTTTCACGACAAAGCAATCACAGGATTCAGAAATATTTCAGGGGGCCACCCCTTGGAGTCTTACCCGCAACGAAGTAAGCTAGCTCCGAGATGGACTCAAGGTTTGTGGGGCCGGCTGTAAGCGACTGGGAACCCAAAACTGGGCTTGTCGATACCGCGTAAACGGGTCACAATTCCTAAACAGTACAGTGTGCTCCTCGCACAATCGTAAATACAAAAGTAGCATGGCATAAGTACAGGATAGTAAATAAAACCTCAAACTAGTTTGTGGCCCCAAGAAATAAGACTGAATCAAGCTCTGGCTCAGGGGGGTCCCATAATCCTCCCGGATGTGGATAGCGCGAAAAAGCAAGGAACATGTATCAAGCACTCGGGGTCCTACGGGACACAAGTGGGCGTTCGGAAACCAAATATTATCTATCACCCATCGATGCCTCTGCTTACTTCAATTTTAGTTGTTAAACAGGAATTAAAGTAAACGATAAGTAAAGCCATAATCATCTCCAACAACAAACATGCGACAATACACCAACAACTGTGGCACTTGACGACACGCACTAAAGACTTGAGCAAGCGACTCGACGCATAAGTCCAACTATCTACCAAACAACGGTAATAGGATGTGTCCAAGGCAATATAGGGCTGCAAGGGATATCACGAATACGAAAACTAGAGCAACGCAACACGATAGCAAAAGATCAACAGGAGGAATAAATACTATAAAAGTAAGATAGGTAGAAAGGGGGAGGTGCTCGCCTGAAAACATTGCCGAAGGTTCAACCGAAGATCGGGGCGAAGCTCACATCAACTCAACGGCCTTATCCGCGAAGAAGCAAAACACTAGAAGAAACACCGGATGCAATATTTAATACAACGGCAGAAGATCGGCATGATGCATGTACGATGCATGACATGGCAGAGGTGCGATGCAATTAGGTCATATTAAGTGAAACCGGGGTCCCGACAATTAATTATATGGTTCTAGTTGTTTATCTACCCCGCACATTAAATGTTGTATTAACAAGGCAAGATGAGTTACCGGTTCGATGCACACATTTAAATGAGGCCAATATAAGGCTACATTTGCCCGCATATGGGCCCCATATTTAATTATAAGGTGAATCGGCATAAGGCCCCCAAACCACACAAATATGCATGCAAGAACAATTATTATGCGACAAGTTGTATTATGTTATAAAATAGGGTTTCGCGAAGGGTTCACACATTGAGGGGTCTCGACGGACTTGGGGTTCCGGGGTTCGGGGTCGGTCTCAGGGTCCAGGGTTCGACGGGTTCGGTCTTCGAGGGTCGGATACAAGATGGAGAGCTTGTCGTGTCGTGTCGGAGAACTTGGTTCCACGCGGTCGATCTTGCCGTCGCGAAGATCTTGTCGGGTCGTCGGTCTTGTCGTTCGGGAAGCAGAACTTGGCGTCCCGCGGCGAAGTGCTTGTCGTACCGGTGGCGATCCTGGCGGTCTTCGGGTCCGGGAAGGAACACTTTGGCGTGGAGCCGGGTACGGAATCGATCTTCGGGTTCGGGGTCTCGACGTCCGGGGTGAAGTACTCGGCGTCCTCGAGGGAGTACTTGTCGTATCCGTGAAGAAGATCATGTCGGTCCACGAGGTTCGGGCTTCGGGGTTTGACGAGGGATCGGGGCTCGATCTTGGAGAAAACTTGTCGATGTTGTGACTCAACAAGGAGAGATGGCCGATCTTGGCGTTCCGAACTTCTCGCGTCCTCGGTACCGAAGAAGATCTTGTCAGGGCTTTTAGGTCCTTTTTGTCCTTGCCTCGACAAAGGCATCAGACGCTCCAGGTGTCAACAACCAACAGACGACATCTGCCAAAACATGTGCCTGAGACACGATTGAGCAGCCCAAACAACCTCCTTGGTGTATCCAGGGAGGCACACGGCTCCAGGAGGAGGCGGGACCAGCGCTGCTCGCAGGGCGCGGCCTCGGCGCCAGCGGGCAGGCAGTGTCGGCGGCGCACGCGATGACGAGGGCGGCGGAGCGCAGAGCGTCTCGGCGAGGCAGGGTCGCCGAGCGAAGGGCGCACGCACGGCCGGGCAGCGTTAGCGAGCACCGTCGGCGGCGGCGCGTGCTCGGGGCGTGGCTGCGGGGGAGAGGAGCTCCGGCAGGAGGAAGAGCGGGAGCGGCTCGGAGCGGGCGAGGCGGAGGCGCGCCGAGGGGAGGCGGGGTGGCGCTCGGAGGAGGCGAACGGAGGGTCGCCGGCGTGGCCACGGCCGGAAGAGGAAGGAGAGGCGGAGGAGCGGCGGTGAGGGAGAAGAGGCCAGGCGAGGCTTGCGGAGGAGGCGCAGAGAGGGAGAGAGCGAGGAGGAAGGAGCGGCCTGGTGGGAGGATGGGGACGACGGGGGAGAGGAGGGCCAGGGGTGGGACCGGTGGGGCCCGTGCGCTGGGGCAGAGGTGGGACCAGGCGCGGGTGGGGGTTGGCTGAGAGGGGTGGGGCTGTGGCGTGCGTGTGTGCGTCGTGTGTTGCGTGCGTGTGGGGTGTGGTGGAGGCAGGGTGAGTGGAGGGAGGGGTGAGTGGAGGTAGTTGGGGGTGAGGTGGCAGCTTATTAGTGGTGGGGGGTTTAGGGAGGGTGAGGTGGCGACATAGGATAGGTTGGGGTGAGGTGGAGGGGGATTGGGTAGGTTAGGTTGGGTAGATGTAGGATTTTAGGTGGACCGTTTGTATTTCTGGGGGTGGTCGTTCGGGTCGATTCGGCCCGTTCGACCGCCCCACTAAAAATAATTGAATATTTTAATTATTTAAAACACGGCTTCTGCAAACCGATAACAGAAAAAACAAAATAATCCAGTGTCCCGGGCTTTGCGTGTTGAACAAAGGCGGGGCGTTTAGAAAACAAAACTAGGTTTTTCCAAAATAGTTTTATGCAAGCAAATGCAAGATGATGACGATGCTCAGATGCAATGTGGCATGATGACATGAGCATGCGGTCATGATGATGCAATGCACAAAAACAACGCTATTTTCTAGTAGTGGTTTTGCGGGATGCCACAATTCGACACCACTAACAATGGATCTCGCCCTCGAGATCCGCCTCATGGTTCCGGGAAGAAGGGCGGTGATCTGCGTCTTCTCGCTTCGTGTAGATCCTCGCGACACCACTAACGAGGGTTCCTTCTTCATCTGGAAATCGGCGACACCACCAACAAAGGGTCGTTGTTCCTGATCGTCGGGAGAACACTCCGGAGAAACAAAGGACGAAGGTAGAGGTATCAAACGATAAGGCCACCTCTAACTTCCATTAAAAGAGGAAAAGTTACATTGATCCACCAGTTCGATGTACAGAGCGAACAGTAAGAGTCGGTTAGGGTGATCAATCCATCCCGTACCCAAACTATCAACTCTATACATGAATAGGAAAATCAGGCAACTCAACTCTCGAGATTTTAGAATGAAGATCTTCATAAGCGGTATCCGGAACAAAGGAATGATGCCAGCTCTGCGTTGGATCTGATGTAGATGAGGTCATCACCTCGGGAAACACCGGAAGATAAAACAGAAATCGTATGAAAGACACAATGATTAGGTTCCGCGATGGTTCCATTGGCATGAACAACACATGCTCAAGGTATACTCCAACTTCACCAATGCTCGTCCTTCTCATATGTTTTTCAACGACACGGATATCCAGCAAGGAACACATATGGATAAAGAGCTCAAGAACAAAAGATTGGATGAAGGGTACAACAGACAAGTTGCAGATTGATGATCGTAGCACCTCCGTTACAAAAGGGAGAAAGCGAAACCCTGAAGGTACGACGGAAACCCAACCACGAGAAATCCTGGACTCGAAGAGAGAGAAGAGAGCGGATTCAAAACACGTAGAGGTAAGAGAGGAATAGCAAAGGGGTAAGGAGTAAAATCAGACCTAATCAAAACTATCCAACCGATTTTGCAAAAATAGTTTTGACACTCTACTTCGGCCGTTAGCTAGGTTATCCTCTGATTTGGACTTGTGGGTATTGCAACCTGCCGAGCTCGATACCACTCAGAACACCCTCGAGAATCGACCCTATGCAAGTTTTAGCGAAACCCGCCAAACCTGCATAGAAACGATTCAAAGGTGCCCACCAGCACTTTCGCATGGTGGAAAACGAAAGTAATAACATTACACAACAGTCCTCGATGGACCCACGCAGATATATATACAACACGACTCAACGAGTCAAGAATCTGATACGGTACAAAGATCCAAATCACCTTGAAAGATGGAGCGTCCGACTACGGACAAGATGCAAATGGGGCTAAGAGCCACGAAGAATAACCAATGGCGTCCATAACCCCGCCAGGCCGGAAGGGTAACCCCGCTAACGACGTCGATCTCAAACCTGCTTAAACAAAAGGGGTGCGGCAAAAGGGCAAAGGAAAAGAGGAGCGTCGATCGAGGCCAGTACACGGCGAGACTAGAATTCGGCGGTCCTCGCCTACATAGGTATGGTGGACTGAAGCGGCAGCGGCAGCATGCACTAAACAACCTATAGAGACTCGATACAACTAGCGGCGATCAGAGAGGGGTAAGAAGACCTATTCGGAACCAACCTGATGCTACCACCAAACAAACCCATCCTGGTGTTTCCCCCTCGGGACCAAACGAGGAAGTCAACCGAGGAACTCACACAGTTGGCAGTTTTACTTATTCAGTTATCGTTGCAGCAATTACTAGTCAGGTTTAGATAATCATCCTGATAAAGTAAGCAGTGGGCACCTTTAGTTAACCATTCCGTTATAGTTGCGACACTTACTAGTCAGGTACAAATAGCATGAGATAACCCAAAAACCCAGCAGTTGTTGGTACTTTTATTTAGCCATTCCGTTATAGTTGCAATACTTACTAGTTAGATACAATGGTCGCAAGCGACACTCCAAACAAGCAATTGTGGGCAGTATTATTAGCCATTCCATTATAGTGAAGCTGATTACTAGTCATTATAAAGTCAAATTTATAGCACTACTTTAGTTATGCTTGTCTATGATCGAGATACTGTGCTCCAAGTCGTCCATAACCGCGGACACGGCTTTCAGAAAGTTTTACCCGGCCGGGGTGCACCAATAGCAACACACGCTCGATCAACCTCGGAAAAACCAAATCAAAACCCAACGAGGCTTTCACGACAAAGCAATCACAGGATTCAGAAATATTTCAGGGGGCCACCCCTTGGAGTCTTACCCGCAACGAAGTAAGCTAGCTCCGAGACGGACTCAAGGTTTGTGGGGCCGGCTGTAAGCGACTGGGAACCCAAAACTGGGCTTGTCGATACCGCGTAAACGGGTCACAATTCCTAAACAGTACAGTGTGCTCCTCGCACAATCGTAAATACAGAAGTAGCATGGCATAAGTACAGGATAGTAAATAAAACCTCAAACTAGTTTGTGGCCCCAAGAAATAAGACTGAATCAAGCTCTGGCTCAGGGGGGTCCCATAATCCTCCCGGATGTGGATAGCGCGAAAAAGCAAGGAACAGGTATCAAACACTCGGGGTCCTACGGGACACAAGTGGGCGTTCGGAAACCAAATATTATCTATCACCCACCGATGCCTCTGCTTACTTCAATTTTAGTTGTTAAACAGGAATTAAAGTGAACGATAAGTAAAGCCATAATCATCTCCAACAACAAACATGCGACAATACACCAACAACTGTGGCACTTGACGACACGCAACAACACTTGAGCAAGCGACTACGACGCGCAAGTCCAACTATCTACCAAACAACAGGTAATATGATGTGTCCAAGGCAATATAGGGCTGCAAGGGATATCACGGGTACGAAAACTAGAGCAACGCAACACCGATAGCAAAAGATCAACAGGAGGGAATAAATACTATAAAAGTAAGATAGGTAGAAAGGGGGAGGTGCTCGCCTGAAAACATTGCCGAAGGTTCAACCGAAGATCGGGGCGAAGCTCACATCAACTCAACGGCCTTATCCGCGAAGAAGCAAAACACTAGAAGAAACACCGGATGCAATATTTAATACAACGGCAGAAGATCGGCATGATGCATGTACGATGCATGACATGGCAGAGGTGCGATGCAATTAGGTCATATTAAGTGAAACCGGGGTCCCGACAATTAATTATATGGTTCTAGTTGTTTATCTACCCCGCACATTAAATGTTGTATTAACAAGGCAAGATGAGTTACCGGTTCGATGCACAAATTTAAATGAGGCCAATATAAGGCTACATTTGCCCGCATATGGGCCCCATATTTAATTATAAGGTGAATCGGCATAAGGCCCCCAAACCACACAAATATGCATGCAAGAACAATTATTATGCGACAAGTTGTATTATGTTATAAAATAGGGTTTCGCGAAGGGTTCACACATTGAGGGGTCTCGACGGACTTGGGGTTCCGGGGTTCGGGGTCGGTCTCAGGGTCCAGGGTTCGACGGGTTCGGTCTTCGAGGGTCGGATACAAGATGGAGAGCTTGTCGTGTCGTGTCGGAGAACTTGGTTCCACGCGGTCGATCTTGCCGTCGCGAAGATCTTGTCGGGTCGTCGGTCTTGTCGTTCGGGAAGCAGAACTTGGCGTCCCGCGGCGAAGTGCTTGTCGTACCGGTGGCGATCCTGGCGGTCTTCGGGTCCGGGAAGGAACACTTTGGCGTGGAGCCGGGTACGGAATCGATCTTCGGGTTCGGGGTCTCGACGTCCGGGGTGAAGTACTCGGCGTCCTCGAGGGAGTACTTGTCGTATCCGTGAAGAAGATCATGTCGGTCCACGAGGTTCGGGCTTCGGGGTTTGACGAGGGATCGGGGCTCGATCTTGGAGAAAACTTGTCGATGTTGTGACTCAACAAGGAGAGATGGCCGATCTTGGCGTTCCGAACTTCTCGCGTCCTCGGTACCGAAGAAGATCTTGTCAGGGCTTTTAGGTCCTTTTTGTCCTTGCCTCGACAAAGGCATCAGACGCTCCAGGTGTCAACAACCAACAGACGACATCTGCCAAAACATGTGCCTGAGACACGATTGAGCAGCCCAAACAACCTCCTTGGTGTATCCAGGGAGGCACACGGCTCCAGGAGGAGGCGGGACCAGCGCTGCTCGCAGGGCGCGGCCTCGGGCGCCGAGCGGGCCAGAGCAGGTGTCGGCGGCGCACGCGATGACGAGGGACGGCAGGAGCGCGACAGAGCGTCTCGACGAGGCAGGGGGTCGCCGAGCCGGCGAAGCACGGCGACAGCGTTGGCATAGGAGCACCCGTCGGCGGCGCTGCTCGGGGCGTGGCGCTGCCGGGGAGAGGAGCTCCAGGAGGAGGAAGAGCCGGGGGAGCTCGGCCGAGCGGGCGAGGCCGGAGGCGCCGCGCCTGAGGGGGAGGCGGGGTGGCGCGCTCGGAGGGAGGGCGCAGCGGAGAGGGGTCGCCGGCGACGGCACGCGCGGCCGCGGCCGGAAGAGGAAGGGAGAGAGGCGGAGGAGGCGCGGCCGGCGAGGGGAGAAGAGGCCAGGGGCGGCGAGGCTTGCAGGAAGAAGAGAGGAGGCGGGCGCGGCGCAGAGAGGGAGAGAGCGAGGAGGAAGGAGCGGCCTGGTGGGAGGATGGGGACGACGGGGGAGAGGAGGGCCAGGGGTGGGACCGGTGGGGCCCGTCTTGGGCAGGTGGGACCAAGCTGGTGGGGGTTGGTGAGAGGGTGGGGCTGTGTGCGTCGTGTGTTGCGTGCGTGTGGGGTGTGGTGGAGGCAGGGTGAGTGGAGGGAGGGGTGAGTGGAGGTAGTTGGGGGTGAGGTGGAAGCTTATTAGTGGTGGGGGGTTTAGGGAGGGTGAGGTGGCGACATAGGATAGGTTGGGGTGAGGTGGAGGGGGATTGGGTAGGTTAGGTTGGGTAGATGTAGGATTTTAGGTGGACCGTTTGTATTTCTGGGGGTGGTCGTTCGGGTCGATTCGGCCCGTTCGACCGCCCCACTAAAAATAATTGAATATTTTAATTATTTAAAACACGGCTTCTGCAAACCGATAACAGACAAAACAAAATAATCCAGTGTCCCGGGTTTTGCGTGTTGAACAAAGGCGGGGCGTTTAGAAAACAAAACTAGGTTTTTCCAAAATAGTTTTATGCAAGCAAATGCAAGATGATGACGATGCTCAGATGCAATGTGGCATGATGACATGAGCATGCGGTCATGATGATGCAATGCACAAAAACAACGCGATTTTCTAGTAGTGGTTTTGCGGGATGCCACAATTCGACACCACTAACAATGGATCTCGCCTCGAGATCCGCCTCATGGTTCCGGAAGAAGGGCGGTGATTCGTCTTCTCGCTTCGTAGATCCTCGCGACACCACTAACGAGGGTTCCTTCTTCATCTGGAAATCGGCGACACCACCAACAAAGGGTCGTTGTTCCTGATCGTCGGGAGAACACTCCGGAGAAACAAAGGACGAAGGTAGAGGTATCAAACGATAAGGCCACCTCTAACTTCCATTAAAAGAGGAAAAGTTACATTGATCCACCAGTTCGATGTACGGAAGCGTAACAAGAGTCGGTTAGGGTGATCAATCCATCCCGTACCCAAACTATCAACTCTATACATGAATAGGAAAATCCGGCAACTCAACTCTCGAGATTTTAGAATGAAGATCTTCATAAGCGGTATCCGGAACAAAGGAATGATGCCATCTCTGCGTTGGATCTGATGTAGATGAGGTCATCACCTCGGGAAACACCGGAAGATAAAACAGAAATCGTATGAAAGACACAATGATTAGGTTCCGCGATGGTTCCATTGGCATGAACAACACATGCTCAAGGTATACTCCAACTTCACCAATGCTCGCCCTTCTCATATGTTTTTCAACGACACGGATATCCAGCAAGGAACACATATGGATAAAGAGCTCAAGAACAAAAGTTTGGATGAAGGGTACAACAGACAAGTTGCAGATTGATGATCGTAGCACCTCCGTTACAAAAGGGAGAAAGCGAAACCCTGAAGGTACGACGGAAACCCAACCACGAGAAATCCTGGACTCGAAGAGAGAAGAGAGCGATTCAAAACACGAGAGGTAAGAGAGGAATAGCAAAGGGTAAGGAGTAAAATCAGACCTAATCAAAACTATCCAACCGATTTTGCAAAAATAGTTTTGACACTCTACTTGCCGTTAGCTAGGTTATCCTACAGTTGGACTTGGGGTATCGCAACCGCTGAGCTCGATACCACTCAGAACACCTCGAGAATCGACCCTATGCAAGTTTTAGCGAAACCCGCCAAACCTGCATAGAAACGATTCAAAGGTGCCCACCAGGCACTTTCGTGCGGGTGGAAAACGAAGTAATAACATTACACAACAGTCCTCGATGGACCCACAGAACAGATATATATACAACACGACTCAACGAGTCAAGAATACAGATACACGGTACAAAGATCCAAATAACCTTGAAAAGATGGAGTGTCCGACTATGGACAAGATGCAAATGGGGCTAAGAGCCCTGAAGAATAACCAATGGCGTCCATAACCCTGCCCAGGCCAAGCCGGAAGGGTAACCCTGCTAACGACGTCGATCTCAAACCTGCTTAAACAAAAGGGTGCCAAAGGGCAAAGGAAAAAGAGGAGCGTCGATCGAGGCCAAGACACATGAGACTAGAATTCGGTCCTCGCCTACATAGGTATGGTGGATCAAGCGGCGTGGCAAAGCATGCACTAAACAACCTATAGAGACTCGATACAACTAGCGGCGATCAGAGAGGGGTAAGAAGACCTATTCGGAACCAACCTGATGCTACCACCAAACAAACCCATCCTGGTGTTTCCCCCTCGGGACCAAACGAGGAAGTCAACCGAGGAACTCACACAGTTGGCAGTTTTACTTATTCAGTTATCGTTGCAGCAATTACTAGTCAGGTTTAGATAATCATCCTGATAAAGTAAGCAGTGAGTACCTTTAGTTAACCATTCCGTTATAGTTGCGACACTTACTAGTCAGGTACAAATAGCATGAGATAACCCAAAAACCCAGCAGTTGTTGGTACTTTTATTTAGCCATTCCGTTATAGTTGCAATACTTACTAGTTAGATACAATGGTCGCAAGCGACACTCCAAACAAGCAATTGTGGGCAGTATTATTAGCCATTCCATTATAGTGAAGCTGATTACTAGTCATTATAAAGTCAAATTTATAGCACTACTTTAGTTATGCTTGTCTATGATCGAGATACTGTGCTCCAAGTCGTCCATAACCGCGGACACGGCTTTGAAAAGTTTTACCCGCCGGTGCACCAATAGCAACACACGCCGATCAACCTCGAAAACCAAATCAAAACCCAACGAGGCTTTCACGACAAAGCAATCACAGGATTCAGAATATTTCAGGGGCCACCCTTGAGTCTTACCAACGCAGTAAGATAGCTCGAGACGGACTCAAGGTTTGTGGGGGTCAGAAGCGATCGGGAACCCAAAACTGGCTTGTCGATACAGCGTAAACGGGTCACAATTCCTAAACAAGAGGTGCTCCTCGCACAATCGTAAATACAAAAGTAGCATGGCATAAGTACAGGATAGTAAATAAAACCTCAAACTAGTTTGTGGCCCCAAGAAATAAGACTGAATCAAGCTCTGGCTCAGGGGGGTCCCATAATCCTCCCGGATGTGGATAGCGCGAAAAAGCAAGGAACATGTATCAAGCACTCGGGGTTCTACGGGACACAAGTGGGCGTTCGGAAACCAAATATTATCTATCACCCACCGATGCCTCTGCTTACTTCAATTTTAGTTGTTAAACAGGAATTAAAGTGAACGATAAGTAAAGCCATAATCATCTCCAACAACAAACATGCGACAATACACCAACAACTGTGGCACTTGACGACACGCAACAGCACTTGAGCAAGCGACTACGACGCGCAAGTCCAACTATCTACCAAACAACAGGTAATAGGATGTGTCCAAGGCAATATAGGGCTGCAAGGGATATCAATGCACGAAAACTATAGCAACGCAACACCGATAACAAAAGATCAACAGGAGGGAATAAATACTATAAAAGTAAGATAGGTAGAAAGGGGGAGGTGCTCGCCTGAAAACATTGCCGAAGGTTCAACCGAAGATCGGGTCGAAGCTCACATCAACTCAACGGCCTTATCCGCAAAGAAGCAAAACACTAGAAGAAACACCGGATGCAATATTTAATACAACGGCAGAAGATCGGCATGATGCATGTACGATGCATGACATGGCAGAAAGCGATGCAATTAGGTCATATTAAGTGAAACCGGGTCCCGACAATTAATTATATGGTTCTAGTTGTTTATCTACCCCGCACATTAAATGTTGTATTAACAAGGCAAGATGAGTTACCGGTTCGATGCACAAATTTAAATGAGGCCAATATAAGGCTACATTTGCCCGCATATGGGTCCCATATTTAATTATAAGGTGAATCGGCATAAGGCCCCCAAACCACACAAATATGCATGCAAGAACAATTATTATGCGACAAGTTGTATTATGTTATAAAATAGGGTTTCGCGAAGGGTTCACACATTGAGGGGTCTCGACGGACTTGGGGTTCCGGGGTTCGGGGTCGGTCTCAGGGTCCAGGGTTCGACGGGTTCGGTCTTCGAGGGTCGGATACAAGATGGAGAGCTTGTCGTGTCGTGTCGGAGAACTTGGTTCCACGCGGTCGATCTTGCCGTCGCGAAGATCTTGTCGGGTCGTCGGTCTTGTCGTTCGGGAAGCAGAACTTGGCGTCCCGCGGCGAAGTGCTTGTCGTACCGGTGGCGATCCTGGCGGTCTTCGGGTCCGGGAAGGAACACTTTGGCGTGGAGCCGGGTACGGAATCGATCTTCGGGTTCGGGGTCTCGACGTCCGGGGTGAAGTACTCGGCGTCCTCGAGGGAGTACTTGTCGTATCCGTGAAGAAGATCATGTCGGTCCACGAGGTTCGGGCTTTGGGGTTTGACGAGGGATCGGGGCTCGATCTTGGAGAAAACTTGTCGATGTTGTGACTCAACAAGGAGAGATGGCCGATCTTGGCGTTCCGAACTTCTCGCGTCCTCGGTACCGAAGAAGATCTTGTCAGGGCTTTTAGGTCCTTTTTGTCCTTGCCTCGACAAAGGCATCGGACGCTCCAGGTGTCCACAACCAACAGACGACATCGGCCAAAACATGTGCCTGAGACACGATTGAGCAGCCCAAACAACCTCCTTGGTGTATCCAGGGAGGCACACGGCTCCAGGAGGATGCGGGACCAGCGCTGCTCGCAGGGCGCGGCCTCGGGCGCCGAGCGGGCCAGAGCAGGTGTCGGCGGCGCACGCGATGACGATGGACGGCAGGAGCGCGACAGAGCATCTCGACGAGGCAGGGGGTCGCCGAGCGAAGAAGCGACGCACGGCGGGCAGCAGCGTTAGCGAGCACCCGTCGGCGGCGTGCTCGCTGAAGCGTGGCTGCGGGCCGGGAGAGGAGCTCCGGCAGAGGAGAGCGCGCGGAGCGGCTCGGCGAGGCGAGGCGCCGCGCCTGAGGCGGGTGGCGCTCGGAGGAGGACGCAGCGGAGAGGGGTCCGGCGGCAACACTTGGCGGAAGAGGAAGGGAGAGAGGCGGAGGAGGCGCGGCCGGCGAGGGGAGAAGAGGCCAGGGGCGGCGAGGCTTGCAGGAAGAAGAGAGGAGGCGGGCGCGGCGCAGAGAGGGAGAGAGCGAGGAGGAAGGAGCGGCCTGGTGGGAGGATGGGGACGACGGGGGAGAGGAGGGCCAGGGGTGGGACCGGTGGGGCCCGTGCGCTGGGGCAGAGGTGGGACCATCTGTGGTGGGGGTTGGGCTGAGAGGGGTGGGCATGCGTGTGCGTCGTGTGTTGCGTGCGTGTGGGGTGTGGTGGAGGCAGGGTGAGTGGAGGGAGGGGTGAGTGGAGGGAGTTGGGGTGAGGTGGCAGCTTCTTAGTGGTGGGGGGTTTGGGGAGGGTGAGGTGGCGACATAGGATAGGTTGGGGTGAGGTGGAGGGGGATTGGGTAGGTTAGGTTGGGTAGATGTAGGATTTTAGGTGGACCGTTTGTATTTCTGGGGGTGGTCGTTCGGGTCGATTCGGCCCGTTCGACCGCCCCACTAAAAATAATTGAATATTTTAATTATTTAAAACACGGCTTCTGCAAACCGATAACAGACAAAACAAAATAATCCGGTGTCCCGGGTTTTGCGTGTTGAACAAAGGCGGGGCGTTTAGAAAACAAAACTAGGTTTTTCCGAAATAGTTTTATGCAAGCAAATGCAAGATGATGACGATGCTCAGATGCAATGTGGCATGATGACATGAGCATGCGGTCATGATGATGCAATGCACAAAAACAACGCGATTTTCTAGTAGTGGTTTTGCGGGATGCCACAATATGGCTATCTTTTTGTATGTGCACTAGAAGAAAACCACCTAGGGACTTAGAGATTGAACATGTTTCTCGTACAGTGGCTTCCGTGTACAGCCACATGCTAAATGGGCTCTGGCTTAGTCAACTACATAGTGGAAGACCCTTGCATTGGCACCTACTCAGGTTAACCAGATTCATGTATTGGAAATTTATCCTTACATTGGTGCCTGGTAGACAAGCTAGCATCATGTATTGGGAGGACTTCTATGGAAAGACTTTGTCACATTCTCGATCTGCCGGTACTCCATTTGGTGTGTACTTATCCAGCGGCCACTGGTGACGTCAAGACGAGATTGTGTCATGTGGGTAAAGTGTACAACTTCTGTAGAAGATCAAATTCTAAGTACTTAGCCGTGTCCCCGCTTACAGACAACTCTGAGCAACTAAGGCCTGAAGCTATGGAAGATCTCGACATTCCAATTTCTCAAAGTAAAACTTAATGGTGTCAACAAGGGATTACATGCACTTGGAGTTTGTCAAGGAGTTCAGAAAGATTGTTAAAAGATCAAAACTATTTTGAAAAGATAGGATAAAACCATATTGCTTTCTGCAAATGAGCCTAAACTCTACTTAGCCAAATATGCATATATTGATAGTTTCCAACTTATTTCCACATAGTAGTGAAACTTGCCAATACAATTCAAATGTATTGACCTTCGTGGCTGTAACTTATTATGTTGCAGGTTTGTTTGATGTTAGTGAAGTGTGTTGAATAGGATTACAAGTCTACAACCAACATGATTGCCTGTGACACTTTGAAGATGAAGGACTCCATGCTATAGTTATTTCTGCTGCATTGTAATGAGATAGCCAAATGAGCTATGTAAGATGTAATGAATTATTTTATTCCTGGTTATAAAGTTGTATTATGACCTTTGTTTCTTGATATTACATCTTAAACTGTAGATGCTAGCTATTGATCTAGGGACTAGTATTGTAAACACAGGGATCTCTACCTTATCAGGTTGGGACCTCTACAGATCGCTGAAGCTTGCACACCTTGTTGCATCCTTAGATCGACAAAACCCTTTGGTTATATCATATACAACTCTTCTTCAATATTACCATTGCGAAACGCGGTTTTGACATCCATCTGCCATATCTCATAATCGAAATATGCAGTAACTGCTAACATAATCCTAACTGATTTTTGCATCGCTACGAGAGAGAATGTCTCATCGTAGTCAACTCCTTGAATTTGTCGAAACCCCTTTGCGACAAGTCGAGCTTTATAGACGGTCACATTACCATCAGCATTAGTTTTCTTTTTGAAAATCCATTTACTCTCCATGGCCTTTCGGTCGTGAGGTAAGTCCACCAAGTTCCAAACTTGGTTTTCATACATGGATTCCATCTCGGATTTCATGGCTTCTAACCATTTGTTGGAATCCGGGCTCATAATCGCTTCTTCATACGTCGCAGGGTCATCATTTTCATCAACCATGCAATTGATGACAGGATTTCCGTACAGCTCGGGAGGTGCACGCGTCCTGCTAGACCTGGGAGGTTTGGTAGTATTCTCTTTCGGAGTTTCATGATCATTATCATTAGTTCCCTCTTCAACTGGTGAAGCCAACTCCGGAACGACTTCCGGCGCTGCGCTACTCGCCATACTTTGAAGAGAAGGTTCAATAACCTCTTCGAGTTCTACCTTCCGACTACTCACACCTTTCATGAGAAACTCTTTCTCTAGAAAGGATCCATGCTTGGCAACAAAAACCTTGCCCTCGGATCTGTGATAGAAGGAATACCCAATAGTTTCCTTAGGGTATCCTATGAAGATGCATTTTTCCGCTTTGGGTTCGAGTTTATCCGGTTGAAGTTTCTTCACATAAACATCGCATCCCCAAAATTTAAGAAATGACAGCTTAGGTTTGTGTCCAAACCATAATTCATACGGTGTCTTTTCAACGGATATAGATGGCGCCAGATTTAAAGTGAATGCAGTAGTTTCTAGTGCATAACCCCAAAATGACAACAGCAAGTCCGTCAGATACATCATAGATCAAACCATATACAATAAAGTATGATTACGACGTTCCGACACACCATTTCGCTATGGTGTTCCGGCAGGTGTGAGTTGTGAAACAATTCCACACTCTTTCATGTGAGTTCTTAACTCGTAACTTAGATACTCACCTCCACGGTCGGACCGTAGAAATTTGATCTTTCTATTACAATGATTTTCCACTTCATTCTGAAATTCCTTGAACTTTTCAAAGGTTTCAGACTTGTGTTTCATCAAGTAGATATAACCGTATCTACTCAAATCATCCGTGAAAGTAACAAAATAACAATATCCACCTCACGCTGACACACTCATTGTACCACATACATCAAAATGTATGATTTCCAATAAATCTGTCGCCCGTTCCATTGAACCGGAAAACGGCGTTCTAGTCATCTTGCCCATAAGGCATGGCTCGCATGTATCAAATGATTCAAAATCAAGTGATTCCAAAAGTCCATTTGAATGGAGCTTCTTCATGCGTTTAACACCAATATGACCTAGACGACAGTGCCACATATATGCGGATATATCATCATTAATTTTAATCCTTTTAGCATCAACATTATGAATATGTGTAACATTATTATCGAGATCTAATAGAAATAAACCATTCATCATCGGTGCATGACCATAAAAGATTTCATTCATATAAATAGAACAACCATTGATCTCGGATTTAAATGAATAACCACTCCGCATCAAACACGATCCAGATACAATGTTCATGCTCAGTGCTAGCACCAGATAACAATTATTCAAGTTTACTACTAATCCCGACGGCAAGTGGAGAGGTAGTGTTCAGATGGCGATCACATCAATGCTTGATCCATTGCCGACACGCATCTTGACCTCACCCCTTGCTAGCGGTCGCTTGTTCCGTAGCCCCTGATTCGAGTTACAAATATTAGCAACTGAACCGGTATCAAATACCCAGGTGCTACTGCGAGCACTAGTAAAGTACACATCAATAACATGTATATCATATATACCTTTGTTTGCCTTGCCGGCCTTCTTGTCTGCCAAATACTTGGGGCAGTTGCGCTTCCAGTGGCCAGTCCCCTTACAATAGTAGCACTCGGTATTAGACTTACTCGGGGTTTCTTTTCAGGCATGGCAACCGGCTTGCCGCCCTTACTTCCCTTCCGTTTTCCCTTCTTGTCTTTGTTGAAACCAGTGTTCTTATTGATCATCAACACTTGATGTTCCTTTTTGATCTCCACTTCTGAAGTTTTAAGCATTGACAGAAGCTCGGGGAGAGACTTCTTCATTCCTTGCATATTATAGTTCATCACGAAGCTCTTATAGCTAGGTGGCAGAGACTGCAGAACACGATGGATGCCTAAGTCAATGGGAATCGTTATTCCCAAGGACACAAGCTTATCGGCATAACCCGACATCTTGAGAACATGCTCACTTACAGAGCTGTGCTCTTCCATCATGCAGCTAAAGAACTTTTCTGAAGCATTATAGATCTCTACAACAACATGTGTGTCTAAAATCATTTTCAACTCACCAATTGTATCAAATGCATTGCCGTTTTCGAAATGCTTTCGAAGTTCCGGCTCTAGCCCATACAATATGCCGCAATGAACTAAGTTGTGGTCCTCCTGACGAGTCTGATAGACATTCTTGTCCTTGTTAGGGGCATTGTAAGACCCCACCTTTATAAAGGTAAAGGTCCATGTGATTGCAATGCTAGTCCCTGGATCAATTGCTAGCATCCACAGTTTAAGATGAAGTACACAGAAACAAAGGTCATTATTACATCGTCATTCCATAGATAACATAGTCTTTTACAACTCCATAGCCATAGGCTAGTATAAGAGTTTAACTTAACAATATAAATAAAAGTCTTCATCTTCCTGTGCCACAGGCAAGCATGTTGAGTGTAGGCTCATAACCCTAATCCTCATCAGAGTAACCGGCAACATCACAAGTTACAGCCACAGTGGGTCAATACATTGGAATAGTATTGGCAAGTGATATCTTAGCAGAATAATAGTATCTAACTTCTACATGAATTTGGATAAGTATAGCTTAGGCTTGCTTTGCTCAAAATAGGTTTTACCTATCAGTTGAAAACACTAAGTTTTTGTTTAGCAAAAACTCCCAAGGAACCACCAATAGACATTGGTGAACCTTTACCCTTGTTCAACCACAAGCTTTTAACTTAGAAATTGGGATGAGGAGATTCTTGATAGCTTCCATGTATTGATGCTCAAATTGTCCATAAACGGGGACACGGCTAAGTACTTAGATTCTTCCTTCTGTAGAGGTGGTGCACTTTTCCCACAAGACTTGACTTTCATCAAGACAGGACCTTTCAGAAGTCTTCCCTTAGACCAAAATGGATGCTCTCCAAACCTATCACCCCCTACCACCAACTATCCATTTGGCTAAGTTATTGCAACCTATATGATCCAGGCAGAGCCCATAATGCCATGTGGCTGCACTAAAAGCTTCTTAACATATGGCATCTCAACTCCCTTTGTTCCTGGGTGGCATTCCACAAGTGTGACACACAAGGTAAACCATAGATATGGGCCTTGTGTAACCACTCAACATAACCCAAACAACCATTCCACCCAGGTGTTTCATTCACTTAGTTGTTTTATTAAGCAAAAACACAAGTCTAAGACTTAGCAATATTTCTCCATAGCATATATATAATCCACCCTTGGTTGCTACTAGCTAGGCTGAGCATGGCAATAGAAAGTATCTTAAATTAGAGAGAGTACTAACAATTCTACAACTACTAGGATTTCCCAAGCATAGCATATAGATACTTAGCAAAAATTATCATGCAAGCCCTATACAAAATATCAGCAATGCATAGTCAAAATATTGGGACAAAAATATGAAGCACCACTTGCCTTGATAGTTGGGAGATTAACAACAATCCTCAGAGTCACAATCACCACTAGCACCAAAATCTACACATAAAATGATAGCACCAAATTCATATTTCAAATAATCAAGCAAAGATATATGAATGCATGCAAATGTTATGTGATGATTTTCTAAACCAATCAAGACAAGTAAAATAGTACTAAACAATAAACTAAACATTTATACATCAAATAAACTTTATTTGGCCTTTAAAACATTTTACAATTAATTTTTATACACAAAATAGGCCTACAAATGTCTCTGCATAAATGTCTCTCCATTTTAACAGAAACAAAATACAAAACTAATCCCATAGATGTGTAAGATTTATTTTTTTGATTCCAATGGTATATTATTTGTATTTTTTGGATAAACAAAACAAAAGTTATTGAATTTACAAGTTTAAATAACTAAAAGATTCAAATCTAAATTTTAAAACAGAAAACCTGACACGCGGCGCAATCTGATTGGCCCATACCGGTTCGCACTGGATCATGTTCCCGCACCGTTGGATCTAACTAAATCCAACGCTCCAGATCAAAACTTACCCCTTCGCGTCAGATCAAACCTGGACCGTTAGATCTAATCCTAAGGCCCAGATCTACTCGTACCTCTTCACGTTTGATTCTAATCTAGACCGCTGGATCTAGATCCAGCGGATCAAATCCTTCTTCCAAGAACTGGCGGCGCAAATGGCGAGCAGAGGCAGCGGCGGCTCTGCCGGCGACGAAATGGCGATGCTAGGGGGTAAAGGGAGGGATGCAATGCGTTACCGAGGTCGCGGAGTCGAGGCGGTCGCAGTGGAGGTCACAGGCGATGGCGGGGTGCTCGAGTTCGGCGGCTATTCCTCGCTGGAGCTAAGCTTGTCGTCGGGCACGCACGGTTGTTGACGAAGGCGACACTACAGACCACCAGAAGCAAAATCACAAGTGGCGTTAGATGCGTACGAAGATGGCGAACAAAATCGTATGAACCAGAGATCAAGGGGGTCGAGGATCACCCGGATTGGTCGCTCGAGGGGCTCGGTACCGCGGCGGCGCGAGCTTGATTATGGACAGCCTAGCGGCACTCTGTGGTTGGTGAGTAAGGGGAAAGGAGCAGAGTGGGGAGGGGTTTAAGTATCCGGGGCGAGAGGGAGAATTATGCCCACAGTAATGCGTAATCAAGCGCGAGATCTTCGGGAAGAAACGGTCGCGGCGGAGCTGGTCGCGGGCGTGATTTGGGGACGAAGAGATGACGTGGTGGTGGGGTCCATCTGTCAGCGAGGGGGTGAAGCGCGGGTGCGGTGAGAAACAGAGGGAGAGGGGAAACGCGGGTGGGCTGGTTGTTGGGCTGGCTCTGTTACTGGGCCGAAAGGCTGGCGCTGGCCCTTTTCTTTTTCTTTTCTCCTTTTCTATTTCTATTTTGATTTTTAGAAACCAAATTCAAACGAATTCCAAATGAGTTTGAATTCAAATCACTTCTGGATTTTTGTAAAGTGAACCATGCTCATTTTTGTGTATAAAACATTAATGTTTGCTCACAAATGTCTTGGCTCATTGAAAATAAAATAGAATCATGCTTTGCCTATTTATTTATATAAGGCATAAGAATGGTTTTAATTTAGATTTCTTTGTTTTGAAAACTTGAGTAAGCTTTGAAATCAACATTCAAACCTTTTCTGGTTGAAAGAAAGTATTCTCATATTTGAGAGTATAAATAAAGCCATTTTCTTGTTCACATGAAATATCAGGCAAAACAAATGGTTCCTGATTTGAAACTTTGTTTCAAAAATGAACCAAATGCATGAGGATGCATGAATGATATGCAAAGTTTATAATTCATGATTTTTGGGATGTTACAAATCTAAACCCCTTAAGATGAATCTTGCCCTCGAGGTTCTGATTGGATAGCAAATAGGTGAGGGTGGTCTTTCCGAAGATCATCTTCTCTTTCCCATGTTGCTTCTTCTTCGGAATGATGGTTCCACTGAACTTTGCAGAATTTGATAGTCTTTGTCCGAGTAACTCTTTCTGCAATCTCAAGAATATTGATAGGTTTTTCCTCATAAGTGAGATCACTCTCCAATTGGACCTCCTCCAAAGTTATATTATCCTTCAAAGAAGTCTCCTCCATCTCCGGATGGCATTTCTTTAGCTGACTTACGTGAAATACATTGTGAACAGCAGATAATGATTCAGGAAATTCAATCTCATATGCTACTTCTCCTTTACGGCTCAGAATCTTAAATGGTCCAACATATCTAGGGGCCAATTTTCCTTTGACTCCAAACCTCTTCACTCCACGAAGTGGTGATACTCTAAGATAAGCTCTATCACCCACCTCATAGGTGACTTCTCTACTCTTTGGATCTACATAGCTCTTTTGTTGGGACTGTGCTGTCTTCAATTTGTCCTTTACCAACTTGACTTTCTCTTCAGCTTCCTTGATTAGTTCTGGCCCGAACAAGTTTCTTTCTCCAACACCATTCCATAGTAATGGTGTAGTACACTTTATCCCATAGAGAAATTCAAACGGTGCCATCTCAATACTGGATTGATAGCTATTGTTGTAAGAGAATTCCGCGTAAGGCAGACTTTCATCCCAACTAGCACCATAATCTAGGGCACATGCCCTCAACATATCCTCTAGAATCTGGTTGGTCCTTTCCATATGTCCATCAGTCTGGGGATGAAAAGCAGTGTTGAATTCCAATCTCGTTCCCAATGACTCATGTAGTTGCCTCCAGAAATGGGAAGTGAATTGAGTTCCCCTATCAGACACAATACTCTTGGGCACTCCATGCAGACACACAATCCTATTCATATAAATTTTTGGCTAACTTAGCACTGTATATGTTGTCTTTACAGGTATGAAATGAGCCACTTTATTTAGGCGATCTACTACGACCCAAATAGAATCATACCCTGATCTGGTCCTTGGCAGTCCAGTGATGAAATCCATGCCAATCTTGTCCCACTTCCAATCAGGAATAGGTAGTGGTTGTAACAATCCTGGTTTACGTGTTCTTTCACTCTACTACATACATCACACAGAGCAATATGTTCGGCGATGTCCTTATTGAGATTATTCCACCAAAATATTTCCTTCACATCCATGTACATTTTGGTGTTACCCGGATGAATGGAATATGGTGAGTTGTGTGCTTCCTGTAAAATCAATTTCTGAAGCTCTGGATCTTTCAGAATACAAATAAGTTTTCCATACCATAAAGTATCATGTTCGTCTTCATGGAATCCTTTGGCTTTTCCTTTGCCAATCTTTTCCTTAATCTCTTCAATTTACTTGTCCGTCTTTTGGGATTCCTTGATTTTGTCCAACAAGGTGGGTTGAACATCCAATGACATGAGATGTCCTTCAGGCACTATCTCCAATCTAAGATCTTTGAATTGGGCACACAGATCATCTGGCAATTCTCCCTTAGTAAGGCCATTCACATAAACCTTACGGATTAATGCATCCGCTACAACATTTGCTTTACCGGGGTGGTATTGCAAACTCAAGTCATAGTCCTTGATGAGTTCTATCCATCTTCTTTGTCTCATGTTGATTTCTTTCTGAGTGAAGATATACTTCAAACTTTTGTGATCCGTGAACACTTCGCAACGCTTTCCCAAGAGATAATGTCTCCATGTTTTGAGTGCATGGACAACAGAGGCTAACTCCAAATCATGCGTAGGATAATTCACTTCATGAGTTTTGAGTTGTCTCGAGGCATAAGCCACAACTTTCCCTTCTTGCATCAAAACTGCACCTAAACCCTGGTGAGATGCATCACAATAAACTTGGAAATCCTTCTCTAAATCGGGCAGACATAAGACGGGTGATGTCACTAGTCTCTTCTTCAACTCTTGGAAATTGAGTTCACATCCTTCAGTCCAATCGAATTTCTTGTCTTTCTTAAATAACTCCGTCATTGGCTTATCTACCTTTGAAAAATTCTCAATGAATCTTCTATAGTATCCTGCCAAGCCATGGAAACTACAAACTTCTTTCAGTGACTTAGGAGATTCCCATTCAGTTATAGCTGACACTTTTGCGGGATCAACTGCTACACCATCTCCTGAGACAATGTGTCCAAGAAATCCAACCTAATTCAGCCAGAATTCACACTTACTGAATTTTGCATATAGCTTATGCTCCCTAAGCTTTTCAAGTATGAATCGTAAATGTTCTTCATGATCTTCATTGCTCTTGGAATAGATCAAAATGTCATCGATGAAAACGACGACGAATTTGTCAAGAAATTCCATGAACACCTTGTTCATCATATTCATGAAGTAGGCTGGTGCATTTGTCAAACCAAATGGCATCACGGTGTACTCATACAATCCATACCTAGTGGTGAAAGCAGTCTTAGGTATGTCTTGTTCCCTTATATTTAACTAAAAATAGACCGATCGAAGATCAATCTTTGAGAACACACGGGCTCCTTCTAGCTGATCAAACAAGTCATTGATTCTGGGCAAAGGATATTTGTTCTTGATAATCACCTCATTGAGGGATCGGTAATCTATGCATAACCTTTGACTTCATTCTTTCTTTTCAACAAACAAGACTGGTGCTCCCCAAGATGAAGAACTTGGTTGAAAAATCCTTTCTGTAACTGTTCCCCAAGTTGTTTCTTCAGTTCCTTCAACTCATCAGCTGACATCTTGTAAGGTCTCTTTGCTATTGGTCCAGATCCTGGCAGCAAGTCAATCAGAAATTCTACATCTCTATCTGGTGGCATTCCCGGCAATTCCTCTGGAAACACATCCGGATATTCTCTCACAATTAGTACACTGTCTATTCTAACCCCCTTAAGAGAATTTAGCTTACTGCCTTTTGATTCAAAGTTAGACTTGAATCTAATCCTTTTATTATTCAGGGTTGTGAGTGTGACAGTACGGTTGGCACAATCTAGTACTCCTTCGTACTTGGTCATCCAATCCATTCACAAAATAACATCCAATCCTTGGTAATCTAGGATTATCAGACTAACTGGAAACTTATGCTTTACAAATTCTATTATTAGATCACGACATCCAAGGCTTACTATCATATCTCCACCGGGAGAACTTACTTTTATAGGACACCCAATATTTTCAGTTGGAAATCCATTTCTATCAACAAATGCTCTTGATATGAATGAATGCGATGCGCCAGTATCAAAAAGAACAAGTGCTGGAATAGAATTGAGTTTGAACTTACCATCCACAACATCTGATTCCTCATATATTTCTTCCACATTGATGTGGTTCACTTGTCCCTTTTGGAAGGGATTGGGCTTGTTGGCACCATCAACTTTCTTTTCTGGGCACTCATTAGCATAGTGCCCCATATTCTTACACTTGAAGCATTCAACCTGACTAAGATCTTTCTTGACAGGCTGACTTCCACTACCACTTCCACCTCCACTGTGGTGGCTCTTGTATCCACTCTTGTGGTTCTTATATTTGTCATTATCATGACTGCGGTGATGCTTGTTGTCATGATGACAGTTGTGGCTGTGGTGGTTGTTGTACTTTCCATGTTTGTGGGATCCAGAACTCCCACTATCGTCATGATGGGAACGCTTGTGAGACGATCCCGAGCTGTGCTTATCAAAGCTATGCTTCCTCTTTCTGCTCTCAACCTGTTTCATCTTGCTTTCCAAGATGGTAGCCTTGTCACATAGTGATTGGTTGGTGGGAACATAGGCAACTGACAGCTGCAGATTCAGTTCATCATTCAGCCCTTCGAGGAATTTATCCGTCCTCTTGGCATCTGTATCAACTTCATCCGGTGCATAACGCGCCAGATTGTTGAATTCCTCAATGTACTCAGCCACGCTGCAGTGACGCTATTTCAGGTTGTGAAACTCCTTCTTCAAATTCATCACTCCGGATGAGATGTGAGATGTATGGAATCCATCCTCAAAGATAGCCCATGTCACATCCTCAATGGGAGTGGTGATCTGAAAGTTGTCCCACCAAGTTGCTGCTGGCCCTTCTAGTAGATGTGCTGCGAACCTGACCTTCTCTTCGTTAGTGCAGCCAACAGTCACTAAGTCCTTGTTCACGGAACGTAACCAGTCATTGGCTACCATTGGATCAGTGGTTCCCGAGAACTTTGCAGGCCTCAGTCTTAGAAATCTGGTGAGCATGTCAAATCCTGGCGGATTATCCTGGTTGTTGTTGTTGTTTTTGTTTTTGTTTTTGTTGTTGTTGTTGTTGTTGTTGTTGTTGTTGTTGTTGTTGTTGTTGTTGTTGTTGTTGTTGTTGTTGTTGTTGTTGTTGTTGTTGTTGTTGTTGTTGTTGTTGTTGTTGTTGTTGTTGTTGTTGTTGTTGTTGTTGTTGTTGTTGTTGTTGTTGTTGTTGTTGTTGTTGTTGTTGTTGTTGTTGTTGTTGTTGTTGTTGTTGTTGTTGTTGTTGTTGTTGTTGTTGTTGTTGTTGTTGTTGTTGTTGTTGTTGTTGTTGTTGTTGTTGTTGTTGTTGTTGTTGTTGTTGTTGTTGTTGTTGTTGTTGTTGTTGTTGTTGTTGTTGTTGTTGTTGTTGTTGTTGTTGTTGTTCTGGTTCTAGTTCTGCATGAAGGTTGTCATCATCTGCATCAGTTGAGCTTGTGATGTCATCAACTGTTTCATCTCGGGAGTGACATTGTTGTTGTTGTTCTGGTTGGGGTTGGCATGTCGAGGAGGCATTTGTGGTTTTAATAAGGATAAGAATGAGATACCCATAGATGCTTACATGCACAATAAAACACATAGAGCAATCACAATAACCAAGCACCATAATAACATAGAGTTTGAACGACATAAACAACAAGTTTTAGAAAATGCAAACACACCATAGCAAGCCATCCACATGTTGGATGGTCATTGCGACTCAATAATCAAAGTACGGTAGATGAAAGATAATCGAGTAGTCTACACTACTCCTCCGCATCAATCTCCACAACAACAAGGGTAAGACCTGCACTCTCCATGGCGGTCTTGTACTCATCAACACTAGTAGTCAAGGCCTCAATCTTGGCCCTAAGAGCCCTCTTCTGTGAGTGAAGCCTCTCGATCACTCCCTTTTGGTGCTCAATCTCGAAGTCCTTGGCCTCTAACTCTTCCTTCATCTCCCGAATCTTCTTGTTCCTGTCTTGGACTCTTTTCTCCTGGCTCTTGAACTTCTTGTCCTAGCTTTCAAACTTGGCCTCCATTTCCTTGACAATATCGTGTTGCTCCGCGAAGAGCTTGTCCTTCTCTCGAAGATGAACCTGGAGCTTGTCATTGCTAAGCATGACGTTGGTCCTATCAGTATCTAGGTGTCTAATAAGACCCTCTAGGTCCTGAAGGTACAGACGAATCGGCTCCATCGTCTCTCTAGTAGCATCATCGTACTCTATAGCCTCACCCTCCTCGTTGCGTCTCCCGAAGGGGTGAAAGTAAAGACCTCTAAGCTCGGTGGAGTGCCTCCCTACCAGGCGCCCAAGTAACTCCTGCATGACTGTAACTACCTCGGTGAATTACGCTCCTAGATACAAGCCTGGACGAGCGGTAGTGGTTGAAATAGTACGGTGGGGCCCAAAAGCCACTCACGGGTAGACCTTTCGGCCGTCCCAACCACTTCCAACTCATCGGGACCTGTACGGGCGTGTCGGCAGTGAAGGGATCAACTACATACACAAATGAGTATGTATGCAAGCCACCATACAAGAGTACATCGAGCCATTCCATCTAGAAAGAAAGGAAATATAACGCCATACGGCAAGATTCAAATGACCTAGATAGATATAATATTTTAGGATAATTCCTCATACATCACACATCGTAGTATCAAGCGGGCGGCAAAACAAAGTCCGAAACGGATAAGAAGCAAATCGACATAAGATGCCATAGAAATAAGCACATCCATACAGATCTCACGGATCCCGTTCCCGAATCTCTACACCGAACGATCGTTGCCCACATCATCGCCTCTTCCACCCAAAGATCCGTCATGCGAGTGTACTGTTCATCGAACCAATAATTTATCGTGTGAGACCCTAAGGGTACTCAGAAGTCTTAATGCCTCTAAAGGGGACACAACACAGGGTGACGAATTGCAGCAAAAGATAAACCCTAATGCTATAGATACTCGCTAACCATCGCCTAACCAAAGATAGCGGATGTTCGTGAATTAATGACAACGATTATAACAGTAATTTCATCGATCCATCCTCCTCCTCGCTACCAACGAGGCGGACGAACAACTCCCATCCGTTGGCAATTTTATTAACCATTCCATGAGTGTTGCACGATTACTAGTCAAATTCCTTAGTCGTTAAAGCGGTACTTTAGTTATGCTTGTCTATGATCGAGAAATCGTGCTCCAAGTCGTCCATAACAGCGGACACGGCTTTGAAAGTTTTACCTGCGGTGCACAAATAGCAACACACTCGATCAACCTCGAAAAACCAAATCAAAACCCAACGAGGCCTTCACGACAAAGCAATCACAGGATTCAGAAATATTTCAGGGGCCACCCTTGGAGTACACCATAGCAACGGTTAATGACTCGAGACGGACCCGAGGTTTGCGACAATGGTCAGAACGATCGGGAACCCAAAACTGGGATTGTCGATACCGCGAAAACATTCCGCTACCTAAATGATGCAGTGCTCCTCGCAATCGTAAATAAACAGTAGCATGGCATAAGTACAGGATAGTAAATAAAACCTCAAACTAGTTTGTGGCCCCAAGAAATAAGACTGAATCAAGCTCTGGCTCAGGGGGGTCCCATAAGCCTCCCGGATGTGGATAGCGCGAATATTCTTGGAACAGGAATCAAGTACTCGGGGTCTTAAGGGACACAAGTGAGCAGGAAAAACCAAATAGCAGATGTTGCTCACCGGTGCCACTTTCATTAGTTATCCCATTACTACTCAGATTAAGTTGTTTAGGTACCTCATTATCCATCAGACGCTCACATACCCTACGCATGCTGTCCTACGACTCGCATGGCTCAAACAACTCCTGTAGTAATGGCTCATGGGATGGAGGAACAAGCTTGGTGGGGTTAAAAGTAAAGGCTATGCAATACTGGGGATTCAATTTAATGCAATCGCGACTCAATGATGCAAGAATAAGGTAGAGGCAATAGGTACTGTATGTATGCAAGCATGTGGTAGTGCTTGCCTGGTGTAACATGCTCAGAATCGGACCTATGCAAGTTTTAGCGATTTCCGCCAAACCCGCATAGAAACGATTCAAAGGTGCCCACCAGGCACTTTCGTGCGGGTGGAAAACGAAGTAATAACATTACACAACAGTCCTCGATGGGACCCACAGAACAGATATATATATACAACACGACTCCATGAGTCAAGAATACAGATATAATGTACAAAGATCCAAATCACCTTGAAAACGGTAGAGCGTCCGACTACGGACAAGATGCAAATGGGGCTAAGAGCCCTGAAGAATAACCAATGGCATCCATAACCCTGCCCAGGCCAAGCCGGAAGGGTAACCCTGCTAACGACGTCGATCTCAAAACCTGCTTCAACAAAAGGGGTGCCGACAAAGGGCAAAGGAAAAAGAGGAGCGTCAGTACTGAGGCCAGTACACGGCGAGGCTAGAATTCGGCGGTCCTCGCCTACATAGGTATGGTGGACTGAAGCGGCAGCGGCAGCATGCACTGAACAACCTATAGAGACTCGATACAACTGGCGGCTATCAGAGAGGGGTAAGAAAGACCTATCCGGATCCAACCTGATTCTTCCATCAGACAAACCCATCCTGGTGTTTCCCCCTCGAGACCAAACGAGGAAGTCAACCGACGAACTCACACCGTTGGCAGTTTTATTTATTCAGTTATCGTTGCAACAATTACTAGTCAGGTATAGATAATCATCCTGATAAAATAAGCAGTGGGCACTTTTAGTTAACCATTCCGTTATAGTTGCAACACTTACTAATCAGATACAAATAGCATGAGATAACCCAAAAACCCAGCAGTTGTTGGTACTTTTATTTAGCCATTCCGTTGTAGTTGCAATACTTACTAGTCAGATACAATTGTCGCAAGCGACAAACCAAACAAACAATTGTTGGTAGTTTTATTAGCCATTCCATTATAGTGAGGCTGATTACTAGTCATTATAAAGTCAAATTTTATAGCACTACTTTAGTTATGCTTGTCTATGATCGAGATACTGTGCTCCAAGTCGTCCATAACTGCGGACACGGCTTTCATAAAGTTTTACCCGGCCGGGGTGCACAAATAGCAACACACACTCGATCAACCTCGGAAAAACCAAATAAAAACCCAACGAGGCCTTCACGACAAAGCAATCACAGGATTCAGAAATATTTCAGGGGGCCACCCCATTGAGTAGACCCGCAACGAAGCCAACTGACTCCGAGACGGACTCAAGGTTTGCGTCAATGGCTGTAAACGACTGGGAACCCAAAACTGGGCTTGTCGATACCGCGAAAACATTCCGCTTACCTAAACAGTACAGTGTGCTCCTCGCACAATCGTAAATAAAGCAGTAGCATGGCATAAGTACAGGATAGTAAATAAAACCTCGAACTAATTTGTGGCCCCAAGAAATAAGACTGAATCAAGCTCTGGCTCAGGGGGGTCCCATAATCCTCCCGGATGTGGATAGCGCGATAAATCAAGGAACAGGTATCAAGCACTCGGGGTCCTACGGGACACAAGTGGGCGGTCGGAAACCAAATATTATCTATCACCCACCGATGCCTCTGCTTACTTACTTTAATTTTAGTTGTTAAACAGGAATTAAAGTGAACGATAAGTAAAGCCATGATCATCTCCAACATCAACATGCGGCAATACATCAACAACTGTGGCATATGACGACACACAACAGCACTTGAGCAAGCGACTACGACACGCAAGTCCAACTATCTACCAAACAACAGGTAATAGGATGTGTCCAAGGCAATATAAGGCTGCAAGGGATATCACGGCACGAAACACTAGAGCATCGCAAATACGATAGCAATAGATCAACAGGAGGAAACAAAGACTATAAAAGTAAGATAGGTAGAAAGGGGAAGATGCTCGCCTGAAAACATTGTCGAAGGTTCAACCGAAGATCGGGTCGACACTCGCATCAACTCAACGGCCTTATCCGTGAAGAACCAAAACACTAGAAGAAACACCGGATGCAATATTTAATACTACGGCAAAAGATCGGGCATGATGCATGTATGATGTATGGCATGGCAAAGATGCGATGCAATTAGGTCATGTTAAGTGGAACCGGGATCCCGACAATTAATTAGATGGTTCATGTTATCTATCTACCCCGCGAATTTAAATGTTGCTTAACAAGGCAGGATATATCACCGGTTCGCTACCCAAATTTAAATGAGGCCAATATAAGGCTAGATTTGCCCGCATATGGGCCCCATATTAATTATATGGTGAATCGGCATAAGGCCCCCAAACCGCACAAGATGCATGCGAGATGAACAATTAAATATGCAACAATATCATTTATAAAAATAGGGGCTCGGGAAAAGGTTCACACATTGGGGTCTCGACGAACTTGGGGTTCCGGGGTTCGGGGTCGGGTCTCAGGGTTCATGGTTCGACGGGATCGTTCTCGGACAACTGAGGTAGATCTTGGCGTTCCGTGAAGGAGGACTTGATTCGGCGTCGGGCGGGCGCATCGGATTCGTTCTGGTCGGTGTCGATCTTGTCAGGGCGAAGATCTTGTCGGGTCCGCGCCATTGAGTCGGTCTTGGCATTCGGGGTGAAATACTTGGCGTATCCGTGGCCTGCGGGTCGAAGAACTTGGCACGCCAGGGTTAGGTCTTCGGGGGGTCCGGAAAGAAGAACTTGGAGCTCCTTGACGATAGCCTTGGGTACGGGGTCTTGGTGTTCATGAAGTAGGTCTTCGGGTACATGGAGTTCTTGTCGCTTAGTATCCGTGTAGGAGAGCTCGAGGTCGATGGTGAACTTGTTTGGTACCGGGGTTTTTCGAAGATCTTGGCGCGGCACCGATGAGCTTGGTCAACTCCTTGTTCTTGTCCGCTCCGAGGAGGTAGCCCAGATTGTCCCAACTTATTCGTCGGTGATAAACATGGACGACGTCGGTTCCGCGAGTTCCGTGTAGAAGACCTTGAATTGTCAAGGGTTACTTCGAGTGGCATCTGGTGGTTCCTGTAACTTGCCGTCGAGAGACAAGCCGACAACGGAACACATTGACGCCTACTAGCTTCATCGAACTGGTGTCAACTCTTCGCACCAAAACACAAACACTGCGAGGCACCGCGGATCAAGAAAGGCGATGGCGTGCGTGAGGCGGTGTCAAGGCGGTCGAGCCACGAGGTGACAGAGGTCTGCCAGGGCCCTGTGGTCGACGCAGACGGGACGGCCCGTTGGCGACGGGCCGACGAGGGAGCGCGCCGATCCTGCGGTGGCGAGCAGAGGTGGCGGCCAAGCGCAGAGGACGCACGCGACGAGAGGGACGCCGGGTGGCGCCGTGGGGAAGAAGATGCGGCCGCACGACGGGCGGGAGGAGGAGCGGCCCGGTGACGAGGAGGCGGGTCGTGGCGGAGAGGGAGGAACCGCGGGGGGTTACAGCGGGCGGTGGACGGATGCAGGAGGCGGGTTCGCGGTCGGAGCGGGCAGAGCGGCGGCGGGCTCGAGCGGAGGCGAGGAGGTCGGCAGAGGCGGAGGCGCTAGGCCGGAGAGGAATGGCATGGCAGCGCCACACGGGAGGCCGACGAGGCAGCGGGGAGGACGGCGGTGAGACGGGACGGAGCCAGGTGAGCTCGGGCGGGAGGCCGAGGCGGAGGTCGGGCGGAGGGGACGTCCGGGAGGGAGAGGAGCGACGCCAGAGGTGGAGAGGAGGACGTGGGGCGAGGTCATGAGCGGGAGGTTGGGGAAGGAGGAAGGGGCAGGCAGTGCGGTGCTGGTGGGGCTGCAGAGGTGGGGCCGGATGTGGGGTGGTTGGACGTTGCAAGCTGGGTGGAGGGAAGCTGCATGCGACCGCGTGGGCAGAGGGAGTGGGTGGGTCCGGCGGGTCAGGGAGAGGGGTTGGTGGCGCGTGGGCCAGGCGCGGGTGGGTGAGGTGGAGGGGAGAGGGGGTTTGGGGGGTGAGGTGGCAGCAGGAGAGTGGTTGGGGGGGAGAGAGAGGATGAGGTGGCAGCAGGAGATTGGTGGGGGTGAGGTGGCTGGTTGGGTGGGTAGACTAGGTTGGGTGCAAAAGGGGTTTAGGGTGGACCGATCTGTTTTGTACGGGGGTGGTCGACTGGGTCGAATCGGCCCGTTCGACCGCCCCACTAAAATAATTAAATATTTTATTTGTTTAAAACAAGGCTTTTGCCAACCGATAGCAGACAAAACAAAATAATCCGGAGACCCGGGTTTTGCGTTTGAACAAGGACGGGGCGTGTAGAAAACAAACTTAGGTTTTTCCGCAAATAGTTTTATACAAGCAAATGCAAGATGATGACGATGCTCAAATGCAATGTGGCATGATGACATGAGCATGCGGTCATGATGATGCAATGCACAAAAACAACGCGATTTTCTAGTAGTGGTTTTGCGGGATGCCACAATTCGACACCACTAACAATGGATCTCGCCCTCGAGATCCGCCTCATGGTACCGGAAGGAAGGTCGGCGATCTGCGTCTTCTCGCTTCGTGTAGATTCTCGCGACACCACTAACAATAGGTCGTTGTCCGTCTTGAAATCGGCGACACCACCAACAAAGGGTCGTTGTTCACGTTCGTCAAGAGAGCACTTCGGAGAAACAACGGACGAAGTTAAAGGTAAGGCCACCTCTAACTATCGTGGAAGGAGTAAGAATTGCATTGATCCACCATTCAATGTACAAAAGCGAATGGTATGAGTAGTGGTATGGTCGCGACTCCATCCCGCACTCAAAGCATTACTATGTACACGAATAGACAGATTATGCAACCAACCCTCAGGATTCAGATCGGGTTGGAACAAAAGAATGATGCAGACTCTGCATCGGATCTGGCGTAAGTGATGTCGTCGCGTCGGAAAACACCGGAAGGCACGAGGAGGAACAAAGAGAAGTCCACCAGACGAAGGATTCCTCGGATAGCATGAAGACCCGATGTAGCAACACCGTTACCAAAGGAAGAAGCGAAACCCTGAAGGTACGATGGAACCCAACCACGAGAAATCCTGGACTCGAAGAGAGAGAAGAGAGCGGATTCAAAACACGCGGAGGTGAGAGGGGAGCAGCAGAGGGATAAGGAGTAAAATCAGACCTAATCAGAACTATCCAACCGATTTTCAAAAATAGTTTTGACACTCTACTTCGGCCGTTAGCTAGGTTATCCTACAGGCTGGACTTGTGGGGTATCGCAACTGCTGAGCTCTGATACCACTCTGTAACACCCTCAGAATCGGACCTATGCAAGTTTTAGCGATTTCCGCCAAACCCGCATAGAAACGATTCAAAGGTGCCCACCAGGCACTTTCGTGCGGGTGGAAAACGAAGTAATAACATTACACAACAGTCCTCGATGGGACCCATGTAATGTATATATATATATACAACACGACTCCATGAGTCAAGAATAGATATAATGTACAAAGATCCAAATCACCTTGAAAAGCGGTAGAGCGTCCGACTACGGACAAGATGCAAATGGGGCTAAGAGCCACGAAGAATAACCAATGGCGTCCATAACCCTGCCAAGCCGGAAGGGTAACCCCGCTAACGACGCCGATCTCAAAACCTGCTTAAACAAAAGGTGCCGACAAAGGGCAAAGGAAAAGAGGAGCGTCGATCGAGGCCAAGACACGGCGAGGCTAGATCGGTCCTCGCCTACATAGGTATGGTGGATCAAGCGGGCAAAGATGCAATCGAACAACCTATAGAGACTCGATACAATGGCGGCTATCGGAGAGGGTAAGAAAGAAAGACCTATCCGGATCCAACTGATTCTTCCATCGAAACAAACCCATCTGTGTTTCCCCGACCAAACGAGGAAGTCAACCGAGGAACTCACACCGTTTTATTTATTTATATCGCTGCAAATTACTAGTCAGGTATAGATAATCATCCTGATAAAATAAGCAGTGGGCACTTTTAGTTAACCATTCCGTTATAGTTGCAACACTTACTAATCAGATACAAATAGCATGAGATAACCCAAAAACCCAGCAGTTGTTGGTACTTTTATTTAGCCATTCCGTTGTAGTTGCAATACTTACTAGTCAGATACAATTGTCGCAAGCGACAAACCAAACAAACAATTGTTGGCAGTTTTATTAGCCATTCCATTATAGTGAGGCTGATTACTAGTCATTATAAAGTCAAATTTTATAGCACTACTTTAGTTATGCTTGTCTATGATCGAGATACTCTGCTCCAAGTCGTCCATAACCGCGGACACGGCTTTCAGAAAGTTTTACCCGGCCGGGGTGCACAAATAGCAACACACACTCGATCAACCTCGGAAAAACCAAATCAAAACCCAACGAGGCCTTCACGACAAAGCAATCACAGGATTCAGAAATATTTCAGGGGGCCACCCCATTGAGTAGACCCGCAACAAAGCCAGCTGACTCCGAGACGGACTCAAGGTTTGCGTCAATGGCTGTAAACGACTGGGAACCCAAAACTGGGCTTGTCGATACCGCGAAAACATTCCGCTTACCTAAACAGTACAGTGTGCTCCTCGCACAATCGTAAATAAAGCAGTAGCATGGCATAAGTACAGGATAGTAAATAAAACCTCAAACTAATTTGTGGCCCCAAGAAATAAGACTGAATCAAGCTCTGGGTCAGGGGGGTCCCATAATCCTCCCGGATGTGGATAGCGCGATAAATCAAGGAACATGTATCAAGCACTCGGGGTCCTACGGGACACAAGTGGGCGGTCGGAAACCAAATATTATCTATCACCCACCGATGCCTCTGCTTACTTACTTCAATTTTAGTTGTGAAATAGGAATTAAAGTGAACGATAAGTAAAGCCATGATCATCTCCAACATCAACATGCGGCAATACATCAACAACTGTGGCATATGACGACACACAACAACACTTGAGCAAGCGACTACGACACGCAAGTCCAACTATCTACCAAACAACAGGTAATAGGATGTGTCCAAGGCAATATAAGGCTGCAAGGGATATCACGGGTACGAAACACTAGAGCATCGCAACACAGATAGCAATAGATCAACAAGAGGAAACAAAGACTATAAAAGTAAGATAGGTAGAAAGGGGAAGATGCTCGCCTGAAAACATTGTCGAAGGTTCAACCGAAGATCGGGTCGACACTCGCATCAACTCAACGGCCTTATCCGTGAAGAACCAAAACACTAGAAGAAACACCGGATGCAATATTTAATACTATGACAAAAGATCGGGCATGATGCATGTATGATGTATGGCATGGCAAAGATGCGATGCAATTAGGTCATGTTAAGTGGAACCAGGATCCCGACAATTAATTAGATGGTTCATGTTATCTATCTACCCCGCGAATTTAAATGTTGCTTAACAAGGCAGGATATATCACCGGTTCGCTACCCAAATTTAAATGAGGCCAATATAAGGCTAGATTTGCCCGCATATGGGCCCCATATTAATTATATGGTGAATCGGCATAAGGCCCCCAAACCGCACAAGATGCATGCGAGATGAACAATTAAATATGCAACAATATCATTTATAAAAATAGGGGCTCGGGAAAAGGTTCACACATTGGGGTCTCGACGAACTTGGGGTTCCGGGGTTCAGGGTCGGGTCTCAGGGTTCAGGGTTCGACGAGATCGTTCTTGGACAACTGAGGTAGATCTTGGCGTTCCGTGAAGGAGGACTTGATTCGGCGTCGGGGGGGGGGGGTGTGCATCGGATTCGTTCTGGTCGGTGTCGATCTTGTCAGGGCGAAGATCTTGTCGGGTCCGCGCCATTGAGTCGGTCTTGGCATTCGGGGTGAAATACTTGGCGTATCCGTGGCCTGCGGGTCGAAGAACTTGGCACGCCAGGGTTAGGTCTTCGGGGGGTCCGGAAAGAAGAACTTGGCGCTCCGAGACGAGAGCCTTGGGTACGGGGTCTAGTGTTCATGAAGTAGGTCTTCGGGTACATGGAGTTCTTGTCGCTTGGTATCCGTGTAGGAGAGCTCGAGGTCGATGGTGAACTTGTTTGGTACCGGGGTTTTTCGAAGATCTTGGCGCGACACCGATGAGCTTGGTCAACTCCTTGTTCTTGTCCGCTCCGAGGAGGTAGCCCAGATTGTCCCAAATTATTCGTCGGTGATAAACATGGACGACGCCGATTCCATGAAGTTCCGTAGAAGACCTTGAATTGTCAAGGGTTACTTCGAGTGGCATCTGGTGGTTCCTGTAACTTGCCGTCAGAGACAAGCCGACAACGGAACACATTGACGACCTACTAGCTTCACTGAACTACACCGCGTGACCGAAGAAAGGCGATGGCGTGCGTGAGGCGGTGTCTTGTGATCGAGCCACGAGGCGGCAGAGGTCTCGCCGGGGCCCTGTGGTCGACGATGAGACGGGGCCCCTTGGCGACGGCGACTAGGGAGGGCGCCCGATCTGCGGTGGCAAGCGCAGGTGGCGCCAAAGGCAGAGGACGACGCGACGCAGACGCGGCCACGGTGGGGAAGAAGATGCGGCATGACGACGGCGCGGGAGGATGGAGCGGCCCGGTCGGACGAGGAGGCGCGGGTCGGGCCGGAGAGGGAGGAACCCGCGGGGTTCTGGGCGGTGGACGGACGCAGAGGAGGCGCTTGTCATGGGCGGAGGCGGAGAGAGCCACGACGCTGGCTCGGGCAGCAGGAGGTCGGGCATAAGCGGGCGCTTAGGGCGGAGAGGAATCATGCGGCAGGGCGCGACACGGGAGGCCGACGAGGCGCAGGCCGCGGGGAGGACGGGCGTGAGAGAGGGGACGGTGAGCTTCAAGGGACGCGGGAGGCCGAGGCGCGAGGTCGGGAGGAGGGACGGGACGGCGAGGAGAGAGGCGGGAGCCGCACCGGAGGTGGAGGAGGACGTCGGGCGAGGTCATGAAAGGGTGGGAGGTTGGGGAAGGAGGAAGGGGCCAAAGTGAGTGCTAGTGGGGCAGAGAGGTGGGGCCGAGGTGGGGTGGTTGGACGCGTTGCAAGCTGGGTGAGGGAAGCTGCATGCGACCGTGGCGAGGGGAGTGGGTGGGTCCGTGGGTCGGGAGAGGGTTGGTGGCGCGTGGGCCAAAGTGGGGTGAGGTGGAGGGAGAGGGGTTTGGGGGTGAGGTGGCAGGAGAGTGGTTGGGGGGAGAGAGGATGAGGTGGCAGCAGGAGATTGGTGGGGTGAAGTGGCTGGTTGGGTGGGTAGACTAGGTTGGGTGCAAAAGGGTTTAGGTGGACCGATCTGTTTTGTACGGGGGTCGATCGGCCTGCTCGATCCGTCCACTAAAATAATTAAATATTTTATTTGTTTAAAACAAGGCTTTTGCCAACCGATAGCACAAAACAAAATAATCCGAGACCCGTTTTATGCTTGAACAAGGACGGGGCGTGTAGAAAACAAACTTAGGTTTTTCCGCAAATAGATTTATACAAGCAAATGCAAGATGATGACGATGCTCAAATGCAATGTGGCATGATGACATGAGCATGCGGTCATGATGATGCAATGCACAAAAACAACGCGATTTTCTAGTAGTGGTTTTGCGGGATGCCACACCTGGCAACTCAGTTGAAGCGAGAGACGGATCTGGGTAGTGCTCCTGGTTCTCTTGATATATCCCCTTCTTAGAGTCTATTCGAAGAAGAACCAAACAAACAAGGCCAACATAAATAAAGTGCACAAGCATAGGAATAAATGCGTCAAGCAAACAATTATGCCATGATGAATGATGCACAAGTTCCATGGCATTAATGTAGCATGGCATGGGTGAGGTGTAAAGTACAAGAAATAAGCATTTTATTGAGTTGTGGTCACTTTTTATTGTCATATTGGTTGCTGTATACTATATATTTATATGATGCATGCTGCAATTGAAGTCATGGATAGCATAAACAGAAAGGTCTCGTCGAGCTGATCATTTTAGACATATCATTTGTTAAATTCGGAGTTATAAAACAAAAGTTATTAATTAATTAAGGTCCAGGGGCATTTTGTTGTAATTTAATTCAACTTGAAATTTAAAGTGTTCAAATAATATTTTGAATGGCATATTTGAATTCCTCACATTTTTATGATTCAAAAACATATATTATTTGTACTATTTGGAATTATGAATTTAATTTTATTTTTTTAAGTCAAAATTAGTCATATTAGGTCAAAGTCAAAGGTTTGACTATTTGAAATTAGTTTTGAAAATATTTGAATAAAGATTTGAATTAACATTCAAAAACAAAACATTTTTCATATAAGGTTTGAATTCTAATTCCGAACCAGGAATAAGTTATGAATTCACTTAAATTTAAACTGATTTTGAATTTGAACTAAATTGAATGAATTTGAAAAGGTTTGAAATTTGAAACAGCAAACTCCTGGACTTTTTGGTACTCAGCAGATCCTACCCCAGGAGGATGACAGGTGGGCCGCATGATTGTCGACTGGCGGAACACGCGCCGATTCCTTTTCTCACCGGGACTACCTGGCCATCGACGAGCGGGCCCAGGGATCTAACGGGGCCACACGCGCGTGCAGCCGTCCGGTGGCGACACGTGGGCGATCCAGGGGCTGCGGTCGGAAAACAACGGAATGTGAGGACCCTTTTTGCAAAGTTCTCGCAGCGCCGCAGCGGGTAGTGAGGCTGCGGGTTTAGGCGGGAAAAGATACAGGGGGCTAAATGCAAACAGGCATCGGCTGCTACTGGGCGCGGTGCTGCGGCGTGGATCTGGCCGGGGTTTCGGACGACGATGGCGACGCCGTCGCCGGCCTAAACGCCACGACCCTAAAACAAAAGACGAAGAGGGGTTCACGGCCTACAACATTCGTTCGGGGTGCTAGCGCGGAGGAGGACGCAAGGCAGTGGGCGAAGCGAGGCTAACGAGCCGGTGCTGCCGGCAGCGTGCGTCGCAGACGGCGGCGGCACTACGGTGCAAGAGAGGGCAAGGGAGCATGTCCAGGGGATCGAGGAGCTCACCAGGATCCCGACAGTGGTGAAGTTTGTTTGGCGGAGGGACTGCCGATCTGCGAGAGGCCGATCTGGAGCTCCTGGTGCTCACGGCACGGCGGCGGTCAGCCGGAGTTCAATGGTGCCTCGCGTCCTGGGCGACGTAGAGGAAGCAAAAGGAGGCCTTGGTGCTTCTGGCGCAGCTCGTCGCACTCCGGATCGGTCAGAGGAAGGGGTGGCCGCGGCTAGGGCTTTGCTTGGGTGGCGATCATGGTGGAGATGGGGGGAAGGAAGGAGGATGGGGAGGACCTGGGGCTGCCTGGTGGATCTGGGTGGAGGCGAGCTGGGTGGTTGGGGAAAGGGAGGAGAGGGGAGAAGGGAGGGTGCCACCTTTATGCACAAAGGGAGGACAAAGGGGGCCTCGGTTTGGCTAGGGTTTGGAGAGAGAGAGGGCCAGGGAAAGCACATGGGATGGAGGTGGTCAGGTGGGATCCGAGCTGGGTGGGTGAGAGAGGCAGGACTAGGGTCAGATGGGAACTAGGGTTAGCTAGAGAGGGGGTGGCTCGGGTTTGATGGGGGGTGAGGTGATTAGAGGTAGGTTTAGGGAGAAGGTTATGAGAGATGGGTAGGGTTTAGCTAAGAGGGGGTGGTGATTAGGGTTTAGATGGGGGTAAGGTGATTAGAGGTAGGTTCTAGAGTGAGCAAGAGAGATAGAGAGAGGAGGGTGAAGGTGAGTGTTTGACAAGCCAAAACAAGATCAAGCAAGAGAAAGGGGTGGTCCATGCAAACAAAACAAAAATAAAATTCAAATGTCAAGTAGAAGGTGGTACTTGCATGGCTCTAGCTAGATCAAGCAAAAGAAGGAGAGAGAGAGAGAGTATGACCCACTACAAGAATTTCAAACAAAAACCAAATGACCTAGATGTGGTGGTTTTGCATGGCCCATGCAAATAATAAATGCCATGTATTCATATTGTGAAAACAACATAAAATCATGTGGCATTATTCCATGCATTCCCAAAAGGTGGTATAAGGCCAAGCAAAAAAGGTCAAGCAATGGATCCACCCAACCCACATGAGCTAGGTAAACTCAATTAAATGCCAGCTCATATTAATTGGATGGTGGAATTATAAGGTGGTGAAGACAAGGTGGTGGAGTCAATAAGAGATATGCCCCCAACTCAACTTGGGCATTTCACAATATATCAAGAACCAAATACAACATCAAGAGACAAATACAAATATTAATGCATATGAGATAAGAACCAAAACAAAAGGGTTTTTGTATGATGCTCAAATGCAAGGTGGCATGATGACATGATGATGATGCAACAATTATTTGTAGGAAGTGGACCTTTTATTACTAGAACAAGTAGCATTACAGATGTTAGACAACTGGGATGCTACAACTCTCCCCCACTAAACAGGAATCTCGCCCCGAGATTCTAGGAAGAAGAAGAAGACACAAAGAGGGTAGGATAGTTGGCACGGAGTTCATCTTCACGTTCCCAAGTGGCTTCATCAACAGAATGGTGTGACCACTGCACCTTGCAGAACTTGATGGACTTGTTGCGAGTCCTTCTTTCTGCGGTCTCAAGGATTTTTGTGGGATGTTCTTGATAAGACAGGTCTTCTTGGAGATCGATTAGCTCATGATCCACGGTCCTGCCGGGATCTTTGAAGCACTTCTTGAGCTGAGAGATGTGGAAAACATCATGGACTTTGAGTTTTTCCGGAAGCTCAAGGGCATAAGCAACTTCTCCTCTTCTACCACGAATCTTGAAAGGACCGATGTATCTAGGAGCCAGCTTCCCTTTGATACCGAAGCGGTGTGTGCCTCTCATGGGAGTGACACGAAGGTAGACGAGATCACCAGGGGCATACACCATGTCCGTGTGCTTCCTGTCATAATTGCTCTTCTGACGACTTTGAGCAATCTTCAGGTTTTCAAGAATGATATGCACCTGCTCCTCCGCTTGAGTTACAATGTCAGGGCCAAACCAGATTCATTCTCCTGCACCTGACCACCCAATCGGAGTTCTGCACTTGCGACCATAGAGAGCCTCAAATGGTGCCATCTTCAGACTTTTCTAGAAGCTGTTGTTGTAAGAGAATTCAGCATAAGGAATACATTCCTCCCACTTCATGCCAAAAGAGATAACGCAAGCACGAAGCATATCCTCCAGAATCTGATTGATCCTTTCAACTTGTCCTCATCGAGGGTGGTAAGCGATCTGAAGTTCAACTTTGTCCCCAAAGCATTTTGGAAACTCTCCCGAACTTTGAAGTGAAGATGCTTCCACGGTGCAATCGATCTCAAGAGGAACCCCATACAGAGAGACAATTACATTGATATAGAGCTCAGCCAATCGAATTCCGTAAATTGTTTCCTTGACGGGAAGAAATGAGCCACTTTAGAAAGCCTGTCGATGACAACAAAGATTGCATTGTTGCCCTTCTGCGACCTTGGAAAGCCAGTGATGAAGTCCATCTCTACTTTCTCCCATTTCCATTCCGGAGGTTTCAATGGCTGTAGAAGACCGAAAGGTTTCTGATGGACAACTTTCACTCTGCGGCAGACATCACATTCCGAGACATACTTGGCACAATATCGTTTCAAACCAGGCCACCAATATTGTGTTTTCAAGTCCATGTACATCTTTGTGCTGCCAGGATGGATAGAAAGAACAGAATCGTGCGCCTCCTTGAGAACTTTCTCTCTCAAACCCGGGTAGTTCGGAACAAACATCCGATGTTCAAAGAAAAGCGTGCCTTGATCATTAACGTGGAAGGAATCATACTTCGGAAGCTCAAGTTTAGAGATGATCTTTTTGGTGTGTGGATCACCAAGCTGACGAGAGCGAATCTTTTCTTCCAAGAGAGGAGTAGCCAGAAGGTTCAGGAGATGCCCTTGTTCCACAATTTCCAGGTTGAGCTGACGGAATTCCTCGCACAAGAGAGGCTGTTGTTCTTCCATCATGAGGTTGTTGACATAAAGTAACTACCTCGGTGAACTACGCTCCTAGATACAAGCCTGGATGAGAGATAGCGGTTGAAATAGTACGGCGGGGCCCCAAAAGCCACTCACTGGTAGTCCTTTCAGACGTCCCAACCGCTAACCTCTCAACGGGACCTGTACGGGCGGCGTAGTCGGCAGGTGAAGGGATCAACTACGTACACAAGTGGGTATGTACGCAAGCCACCATACAAGAGTACATCAGAGCCACACCATCTAGAAAGAAAGGAAATATACCAACGCCATACGGCAAGATTCAAATGTCCTGGATACATCTATAATTTAGGATAGCTCCTCATACAGCACACATCAGAGTATCATGCTAAGGCAAACAAGATCCGAGTACGGATAAGAAGCAAATAGGCATAAGATGCCGAGAAAATAAGCACATCCCAACTACAGGTCTCACGGATCCCGTTCCGGAATCTCTACACCATACGATCGTTGCCCACTTCATCGGCTTCTTCCACCCAAAGATCCGTCCCCGAGAAGGTACTGCTCATCTGAATCAAGAATTTATCGTGTGAGACCCTAAGGGTACTCAGCAAGACTTAATGCCTCTAAAGGGGACACAACACGGGTGACGAATTGCAGCAAAAGATAAACCCTAGCAATTCTACAGATAACGCTAACCATCCGCCTAACCAATGATAGACGGATGTCCGAGAATTTAAGTACAACAGTTTATAATGGTAATCTCATCCGATCCATCCTCCTCCTCGCTACCAACAAGGAAGCGGATTTAACAACCCCATCCGTTGTCAATTTTATTAACCATTCCATGAGTATTGCACTATTTACTAGTCAAGTTACTTTAGTCATATTAGAAGCGGTACTTTAGTTAGGCTTGTCTATGATCAAGAAACTGCTCCAAGTCGTCCATAACCATGACACGGCTTTGAAAGTTTTACCCCGGGTGCACCAATAGCAACACACGCCGATCAACCTCGAAAACCAAAACAAAACCCAACGAGGCTTTCACGGTGAACAATCACAAGATTCAGAAATATTTGGGGCCACCCTTAAGTAGAACCATAACGGAGTAAGCAAGCCCGAGACGCCTCAAGGTTTGGGACGGCCTGTGAACGACTGGGAACCCAAACGGGCTTGTCGACACCATGAAATCGTGGTCCGATCCTAACAAGACAATGCGAGACCTCGCACAATCGTAATAAAGCAGTAAAACATGGCATAAGTACAGGATCGTAATAAAACCTCAAACTAGTTTGTGGCCCCAAGAAATAAGACGGAATCAAGCTCTGGTCCAGGGGGGGTCCCATATACCTCCCGGATGTGGATAGCGCGATAAATCAAGGAACAGGAATCAAGTACTCGGGGTCTTACGGGACACAAGCGAGCAGGAAAAACCAAATAGCAGATATTGCTCACCGTGCCACTTTCTTTAGTTATCCCAACTACTCAAGTTAAGTTGTTTAAGTACCTCGTTATCCATCGACTCACAAACCCTACACATGTTGTTCTACGACTCGCATGGCTCAAACAACTCCTATAGTAGTGGCTCATGGGATGGAGGATACAAGCTTGGTGGGGTTTAAAAGTAAAGGCTATGCATACTTGGGATTCATTTTAATGCAATCGCGACTTAATGATGCAAGAATAAGATAGAGGCAATAGGTACCGAATGTCTCCACGCATGTGGTAGTGCTTGCTGGTGTCTCTGTTGAAGCAAAGGACGGTTACAGGTAGTGCTCCGGTTCTCTTGATACAACCCCTGCTCAGTGTCTATCCGAGAAAAACCAAACAAACAAGGCCAACATAAATATAGAGCACAAGCATAAGAATAAGATGCGTCAAGCAAACAATCATGCCATGATGAATGATGCACAATTTACATGGCAAGAAAGGTAGCATGGCATGGGTGAGGGGTGAAGGACAAGAAAGTAACATTTATTTGGTTTTAGAATCACAATTGTTGCCATAACATTTGTTGTTTAACATATATTTATATGATGCATGCTGCAATTGAAGTCCAGGATAGCATAAACAGGAAGGTCTCGTCGAGCTGATCATTTTAGACTATTTATTTGCCAAATTTGGATTTACAAAACAAAAGTTATTAATTGTTGAAACTCCAGTGGCATTTGGTGTAATTAACATGAACTTGGAATTTTACTTGAGCAAAATACAAAACAGATGGCAAATTTGAATTCCTCTCATTTTTCTGAATCAAAAACATATATCATTTGCCTAATTTGGATAAAGCATGCAAAAGTTATTATAAATCTGAAAATAATTTGAAATTTGGATTTATTTAACAGATTTGAATTTGAAAACAGCTCTGAAACGTTTTTCACTCAGACTACTCGCTCCCGAGCCGCTGACAGGTGGGACTGGGGGTGTCCCGTGGCCCACGTGACAGTGGCTAAGACATCCAGGGACCGCGGGTTGACAAAGGAAAAGCAGACCTTTTGCAAAACAACCACGCCGCCGACAACGGCCCTACGGACCGGGTTGATGAACCAAACGCCGGGGGTTATTTGCAAGAGAGTCCCGCGGACGCGCTGGCGAACGTGGCGTCGACAGGTGGCAGCAGGGAGGGACCGCGGGTTGGATCACGTATTCCCTGGGAGCCTTTTTGCAAGAATCCTACGGACTGGTGGTGGGCCTCAAGGACTACGGGTTGGCAAAACAGGAACTGGAGGGGGTTTCCGCAAAAGACGAGCGCGCACTGTGGATCTTCCCCATCTCTGAACCGCGTGTGTTACTCGGCGCGCGACAGCCTTGCGCAGAGGGTTCGAACTCGCGACCGGGCGCCGCGGGACGCTGAGCCGCATGGTAGGAAGTGGTTGTTGCTAGGAGGGACGTCTGCGTCTAGCTAAGGTGGTGGCATGCGGAGCAAGCGACGCCGACGACACCCACAGACCGAGGGTGCTCGACGGTGACCGATGCAACGGAAGCGATCGACACGGACTTTGTCTGGGGATCGGGCTTACATGAAAGCGTCTTGGCGTGGTCGATTCGGTGGGGTGGTAGCGATCCACAGCGAGGCTGGCGCCCGTCGATCTAGGGTTTGGCGGCGTCGTCGGGCGGTTTCTGTCCTTCCTCTCGCGTCCGGCCCGGGGCAGCGTAGCTCAAAGAACGCCCTCGACACCTTGCAGCCCTTCACCGCTGCACCGGAGGCAGGTGGTAGACGGCGGTGGCGATGAGGAAGGAAGGGGAGAGGCAGGGGGCATGCGGGGGTGCTGGGATGGGATCTGGGGTGGCCAGAGAGGGAGAGGAAGGGGATAAGAAGGAGGGAGGCACGGTGGTTGCGTGAGGGGAGGGTTAGCCGCGGGGTGACGTTGGCCACCTTTACTGGTCACGTGCCAGGCAAGGCGAGGCCAGGGCAAGGCAGGGCACCGGGTGGGGGGTCTGGCAGGTGGGGCAGGCCAGCTAGGGAGGCAGGCAAGTGGGGTAGGGGCGCTGGGCTCACAAGAGAGAGAGAAAGAGGGGAGGAAAAGAGGGGCAGGGGTGGAGCTAGGGTGTGGAGGAGGTAGGAGGGGCCGGGTCGGGTGTGGGGGTAGCTAGGTCGCTGGGGGTGGGGCCTGCATGGCTGGTAGAGAGAGGGAAGGCATGGGAAGAGACATGCTAGGTAGAGAGATAGAGGGGTGTAGGTTTTTGGGTTTGTTTAAGATAGATGTAGATAGAGATTTGTTTAGGATATATATAACATGGGGTTTAGTTTAGGGTAGAAAAGAAAAGAGGGAGTACTAGATTTTACATAGATTAGGTTAGGAGGGTGGTTTAGGGTTTTTGATTGAAGCTAGAAGGTTAGAGGCAAGAATGGGATTAGGGTGTTGCTAAGGAGGTGAGAAGATTGGAGGGGTACTATGGTTTAACACACATGCTGCAAACTATACTAAGCAAGACCAAACAAGAGAATAAGAAGAGGAGGAGAGATGGTCATAAGGTGGTGGGGTGGTCCTAATGGCTCATGCATGATCCAACAAAGAACCAAGCCAGATCCAAAGAGGGGGTTGTAAACTCACAAAAACAAGATCAGACAAGGAACAAGGTTCCATTTAGAAATCAAGCAAAAACCAAATGCTAGGGAAAGGTGGCTATTGCATGGCCCATGCAGAGTAATTAATGCCAGGTTACTCTTGTGAAAACAAGGTTATAATTCTGGCATTATCCATATGCATTCCATAGTGTGGACAAGGCCAAGCAAAGATATATGGTTGGATCCAACCAACAACATGGGCTAGAGATAACTCAACAAAAGGCCAAGCCCATATTATTGGATGGTGGAATTATAAGGTGGTGAGGGAAAGGTGGTGGAGGCAAAAGAGAGATGCCCCCAACTCAACTTGGGCATTTAGCAATTTAGTAAGACCCAAATACAATATCAAGAAGCAACTACAATTAATAATGCACATGAGATAAGATCCAAACAAGAAAAAGGTTTTATATGATGCTCAAATGCAAGGGGACATGATGACATGAGCATGATATGATGATGATGCAACAATTATATGTTGGAAGTGGCCCATTTTATTATTAAACTTAGTAGCATTACGGTTGGTTAGACAACCGGGATGCTACAACTCTCCCACTAAACAGGAATCTCCTTGAGATTCTAGGAAGAAGAAGAAGAAGACACAAAGATAGAAGGATGGTTGGCACGGAGTTCATCTTCACGCTCCCAAGTTGCTTCATCAATGTAATGGTGTGACCACCGCACCTTGCGTAATTTGATGGACTTGTTGCAGTCCCACGCTCATGGTCTCAAGAATTTTGATGGGGTGTTCGATAAGAGAGATCTTCTTGGAGGTCTATTAGCTCATGATCCACGGTCTTGCGGGGTCTTTGAAGCACTTCTTGAGCCGAGAGATGTGGAAAACATCATGGACTTTGAGTTTTTCCTAAGCTCAAGTGCATAAGCAACTTCTCCTCTTCTATCACGTATCTTGAAAGGACCGATGTATCTAGGAGCCAACTTTCCTTTGATACCAAGCGGTGTGTTCCTCTCATGGGAGTGACACGAAGGTAGACGAGATCACCAGGGCATATACCATATCTGTGCTTCTGTCATAGTTGCTCTTCCGACGACTTTGAGCAATTTTCGTGTTCTCCGTAATGATATGCACCTTCTCCTCTGCCGAGTCACTATGTCGGGCCAAACCAGATTCTTTCTCCCTTTTGACCAACCAATGGGAGTTCTGCACTTCACCATAGAGAGCCTCGAATGGTGCCATCTTGAGACTCTTCCGAAGTCGTTGTTGTAGGAGAATTCAGCATATGGAAGGCATTCCTCCCACTTCATGCCAAACGAGATGACGCAAGCTCTAAGCATGTCCTCGAGAATCGATTGATCCTCTCCACTTGTCCTTGCGATCGAGGGTGGTAAGCGGCTGAATTCAACTTCGTTCCCAAAGCTTTTGGAAACTCTCCCGAACTTTGAGGTGAAGATGCTCCCACGGTGCGAACTGATTTCAAGTGGAACCCCATACAAAGAGACAATCTGTTGATATAGAGCTCACCAATCAAGTCCGTAAATTGTTTCTTTGATCGGGAAGAAGTGTGCCACTTTAGAAAGCACGTCGATGACAACAAAAATTGCATTGTTGCCCTTCGCGACCTTGGAAAGCCAGTGATGAAGTCCATCTCAACTTTCTCCCATTTCCATTCCGGAGGCTTCAATGGCTGTAGAAGACCAAATGGTTTCGATGAATGCCTTGACTCTGCGCAGACATCACATTCGAGACGACTTGGCACAATACCTTTTCAACCTGTGCCACCAAGATTGTGTTTTCAAGTCCATATACATCTTTGTGCTGCCAGGATGGATAGAAAGGACCGAATCATGTGCCTCCTTGAGCAATTGATCTCTCGACCCGGTAGTTTGGAACAAACATCCGTGATCAAAGAAGAGCGTGCTCGATCATCAACATGGAAGGATTCATACTTGAGTGCCAAGCTTAGCGATGAGCTTCTTGGTGTGCGGATCACCACGACGAGACCGAATCTGTTCTTCCAAGAGAGGAGTAGCGGAAGGTTCGAGGTGCCCTTGTTCCACAATCTCGAGGTTGAGCCGACGGAATTCCTCGCACAAGAGAGGTCACGCTTCTACCATGAGGTTGTTGACATAAGCTTTACTAAGCGATTCGCCATGACATTTGCTTTGCTCGGAGTGTAGTTGATGGTCACATCGAAGTCATTGATGGCTTCAATCCATCTCCTTTGTCAAGATTGAGATCCGTTGAGTGAAGATATACTTCAAACTCTTGTGGTCCGAGAAGATCTCACAGGTTACCCAAGTAGTGCCTCCAGCTTCAAGGCAAAGACCATCGCTGCTAGCTCCGGTCATGTGTGGATAGTTGACCTCATGCGTCTTCAATCGAGAGGCATAAGCAACCACCGTCTCTCTTGCATAAGGACCGCACCCAATCCTTGCAAAGAGGCATCGCAGAAGATCCGGAAAGGCTTGGATGTATCCGGAGGAACCAAGACTGGTGGAAGTGAGCTTCGCTTTGAGTGTCTCAAAACTTTCTTGGCAAGGAGTCCACAGTACTTCTTGCCTTTCTTGAGGAGGTCGGTAAGAGGCTTTGCTATCTTGAGAAGTTACACAAATCGACGCAATAGCTAGCCAAGCCGAGAAAACTCCGCACTTCCTTGACATTAGCAGGAGGAAGCCATTCAACTATTGTCTTCACGGTCTCCGGGTTAACTGCAATGCCCTTGGCAGAGATGACATGTCCCAGATAGGTTACTTCAGGCAACCAGAACTCACACTTTGAGAACTTGGCATACAAGCGGTTCTCACGAAGCTTGTTCAGGACACACCTCAGGTGCTCTTCATGCTCCTCCTTGGACTTGGAATAGACGAGAATATCATCCAGATATACCACCACAAACTTGTCCAGGTACTCCATGAAAACGGAGTTCATCAGCCTCGAGAAGGTAGCAGGTGCGTTGGTGAGACCGAAAGACATGACCGTGTACTCATACAGGCCATAGCGAGTGGTGAAAGCTGTCTTGGGCACATCCTCTTTGCGAATTTTGATTTGGTGATAACCGCTTCTGAGGTCCAGCTTAGAGAACACCACAGCTCCTGCTAGCTGATCAAACAGATCATTTATCCGAGGAAGAGGATATTTGTTCTTGATGGTTTTAGCATTTAGAGCCCGGTAGTCAACACAGAGCCTATCGGTTAGCCACGCTTCTTCACGAAGATTGTTGGACTACCCCAAGAAGAAGTGCTATCTCAATGAAACCCAACTTCTCTTGTTCATCAAGTTGTCGTTTAAGTTCACCCATTTCGGAAGGACCCATCTTGTATGGCCTCTTGGAGATAGGAGCCGCCAGGTTCAAGCTCGATCACGAATTCAACCTCGCGATCCGGAGGCATACCGCAACTCTTCAGAAAAACATCCGAACTCACGGACCAATCGGTACCTTCTCGAATAGCTTCCATGGCATCATCATTCGTGAGCCAAGGAATAGAGCTGGACATCCGGAGTCAGACTTGGAGAAAAGACTAGATGGCCTTCAGGGATCTTCAGAGACACTGAGCGTTCAGCACAATCAATCACAGCTGCATTTGCTGTCAACCAATCCATGCCCAAGATGACATCAATGTCAGAGTCGCCCAGAACAATCAAAGAAGCCAAGAAGGAAGAACCACCAATCTCGATCTGATTGCCATGACTGATATACTCCGCCCTCATGTTTGCCCCAGGAGAAAGAACCATTAACCGCTTGGGAAGAGGATCCATGACTAACTCATTCTCACTTGCAAACTTTACAGAGACAAAAGAATGCGATGCACCAGAATCAAAGAGAACTCGCAGGTGGACCGAGTTAATCGAAGCATACCCATGACAACTCAGTAGCTCAGCTTTAGAGGCGTTGACGCGGTTAGCACACGCTGACCGCAGACCGGGCTTAGTGTTGATGTTGAGAGCCCGAGGCGGTGCACGAACCAAGGAGAGCTTGATGCATCTTGGCGGGGTTGAGGAGAGCTTTGTTCTTCAACAGACAGCTCGATGGGGATGTCCAGGATCTCCACACGTGTAGCAGGCACCAGCTGGACGTGGAGCAGAGAAGCCAGGGACTCCGCCAGGCGCTCCAGGGTAAGGGTTGTTGTAGCCCCTGGGAGCCGCAGTGGTGAAGTTTGGTGGCCTTGACGTGAAGCTCGCAGGTCTTGGTGGAGCCGGGAGCGACGGTGGGGTGTTAGGAACCCAGACACGCCGCTTAGAAGGAGCTGCCATTGCTGCCGAGCTTGATGCATCCCTGTTATGTTTCTTGGACTCCTCGAACATCTGCCTACTAGCCTCCTCTTGTAGTGCCATATGCTGCAGTTCCAGGAAGGTTGCCGGTCTTGCATGCGTGAGTGCATACTTGATCGACGCATTGAGCCCTTGCCTGAATCTCTTCTGCTTTTTCTTGTCATCAGATACCTCATCACCACCATAGCGAGACAAGTTCATGAAGTTCCTGATGTAGGTGTTGACGTTATCATTGCCCTGCTTCAAGTTGAGGAAAGCATCCTTCATTCGTTCCATCACAATCTCTGAGAGAAACTGTTCTTTGAAGGCTGTGGTGAACCTCTCCCAAGTGGGCTGGAACCCAGTCACTAGCCTTCGTGTAGTTTTCCCACCATAGAGCTGCCTCCTTGAGCAGGTGAGTAGCACACTTTACCCATTCCTGCTCGCACATCGCCAGTCTCTAGCCTTGAGATCTCGCATGACCAATCATCGATCGAGAGGTCGGTCGACACGCCGAATCGGGCGGGTTGAACTTGAGGAAGCTCTTGATGTCACCACGCTTGGGAGGTGGAGGAAGTGGAGTGAACTCGTTCCTTCGGACGCTCTCCTCAAAGCGCAGCTGGTTCTCTTGCATGGCTGCCAGAGCAGTAGCTATGCTTGACAGCGCTGAGCCCAGTTCTGGAGGAATGTCCTCCTCAGTCCGGCGTGGGGGAGCCATCCTGTCATTGATGTAAAACTCAAGTCAGTACTATAATGGAGAATGATAATAATCCAAAATAGTACCAAGATGGAATTAACCAAGATTAAAGGATACAATTTACTGAGATGATATGAAAATATCAACAAAGTTCATAGCACCTCAAAGATATTAAGCATATCGCACACGACTGAAAAGGAGTGTGGTACACAAACATATCAAAGAAAAATTTTCCACAAATTTCGGCATTAAAATACCAATAGATGCGCAAAATTACTTAACGAATCAAGATTAGTGACTCTACCGATCCAATATACAAAAGCAAATGATACAAGTAGTGGTATGGTCGCGACTCCATCCCGCACTCAAATCATTACTCCGCACATGAACAAGTTGAACACATATCCTAACCCCTTCTTCTCACGACGAAACCTAAAGATTGATACTACGAAACGAACACCCCAACAAGATAGCGTCGGAAACAAAAGGAAGATAGATTGCGTCGGTTTACAAAAGCCCGTTGGTATGGAATGTACCAACAGTGGATAACCAAAGGCAGATAAGATAACAACTTGGATGCAACAGATAGACAATGGATTACACACACACACACCCTATGGTACTACGGAAACCCAGAACACGTGAATCCTAGTTTGAACTTTGAGAAGAGGATTGAAAACGTTGCACTTCCTTACCAGAAAAGGGTGGGTGGGAGGTTAAGAAGAAAAGTGGAAGCAGTCCTACTCTCGCGTTTTGTTTTTCCCTAATATACATAACTACTCAAAATATTTTGCTAGACTGACAACGACTGCTTATTGAAACCTCAAGGTCGGGATGGCTCGATACCAATTGTAACTACCTCGGTGAACTACGCCCTAGATACAAGCTCGGATGAGAGATAGCGGTTGAAATAGTACGGGGCCCCAAAAGCCACTCACCGGTAGTCCTTTCAGACGTCCCAACCGCTAACCTCTCAACGGGACCTGCAGACGGGCGTGGTCGGCAGCGAAGGATCAACTACGACACAAGTGGGTATGTACGCAAGCCACCATACAAGAGTACATCGAGCCACACCATCTAGAAAGAAAGGAATATACCAACGCCATACGGCAAGATTCAAATGTCCCGGATACATCTATAATTTAGGATAGCTCCTCATACAAAGACACATCGTAGTATCATGCGAAGCGGCAAACAAGATCCGAGTACGGATAAGAAGCAAATAGGCATAAGATGCGGAGAAAATAAGCACATCCCAACTACAGTCTCACGGATCCCGTTCCGGAATCTCTACACCATACGATCGTTGCCCACTTCATCGGCTTCTTCCACCCAAAGATCCGCCCGAGAAGGTACTGCTCATCCGAATCAAGAATTTATCGTGTGAGACCCTAAGGGTACTCAGCAAGACTTAATGCCTCTAAAGGGGACACAACCTGGGGTGACGCAATTGCAGCAAAAGATAAACCCTAGCAATTCTACAGATAAACGCTAACCATCCGCCTAACCAATGATAGACGGATGTCCGAGAATTTAAGTACAACAGTTATAATGGTAATCTCATCCGATCCATCCTCCTCCCTGCTTACCAACAAGGAAGCGGACGAACAACCCCCATCCGTTGTCAATTTTATTAACCATTCCATGAGTATTGCACTATTTACTAGTCAAGTTACTTTAGTCATATTAGAAGCGGTACTTTAGTTAGGCTTGTCTATGATCAAGAAACTGTGCTCCAAGTCGTCCATAACCGCGGACACGGCTTTCAGAAAGTTTTACCCGGCCGGGGTGCACCAATAGCAACACACGCTCGATCAACCTCGGAAAAACCAAAACAAAACCCAACGAGGCTTTCACGACTGAACAATCACAAGATTCAGAAATATTTCAGGGGGCCACCCCTTAAGTAGAACCCGCAACGGAGTAAGCAAGCCCCGAGACGGCCTCAAGGTTTGGCGGGACGGCTGTGAACGACTGGGAACCCCAAACGGGGCTTGTCGACACCCAGAATCGTGGTCCGATCCTCAAGACAAAGTGTGCGTACCGCACAATCGTAAATAAAGCGGTAAAACATGGCATAAGTACAGATCGTAAATAAAACCTCAAACTAGTTTGTGGCCCCAAGAAATAAGACGGAATCAAGCTCGTCCAGTGGGGTCCCATATACCTCCCGGATGTGGATAGCGCGATAAATCAAGGAACAGAATCAAGTACTCGGGGTCTTACGGACACAAGTGAGCAGGAAAACCAAATAGCAGATATTGCTCACCGGTGCCACTTTCTTTAGTTATCCAGAACTACTCAAGTTAAGTTGTTTAAGTACCTCGTTATCCATCGACTCTCACAAACCCTACACATGTCGTTTCACGACTGCATGGCTCAAACAACTCCTATAGTAGTGGCTCATGGGATGGAGGATACAAGCTTGGTGGAGTTTAAAAGTAAAGGCTATGCATACTTGGGATTCATTTTAATGCAATCGCGACTCAATGATGCAAGAATAAGATAGAGGCAATAGGTACTGTATGTATGCAAGCATGTGGTAGTGCTTGCCTGGTGTCTCTGTTGAAGCAAAGGACGGTTCTGGGTAGTGCTCCTGGTTCTCTTGATACAACCCCTGCTCAGTGTCTATCCGAGAAAAACCAAACAAACAAGGCCAACATAAATATAGAGCACAAGCATAAGAATAAGATGCGTCAAGCAAACAATCATGCCATGATGAATGATGCACAATTTACATGGCAAGAAAGGTAGCATGGCATGGGTGAGGGGTGAAGGACAAGAAAGTAACATTTATTTGGTTTTAGAATCACAATTGTTGCCATAACATTTGTTGTTTAACATATATTTATATGATGCATGCTGCAATTGAAGTCCAGGATAGCATAAACAGGAAGGTCTCGTCGAGCTGATCATTTTAGACTATTTATTTGCCAAATTTGGATTTACAAAACAAAAGTTATTAATTGTTGAAACTCCAGTGGCATTTGGTGTAATTAACATGAACTTGGAATTTTACTTGAGCAAAATACAAAACAGATGGCAAATTTGAATTCCTCTCATTTTTCTGAATCAAAAACATATATCATTTGCCTAATTTGGATAAAGCATGCAAAAGTTATTATAAATCTGAAAATAATTTGAAATTTGGATTTATTTAACAGATTTGAATTTGAAAACAGCTCTGAAACGTTTTTCACTCAGACTACTCGCTCCCGAGCCGCTGACAGGTGGGACTGGGGGTGTCCCGTGGCCCACGTGACAGTGGCTAAGACATCCAGGGACCGCGGGTTGACAAAGGAAAAGCAACAGACCTTTTTGCAAAACAACCACAGTCGCTGACAACGGGCCCTGCGGACCGCGGGTTGATGAACCAAACGGCCAGGGGGTTATTTGCAAGAGAGTCCCGCGGACGCGCTGGCGAACGTGGCGTCGACAGGTGGCAGCAGGGAGGGACCGCGGGTTGGATCACGTATTCCCTGGGAGCCTTTTTGCAAGAATCCTACGGACGCTGGCGGGTGGGGCCTCAAGGACTACGGGTTGGCAAAACAGGAACTGGAGGGGGTTTCCGCAAAAGACGATCGCGCACTGTGGATCTTCCCCATCTCTGCGTGTGTTGCAGTCAAGGCGTCTTGCTGACAGCGCAGAGGGTTCGAACCCGCGACCGGGGGCGCCTGCGGGGACGCGGAGCCGCTGCGGTAGGAAGTGGTTGTTGCTAGGAGGGACGTCTGCGTCTAGCTAAGGTGGTGGCATGCGCTGGAGCAGGCGACGTCGACGACACCCACCGCGCACCGAGGGTGCTCGACGGCGTGACCCGTGCAACCAGGAAGCGAACGACGACGGGACTTTGTCTGGGGGGATCAGGGGCTTACCGCGAGCGTGCTGACGTGGTCGATTCGAGCTGGGGTGGTAGCGATCCACGGCGAGGCTGGCGCTCCGTCGATCTAGGGTTTGGCGACGGCGTCGTCGGCTCCGGCGGTTTCTGTCCTTCCCCTCCTCGCGTCCGGCTCCGGGGCGTCGCAGGCGAGCTCCAGCAACGTCCTCGACACCTTGCAGCCTCCCTTCACCGTCCAGAAAAGCGGAGGGAGGTGGTAAACGGCGGTGGCGATGAGGAAGGAAGGGGAGAGGCAGGGGGCATGCGGGGGTGCTGGGATGGGATCTGGGGTGGCCAGAGAGGGAGAGGAAGGGGATAAGAAGGAGGGAGGCACGGTGGTTGCGTGAGGGGAGGGTTAGCCATGGGTGGCGTTGGCCACCTTCTTGGTCACGTGCCGTGCAAGGCGAGGCAGGCAAGGCGGCACCTTGGGGGGTCTGGCGGTGGGGCCAGCTAGGGAGGCGAGCAAGTGGGGTAGGCGGCAGGCTGGCAGAGAGAGAGAGAGGAAAAGAGGGGAGGAAAAGAGGGGCATGGGTCGAGCTAGGGTTTAGAGTAGATAGGAGGGGCCTGGTCGGGTGTGGGGGTAGCTAGGTCGCTGGGGGTGGGGCCTGCATGGCTGGTAGAGAGAGGGAAGGCATGGGAAGAGACATGCTAGGTAGAGAGATAGAGGGGTGTAGGTTTTTGGGTTTGTTTAAGATAGATGTAGATAGAGATTTGTTTAGGATATATATAACATGGGGTTTAGTTTTAGGGTAGAAAAGAAAAAGAGGGAGTACTAGATTTTACATAGATTAGGTTAGGAGGGTGGTTTAGGGTTTTTGATTGAAGCTAGAAGGTTAGAGGCAAGAATGGGATTAGGGTGTTGCTAAGGAGGTGAGAAGATTGGAGGGGTACTATGGTTTAACACACATGCTGCAAACTATACTAAGCAAGACCAAACAAGAGAATAAGAAGAGGAGGAGAGATGGTCATAAGGTGGTGGGGTGGTCCTAATGGCTCATGCATGATCCAACAAAGAACCAAGCCAGATCCAAAGAGGGGGTTGTAAACTCACAAAAACAAGATCAGACAAGGAAGAAGGTTCCATTTAGAAATCAAGCAAAAACCAAATGCTAGGGAAAGGTGGCTATTGCATGGCCCATGCAGAGTAATTAATGCCAGGTTACTCTTGTGAAAACAAGGTTATAATTCTGGCATTATCCATATGCATTCCATAGTGTGGACAAGGCCAAGCAAAGATATATGGTTGGATCCAACCAACAACATGGGCTAGAGATAACTCAACAAAAGGCCAAGCCCATATTATTGGATGGTGGAATTATAAGGTGGTGAGGGAAAGGTGGTGGAGGCAAAAGAGAGATGCCCCCAACTCAACTTGGGCATTTAGCAATTTAGTAAGACCCAAATACAATATCAAGAAGCAACTACAATTAATAATGCACATGAGATAAGATCCAAACAAGAAAAAGGTTTTATATGATGCTCAAATGCAAGGGGACATGATGACATGAGCATGATATGATGATGATGCAACAATTATATGTTGGAAGTGGCCCATTTTATTATTAAACTTAGTAGCATTACAGTGGTTAGACAACTGGGATGCTACACATAAGCTTTGCGGCTGAGAGCATCGGCCATGACATTAGCTTTGCCCGGAGTGTAGTTGATGGTCAAATCAAAATCATTGATTGCTTCAATCCATCTCCTCTGCCGAAGGTTGAGATCAGGCTGAGTGAAGATATACTTCAAACTCTTGTGGTCAGAAAAGATCTCACATCGGTTGCCAAGCAAGTAGTGCCTCCATAGCTTCAAAGCAAAGACAACTGTTGCGAGCTCGAGTTCATGTGAGGGATAGTTGATCTCATGCGTCTTCAACTGTCGAGAGGCATAAGCAACCACCTGTTTCTCTTGCATAAGGACCGCACCCAATCCTTGCAAAGAGGCGTCGCAAAATATCTGGAAAGGCTTAGATGTATCTGGAGGGACCAAGACTGGTGTGGAAGTGAGCTTCTCTTTGAGTGTCTCAAAGCTTGCTTGACATGCAGGAGTCCAAAGGTATTTCTTGCCTTTCTTGAGGAGATCGGTAAGAGGCTTCGCTATCTTCGAGAAGTTCTGAACGAAGCAACGGCAATAACTAGCCAAACCAAGAAAACTCCGCACTTCTTTGACATTTACAGGAGGAAGCCATTCAACAATTGTTTTCACAGTTTCCGGGTTGACTGCAATGCCCTTGGCCAAGATGACATGACCAAGATAGGTTACTTCAGGCAGCCAAAACTCACACTTTGAGAACTTTGCATACAAGCGGTTCTCACGAAGCTTGTTTAGGACACACCGCAGGTGTTCTTCATGCTCTTCCTTGGACTTGGAATAGAATAGGATGTCATCCATATATACCACAACGAACTTATCAAGGTACTCCATGAAAACCGAGTTCATCAGCCTCGAGAAGGTAGCAAGTGCGTTGGTGAGACCGAAAGACATGACCGTGTACTCATACAGGCCATAGAGGGTGGTGAAAGCTGTTTTAGGCACATCTTCCTTGCGAATCTTGATTTGGTGATAACCACTCCTCAAATCCAGCTTAGAGAACACCACAGCTCCAGCTAGCTGGTCGAAGAGATCATTAATACGCGGAAGAGGATATTTGTTCTTGATGGTTTTAGCATTGAGAGCCCGATAGTCAACACAAAGTCTATCAGTCCTGTCACGCTTCTTCACAAAGATTGTTGGGCTACCCCAAGAAGAAGTACTGTGTTGAATGAAACCCAACTTCTCTTGTTCATCAAGTTGTCGTTTGAGTTCAGCCAACTCAGAAGGACCCATTTTATAAGGCCGCTTGGAGATAGGAGCCGTTCCAGGTTCAAGCTCAATTACAAACTCAACCTCACGATCCGGAGGCATACCCGGCAACTCTTCAGGAAAGACATCTGGGAACTCACAGACCACCGGTACACTCTGAATAGCTTCCATAGCATCATCATTCAGAGCCGCCAAAGAGAAAAGCTGGATAGCAGGAGTCAGACTTGGAGAAAAGACTATATGGCCTTCAAGAATCTTCAGAGAAACTGAGCGTTCAGCACAATCAATCACAGCTGCATTTGCTGTCAACCAATCCATGCCCAAGATGACATCAATGTCAGAATTGCCTAGAACAATTAAGGAAGCCAAGAACGAAGAGCCACCAATCTCAATTTGATTGCCATGGCTGATTTTAGATGCTACCATATTTGCTCCAGGAGAAAGGACCATTAACCGCTTGAGAAGAGGATCCTCCGCTAACCCATTCTCACTTGCAAACTTGATAGAAACAAACGAATGCGATGCACCAGAATCAAACAAAACTCGTGCAGGGACTGAGTTAACGGAAAGCATACCCATCACAACTCTGTGCATGCTCACTTGAGCGTTGACCTGGTTGGCACGAGCAACAGTAGACCCGGGCTTGGTGTTGATGTTGAGAGCCCGAGGTGGTGGTTCACGAACCAAAGGAGAGCTTGCTGCAGATCTTGGCGGGGGTGGAGGAAGAGCTTTGTTTTTCAACGGACAGTTCCAGTTCAGATGTCCAGGATCTCGACACGTGAAGCAGGCACCAGGTGGACGTGGAGCAACGTAGCCAGGGACTCCGCCAGGCGCTCTAGGGTAGTGGTGGTTGTAGCCCCTGGGAGCCGCAGTGGTGAAGTTTGGTGGCCTTGACGCGTAGCTTGCAGGTCTTGGTGGAGCCGGGAGCGACGGTGGGGTGTTAGGAACCCAGACACGCCGCTTAGAAGGAGCTGCCATAACTGAAGAGCTTGATGCATCATGGTTGTGTTTCTTGGACTCCTCAAACACTTGCCTACTTGCTTCCTCTTGCAGAGCTGTGTGCTGAAGTTCCAGAAAAGATGCCGGCCTTGCATGTGTGATTGCATACTTGATCGATGCATTGAGCCCTTGCCTGAACCTCTTTTGCTTCTTCTTGTCATCAGATATCTCATCGCCACCATAACTAGAAAGATTCATGAAGTTCCTGATATAGGTGTTGACATTATCGTTTCCCTGCTTAAGGTTGAGAAAAGCTTCCTTCATCCTCTCCATAACAATTTCTGACAGATACTGCTCCTTGAACGCTCCCGTGAACCTTTCCCAAGTAGGCTGAAAACCAGTGCAGCTTGCCTTCAAGTAATTCTCCCATCAGAGAGCTGCATCTCCCTTCAGGAGGTGAGTAGCACACTTTACCCACTCCTGCTCAGGAACATCAGCAGTCTCAAGCAGCCTTGACATCTCACGCAACCAATCATCCGCATCCAGTGGTCGATCAGAAACATCAAATTGGCGAGGGTTGAATTTTAGGAAGCTTTTGATGTCTCCTCGCTTGGGAGGTGGAGGTAGTGGAGCAAACTCGTTCCTCCTGACACTTTCCTCAAAGCGCTGTTGGTTCTGGCATTCTTTGCCAAAGCATTGGCAATGTTTGTGTGTGAGCCCATTCAGTGGTATGTCCTCATCGAGCAGCGTGGTGGAGCCATCCTGTGATTGATATAAAACACAAGTCAGTACTATAATGGAGAATGATAATAATCCAAAATAGTACCAAGATGGAATTAACCAAGATTAAAGGATACAATTTACTAAGATGATATTAAAATATCAACAAAGTTCAAAGCACCTAGAAGATATTAAGCATATCGCACACGACTGAAAAGGAGTGTGGTACACAGATATATCAAAGAAAAAATTTCCACAAATTTCGGCATTAAAATACCAATAGATGCGCAAAATCACTTAACGAATCAAGATTAGTGACTCTACCGATTCAATATACAAAAGCGAATGATAAGAGTAGTGGTATGGTCGCGACTCCATCCCGCACTCAAATCATTACTCCGCACATGAACAAGTGGAACACATATCCTAACCCCCTTCTTCTTACGATGAACCTAAAGATTAGCAACTACGGAAACGAACACCCCAAACAAGATAACGTCAGATAACAAAGAGTAAGACAGATCGCGTCGGTATACAACGAATCAGATAGATCGCGTCGGTTTGCAAAGACTGTCGGCATGGAATGTACCAACAGTTGATAACCAAAGGCTGATTAGATAACAACTTGGATGCAACAGATAGACAAGGGATTACACACACACACACAACCTATGGTACTACGGAAACCCAGAACACGTGAATCCTAGTTTGAACTTTTAAGAAGAGGATTGAAAACGTTACACTTCCTTACCAGAAAAGGGTGGGTGGGTGGGTAAGAAGAAAAATGGAAGCAGTCCTACTCTCGCGTTTTGTTTTTCCCTAGTATACATAACTACCAAAATATTTGCTAGACTGACAACGACCGTTTGCTTTGAGACCACGAAGGTCGGGATGGCTCTGATACCAATTGTAACTGCCTCGGTGAATTACGCTCCTAGATACAAGCCTGGACGAGCGGTAGTGGTTGAAATAGTACGGTGGGGCCCAAAAGCCACTCACGGGTAGACCTTTCGGCCATCCCAACCACTTCCAACTCATCGGGACACAGACGGGCGTAATCGGCGAAGGATCAACTACATACACAAATGAGTATGTATGCAAGCCACCATACAAGAGTACATCAGAGCCATTCCATCTAGAAAGAAAGGAAATATAGCAACGCCATACGGCAAGATTCAAATGACCTAGATAGATATAATATTTTAGGATAATTCCTCATACATCACACATCAGAGTATCAAGCGGAAGCGGCAAAACAAAGTCCGAGTACGGATAAGAAGCAAATCGGCATAAGATGCCATAGAAATAAGCACATCCGCCCAGATCTCATGGATCCCGTTCGAATCTCTACACCGAACGATCGTTGCCCACATCATCAGCCTCTTCCACCCAGTATCCGTCCTGCGAGTGTACCTGTTCATCTGAACCAATAATTTATCGTGTGAGACCCTAAGGGTACTCAGCAAGTCTTAATGCCTCTAAAGGGGACACAACCTAGGGTGACGCAATTGCAGCAAAAGATAAACCCTAACAGTGCTATAGATACTCGCTAACCATCTGTCTAACCAAAGATAGACGGATGTCCGTGAATTAATGACAACAGTTATAACAATAATTTCATCAGATCCATCCTCCTCCTCGCTTACCAACGAGGAAGCGGACGAACAACTCCCATCTGTTGGCAATTTTATTAACCATTCCATGAGTGTTGCACTGATTACTAGTCAAATTCCTTAGTCAGGTTAAAGCGGTACTTTAGTTATGCTTGTCTATGATCGAGAAACTGTGCTCCAAGTCGTCCATAACCGCGGACACGGCTTTCAGAAAGTTTTACCCTGCAGGGGTGCACAAATAGCAACACACACTCGATCAACCTCGGAAAAACCAAATCAAAACCCAACGAGGCCTTCACGACAAAGCAATCACAGGATTCAGAAATATTTGAGGCCACCCTTGAGTACACCAGCGAAGTTAGGCTCGAGACGGACCCGAGGTTTGCGACAATGGTCAGAACGATCGGGAACCCAAAACTGGGATTGTCGATACCGCGAAAACATTCCGCTTACCTAAGCGATGCAGTGTGCTCCTCGCACAATCGTAAATAAGCGAGTAGCATGGCATAAGTACAGGATAGTAAATAAAACCTCAAACTAGTTTGTGGCCCCAAGAAATAAGATGAATCAAGCTCGCTCGGGGGTCCCATAAGCCTCCCGGATGTGGATAGCGAATATTCTTGGAACAGGAATCAAGTACTCGGGGTCTTAAGGGACACAAGTGAGCAGGAAAAACCAAATAGCGATGTTGCTCACGGTGCCACTTTCATTAGTTATCCCATTACTACTCAGTTAAGTTGTTTAGGTACCTCATTATCCATCGACTCACATACCCTACGCATGCTGTCCTACGACTCGCATGGCTCAAACAACTCCTGTAGTAATGGCTCATGGGATGGAGGAACAAGCTTGGTGGGGTTAAAAGTAAAGGCTATGCAATACTGGGGATTCAATTTAATGCAATCGCGACTCAATGATGCAAGAATAAGGTAGAGGCAATAGGTACTGTATGTATGCAAGCATGTGGTAGTGCTTGCCTGGCAACTCAGTTGAAGCGAGAGACGAATCTGGGTAGTGCTCCTGGTTCTCTTGATATATCCCCTGCTCAGAGTCTATTCGAAGAAGAACCAAACAAACAAGGCCAACATAAATAAAGTGCACAAGCATAGGAATAAATGCGTCAAGCAAACAATCATGCCATGATGAATGATGCACAAGTTGCATGACATTAATGTAGCATGGCATGGGTGAGGTGTAAAGTACAAGAAATAAGCATTTTATTGAGTTGTGGTCACTTTTTATTGTCATATTGGTTGCTGTATACTATATATTTATATGATGCATGCTGCAATTGAAGTCATGGATAGCATAAACAGAAAGGTCTCGTCGAGCTGATCATTTTAGACATATCATTTGTTAAATTTGGAGTTATAAAACAAAAGTTATTAATTAATTAAGGTCCAGGGGCATTTTGTTGTAATTTAATTCAACTTGAAATTTAAAGTGTTCAAATAATATTTTGAATGGCATATTTGAATTCCTCACATTTTTCTGATTCAAAAACATATATTATTTGTACTATTTGGAATTATGAATTTAATTTTATTTTTTTAAGTCAAAATTAGTCATATTAGGTCAAAGTCAAAGGTTTGACTATTTGAAATTAGTTTTGAAAATATTTGAATAAAGATTTGAATTAACATTCAAAAACAAAACATTTTTCATATAAGGTTTGAGTTCTTATTCCAAACCAGGAATAAGTTATGAATTCACTTAAATTTAAACAGATTTTGAATTTGAACTGAATTGAATGAATTTGAAAAGGTTTGAAATTTGAAACAGCAAACTCCTGGACTTTTTGGTACTCAGCAGATCCTACCCCAGGAGGATGACAGGTGGGCCGCATTCTTGTTGGCGGAACCGTGGCCGATTCCTTTTCTCACCGGACTCTGCCTAGCCCGCGTCACTGACGAGCGGGCCCAGGGATCTAACGGGGCCACACGCGCGCGCAGCCGTCCGGTGGCGACACGTGGGCGATCCAGGGGCTGCGGTCGGAAAACAACGGAAGGTGAGGACCCTTTTTGCAAAGTTCTCGCAGGCGCTGGCAGGTGGGGTCGTGGGGGCTGCGGGTTTAGGCGGGAAAAGATACAGGGGGCTAAATGCAAACATGCATCGGCTGCTGCTGGACGCGGTGCTGCGGCGTGGATCTGGCCGGGGTTTCGGACGACGATGGCGACGCCGTCGCCGGCCTAAACGCCACGACCCTAAAACGAAAGACGAAGAGGGGTTCACGGCCTACAACATTCGTTCGGGGTGCTAGCGCGGAGGAGGGCCGCAGCGCGCGGGGCAGGGCGAGCAGGCGAGCAGCTGCGGGTCTTCTTGCCGGCCAGGCGCGATGCCGCAAGCAAGCGTTCATGGACGGCGGCACTACGGTGCAAGAGAGGGCAAGGGAGCATGTCCAGGGGATCGAGGAGCTCACCAGGATCCCGACAGTGGTGAAGGTTTGGCCGGAGGGACTGTCGATCTGCGAGGAGGCTGGCGATCTGGAGCTCCTGGTGCTCACGGGCACGGCGGCGGCAGGGCTGCTCCGGCGGCTTCCAGCGGCTGCCTCGTGTCCTGGGCGACGTAGAGGAAGCAGAAGGAGGCCTTGGTGCTTCTGGCGCAGCTCGTCGCACTCCGGATCGGTCAGAGGAAGGGGTGGCCGCGGCTAGGGCTTTGCTTGGGTGGCAATCATGGTGGAGATGGGGGGAAGGAAGGAGGATGGGGAGGACCTGGGGCTGCCTGGTGGATCTGGGTGGAGGCGAGTTGGGTGGTTGGGGAAAGGGAGGAGACGGGAGAAGGGAGGGTGCCACCTTTATGCACAAAGGGAGGACAAAGGGGGCCTCGGTTTGGCTAGGGTTTGGAGAGAGAGAGGGCCAGGGAAAGCACATGGGATGGAGGTGGTCAGGTGGGATCCGAGCTGGGTGGGTGAGAGAGGCAGGACTAGGGTCAGATGGGAACTAGGGTTAGCTAGATAGGGGGTGGCTCGGGTTAGATGGGGGGTGAGGTGATTAGAGGTAGGTTTAGGGAGAAGGTTATGAGAGATGGGTAGGGTTTAGCTAAGAGGGGGTGGTGATTAGGGTTTAGATGGGGGTAAGGTGATTAGAGGTAGGTTCTAGAGTGAGCAAGAGAGATAGAGAGAGGAGGGTGAAGGTGAGTGTTTGACAAGCCAAAACAAGATCAAGCAAGAGAAAGGGGTGGTCCATGCAAACAAAACAAAAATAAAATTCAAATGTCAAGTAGAAGGTGGTACTTGCATGGCTCTAGCTAGATCAAGCAAAAGAAGGAGAGAGAGAGAGAGTATGACCCACTACAAGAATTTAAAACAAAAACCAAATGACCTAGATGTGGTGGTTTTGCATGGCCCATGCAAATAATAAATGCCATGTATTCATATTGTGAAAACAACATAAAATCATGTGGCATTATTCCATGCATTCCCAAAAGGTGGTATAAGTCCAAGCAAAAAAGGTCAAGCAATGGATCCACCCAACCCACATGAGCTAGGTAAACTCAATTAAATGCCAGCTCATATTAATTGGATGGTGGAATTATAAGGTGGTGAAGACAAGGTGGTGGAGTCAATAAGAGATATGCCCCCAACTCAACTTGGGCATTTCACAATATATCAAGAACCAAATACAACATCAAGAGACAAATACAAATATTAATGCATATGAGATAAGAACCAAAACAAAAGGGTTTTTGTATGATGCTCAAATGCAAGGTGGCATGATGACATGATGATGATGCAACAATTATTTTTAGGAAGTGGCCCTTTTATTACTAGAACAAGTAGCATTACAGATGTTAGACAACTGGGATGCTACAATGACTACATCTAAGCCTCTCTCTTTGTCGTCATGCATCAGCTTGAAAGTGATAGCCTCCATGGGTGGCTCTGCCTGGCGTCACGACTGTGTGACTCTGAATCCCCATAGGTCCTTCCTCTCAAACTTGGTGAGCTGAAGTGTCGTGATGCTAGGAAGTGGGAGGTTGAGCACACTAGTGAGCTCAATGAGACGAGTACCAAAACAAGTTCCCTTGAACTCCTCGGCCGTGATGATAAAAACATTAGGCATCTATTTTTATAAGATAGAGAAAAGTTAGAACCAACACAAGTAGAGAAAATTCACAAGACAAAAGTATCACAAACACATTTTTTAGAAACAAACACACAAGTCATGGCATACACAAATCCATTACAAACATCAAAGGTTCAACATAACTTAAACAAATTTTTGGAAGCAAAAACGATAAGTGTGGTGGTCCAACTAACAAAGTACATTACAACTCTCACTCACTAGACAAAATAGCTATCAGGGCATCCTTAGTGGCCATGTGTCTATCTTGTTCACAAGACTCCCATATTAAGTCTATAATGTCTCCCCTTAGTTGTTGGTTGGTAGTCTCTAACTCTTGGGTATGCTTATTTTCTTCTCTAAGATCATTTTGGGTGTTGAGCATTCTGCACTTGAGTCTATCACCAAGCACCTTGATGGCATTCCAAGATGCATTTCTTGCAGAATCAAAGAATGTTGTGTGCATTTTAGAGTTAGTGACCATGCAAAATCCCGACTCCTTGTGGTTGTCTTCCTTGTTTTTGTACAAGTGAAGTTGCACACATCAATACTCTTCTCCTTCATCCATCACAGGGAATCCCTTGTACACAGCTGCACCATGTATCCCCATAGTAACCATAAGGTTCTTGAGTGCCTTGGGAAATTCAGTCTCACACTCCAAGGTCATGGTCATGAGTGGTCCCTTCCTCACGGCTTCGTTGATGGAGTTCATTTACAAATAGAGATGAGAAAGAAGATTAGAAAAGTTTACGAGAAGAAAAAGACAAGTGTGGAAATTTTTCAAAGTGTTGAATTTTTTTCCTTAGTGGTTTCTTAGTCTAATCCAATCCTAGGGTCATAATCCTATAGGCAACAACCTGGCTCTGATACCATCTGTAAGACCCCACCTTTGTAAAGGTAAAGGTCCCTGTGATTGCAATGCTAGTCCCTGGATCAATTGCTAGCATCCACAGTTTAAGATGAAGTACACAGAAACAAAGGTCATTATTACATCGTCATTCCAGAGATAACATAGTCTTTTACAACTCCATAGCCATAGGCTAGTATAAGAGTATAACTTAACAATATAAATAAAAGTCTTCATCTTCATCTGCCACATGCAAGCATGTTTAGTGTAGACTCATAACCCTAATCCTCATCAGAGTAACCTGCAACATCACAAGTTATAGCCACAGTGGGTCAATACATTAGAATAACATTGGCAAGTGATACCTTAGCAGAATAATAGTATCTAACTTCTACATGAATTTGGCTAAGTGTAGCTTAGGCTTGCTTTGCTCAAAATAGGTTTTACCTATCGGTTGAAAACACTAAGTTTTTGTTTAACAAAAACTCCCAAGGAACCACCAATAGACATTGGTGAGCCTTTACCCTTGTTCAACCACAAGCTTTTAGCTTAGAAATTGGGATGAGGAGATTCTTGATAGCTTCCATGTATTGATGCTCAAATTGTCCATAAACAGGGACATGGCTAAGTACTTAGATTCTTCCTTCTGTAGAGGTGGTGCACTTTCCCCACAAGACTTGACTTTCATCAAGATAGGACCTTTTAGAAGCCTTCCCTTAGACCAAAATGGACGCGCTCCAAACCTATCACCCCTACCACCAACTGTCCATTTGGCTAAGTTATTGCAACCCTCAAATCCCTTTGTTCCTGGGTGGCATTCCACAAGTGTGATACACAAGGTAAATCATAGATATGGTCCTTGTGTAACCACTCAACATAACCCAAACAACCATTCCACCCAGGTGTTTCATTCACTTAGTTGTTTTATTAAGCAAAAACATAAGTCAAAGACTTAGCAATATTTTTCCATAGCATATATATAATCCACCCTTGGTTGGTACTAGCTAGGCTAAGCATGGCAATAGAAAGTATCTTAACTTAGAGAAAGTACTAACAATTCTACAACTACTAGGATTTTCCAAGCATAGCATATATATACTTAGCAAAAATTATCATGCAAGCACTACACAAAATATCACTAATTCATAGTCAAAATATTGGACAAAAATATGAAGCACCACTTGCCTTGATAGTTGGGAGAGTAACAACAATCCTCACAGTCACAATCACCACTAGCACCAAAATCTACACATAAAATGATATCACCAAATTCATATTTCAAATAATCAAGCAAAAATATATGAATGCATGCAAATGCTATGTGATGATTTTTCTAAACCAATCAAGACAAGTAAAACAGTACTAAACAATAAACTAAACATTTATACATCAAATAAACTTTATTTGGCCTTTAAAACATTTTCCAATTAATTTTTATACACAAAATAGGCCTACAAATGTCTCTGCATAAAATTCCATTTTAACAGAAACAAAATACAAAACTAAGCCCATAGACGTATAGGATTTATTTTTTTGATTCCAATGGTATATTATTTGTATTTTGAGGATAAACAGAACAAAATTTATTGAATTTACAAGTTTAAATAACTAATAGATTCAAATCTAAATTTTAAAACAGAAAACCTGACACCCGGCGCAATCTGATTGGCCCGTACCGGTTCGCACTGGATCACGCACCCGCACCGTTGGATCTAACTAAATCCAACGCTCCAGATCAAAACTTACCCCTTCGCGTCAGATCAAACCTGGACCGCTAGATCTAATCCTAAGGCCAAGATCTACTCGTACCTCTTCGCGTTTGATTCTAATCTAGATCGCTGGATCTAGATCCAGCGGATCAAATCCTTCTGCTAAGAACTGGCGGCGCATATAGCGAGCAGAGGTGCTGGCGGCTCTGCCGGTGACGAACTGGCGATGCTAGGGGGTAAAGGGAGGGATGCAATGCGTTACTGAGGTCGCGGAGTCGAGGCAGTCGCAGTGGAGGTCACGGGCGAGGGCGGGGTGCTCGGGTTCGGCGGCTATTCCTCGCCGGAGCTGAGCTTGTTGTTGGGTACACACGGTTGTTCACGAAGGCGACACTATAGACCACCAGAAGCAAAACCACAAGTGGCGTTAGATGCGTACAAAGATGGCGAACAAAAGTGTATGAACCAGAGAGCAAGGGGAAGGGGAGTCGAGGATCACCGGGATTGGTCGCTGAAGGGGCTCGGTACCGCGGCGGCATGAGATTGATTGTGGACAGCCTAGCTGCGCTCTGTGGTTGGTGAGTGAGGGGCTCGGTACCGCGGCGGCATGAGATTGATTGTGGACAGCCTAGCTGCGCTCTTTGGTTGGTGAGTGAGGGGAAAGGAGCGAAGTGGGGAGGGGTTTAAGTAGCCGGGGCGAGAGGGAGAATTATGTCCGCAGTAATGCGTAATCAAGCGCGAGATCGTCCGGAAGAAACGACCGCGGCGGAGCTGGTCGCGGGCGTGATTTGGGGACGAAGAGATGACGTGGTGGTGGGGTCCATCATCGTGAGGGGTGCAACTTGAGTGCGGTGAAAGCAGAGGAGAGGGAAACCCGTGGGCTGGTTGTTGGGCTTGCTCATTCTTTGGGCGAAGGTCAGGCTGGCCCTTTACTTTTTCTTTTCTCCTTCCTATTTCTATTTTTATTTTCAGAAATCAAATTCAAATGAATTCCAAATGAGTTTGAATTCAAATCACTTCTGGATTTTTGTAAAGTGAACCATGCTCATTTTTGTGTATAAAACATTGATGTTTGCTCACAAATGTCTTGGCTCATTGAAAATAAAATAGAATCATGCTTTGCCTATTTATTTATATAAGGCATAAGAATGGTTTTAATTTAGTTTTCTTTGTTTTGAAAACTTGAGTAAGCTTTGAAATCAACATTCAAACCTTTTCTGGTTGAAATAAAGTATTCTCATATTTGAGAGTATAAATAAAGCCATTTTATTGTTCACATGAAATATCAGGCAAAACAAATGGTTCCTGATTTGAAACTTTGTTTGAAAAATGAACCAAATGCATGAGGATGCATGAATGATATTCAAACTTTATAATTCATGTTTTTTGGGATGTTACATGCATCATCAAAAGGTGGGGGGCCTAGCGGCGCTTCTAGCACATATTGCTTTTGTGCAGCAGAGAGGAGAATCCTCAAATTCATGGCCCATTCGGTAAAGTTGCTACCGTTCGTTGCAAGTTTCTCTTTCTCCTTGAACACATTGAAATTAAAAGCAGGTGGTGCCATCTAGAACAGAATTTGTAAAGTTTAGACTAAGTTTATGATAGATTGAGTTCAACTAATCCACATTATGAATGAACTCCCACTAAAAACGACATCCCCTCGTCCCTTTTTGGTGATTACATGAACCAAATCCACTACACCAAGTCCGATCATCTCGTGAGTCGGTGTAGCTTCAAAGGCGAGCATCAAATGGGCATGATATCTACTATATGACTCATGCTTAACCTTTCGGTCCGTGTTCCGAGGCCATGTTTATACATGCTAGGCTCGACAAGTAAGAACCTTAGTATTCGCGTGTGTAACTATCTTACACCCGAAATATGGTCGTGGATCCAAGAACACCCGATCATCACGTGATGTCTTGGAGCGACGAAAACATAATCGGTGCATACTAAAGGAAGAACACATTCTTATCTTGATATTTAAATGAGGGATCATCTTATTATGCTAATAAAGCGCTAAAAAGCAATATAAGATGCTATCGAACATCACATGTTTATTAGTGAAATGATATGGTTCCCGCATATGATCTCTATCATGTGCACCGTGATATGATCACTATCATACCTTTATGTGTAAGGCCAAGGTCTATGGAACTTATATGTTATGTGTGTTGTAAGAGTATCATCTCATACTTCTACTTACAACATCACCATATCATAACACTAGCCCAGCAACAATCTAAACTAGACACCTCTAATTTATCCATTGCAAGTTTTACGTGGCTTAGGGCTTTCGGAGATAGAACCGTTCTTACCTATGAACATGAACCACAACGAGGATAACCAAATTGTTGACAACTTGTTGCAAAATAGATATTGACTATAGTAGGAGATAAAGACACCCGCTAGCCACTTATGCAAACTAGTTGCATGTCAAGCGTGGAACATGTCTCATGTGCGAGGACATGGAAAGTTTGTCCCGGCCGCTTCATCCCACTATGCCACTAATATCCAAAACTACAACTAAGAAGCAACAACATGATCATCATCGCCCACATACTCATATGTGTAGTACCCGTGTAAAGCATCTACGCATAGATCCGGATCTGATACCATTGAAGGGTTCGCATCATAGAAAACAATTTTTTTCCTAAGATGGGAACTAAGTACCAAGATCTATCTTTTAGATACAAACAACATACGGATACTTATCCATATAGAACATACCCTTGAATACCGACAAAGCTTAACGATTTGAACTCGTGGTTGATGTAGACGATCTCTTGCCGATCTCAAGATCGAGAGGAAGTCCTAGCACCGCAAAGCAGCAGCGCATCCGTGCTCGCACACACGTACAAGACACCGAGCAACCTCCGCCTCCTCGCTCCAGCGATGTAGCGGAAGCACAACCATTTCTTGCTGAATAGCCACCGGGAACATGTATCTCGCTAGTCCGAGACCATGGGGAATAAATTCTAGAGGGGGAGAGAAATCCTTCACGAGGAGGTGTGAGTGAGAGAGAGAGAGGGAGAGGGGTGCCTTTTATAGGAGGAGGGGGGAACCCAAGGGGGTGGCCTCCGGCCATGGGGTCTGCCCCCTCTCCTCCTTCATTCATGTGGGTGGACACTCCACTCACAAAAAACTCTTCAATTTCCTCCACTCAAAATCCCACTCAAAATTTCTATTAAATTTCCACCAAATTTAATGCAAACTCTCATTAAATAAAACTCTTTTTATTTATTCAGAATTTGTCAATTACTTTAATGACAAACATTCACATATAACCCCTTGCTAGAATTCCATTTCACATGCAAAAACACTTTCTGCAATTTCACCCCAAAACCTGTTTCGGTATCTAGTGAAATAAATTCCTGCGCTTGTTATTCTTTCCGGCATGAAACTTTTGCTCCAATTGGATGTTAGTGTCCCTTAAGTGTGTCACCCTATGGTTCGCGAATAATGCGGACATGATCGAGACCCCTCTCCGATCAATAATCAGAAGCGGGACCTGGAGATCCATACTGACTCCCACACATTCAACGATGACTTCCCTGTGATCATCGGAACCTTTTACGCTAGTATCTTAATCCCTTTGTTTCACGATATATTACATGTCCGAGATTCGATCATAGGTATCTCCATACCTAGTTTGATCACGTTACCGACATGCACTCTTTTCTTGTTCCCGTGATATAACATTCTAGTGATCAAATGTGATATCTTCGAGAGGGCCCAGAGTATATCTATCCGTCATCGGGATGAACAAATTCAACTCTTGATACATGAGCCTCAACCTAACACTTTAGTAGTTCTGAAGTCATCTTTATAATCACCCAGTTACGGTGTGATGTTTGATGTCATCAAGAAACTCTTCCGGTGTTAGTGATTGACATGATCTCATGGTCTAAGGATTAGGATCACTTCGTAAGTTGTTTATAGCAATATAAACTGAATGACTTTGATCGTAATGATATACTTCGGATGAATGTTCATCACATCATTACACTAATGTTGTGATCTCGTTATTAACAACATCCAATGTCTATGATCAGGAAACTGTGATCATCTTGTTAATCAACGAGCTAGTTTATGAGAGAGGCATAAGTAGGAACTTTCTGTTTGTTAATTAAACACACATGTATTAACGTTTCCGTATTAATACAATTATAGCATGCAAAATAAACATCTATCATATACTTGGAATACACATAATAAACACTTTATTATTGCCTCTCAGGGCATATTCCCTTCAATAACGATTCCCATTGACTTAGGCATCCATCGTGTTCTGCAGTATCTGCCACCTAGCTATAAGAGATCTGTGATGAACTATAATATGCAAGGCATGAGGAAGTCTCTCCCCGAGATTTTGTTAATGCTTAAAACTGCAGAAGCGGAGATCAAGAAGGAACATCAAGTGTTGATGATCAATAAGAACACTGGTTTCAAGAAATACAAGAAGGGTAAACAGAAGGGAAGTAAGGGCGGCAAGCCGGTTGCCGTGCCTGAAAAGAAACCCCGAGTTGGACCTAAGTCTGATACCGAGTGCTACTATTGTAAGGGGACTGGCCACTGGAAGCGCAACTGCCCCAAGTATTTGGCAGACAAGAAGGCCGGCAAGGCAAACAAAGGTATATATGATATACATGTTATTGATGTGTACTTGACTAGTGCTCGCAGTAGCACCTGGGTATTTGATACCGGTTCAGTTGCTAATATTTGTAACTCGAATCAGGGGCTGCGGAACAAGCGATCGCTAGCAAGGGGTGAGGTCAAGATGCGTGTCGGCAATGGATCAATCGTTGATGTGATCACCGTCGGAACGCTGCCTCTCCACTTGCCGTCGGGATTAGTAATAAATTTGAATAATTGTTATCTGGTGCCAGCACTGAGATGAACATTGTATCTGGATCGTGTTTGATGCGAAGTGGTTATTCATTTAAATCCGAGAACAATGGGTTTTCTATTTATATGAATGAAATCTTTTATGGTCATGCACCAATGATGAATGGTTTATTTCTATTGGATCTCGATAATAGTGTTACACATATTCACAATGTTGATGCTAAAAGGATTAAACTTAATGATGATATATCCGCATATATGTGGCACTGCCGTCTAGGTCATATTGGCGTTAAACGCATGAAGAAGCTCCATTCGGATGGACTTTTGGAATCACTTGATTTTGAATCATTTGATGCATGTGAGACATGCCTTATGGGCAAAATGACTAGAACACCGTTTTCCGGTTCAATGGAACGGGCGATAGATTTATTGGAAATTATACATTCTGATGTATGTGGTCCAATGAGTGTGTTGGCGTGAGGTGGATATCGTTATTTTGTTACTTTCACGGATTATTTGAGTAGATACGGTTATATCTACTTTATGAAACACAAGTCTGAAACCTTTGAAAAGTTGAAGGAATTTCAGAATGAAGTGGAAAATCATCATAATAGAAAGATCAAATTTCTACGGTCCGACCATGGAGGTGAGTATCTAAGTTACGAGTTTAGCACTCACATGAAAGAGTGTGGATTTTTTCACAACTCACACCCGCCGGAACACCACAGCAAAATGGTGTGTCGGAACGTCGTAATTGTACTTTATTGGATATGGTTCGATCTATGATGTCTCTGACGGACTTGCCATTGTCATTTTGGGGTTATGCACTAGAAACTTCTGCATTCACTTTAAATCAGGCACCATCTAAATCCGTTGAAAAGACACCGTATGAATTGTGGTTTGGAAACAAACCTAAGCTATCATTTCTTAAAGTTTGGGGATGCGATGTTTATGTGAAGAAACTTCAACCGGATAAACTTGAACCTAAAGCGGAAAAATGCGTCTTCATAGGATACCCTAAGGAAACAATTGGGTATTCCTTCTATCACAGATCCTAGGGCAAGGTTTTTATTGCCAAGAATGGATCCTTTCTAGAGAAAGAGTTTCTCGCGAAAGGTGTGAGTAGTCGGAAGGTAGAACTCGAAGAGGTTATTAAACCTTCTCTTCAAAGTATGGCGAGTAGCGCAGCGCCGGAAGTCGTTCCGGAGTTGGCTTCACCAGTTGAAGAAGGAACTAATGATAATGATCATGAAACTCCGAAAGAGAGTACTACCAAACCTCGCAGGTCTAGCAGGACGCGTGCAGCTCCCGAGCTATACGGAAACCCTGTTATGAATTTCATGGTTGATGAAATTGATGACCCTGCGACGTATGAAGAAGCGATGATGAGCCCGGATTCCAACAAATGGTTAGAAGCCATGAAATCCGAGATGGAATCTATGTATGAAAATCAAGTTTGGAACTTGGTGGACTTACCTCAGGACCGAAAGGCCGTGGAGAATAAATGGATTTTCAAAAGAAAAACTGATGTTGATGGTAATGTGATCGTCTATAAAGCTCGACTTTTCGCAAAGGGGTTTCGACAAATTCAAGGAGTTGACTACGATGAGACATTCTCTCCTGTAGCGATGCTAAAGTCAGTTAGGATTATGTTAACAATTGCTGCATATTTCGACTATGAGATATGGCAGATGGATGTCAAAACCGCGTTCCTCAATGGAAATATTGAAGAAGAGTTGTATATGATACAACCAAAGGGTCTTGTTGATCCTAAGGATGCTAACAAGGTGTGCAAGCTTCAGAGATCCATCTATGGACTGAAGCAAGCATCATGAAGTTGGAATCTCCGCTTTGATGAGGTGATCAAAGAGTTTGGATTTGTCTAAAAATATGGACAGACTTGTATTTACAAGAAAGTGAGTGGGAGCAATGTGGAATTTCTGATATTATATGTGGATGACATATTATTGATCGTAAATGATATAGATCTTTTAACAGTGTTAAAAGTTATCTAAACAGCAAATTTTCAATGAATGACCTAGGTGAAGCGTCATACATATCAGGCATAAAGATCTATAGAGATAGATCTAGGCACCTAATAGGGCTATCGCAAAGTACATACCTTGATAAGATTTTAAAGAAGTTTAAAATGGACAGAAGTAAGAAGGGGTTCTTACCTATGTTGCAAGGTAAGACATTGAGTAACACTCAAAGTCCGGCTACGGCGGAAGAAAGAGAGATAATGGATAAAGTCCCCTATGCTTCAACCATAGGCTCTATAATGTACGCCATGCTATGTACAAGACCGGATGTGGCACATGCTATTAGTTTGATTAGTAGGTACCAATCGGATCCAGGTTCAGAACACTGGAAAGCGGCCAAGAATATCCTTAAGTACTTGCAAAGAACTAAGGATATGTTTCTTGTGTACGGAGGTGAAGAAGAGCTCGTCGCTAAGTGTTATGTTTACGCAAGGTTTGACACCGATCCGAATGACTCTAAGTCTCAATCCGGATACGTATTTCTCATGAATGGCGAAGCGGTTAGTTGGAGGAGTTCCAAACAACCTGTGGTGGCGGGATCAACAACGGAGGCCGAATATGTTGCTGCTTCAGAAGCGGCTCAGGAAGCAGTTTGGATGAAGGAGTTCATATCCAAACTAGGTGTGGTTGCGAGCGCGTTGGACCCAATGGTGATCTATTTTCACAACAATGGTGCCATTTCCAATGCCAAAGAACCAAGGTATCAAAATAATTCCAAGCATATTAAGAGCCGGTTTCACTCCATCCGCGAACATGTCAAGGATGGAGATATAGAGATTTGTAAAGTACACACGGATCTCAACGTAGTAGATCCGTTGACTAAAACTCTCCCTAGAGCAAAACATGATCAAAACCAGAACACCATGGGTGTTAGATTCATCACTATGGAACTAGATTATTGTCTCTAGTGCAAGTGGGAGACTGAAGGGAATATGCCCTGAGAGGCAATAATAAAGTGTTTAGTATGTGTATTCCAAGTATATGATAGATGTTTACTTTGCATGCTATAATTGTATTAATACGAAAACATTACTACATGTGTTTTTAATAAACAAATAGAAAGTTCCTAGTTATGCCTCTCTCATAAACTAGCTCGTTGATTAACAAGATGATCAAGATTTCCTGATCATGGACATTGGATGTTGTTAATAATGGGATCACAACATTAGTGTAATGGTGTGATGAACATTCATCTGAAGTATGGCATTACGATCAAAGTCATTGGGTTTATATTGCTATAACAACTTACGAAGTGATCCTAATCCTTAGACCATGAGATCATGTCAATCACTAACACCGGAAGAGTTTCTTAATAACATCAAACGTCACACCGTAACAGGGTGATTATAAAGATGGGTTCAGAACAAATAAAGTGTTATGTTGAGGCCCATGGATCGAGAGTGGAATTTGTTCATCCCAATGATGGATAGATATACTCTGGTCCCTCTCGGTGATATCACATTGGTTAGCTTGCAAGCAAGTGATTTGATCACTAGAATGTTATATCACGGGAACAAGAAAAGAGTGCATGTCAGTAACGAGATCAAACTAGGTATGGATATATCGATGATCGAATCTCGGACATGTAATATATCGTGAAACAAAGGGATTAAGATATTAGCGTATAAGGTTCCGACGATCACAAGAAAGTCATCGTTGAATGTGTGGGAGTCAGTATGGGTCTCCAGATCCCACTTCTGATTATTGATATGAGAGGGGTCTCGATCATGTCCGCATTATTCATGAATCGTAGGGTGACACACTTAAGATACACCGACATCCAATTGGAGCAAAAGTTTCATGCCGAAAAGAATAACAAGCGCAGGAATTTATTTCACTAGATACCGAAACAGGTTTTCGGGTGAAATTGCAGAAATTGTTTTTGCATGTGAAATGAAATACTAGCAAGGGGTTATATGTGAATGTTTGTCATTAAAGTAATTGAAAAAATTCTGAATAAATAAAATAGTTTTATTTATTGAGAGTTTGCATTAAATTTGGTGGAAATTTAATAGCAATTTTGAGTGGGATTTTGAGTGGAGGGAATTGAAAGGATTTTTGTGAATGGAGTGTCCACCCACATGAATGAGGGGAGGGCAAGGGGGCAGCCCCATGCGCCGGCCACCCCCTTGGGGTCCCCCCTCTCCTATAAAAGGCACCCCCTCCCCACTTCTCACTCACACCTCCTCGTGAAGGATCTCTCTCCCCCTCTCGAATTCCCCATGGTTTCAGACTAGCGAGATACATGTTCCTGGTGGCTATTCGGTAAGATAGAGTTGTGCTTCCTCTAAATCGCTGGAGCGAGGAGGTGGAGGTTGCTCGGTGCCTCGGACATGTGTGCGAGCACGGATGCGCTGCTGATTTGCGGCGCTAGGACTTCCTCTCGATCTTGAGATCGGCAAGAGGTCGTCTACATCAACCACGAGTTTAAATCGTTAAGCTTTATCGGTCTTCAAGGGTATGTTCTCTATGAATATACATCTGCCCTTTGTTTGTATCTAGTAGATAGATCTTGGTACATAGTTGTTCCCATTGTAGGATTTTTTTGTTTTCTATGCTGCGAACCCTACACCATGGCTGTGACAGTTTCTCATGCATTCTTTCATTCTCTCCCACGCAAGCGCTAGTGGCTCACGCTCTTCCTGTCCAAAACCAGTAATATTAGATCTGAGTTGCATAGTCTTTGCAGGTGGAAAGAATTTAGTCATAAATAAAGAAGTACATTCCACCCATGATGTAATAGTATTTCTAGGCAAAGATAGCAACCATTCTTTTGCTCTTCCTCTAAGAGAGAAAGGAAATAAGCGCAACTTGACCGCGCGGGGTCAACATCTTTAATGTGCATCATATCACATATTTTAGTGAAAGTATTTAAGTGCATACATGCATCTTCAACAACAGAGCCTCCAAATTGATTTTCTTGAGCCAAACTTAAATAATGGGGCTTAATTTCATAATCTTCAACAACAATTGCTGGCTGAGTAATAGGATGATGTCTATGCACTTCTACTCTTGTAGACAATTGTTGGGACTCCAAGTGCAGAGGTTTGTAGAACAGCAGCAAGTTTCCCTTAAGTGGATTACCCAAGGTTTATCGAACTCAGGGAGGAAGTGGTCAAAGGTATCCCTCTCAAGCAACCCTGCAATCAAGATACAAGAAGTCTCTTGTGTCCCCAACACACCCAATACACTTGTCAGGTGTATAGGTGCACTAATTCAGTGAAGAGATAGTGAAATACAAGTGGTAACGGTGCCAGAAAAGAGCTTGATGGTGAGGTAAAGACGAAAGGCAAAAAGAAGGAAGCAAGCAAACATATAACATATCTAGATGCAAACGGTGTTTCAATGTTTAGAAACAAGGCCCATCGATCATACTTTTACTAGTGAACACTCTCTCATATAAATATCCTCTCTTCATGATACTACCCTTAACTACTCTCTGGTTGGATACTCTAATCCATGGTAGGTCTACAAAATCACACCTCAAAGTCCGCCTTCCCCAATCTAGATAACCCCACACTATCACCTTGAGCGCAAGATGGTTCCAACAAACACCACAATTTCATAAAGACATCCAAATCCAAATATACTCATGAAATATATATATGTAATCTAGCTTAAGTGCCACACACGGCGTGCACGCTGTCACTTTCACACACGTGGGGAAAAGCATAGATCTATTAAAGCACAATGAGTATTTATGTAGACTCTAGACGCGAGGAAGAACTACTCCCTCCTCATCATGGGAATCAGCAACGGTGATGGAGATGGTGGTGGAGATCGATGGAGATGGCTCCAGGGGCACTTCCCGTCCGAGGTGCTTAACAGAATTCTCCCCCAAATCTCTCCGGTGGCGGTAATGGAGGTTTTCGTGGCTTTTTGATGGATGATTTAGGGTTTGTGAGTCGGGGGCTTCTTATAGGCGCAAGAGGCAAGGTCGGTGGAGGTCTAGGGGGCCCACACCCCCTGTGGGCGCCACCAGGGCTGGCCTGCACCTAGGGGGGTGTGGCCACCTTGGTTTCCTCCTCCACCTCTGCTTCGTGGTTCCGTGTTGCTCCGGGAAAAATAGGAAGATTGGCTTTTGTCCCGTCCAATTTCGAGAATATTGATTTTCTGCCTTTTCTGGAACCAAAAACAGAAGAAAACAGGCAACTGGCACTATGGCATCTTGTTAATAGGTTAGTCCAGAAAAACATATAAAAATACCTCAACGTAAAGAAAAAGCAAAGCAAAGTAGATCGTAATGAAACATAGAGCATAAAAAAATATAGATACGTTTATGACGTATCAAGCATACCCAAGCTTAACTCCTGCTCGTCCTCACGTAGGTAAGTGATATAAAGAATAATTTTTGAGGTGACATGCACCATCAAAATCAAGAACAAACCATAGCAAGCATTGAAAGCTGGGATCAAAGAACTCTAAACTTGAGCATGAAAGATGGAGTTCTAACAGTAAGACAAAGTAACTATGTTGCAACATGAAAGGATATAAACAAAGATTCATGAATAACAATGCATTGAAAGACGTTTGTTTGTTTCACATATAAAAAACATAGCATAGTGGCATTCAGCTTGTCCCTCATGGAGTAGCAAATAAATGCGTAGGACACCTTCAAAGTTCATAAGGGTGGCTAGATACAAATAGTTCAAGAATAAGCAATATCAACATTATGAATCAATCAATAAGTTTTGGGACAATGCACATAAAACTAAGAATGACAACTATGCTCTCTTAACTGGTGCCTAAAGGTAGAAGGTGGAGACTCAATATAATAGTGGAAGAAAGGCCCTTCATAAAGCAAAGCAGGGATTTCAAGTCTCAAAAAGAGCTTCCAAAATTTATGGTACTTGTTAGCTTTCATCTCTCATTGCCCATATCATAAGCATCTTGAAGTGATTAAGGTTAAAGTGAGCAAACTATGGAGTATATGCTTGACAAAGTATAAGTTGGCAATATCATGTCCCTTGAATACGAGGTCCACACCTCATGATACTGAACTTTAGTCACCTGTAAGTTCTTGTCATAGTAAGTACATGTGTATCATAGAGAACCGTGATGACCCACAAGTGTAGGGGATCGCAACAGTCTTCACGGGTAGTATTACTTAATTTATTGATTCGACACAAGGGGAGCCAAAGAATACTTGCAAGCCTTAACAACTGAGTTGTCAATTCAGCTGCAACTGGAAATAGTTCTTGCTCACAGAAGTTTATCAGTAGCAACATAAAAGCAACAGCAGCAGCAGAACAAGAGCAATAGTAACAGTAACAGTAAACAGTGGGATTCGAGTGCGTTAGGCATAGGGATGGATGGAAGGGTGTTGCATGGACGAGTCTAAACATGTAACTTCAAGATCTAGGGAATTGCAGATACATAATAACAAGCATCCAAGTACTAAAAATCCTAGGCATGTGCTCCATATATAGTCATACGTGCTCGCAATGAGAACTTGCACAACATCTTCTGTCCAGCCAGCCCGTGGCAGCGTGGCCTCTAGGGAACTAATGGCAATTAAGGTGCTCCTTTTAATAGAGCACCGGAGCAAAGCATTAACACTCCATGAACACATGTGATCCTCACACCACAGCCATCCCCTCCGGTTGTCCCAATTATTGTCACTTTGGGGCCTTTGGATCCGGACAATGATATGTGTACACAAATTGCAGATACGATCACAAACAATACAATCATAATGATTTAATAATAAGTTCAGATCTGAGATTATGGCACTCAGGCCCTAGTGACAAGCATTAAGCACAACAAGTTGCAACAAAGTCAAATAGCACTAATAGAGATACTAGGCACTATGCCCTAACAATCTTATTTGATTACATGATAGAACTCATCCAATCCCTGCCATCCCCAAGCCTACAGGGGGATTACTCACTCATGGATGAGGGAAACATCAATGGTTGATGGAGATGGTTGGTGATGACGGTGGCGATGATCCTCTCCAAATTCCCCGTCCCTGCAGGGTGCCAGAACGGAGTTTCTGGATCCGAATCTTGGTTTCTGGTGGCGGTGGCGGAGTGGAACTCTTTTTGGTAAACTATTGAACCCCCCTTGGTTTTTAGGTCGAGAGGTAACTTATAGGCGCAGAGGAAGGCCGAGGGGGTGTCTGGGGTGGCTGCACCCCCTAGGCACGGCTAGAGGTGGGCCCGCGCCTGGAAGGGGTGTGGGCCCCCCAGGCCCCTTCTCCGTCTCGTCTTCTGGATCCGTGGGTTTTCTGGTGAAATATAATTTTTGGGATATTTTCCGGGATTTTTCCTGATAGTTGATTTTCTGCACAAAAACAAGACACCAAGGTAATTCTGCTGAAAATACTGTCAGTCTGTGTTAGTTGTATCCAAATCACACAAGTTTAGAGGAGAAACAATAGCAGTGTTCGAGAAAGTAGATACATTTTGGACGTATCAACTCTCCCCAAGATTAGCTTATTGCTTATCCTCAAGCAATTCAGTTGAAAACCGAGTGTGATAAAAGAATTTTCACAAACACATTTGCTTCATATGATGTATATATTCTCATCACAGGAGTAGATGCTTAAATCATTCATAATAAGAAGCATGCAACCAAGTCTACTCAATAATCATTGCAATCTATGAAGAGAAACCAACTCAATAATAATAAGTAGCATGGAACATAAACATAAGCAAAATTGCAATGTTCATAGTAAGGTATGATAGAGTGGTATCTCGCTTGCCTTTGTTTGTAGAGCACAAATATAAATGCCAACACACCTTTGAAGTTTAAGTGAAGACTAGAGGTAAAAATATCAGAGATACAAGCATCAAAGTCATGACATAATTAACCAAGTTTTGGAACAAACACAAGAATGACAACTATGCTCTCAAGAGGGTGATCATAGAATACATGGTGACTCAACAAGGTTGTGAAAAAGGTTTTTGAAAAGTTTGAAAGGCTTCCTAATGCTGAAAGGAAGGTACTCATTAGCTTTGAGCTCTCATTGCCCCTATCATAGGCATCTTCATGTGTTTAAGGTGAAAGTGAGGTCCAGTACGAGTTATATGCTTGACAGACCATAAACTGGAATCCCATGTCCCTTGAGTACGAGGGCCGCTCCGCATGCTACTCAACTTCGGTTACCTATAAGTTCTTGTCATTGTACATACATGCATATCATAGAGAAACTCCAACGGGGTACCCCTTGCACATGATACAGGAGCTATCCCATGATCAAAGTGACAAGGTAAGCAGACAATGAGCATCTCAGCGATCTTTTTATTTACTATGTGCATAGCTTTTTATTGAGGATGCTTCACAGAATGCTCATTATGGTGGTGCTGCAATTTTCCACCATGATTAGGCATGGCTTAGGCTAGCAGCCCAGGCATTTCTCTAACACAATATATATACTCCATGAACTCACAAGCTCCCCTTTTATTTCACACCGTCGACATCCGCAAACAAAAGAGCAAAGTATCAACTGGATAGGATATCCAAAAAGTGTTGAAATCGTTCCCCGTGGCAGCACGGTTCTGCTGACTCCCATCATATAATTTGCAAGCATATAACTTTCATGGACATGTCACAATGGTTCAAGATTATCAAATGCAAGGAATAAAGTGTGCCATCAAGTTCTTGAGAGCTTTACTAACTAACTTTTTCAAAACAGACAAATTTTTTATTTGGAAGAAAACAAGGCATATAGAATATGCACTGAAATAGCAAACGATGCTAATAGGTAGGTATGGTGGACACAGTTGGCAATATTGGTTTTGGGGAATTGGAAGCACAGGTAGAGCTCATACTCAGTGCAAGTGAAGGCTAGAAAAAGAGAGGGAGCAACAAACGAGAGAGCAATAATTTTCATAATCATGCTTGCAACAAAACATGACTAATTATGGCATGAAAGTGATACAAGAACTATGAGGCAAAATAAATCATCGAGGCTTACTGACTATTGTTTAGTCATATGCATGCGTGAGCATGTGCCAAGTCGATTCACATGAAACTTCTAGAGGAGGATACCACAATATCATACCAAAATATGAATAAAACAGTGCAAGCAAACATTCATATGACATGCTACAAACTATTAGCAAGCTGGAGCTAATCATAGACAAGCAAGAACTACTAAGCATCCATCAGTAACACGCTTCTTACAATGAACAGACTAAGGATGCTCACAATGATGAGTATATGTACAAACATGAAAACAAATATTGCCCTTCACTTGTGTGACTTGAATAATAACATGAAACCCAAAATCCACTGAGAATGGCCGATCCCTGCAAAGAACTCATAAAACCAAAGAAGAACAACAAATATTTTTAGTATTTTCGATTTTTTAAAGAAAGTAAACAAACCAAAACCAAACAAAGAAAAGGCAAACTAAACAAAGAAAAGGCAAACCAAACAAGAAGCCAGCAAAGCAAGAGAAACAACGAAAATATTTTTGGTATTTTTGTGTTTTTGAGAGAGAAGCAACAAGAACCAAAAAGAAAGTGAAACAATGGATATACAAATAACCGACCGAACATGATATATAGATGAGCGTGATGTCGGTATACCTCCCCACAAGCTTAGGCTTTTGGCCTAAGTGGGGCTCAATCCCATGGTGCCCAAGTAGATGCACCTCTGTAGTACGACGAGGAGGCTCCCTTGTCTTGGTAAGAGCTCGAGGACTCTCCAGTGTAGTGTACAGCTGGGTCATACGAGGGTGCTTCCTCCTTAAAGTGTCCATAGAAGCTAAGAGAGCGCATCTTATCATCCATCTCCTCCTTGGAGCGAGACAAAGGTCCCTGAGAAATACTGAACAAAGTGGTTTGGGGGAGAGGGATCTCTATCTTCCCCATCAATCAACAACATTTTATAAACCAAGTGCTCAAGGGTAGATCCATTAGTGAAAAAGTGGTGTGCCTTTATGGCAGCAAGATCAAGCCTCTGAGGAGCCAAAACTGTATCATTTGGATCAACAACAATGTCCAAGGCAGTAGTAACACACATAGCAATAACTCCCCCATAAATGGGTCCCTTAGCAGTTAAACGACGAGCAATGAGAGAACCAATATTGTACTTGGTTTCATTGTTGAGCGCAGCGGCTAAGAAAGCCAAATGATAGCTGGAAATATTACTAGTGTTCTCCCTACGAAGAACACTAGTGGCAAGATAGTAAGCGAAGTACCTGATGGCTGGAAGCTGAATGTTTCTTATCTTTCCCCGTTGAGCTCTATGGTTATCATCATTGGTTATTCCGTGGTAAAGCTCCAACAAATCAGTGAGTTGAGCTAGAATCTTCTTTGCTGACCTAGCTGTACCAAGTCCCAGAGCCTCACAAAATTTCTTCTATGTCATATGGTAAGACCTGCCATAAATATTGAAAGAAACATCGGGGTTGAACATGCTGTTAGTAAAGGAGAAGATCTCCACAAATGTTTTAGTGAGCGTAGCATATTGCACGCTCTCATCCTGCATAAGACTTGTTAGACCAGCCCAACCAAGGTCATAAAATCATCAAGAATCCCAAAAGCCTGCAAGAAGTTTTGGCAAGGAAAGGTGGAGGGGTGCGCATCCCCCTCATCTCCCTTGTCACCGAATCGCGGAGTGATGAGATCCCCATTGCATGAGGGCCTAGCATGGGAAGATGATCTTGAAGGCCTTTCCCTTCTAGGTGCATCACTCTCAAATATCTCTCCAAATGTGTTGTTGTCCATGACCACTCTATTCTGAAATTTTTAGACAAACATCAAACCAAGTGATTTCCAAGTTGATAAATGATGAGAAACTACTATAGGAACTTGCTAGAGGGATACACATGCATCAAAATGAAATCTCTAAGAATAGAACAAGCATGCAAGCTCACACAACCTGTCACCTATAGCAACAAAATACTCAATATACAATCTATGAATCACAAATCTAATTGGACAAGTGGAGGAGGCACATACCAAGGAGCAATCCCTCCAAAAATCAGCAGCAAATGGGATGAGAAAGGAGATCAAAAATGGCGAGCAAGAACAGCAAGAACTCGAGCTTGAGCAAGTTTTCTAGTGTTTTTCGGAAGAGAGAAAGAAGATGGCTGTGAGGGGGCACCTTTAAGGGGCCCAGGTGGGCCAGACCCCCCTAGGCGCCACCCACAGGTAGGCCACGCCTATCATGGGTGTGGTGGCCTGGGGTGTCTCCCTAGGTCACTTCAGGTGTCCCTCTGCCCCTTTTTGGAGGAAAAATTTATTTTGAATTTTCTGGGATTTTTCGGGAAACTTTATTTCTGGCCAATTTTCAGGGTATGAAAAATTGATTTTCTCGCAGAAACAGTTTTTTCAGAAGAAGCAAAAGCAAACCAAAATCCAAACTACAGAAGTTCTAAGACACTGTAACAAACAAGCAACTAGCAAAACCAAAGCTAGCAAAATAAATGCAAAGACTAGGACGGAGAAAAAGAAAAAGAAAGCAACTATAACCAAAGTGAAAACATTATTCTGTTCATAAAAATCCTTTTGTTAACAAGGTTGATCAAGTATTGTTACCAAAACAATCTTATATGAAACAAAACTTTGCATTCCACAAGGTGATTATGTTACCTCATACTTTATAGCAATGGTACCAATCACAATAGTTTCAAGATTTTCTTGTGGAATGGGACAATATATTTCTCCAACCTTGATGCTCTCAACATTTTCAATGGAATTCAGGCAATAGCTCTTAACAACCTTCTTGGGTAAATAAACAGTGTGCTCTTTGTCATTAATATTGAATGTTACTTTTCCTTGATTAATGACAGCACCTGCAGTATTAAGAAAAGGTCTCCCAAGAATAATAGACATATTGTCATCTTCAGGCATTTCAAGCACAACAAAATCAGTTAAAACCAAGCAATTATGAGCTACTTGAATAGGAACATCCTCACAGATACCAACAAGAATAGTAGTTGTCTTATCAGCCATTTGCAATGATATATCAGTTGGTATCAACTTTTCTAGCTGGAGTCTCTTGTAGAGAGAAAAAGGCATAACACTAACTCCAGCTCCCAAATCACATAAAGCAGTTCTGACATAATTATTCTTAATAGATCAAGTAATAGTTGGTATACCTGGATCACCAAGTTTCTTTGGAACCTTACCATTGAAGGAATAATTACCAAGAAAAGTAGAAATCTCCTCATTAGGAATCTTCCTTTTATTAGAGACAATATCCTTCATATACTTTGAACAAGGAGGAAATTTTATAGCATCAGTCAAAGGAATTTGCAAAAATAAAGGTTTCATCCACTCACAAAACTTGTTGTAGTGTTCTTCCTCCTTTGACTTGTGTTTCTTACTTGGAAAAGGCATAGGTTTCTGTACCCAAGGTTCTCTCTCACTACAATGTTTCTTAGCAATAAAATTTTCCTTAGTGTACCTAGTGTTCTTAGTGTGCTTCTCAGGTTCTTCCTCAACTTCCTCCATATCAGGAGAATCATTATTATTACCACTCTCAGTTTTAGCATCAGAGACAGATATACTATTAGGATCTACAGCAAGTTCAAGTGGTTCCTCTACTACCTTATGTTTCTTTTTCTTTCTCTTACGAGGACTACCACTATCAACTTGTTGAAAATCTTGCTCAACTCTTTTGGGGTGTCCTTCAGGATATAAAGGATCTTGAGTGGCTATACCACTCCTAGTTCTAATTCCATAAGCATGTTTATCTCCTAAGGCATTAACTAGCATATCTTTTTGTACCTTATCAAGTTGGATTTGAACCATTTGAAAGTGTTTACAAAGAATTTTAATATCATTAGAAGTTCTTTCCACAATATCTTTCAACTCATTCATAGCTCTAGAGTTTTCCAATAAATGATTCTGAACTTGTTTATTAAAATTACCTTGTTTAACAATAAAGATGTCAAGTTCCTCTAAACATTGATCAGGAGGCTTACCATAAGGAATATCACCTTCATCAAAGTGTTGGAGAGAATGTACCTCAATAGTAGATGAGTGGGGAATTGGCTTACATAATTCTTCTATAGGAGGTAGATTCTTCACATCTTCGACTCTAATACCTTTATCCTTTAGACATTTCTTATCTTCCTTCATCACTTCATCATTTGATACAATAACTCCCCTCTTCTTTGGTGTTGGTGTTGGTGTTGGAACTGGTTCAGGCACAATTGGTTCAGGAGTAATAGGCTCAGGTATATTTAGCTCAGTTGAAGTCCAATCATCATAATTCTTGCTTATCTTAGCCATTAATTCTTCAGCATCTGTAGGAGTTCTTTTCCTGAAAACACAATCAGCAAAGCTATCTAGGTATGTCCTTGAATCATCAGTTAGTCCATTATAATAAATATCAAGAAGATCATTCTTAGGAAATGGACATCCAGGACGTGCATGAATCAAGGCACAAAACCTTGTCCATGACTCAGGCAATTTCTCTTCTTCTCCCTGTTTAAAATCAAAAAGTCTCTGCAAAGCAGCATGTCTAGCACTGGGAGGAAAATATTTCTGGAATAAAGAAGCAATCAAGCAATCAGGGTTATCAATGGAACCAGGAGGTAATCTATTAAACCAAGCCCTATCTTCCCCTTTTAGTGAAAAAGGGAAGATCTTAGTAACAAAATACTTGCACATCTTAAAATCATCAGAGAACAAAGCACTCATAGTAGAAAGCTCATTCATATGAGCCACAACACTCTCATTTTCGGTCCCACAAAAAGGTTCTTTCTCAACAATGTCCAAATAGGATAAATCAAGAGATAAATCATAATCTTTATCTTTAATATCTATGGGAGAGGTGGCAAGCTTAGGATCAGAGGACAACTTAGGAATAATAGTGCGTCTAGCAAGGAGACTCTTAATAGCACTAGTACCATGTGTGTTTCGGCACTCTTCAACAAATTCATCAGTGAACTCAATGGAACCATCATTAATATCATAAATCTCTATAGACTCAGGTGAGCTAACAGGTGTAATAGTGTCTTCACTAGGAGTTTCGGTATTTCCTAGACTAGCCATAGTAGCATCTAGGAAAGGACCTAATGAACCACTCGCATCAAGCATAGTAGAAGTAACATCATGAGCATCAAAAGCAGTTTCAAATTCAGCAGTAGTAGCAATGTGTAGCATGAGTATGTGGTGGTGGTGGTGGTGTGACAAGCTTACTTATAACAGACGGTGAATCAAGAGCAACAAAGGTGTTTAGGACTGTACCTCTTCTTGTAGTGGATGGTAAAATAGGAAACTTTCCATCACGAGACTAACCCATGATGAACATAGCAGCAGTGAACAATAGTAGATCCAAGTGAACTTATAAATAAAGCTATACTCCCCGGCAATGGCGCCAGAAAATAGTCTTGATGACCCACAAGTGTAGGGGATCACAACAGTCTTCGCGGGTAATATTACCCAATTTATTGATTCGACAAAAGGGGAGCCAAAGAATACTTGCAAGCCTTAACAACCGAGTTGTCAATTCAGCTGCACCTGGAAATAGTTATCGCTCACAGAAGTTTATTAGTAGCAACAGTTTGTTGTAGCAACAGCAAAGCAATAGCAGCAGCAGAACAGGGGCAATAGTAACACTAACAGAAAACAGTGGGATTCGAGTGCGTTAGGCATAGGGATGGATGGACGGGTGTTGCATGGACGAGTCGAAACATGTAACTTCAAGATCTAGGGCATTGCAGATAAATAATAACAAGCATCCAAGTACTAAAAAATCCTAGGCATGTGCTCCATATATAGTCATACGTGCTCGCAATGAGAACTTTCACAACATCTTCTGTTTAGCCAGCTCATGGCAGCGGGGCCTCTAGGGAACTACTGGCAATTAAGGTGCTCCTTTTAATAGAGCACCGGAGCAAAGCATTAACACTCCGTGAACACATGTGATCCTCACACCATAGCCATCCCCTCTGGTTGTCCCAATTATTGTCACTTTGGGGCCTTTGGATCCGGACAATGATATGTGTACACAACTTGCAGATAAGATCACAAACAATACTATCATAATAATTCAATAATAAGTTCAGATCTGAGATCATGTCACTCGGGCCCTAGTGACAAGCATTAAGAACAACAAGTTGCAACAAAGTCAAATAGCACTAATAGACATACTAGGCACTATGCCCTAACAATCTTATTTGATTACATGATATAACTCATCCAATCCCTACCATCCCCAAGCCTACAACGGGGGATTACTTACTCATGGATGAGGGAAACATCGATGGTGGATGGAGATGCATTGGTGATGACGATGGCGATGATCCTCTCCAAATTCCCTGTCCCGACAGGGTGCTAGAACGGAGTTTCTGGATCCGAATCTTGGTTTCTGGTGGCGGCGGTGGAGCAGAACTCTTTTTGGAAAACTATCGAACCCCCTCGGTTTTTAGGTCGAGAGGCAACTTATAGGCGCAGAGGGATGCCGAGGGGGTGCCTGGGGTGGCTGCACCCCTAAGGCGACGATGGTGGGCCCATGCACGACAAGTGTGGCCCCAGCCTCTTCTCAAATCCGCCTCGGCTCCGTGGGTCTTCTGGTGAAATATAATTTTTGGCATATTTTCCGGGATTTTTCGTGATAGTTGATTTTCTGCACAAAAACAAGACACCAAGGTAATTCTGCTGAAAACAACGTTAGTCCGTGTTTGTTGTATCCAAATCACACAAGTTTAGAGGAGAAACAATAGAAAAAGTGTTCAAGAAAGTAGATACGTTTTGGACATATCAAACTGCCAACGGGGTACCCCTTGCACATGATACATGAGTTATCCCATAATCAAAATGACAAGGCAAGCAGACAATGAGCATCTCAGCAATCTTATTATTTACCATGGTAAAATGGTGCTTTTTTCTCTCTTTCCTCTTTTCAATATGTCTCTTTTTTATAAGAAAAAAGATTCATATACGCCATTATGGTGATGCTGCAAGTTTCCACCATGACTAGGCATGGCTTAGGTTAGCGGCCCAGACGTTTCTCTAACACACATACATAACTCCATGGACTTACAAGCTCCCCTTTTATTTCACACCGACGACATCCATAGACAAAAGAGCATGATATGAACTGTGTACAAAGTACAAGTGCAATGTTGAAAGCGTTCCCCGTGACAGAACGGTTCTGCTAATTCCAACGTATAAGTGCAAGCATATAAAACATAGATGACACAATGGTTCAAGTTTATTAGGTGCAAGAAAATAAAGTGTGCCATCAAGTTTGTGAGAGCTTTAGTCACTAACTTTCACATAACAAGTTTAATTTGAAAGATAGATAAAACAAGAATATACTTGGAACGGTGTAACACACCATGCATAGGGATTTATAGTGGACACTTTGGAATAACTTGGTTTCTTGGGAGTTGGATGCATGAGTAGAGCTTACTCATACAAGTGGAGGCTAGCAAAAGACTGGGAGCGACAAACTAAGAGAGCAATAATGGCCATAATCATGAAGAGCGACAAAACATTACTAATTAAAGCATAAAGTGGTACTACAAGTCAAGGACTAAATGATCATAGAGGCTATGGTGAATTGTTCATAGTCATAACATGGTGTGAGCATGTGCAGTCAACCCAAACAAAGCATCAAAGGAGAATACCACAATATTATGCTTTTGTATGCTAAATCAACGCATGATTCTGTAAGATCCCTCCTTTTTAAAGGAAAAGGATCCCTGTGATTGCAATGCTAGTCCCTGGATCAATAGCTAGCATCCACAGTTAAGATGTAATATCAAGAAACATAGGTCATAATACAACATTATAACCAGGAATAAAATAATTTATTACATCTTACATAGCTCATTTGGCTATCTCATTACAATGCAGCAGAATAATACAATAGCATGGGGTCCTTCATCTTCAAAGTGTCACAGGCAGACATGTTGGTTGTAGACTTGTAATCCTACTTCACTAATATCAAACAAAACCTGCAACATAACAAGTTATAGCCACAAGGGTCAATACATTTGAATTGTATTGGCAAGTGATGCTATGGTAGTATAGTGGAGTCTATCATCTATATGCATTTTCCTAAGTGGAGCTTAGGCTTGCTTTTCTCAAAATAGATTTTCCTTATCTTTTGAAAACACTAAGTTTTTGCTAGACAAAAATCACCCAAGGAACCACCAATACAAATTGGTGAACCTTAAACCCTTGTTCAACCACAAGTTTTTAACTTAGAAATTGGGATGATGAGATTCTTGATAGCTTCCATGTCTTGATGCTCAAATTGTCCTTTACCAAGGACATGGCTAAGTACTTAGATTTTACACTCTGCAGAGGTGGTGCACTTTCCCCACAAGACTTGGTTTCCCAAGACAAGATCTTTCAGAAGCCTTCCCTTAGACCAGAATGGACGCGCTCCAACCTATCAAACCCCTACCACCAACTGTCCATTTGGCTAAGTTATTGCAACCTATATGATCCAGGCAGAGCCCATAATGCCAAGTGGCTGCACTTGAAGCTTCTCAACATTTGACATCTCAAATCTCTTTGTTCCTGGGTGGCCATCCACAAGTGAGACACCAAGTTTTCCCCAGCATACTAGGCTTGCATGACCACTCAACACAAACCATTCTTTCCATTCCACCCACGTGATTCATTTACTTAGTTGTTTTATTAAACAAAACTCAAGTCCTCAGACTTAGAAATTTTCCATAGCATGAATATATATTCCACCCTTGTGTTCTACTAGCTAAGCTAAGCATGATAGTAGTAGGAATCTTTAACTTAGGAAATTCTACTTAAGTTTCATCTACTAGGATTTCCCATAGCATAGTTTACACTTAGCAAAATTCCATGCAAGTCCTACTTAGAAATATCACTAATGCATAGTGAAAATAATGGGACAAAAGTATGAAGCATCACTTGCCTTTTGGTAGAGAGTATAAGTTCACTCCTTGTCCTTGCAACAATCACACTCTTCAATTCACTACAATTCAATCAAGCAAGGCACAATTTCAATCTACCATTCAAGCAAACATCACATAAAATAATAAAAACAAAGCAATGCATGCAAGCATGCCAAAGATTGTTTTATTTGAGAAAGTGGTTTCTAATGGTTCATAAACATTTGAAAACACCTAATGGTCATTTTATAAAGTGGCAAAGTCATTTGCAAAATATTCTATCTCTAAACCATTTTAAACCAAATCATTATTTTATGTGGTGAAGAAATGATTTTAATAAGGCAAAATTCTATAGGTTTCACAAAATATGTTTTCAAACCATAAAACATTGTGTTTAGGGTTAGAGAGTTTATTTCCAAAACATTCCCCAAAGGTTTCCTTCCAAAACCATTTTTAATAATAAACCATATTTTTATTTGACTAGAAATGGTTTAAATGAAAGCTTTATTCTTTTGCTTCACCAAATACATTTTTGAAACCACAATTTGTTTCCTATGGTCAGTAGGTTCAAAACACACCATTTTCCAAAGTTTTTGTCCTAAAAAACATTTTGGAATAAAATTTATATCCTAAACAAGCATACATAAGTTTCTGTAAAATCAAACATTTTACCAGAAGATTTTTACTAAACAAAGTGCATGGTTGGCTAGGGCTTGTTTTTATGAATCCATTGATATAAAATTTGCAAAATTTGGACGTGTGGTTTGAAAGTTATGGATTTTTCAAATTGGAACATCTAATAGGCATTTCTGTTTTTATTTCAAATGGACTAAGCCACGTGTCGTGTTCCAATTCGCCTGTACCGGTTCGGTTGGATCGACAGATAGCAGACGTTAGATCTAAAGTGGATCGTGCGGCACAGGGGCAAGCGTACCTCTTCGCTCACTCAATCTATCGTGGCCACACGATTAAGATCCTGACTACCGGCGCTTGCCGAGCTGGCGGCCAGCTACATGGCGGCTTTGGCAATGACCTTGCCGGCGATACAGGAAGCTAGGGAGAGAGGGTAAGGGCTCACCGAGTTCGCCGAAGCTTGGGGAAGCTCAAGGTGGTACTGGCTGGCAAGGGGGCGCACAAGGATGGTCTCAATCGCTCATCGGAGTTGTGCTGTGCCTCGGGTGCGCGCGGTCGTCGTCGGGGACGTCGCTGCAGAGCACGAGAGAGGGAAAAGATGATGTTATTAGAAGCGTGGGGAAGCAGGGAGCATGGGAGCATCAAAGAGAGAAGGCGGCGCGGCCAGAAACTACCTGTGGAGCTCGTCGGAGTTGGAGCGGACGGCGGCGTCGTTCAGTCGAAGACGGAGTCGATGCTACAGGGCACGCGCGAGTGAGCTGCGGGTGTAGAGAGAAGCTCCAGGGAGTGGGGATCACGCTCGGGTGCTCGAGGGGGCGAGGGGCGGTGAGGGGCTGCCGGAATCATCACCGGAGCGTCGTCGGACAGTGGACGGTGCAGAGAGCAATTGGGTAGCCTGGGAGCGCGCTAGGGTGAGGCGACTAGGGGGAAATGGAGAGGGGGCGTGGGCGTTTAAGTGTGCGTGATCACAGCGAGTAATGGCTGCAGCGTTAAGGCGAATTAAGCCGCGGAATCATAGCCAGAAACGGCGACGAGAGAAGGAAGAAGGGGTCGTCGCGGGTAGGGGAGAAAGCTGACAGGTGGGGCGTGTCTGTCCGCGTGAGAGAGAGGGGGAGTGGGGTCTACGCGTCAGTGTCTCCGCGGGTTCTTTTGCGAGTGAAGAAAAACGTTTCGGGGGAGGGGGATAGGTGGGCTGGTTGGGCCTAGTTGGGTCTGCCGGGTTGGGCTGCTTTGTTTCTTTCTTTTTTTGTTCTGAATGCTTTTCTATTTTCTCTTTCTTTTATTCTGTTTTGATTTTGTTTGGCCAATTCAAACATTCATTGAAATTCAAAACCTTGCCAAAATTTGTGTGGGTTTAAATACTGATTAGTATTGTATTCTGATGTCAATTTTTGAATAAAACCTTATTCATTTTGGGGTCTTTTATTTATTCAAAATAGGCTCTAGTTTTTATTTAGATAGGATTTAATAATAATTTAAACCTCCATTTAAATTCTTTAAACTTTCCAATACCTTTCAGTAGGTTTTTATTTGTTTAGTTGGTTCAAATAATTCATCTTGAATTATTTGGAAAGTATTTAATATGATTTATTAATCATTTAAGATTGGGTATTTATTTTAATTCCAATAGGATTTGGTTTATGCCATTTTATTTTAGTTTGGAAATTCTTTATCCAATATTTTTATTTGGATTTGGATTATAATTCAATCCACTTGCTTATGGTTTAGGTCAAGATTTGATTTGGTCTTTAAATAATCTTTATTTAATAATTCTTTCTTCATCTTATAAAATCCTTATCTTTTTATTTAGACATCCAAACTTGGTGATTCTCATTTGTAAAATCTTATTTGAGATTTATTTATCATTTAAATATCTTTAGGATTATTTGCTTACCATTTGGAATGGATTTATTGATAGTTGCTTTATTAACTTTGGGAATTCAATTCCTTATCTTATTTAAATTTATAAGATTTTATTTATGGTTCCAATTTAATGAAACCAATTTCTATGGTCTTATAACATTTCTATTTGTCTTTCTTGATCATTTGTAAATGTTTGTTTGACAAGATTTTATATGGATCCAATCCATAGGCTTGGAGATACTTGGAAATGATTTTTGTTCCATTAAGGTTTAGGGTTTTGGATTTATTTTCCAAGTGTTTAAATTTCCAGATGCATTTAATGAGGAAAGCATTTCTCTTGTTTTGGATTTTTGTTGAATTAAAATTTTAATTAAAGTTTGTTCAAGATGGGATTTTAAGTTTCCATTCAGAAACAAAAGTTTCTTTTCACCCTAAATTTCAGCAAATATTTATTTTTCACATTACAAAATTTGAAAAATATTGGGATGTGACAGATTCTTTCAAGGCACATTAAACAATCCTATTGTTTGGAATAAGTCATGCTACAACAATAATCACTAAGCATAAGGTCAAAGCAACATCTAGCATGACATGATAAAGCCTAAGTCACAGTCAAAACAAGCTCCTTCTTGTACCACTTAAGCATGAAACTTCCTACTCTTTTCCAACACCAATAGACTTATTTGAAACAACTCATAGAGATAATAATCAATAAAGATCAGCGAGCTTTTCTCACAAATCCACAAATAAGAACTCAAAATTTCTAAGCTAAAAGCACAAGAAAACTAAGGCTAAACACAGTTCTAGCAAAAGTGAACACTCATAGAACAATAAGAGTGAAAACTAGAGTGTTCTAGGCAATGAAAACAAAGTGTGTCTCTCTTAAAAAGAAGTGTGTTGTGATCAACCAACTTTAATCAAGAAAACTAAGCAAACTGCTGTGACCCAGCATACCACTGCATGATGTAGTACACTATAGTCGTTGACATTACACCAATGGAACACCGTTCCATCTGCGTTATGTCCCTCAGAGTGGTACAAAAGAAACATCGCGGGTCCAAGAAAACACTTTAGATTACATATAACATATTACAAAAGATCCAGAGAACTTCCTCGAACAGTGAGGAATAATGTACAGAAAGAACCAGAAAGATCCACCTGGGAGTTTACTTTAAGAGTACTACTTATAAGTATATATATAAGGCTTGAAAGTGCTACTATAGTATTATTCTTCAGAAGTAGGTTCTAGATTCTAGGAGTTTTATTTATACTCTACACTTCAGCTTGACTTCCTTAGCTTCCGGTAAGGACTTCGACTTCGTTGATCTCCATTAGATATCTTCAGCTCTTCAAGTACTTATTTCCTGGAAATGCTATTGGTTTCTTCAAGATCTAGCAAGGGTTAAGAAGATACGGTTGAGTACGAGCATACTCAGCAAATTCACTAAAGAGAAGTGTTTGATGCACTATCTACAGCCACAGACCATAGGTCGTAGGCAATACAAGTTTTCGTAAACATTTATTCAAAGGATGATTTTATTCTGAAAAACTATGTCCATCAGACTTCACGGGTTTACCAGAACTTTCATGGAGTTCCTTTCCCGCAGCGTTTGCAGCTCCTTCCCGGAATAGGGAGTAACAAGTTACAATTTTTACACTCTGCAGAGGTGCGTTGCTTTACCCATGAGAGATCTTAGCTTTGTTGCACATCCGAGTTATAGGCTCGTTCACACTTCCTTGGTGTGAGGCCCAGACTAAGATCCAAGCCAATCATTGTCCTTCTTCGCGACCCTCATACCCAATGGATTGCACATCAGGCCTAGGATAAAACTTGTTTCCATTATCAGCCTAAGGTGTACAACCCTCATAGATACCAGAAACCGTGGGACGTTGAGGGATCCCACCCATAACCTGCTAACCCTCTACAAGAGGAGTTGCAACAACGGCCCGATCATCCGTTGGCATGCGGGAGAGAGCCGATCCAGCTGACTTCTCCGTCCCATTCCAAATCTCATGGTTAACGCGTAATATACGGCGCAAGAATCATTGGCGACATTGGTTGTTAAGTCCTAGATAATATGTTCCTTTACCATTGGAACTTTCATAGTAGGTTATTACCTCATGGTAAATAACCTATAATCATATTATTATGAAAATAGTGTTTTCTGACTTTTTTCAAATGCAGGTGATGATAACACTGGATTTGCAAAATACTTTACATAAAATAATCAAAGGACATGAGCAAGTGTGAACTTGCCTTTTGTGATTGCTAGATTATGCACTCATGGTCTTCGAGATAATAGAAGATCCAATATCTGAAATCATCATCATTGGTCCGGTAAGGACTAATGTTTAAAGAAGCAAGATGCCATTATGCATAAATAATGCTATGCAATTTTATAATTCCCAAAGTGAAACCCTCGGCATTATAAATAAGTTGATCTGAGGTATCTTCTTTAAGATTGGGTTTATCTTAAAGTTTAGTTCATAAGAAATGGCATTGATAAGGAACTTAAGTGTTAACAATCCAAAATATACAAGTACGGATATGGTAATGTGATTATGATTAATTGTTATCTGGTGACTAGGATAAAAAGCCCTTGGGTTGAGTTTTTAAGAGTTGAAGGAACTATTATAGATTTGTTTGTGTGAAGTGGCAAAAAGAATAACATTTGAAGAAACTAGTATTTAGTTAAGGTTAATTAGTCTTAAGGGTTATTATGTTTTACATTAGGGTTTGCGATGGTTATGAATGATGTTAAGTTATCATCTTTTAATTGATTTTACATGTGACCAAAGTTAACTTTAAAAACATGAATAAACTTCAAATGAGATGTTTATGATTGTTTAGACCAAAGTTAACTATAAAAATAGAAGTGAATTTTTAATATATAATGGGTTTTGGAATATCATCTAGTTTTAGGGTTTTGACAAATATGATTATGGATGATCCTTTTTAATTTAAGTGAAAGATGAATTTAATAATATGCAATTTATTAATGGGAGCATCATTAAATGATCTTATAAATTTATTAGAGTTTAGAGTCATTTTTAAGAGTGGTTAAGAGATCTAGATTATTCACCATCTTATACATGAGTGATATATAATATTTATTTAAAAGGAGTTTAATTTGAATTGAAGATTTAAAAGTATTTAAAGGCTAATAGTTATATTTAAGTTTAATTTTGATTATGGATTTAGACTGTAACATCCCCAAAATCATGTTTCAAACTTATGCATATCATCCATGCATCCATGAGCATATAAGTTTCATTTCAAAACAGAAGCATCTATACTTATTATTTTATGAAAGTTTGCTCTAGCCTTAGTGCTATCTTCCAATGAGAAGAATACTTGTTTTGATTCAATAGAAGTTTGAAATTCAAACTTAGGCACCATCCAAAGTTTGAACAAAGTTTCAAAACAAAATAAGTAAATAAAACCAATATTATGCCTGTTGAATATATATCATAAAGGCTTGGTTTTATTTTTATTTTCATTTGATCAAAGTGTTTGGATTAGACAGTTGTGTTTGACACACATTTGAGTGCAAGGTTTGCAGTATAAAAACCTAGAGAAGATTTGAATTCAAACTCATTTGATTTGGATTTGAAAATCATTCCAGAAAATCAAAACAGAAAAAGAAAAGGAGAAAATAAATAAAAAAGGACCAGCGCTACCTATCTGGCCCAACTTCTAATCCAGCCCACTAAGCCCACCCGGGGTCTCTCTCTCTCGCTCACCCGCAGACACACCCCCCAGGTCACTGACCGTACGACCCCACCCCCTCGCTGTTTAAACCCGCTGACGAGTGGACCCTGCGACCACATCGCCTTCATCGTCAATCACACGCGCCTGCGACGCTCGCTCCGCCGTTACCTCGCCGCTGTTACTGCGCGCTTAATTGCCGTTGATGCGCCGCGCGATCCTCGCCGCCGCTCTGGCTATAAGATCCCCTCTGCACCGCGGCCATTTCCCCTCACCCAGCGCCACCTCTACGCCCCCAGGCTGCCCGCAATTGCCCTCGCACCGCCGCAGATAGAGCAACTCCGGCAGGCGATTCCGGTAAGCTCCGACCGCCCCTCTGCCTCTGGTTCAAACGAGCATGACCGCCACGTCCTTGTGCATCTGCTAACACCCCTAGTTTGCCTGCTCGTGACCTAGGTCGCCGTTCTCGTTCATGCCCGCAACCACCAGTGCCGCCGCTCGACTCCGACGAGCAATAGCGGTAAGGCGGCGCCTTGCCTTCCCTTTTGTCTCACATTCACGGACCCTTGCGCGTCTCCTAAACCCTCTGGCTTGTGCTAGGTCGACGCAGAGCCTCGGCAACGACCTCGACATCAAGCAACAGACGCCGCCCGCAACTCTGACGAGCTCCGGCGTCCGTGGCGCCTTTGCCGTTGCCGGTTGAGCATCGACGCCGTCGTCGCTTCTGGTAAGCGTCTCGAAGACCCCTAGCCATCTCAGAAGCGCCGTGGCGAGCTCGCCGCCAGTAGCCACCGCCAGCGCCGCCCAGCTTTGGTCGATTGATCCAGAGCCATTGGATCTGGATCCAGCGTGCAATATTAGTTCACTTAACGAACCATTACGAGTAGATCTGAGCCGTGCAGATTATGTTGACTAACGGCTCACAGGCACGATCCAGAGCAAAGCGGTACGGGCCAATTAGATTAAGACGCGTGGCAGTAGTTTAGATTTAAAAACTGGATTTGAATCTATTAGATATTCAAATTTGTTTTGGCTATAACTTTTGATTCCCATGTTAGAATTTGACAAATTTTATATCAATGGAATCAGGAGAGCAAGCCCTTTCTAAATATGCAATGTGTTTAATGTTTTTCTTCTGTTAAAATGGTTTTATTTGCAGAAACTTGTGTAGGGCTATTTTGAGTATATAAAATGTTTAGGAAATGATTTAGGGTTTAAATAAATGTTGTTTGGCAAGTTTTTAACTTGTTTATGAACCAGTACTATAGACTTGATTTGTTGAGTTTTAAAAATCATCACATATCATTTTGCATGCATACACATATTTTTGATTGTATATGTTTTGTATGTGATTTGTTGCTATAATTCTTTGTGTAGATTTTGGTGCTAGTGATTGTGATTGTGAGGAGTGTAGCTACTCTCCAAACTACCAAGGCAAGTGGTACTTCATGAATATTTTTACCCCTATGTTTTATACTAAGCATTAGAAATATTTTGCTAGTCTTGCATGCTATGTTTTGCTTATATGACATGTTGGGAAATCCTAGTAGTTGTAGTATTGCTAGGAAATTTCTAAGTTAAGATGTTTATCTATGCCATGCTTAGCCTAGCTAGTAGCAACCAAGGGTTGGTGAAATATACATGCTATGTTGAAAATATTTCTAAGTCCTTGGACTTGTGTTTTGTCTAATAAAACAACTAAGTTAATGAAACACCTGAGTGGAATGGAAGGAATGGTTTATGTTGAGTGGTTACACAAGGCCAGGGGACTGGTGAACCTTGTGTATCTCACTTGTGGAAAGCCACCCAGGAACAAAGAGATTTTAGAGGCTAAGTGTTGAGAAGCTTCTAGTGCAGCCACTTGGCAATAGGTTGCTAGAACTTAGCCATTTGGACAGTTGGTGGTAGTGGGATGATAGGTTGGAACGCGTCCATTTGGTCTAAGGGAAGGCTTCTGAAAGGTCCTGTCTTGGTGAAAATCAAGTCTGGTGGGGAAAGTGCACAACCTCTGTAGAGTGTAAAATCTAAGTACTTAGCCATGTCCCTGGCAAAGGACAATTTGAGCATCAAGACATGGAAGCTATCAAGAATCTCCTCATCCCAATTTCTAAATAAAAACTTGTGGGTGAACAAGGTTAAAGGACCTCAATGTCTATTGGTGGTTCCTTGGGAAAAGTTTTGACAAATAAAAACTTAGTGATTTCAACTAATAGGCAAAATCTATTTTGAGCAAAGCAAGCCAAGCTACACTTAGCCAAATTGCATATAGTATTTAGTCCACCTAAATTATACTAAGGTATCACTTGCCAATACTATTCCAATGTATTGACCCACTGTGGCTGTAACTTGTGATGTTGCAGGTTACTCTGATGAGGATTAGGTGTCATGAGTCTACACTCAACATGTTTTCCTGTGGCACATGAAGATGAAGACTTTTATTTGTTTACTTATTCAAACTCTTGTACTAGGCCTGTGGCCTTGGAGTTGTAAAGACTATGTTTATCTCTGGAATGGCTGTAATAATGACATTTGTATCTGTGTACTTCATCTTAAACTGTGGATGATAGCATTGATCCAGGGACTAGCATTGAAATCACAGGGATCCTTTTCCTTTATAAAGGAGGGATCTTACAAATGGTATCAGATCACCGTGTTGCCTGTAGGATTATGACCCTAGGATTGGAAACCACTAAGGAAAATTTTTCAACAACTTCTACACTTGTCTATTCTTCTCGTAAACTTTTCTAATCTTCTTTCTCATCTCTATTTGTAGATGAACTCCATCAACGAAGCCGTAAGGAAAGGACCACTCATGACAATGACTTTGGAGTGTGAGACAGAATTCCCCAAGGTTCTCAAGGACCTCATGGTTGCATTAGAGATACAAGGTGCAGCTGTGTACAAAGGTTTTCCTGTGATGGATGAAGGAGTTGAATACTGGTGGGTGCAACTTCACTTGTATAAAAACAAGGAAGATAACCACCAGGAAAAAGGATTCTGCATGTTCACCAATTCAGTGGTGCACACTACATTCTTTGAATCAGCAAGGGATGCAGCTTGGAACACCATCAAAGAACTTGGGGATAGAGTCAAGTGCATAATGCTCAACCTCCAAAGTGACCTAAAGGAAGAGAAGAAACATACCCAAGAGTTGGAAGTTACCAACCAAACCTTAAGAGGAGACATTATAGACTTAGTGATGGAGTCATGTGAGCAAGATAGACTGATTGCTTCTAGAAACATTGTGTTAGCCAACAGATCCAGTGAGATAGGATTGTAAACGTACTTCGTTAGTTGGACCACCACTTATCACCTTATTTTCCAAATGTTGCTTTGAAATAAGTTGAACCTTGGTTGTTGTAATGGATCCATGTGTGCCATGACTTGTGTGTTTTGATTTCCAAGGATTTGTATGTGATGTTTTTCCTTGTGTTTTATCTTGAATTGTGTTGTTCTAACTTTTTCTATCTTATAAATAGATGCCTACTAATACCATCAACACTGTTGAGGAGTTCCAGGGAACTCGCTTTGGTCCTCGTATTGTTGAGCTTACTACTTTGCTCAATCTCCCTCTTCCTACCATCATGGTGCTTCCCCTCACCAAGTTTGAGAGGAAAGACCTTTGGGGTTTCAAGGTCAACCAGCCCGGACGCCAGACAGAGCACCTAGGGAACTCCATGCACACCCCTGACCTTGACTCCCCTCTCGCGATGCAGCGAGGTGCCCTCCGGCTCGATTCCGGTGAGGCAGGCCATTGCGGCCGCCTCCGTTGGTTGCCGGAGCTCCGCCTCCCCTAGACTGACCTCGCCCTCCAACTCGATTTGAGAATCTTGCCTCTACCAGGTTGGATCTAACCCTCTCGGGTGCTAGGGTTCTGATGCCCGCGGCGCCACCGTTTATCGGTGATGTGCTGGATGCTGCGGTGTGTCTCGACGTGGGTCGAGCGCTGTTGTGCTCCCCGTGTTATCCCTCCATGGCGTTGCTATCCACTCCTCATATGAGTGCTGTCTCTGCTTCCTCTCTGGCGAGCCACGGCTCACCACAGGTTGGTGATGTGGTATTGTTTCTTATCCGACACCGGCGGGGCGGCAGGCTTATGCAACCCCGACATCGGCCTTCTTTCCTGCTGCAGCAACCATGTCTCCAGACAGGTAATACTTTGCGACCGGTCTTCGAGCCGATGCCCTAATTCAGGTGTCGAATGCAGCTTTAGATTCTCGAAATCCTGGAGATGAGCTTTAGTGCAGATTGGGTTCGGATTTTAGTTTGCGATTTCTGAACCTGTGAATCTAGTTGTGTTCTATATTGGCCAACTGGTCCAATATATGTTGGAGTTGAACATGCTTTGTCTTATATTGGCAGTTAGCATTCTTCTAAATCCATTCCCAGGTATAATGCTTAAGAAAAGGATGTGGAATGGTTGTTGTAATTATGTGTTGGCTATTAGATTGATCTCTGGTATTCCTGCTAGAGAGGTTGAAAGTACAAAGGAAGTTGCCTAGAGGGGGGTGAATAAGCTTTTAAAATTATTACGGTTTAGGCTCAAGTAAATGCGGAATAAAACTAACGTTTAATTTATTGAGCACAAAACCTAGTCACTAAGTTCACTAAGTGCACCAACAACCTATGCTAAGCAATACAAGCAACAAGGTGATAGCAAGATATAAGTACTTTAAGCACAATGGCTATCACAATGTAAAGTGCATAAGTAAAGGGTTCAGTTGAGAGATAACCGATGGATGCAGAGACGAAGATTTATTTCCCGAAGTTCACTTCCAAAGAAGTTACGTCTCCTTTGGAGAGTTGCAATGGCACAATGCTCTCCGAACGCCACAAATGGCTCACCTCGAGGTGTGGTGGCTCGATGCTCACCCAACGCAACACAAGGCCTCGCCCCGGATGAGGAAGCACGCAACTCACCGACACCACAAAAGGCTCACCCTATTCTCCCAAGTGCGCACCACAAAAGGCGGGCAGTTGCTCCACTATGGGACGCTTGAGGGCGGTCACCGAACCCGTACAAGATTGGGGCTAACTCCACAACTCAATTGGAGGCTCCCAACAACAAAGCCACAAAAGGCTACAATGCCACAAAAGTCCAACAATGCCACAAAAGGCTACACGACCACAAAATGTCAATAAGACCACGAAAGGTCAACAAACCAACCGCACAACCGTCTAGGGTTACAAGGAACCCAAGAGTGACAAGCCCACAAGCTTGTACTCGCCGAATCTTCGAGGAAAACTCAAACCTATGCAACAAATGCAAGGGCAAGTCCTTCACTCCCAAATTCCAACAAAGCTACAAAATCTATTGGGGAATAATGGAGGAAGAACACAAGAGGAGAACACAAAACTCTCCAAGATCTAGATCCCAATGATTCCTTCACAAAGAAGGGATTTGGTTTGGTGGGATTGTAGATCTAGATCTCCTCTCTCAAATCCCTCAAAGAGATGCAAGAATCATTGGATGGAGAAGGGGAGAGGGCAAGCTTTTGAAGGTCAACAATGGAGGAGAGAGAGTGAAAGAGCTAGCAAAAATGACCTCAAAAGTTGGGGGAACATTAGGGAAGAGGGGGCCCTTAAATAGGACAAGAGAAATCTACCCGTTTGGGTCAGATTCACGCACCACCGGAACTTCTAGTAAATAGAGACACAAAAAACAGAAGAAAACATACGTTCACCGGAACTTGGGTCGGAACTTTGGCCGGAACTTCCGCTCAAGCAAAAATGCTGGACAGCATAGCACGAAAACTTCAATAACTTTTGATTCCGGACTTTGTTTTTTGTGATCTTGGGATCGTTTTGAAGAGAATGACAAGCTCTACAAGATTATGCAAAGAAACATCATAGTACAACATGGATGGATAAAACCAAATTGATAAAGGTATGACCTCTATAGAAGCGATGAACCGGTAAAACCTCCAAAACCCAAAACACAAGAATTTGAGCTTGGAAATTCCGATTGGGATGAAACCAATTTTGTTGCAAAGATAAAACCAAGATAATCCAACAAAAGGTGAAATATTAGATACCACCAAGGGAGAAAATATATATTATATATTTTGGAGATATCTCCTAAGGTGTGGATCAAGAATGCAATAAGATATGCAGGGGAAAACCTTAGATGATGAACTAGAGCTTGTTATGATGATAACAACACAAGAAATAACTAAAAACCAAGAAAGAAAATTCTATGTATGCAAAGGTTTGAGCTCTCCCTGAACTATGTGATCGAGACACCTGCTTGAGAGCCCCTCTTGATAGAACGACTATCTATCCTAAACCCAGTCTCCCAACTAACAACACGAGACCGGCAAAAGAAAATCCCTGTCAAGAACATACCTTTGACTTGAGCATCCCACTTGAACTTGATGTAGACCGTCTTGTTCTTCTATAGTGGGAACACCTTTCTTGGATGCTCTTGCTTGATGAAGATGAAGACTTGCAAATTGCTCCCCCATACTCCATGGGGAAACCTCTTCTTTGAACTTTTATTCATCACTCCATGAGCACGAGGATGGCAAGCTTCAAGCATGAGATATTCTAGAGATGCGCATCTTGAGCTCGCCCTTCTTCATCCCTTCTTGAGGTTGATTCATCTTGATGCAACTCGTTGCACATGCCTTGATCAACCTTCAAGCTCCTTATTTCTTCATGATTCCATTGGGCACAAAGCCCTTGGACATTTCTTCATCTTCCAAACTTGAGACCAACACATGGCCCAAGCAATGCCAATGGACAAACCTACAAGTGAAACTCAATTTACACATTAGTCCATAGATATTGTCATTAATTACCAAAACCACACATGGGGGCATACATGCCCTTTCATTCTCCCCCATTTTGGTAATTGATGACAATCCCTTTGCAAGGGTTTAGATATGAGAATTAATGACCAAAGCGGTTGGCCCAACAACAAATAATACACAAGTATGTGATGTTGGTACGACCACAATATATAGAGCAAACTCCCCCGCAATATATGGATGTGTGATGAACTTGAATTTCATTGCATAGATTGCCAACCGTTACCGTTGGTTGAGTTTCCTCTATATATACAACATGCACAACAACCACAAAGATGCAAGAGCATGAGAGGCAAATGCTGAAGGATACACTCAAAGCAAAGGCCAACTTCCCTTAAACCCTCCAAAACTTCTCCCCCATTGGCATCGATTGCCAAAATGGGTGAAAAGTTCTAGACGTCCAATATAGTGGGAATTCCTCCAAAGGTGTGCATATGCACAAGTCAAATGATGAGAACTTGGGGGGAAGTAAAACTATATTGAAGATGCAAAGATTCCAAAAAGACAATAAAAGGAAATAATATCCAAAAGGTCCAATTGAGAAACCAAGAAATGATATCAAATGGAAACAACAACAAAAAGAGTGTTTAAATGAAAATAGAGAAGCTCCCCAAACTTTGTGTAAATATTAGAATACTTGTATTTGAATACAATATGCACAAATATGGAATCCTCGCTCCCCCATAAGCATTTAAACCACAAGAAATGAGAAAGAAGAAAAATGTGCACTATTAAATGAATTAGAGAAGCTCCCCAAAGATTGTGCACCAATTATAGTAATTGTATTTGGAAACAACGTGCACAACCATGGACTCCTCATTTCTCCAAACTCATCTAACAATGCACTCAAAGTTCAATAAATTTGGAAGCCACTGAATAATCACAAAAGAAAAAGAGGTGGTTCCAAGAAATGCAAAAACAACCAAAGAATGATCTTCTCTTGTGTGTGTAAATTTGTAGGTGGAAAATATCACAAAGACAAATGTCCACAAAGAAATATGCACAAACAAGATAGACACTCAAGAAAGCACATGAAAGGCAACAAGGAAGTCATAGAATATACCAATAAGATGTTTTGCTCGAAAGCATGCCCAAGGGCTCAAATATATCTTATTGTACATCGATGAGCTTCAAACACCAACACACTCCATACATAACAACTATTACCAAGGGAAGAAGGGGATAGAAGGAATATAAGGAGAAAGACAACAAGTATCACAAGATAGAAATCAACTTAGCAAAAATACTCACTATTGCACATGAGAGATATTGAGGAAACGATATGCAACAAGATTGCTAGATTGACATATTTGGGATTGGTGAATCATGAGCATGATTTAGTATAGTGTCCATAATATGCACTCATCTCAACATACAAACATTTGCAATTGATAGAACTCTTCAAACCCAAGGAAAGAAACCAACAAATGCAAGAACACAAATTCATGCCAACAAGCAACCTATAATAGGTTGGGAACAAGATAAGTATGCATGAGAGAGATACTTGTTACCGAGATATAATTGGTAGGATGAAGAATATATGAATTTATTGATCATCCTAACTTTAATCCAATTGACATGTATACGCCACTTCTTCCTTGTTCAAGATACAATCACCCAATATATATCTCCAATGTACCTAAAACACAAATAAGTACACTACGGTCCCCAAACAAATTGGGTCCAAAGTAGTTAGTGCAACTACAATACATAGGAGAGCCTCCACACAAATATGTGCATATTGATATGAAATTGAATTTCATGCACATCTTAGCCCATTAGGATTTGGTGGAGTTTCCCCTATATATTGGATCAAAGAAAGCAAGCATGCCATAATATATACAAGAAGTAAATATGCATGCATAGACTTTCAAGAACCAAAAGGAGATACAATTTGAACAAAAACACCAAGTAAACCAATAGGACACACAAAAAGGTGTGACTCAACAAAAGGTGTCCAAATTGTATCAAAGAACCAAATCAACACATGAAAGGGCACAAGTTCAACAAATGAACTAGAAAGATCCAAAAAGATAAAAGATAGAAAAAAATACCAAGGCTCAAGGATTTATCTCATCTTAAAAGATTAAAACAAGTGACAAAGAATGAGATAAAACCAAATCCCAAAGAGAGCAAGGTTCCAACAACCAAAAAAAAACTCTTCATACTTTTCATGATGGCACACAAAGTATCAACACAAAAGGATCAAGCTTCTAAGCAAAAATGGATCAAATCAAGAAGCATAAAACAATGTTCTAGATAATATAGGAGAGATCCCCCATAAGTAGAGAATTATATAAAATTTTGCCTTTGAATGAAAAATGCCCACAAATGAGATCATCACTACTACCTATACTAAATAAAACACAAGGGGATACAAATAACATAAGAAGATCCATAAGAGGCAAGGAAATCTTGGGAGCAAAAAGAAAATATTTCTTGGCCAAAGATAAGGCAAATAAGAAAAGGGGACAAAGTGAATATGATCAATAAAATCTACCATATATGGAGTACTATTTGTCAAAAGACAATAAATATAAGGGAAATTTTCCCTAGGTAGTTTGCAAGGATATCCAAGATCATATTCACACAAAGAAGCATATAACAAGATATAAGAATTAAGCTTGATGCTTCAAAAGAGATTCTTGATTGCTACAAATAGTCACACAATCACTAGTGATTAGATTTAAATAGAATAAAGTGGTTCCCATGAGGATATATAGATCCAAATATGAGGAAACACATACCAAGAATCACTTTCACACACAAGATCCAATAATGAGCAATAAAACGTCCATGCAAATTGGAACTGGTAGGAGCAAATGTGCCACATAGGAACTAGATAATTGTCAATATCAAATCTAAGTGGAACTACCTCAAATTTCCACATTTCTAGGTTTGTAATATGCACAAAGCATATGACTCCCCCATAATGTGATAAACCAAGAAATCTCAAGAAGAGGCAAAAAAGCATACTAGAGAGGATTAATGGACATTATAGAACTTAAGTTTATCATGAGAAAAACATACCACATAGAGACTCGATAAACAATAAGACTACTAAGTGGTTTTCCTCATGTACACACATTTTAGGATTGTGGAATGCCCAAGAATGACACTCCCCTAAAACGGAATAGCCCATAAATCCCTCACAAGAGCCAAATAAGATACCTACTAGAAACAATAAAGGCTCGAAACCAAGAAACACAAATACATGGTGTGCTAACCAACATACACAAATATACATCAAGGGTCAATATAAGTAAGTGGGAATCACAACATGTATAAACACATGCAAGGTACAAAACCAACACATGCACAAGGGAGCAAGTAACTATAACGTAAAGGAGTTTAGCACAAGTTACCGGAAGGAGGAACATTGAATAAGGGATAGAAGCATGATAACCAATGACTTGACTTTGATAACAAGAAAATGATGAAGGTCCCTCAATTCTTCATAATGTAGCCAAGTCACCAATGCTCTCCAAAAACACCTATTGATCAAGTTTTAGCTTGTTAGTCCCCAACCAAGTTGGGTCCTAAGAAGTTAGTCACAATAGGCTAGGCTACCCAAATGGTTCTTTTCTTGACACCACTTTGGGCACCAACAAATTTGGCAAACACATTGCCTTACAAACAAAATAAGCATCATAAATCAAGATAGGATGAGATGAGGAGATACCCATGGTGCATGAGGAAGAAAGGTGCCCCTTCTCACGGCATATGTAGCAAGTTCTTCTCTTGCCATCTTTCTTCTTGGGAGGAGATGCACCATGAAAAAGAGCTTGAGGCTTCTTGGGAAGTGGCCCATCTTGAGCTTGTGGAGGATCTTGAGTCCGCTTCCCTCATTGCTTCTCACTAAGAGGCTTCTTCTTCAATGGGCAATCCCTCACATGATGCCCTTCTTCCTTGCACTTGAAGCACACAATGTTGGCCGGATTCTTCACTTGTCCTTGGCCCTTCTTCTTGTTTCCCTTGTGCTTCAACGAGTTAGTGGGCTTGCTCTTGGTGTTGGAGTTGAATCCAAGCCCACTCTTGTCACTTGGGGGTCGTCACACACTCAACATCTTATTGAGTGTGGTCTTCCCTTCATGACACCTTTTCAAGTCATTCTTCAAAGAAGTGACTTGAGCCTTGAGCTCTTTGACTTCCTCTACATGGTTAGAATCAACAACAATACTAGAGGAAGTAGAAGCTTCATTGTTAGAGCAACAATGCAAGGAATGCAATTCATCACAAGATATAACATGGTTATGAGTGGATGAATTACAAGGACTAGCACATGGAAATATAACATTAGGAGTAGATGTAGTGCTAATGTCCACATGAGGCCCACTAGATGTTACTTTTGACACAATGGTCTCATGAGCTAACCTTAGCCTACCATGGGAGACTAGAAGATCCTCATGCGAGCTTGAGAGCTTGGCATGACCTTCTTCTAATTTCCCATATTTGCTAGTTAGCAAAGAAAGTTGAGCCTTTAGCTCAACATTCTCCTTCAAGATATATACTTCACAAGAAATAGAGTTATGTAACATCCCAAAAAATCATGATTTCAAAGTTTGCATATCATTCATGCATTCATAATCATTCTAGGATCATTTCTTCAAAAATAGAAACTTTGTGGTCTATTATTTTATGTATGTAAGGCAATGGCCTTAATGTTACTCTCTAATATGAGAATATTTGTTTTGACAAGAAAAGATTTGAGCATAAGATTGTTTGATATTTTCCCAAAGCTTGGACAAAGTTTTTCAAAACAAAATATGAATTTAAAACCATTCATATGTTTGAATGTTAAAGGCAATGGTTATTTTAAATTCCAATGGGCCATCATAAATTTGAGTGAACAACAATGTTTGATACTCAAATAAGTGCATGATTCACTCTATAAAGGTTCATAGAAAATTTGAATTCAAATTCATTTGAAAAACATTTGAAAATGATTCCAGAAAATCAAAACAAAAAAAGAAAAGGATAAAAGAAAAGGAAAAGGGCCAGCGCTGCGAAACTAGCCCAGCACCAGAATCGGCCCAAAATCCCACCCGGGCCATTCCACATCTTCCCCCTCTCTCACCCGCGTGAACCCTACCCCGCAGCCACTGACGCTGGGCCCCGCACCACGTCAGCATCATCTCCCCCAAACACCGCGCGCAGACACCGTCGCCGCCCGTTTCCTCCCCCTTCACTACCACGAATTAAGCTGCTTAATTCCGATTGATTCACCGAGTGATTGCCGCCCCTTCTCCGGCTACTTAACCACTTCCCCACCCCGCTCCTTTCCCCTTACTCAGCACCACCAGAGCGCCGCCAGGCTCCCCAAATTTCACCCAACACTGCCGCAGCACCAAGGAACTGCGGTGAGCCATCAGGTGAGTCTCGAGTGCGCCTTGCAGTCTGGTTCATGCGAGCTTCTTCGCCATCATCTTGCGCACCTTCTCATGCTTTCCTTTTGTCCTAAATCGCCCCAGGTCGTCGCCCTCGTCAACAACTACAAGCGCCCGAAGCTAAGTTCGACTCCGGCGAGCCATTTCGGTGAGCCCCGTGCCCCCTCTGTCTCTGGTTCACACGACTGTGTTTGCCAGAGTCTTGCGCAGCTGATAACACTTTCCGTTTGGTTCCTTACGCCCTAGGTCATCGTCTTCGAATTTGGTAGTGAGTACCCGACACTCAGACGAATTCTGACGAGGTCCTGCTGTTGTGTCCGTGTGCCCCGACCCTGTCCGTCTGCATGTTGAGCATCTCCACGTTCTCGCGATCTCGGTAAGCACTAGCACGCCCCCTACCCCTCTGGCCTCCCGGCGTGTCACCGCCAGAACCATCGCCACCGCATGCACCATTTGCGTCGCTGGTTTCTGGTCAGATAGATCTGATCCATTGGATCCAGATCCAAAGGCCATAGTTAGATTTTATTCGAAGTGGTACGATTAGATCTGGGCCGTGCATAGTTAGTTAGATCTAACGGCCCGCGAGCGTGATCCACGCGAAACGGTATCGACTAATCAGATAGCGCCGCGTGGCCTATAGTTTGATCTAAAATCGGAAATTAGATCTATTAGATGTTCAAACTTGTAAAATTCATAACTTTTGATCCACACGCCCAAATTTTGCAAATTTTATATCATTGGAATCAGGATAAAGAATTCTATCCAACCATGCACTTTTTTTAATAAATTTCTTCTGTAAAATTGGTTATGTTTGCAGAGACTTTTGTAGGCTTATTTTGTATATAAAAATTAATGGAAAAATGTTTTAAAGGCTAAATAAAGTTTATTTGGTGTATAATTGTTTGGTTTATTAATAAGTACTGTTTAATTGTCTTGTTGGGTTTATAAAAATCATCACATGGCATTTGCATGCATTCATATATTTTTTTCTTGTTTAATTTGATATGTGAATTTGGTGCTATCATTTTATGTGTAGATTTTGGTGCTAGTGGTGATTGTGATTGTGAGGATTGTTTCTACTCCCCCAACTACCAAGGCAAGTGGTGCTTCATATTTTTGTCCCAATATTTTGACTATGCATTAGAAATGTTTTTGTAGAGGGCTTGCATGATATTTTGCTAAGTATCTATATGCTATGCTTGGGAAAGTCCTAGTAGTTGTAGACTTGATAGAATTTTCTCTAAGTTATGATACTTACTACATTTCCATGCTTAGCCTATCTAGTAGCAAACAAGGGGGATTATTATTCATGCTATGGAAATTTTGCTAAGTCCTTTGACTTGTGTTTTTGCTTAATAAAACAACTAAGTGAATGAATCACCTGGGTGGAATGGTATGTTGGTTTGTGTTGAGTGGTTACACAAGGCCCATATCTATGGTTTACCTTGTGTATCACACTTGTGGAAAGCCACCCAGGAACAAAGGGATTTGAGATGCCATATGTTAAGAAGCTTCTAGTGCAACCACATGGCATTATGGGCTCTGCCTGGATCACATAGGTTGCAATAACTTAGCCATTTGGACAGTTGGTGGTAGTGGATGATAGGTTGGAACGCGTCCATTTGGTCTGAGGGAAGGCTTCTGAAAGGTCCTGTCTTGGTGAAAATCAAGTCTTGTGGGGAAAGTGCACCACCTCTACAGAAGGAAGAAACTAAGTACTTAGCCATGTCCCTGGTATTGGACAAATTGAGCATCAAGACATGGAAGCTATCAAGAATCTCCTCATCCCAATTTTCTAAGTTAAAACTTGGGGTTGAACAAGGGTGAAGGTGTACCAATTTATATTGGTGGTTCCTTGGGTGTTTTGCCAAACAAAAATTAGTGATTTCAACTGATAGGTAAAACCTATTTTGAGCAAAGCAATCCTAAGCTACACTTAGCCAAATTCATGTAGGAACTAGATGCTAATATTCTACTAAGGTATCACTTGCCAATACTATTCCAATGTATTGACCCACTATGGCTGTAACTTGTGATGTTGCAGGTTACTCTCATGATGATTAGGGGTTATGAGTCTACACTCAACATGCTTGCCTATGGCACATGAAGATGAAGACTTTTATTTATATTGTTAAGTTAAACTCTTGTATTAGCCTATGGCTATGGAGTTGTAAAAGACTATGTTATCTCTAGAATGACGATGTAATAATGACCTTTGTTTCTGTGTACTTCATCTTAAACCGTGGATGCTAGCAATTGATCCAGGGACTAGAATTGCAATCACAGGGATCTTTACCATTATAAAGGTGGGATCTTACAAGTTAGTAGCACAAGCATCATCATTTAAGGTAAGAGGTGAGGGCAACTTGGAAAGCTCTTTAGAATATGAAGCTTTAAGTTGCTCATGTGACTCGGTGAGTTTGATGAGCTCACCCTTGATGACCCTAGAGCCATTGTTGAGGTGCTCAAAATCCTCAAGGAGTTTGGCATAAGCAACTTCAAGTTCATCATTTTTAATTTGAAGGGCACTTTCCACCTCAAAATCTCTATCATGAGATTTCTTCACTCTAGATAGATCTAGAGCAAAGGTCTCCTCAAGAGATTCCTTAGTGGTTTGTTACTATTCAAGAGATTCATTTAGTTTGGCAATGTCATTAGCATACTCACGCTCAAGACTACCCATTTTGTCAATAGTATCCTCATGCTCATCAATAAGTTGCGTACTTTCTATAGCATAGGTTAATATCTCAATGAAAGTAGTGAAAGCATTTTTATTTGGATGAAGAGCACGAAGGAATAGACCCCCTTCTCTTTTAAATAAGCAACATCATCATCTACTTCATGATCAACATTCACATCATCATGAGATATATTGGGATCCAAAGGAGAGGTTACCTTTAAACCCTTAGCCATGAGGCACAAGTGAACATTGGGAGAAGATGATGATGGGGGAACACATGAAGCTCCAATGGAAACCTTGCCTTGGCCCACACATTCTTGAGATAATTCATATGTTGGTGAAGTGGAAGAAGATGAGAACTCATCGCGGCCGGAGGTGGAGGGAACACAATCATCCTCATTAAGCTTGGACACACCATATTTTGCTTGAAGCTTGGTCCATATATCATGAGCGTTCCAGAAAGGCATGATTGAGGAAAGAAATACAAAGCTCACAACATTAACAAGCAACTTAGATGCTTGAGTTTCAAGATAAGAGTTTGTCTCCTCCTCCAAAGATAGATTTTGGGGATACTTAGGAGGAGACAAGCCCATATCTATAATCCTCTCAATATTTGGGTCAATGACCCGAAAATGACTAAGCATGCGAATACGCCAAACATCATAATTTGTGCCATCAAATGTAAATGTGTGAGAGAGCACTAAACCCCTAGGAGAAATCTTTACTCTCGAGGCGGTGAAGCCTAAAAACGAGAGACCTTGCTCTGATACCAATTGAAAGTACAAAGGAAGTCGCCTAGAGGGGGGTGAATATGCTTTTAAAATATTACAGTTTAGGCTCAAGTAAATGCGGAATAAAACTAACGTTTAATTTATTGAGCACAAAACCTAGCCACTAAGTTCACCTAAGTGCACCAACAACCTATGCTAAGAAATACAAGAAACAAGGCGATAGCAAGATATACGAACTTCAATCACGATGGCTATCACAATGTAAAGTGCATAAGTAAAGGGTTCGATTGACAGATAACCGATGGACGCGGAGACGAAGATTTGTTTCCCGAAGTTCACTTCCGAAGAACCCTTTGGAGAGGTGCGATGGCGCAATGCTCTTCGAACGCCACAAATGGCTCACCTTGAGGTGTGGTGGCTCGATGCGCACCCAATGCCACACAAGGCCTCACCCCGGACACGGAAGCACGCAACTCACCGACACCACAAAAGGCTCACCCTATTCTCCCAAGTGCAAACCACAAAATGCGGGCACTTGCTCCACTATGGGACGCTTGAGGGCGGTCACCGAACCCGTACAAGATTGGGGCTAACTCCACAACTCAATTGGAGGCTCCCAACAATAAAGACACAAAAGGCTACAATGACACAAAAGTCCAACAATGCCACAAAAGGCTACACGACCACAAAAGGTCAACAAGACCACGAAAGGTCAACAAACCAACCACACAACCGTCTAGGGTTACAAGGAACCCAAGAGTAACAAGACCACAAGCTTGTACTCGCCGAATCTTCGAGGAGAACTCAAACCTATGCAACAAATGCAAGGGCAAGTCCTTCACTCCCAAATTCCAACAAAGCTACAAAATCTATTGGGGAATAATGGAGGAAGAACACAAGAGGAGAACACAAAACTCTTCAAGATCTAGATTCCAATGATTTCTTCACAAATAAGGGATTTGGTTTGGTGGGATTGTAGATCTAGATCTCCTCTCTCAAATCCCTCAAAGAGATGCAAGAATCCTTGGATGGAGAAGGGGAGAGGGCAAGCTTTTGAAGGTCAACAATGGAGGAGAGAGAGTGAAAGAGCTAGCAAAAATGACCTCAAAAGTTGGGGGAACATTAGGGAAGAGGGGGCCCTTAAATAGGACAAGAGAAATCTACCCGTTTGGGTCAGATTCGCGCACCACCGGAACTTCTGGCCCCCACCGGAACTTCCGTTAAATAGAGACACAAAAAACAGAAGAAAACAGACGTTCACCGGAACTTGGGTCAGAAATTTGGCGGGAACTTCCGCTCAAGCAAAAATGCTGGACATCATAGCACGAAAACGTTAATAACTTTTGATTCCAGACTCTGTTTTTATGATCCTGGGCTCGTTTTGAAGAGAACGACAAGCTCTACAAGGTTATGCAAAGAAACATCATAGTCAAACATGGATGGATAAAACCAAATTGATAAAGTTATGACCTCTCTAGAAGCGATGAACCGGTAAAACCTCCAAAACCCAAAACACAAGATGTTGAGCTTGGAAATTCCGATTGGGATGAAACCAATTTTGTTGCAAAGATAAAACCAAGATAATCCAACAAAAGGTGAAATATTAGATACCACCAAGGGAGACAATATCAAGTATATATTTGTGAGATATCTCCTAAGGTGTGGAGCCGGAAAAACCCGCACGATCAAGAATGCAATAAGATATGCAGGGGAAATCCTTAGATGATTAACTAGAGCTTGTTATGATGATAACCACACAAGAACCAACTAACAACCAACAAAGAAAATGCTATGTATGCAAAGGTTTGAGCTCTCCCCGAACTATGTGATCGAGACACCCGCTTGAGAGCCCCTCTTGATAGAACAGCTATCTATCCTAAACCCGGTCTCCCAACTAACAACACGAGACCGGCAAAAGAAAAGCCCTATATAGAACATACTTTTTCCTTGAGCATCCCACTTGAACTTGATGTAGACCTTCTTGTTCTTCTATAGTGGGAACACCTTTCTTGGATGTTCTTGCTTGATGAAGATGAAGACTTGCAAATTGCTCCCCCATACTCCATGGGGAAACCTCTTCTTTGAACTTGTCTTCATCACTCCATGAGCATGAGGATGGCAAGCTTCAAGCATGAGATCTTCTAGAGATGGCGCGTCTTGAGCTCTCTCTTCTTCATCCCTTCTTGAGGTTGATCCATCTTGATGCAACTCGTTGCACATGCCTTGATCAACCTTCAAGCTCCTTCTTTCTTCATGATTCCAATGGGCACAAAGCCTTTGGACATTTCTTCATCTTCCAACCTTGAGACCAACACATGGCCCAAGCGATGCCAATGGACAAACCTACAAGTGAAACTCAATTTACACATTAGTCCATATAGATTGTCATTAATTACCAAAACCACACATGGGGGCGTACATGCCCTTTCAGAGGTGATTTGGTATTCTACTGTTGCTTAGGGATGAAATGGTATATCACCCATGGGTGATCCATATAGCAGTGATTTTTTATAATGATTCCTAATTATTTAATTAGGAAGATGATTACTGGGCTAGATGTATTGTTTTGCTGGCTTCTCTTGACTTGGTTATGTTTGTGGTGCCTCCAAATAGGAGTGTGCACAAAATGACTCTAGTAAGATGTTTTGCTGCTTAAACAATTGAAGAAACTTATATGGAATTAATGCTTATGATGCTGGTCTGAAGATCTTGTTGAATAAGGACAAGTTTACTTTGAATTTTAAGTTGGAAGGCTAGCATAATTAATATTATTATGATACAACACATCCTTGGATGATTTCTAGCTATGATTAGCTAATGTTGAACTAGCTTTGCTTGCTGGATATATTGAGAAAGAATTGAGTTCCTGTTCATATGGACACATAACTATTATGCATAATTGATTCCTGAATTATCTTTTGGGAAAATGATGGAATTTGTTTTGTTTGGGATAACTTGAGAGCTAGATAATATGCAAGGATTATTCTGGTAGCTTTAGCTATTATTGGGCTGCTATTGTGGTGCCTCCACCTTGGAGAGTGCACAATGGTGGCCCATGTAGCATGACTTGCTACAGAGAACAACTATAGTGGTGTAGTTGATGTTGATGTCAACAAGAGAGAAACTTAGCTTGTGATGCAAAAGGCTAAAGCTAATTTGGTGACTAGAATACAGATCCTTTCTCTTGCCTTTATCTTAGCTCTAGGATGATACTGGAGTAGCACTTCTACCCAGTCTGAGATCTCTCTCTCTCCAACCTCATGCTGTAAACAGAATGATAAGAATAGATACTAAAAGTTTTCTTGATAGAATGATAGAAATGTATATGTGCTTAATTTTTTTTGGCTTTGCCCATGATGCAAAGGCTGAGGCTTTGATGATGCTTGGATAAATCAGTTATTGCTTGCTTATAAAAATTATGCAGTGATGATCTGGTACTCCACTTGAGTATAGATATGAGGATTTTCCATCACCCCATCCATTTTATAGGATGCAATAGTAAGAACAGATACTTAAGCATGATCTTGGTGTTGGGTAGTAACCCGATGCTGGGCTTGAGGTTCCTATGCTAGTACTAGTACTTGATAAGTTAGCCTACTTTGTCCTTGTGGTGTAGTTGTTGCCTGCTCCTCCTGATGTGGATCTTGATAATCTTGCTTGTGCTCCTAGATCTGTCTTCCCCTGATTCTAGCTCTTGGATGGCTCGTGGGAGCAACCAGTTGCTGGTTGATGGTGCTGGTCTAGGTTGGTGATCTTGTGTTTGCTTATGTGTGGGCTTGGGAGCTCTTGTGCTAAGAAATGAGCTGGGGTGTGTGTTGATGTGCTATAGAGAGATATGGATTAGCTTCTAGCTGAGCTGCTATGGCTGTGCTCTCTCTTTGTACTTCCTGTGATGCTTCCTGGTGTTGAAAACACTACATAGCTGCATGTATGTGTAAGCTGCTTACAAGTGGGGCCCTTTTGGTACAAGATGGCAAGTTACCTTTCCCCTCTTCTTTGTGCAAGCTACAATTGTTGTGGATAACTATCTCTATTCCTTTATTTCCTTACTGCCAAGTGGATTTACTAAGGTTGGTAATGTCATCTAGCTCATCCTGGGCTGAGGACCTTATTGGCTTAAACATAATCTGTTTAGTTGATTTAGTGCTAAACATGATTATTCCTTTTTATTATTGTTGCCTCTTTCTTTCTAATTGTTTTTAGAAAGGGTTAAGAGGGTGCCATAGCATGCTAGTTGCTGACTACAAATGATCAAATCTGTGCTGGTTTCTTTGGACCTTAACTTTGCCTCTCATACTCAAGTGTATAGCTCACATATCAAAATTTCTACTTATGGTCTAGTTTGGGTGGTACCCTCTTAGGTCATTAGTGGATTTTGGTAGTTCTTACCAAAGTCCCTAAGCAATTTTCATATATTAAATTGTCTCACCTATGGTGGGGCAAATATTTTAACATTAAAACATTGTTTCTTCTCTTGTTTATTTTACAGGAATGAAGATCAAGAAGAAGAAAAAAAAGCTTAGTTAGATTTTTTTTTGTTAATCTTGTTGTAATTTACTTTTTATTCAAATGTGTAAAGATTTTGTATTATTATTGTGATTGTAAATAATGAACTATTTATTTATTAATTCTTCCTTTGTAAATCCTAATTGTAAAGACAATGTCATATATATATTGTTGTAATAAATAATTCTTTTATTTATTTCAATAATGTAATTCTTTTTTCGGCCTATTTGTTTCCTGTTACTTTACTTTTATTTATCTATTGTAAAGTAATACTATATGTATATGTATTTATATTAATAAAGAATCCTTTTTATATTATTTATGTAATCATTTTATTTCAAGTTATTAAATATTTCCAATTCCTATTTGTGAATTTTATAAATTCATTTGAATTTCAATTCAAATACATGTTTGAACAAATTTCCCCCAAAAAAAAGAATTATATAAAGGTCATGTCGAAATCTATCGCACTTGCTCCGAAGTTTCCTTCAGTATAAGAGAGATGCCGATCCCTTTATAGCTCTTTTAGTTTTGCACAAAAAAATTCCCCGGATTTTCTTATACATGAATACAATGCACAAACTTGTGTCCTCTCTATTTCTAGGTGCTAATCCTGGGATGTTACACAAACAACAACCAAAAACGAAACTAAGACGCTCCAAGAACAACACAACAATGCATGAAACAATAAAAACGAAGTGTCTAGAAAGAACTGAGATTTTTATTGATGAAGAAGGGGATGCCTTGGGCATCCCCAAGTTTTGACGCTTGTACCTCTTGAATATGTCACATCCCAAGATTTTCCAAATCTTGTAATGTGAAAAATAAATGAATAAAATAAAACTTTGTTGTTTTTCAGGGTGAGAAGAAACTTTTTGAATCCAATTGGAAACCTTCAAACCAATTTGGATCAAATAAATCCTAAAGGGATTTAAAAAGATAAACATTTAATAAAGGAAAATAAAAATGTTTGGAATTATTAATTTAGATCTTTAAATAAAAGATTTGGTTTCAAATGAAAAGGGAAGAAATTTAAATAAGGATTATTTTAATAGCCAAATTAAAACTTGGCCAAGCCTTTGAAATTAAAATATTTCTATTTGATAAAAATAGTAAAGGTTTACTCGAATAAAATAATAAGGATTTAATATCCAAGTTTATTAAAAATAAAAGGTTTTACTATTTTAAGTAAAACATCAAAACTTATTTATTTGTTTTAAACAAGTTTTCCAAATATCTTATATTCTCAAATAAAACCTACTATTATGGTTTTGGAAATAATTAAATTCAAATGGAGGTTTTTAAATAAAACAAAATCTATTTGTTTATTAAACAAGGTCTATTTATTTAATTAATAATGGACCCTAAAATAAAAATATTATTTTAAGACTTTGGTTTATGTTGTGAAGCAGAACTAAATTCAATTACAATGTTTGAATTTTTTGGAATGTTGAATTGTTGTTTGAAATTCAAAACAGAAAATAGTTCTGGAAAAAGATAAAACAAACAGGAAAGAAAAAAAATAGAATTTGGACTCAGCCCAACTGGCCAAGCCCAACAGCCCAGTTCCTCACTCCCGCAGAAAACATTTCGCACTCGCTCACTGACCCACAGAGACGCTGACCAGTGGACCCCAAGTCCCTCTCTCACTCCACTGACGAAACGGCCCCACTCCCGAGCCTTCTTCCTCACCCGCCGCGACCTCTTCTCCCCAAACCTCGCTGCCATTCTCTGTCAATCAAACCCCGAGTAAATTCACTTAATTGCTGCAGTGATTCCGCTCAACAAGCTCGCCTTCTTAAGCGCCAGCATCTCCTCTTCAGTTTCCCCCAGTCGCCTCACTCTAACACGCCCCCAGGCTATCGAATTTCGCTCAAACACCGCCACTGTCCGACGACGCTACGGCGAGGATTCCGGCAACCCCACGTCACTACTTGCCTTCCCGAGCGCACAAGCACACTCCCCACTCCCAGACGCTTCTCCCTGTACCACCCATTCAACCGCGGGCGCTCCAGAACGTCGGCTCCGTCTTCAACTGAGCACCGCCGCGTCTGCAAGCGACTCCGGCGAGTTCTCCTGGTAAGTCCAGACCACCCCGAGCTCTCTCCTTCACGCACGCGTCACCTCCTTGATCTTACGCGTCTAAAAATGCTCTTTGTTTACCCTCTCGTGAACCGTAGCACCATCCTCGACCACGACCGCGTGCAACCGTCGCCAGACCCAACTCCGGTGAGCGATTCCACCTGTCCCCGTGCGCCCCTTGCCAAGACGACTCCAAGTTGAGTTTCGGCGTCGCCCTGCGATCATTGTAAGCATCTCCCCACCTCCCATTCCTTCCTGTATCACCGGCACCGCCACCATCTGACCGTCGCCGCCGCTAGCCACCACCAGCGCCGCTGCGTTTTGGTCAAATGCGTAGGAGCCGTTAGATCTGAATCGGACGCATAAGATTAGAATCAAGTCGAAGGGGTACGAGTGAGCCTGCGCCATGCGATAACAGTTAGATCCAACGGCCTACAGAACGTGATCCACCCGAACCGGTATCAGCGAATAGGAAAGCGACGCGTGTCACCAGTTCTGTTTAAAAACAAAGTTTGAATCATATTTATTTGCAAACTTGAAACCTTTGTAACTTTTGATCCACACGTCCAAAAATTACAAACTTTATATCGTTGGAATCAATGGAACAAGCCCTAGTCGACCATGCAATTTGTTTAGTAAATAGTATCTGTTAGATTGTTTGTTTTTGCAGAAACATTTGTATGCTTGTTTAGATTAGAAAAATTGTTCAAAAATGTTTTTGAGGTTGAAATCTTGGCAAATTAGTTTGTGGTGAACTTATTGACCCTAGGAACCAACCCATAGATTTAAAAATGAATTTGGTGAAGTTTAGGATGGATTAATTGATTTATCCCATTTCTAGCCAAATAAAAATATTGTTTTGGTATGGAATTGTTTTTGGAAATAAAACTATCTCTTGCAAATAAAACTATCTCTTGCATGCTTACATGCATGACTTAGATCCCATTGTTTTATGTGTGTGAAATGTTTGATTTATTATTGGTTTGGAATGCTTGTTGATATTGTGTTTGCTTGATTGATTGTAGTGAAGTTAGTAAAGTGTGAGACTAGCAAGATCAAGGAGTGAACCAACATTCCCTACCAAAAGGCAAGTTACACTATCATCTAAAGTCCTACTATTTTCATTATACTTAGTGGATTTTGAAACATGCATGAAAATAATTTCTATACTTATGCTATGCTAAATCCTAATAGGATACCCTATACATTCCTTAGTGAAAACAATGTAGTTGTTACCTGCTTAGCCATGCTATATTTTGAAAAGAGATACATGATGAGATTTTATGAAGTTGAGAAAAGGACTTGTGTTTTTTTATATAATAAAACAAGGACTCAATGAACCACCTGGGTGGACAAGGATACTTTGAGTTTTGGAGAAGGTGGCAACAAAAGGAACCATGTCTATGGCGATCTCTTTGTGTTGTGCTCCAAAGGAAACCACCCAGGAAACTTAGAGATTGAACATGTTTCTCCAATTATGGTTTCGTGTGCAACCACATGCTATTTATGGCTCTGGCTTAGTCAACTACATTGGGAAGACCCATGCATTGTCTTCAGGTTACTGAAAATGAGGACCTAGAATCCTACATGGGTACTGAAGACAAGCTAGCAATGGTGTATGGGAGGACCCTCTGGAAAGACTTCGTCACATTCTCAATCACAAGACTCCATCTTGGTGAGTACTAATCCAGTGGCCACTGGTGGCAACAAGATGGGATTGTGACATGTGGGTAAAGTGTACTACTTCTGCAGAAGATAATAAAATCTAAGTACTTAGCCGTGTCCCCGGTTATGGACAATACTGAGCAACTAAAGCTTGAAGCTATGGGAAATCTCGACATTCCAATTTCTAGAAGAAAAAATTTTAAGTGATAACAAAAGACTTGGTGCACTTGGGGTTACCAAGGAGCTCAAGAGTTTTTGATAAAACTTGATGCACTTGGAGGTACCAAGGAGCTCAAGAGATTTTTGACAAGGACTTGAATACTTGGGGATACCAAGGAGTTCAAGGGATTTTGATAAAGAGATTTGACAAAGGAAACAAAACCATTTGAAAAGATAGGATAAATTATTGCTTTCTGCAAATGAGCCTAAAACCCTACTTAGCCAAATATGCATGTAATGATAGGATCCACTTGTATTCTACATAGTAGTGAAACTTGCCAATACAATTCAAATGTATTGACCCTTGTGGCTGTAACTTGTAATGTTGCAGGTTTGATTGATTTTAGTGAAGATTGATTGATTAGGATTACAAAGTCTACAACCAACATCTGCCTGTGGCACTTTGAAGATGAAGGACCCCCTGCTTATAGTTATTCCGCTGCAATGTATTGTAATAGCCAAATGAGCTATGTAAGATGTAATAAAATTATGTTATTCCTGGTTGTAAAATTATATTATGACCTTTGTTTCTTGATATTACATCTTAACTGTGGATGCTAGCTATTGATCCAGGGACTAGCATTGTAAACACAGGGGACTCTACCTTATTTAAAGGTTGGGACCCTTACAGAATATTTCTTGGGGTGACACGGGGTGGCATCCCCAAGATTGAGGATTTTTCCATTCTTCATCTCATTACATCATTCTTTATCTACACCTGAAATTTTCCTTCATACAATACTTCACACAATCTTCATTAGCAACATTAGTGTATTCAAAAGATAATAGACCTTTGGGCACTACTAGGAAAATGGATATAGGTAATCAGCACATCCGTGGCTCACATGGTTGAAGTGCCCCACGGCTAAAACATGTGTGGCTCACCTGTGGGCAGTTCCCTACTAGTAACTAGAAAAACCGTGGCGCACATGGTCATAGTGCGCCACAGATAGTGTGGGCCAGGGCCCTGCTGGCCGCATGCCGCATACCCGTAGCGCACATGGGGGAGGTGCGCTACGGTTGTTACGGTTAACCATGGTGCACATGCAGGTCGTGCGCTACGCCTAAGTGAAGGCCCCTCTGTTCTGTAAATGGGCAGAAACATTTGTGGCGCACCCTAGCATGTGCGCCACGGTTGTGATTTTTCCCTGTGGCGCACTAGGGCCATGTGCGCCACGGATGTGTCGACCAGTATTTTTTTGGCAGCTCCACTTTGTGCACATGTGTGATCATCCACCACCCCACACTTTACTTTCCCCTTCTTCTTCCTCCTTAGATCTAGTCGGGATCCTTCTCCTTCCCACCTCAATTTCTCCACTCATTCACCATTTTTAGCATGCGGAACTTGCCTTGGATGTTACATACGTAATAGAGGAAGCTCTTCGGTCTCTCATCTCCTTCTCCGGTCTCGCGCGCACATCTCCTTTCCATCTTCTCATGATCTCAGTCTCTCATCTCGATAAGTTGTCCATGTAAGGATGTGTTCATGTGTATATGGACGATATGATCATATGTATGTAGATGATTGATGCTCATGATGTGTGTATGGAGAGGATCGATGGTCATGTGTGTGTATATATATGGAGAGTATCAATGCTCATATGCATGCATGTGTGTATGGAGAGGATAATGATATGTTCAAGGTCGGAGACGACGATGTTCATGAGTCGGAGACGACACAAGGTCGTCGGAAGGGTAAAAAGTTCAAGAAGAACGAATATTACTGCCCTCCTTCTTGCTTCACTCTAAGCCATGATGAGATCAAACAGTTTTTCAAGTGCCTTCTAGGAGTCAAATTTCCTTATGGATACGCGAGAAAGATAAGCAGATACCTAGACGAGGCAAAGCAGAGGTTCAGTGGCATGAAGTCTCACGACTGTGCCGTGCTAATGACGCAGGTACTTCCGGTTGCACTAAGAGGGATAATGGACGAGCACGTCCGTGAAACGTTATTTGGCCTCTACAAGTTTTTCGACGTCATCTCTATGAAGTCAATTGGCGTGAATCAGCTCGGGAGGCTACAGGAGGAGATCATGGTGATACTATGAGAGCTTGAGGTCTACTTTCCGCCCGCATTCTTCGACATTATGGTGCATCTGCTGGTCCATGTCGTGGAGGACATCGTCCAACTCAGGCCGATGTTCCTCCGCAGCATGATGGCGTTTGAAAGGATGAACGGACACATCAAAGGATACGTTTGCAACAGGTCCCGTCTAGATGGAAGCATAGCCAATGGCTTTCTGGCCGAAGAGTGCATCTCTTTCTGCATGAATTATCTAGACATCGAGAAACCTGTTGGTCTTCCCGTCAACAGGCACCTTGGCAAGCTCGATGGATCTCGTCACCGAGAGGGTCGTCGCATACTGCATGTAGACTTCGATTTTTGACGCGCAGAATTTGATTGAGCAAACCTCGTCACGCTACAGCATTTAGAACTAGTCGATCCTTGGGTACAGAAGCACAAAAGGTTAATCGAGAAGAAGTACAATGACCGGGGCATACAGAGGTCTCCGGGAGAAATAATCAAAGAGCACAACTCAGATTTCACGCGTTGGTTTAGGCATACGCTCCTTGATAATCCCCCACGATCACATTCTTCTGACATGGAAAAGATCATATTCACCTTGTCGCAGGGACCGATGCAAAACCTGGTAACCTATCAGGTGTATGATATCAACGGCTAAACATTCTACACGGAGGAAAAGGACAACAAGTGTGATTATCAGAACTCGGGCGTAACGTCGGAATTCTACACCAATGACAACGTGAAGGAAAATTCTACAGAATAATCGAGGAGATCTGGGAGCTCGACTACTGTGGAGAAAAGGTGCCGATGTTCCATGTCAGATGGGCAAAGAGCGTCAAAAGAGAAGACTGGTATTTCACAACCATGGTTATACCCGAAGCAGCCAAATCCAAGGCCGCCGGTGCGAACGTGGCCGCGAAAAATGAACCGTGGGTACTGGCTACCAAAGTGGACCAATGTTTTTTCATTACCGACCCGACAAAGCCTAGCCGTGTTGTCGTGATGAGAGGAAAAATAAACATCATCGGAATGGATGGAGTCGCCAACGAGGAAGACTTGACCGATCTGCGATCAAAGATTGAAGATGACGACGACTACGATGCAGCAACATACATCACAAGAAGAAAAAGGACAACCCTACCCAAAAAAGGTAGCCCGTTCGAAAGAAGAACCATTAAAGTGCCGGGGCTAAATTATTCAACCACGACAAAGAAGGGAAAAAATATTGTAAAACACTATCTCAAAAAATATTGTAAAACGCGTGGTCGAAAAAGATTGTAATATTCATGGAAAAATTATTATGAAATTTAGTTATACTTTGAATCATATTTGTACCACTTTTATGACATATATTATCACTTTTGAGCATTTTTGGAATATTTAAAAGTATTTTAAAAACAAAACAAAACTTCTATGGCATATATCACCACTTTTGGGCATTTCTTGAAACATTTAAAAGTATTTTTGAAATAAAAATAAAAAAGGTGGGCACCAGGATTCAAACCTGGGTGCTCATAGAGTGAGAATAGAGCTAAGGGCGGAACCAGTAGGATAGGCTAGTGTAGTTGTTAGATAGTGGATCTGCAGCCATCCTATACAGTCGATAAAAGCCGATAGGCGTAGCGCACTATGCCCAAGTGCGCTACAGATATCCGTAGCGCACTATGCCCAAGCGCGCTACGCCTACACTACAAGAAATCTGGCAATATATGACCCTCCATTTTCGTCACAAAATCTTCATAGTAGTCCATTTATGACGATTCTATGACGATTTTGAGATCGTCGAAAGCTGGGCGTCGCAAATGAACTATAACGACGATTTTGATAAAATCGTCATAACCATCTATGACGATATTAGATCGTCATAGCCGTTATGACGATCCAATATCGTCATGGCCCATCTCGCCTGGACAGATCAAATCCTACGTGGCTGATCCGACGTGGCAAAATTATGACGAAATGAAATCGTCGTAGTGTGAAATCAGCCCGGTCCATTTTGGCGGTCTATATGGGCCAAGCCCAAAAAATTCAGCCTTTTATTGAATTTGGCGTGGCCTTCTCCGTGTCATTTTTCTTTTAGGGCTGGTGTTTTTATTATCCATTTCAATGTTGGGCTTTGGCCTTTTTGGTACATTCAATCTTCCCTTTTCACAGTACAATCCTTATTCTATTTTAACCTTTTTATTCTTTTATTCTGAATTGTACACAGTTGTGAATCAGGTTTTTTGTTGGATTGTGGCCTGCTTAGAGCCCAAATGTGATCCATATCACTAGTACAGGAACCAAGCAAAACAAATAATCCACAGGTAAATCAAATTTCAATCTCAACATTTAACAAAACATCAAAGTCTCATCTGTTGATAATCAGAACACTTAAAATCTATTTCAAACACCAAGCACACATAGAAAGTAGAACAGATAGCTCCTGACTAAGAAGCGACAAAGTCATTTCTCAAAAAGAGAATCCAGCTGATCAACTTCTGCCACCTTGGTCTTCAGAGCATCAGGTGAACCATAGTCTGGTCCATCTCAAGAAGCATTGCAGTAACTTTAGATGACTGATCATACTCCAGTTGATCGATAAGTGGTACAAGATTTCACCAAGCATCTGCAAAAATTATAGAAGTTAGTTATGTCCTGGATTTGTACCAGGGGCACAACTATAAGAACCCACCACATAATTAGTTTTAGTTCCAATACAATTAAGATGCAAAATCAACTAGCAGACATGCTAAGGCCAGCCAGATAGATTGCCTCCATTGTCAAAAGTAAACTAGATAGTATAGCAGCAAGCAATAGAGCAAGTTCCACAAGCCACATGACAAAGAATAGAAAATATTCAATAGAATATATATCTGCAAGTACCACACTACACATGTTTCTATCACCGTTAATGACAAAGACAAAGTTAAGGAAATCAATAGCACACTACCGACAAATAATTCTTCTTTTCATCGATTCAAAATGCAATGTCGAGAGATTAATTTCCCAAATATATCAATGAACCAACAAGAATACAATACAATACAAACAGTGGAAGCTTTTCTATCGGGAGATCTATAGAGAGCAGACCTTGCAAGAACGACCCTTGCATACGGCCTGTTGCGGGTAGTTCCTGGAGGATCCAAAGTCAGCCTTGGAAAGTGGCAACCACTAGTGTACGACATCACTGATGATCCTGGAGTCTCTCCACAACAAAGAGCAAAAACAAAAAGGTCAAGGACAAGATGACTAATCAAAGTCCATTGGATACTTCCATGGATCTGTACTAAGAGAGGTGAAAAATAGATAGCGTGGGGAACAGAGGCGCTTACTATGGGACCATCTTTTTGTTGGGGCTGCTTCTCCGTTAGTCTCCCGGCATAGACACAAAACACACCAAAAATCTATCAAAATGCAAGTTAAAGCAGCATAAAGTTTTCATTAGACTTAGGAAAGTAACTGCCCAAACAATTTAGACAAAAGAGAAGCATTGGCCATGCATATCTTTTTTGGTGTGGACCAAAGTAAATGAGCCAATGCAAAACAGACCAATATACTGACTACTACACTTCATCTATTTATTATAAAACTGACATGGGTAATCATACACCCAATAAAGCATCAAAATGGACATTTCAACTTAAACCTGAAACTTTTGTGCTAACTAAACTAACGATGAATTTAGCAGTGCTTACATCTGGTCTGAACCGACGCTATAAGAATAGTAGCCGCACATCAGAGGCTATAACAACATGCAAGCATTACCACAAGCACCTAGCATGCACGAGAATAGTATATTATAGTCATTACACAGTTCAATCAAAACAGCTAGATATTGTTAGAAGGATAAATAACTATAGTGGGAAGAAAAACTACAGATTTAGATGCACAAATAAGAACTTCAATCATCACATTCAAGTAAATGCTAAACAAAAGCACAACAAGCTGCAGGTATTGTTTGCAAAATAAAGACAGTCTATACATACATTATAACCTGTAGTGATGCAATCTCAACTATCTAAAAATATGGTACTCATCCAAAGCATCTGAAAAAGCAAGAGAAGGAGAAGGTTTAGAAGCCCTGGAAGACTCCATCAGAGGTTGTCCATCAGAGGCTGGCCAGCGTGTCTCGAGCCCAGCGAATTCCTCCGCTCGCGACCTCACGCCGCAGCAGAACTAGGTCAACCTGTGAGAACAACCAAACAAAGTAGCTGTCAGTAAGCATCAAGGATGTTGCTGCTTCAGCATCAAATAGGAAATCAAGTAATGTACATAGTTATATCATGATAGTACTATAAATGATCACAACAGATTCATCTCAATTTATGCAAATGAGCACTAGTTCAAGAATGTATAACTCATTTCTAGGTCAGTAGGTGATATAATTTCCCCCTTTAATTTTGTAAGAGAAACATTAAGCTTTGCGTCCATTCTGATTTTTTTAGTTTCATGAAAAATATGACCAATCAAGCATCTATACACAGGGACATATACAAGACAAGGAGTCTATGAAACTGTTCCTACAAAACAAGGACCATGTTTTCCTGTTCAAATAGAAACCAATTATGCGCATTCATGAAATTGTTCTAGTGTAAAGCTTTTTAGTTATAACATCCTATAGTAGAATGCATTATATACTTACTGATTATCACTTAATCAAGTCAACTGTATAGTGGAATGGTGAATGCATCTGATCAATAAGGGCTTGTACATGCACACAAACAAACACGGGCAAATTAATCAAGATTTTAAATAACCAGCGCCTCAGATTACTCTAAGAATGGTGTTTTCCTTCAGAAGGACATAGCATAGCTTCTAAAGGTCATCTCAGGATTTTAGGCATAATTCAGCAACCTTCTAGCTACTACCTACCAATTAATAAGACATAAAGCAAACATGATATAAGATTAATTTCTAGAACAATATCACCCATACAGTTGATATCAATCTATGAATAAATTAATTTCTTGCTGTTACAGCTCAAGCACAAAGTTAAAGAACACACTTAGATAACACACTTAAAGAACACACTTAAAGAACACTACTCTACATAGTCCAACAGAATATGAAAAGAACCTGTACAATTTTCATCCCCTCCCTCTAATTTAAGCACATCATATATGTATCAGTAAAACCACAGAAGAATGCACAAGCCACTAGCTATGCCACGAACATGAACAAGCCACTAGCTAGGGTTTGCTAGGGATTTTGGGGAGATGGGAGAGGAAGGGACTCACAGGTTGATGGCGTATCGGTTCTGGATCTGGACCTCGCACAAAGTCATGGACGCGGCCAGACTTTCTAGCACCATTCGCCTTCCGCCATTGTGACCAAGAAAGTCTTGAGATCCGCATCCGCCTATGGCGCTTCCCTTGGCCGGAGAACGAGGAGGAAGGATGGCGACGGCGCCATGATGGCATCCTCCTGCTAGCTACGGGGATGTCGTGCCGGTGTGAGGGAGGATAGGGCCGCCCTGTGCTGAGCTCCCTCGTCGATGAAACCTAAAAAGAGGGGACACAGAGGGCAATGAGGGGGAGGGAATCAGCGAGACACGACAATTGTTGGGGAGATTGGATCAGCGCAGAGGTGGGTTCTAGTACATAGTTCATACCTGCTTCGACTCCTCGTCGGTGGATGCCTGGCCTCGTCTGGCCATCATTCGACTCCACTTGCATCGTATATGAACTCGTCATCATGATTTTTGGCTGGAGGCGGCGCTTTGCTCGCGGAGGAGGTGGACACGGAGGCGGATGAAGCGGGAGTAGCCACCGCCCGTGGATCTGGGTCGACGAGCTCGACCTTGGTGTCCATGGGAAGAACTTCCGCTTCCTCGAATTCGTTGGTGTCGCTAGCGTCCCAGATGGCGGTGATGTTCTAGTCGGTCACCGTGACGACCCACCACCACCCATCGACGTGGGGCAGCCTCCATGGATGAATGGTCGAAATCCTACCTCCTACTATTCTCTGTAGATCCGGGTCTTGGCCTAGGGTTTCGATTGGAGGTAAGGATTGGTGGTTCCATGGGGTGGAATAGAGAGGGGACGAGGGGATTCGCGGGATGTGTTCGGCGGAGCAGGGGAAATGGCCGGGATTTTAGCCGGCGGCGGAGGTGGGGAGGGGAACCATGGAGGAGTAAAGGCGTTGGGAGTCCTGGAGGGTAGGGTTCGCTAACTTGGTTCATCTCATGCTCGCGCCTATTGGACCCAAAATTTTGCTGGGCCGCGCGCGATGGGTGGTGCCAGGTCATCGATCCACGGCATGTTCCCAGGACACAGATCACATCTCAGCCGTCCATCCTATTGAGATCCAACGGCTGTTATTTCCCTCCGCTTATATTTTGTCCTTCCTAGCACTATGACGATTTTACCTAATAAAACTATGAAGTTTTCGGACCAAATCGTCTTAATTTTCTGGGTTTTTACGCCTACAAACCACTTGAGTCCATCAGTTGTGAAATCAGAATGGATATATGACGATTTCTTCCATGGTCACTATCAAAAGGTCATAGATGAACACATTTCTTGTAGTGCTATCTGGGCACGGCTCGTCAACCGCGCCACGTCCGCCTCTCATGCCATCTCAGACACCATCTCAATCAAGCCCGAGCCTGAGCCCTGTTCCGTCGCGCTCTCGATCCATCTCCGCGCTCTCGATCCGCCGCCTCGCCAGCCGCCACCACTCGAGGTGGAGGCCATGGAGCAAGAGGAGGCCCGCACGCTTAGCTCGATCCGAGGAGGAGGAGGCCTGTGTGCATCCAATGAGGAGGAGTCCGTGGAGGAGCCCTCATCCGCCCGCCAGCCATCGTCGTCCGCCCGCCCGCCATCGTCGTCCGCCCGCCATCGTCGTCCTCATCTCAGAGGTGAGCGTCGCCCCTCCCCTCTCTCCCTCTCTCTCCCTCTCTCCTCTCTCTCTACAGTCCATGGTTATGGTTCAGATTAGTGGAAGCTCTCTATAGATTATGGCTGGGTCATGGTTAGGGTTCAGATTAGGGTTGGGTCATGGTTAGTGGAAGCTCTCTACAGATTAGTGGAAGCTCTCCCCTCTCTCTGCAGATTAGGCCATGGTTAAGGTTTAGATTATGCATAAATATGGTGTTGTGTAGATTAGATTAGATTAGATAGCTCGCCTACAAATTGTCAATCTCTGTCTAAGCTGCTGCACTAGTATCATATTTTACTGCCTTACAAAAAATCAACATGACAGAAGTGATATTTTGGCTGCTAATAGTTGTAGGCTTGTATAACCATAACTATTTTTTTACTGCCATCTTGTATTCACCTGCCAATGCAGCCAGCTCTTGTTAGTGGGAACCAAATATTTCTTTTGTTTTAGTTCTCAAATTCATATGGATCTTGGTTGCTGAAACCCAATTGTGATTAGTCTTTGAGACTTGAGTTGTATCAGTCTAGCTAGAATATTGAGCTTCATTGCAGCTTAGATCGCATGGCAGTGATAGCCTTTAGTTATAAACTGATGATCTATAATTCACAATGTCTTAACGCACTTGTTTATAATGCCTGCCTGTTAGTGACATTGCAACGCTAACAATCTGTAGTGCATGCGAGATATAAAAACAATATAAAAATAGGTAAATGACAGGTGATATAAAAACAGTATAAAAACTATAACAATCTGCATGCATAGGTGATATATTTTGATCTAATGAATCTGTTCTGCATCATCTCATGCATAGGTGATATATTTTGATCCAAGAAGCAATCAAGTATAAATTCATTTCAACTAAATTAGAGCAGGTAAATGTCAGGTTCAGAGAAGTATTCTTGTTTAGAGTAGGTAAATGGTTCAGTTTTTCTCCCTCATATCCTTGCAAATATGCATCAGGTTTGAGTTGTAGCATGACAGTTTGTACATTTTAGTTATGGTTTGCTGGTTGTGGTTTGCTTGCAAATATGCATCAGGTCATTTGTAAGCCAACAAGATCTATGGTTTGCTTGCTGTCATCATTTGCATGCTGTCATTTGCTAAGTTCTGAGATGTCATGTTGTATTTGCTTGCTGTCATCATTTGCATGTTGTCATTTGATATCATCAAGCATTAGTTAAGTTCTGAGATAGTTGTTTGGAAGGTAGCACTTGGTTATGATCAGAATCACTTGGTTATGGTGTATTCTCATTTTTGTTATTGTTGTAGCACTTGAAATTGTGCTTGTGCTTGTATGAAGCAATTTATTATGTCGTGTGTGCAGGTTCTTGTATGAAATGAGTCTTGATTTTTGCCAGAATGTTGATTAACTTCCGTTTCGGCAGAAATCGGGCACTCCTAGTTTAAGAAAATTAGCAAAGGTCATGCCAGATTTTTCCATTCATTTAACCAATTATTTGTTTTTTATTAGTGCAAAGATGTGTGACAACGACAAGGCTGGATGTTCTAAGCGCATCAACACTGAAGGAGAACCCAGACCTATGAATAAACAATTGACATTCTGGGAGGCGGCCCAGCGGCTAGAAGACGATGAAGAATACCATCCTTCGGAGAGCAAGGATGATGAGATGGAAGACGCGGAGGAAGAATCCGAAGGAACAGCGGGTGATTAAACCACTAATGGCGGCGAGGGCACAGCGAGTGGTAGCAATCCTCCTAAGAAGAAGGAGAAGCCGAAGGAATGGCGCCCGAACACGGTCGGCACCGTCAGGGAGGAAATTACTGAAGTGAGCCCAACAGGGGTTCCTTTGGAGCCCGACCTTGTCATCAAAGGGTACGGTGGGCAAGTGGCGACGATCACCCAGACAACCATATAGATCAACACCGAGAATCTCCGGCATAAAGATAATGGCCATTTGCGCACACTCCTCTTCGAGAAGCTGCACGCAAGATACAAGTTCCCCGCTGAGTATCGAAACACAAATTATCATGGGAATGAAGTAAACAAATCCGCCATCACAAAGATGAGCACCGCCCTGGCCAGCTGGAGAACCCGGATAAAGAAGAAGATCTATAATGAAGGCAAACGTCTCGAGGAGATCCAGAAGATTGACCCGTAGATCACCGAAGATCAGTTCCGGGAGTTCAAGGAGAGGTGTGAATCCGAAAGAGCCCTGGCCAATAGTAATCGGGGAAAGGTGCTGCAGGCGATGAATATAGGTCATCACCATCTCAGATCTGGTGGATACAGAACCGCGAAGGCCAAATGGAATAAGGAGGATGAAGAGTATAGATCTAAGGGGATAGAAAACCCCTTTGCGAAATTCGAACTCGGGAAGGTTCGAAACTTCATCAGGGACCGTTACCATGTGGACACAAAAACCCAACAACTCACCGCGGATCCCGCGGTGAAGGATTTCGAGGAAATTGTGGTAAGTAATCTAATTACCGCAGATCAACTCGATTGCATTCTAATCGATGAAGTCTATTTTCTAAACGATTCACTGTTACTTCTTCTGCAGGAGGAGGAAATTGTTGCTAGACATGGATCCCAGAGTTCCTCATCCTAGGGGTCGACGGCGGCCACCGGTGGGATAACCCTTTTAATAGGGCGATGAACCGGGCCAAGAAAATAGAGCCGGTTACGAAGAAGCTGTCGTCGGCTGGCCGTCTGGCCGGCCTCGGGGGTAAGAATTGGGTGGATCATTTTGGTCCACCGCCGAGGACGCGTGTTGCGCCGTCGGGAAGGAGCGAGGAGGAAAAACGCGAGGTTCAAGAACTTATGGAACAAGTGGCATGGATCCCGCGGATCGTCCAATACAACCTAGCAATCTCCCTCACGTCCATCCTTCCCACCTTGCTGCAGTCAATATTGAACTGGAGTGCGGGTGGTCGAGTAGGGCCGTGCCCGATTCCAAGCATGGTCAGCAGCCACTCGAACAACGCGGCGGCGACGAATCATGCGAACTACGTGTTCGTGACTCCGCCCGCTAGAACCACGGTGCCGCAAGCGTTAGTGAATCCCCCTGCCATCATCGCGGCACCGGACATGTTGGTGACCCCCCTGCCATCATCGCGGCGGCACCAGAGCTCCAAGCACCCGGTAGGGAGAATACACTGACGGCCAGCACCGCGCCATCAAGCAGCCCCTCCGTCTCTTGCACGCCCGTCGCCGTATGCGGTGCCTCGACATTAGCTGATCTCAACGCCATCACGATAAACAAATTGCTTTACCGCCTTTCACGCCATCTATTACTCTTATGGCATCTCTGACGACGCCGTACATGTTTTCCGCAGATGGATGTTCCTTGCACTCTCTTATGCTACGTGAACAACAAGCTGAGGGATGTTGCCAAGTGTACCATCGTTCAACCCTTGCAGCGCATGTTCCACTCAAGGCCGATGCCAGATAGCGTGCACAGGGTAACAATTAGTCGGGTGCTAAGGGGCTGCGACGACCTGGAACCTCCCATTCAACCCCCAAGAGCGGATGAAGAAGAGTCGGCTGTCCTCAGAAGTTGCTTTGGCTTATTCTTGCAATGGCCAAAGAGCATGATCCGTTTGGGGACGGCGGGGGCCATCACTCCACAAACAACAACACCGCCTGTCGTGCCAGCGACAAGCGGTGGCATGGCCCCCTTACCGCCCTCGCCGTCACCTCCACGCGGTGGGTTGGATGATCATGTTGATGATATGCACATGGCGCAGGATCAGGCCGAGGACCACGAAGACTGTAATGATCACTTCTTTAACACTCAGTTTAGCAACAAAGACCTAGCTGGTGGCCCCACAGAGAAACCAACTATCACCAAGCGTCTGTTTGGTTCTCAGGAGACGCCTCCAGCTTGCGCCTTTATAGATCCAGCTGATACAACCAACCGGCCCTTTATTCTAAGCCCTGACACACTACATAGGGCGGCTGGTGCTCAGATTGTGGTGCATGCCCGCTCTCCAAAAGGAAAAAAGGGCAAGAAAAGAAAGTCTTGCAGCTCGAGCCAGCCGGTGGCGTCAACTGCGAAGCCGATCAGGTTTCGGGACGGGCCACCAAGACCCGAGGGTATTATGTGGAGGATTCATGTGGCGGATGAGCCCATGCTACCTAATAATTTGCGGAGGCTCGCCATTTTGGAACTATAAAGTGTGCATGACGGCGTGCTGACGATAGAGAGACGCCTTCTGGCGGAGAAAGATCCCTCGCACCCGGTATTCATGGTTAAGGTGCCACCAGGCTTGGGCTTCGTCGACAATGCCCCTGCGGATCTGTTCTTGCTGCGGTTCGACGACATCTTCAATATGTTCCACCTATACCCGCTGCACTATACCATGGTCCGCATATTTTCTCTCATCCTGGCCATGCAGATCATTAGAGAGAACACACCGGTCATCGCTATAGTGGACCCCTACTACATGCGTGACGGCTGCTTGGGTTCCCCCGCTGAACGACGTATCGTGGCCTCATACCTAAAAACAATCTTCGTGGCGAACAAGACAAAGGAATACATTCTCGTGCCTTACTTTCCCGAGTAAGTCGTTATTTACTCGCCACAGTCGATTGGCTTTATTAGATTATCATCATTCTTTTTCCAACACATTCCATTTGAATTTTTTGCGCAGAGATGAACACTTCACGCTCATCTCCTTGTCGCCGAAGCATTCTCACGCCACGTATTTCGACTCGAGGAGTCTAGAAAAGAAGAAAAACTACGACAAGATCGAGGAAGTTCTGGATGATGCTCTCACTGGATATGCCTCGACGGAAGGCACCACCTTCGTGCGTACGAAGGTCAAGTTCGGTAGGCACGTCTTCAACCACGTAACAGAGTTCCCCTGCGTGAAGCAGCCGAAAATCAGTAAGAAGGAAGCCTACTACGCACTCATATATAACTAGCTAGGTCATTGATTGAAATGTCGTGGCACACTATATATGTGCATGTGTTGTGATGTGATTGTAAGCCTAGTGTTATGCACAAGTCCAGATATTGTGCATCCTACTTGGCTTACGGTTGCATCATAGCATATTCCTGTGTCCAACGACCTAGCTAGTTATATATGAGGCATTCTTTTTGAGTTATTTTGGTCTTTTTCAAGAATAATGTCGATGATTGAAATGTCGTGGCACACTATATATGTGAATGTGTTGCGATGGGATTGTACGCCTTGTGCTATGCACAAGTCCAGGTGTTGTGCATCCTACTTGGCGTATAGTTCCATCGTAGCATATTCCTGTGTCCAACAACCTAGTTATATATGAGGCGTGATTTTTGAGTTACTTTGGTCTTTTTCGAGAATGCCGATGATTGAAATGTCATGGCACACTCTATATGTGAATGTGCCGCGATGGGATTGTCCGCCTTATGCTATGCACAGGTCCAGGTGTTGTGCATCCTACTTGGCGGACGGTTCCATCATAGCATATTCCTATGTCGAACAACCTAGTTATATATGAGGCATGCTTTTTGAGTTTGGTCTTTTTGATTTAGGAGTACTTTCTATAAGTGTATCTTCATATGCGACTTTAATTATACATGTTTTTTTCAATCACCGGTTAATTATTATTGTCAACTTGTAGATGACGTGGTACGTCGTGTACAAGGGACGGGTTCCCGGAGTCTACGATGATTGGGAAGACTGCCAGAGACAGGTGCACCATTTTAGCGGCAATAGCTACAACGTGTACAACACTATGGCGGAAGCGGAAGCTAGATACACGCGCTATCTAACGGGAGTTAGGACGAGGAACCGGATGAAGACCTACACCTTCGTCGCGGTGATCATGCTTATCGTCTTTGGTTGTTTATCCCGCGTTTTTGTCTAGCTAGTTTAGATGTCTAGGCGAGCTTCCGAGCTCTAACTTGTTCGAGGCACATGCATTCACATGTCACCAACTACTTTGTAACTTGATCGAAACAATGTAACTTATACTATGTATTTATGTATGAGACTTATCTATATGTATTTTTTCAATCTTGTTTTGCAAATTATGTATTTATATATATAATTGTATATCTTGTATCTTGTGTGTATATCTTCCTGTAATATTGTATATAATTTGTATTGTATATCATCTGGCTCTAAAATAAAAAAACAAAAAAACACGTGTGGCGCACATGACCTAGCTTTTGTGGCGCACTATATCTAAAGCGCACCTGCGCAGCTTAGTAGCCCACTGCAACGTGCGCCACAGAAGATCTAACGCGTAGCACACCTGCCCACATAGCCGTGGCGCACTAGTAGGTGTGCTACGCCTATCTCGACACAACTGTGGCGCACCAGGCAGTGCTCCACGGCTAGGAGATAGCCGCCGCGCGAGGCTAGTGGCGCACTGCTAGTGCGCCACGGATGGTCATTCCATGTACGCCACAAACAGGCATTTTCCTAGTAGTGGGGTTTAGCTTTAGAACAACAAAACTTTCACTAAAAACACAAGCTACTGTAGCAATTCCCTTAAAAATCTCAATTTCCCAAAAAGAACCCAAAAAGGAATCAATAGGAAGCAAATGCAAATAATGGCAGAAATCTATCAAAACAGACCAGCAGGTAGAAACCGATTTTTTCGAAGACCTTATGTTGCTCAAATAAAAATGTTTTGAACTAAAGAAAGTTAGCTAACATACTGGGGGATTTATTCACAAAATATCAGAGCAATCCGACTTACATATATTCCTCACGAATTTTTACGCTGGAGCACAAAAATCTGTTTCGGGACAACAACTCCCCAGATCTTACTTCCCTCTCATTAGAAGTTATTCTTGGCTCAAAAAGAAAACAAAAAGGATAAGGAGAGGTCATTAAAAAGGTAATAACTTCCAATACTCAACTAAAACTTTTCGGTTATCTCTCAATAAATACTTTTCTTTAACGCCTTTAAGTTAGGCATACTAGTTTGAGAAGATGCTCCCATAAGAAATATCAATTGAAGTAAAAGAGAGCATAAAGAAGCAAATTCAAAACACATTTAATTCTAACCCACTTCCTATGCATAGGTATCTTATAACTAAACTAGTCATGAAAGCACAAAGCAACAAGCATAGGAAAGCAAAACAAGTGCAACTTCAAGATTTTCAACATAAAGAGGGGAACCTTAATATTTCTGAGATGCATAAGACCATGTTTCCCTCTCTCATAATAACTTTCAGTAGAAACATGAATAAAATTAACAATATTACTATCACATAAAACATTCTTATCATGAGCCACATGCATAAAATGATTATTACTCTCCACATAAGCATAGTCATTCTTATTAATTGTAGTGGGAGCTAATTCAAAAAAATAGCTATCATTATTATTCTCATCAACATAATCATCAAATATAGGAGGCATATTGTAATCACAATTAACTTTCTCCTCAATAGTAGGTGGACTGAAAATATCATATTTATCATTGTAATCATCATATATTGAAGGTTTGGTATCATCATAAGCAATAGAATAGCTATCTTCCAAAGCTGGGGAACTAAAAAGAACATTTTCATAAAAACTAGCTTCCCCAAGCTTAGACGTTTCCATAGCATTAGCAATAAGGGTGTCCAAAGAATTCATACTAATAACATTGATATTAGCATGCAAATAAAGTTCCATAGGTTTTTTAATTTTCTCTTCAAACACTTCATGTCCTAACACAAGATAAATGCTATAAAGCTCTCTGATTTTCTTGTTGTTTTCCATTAAGCCTAACTAGTGAAAACAAGAAACAAAAAGACAAAATTGCAGAATCTAAAGGAAATAACTTCGAGCATCACACCGGAGGATGTGAGTACCTTTTACCTTACCTCCCCGGCAACAGCGCCAGAAAATAGCTTTATGGCTTACTGTTGCCATGGGGTAACATGCGTGAGTGCTTTTTACCTTTCCTCCCTGGAAACGGCACCAGAAAATAGCTTGATGTCTACGCACTTCTATTCTTGTAGACAGTTGTTGGGCCTCCAAGTGCTGGGGTTTGTATAACAGCAGCAAGTTTCCCTTAAGTGGATTACCCAAGGTTTATCAGGAGGAAGTAGTCAAAGGTATCCCTCCCAATCAACCCTGTAATCAAGATACAAGAAGTCTCTTGTGTCCCCAACACACCCAATACACGTGTTAGGTGTATAGGTGCACTAGTTCGGCAAAGAGATAGTGAAATAAAAGTGGTAACGGTGTCATAAAAGAGCTTGATGGTGAGGTAAAGACTAAAGGAAAAAAGAAGGAAGCAAGCAAACATATAACAGATATAGATGCAAATGGTGTTTCAATGTTTAGAAACAAGGCCTAGGGATCATACTTTTACTAGTGAACACTCTCTCATATAAATATCCTCTCTTCATGATACTACTCTCCGGTTGGACACTATAATCCATGGTAGGTCTACAAAATCACACCTCAAAGTCTGCCTTCCCCAATCTAGATAACCCCACACTATCACCTTGAGCCCTAGATGGTTCCAACAAACACCACAATTTCATAAATACATCCAACTCCAAATATACTCATGAAATATATATGTAATCTATCTCAAGTTCCACACACAGCGTGCACGCTGTTACTTTCACACACGTGGGGAAAAGCATAGATCTATTAAAGCACAGTGAGTATTTATGTAGACTCTAGCCTCGAGGAAGAACTACTCCCTCCTCATCATGGGAATCGGCAACTGTGATAGAGATGGTGGTGGAGATCGATGGAGATGGCTCCGGCGGCACTTCCCCGTCCCGGCAGGGTGCCGGAACAGAGACTTTCTATCCCCCGAATCTCCCCTTCGGTGGCGGCGGCGCTATGGAGGTTTTCGTGGCTTTCTGATGGATGATTTAGGGTTTCTGAGTCAGAGGCTTCTTATAGGCGCAAGAGGCAAGGTCGGTGGAGGTCCAGGGGGCCGACACCCCCTGTGGGCGCCACCAGGGCTGGCCCGCACCTAGGGGGTGCGGCCACCCTGGTGTCCTCCTCCACCTCTGCTTCGTGGTTCCGTGTTGCTCCGGAAAAAATAGGAAGATTGGCTTTTGTCCCTTCCAATTTCAAGAATATTGATTTTCTGCCTTTTCTGGAACCAAAAACAGAAGAAATCAGGCAACGAGAACCGCGGCATCTTGTTAATAGGTTAGTATAGAAAAATATATAAAAACATCTCAAAGGAAAGACAAAGCAAAGCAAATTAGATACTAAACAAGCACGAATCATCAAAAATTATAGGTACGTTTACGACGTATCATAGGAGTACACAAATAATCATTGTTGGGAGTTGCAAAATCCCCAATCTTCTTTTCAGCCATACTTCCTATGTTTTTGGATTTTCTTAAACAAATACTAATGATGATAAAAAAATAATTAAAATACTAACTATTTTTTTTGGTTTTTCAAATAAAGACTGAAACCAAACTAACAAAAATAAAAACAAGAATTAAAACTAGCAAGGTTCCTACTAACCTCACCAGGGTAGCTATTGCTTCCCCGACAACGGCGCCAGAAAGAGGGTCGATACCTTCGATCCGGATTAGGTATGTAGTATATCTATTTTTCCCTAGTAGACCTAGGTTTATCGAATCCTCGGGAAGCAGAAAGCAAAGTGAGATTACTTAAACGAACCTTCAAGAGTTTTAGAATTACTTTTGTGTTTTCACTAGACCAAGAGTTTGCGATCTTTTTGTTGTTGACGATGGAGAGAGCACCGTTCGTCAGTTGTTGCAGTGCAGTCCTCACGATCCGATCGTCCTGGTGCTAATCGCACAACACCTCTGCTGGTATCCACATGTACAAGGAGGAGCACCGATGGCGAACTGCTAGGTTCGGTACGACGGCTGGACTACTGTGGAGCTAGGGTTTCCAACACATGGAATGACCTAACCGAACAACGATTAAACTTTCTGGGTTACGGTGCTCCACTATATATAGGGAGTGAACGTGGGCACTGCTCACGCGGCCCATTCACTAAAGCCCATATAACACTAGTCACCGTGATTCCAGCTCACTAACTCAGTCCTAATCAGGTTTAGGTCAAACCCAACCAGATTATATTTTCGGATCCAATCCGAACTTGCTCCCGCTCTTAAGTGTGTGACCCCGCAGGCTCATCGCTACTTGGACATGATTGGAGTCCAACTCTCAATCGATCATTCGGTAGTCGCTCCTAGCAAAACGTGCCGACTCCCAAGTACCAAAGAGTCATGACGACTTGCCTTTCCAATGCGACTTACGTCCGAGTCCCTTTTGCCTCATGATATACCTTGTCAAACTATAGGCGAATATTTGTCATCCCTTAAATAGTCTGACTCTCTTGTCGATCCAAGATAAGTGATTCACCCGACTAACTCTTAGTCGATCGCCTCGGTTAACACTTAACCGAGTCGTGCATGGCCATGCTTTCCGAATCATATCTCAGGAGAATATCTCTCCAAGAGGAGGGGCAAAATCCCATCTTTGTTATTCACATCACGCAGCTTGATTCTCAGTCGACCGGAAGTCTACCTTTATAACTGCCCAGTTACGGATCAGCGTTTGACAGAACCTAAGTCTGTGATCCTCAACTCGGACTATGCAATAACCTCAGGTCTGAGGATTACATTGATTGAGATATACAAATGACAACTTGTTCGTTGTACCTCAATATGGGTCAATCCGACTCGCTAAACTCTTTAGCCAAATCTGTGTAAGTTGGAACAGCATCTCCATGCCCATGACAAGTGGAACCGAGTCATCAAGCCAACTTTCACATTGGTCTAAGTTATGTGTCCAGCACAACCTCAATGACCAAGGATATTTAGTACAAACAACATGAATGCATAGTTCCACAACCGAATCACATATTCAATGATACACATCAGATGTTTATACAAGGACTACTTAATATCTTTATGAATACAATGGGAAATATCATCATACATGATTGCCTCTAGGGCATATTCCCAACAGTCTCCCACTTGCACTAGAGTCATTCTTCTGACATCACATGTCTAAGCATCTAATGCCCATGGCTCTTAGGTGCGCCTCATGCTTCGGCTGTGTTAACGGATTTGTCAACGGATCCGCAATATTTGCATCCGTGTGTACCTTGCGTAACTTGATATCACCCTGATCCACGAACTGGCGAATCAGGTGGTACCGCATGAGTATGTGCTTGTTCTTCTGGTGCTGTCTAGGTTCCTTGGCTTGTGCAATAGCACCATTGTTGTCACAATACACGTCCAACGAATTGGACGAGCCCTGAACCACACCAAGATCCATGAGGAAATTCCTCATCCAAACAGCTTCCTTTGCTGCCTCCGAGGCAGCAATGTACTCAGCCTCTGTTGTAGACACAGACACAGTCTCTTGCTTGGAACTCTTCTAGCTCACAGCACCTCCGTTTATAATAAACACGTATCCGGATTGCGAGCGAGAATCAGTAGAGTCGGTAAGATAACTCGCATCCGTGTAACACTTTACACTGAGTTCATCTTCACCACCATAAACCAAGAACATATCCTTAGTCCTTCTCAAGTACTTTAGGATATTTTTAGCCGCTGTCCAATGGATCCCTCCAGGATCAGCCTGGTATCTGCTCACAACACTTAGAGCATAGGAAACATCCGGCCTAGTACAAATCATGGCGTACATGATGGATCTGACTGCAGAAGCATATGAAATCGCACTCATCCGACTTCGCTCATCAGTTGTCGAAGGACACTGAGTCTTGCTAAGTTTTACACCATGGGACATCGGTAAGAACCCCTTCTTAGACGATTCCATGTTGAAACTTCTTCAACACTTTGTCCAAATAAGTACTCTGACTCAATCCAATGATCCTCCTTGATCTATCTCTATAGATCCGGATTCCGAGGATGTATGTTGCCTCACCCAAGTCTTTCATTGAGAAACTCCTTTCTAATGATTCCTTGGTTTCTTGCAACATCTGTACATCATTTCCAATCAGTAGTATGTCATCCACATATAAGATTAGAAAGTTTACTTTGTTCCCAATAAACTTCTTGTACAAACAAGAATCATGGTCACTCTTGATGAAGCCAAACGATTTGACTACCTCATCAAAGCGAATATTCCAACTCTAAGATGCTTGCTTCAACCCATAAATGGATTTCTGAAGTTTGCACACCTTGTCAGCATTAGCCGGATCGACAAAACCCTCGGGCTGTATCATATACACGTCCTCGGTTAAATTTCCGTTAAGGAAAGCTGTTTTGACATCCATCTGCCATATCTCGTAGTCGAAATAGGCGGCTATAGCTAACATGATCCGAACTGATTTAAGCATCGCTACGGGCGAGAAAGTCTCATTGTAACCAACTCCTTGAACTTGTCGGAACCCCTTTGCGACAAGGCTTGCTTTATAGATTGAAACATTTCCATCCATATCAGTTTTCTTCTTAAAGACCCACTTGCACTCGACGGGTCTTGCACCGTCTGGCAGATCAACCAAGTTCCAAACTTGATTTTCATCCATGGACTTTATCTCGGGATCTCATGGCTCCAAGCCATGACTCAGAATCAGATCCCACCATCGCTTCTGAATAATTTGCCGGCTCATCACTGTCTAACAGTAACACATCACGAACACTTCGTAATCTTGCCGATTTTCGTAGTCTGGTCGCTTCTTGGCTCGGCCACGACGGCTCAACCTCCAAGGTTTTTGCCGACTCTCTACTAGCCGGTTCCTCTCGAATTTCTTCGAGTTGCACCGTGCTCCCAATTACTCCCCGACTGAGAAACTCTTTCTCAAGGAAGACACCGTTCCGAGCGACAAACACTTTGCCCTCTTCTCGGTTGTAGAAGTAGTAATGTAACACCCTCAGAATCGGACCTATGCAAGTTTGAGCAAAATTCGCCAAACCCGCATAGAAACGATTCAAAGGTGCCCACCAGGCACTTTCGTGCGGGTGGAAAACGAAGTAATAACATTACACAACAGTCCTCGATGGGACCCACAGAACAGATATATATACAGAGGCGACTCAATGAGTCAAGAATACAGATATAATATACAAAGATCCAAATCACCTTGAAAACGATAGAGCGTCCAGCTACGGACAAGATGCAAATGGGGCTAAGAGCCCTGAAGAATAACCAATGGCGTCCATAACCCTGCGAGCCAAGCGGAAGGGTAACCCTGCTAACGGCGTCGATCTCAAAACCTGCTTAAACAAAAGGGGTGCCGACAAAGGGCAAAGGAAAAAGAGGAGCGTCAGTACTGAGGCCAGTACACGGCGAGGCTAGAATTCGGCGGTCCTCGCCTACATAGGTATGGTGGACTGAGCGGCGGCGGCAGCATGCACTAAACAACCTGTAGAGACTCGATACAACTGGCGGCAGTCGGAGAGGGGTAAGAAAGACCTATTCAGACCCAACCTGATACTACCATCAAACAAACCCATCCTGGCGTTTCCCCCTCGAGACCAACGAGGAAGTCAACCGAGGAACTCACACAGTTGGCAGTTTTACTTATTCAGTTATTGTTGCAGCATTTACTAGTCAGGTTTAGATATTCATCCTGATAAAGTAAACAGTGGTCACTTTTAGTTAATCATTCCGTTATAGTGGCAACACTTACTAGTCAGATACAGATAGCATGAGATAACCCAAAACCCAGCAGTTGTTGGTACTTTTATTCAGCCATTCCGTTGTAGTTGCATTATTTACTAGTCAGGTACAATGGTCGCAAGCGACACTCCAAACAAGCAATTGTGGGCAGTATTAATTAGCCATTCCATTATAGTGAAGTTGATTACTAGTCATTATAAAGTCAAATTTATAGCAATAAACTTTAGTTATGCTTGTCTATGATCGAGATACTGTGCTCCAAGTCGTCCATATCCGCGGACACGGCTTTCAGAAAGTTTTACCCGGCCGGGGTGCACCAATAGCAACACACGCTCGATCAACCTCGGAAAAACCAAATCAAAACCCAACGAGGCTTTCACGACTGAACAATCACAGGATTCAGAAATATTTCAGGGGGGCACCCCTTAAGTAGATCCATAGCGAAGCCGGTGACTCGAGACGGACTCAAGGTTTGGGTAGAGCGGTTTGTGAGCATCGGGAACCGAAAGTGTGGCTGGGCTTGTCGACACCGCGGAATCGTGTCCCGATCCTAACATGCAGTGTGCTCCTCGCACAATCGTAAATACATAAGTAGCATGGCATAAGTACAGGATCGTAAATAAAACCTCAAACTAGTTTGTGGCCCCAAGAAATAAGACTGAATCAAGCTCTGGCTCAGGGGGGTCCCATATACCTCCCGGATGTGGATAGCGCGATAAAACAAGGAACATGTATCAAGTACTCGGGGTCTTACGGGACACAAGTGGGCGTTCGGAAACCAAAAATTTTCTATCACCCACCGATGCCTCTTCTTATTTCAATTTTAGTTGTTAAACGGAAATTAAAGTGAGCGATAAGTAAAACTATGTTCATCTCCAACATCCATCATGCAGCATTAATCCAACAACTGTGGCACTTGACAACACGCAACAGCACTTGAGCAAGCGACTACGACGCGCAAGTCCAACTATCTACCAAACAACAGGGAATAGGGTGTGTCCAAGGCAATATACGGCTGCAAGGGATATCGCGGGTACGAAAACTAGAGCATCGCAACACAGATAGCAATAGATCAACAGGAGGGAATAAAGACTATAAAAGTAAGATAGGTAGAAAGGGGGAGATGCTCGCCTGAAAAACATTGCCGAAGGTTCATCCGAAGATCGGGGCGAAGCTCACATCAACTCAACAGCCTTATTCGCGAAGAACCAAAACACTAGAAGAAACACCGGATGCACTATTTAATACAACGGCAGAAGATCGGCATGATGCATGTATGATGTATGACATGGCAAAAGTGCGATGCAATTAGGTCATATTAAGCGGAACCGGGGTCCCGACGATTAGTTAGATGGTTCAAGTTGTTTATCTACCCCGCAATTTAAATGTTGTTTAACAAGGCAAAATTATATCATCGGTCCGCTACACAAAAATTAAATGAGGCCAATATGAGACTAGATTTGCCCGCATATGGGCCCCATATTTAATTTAGGTGAATCGGCATAAGGCCCCCAAACCACAGATATGCATGCGAGATGAATGATTAATATGAAACAAGTTGTTATTTCATTTATAAAATAGGGCTCGAGAAAGGGGTTCACACATTAGGTTACGGCGAACTTGGGGTTCCGGGGTTGGGGTCCAGGGTTCAGATCTGGGGTTCAGGGTTCGACGGATTCGTTCTCGGATAGCGGAGGTAGGTCTTGACGCTCCGGGAAGCCGGACTTGGTTCGGTATCGGGGCGCGTCGGATCCTTCCGGGTCGGTGTCGATCTTGGCGTCGTGCAGATCTTGTCGGGTCCCACGGGGTCGATCTTGCCGTTGCGAGGGTCTTGGAGTTCACGTCCGTGTGGCGATCTTGTTGGAACCATATCGAAGGCCCTGATGTCGAGAAGATCTTGGCGGGGGTTTTGTCGGTTTTCGGGTTCTCATCTCGTGTCGGCCTTGGTCTCCCAAAAGGCCAGGAAGATCTTGTCGGCACGCGGTCTTCGACCCGAACTTGGCGGCGGGTGTTCACCGAAGCGCGAGCAACAAACCCACGGGGTTCGACGAACTTGGCGTCCCATGGAGGCGAGCTTGGCGTTAGATGGTAGATCTTGTCGCGTCCGGTCCTCGGGGTTCGACCTTCGGGGTTCATGAGGAAGACTTGGCGTATCCGTGGCGAAGTACTCAACATCACCACGACACCACCACACCATCTGAGGTGGTCGATGTCAGCGGCAAACGGCGAGATGCAGGGCGACGGGGGCCTAGCGACGCGCAGGAGGACGGTGGCGGGGCGCGGGGCCGGCGAGGGTCGACGGGGACGCGGAAGGAGGGGCACCGGGCGGCGGAGGCGGAAGCTGCTCCGGGAGGCCCTGGCGCAGATGGGCCAGTGGCCTGGGCGCTCGCGAAAGCAGCCGGGCGAGCGGCGGAGGTCAGGCGAGGAGGAGAACCGGTGAGGCGGTGGCCAGGCGGCGCGCCGGGCTCAGGCGGCGAGGAGGAACTTCATGAGGTCGAGGCGAGCTGGGGTGGAGCAGTGGCGGCTGGAGGTAAGAGGAGGCAGCGGGCAACCTGTGAGGGAGCTCGGCGCCATGGCAGGATGGGCAGGCGAGCTCGCGAGGTGGGCGGCTGAAGCCTTGGCGGGAGGGCTGCTTGGCGGCCAGAGCAGCGAGCGGAGGCAGAGGTGGGAGGCGGCAGGCGAGCAGGGCAGGTCGGCTGGCGCCGCTTCGGGAGAGAGGAGGAGAAACTTCGAGGGCGACGGATTGGAGAGGAGGGGAAACGGGACCAGGACCCGGGAGGCCGGAGGTGGCTCGGACGGAGGCGGTTGGCCGGCGTGGAGGTCCGGCGACGAAGAGGGGAGAGAGGGGACCGAGGAAGGAGGAGGATGGGGCGTCGGTTCGGGGAAGAAGGAGGCGGGGGGAGCGGTCGCGCGCGGTGGGACCCGGGTGGCCTGGCGAGGCGGGGGGTTCGGGGCCGCGGTGGTGGGACCGCTAGCAGGTGTGTCTGCGTGTGTTGGTTGGTGGTAGCGTGTGTGTGTGTGGTGGGTGTGGGGCTGGTTGGGGTGGTGAGAGGGAGAGAGAGGGGGTGAAGGAGGTGGCAGGGTCTGGTTGGTGGGGAGTTTGGGGAGGGTGAGGTGGCGTTCCAGGATTGGTCCGGGTGAGGTGGCAGGCAGGGTGTGGGTAGATTAGTTGGTAGGTTTAGGATTTGTTGGGGTGTCCAGGTGGACCGATTTAATTTCTGGGGCGGTCGTTCGGGTCATTCGCCCGTTCTTGCCCACTAAAAATAATATAAATTTTATTTGTTTTGTTAACACCGTTTGCAAACCGATAGCACTCAAACAAAAATAATCCGGAGACTGGGGTTTGATATTTGATTAAAGATGGGGCGTTTAGAAAACAAATCGGGCGTTGCGAAAATAGTTTTATGCAAACAATGCATGATGATGACGATGCAATGCACAAATTCAACGCGATTTTCTAGTAGTGGTTTTGCGGGATGCCACAATTCGACACCACTAACAATGGATCTCGCCCTCAAGATCCGCCTCATGGTACCGGAAGGGAGGTCGGCGACCAGCATCTTCTCGCTTCGTGTAGATCCTCGCGACACCACTAACAAGAGTTCATCCTCCGTCTTGAAAAACGGCGACACCACCAACAAAGGTTCGTTGTTCCTGAACGACGAGATAACACTCCGGAGAACAAAGGACGAAGGTAGAGGTATCAAATGATAAGGCCACCTCTAACTTCCATTATAAGAGGAAAAGTTACATTGATCCACCAGTTCGATGTACAGAGCGAACAGTAAGAGTCGGGTAGGGTGATCAGTCCATCCCGGACCCAACTACCAACTCTATACATGGGTAGGAGAATCAGGCAACTCAACTCTCGAGATTTAGACTGAAGATCTTCATAGGTGGTATACGGAACAAAGGAATGTTGCCAGCAGAAATCGTATGAAAGACACAATGATTAGGTTCCGCGATGGTTCCATTGGCATGAACAACACATGCTCAAGGTATACTCCAACTTCACCAATGCTCGTCCTTCTCATATGTTTTTCAACGACACTGATATCCAGCAAGGAACACATATGGATAAAGATCTCAAGAACAAAAGATCGGATGAAGGGCACAACAGAACAGTTGCAGATTGATGATCGTAGCACCTCCGTTACAAAAGGGAGAAGGCGAAACCCTGAAGGTACGACGGAAACCCAACCACGAGAAATCCTGGACTCGAAGAGAGAGAAGAGAGCGGATCCAAAACACGTAGAGGTAAGAGAGGAATAGCAGAGGGGTAAGGAGTAAAACCAGAACTATCTAACCGATTTTGCAAAATAGTTTTGACACTCTACTTCGGCCCTTAGCTAGGTTATCCTACAGGCTGGACTTGTGGGGTATCGCAACTGCTGAGCTCTGATACCACTCTGTAACACCCTCAGAATCAGACCTATGCAAGTTTGAGCAAAATTCGCCAAACCCGCATAGAAACGATTCAAAGGTGCCCACCAGGCACTTTCGTGCGGGTGGAAAACGAAGTAATAACATTACACAACAGTCCTCGATGGGACCCACAGAACAGATATATATATACAGAGGCGACTCAATGAGTCAAGAATACAGATATAATATACAAAGATCCAAATCACCTTGAAAAGATAGAGCGTCCAGCTACGGACAAGATGCAAATGGGGCTAAGAGCCCTGAAGAATAACCAATGGCGTCCATAACCCCTGAGCCAAGCCGGAAGGGTAACCCTGCTAACGGCGTCGATCTCAAAACCTGCTTAAACAAAAGGGGTGCCGACAAAGGGCAAAGGAAAAAGAGGAGCGTCAGTACTGAGGCCAGTACACGGCGAGGCTAGAATTCGGCGGTCCTCGCCTACATAGGTATGGTGGACTGAGCGGCGGCGGCAGCATGCACTAAACAACCTGTAGAGACTCGATACAACTGGCGGCAGTCGGAGAGGGGTAAGAAAGACCTATTCGGATCCAACCTGATACTACCATCAAACAAACCCATCCTGGAGTTTCCCCCTCGAGACCAACGAGGAAGTCAACCGAGGAACTCACACAGTTGGCAGTTTTACTTATTCAGTTATCGTTGCAGCATTTACTAGTCAGGTTTAGATATTCATCCTGATAAAGTAAACAGTGGTCACTTTTAGTTAATCATTCCGTTATAGTGGCAACACTTACTAGTCAGATACAGATAGCATGAGATAACCCAAAACCCAGCAGTTGTTGGTACTTTTATTCAGCCATTCCGTTGTAGTTGCATTATTTACTAGTCAGGTACAATGGTCTGGCGACACTCAAACAAGCAATTGTGGGCAGTATTAATTAGCCATTCCATTATAGTGAAGCTGATTACTAGTCATTATAAAGTCAAATTTATAGCAATAAACTTTAGTTATGCTTGTCTATGATCGAGATACTGTGCTCCAAGTCGTCCATATCCGCGGACGGCTTTGAAAGTTTTACCGGCGGGGTGCACCAATAGCAACACGCTCGATCAACCTCGGAAAAACCAAATCAAAACCCAACGAGGCTTTCACGACAATCACAGGATTCAGAAATATTTGAGGCCACCCTTAAGTAGATCCATAGCAGCGGTGACTCGAGACGGACTCAAGGTTTGGGTGACGGTGTGAGCATCGGGAACCCGAAAGTGTGGCTGGGCTTGTCGACACCGCGGAATCGTGTCCCGATCCTAAACAGTACAGTGTGCTCCTCGCACAATCGTAAATACATAAGTAGCATGGCATAAGTACATGATCGTAAATAAAACCTCAAACTAGTTTGTGGCCCCAAGAAATAAGACTGAATCAAGCTCAGGGGGGTCCCATATACCTCCCGGATGTGGATAGCGCGATAAAACAAGGAACAAGTATCAAGTACTCGGGGTCTTACGGGACACAAGTGGGCGTTCGGAAACCAAATATTTTCTATCACCCACCGATGCCTCTGCTTATTTCAATTTTAGTTGTTAAACGGAAATTAAAGTGAGCGATAAGTAAAACTATGTTCATCTCCAACATCCATCATGCAGCATTAATCCAACAACTGTGGCACTTGACAACACGCAACAGCACTTGAGCAAGCGACTACGACGCGCAAGTCCAACTATCTACCAAACAACAGGGAATAGGGTGTGTCCAAGGCAATATACGGCTGCAAGGGATATCGCGGGTACGAAAACTAGAGCATCGCAACACAGATAGCAATAGATCAACAGGAGGGAATAAAGACTATAAAAGTAAGATAGCTAGAAAGGGGGAGATGCTCGCCTGAAAAACATTGCCGAAGGTTCATCCGAAGATCGGGGCGAAGCTCACATCACCTCAACGGCCTTATCCGCGAAGAACCAAAACACTAGAAGAAACACCGGATGCACTATTTAATACAACGGCAGAAGATCGGCATGATGCATGTATGATGTATGACATGGCAAAAGTGCGATGCAATTAGGTCATATTAAGCGGAACCGGGGTCCCGACGATTAGTTAGATGGTTCAAGTTGTTTATCTACCCCGCAATTTAAATGTTGTTTAACAAGGCAAAATTATATCACCGGTCCGCTACACAAAAATTAAATGAGGCCAATATGAGACTAGATTTGCCCGCATATGGGCCCCATATTTAATTTAGGTGAATCGGCATAAGGCCCCCAAACCACAGATATGCATGCGAGATGAATGATTAATATGCAACAAGTTGTTATTTCATTTATAAAATAGGGCTCGAGAAAGGGGTTCACACATTAGGTTACAGCGAACTTGGGGTTCCGGGGGTTCCGGGGTTGGGGTCGTGGTTCGAATCTGGGTTCGAGGTTGACGGATTCGTTCTCGGATAGCGGAGGTAGGTCTTGGCCTCGGGAAGCCGGACTTGGTTGATGTCGGGCGCGTCGGATCCTTCCGGTCGGTGTCGATCTTGGCGTCGTGCAGATCTTGTCGGGTCCCACGTCGATCTTGCCGTTATGGAGGTCTTGGATTTCACGTCCGTGTGGCGATCTTGTTGGAACCATATCGAAGGCCCTGATGTCGAGAAGATCTTGGCGGGGGTTTTGTCGGTTTTCGGGTTCTCATCTTGTGTCGGCCTTGGTCTCCCAAAAGGCCAGGAAGATCTTGTCGGCACGCGGTCTTCGACCCGAACTTGGCGGCGGGTGTTCACCGAAGCGCGAGCAACAAACCCACGGGGTTCGACGAACTTGGCGTCCCATGGAGGCGAGCTTGGCGTTAGATGGTAGATCTTGTCGCGTCCGGTCCTCGGGGTTCGACCTTCGGGGTTCATGAGGAAGACTTGGCGTATCCGTGGCGAAGTACTCAACATCACCACGACACCACCACACCATCTGAGGTGGTCGATGTCGTGCAAGCGGAGATGCAGGCGGCGGGGCCTAGCGGCCGCAGGAGGGCAGTGGCGGGCGCGGGGCGCGAGGTCGACGGGGACGGAAGGAGGGGCACCGGCGGAGGCGGAAGCTGCTCCGGAGGCCCCGGCGCAGATGGACGGTGGCAGTGGGGCACTCGCGTCAGCAGGCAGTTGCGGCGAAGGTCGGGCGAGGAGGAGAACCGGTGGCGGGCGGTCGCTGGAGGCGAGGCGGTGGCGAGGCGGCAGCGGCAGCAAAAGCGGCGTGGCGGCTCGGCGGCGGCCGAGGAGGAACTCATGGGTCGGGCTGGGTGGAGCAGCGGCGCGGAGGTAAGAGGGAGGCCGGAGGCGGAGGGCGGCCGTGAGGTGGCGCCAGCGGATGGCTTCGCGGTGGGCGGCCTTGGGCGCAGGCGGCAGCAGCGTTTGGCGGAAGCAGAGGTGGGGAGGGCGGCGAGGCGGCGGCAGCGGCGTGAGGCCGAGCAGGGCCGGGTGGCGCCGCTGGAGAGAGGAGAAGCTCGAGTGGCGGATTGGAGAGGAGGGGAAGCGGGACCGGGGAGGCGAGGCCGGAGGTGGCTCGGACAGAGGTGGCCGGAGGTCCGGCGACGAAGAGGGGAGAGAGGGGACCGAGGAAGGAGGAGGATGGGGCGTCGGTTCGGGGAAGAAGGAGGTGGGGGAAGCGGTCGCGCGAGGTGGGACCCGGGGTGGCCACAGGCGAGGCCGGGGCGGGGTTCTGGGGCCGCGGCAGGTGGTGGGACCTGCTAGCAGTGTGTGCTGCGTGTGTTGGTTGGTGGTAGCGTGTAGTGTGTGTGGTGGGTGTGGGGCTGGTTGGGGGTGGTGAGAGAGGGAGAGAGAGAGGGGGTGAAGGAGGTGGCAGGGTCTGGTTGGTGGGGAGTTTGGGGAGGGTGAGGTGGCGTTCCAGGATTGGTCCGGGTGAGGTGGCAGGCAGGGTGTGGGTAGATTAGTTGGTAGGTTTAGGATTTGTTGGGGTGTCCAGGTGGACCGATTTAATTTCTGGGGCGGTCGTTCGGGTCATTCGGCCCGTTCGACTGCCCCACTAAAAATAATATAAATTTTATTTGTTTTGTTAACACCGTTTGCAAACCGATAGCACTCAAACAAAAATAATCCGGAGACCGGGGTTTGATATTTGATTAAAGATGGGGCGTTTAGAAAACAAATCGGGCGTTGCGAAAATAGTTTTATGCAAACAATGCATGATGATGACGATGCAATGCACAAATTCAACGCGATTTTCTAGTAGTGGTTTTGCGGGATGCCACAAGTAACCCAATGTTTCCCTCGGATACCCCATGAAAATACATTTATCCGACTTGGACGTAAGCTTGTCCGACTGAAGTCGCTTGACAAATGCTTCACAACCCCAAATCTTAAGAAAAGACAAACTAGGCTTTTTTCCTGTCCACATATCATGCGGTGTCTTCTCTACCGATTTTGATGGTACTCTGTTTAGTGTGAACGCCGCTGTTTCAAGACAATAACCCCAAAATGATAAAGGCAGATCTGTCTGACTCATCATTGATCGTACCATGGCTAACAAAGTTCGATTCCTCCTTTTTGAAACACCGTTCCTTTGCGGCGTTCCTGGCGGAGTAAGTTGAGGAACTATTCCACACCTTTTAAGATGGTCATCAAACTCATGGCTCATGTACTCACCTCCTCGGTCCGATCGAAGAAACTTTATTTTCTTGCCGAGTTGATTCTGTGCTTCATTCTGGAATTCTTTGAACTTTTCAAAGGCTTCCGACTTGTGTTTCATCAAGTAGATATATCCATACCTACTCAAATCATCAGTGAAGGTAATGAAGTACTCATAACCACCCCTGGCTGTCGTGCTCATTGGTCCACATACATCACTATGTACTAGTCCCAACAAGTCGGACGCCCTTTCGCAACTCTTTGCAAAAGGTGTCTTGGTCATTTTGCCGAGTAGGCAAGATTCGCATGTCTCGAATGACTCCAAGTCGAACGAAGTTAGGAGTCCATCATCATGGAGCTTCTTCATGCGTTTCCAACTTATATGACCAAGCCGACAGTGCCAAAAGTAAGTCATATTCAGATCATTTGGTTTCAACCTTTTAGCATTTATGTTATAAACCGACTCACCATCAAGATTCAAAATAAATAACCCGTCCTGGACGGGTGCAAAGCCGTGAAACATATCATTCAAATACAAAGAACAACCATTATTCTTGATATTCGACTCATAGCCTTGCCTCATCAAACATGAAGCAGAAATAATGTTTCGACTGAGCGCTGGAATAAAATAACAATTATTCAGTTCCATAATGAATCCGGAAGGTAAATGAAGTTGCATCGTGCCGACTTCCAATGCAGCAACTCTTGCTTTGTTGCCGACTCGAATATCAACCTCGCCTCTTGCTACGCTCCTAGTTCTTACCAGTCCCTGCAACGAGTTGTAGATGTAAATAACTGATCCGGTATCCTATACCCAAGAACTATTAGGTGCATCAGCAAGATATATGTCTATAACATTGCAAACAAGTGTACCTGAGTCGGAAGTCATACCTCCACTCTTAGCTATGTCGGCCAAGTACTTGCTGCAGTTCCTCTTCCAGTGGCCATCCGCCTTGCAGTAGAAGCAAGTGGATCCGGCTGAAGGAGATGGTTTAGTCCCTGAGGAAGCGCTTGGGACCGGGTCTTGAGCCTGCTTTCCTCCTGACTTAGCCTTCTTCTTAGTCCAAGAACTCTTCTTGAACTTAGCCTTATTCTGCACCATCAACACTTGACTGGCGCCCTTCTTGAGATCCGCCTCTGCCTGCTTGAGCATCCCATGTAATTCAGTGAGCTTCTTGTCCATACCATGCATGTGGTAGTTCGAAATGAACTACCCATATGCACTAGGAAGAGAGTTTAGAATTATATCCATAGCGAACTCTTTGCTTATGGGGTAGCCAAGCCTCTCTAGAGACTGCACGTAACCAACCATTTTGATCACATGCGGACTCAGTGGATCACCATCCTTAATCTTGCAACTCAGCAAAGCCTGAGAGACTTGATACCTCTTTGTCTTCGCCTGAGCCTGGAACATACTTTTGAGGCTTTCGATCATATCGTAGGCCTCAACATGCTCGAACTGCTTTTGCAAGTCCGGTTCCATGTGAGCAAGCATAAGACAGCTAATATCCGTGGACTCATCCTTAGCCCGACGGTAGGCATTCTTTGGCGATGTGATCGCATTCTCATTCGGCTCATCTGGAAGTGGGTTGTCTAGGACATGGTCCTTCTTTTCTTGTTTGAGAACAATTCTCAGATTTCGATAGCAGTTGGTAAAATTAGTGTCGTTCAGTTTATCTTTCTCAAGAATGGTTCTCAATGCAAAACCGGATATCTGAGAGTGAATGCTACTTGGTGCCATGATCTACAACAAAAAATATGCAAAAAACATAAGACATGTATTCATAAAAGATCAAGCATATTAAACATTTTAATATTTTATGCTCCCACTAGAACCAACACCCCTCCGATGGTTGCTTAGTGATTCAGGATCCTAAATAAGAAAGTCGGCTAGTGAGCTTTAGCATCACCACTAGCCGTCAAGTGATCTAGGTAGACAACTCCTTGTCAATCGCATCTCATGCGACTCCTGTTGGACGGGTGGCATCACATGCCCCGGCTCCCATCCGACTTTTCCCCGAGCCCCACAACCGTTGTGATAGACCCGTCTAGCTTACCGAGTGTTTCTGCAGTAAGAGTCCGACTCGAACCCACCTAGTCGGAAAGAATTGGCAGCACCTCAATTTTATGAGCCCACTACCAAAAATGTCCGACTTGTGATGGTGCAAACACTGGCGCGAAAACCGACTAGACCTTCTTTGAGGGATTGGATTTTACCGACTATCTAATAGAGGTAAGACAGAGACATAACAATAACACAAAAATAAAGAAATTATAATGCGAAATGGTATGGCTCTCTTCATGGCGATCTCCATCTCCACAAAGCCTGTAATCCGACTCGTGCCAACTCTTGTCACTTGCCGTCTTACTCCATGTCGCCGACATGTACAACGCCTTGCATGCCTTCCGGGTTCTCCAAACAGCTACACTAGCTTAGTAAAGTAAATACATGGAGAATCCGACATGCAGGTCGTTATACAATAAAATTATAGCACCTAGGCTCCAGCCGGCTGACAAAAACCGTGATTCGCATATCACGTATGGATTACACACATACATCACATGCACATGAACCATACCATTCACAACTTCCTGCAAAAACAAGTTATGCATAGATACAATATCTACCGGAGCTGTGAAACTCGCAACGACATCTAAGGTTCTACGACAGGGCGAAGCCGGCAGATCTCATCTACGATCCGAACATGGATTCTGACTATCGTTCCGATTCGATCAAACTCTTTGATCTTCGATCACCGCTTCTGGATTTACGTGTCACATTCTACCCCGATGGCGGAAGACGACCAGTAGGGGTATGTTGTTCCACGACCTTAGCAGTATGATCACGGAAATCAGATCTACCATTCCCCGAGTACAGTTGATCCAATCAACCTCGTACAAAACCGATCTATCTCATAGATCGACCACCAAACAGCACATAGATATCATGTACAGCCTACCGCATATCACATATGCGAGATCTCGAGCATAAAACCAGAAGCTATCGCTCTGATACCATTTTTGGGCCACGCAGAGATAAAACAAAACTTTTCCTCTAACGTGGTGATCCCAAGATCTAGCTGAGGTAGAAGGCCACGTGGTTTACCACTAGACGCGCAGTTGCGGATTACTGATGAAGCGCGTCAGTTGATGTTGTGCAGTCCTCACAATCCGATCGTCCTGGTGCTAATCACACAGCACCTCTGCGGGTATCCACACGTACAAGGAGGAGCACCGGCGGCGAACTGCTAGGTTCAGTACGACGGCTGGACTGCTGTGGAGCTAGGGTTTCCAACACATGGAATGACCTAACCGAACAACGATTAACCTTTCTGGGTTACGGTGCTCCACTATATATAGGGAGTGAACATGGGCTCTGCTCACGCGACCCATTCACTAAAGCCCATATAACACTAGTCACCGTGAGTCCAACTCACTAACTCAGTCCTAATTAGGTTTAGGTCCAACCCAACCAGATTATATGTTCAGATCCAATCCGAACTTGCTCCCGCTCTTAAGTGTGTGACCCCGCAGGCTCATGGCTACTTGGACATGATTGGAGTCCAACTCTCAATCGATCAGTCGGTAGCGGCTCCTAGCAGAACGTGCCGACTCCCAAGTACCAAAGAGTCATGACGACTTGCCTTTCCAATGCGACTTACGTCTGAGTCCCTTTTGCCTCATGATATACCTTGTCAAACTAAGGATGGCAATGGGCAGGGTATGGGCAGGGTAGATCAATACCATACCCATACCCGTGTAGTCAATGGGTAGAAAACTTTACCCATACCCATACCCGCGGGTATAAATCTTTACCCATGTCCATACCCGACGGGTACCCATACACGTTGGGTACCCGATGGGTAGATCCAATAGTAAATAAGTTATTCATAATTTTATATTAATCAATATCATATTTGATAAGAAAATAAGTATCTCTACTCAATAATAGGTAGATGAGTACATGACAATTATCAACGTTTATAAATCGCAATCTCATACTTTCCCTAGGCTACTCGGCCGCATAGGTTGAAACTCTACAAGTAAGTTTTATAACTTTGTCTAAATGGACAGGGTATGGTATACCCACGGGTACAATCATATACCCGTGCCCTTACCCGTGACTTAACGAGCAGGATATGGGTATTACCCTTGGATATAAAAGTATGCCCATACCCTACCCATGCGGGTACGGTACCCGTGGGTACCCGTACCCGTAGGTAAAATTGACATCCTTATGTCAAACTATAGGCGAATATTTGTCATCCCTTAAATAGTCTGACTCTCTTCTCGATCCAAGATAAGTGATTCACCCGACTAACTCTTAGTCGATCGCCTCGGTTAACACTTAACCGAGTCCTGCATGGCCATGCTTTCCGAATCATATCTCATGAGAGGTCCCAGAGAATATCTCTCCAAGAGGAGGGGCAAAATCCCATCTTGGTTATTCACATCACGCAGCTTGATTCTCAGTCGAACCGAACTCTGCCTTTATAACTGCCCAGTTACGGATCAGCGTTGGACAGAACCTAAGTCTGTGATCCTCAACTCGGACTATGCAATAACCTCAGGTCTAAGGATTACATTGATTGAGATATACAAATGACAACTTGTTCGTTGTACCTCAATATGGGTCAATCCGACTCGCTAAACTCTTTAGCCGAATCTGTGTAAGTTGGAACAGCATCTCCATGCCCATGACAAGTGGAACCGAGTAATCAAGCCAACTTTCACATTGGTCTAAGTTGTGTGTCCAGCACAACCTCAATGACCAAGGATATTTAGTACAAACAACATGAATGCACAGTTCCACAACCGAATCACATATTCAATGATACACATCAGATGTTTATACAAGGACTACTTAATATCTTTATGAATACAATGGGAAATATCATCATACATGATTGCCTCTAGGGCATATTCCCAACATTGGGTACCTGACAAGTCCTTAGATTGAGGCAAGAGAGGGTACTATAATCATCATGTCATATAAACTAATACATGATCCCATCTATGATAAATAACATGCACAAAAAGCTACATGGCTAGGCCGAAGCCCTTAGCCCAAGAAGAATTACTCACACATAGAGATGAAATCAAAAATCATAAACATTTTAATAGAGGTCATAAGATTGATAGCAAATAGTCTTACAATGTCACCAATTGGAGATGAGATCTACTATTACAAGTGGTGGAAGATGGCTATGGTGGTGGAGAAGGGTTTGGAGATTAGATCTAGATCTTCTGCTCCGGCGTGGCGGCTTCTGGTGGCAGGGAGAGTTGAGGTCGAAAAGAAGCGATGTTTCTCGTTGCCCGAAGCCTCTTTATATAGGGGTCCCTTCACGAAAGTTGTTCTGTTTGACCTAATGGAGTCGATGCCAACTATACGGCTAGAACTATACGGCCAGAATAAATTTCCCGCCATATAGTTGGTTGTTAAGTCTTCCGGATCTACTTCATGGCTCCTGGTTTCTTTGACCTGTTGGAAATCTTGTATCTTTGACATTGATGTTGTGATTCCCATGATCATACGTCATTATATGCGTAGGTAAAAATAGCAAGAAAGGATTGCATACCCCTTTGATCATTAGGCATTAGTGGCAAGATTTAGAGAGATATTTCATCAAATATATGAATAATATCTAGTTTAAATGCGGACGTGGATGGCTATATTACATAGCCATCACTGCCGGCTGGGCCTTTTGGGCCTGGCCAGTGGCTGCCTCCCCCACTAAAATATTTAAGGTTTTTATATTTTATTTTAAAAGTCTTTTGTAAATTGTTTTTAGACAAACAGAGATATCCGGAAACACCGATGTTTTGATTTGAAATAAAAGGGAGGGGATTAATATAGAAAACAAAATAGGGATTTTAGCAAAATAGTTAAGACAGATAGATGCATGCTGATGTCATGATGATGCACAGAGATAAGACACGCGGTTTTATAGTAGTGGTTTTACCCGAGGTGCTATAATTCGACACCACTAACAATGGATCTCGCCCTCGAGATCCGCCTCTTGGTATGGGGAAGAAGGCCGCCAATATGAATCTTCTCGCTTCATGTAGTTCCTCACGACACCACTAACAAAGATTCTTCCTCCGTCTGGATATCGGCGACACCACCAACAAGGGGTCGTCGCTGACATTCGTCGAGGGAACACTCCAGAGAGACGAAGGCGAAGGTAAAGGTCTCAAAAGGGTAAGGCCGCCTCTAACTTCCACGGAAGGAGTATAATTGCATCAATCCACCATTCAATGTACAAGAGTGAATGATAAGAGTAGCCGGATGGTGATCAGTCCATCACGCACCCAAACCATTACCCTACACATGAATAAGATAATTATGCAACCAACTCTTGGAATTCAGAATGAAGATCTCGACAAGCGAAATTGGGAAACAAAGGAATGATGCAGGTTCTTCATCAGAGGTGGCATAGATGTTGTCATCGCGTCGGAAAACACCGGAGGATACATAGAAATTTTTTAGTGAATTTTTGGTCCACTGAAAGGTAAATCAGAGGAAAATTCCTAAGATAGCATGAAGACCGGATGTTGAAGCACCGTTACAAGAAGAAGTGAAACCCTGAATGTACGATAGAAACCCAAACACAAGGATTCCTGGACTTGAAGAAAAGATAAGAGGGCAGATTCAAAACACGCGGAGGTAAGAAGAGAATAGAACGGGGGTAAGGAGTAAAGGCAGACCTAATCAGATCTATCCAACCGATTTTCAAAATAGTTTTGACACTCTACATCGGCCGTTAGCTAGGTTATCCAACAGGATGGACCAATGGGGTATTGTAACTGCTGATCTCTGATACCACTCTATAACACCCTCAGATCGCCCCTATGCAAGTTTTAGCGATTCCCGCCAAACCCGCATAGAAACGATTCAAAGGTGCCCACCAGTCACTTTCGTGCGGGTGGAAAACAAAGTAATACCATTACACATTAGTCCATGATGGAACCCATAGAATATATATATATACATGTATATATATATAACAACGACTCAAGGGGTCAAGAATACAGATATATAGTACAAAGATCCAATCACCTTGAAAACGATACATCGTCCGCGTACGGGCAAGATGAAAAATGGGCTAAGATCCCTAAAGAACAACCAATGGCGTTCATAACCCTTCCCAGGCCAAGTCGGAAGGGTAACACTCCTAACGACGTCGATCTCAAAACCTGCTCAAACAAAAGAGGTGCCGATAAAGGGCGAAGGAAAAAGAGAGCGGTCAGTACTGAGGCTAGTACACGGCGATACTTAGAATTCGGCGGCTCTCGCCTACATAGGTATGGTGTACTAAAGCGGCAGCGCAGCATGCACTAAATGACCTATAGAGACTCGTTACAACTGTCGGCTAGTAGAGAGGGATAAGAAATAGCTATTTGGATCCACCCTCATACTAACACTAATCATACCCATCCTGGTATTCCCCTTCAAGACCAGAAATACCTATTCGGATCCACCCTCATACTAACACCAATCATACCCATCCTGGTATTCCCCTTTGAGACCAAACGAAGAAGTTATACCGAGGAAACTCACACAATTGGTAGTTTTATTCATTCCGTTATAGTTACAGCGATTACTAGTCAGGTATATATAGCATGAATCATCTTGATACCATAAGCAATGGGCAGTTTTAGTTAACCATTCCATTATAGTTGCAATACTTACTAGTCAGATACAAATAGCATGAGCCATCCCGAATCCAGCAGTTCTTGGTACTTTTATTTAGCCATTCCGTTGTAGTGAAGCTGATTAGTAGTCATTCCAAAGTCAAATTTATAGCACTACTTTAGTTATAATTGTCTATGACCGAGATACTGTGATCCAAGTCGTCCATAACCGCGAACACGGCTTTCAGAAAGTTTTACCCTGCAGGGGGCACAAATAGCGACACACGCACGATCAACCTCGGAAAAACCAAATAAAAACCCAACAAGGCATCACGACAAAGAAATCACAAGATTTATATAATATTTCAAGGGGGCACCCCACTAAGCTACCCGCTACAAAGTTGACCGGCTTCGAGACAAACCCAGAGGTTTGTGACGACGGTTGTAAACGATTGGGAACCCGAAAGTGTGACTGGGATTGTCGATACCGTGAAAACATGGCACGGGGTTCCAAAACAGTACAGTAGTAAATGCTCCTTGAGCAACAGTAGTAAATAAAGCAGTAACATGGCATAAGTACAGGATAGTTATAAATCTCCAAACTACTTTATGGCCCCAAGAAATAAGATATGACTCAAGCTCTCGCTAAGGGGATTCATGGTCCCACATGCGGATAGTGCGAATAGTGAAGGAACATGTATCAAAGTACTGGGGGTCCTACGGGACACCAGTGAGCTGTTAAAAACCAAATATCATCTATTGCCCACTGGTGCCTCTGCATTAGTTATAACTATTCCCATCATTTTAATATCTGATGGTGCTAGTTAGCACTTCGTTGGGAACCCCAAGAGGAAGGTGTGAAGCAGCACATCAACAGTTTTTCCTCAGTAAGAAACCAAGGTTATCGAACCAGTAGGAGGAAGGAAACGTCACAGGTGTTGCAAGCAACGCGGAGACCTGTACAACACAAACTCAAGACATTGACCCAACTAGACAGTGAGGTTGTCAAGCTCGCCAGTTTTCTGTAACAAAGGATAAAACATACGGTGTGGAAGGTAATGGTGGTTTGCAGGAAGTAAACAAGTAACGGTGGAAGATGTATCAATGGTAAATATTGAACCGGGGTCCATAGTTCACTAGAGGTGCTCTCCTTAGATAAATAACATGGCATGAAGGGTAAACAAATTACAGAAGGGCAATTGATAGGAACCGAGCAAGGCAAAACAATGCAATACTAGTCAGAAAGATCCTATGAGATTCGATTGGGCAATACAACAAGATACATAGACGGCCATCCAACTTCATCTATGACTAGAAGTCCACCTTCAGGTTATCATCCGAACCCCCTCTAGTATTAAGTTGCAAGCAACAGACAACTGCTTTAAGCAAAGTGTGTAAGGTAAATAGTCCACATGTTCCATGAACAAGAGACTGTTGTTTTCTCCCTAGTAGCAACATCACATCTACAACCGAAGAGATTTCTGTCACTTCCCTTGGAAACTAGAGGCATGAACCCACTATCGAGCATAATTATCCCCTCTTGGAGTCACTAGCAACTACTTGGCCAAGATAGGTACTAACAACGGAGAGCATGCAAGATCGCAAACAACACATACATTTAGAATCATAAAGACAAAACCATTAATCAAACCAACATAATAATCTCAATATCCATCGGATCCCCGCAAACACAACATGCATGATTACAAATAGATTAGATCTTGATCATGAACGAAGATCACAAGATCTACACATGAAAGCACAAAGGAGGAGATACAACCATCTAGCTACTGCATGGACCCATAGTCCAAGGTGGAACTACTCACGCATCATACTGGAGAGAAGGCCTCCGGGATGGTCTCCCCTCCGATAGGGTGCCAGGAAGAACTTCAGATCCCCCCGATCTAGGGATGACGATGGCGGCAACTATAAAAGGTTTCATGGAATATTGATCGGGTACTTAGGGTTTCTGCATCAGGGGCTTCTTATAGGCAAAGAGGCAAGGCTGGTGAAAGGGCATGTATGCCCCCATTTGTGGTTTCGGTAATTAATGACAATCCCTATGGACTAATGTGTGAACTGAGTTTCACTTGTAGGTTTGTCCATTGGCATCGCTTGGGCCATGTGTTGGTCTCAAGGTATGAAGAAATGTCCAAGGGCTTTGTGCCATTGGAATCATGAAGAAAGAAGGATCTTGAAGGTTGATCAAGACAAGTGCAAAGAGTTGCATCAAGATGGATCAACCTCAAGAAGGGATGAAGAAGGGCAAGCTCAAGATGTGCCATCTCTAGAAGATCTCATGCTTGAAGCTTGCCATCCTCATTATCATGGAGTGATGAATACAAGTTCAAAGAAGAGGTTTCCCCATGGAGTATGGGGGAGCAATTTGCAAGTCTTGATCTTCATCAAGCAAGAGCAAACAAGAAAGGTGTTCCCACTATAGAAGAACAAGATGGTCTACATCAAGTTCAAGTGGGATGCTCAAGGCAAAGGTATGTTCTTGATAGGGATTCTCTTTTGCCGGTCTCGTGTTGTTAGTTGGGAGACCGGGTTTAGGGTAGATAGCCGTACTATCAAGAGGGGATCTCAAGCGGGTGTCTCGTTTCCATCGTTTGGATAGAGCTCAAACCTTTGCACTTATAGCATCATCTTTCTTGGTTGTTACTTGGTTCTTGTCCATGAGAGGATCTAGAGCTTGTGGTCATCATAATAACAATCTCTAGTTCATCAAATAGGGATTCAAATTGCATATCTTATTGTGGTTTTTGATCTTGCGAGTTTTCCAGCTCCACACCTTGGTAGATACTTCACATATATATTCATGGTTTTCTATCCCTTAGGATTCTATTCGTCATTATATTTCCAAAAAAATTGATTTCATCTCGTTTGGAGTTCGGATGCGAAAGTTATTGCATTTCTGGTTTCTGGAATTTCCCTGACCGGAAGTTCCGCTAGGGAATTTTTGCCGCCAGAAGTTCCGGTTCTTCTTCCACTCATGTTCAGTATTCTCTTTGTTTGGTTTGTTGTATTTGACAGAATTTGGGCCGGAAGTTACAGCGGTAATACCGCCCCCAGCGGAAGTTCCGGCCAGGGACCGGAAGTTCCGCTTGGGCCTAGTTTCCGCCAAAAGTTCCGACTGGAAATCCGGCTCTTGTTCGGCTCACGTTCAGTAACCTTCTATTTTGGTTGTGTCTATTTGACGGAACTTCTGTCGGAAATTCCACCGGAAGTTCCGGTGGACCGGTGAAAGTTCTGACCAGGACTCGCTTTTTTAGTTTCTCGCTTCACAGTTTTTGACCGTTGGATGAGTGCCACCGGAACTTCCGGCCTCCCATCGGAAATTCCGGCCAGGGGTCGCGAATGCCCATAACGGGCAGATCTAGGATCCCTTTAAAAGGGACTCCTCTTCCCCTTCGTGGGCACTAGCTTTTCTTCTTAGTTCTTGGCTCTCTCTCTCTCCTCCATTGTTGACCTTGAAGAAGCTTTCCCTCTCCCTTCATATGATTCTTGCATATTTTTGAGGGATTTGAGAGAGGAGATATAGATCTACAATCCCCCAAGACAAATCCCTTCTTTGTGAAGGAATCATTGGGATCTAGATCTTGGAGAGTTTTGTATTCTCCTCTTGTGTTCTTCCTCTCTTATTCCCCCAATAGCTTTTGTAACTTTGGTGGAATTTGAGAGAGGACTTGCCTCTTGCATTTTTTGCATAGGTTTGAGTTATCCTCGGAGATTCGGCGAGTACAATCTTGTGGTCTTGTTACTCCTGGGTTCCTTGTAACCCTAGACGGTTGTGTGGTTGGGTTGTTGACCTTTTGTGGTCTTGTTGACCTTTTGTGGTCTTGTAGCCTTTTGTGGCATTGTTGGCCTTTTGTGGCATTGTAGCCTTTTGTGGCTTTGTTGTTGGGAGCCTCCAATTGAGTTGTGGAGTTAGCCCCAATCTTGTACGGGTTCGGTGACCGCCCTCAAACGTCCCATAGTGGAGCGAGTGCTCGCATTTGTGGTGCGCACTCGGGAGAATAGGGTGAGCCTTTTGTGGCATCAGTGAGTTGCATGCTTCCGCATCCGGGGTGAGGCCTTGTGTGGCGTTGGGTGAGCATCGAGACACCACACCTCTAGGTGATCCATTTGTGGCGTTCAGAGAGCATTGCGCCATCTCACCTCTCCAACAGAGACATAGCTTCTTTGGAAATGAACTTCAGGAAAAAAATCTTCGTCTCCGCATCCATCGGTTATCTCTCAACCGAGCCCTTTACTTATGAACTTTACATTGTGATAGCCATCGTGCTTGAAGTATTCATATCTTGCTATCACCTTGTTGCTTGTATTGTTTACCATAGGTTGTTGGTCCACTTAGGTGAACTTAGTGGCTAGGTTTTGTGCTCAATAAATTAAACGTTAGTTTTATTCTGCATTTACTTGAGCCTAAACCGTAATAATTTTAAAAGCCTATTCACCCCCATCTAGGCGACTTCCTTTGTACTTTTAGCTGGGAGGCGGCCAGGGGCCCCACACCCTACCCAGGCGCGGGGTAGGGCCCACCCGCGCCTAGGAGGGTCTGGCCGCCATGTCTTGCGTCTCCGTCTCGTCTTCTGGATTCTTGTTCCCCAAGGAAAGTTATTGACTTTGGCTTTTGTCCCGTCCAATTCCGAGAATATTGATTTTCCCCAAGGAAAGTTATTGACTTTGACTTTAGAATGTCATGCTAGGTGTTGTTTTGACCTTATGCCTAGTGATTATTGTTGTAGCATGTATTGTTCCAAACAATTGGGATTGTTTAGTGTGCCTTGAAAGAATTATGCGTTGTTTTAGCATACAAAAGCATAGTATTGTGGTATTCTTATTTGATGCTTTGTTTGGGTTGACTTGGCACATGCTCACACCATGTTATGACTATGAACAAGTCACCATAGCCTCTATGATCATTTAGTCCTTGGCTTGTAGTACCACTCTATGCTTTGATTAGTAATGTTTTGTCGCTCTGCATGATTATGGCCATTATTGCTCTCTTAGTTGGTTGCTTCCAGTCTTTTGCTAGCATCCACTTGTATGAGTAAGCTCTACTCATTCTTCCAACTCCAAAGAAACCAAGTTATTCAAAAGTGTCCACTATAAATTCCTATCCATGGTTTGTTACACCATTCCAAGTATATTCTTGTTTTCAGCTATTCTTCCAATTAAAAAGTATTTTGTTATGTGTAAACTTAGTGATTAATGCCCTCATAAACTTGATGGCACACTTTATATTCCTTGCCCCTAATAAACTTGAACCATTGTGTCTTCTATGTTGTATATGCTTGCACTTATACGTTGGAATTAGCAGAACCATGCTGTCACGGGGAACGTTTTCAACATTGCACTTGTACTTTGTACACAGTTGATATCATGCTCTTTTGTCTATGGATGTCGCCGGTGTGAAATAAAGAGGGAGCTTGTAAGTCCATGGAGTTATGTATTTTGTGTTAGAGAAACACCTGGGCCGCTAACCTAAGCCATGCCTAATCATCGTGGAAACTTCCAGCATCACCATAATGATCATTCTGTGAAGCATCCTCAATAAAAATCTATGCGCATAGTAAATAAAAAGATCGCTAAGATGCTCATTGTCTGCTTGCCTGGTCATTTTGGTTATGGGATAGCTCCTTAACCATGTGCAAGGGGTACCCCGTTGGCGGTTCTCTATGACACACATGTACTTACTATGACAAGAACTTACAGGTGACTAAAGTTGAGTAGCATGCGGTGCGGCCCTCGTATTCAAGGCATATGAGATTGCTAGCTTATACTTTTTCAAGCATATACTCCATCTTTATTCACTTTAACCTTAATCACTTCAAGATGCTTACGATAGGGGCAATGAGGGCTGAAAGCTAACAGGTACCATAATTTTTGGAAGCTCTTTTTGAAACTTGAAATCCCTGCTTCCCTTTATGAAGGGCCTTTCTTCCACTATTATATTGAGTCTCCACCTTCAACCTTTAGGAACCATTAAGAGAGCATAGTTGTCATTCTTATTTCTATGTGCAGTGTCCCAAAACTTATTGATTGATGCATATTGATGATATTTCTTGGTCTTGTGCTACTTGTATCTAGTCACTCTTATGAACTTTGAAGTTGTCCTATGCATCTATTTGCTACTCCATGAGGGACAATGTAAGGTTCCCAACCTTTAATAAGGTAGAGATCCCTGTGTTTACAATGCTAGTCCCTGGATCAATATATAGCATCCATAGTTAAGATGTAATATCAAGAAACAAAGGTCATAGTACAACTTTATAACTAGGAATAAAATAACTTATTACATCTTACATAGCTCATTTGGCTATCACATTACAATGCAGCAGAATATAATAATAGCATGGGGTCCTTCATCTTCAAAGTGCCACAGGCAAACATGTTGGTTGTAGACTTGTAATCCTAATCCACACATCTCACTAACATCATACAAACCTGCAACATAATAAGTTACATCCACAAGGGTTAATACATTTGAATTGTATTGGCAAGTGATACTATGGTAATATAGTGGAGTCTATCATCTATATGCCTTTGGCTAAGTGGAGTTTAGGCTTGCTTTGCTCAAAATAGATTTTCCTTATCATTTGAAAACACTAAGTTTTTGCTTGACAAAAACACCCAAGGCATCTCCCAATAGAAATTGGTGATCCTTTGACCCTTGTTCAACCACAAGTTTTTAACTTAGAAATTGGGATGAGGAGATTCTTGATAGCTTCCATGTCTTGATGCTCAAATTGTCCTTTACCAGGGACATGGCTAAGTACTTAGATTTTACACTCTGCAGAGGTGGTGCACTTTCCCCACAAGACTTGGTTTCCCAAGACAAGATCTTTCAGAAGCCTTCCCTTAGACCAGAATGGACGCCCTCCAACCTATCAAACCCCTACCACCAACTGTCCATTTGGCTAAGTTATTGCAACCTATATGATCCAGGCAGAGCCCATAATGCCAACTGGCTGCACTTGAAGCTTCTCAACATTTGACATCTCAAATCTCTTTGTTCCTGGGTGGCCATCCACAAGTGAGATACCAACTTTTCCCCAGTATACTGGACTTGGTGATGCCCAAGTTTTCCCCAGCATACTGGACTTGCATAACCACTCAACACAAACCATTCTTTCCATTCCACGCAGGTGATTCATTCACTTAGTTGTTTTATTAAACAAAACACAAGTCCTTGACTTAGAAATATTCCATAGCATGATTATGACCCACCCTTGTTTTCTACTAGCTAAGCTAAGCATGATAGTAGTAGGAATCTTAACTTAGGAGAACTCTACTAAGGTTTCATCTACTAGGATTTCCCATGGCATAGTTTACACTTAGCAAAATTCCATGCAAGTCCTACTTAGAAATATCACTAATGCATAGTGAAAATAATGGGACAAAAAGTATGAAGCATCACTTGCCTTTTTGGTAGAGAATATAAGTTTACTCCTTGATCTTGCAATATTCAAACTCTTCAAATCACTACAATTCAATCAAGCAAGCAATATTTCAAACTACCACTCAAGCAACCATCACATAAAATAATAGAAACAAAGTAATGCATGCAAGCATGCCAAAGATGGTTTATGTGGAAAAGTGGTTTCTAATGGGTTATAAAGATTGGAAAACACCTATTGGTCATTTTATATAAGTGGCAAAAATCATTTGCATAATATTTTAGTTATAAATCATTTTTGAACCAAATCAATATTTTATGTGGTTGAAAATGCCTTTAGCAAAGCAAAAAAAATTATATGGTTCACCAAATACATTTTTAATTCTAAAACTTGGTGTTTGGGGTTAGAGAGTTTAAATCAAAACATTTCCCAAAGGTTTTCCTCCAAAATCATTTTTAACAATTAAACCATATTTTTATTTCACTAGAAATGCTTTAATTCAAGGTTTTATTCTTTTGCTTCACCAAATATGTTTTGAAACCACAAATTTATTTCTATGGTCAGTAGGTTCAAAACAAACAATTTGCCAAAGATTTTATCTCAAAAATCATTTTAGAACAAATTTTATATTCTAAATATGCCTACACAAGTTTCTGCAAAAACAAACACTTTAATAGAAGAAATTTACTAAACAAAGGGCATGGTTAGAAAGTACTTGTCTTTCTGATTCCATTGATATAAAATTTGAAAATTTTGGACGTGTGGTTTGAAAGTTATGAATTTTTCAAATTAGAACATCAAATAGATCATTTCTGGTTTTATTCAAACAGACAGGGCCACGTGTCTTGTTTCTATTAAATGCTGCTTCGTGCGGATCGGCGATTCAGGCGTTGGATCTAAGTGACATCGCACGGCTCAGAGGCTCTCGTACCCCTTCGGTTAAATTCTATCCTAGCCACTAGATCAAAATCGAACGGTGCACAACACGCTTGCCAACGAGTGGCGGCGCTGGCGGCGGCAGGTGGCGGCGGCGTGTCTGGTGGCGGTGGTTTGGTGAATCCAGGAAGCGAGGATAGGAACGGAGGGGCTCACCGGGTTCGCGGGGTCGTGGTGATGCTCAAGGTGGTGGTAGCTCATCGAGGGGCGCACGGTGGTGACGACAATCGCTCGCTGGAGGTCTGCCTGGCGTCGGGTTCGCTCGGCCGTTGTCGGGGACATCGCTACAGGGCACGGGATAGGGAATAGAGGGTGCTGTTAGACGCGTAGGAGAGTAGGGAGTACAGGAGCATCAAAGAGAGGGGGCGGTGCGGTCGGAGGTTACGAGTAGAGCTCGTCGGAGTTGGAGCAGACGGTGGCGCGGTCAGTTGAGGTGGTTTCCAACGATAGGGGGCATGCGCGAGCGAGCTGAGGCCATTGGGAGATGCGCATGGAAGAGGGGAGCAGGCTAGCATGGTCGAGGAGGCGAGGCGCGGCTTGGGTTCGCCGGAATTGGAGAAGTGGCTCGTCGGAGTCCGCGGTGGTGCGAGCAAAAATGGGAGCGGCCTAGGGGCAGAGAGTGGGTGGTTCCTGGGGGGAAACGGAGAGGGGGGAGGCGGTTAAGAAGGCATGGTCAGGGGGTGATTAAATGGCGTCGTTACTGTGAATTCAATCGAAGAAACGGCGATAGACAACCGGGGAGGTGGGTGTGGTCTTCGCGCGGGTGAGGGAGACGATGACCTGGCGGTGGGGTCTGGGCGTTAGCGAAAAGGAGAGAGGAAGGGTGGGTCCGGGCGTTCAGCCACCGAGTGGGTTCGATCCGCGGTGAGAAAAACGTTTCGGGGGAGGCGGTGAGTGTGGGATGCTGGGCCTGGACTGGGCTGGGTCCTTCTATTATTTTTTTGTTCCTGTTTCTTTTTCTTTTTCCCATTTGATTTTCTGTTTTGATATTTTTTAAACATTTCAATCATTCATTTGAATTCAAACTTCTCTCAAACTTTGTGTGCAATCAAATACTGATTAATAATACATTTTAAAGTCAAAATTAGAATATTTCTTTATTCTTTTAGGGTCTTTTAAAAATAGGCTCTAATATTAATTAAATAAGATTTAATAATATTTTTCAATCTCCATTTGAAATCAAATCACCACCAAAATTTGGGTGAATTTTAATTATGTTTATCAACATATTTCAAAGTTCAAAATAGAATAATGCTTTTATTCTTTTAGGGTCTATTAATAATTAAATAAATAGTCCATAGTCTTTAATTCAAATAGGTTTTAATTTATTTTAAAACTATTTTTGAAATCTAAATAATATCAAAAATCTTTTCAGTAGGTTTCATTTGAAAAACTAAAACACTTGGAATTCTTATTTTAAAATCTTTAATAAATTTTTAATGTTTTTTTAAAGGAAAAAGCCTTTACTTAAATAAAATTGGATATTAATAAATCCTTATTATTTTATTTAAATAAACCTTTATTCTTTTTAACAAATAGAAATAATTTATTTCATTTGCTTGGCCAAGATTTAATTTGGCTCTTTAAAATAATCCTTATTTATGTATCTACCTATGCTTATCAAAACCATAAATTTTTATTTAAAGATCCAAAAATAGTGATTCCAACTATTATAACTTTATTTATTATTTGTTTATTTTTTTAAAATTCCTTTAGGATTATTTGCTCACCATTTGGTATGGAGTTTTAGATAGGTGTTTTATTAGCTTTGGAAATTCAATTCCCTTATCTTATTAAATTCATAGGATTTTATCTATGGCTCCAAATTAAGTGAAACCACTTCGTTGTCATTCTTGATCATTTATAAATGTTTGTTGGCAAATTTTATATGGATCCAATCCATGATCTTGGAGATAACTTGGAAATGTTTTTCTTCCATTAGGGTTTTAGAGTTTGGGTTTATTTCCCAAGTGTTTAAATTTCCAGATGCATTTTAGAAGAATGCATTTCACTTGATTTGAATTTAGTTGGATTCAAAATTTAATCAAAGTTTGTTCAAGATGGGATTTTAAGTTTCCATTTAGGAACAAAAAGTTTCTTTTCACCCTAAATTTCAACAATTATTTATTTTGTTTATTTATTTTTCACATTACAAGATTTGGAAAATCTTGGGATGTGACAGACAAGCTGAATGCCACTATGCCATTTTTTCTATATGTGAAACAAATAGATGTTTTTCAATGCATGTTATTCATGATCTTTGTTTGTAGCCTTTCATGCTGCATGCTTAGTTACTTTGTCTTATTGTTAGAACTCCATATTTCATGCACATGTTTAGAGTTCTTTGATCCCAGCTTTCAATGCTTGCAAATGGTTTGATCTTGGTTTTGATGGTGCATGTCACCTCAAAATTTATTATTTTATCACTTACCTACTAGAGGACGAGTAGGAGTTAAGCTTGGGGATGCTTGATATGTTGGAAACGTATCTATAATTTTTGATGCTCCATGCTTGTTTACTATCTACTTTGCTTTGCTTCGTCCACACTTTGAGGTGTTTTTATATGTTTTCTCGTACTAACTTATTAACAAGTTGCCACAGTGCCAGTTTCCTATTTTATTCTGTTTTTGGTTCCAGAAAGGGAGAAAATCAATATTCTCGGAATTGGACGGGGCAAAGGCCAAAGTTAGTATTTTACCGTGCGCAACACGAAGCCAGAATACGAGACGGAGGAGGCTCACCAGGGGAACACACCCCCTAGTAGCGCGGGTGGGCCCACCCCGCGCCTGGGGGGTGCAACCGCCCTGGTGGCCCCCTGCCTTGCCTCTTCTCCTATAAAGTCCCCTCTATGCCAAATACCTAGACACCAGATCAATATTCCACGAAAACGTCTATAGCTGCCGCCACCATAGTCCCTAGATCGGGGGGATATGAAGCTCTTCCCGGCACCCTGTCAGAGGGGAGATCATCCTGGAGGCCTTCTTCTTCATCATGCTAGCCTCCGGTATGAAGCGTAAGTAGTTCCACCTTGGACTACAGGTCCATGTAGTATCTAGATGGTTGTATCTCCTTGTGCTTTCATATATAGATCTTGTGAGCTCCGTTCATGATCAAGATCTAATCTATTTGTAATCATGCATGTTGTGTTTGCGGGGATCCGATGGATATTGAGATTACTATATCAGATTGATTAATGGTTTTGTCTATTTGATTCTATCATGTCTATGTTGTTTGTGATCTTGCATCCTCTCCGTTGTTAGTAGCTATCTTGGCCAAGTAGTTGCTAGTGACTCCAAGAGGGGGTATTTATGCTTGATAGTCGGTTCATGCCTCTATTTTCCAAGGGAAGTGACAGAAATCTCTATGGTTATAGATGTGCTATTGCCACTAGGGAGAAAACAACGTTCTCTTGTTCATGGAACAAGTGGATTGTTTACCTTACACACTTTGCTTAAAGCAGTTGTCTGTTGCTTGCAACTTAATACTGGAGGGGTTCGGAAGATAACCTGAAGGTGGACTTCTAGGCATAGATGCAGTTGGATGGCGGTCTATGTATATTGTTGTATTTCCCAATCGAATCTCATAGGATCTTTGTGTCTAGTATTGCATTGTTATGCCTTACTCAGTACTGTCAATTGCCCTGCTGTAATTTGTTTACCCAACATGCCATGTTTGTTTATCTAAGGAGAAAACCTCTAGTGAAAAATGGACCCTAGTCCAATCTTTACCATTGATACATCTGATACTGTTACTGTTTACTTGCTGCAAACCATCATCACCTTCCACACCATACAGTTAATCCTTTGTTACAACAACCAGTGAGATTGACGACCTCACTGTTTGTTGGGGCAAAGTCTTGAGTTTTTGTTGTGCAGGTTTCCACGTTGATTGCAACACCTTTGAGACATTTCCTTCCTCCTAATGGTTCGATAACCTTGGTTTCTTACTGAGGGAAGACTTGCTGCTGTGCTGCTTCACACCTTGCTCTTGGGGTTTCCCGACGAAGTGCTCCACAAAAACACAACACCATCAACTAACGGGGGAGCATGGCACTGGCAGTGGGGAGGAAGAATCGAGGCAGAGGCATCACGATGGAGAAGGTGGAGGCGACGCGGGGTGGGGAATCAGGGAGGGTCGGGCGAGGACGGGAATCATGGGGAGAGACGCGTCGGTGGTTCCAGGTGTGTTGGCGTGGGGCTGGGGTGAGCGACGTGAGGGCTGGCAGGGGTTACGGGGGAGAGGTGGGGCCGACAGTGGGGGTAGTTTAGGTAGGTACTTGGGTTTTGTTTTAGGGTTTGCAGTGGGCTAATGGGGTTTTAGGGGGCTGCCGGCTGGGCCTTTCGGGCCTGGCCGGTGGCTGCCTCCCCCACTAAAATATTTAAGGTTTTTATATTTTATTTAAAAGTGTTTTGTAAATAATTTTTAGACAAATAGTGATATCCAGAAACACCGGCGTTTTGATTTGAAATAAAAGGAAGGGGACTAATATAGAACACAAAATAGGGCTTTTAGAAAAATAGTTTTAGACAGATAGATGCATGCTGATGTCATGATGATGCATAGAGATAAGACACGCGGTTTTACAGTAGTGGTTTTACCCGGGGTGCTACAATTTGACACCACTAACAATGGATCTCGCCCTCGAGATCCACCTCATGGTATGGGAAAGAAGGCCTGATGACCCACAAGTATAGGGGATCGCAACAGTCTTCGAGGGTAGTAAAGCCCAAATTTATTGATTCAACACAGGGGAGCCAAAGAATACTTATAAGCCTTAACATATGAGTTGTCAATTCAGATGCACCTGAAAACAGTCTTGCTCACAATAGTTTATCAGTAGCAATAGTTTTGTAACAGCAGTAGCAAAATAACAGCATCAGTAAAATAAAGACAGTAGTAACAATTGTAATAAACAACAGGATTAAATTGCGGTAGGCATAGGGATGGATGGACGGGTGTTGCATGGACAAGATAATTGATGTAATCATAAAGGAAAGGGCATATGCAGATAATGAAGATAAAGCATCCAAGTACTAAATAACCATATCATGTGTTCTGTATATAGTCATGTGTGCTCGCAATGAGAACTTGCACAACATCTTATGTCCTGCCATCCCGTTTGCAGCAGGGCCTCAAGGGAATCTACTGGAAATTAAGGTGCTCCTTTTAATAGAGAACCGAAGCAAAGCATTAACACTCCATGAACACATATGATCCTCACATCACAGCCATCCCCTCCGGTCATCCCAATTTCTGTCACTTCGGGGCCTCGGGTTCTAGACAACGATATGTGTATACAACTTGTAGGTAAGGTCAGAAACAATAATATCATCACGAATTAATAACATGTTCATATCTGAGGTCAGGGCACTCGGGCCCTAGTGACAAGCATTATGGCCAACAAGTTGCAACAATGTCAAAAAGCACTAACAATAGATACTAGGCACCATACCCTAACAATCTTATGGAATTACCTGAGAGGTCTCATCCAATACCTACCATTCCCATAGCCTACAGCGGGGAATTACTCACACATGGATGGTGGAATCATGGATGGTTGATGGAGAGGCATTGGTGATGATGATGACGATGATATCCTCCAATTCACCATCCCGGCAGGGTGCCAGAACAGAATTTCTGGTTCTGAATCGCGGTTTCTGGTAGTGGCGGCACAGTGGAACTCTTCTCTGGAAATTTTTGAACCCCCCGGTGTTTTTAGGCCAGAGGGAATATGTAGGCGAAAGGAGAGGTCGAGGCGGAGTCCGAGGCGGCCACACCATGCCCTGGCGCGCCCAGGCCTGGCCCGCGCCTAGGGGTGGTGTGGGCCCCTCTGGCCTCTTCTCCCCTCCGTCTTCTGGCTCTGTGAGTCTTCTGAGAAAATAGGATTTTTGGCATATTTTCTGGGATTTTTCCTGAAAATTGATTTTCTGCACAAAAATGAGACACCAAAGCAATTCTGCTGAAAACAGCGCGAGTTCGCGTTAGTTGTATCCAAATCACACAAATTAGAAGAGAAACAATAGCAAAAGTGTTCGGGAAAGTATATACGTTTTGGACGTATCAACTACCCCAAGCTTAGCTTATTGCTTGTCCTCAAGCAATTCAGTTGAAAACTGAGTGCGATAAAAGAAACTTTCACGAACACATTTGCTTCATAAGATGTATATATTCTCAGCATATGGGCAAGTACTTAGGCAATTCATAATAAGGAGTATGCAAATAAGTCTACCCAATAGTCATGCAAGCTATGAAGAGATTCCAACACAATAATAATAAGCAACATGAAACATAAGCATATGCAAGATTATAATGATCATAAGAAGATATGATAAAGTGGTATCTCGCTTGCCTTTCTTTTTGGAGCAAAACATAAATTCCAAGGCACCTCTGAAGTTCAAGTGAAGACTAGAAGTAAAAATATCAAAGATACAAGCGTCAAAATTATGTCACAATTAACCGTGTTCTGAGACAAGCACATTGCACTAAGAATGACAGTTATGCTCTCGGGAAGGTACTCATAGAATAAATGGTGACTCGACATAAATGTGAAAGAAAAGATTAATTTTTTTTGAAAGGCTTCCAAATGTTGAAAGTATGGTACTCATTAGCTTTGATCTCTCATTGCCCCTATCATAAGCATCTGTAAGTGGTTAAGGTTAAAGTGAGGTCAAATATGAGTTATATGCTTGACAGATCATAAGTTGAAAATCTCATGCCCCTTGAGTACGAGTACCGAAACCTCATGCTACTCAACTTTGGTCTCAGGTAAGGTCTTGTCGTTGTAAGTATATGTGTATCATAGAGAACCGCCAACGGGGCACCCCTTGACCCATGATACTGGAGCTATCCCATATCAAAATGACAAGGCAACAGACAGTGAGCATCTCAATGATCTTTTTATTTGCTGTTTGCATAGGTTATTATTGAGGATGCTTCATAGAGTGCCACTATGGTTTCGCTGTAAGTTTTCACCATGATTAGGCATGGCTTAGGCTAGCCGCCCAGGAATTTCTCTAGCACATATACATAGTCCATGGACTTACAAGCTCCCCTTTTATTTCACACCGCCGACATCCATAAACAAAATAACATGTTATCAACTAAATAGAATAAGTGCAATGTCAAAAGCGTTCCCCATGACAACATGGTTCCCAACTTATAATTTGCAAGCATATAACTACATAGACAGTCACAATGGTTCAGGTTCATTAACTGCAAGAAATAAAATATGCCATCAAGTTCGTGAGAGCTTTACTAACTAATTTTCACATAACAAGCAAACATTTTAATTTGGAAAAAACAAAGCATAATAAGTATGCAAGGAATAGCAATGATGCTAAAAGGTAGATATGGTACACACTTTTTGGAAACTTTGGTTTTGGGGAGTTGGATGCACGACTAGTGCTCATACTCAGTACAAGTGAAGGCTAGCAATAGAAAGGGCGCGATAATCGAGAGAGCAGTAACTGTCATAATCATGCTTGCGACAAAACAAAATTAATTGTGGCATAAAAGTGACACAAGAACTCTGAGGCAAAATAAATAATCAAGGCATAACTGACTTTTTGTTTAGTCATATGCATGCATGAGCATGTGCCAAGTCGATTCAAATAAAACATTCAGGGGAAGATACCCCAATGTCATACCATGTTATGAATAGAACAATGCAAGCAAACATTTATATGACATGCTACAAACTATTAGAAAATTGGAACTAATCATAAGAGAGCAAGAACTACTAAGCATCCATTAAATAACACACACCTTACATGAACAAACTAAGCATGCTCATAATGATGAGTATATGTACAAAAATGAAAACAAATAGAGTTCATACCAGCCTCTTACCCCACCTCGAATTGTCATGAATCGTTATTATTGTCTTTCACTTGTGTGGCTTGAATAATAATATGAAAACCAAACTCCAAAGGAGTCACTAAGGACTGCTGAACCCTGCAAGGAACTTTACAAAACCAGAGAAGAAGAACAAATATTTTTGGGTTTTCGATTTTTTTTAAGATAAGAACTGAAGGAAAAAGTAAAAAAAGCTAAATCTTTTTGGATTTTCAAATAACAAACTGAAGCAAAAAGGGTGAAGCAAACTAAAGCTAAAAGATAGAGAAGCAAACAAAGAGAAACAACGAAAATATTTTTGGTCTTTTTGTGTTTTAGAAAGAAGAAACAAAGCAAGAACAAAATGAAAAAGAAAGAAAGCGAAACATGGATATATAAAGTACCGACAGAATATGATATGTAGATGAGTGTGATGTCGGTATACCTCCCCCCAAGCTTAGGCTTTTTGCCTAAGTGGAGATAAATCCCAACACGGGTAGGAACTCCAAGCCGGAGGGTCATAGTAAGAATGATCGTGATCAGGCCCTCATGAAGAAGAAGCGGAAGCCCCCCAGTTAGAAGCAGGCTGCTGTTATGAGGACTCCCCCATGTTGGAGGGGTGGACTGAATTATCCTCGGCCTCCCTTCCAACATTCTCCACTTGCTGGGAAAGCTCCTCCATGTACATGTCAAGCTCCTCCTCCGTAAGTGACCATCCTTCCCTGGTATCAAGGTTAAAAAAATAGGCGCAGGCAAAAATACTACTCGCTCAGACTTACCTTCTCTCCATCAACTTTTTAAAAAGGTTATTTCATAAGATAAATCGTTCGAGTTATCCCAAGGATAAAAATTTTTATGCTGCATCATGGAATTAAAATCAAGCCTCTCTATGGGAAACTGTAAGTCTAATCGATGAGGCACAACACCATGCAAAGCTAATAGGCGAGAGGCAATGAGGCCTTCACAAATTCCACCTTTCTCATGATTAGAAGAGAGACGGTGAGATATCAAACCGCCCAAGTTATAAGTCCTATCCCGTCTCAAAGCAGCTGAGATAAAAGCTAGATCATAAGAAGATAATTTAATTGCAATCTTTCTAGCAAGAACACACTTGGAAATAAAATAGGCAAAATATTGAATAGATGGGAGATGAATATTTTGAATTTTACCACTCTCCTTTGAGAAGCCGCTCCCTTGGAAAATCTCTGCATACAAGTCCATAAGTGGCTTAGGCCACTCCTTAATCTTCTCGCGTGAACCCCACTATGGTACTTTAATAGCTACACAAAAATAATCAAAAGGGAGATCAACATCTACATTGTAAATTTTATAATGAACCATGGGGTTAGGAAAAGACCAAATAAATCGAAAATCCTGCACCATAGACAGAGTCAGTTTCACATATTTGTAAGGTTCATCATTAACAAAATGCTCCAATCCTGCATTAGAAATTAGAGTCTAGAAATGTTGAAGAATTCCTGTAGCTCTCATGAATTTGGGGCATGGATAAATAGAAGGGAAAACACCCTCCTCATGGTGGAATTTCATGACCTCATGCACCCTCAATTCCTGTTGGTTGACTTGGTGTTCATTCATCTTCTTTTCTAAAATTTTTAGACAAACGTCACAAAAAGTAATTTCAAAGCTACTAAATGAAGGGAACTACTATAGGGACTTGCAAGAGGGCGCATCAAAGTGATTTCTATAAGCATAGAACAAGCATGAAAGTTCACATAACCTGTCACCTACAGTAGAAAAATACTCAAGATATAATCCACTAATTAAAAATCTACTTGGACAAGCGGAGGAGTCACATACCGAAGAACAAATGCTACAAAAATCAGCAGCAAAGAGTGCCTGAGAAAGGAGATCAAAAATCACGGTGAATAACAACAAGAACGCGAGTTTGAGAATTTTTCCAGTGTTTTCTTGGGAGAAAGAGTGGAGTGGTAGGTGGCTGGGTAAGTGGAGGGCCAGGGGTGGCCCACACCATGGCCAAGCGCGCCCATAGGATGGCCGCACCACCAGGTGCTGTGCCTTCCTAGTGGGCCCCCTGGGTCACTCCGGGTGCCTCTCTATCCCTTTTTTGACGTAAAAATTTAATATAAATTTTCTAGAATTTTTCGAGAAACTTTATTTTCGAGCAATTTTCAGGAATTGGTAAATGATTTTCTCGCAGAAAAATGATTTTGGAACGATGGAAAAACAAATCAAAACTAAAACTACAGAAGTTCTAAGATACTCAAATATGCAAGAAACTATCAATACAAAGATGAACAAGGTGAAAGCAAAGATTGAAATAAAGAGAATACGATTAAACAAGGATAATCATGGTGAAAACATTGTTTTGTTCATCAAAATCCCTTTGTTAACAAGGTTGATCAGGTCTTGTTACCAAAACAATTTTATATGAAGCAAAACTATGCATTTCACTAAATAATTATGTTACCTCAACCTTGATAGCAATAGTCCCAATCATAATAATTTCATAATATTCTTATGGTATGGGACAATATATTGCTCCAACTTTAAAGCCCTCAATATTTTCAATTGAATTTAGGACATATTTCTTATCAATCTTCTTGGGGAAATAAACAGTATGCTCCTTGTCATTAACACTAGAAGTTACTTTTCCTTGGTTACAATCAATGACAACACCTGCAGTATTAAGAAAAGGTCTCCCAAGAATAATGGACATATTATCATCTTCAGGCATTTCAAGCACACCAAAATCAGTTAATATCAAAAAATTATTAGCCACTTGAACAGGAACATCATCACATATACCAACATGAATAGTAGTATACTTATCAGCCATTTGCAGAGATATATCAGTTAGTATTAATTTTTCTAGGTTAAGTCTCTTGTACAGAGAAAAAGGCATGGCACTAACACCTGCTTCCAAATCACACAAAGCAGTTCTAACATAATTATTTTTAATAGAGCAAAGAATATTTGGAATCCCTGGATCTCCAAGTTTCTTTGGAACCTTACCATTGAAGGAATAATTAGCAAGCAAAGTGGAAATTTCCTCATTAGGAATCTTCCTTTTATTAGAGACAATATATTTCATATACTTTGAATAAGGAGGCAATTTAATAGCATCAGCCAAAGGAATTTGCAAAAACAAAGGTTTCATCCACTCACAAAACTTGTTATAGTGTTGTTTTTTTCTTCCTTTGACTTGTGTTTCTTATCAGGAAAAGGCATTGGTTTTTGCACCCAAGGCTCTCTTTCACTACCATGTTTATTAGCAACAAAATCTTCCTTAGTGTACTTAGTATTCTTAGTGTGCCTTTCAGGTTCTTCTTCAATTTCTTCTTTATCAGGAGCATCATTTTTATCGTTACCACTTTCATTTTTGGCATCAGAGACAGATATACTATTAGGATCTTTAGCAGGTTCAGAAGATTCTACAATTGTTTTATTTCTCCTTTTATTTTTCTTAGAATAAGTACCACTATTTTTATCTTGTTGAGAATCTTTCTCAATTCTTTTAGGATGTCCCTCAGGATATAAAGGATCCTGAGTAGAAGCACCACTTCTAGTTCTAATTTCATAAGCATGTTTTTCTCTAGAAGCATTAACTAGCAAATCTTTTTGAACCTTAGTAAGATGATCAATTTGAGTTTGAACCATTTGGAAATGGTTAACAAGCATTTTAACATCATTGGAGTTTCTCTCGACAATATCATGCAACTTATCAATAGCTCTAGAATTTTCCATTAGATGATTCTGCACTCTCTTATTAAAATTATCTTGCTTAACAACATAAATATCAAATTCTTCTAGGCATTGATCAGGAGGTTTAGAGTAAGGAATATCACCATCATCAAAATGTTGGAGAGAGTGTACCTAAATAGTGTATGAGTGAGAGATTGGCTTACATAATTCTTCTATAGGAGATAAATTCTTCACATCTTCAGATTTAATATCCTTCTCGTTAAGACATTTCTTAGCTTCCTTCATCACTTCATCATTTAATTCAATATTTCCCCTCTTCTTTGGTGTTGGGGTTGGATCCGTTGTAGTTGGCTCAGGTGTAGTCCAATCATCATAATTCTTGCTTATCTTGGCCATTAATTCCTCAGCTTCATCGGGAGTTCTTTTCCTAAAAATATAACCATCACAACTATCCAGGTATGTCCTAGATTCATCAGTTAGTCCATTATAATATATATATATAAAGAAGTTCATTTTTAGGTACTAGATATCCAGGTTGTGCTTTAATTAAAGCACAAAACCTTGCCCATGATTCAGACAATTTCTCTTCTCCCCTTGCTTAAAATCAAAGAGTTCCTGCAAAATAGCATGTTGAGTACTAGGAGGGAAATATTTCTGAAATAAATTATTAACCACACCAACTAGACTATCAATAGATCCAGGAGGTAAATTATTAAACCAAGCTTTAGCTTCACCTTTCAATAAAAAAGGGAAAATTTTAGCAACAAAGTATGTGTGTTTCTTAATATCATCAGAAAATAAGCCACTCAAAATAGAGAGCTCTCGCATATGTGCCACAACACTTTCATTTTCAGTCCCACAAAAAGGTTATTTCTCGAAATGGTTATATAAGATAAATCAAGAGAGAAATCATAATCCTTATCTTTAATGTGTATGGGAGATGTGGCAAACTTAGCATCAGGAGATAATTTATGTTTAACAGTATGTCTCTCAATAAGACTCTTAATAGAACTTGCACCATGAGAGTTTTGACATTCCTCAATAAATTCATCAGTCATTTCAATATAACTGTCATCAAGATCATAGCTAGGATACTCTCTAGACTCAGGTGAACTAACAGGTGTAGCAATATTTTCATTAGGAGTTTCAATGTTTCCTATTATAGTTCTAGAAATTGTAGCATCTAGGAAAGGACCTAATGAACCACTATCATCAAGCACAGTAGAAGTAGCATCATAAGTATTAGAAGCATTTTCAGATTCAACAGAAGTAGCAGTATGTGTAGCATGTGTATGTGGTGGTGGTGTAAGAAGCTTACTTATCACAGATGGTGAATCAAGAGCTACAGAGGTGTTCAGAATTGTACCTCTTCTTGTAGTGGATGGCAATATAGGAACTTTTCCATCACGATTTTTACCCATGATGAATGAATAGCAGTGAACAATAATAATTCAAGTGAAGTTATAAATAAAGCTATGCTCCCCGGCAACGGCGCCAGAAAATAGTCTTGATGACCCACAAGTATAGGGGATCGCAACGGTCTTCGAGGGTAGTAAAGCCCAAATTTATTGATTCGACACAAGGGGAGCCAAAGAATATTTATAAGCCTTAATAGATGATTTATCAATTTAGTTGCACCTATAAACAGTCTTGCTCACAATAGTTTATCAGTAGCAACAATTTTGTAACAGCAGTAGCAAAATAATAGAAGTAGTAAAATAAAGACAACACTAACAATTGTAATAAATAGCAGGATTAAAGTGCGGTAGGCATAGGGATGGATGGACGGGCGTTGCATGGACAAGATAATTAATGTAATCATCAAGGCAAGGGAATTTCAGATAATGAAGATAAAGCATCCAAGTACTAAAAAACCATAGGCATGTGTTCCATATATAGTCATGCATGCTCACAATGAGAACTTGCACAACATCTTTTGTCTTGCCAGCCCATTTATAGCGGGGCCTCAAGGGAATCTACTGGCAATTAAGGTGCTCCTTTTAATAGAGCACCGAAGCAAACATTAACACTCCATGAACACACGTGATCCTCACATCGTAGCCATCCCCTCCGGTCATCCCAATTTCTGTCACTTCGGGGCCTCGGGTTCCGGACAATGATATGTGTATACAACTTGCAGGTAAGATCACAAACAATAATATCATCATGAATCAATAACATGTTCAGATCTAAGGTCATGGCACTCGGACCCTAGTGACAATCATTAAGCACAACAAGTTCCAACAATGACAAAAATCACTAACAATAGATACTAGGCACCATGTCCTAACAATCTTTTGCAATTACATGCGAGATCTCATCCAATCCCTACCATCGCCATATCCTACAGCGGGGAATTACTCACACATGGATGGGGGAATCATGGATGGTTGATGGAGAGGCGTTGGTGATGATGATGGCGATAATATCCTCCAATTCCCCGTCCCGGCAGGGTGCTAGAACAGAGTTTCTGGTTCCGAATCGCGGTTTCTGGTGGTGGCGGTATAGCGGAACTCTTCTCTGGAAATTGTCGACCCCCCCGGTGTTTTTAGGCAAGAGGGTATATGTAGGCTAAAGGAGAGGTCGAGGCGGAGTGTAGGATGCTCCTCTAGCATGGTGTTGTCATTATTAATAATTTAAGATAATATACTTGTTGTATCATGAGATGTGTGGAGAGAGCTTCATAATAAGTTGTACACTACAAGGCTCGTAGGAAGCCAGTTTGTTGAGCCAAGAGTGATGTCACCTCTAAATAATCACTGTGATGCCTAAGAGCAGTCACCCATATAAACCACCGCAAATAAGGGTTTCCCCATGGATATCATAATTAGCTTTGGGAGTCCCTCTTTACTCCTCCTTTGACCGCGTAGTTCACGAGCTAGCGCCAATCTGTCACGGGGCTATTCCGGGTACGATACCAAATCATGTCCAAAGGATTTCTCCCTCCCTTTAGTCCCGAAGGCAAATAGTATGTGGTCAACTTTCACATACCATCTAAGGAGAGATGTCAAACACAAATCATAAATCTATCATAGACTCGCAAGTCATACAGACACAAGAATATATCATTTTTATTATAAATTCATAATGGTCTAGGGTTTCTCTATCTCCCCAAGAACAAAGGAACTACTCACACATGGAAGCAATCAACAACATCATCATAATCAAATAGATGGATGAAAGTAATGAAATAGATCTAGTGCAAACCACAATTGAATCTGGAATTACAACAAGATCTAATGGATGAAGGATGAGAGTAGTGGAGGTGATGTAGATGCAGTGGTTGATGATGAAGGGGATGATGTGTTGTCCTCCAATGATCTGTGGATCAGTAGGGATTTCTCTCCAGCCAAGTTCCTCCTTCAGATCCCTTTCGAATATGATTTTTCATCGTTTCTGGTGGTTGTGAATCTCGGATCCCTCTGTCGTCTTTCGCCAGGAGAAAGTATTTGACGAGGCCGCCCTGGTGGCCCCCTGCCTTGCCTCTTCTCCTATAAAGTCCCCTCGATGCCAAAAACCTAGACACCAGATCAATATTCCACGAAACCGTCTATAGCCGCCGCCACCATCGTCCCTAGATCGGGGGGATATGAAGCTCTTCCCGGCACCCTGCCGGAGGGGAGATCATCTCGGAGGCCTTCTTCTTCATCATGCTAGCCTCCGGTATGAAGCATGAGTAGTTCCACCTTGGACTACAGGTCCATGTAGTATATAGATGGTTGTATCTCCTTGTGCTTTCAAATATAGATCTTGTGAGCTCTGTTCATGATCAAGATCTAATCTATTTGTAATCATGCATGTTGTGTTTGCGGGGATCCGATGGATATTGAGATTACTATATCAGACTGATTAATGGTTTTGTCTATTTGATTCTATCATATCTGTGTTGTTTGTGATCTTGCATCCTCTCCGTTGTTAGTAGCTATCTTGGCCAAGTAGTTGCTACTGACTCCAAGAGGGGGTATTTATGCTCGATAGTGGGTCCATGCCTCTATTTTCCAAGGGAAGTGATAGAAATCTCTATGGTTATAGATGTGCTATTGCCACTAGGGAGAAAACAACGGTCTCTTGTTCATGGAACAAGTGGATTGTTTACCTTACACACTTTGCTTAAAGCAGTTGTCTGTTGCTTGCAACTTAATACTAGAGGGGTTTGGATGATAACCTGAAGGTGGACTTCTAGTCATAGATGCAGTTGGATGGCGGTCTATGTATATTGTTGTATTGCCCAATCGAATCTCATAGGATCTTTGTGTCTAGTATTGCATTGTTATGCCTTACTCAGTACTGTCAATTGCCCTGCTGTAATTTGTTTACCCAACATGCCATGTTTGTTTATCTAAGGAGAAAACCTCTAGTGAACAATGGACCCTGGTCCAATCTTTACCATTGATACATCTGCCACTGTTACTATTTACTTGCTGCAAACCATCATCACCTTCCACACCATACAGTTAATCCTTTGTTACAACAACCAGTGAGATTGACAACCTCACTGCTCGTTGGGGCAAAGTCTTGAGTTTGTGTTGTGAAGGTTTCCACGTTTCTTGCAACACCTTTGAGACATTTCCTTCCTCCTACTGGTTCGATAACCTTGGTTTCTTACTGAGGTAAGACTTGCTGCTGTGCTGCTTCACACCTTGCTCTTGGGGTTTCCCCACGAAGTGCTCCACATCAACACAACACCATCAACCAACGGGGGAGCATGGCACTGGCAGTGGGGAGGAAGAATCGAGGCAGAGGCATCACGATGGAGAAGGTGGAGGCGACGCGGGGTGGGGAATCAGGGAGGGTCGGGCGAGGACGGGAATCATGGGGAGGGACGTGTTGGTGGTTCCAGGTGTGTCGGGGTGGGGCTAGGGTGAGCGACGTGAGGGCTGGCAGGGGTTACGGGGGAGAGGTGGGGCCGACAGTGGGGGTAGTTTAGGTAGGTACTTGGGTTTTGTTTTAGGGTTTGCAGTGGGCTCATGGGGTTGTAGGTGGCTGCCGGCTGGGCCTTTCGGGCCTGGACGGTGGCTGCCTCCCCCACTAAAATATTTAAGGTTTTTATATTTTATTTTAAAAGTTTTTTGTAAATAACTTTTAGACAAATAGTGATATCCGGAAACACCAGCGTTTTGATTTGAAATAAAAGGGACGGGACTAATATAGAAAACAAAATAGGGCTTTTAGCAAAATAGTTTTAGACAGATAGATGCATGCTGATGTCATGATGATGCATAGAGATAAGACACGCGGTTTTATAGTAGTGGTTTTACCCGGGGTTCTACAATTTGACACCACTAACAATGGATCTCGCCCTCGAGATCCACCTCATGGTATGGGAAAGAAGGCCTGATGACCCACAAGTATAGGGGATCGCAACAGTCTTCGAGGGTAGTAAAGCCCAAATTTTTTGATTCGACACAGGGGATCCAAAGAATACTTATAAGCCTTAACAGATGAGTTGTCAATTCAGATGCACCTAGAAACAGTCTTGCTCGCAATAGTTTATCAGTAGCAATAGTTTTGTAACAGCAGTAGCAAAATAACAACATCAGTAAAATAAAGATAGTAGTAACAATTGTAATAAATAGCAGGATTAAATTGCGGTAGGCATAGGGATGGATGGACGGGTGTTGCATGGACAAGATAATTCATGTAATCATAAAGGAAAGGGCATATGCAGATAATGAAGATAAAGCATCCAAGTACTAAATAACCATATCATGTGTTTTGTATATAGTCATGTGTGCTCGCAATGAGAACTTGCACAACATCTTATGTCCTGCCAGCCCGTTTGCAGCAGGGCCTCAAGGGAATATACTAGCAATTAAGGTGCTCCTTTTAATAGAGCCCCGGAGCAAAGCATTAACACTCCATGAACACATGTGATCCTCACATCACAACCATCCCCTCCGGTCATCCCAATTTCTGTCACTTTGGGGCCTCGGGTTCTGGACAACGATATGTGTATACAACTTTTAGGTAAGGTCACAAACAATAATATCATCACGAATTAATAACATGTTCATATCTGAGGTCAGGGCACTCGGGCCCTAGTGACAAGCATTAAGCACAACAAGTTGCAACAATGTCAAAAAGCACTAACAATAGATACTAGGCACCATGCCCTAACAATCTTATGGAATTACATCAGAGATCTCATCCAATACCTACCATCCCTATAGCCTACAGCAGGAAAATACTCACACATGGTTGGGGGAATCATGGATGGTTGATGGAGAGGCGTTGGTGATGATGATGGCGATGATATCCTCCAATTCCCCATCCCGGCAGGGTGCCAGAACAGAGTTTCTGGTTCTGAATCGCGGTTTCTGGTGGTGGCGGCACAGCGGAACTCTTCTCTGGAAATTTTCGAACCCCCCGGTGTTTTTAGGCTAGAGGGTATATGTAGGCGAAAGGAGAGGTCGAGGCGGAGTCCGAGGCGGCCACACCATGCTCTGGCGCGCCGAGGCCTGGCCCGCGCCTAGGGGTGGTGTGGGCCCCTCTGGCCTCTTCTCCCCTCCGTCTTCTGGCTCCGTGAGTCTTCTGAGAAAATAGGATTTTTGGCATATTTTCTAGGATTTTTCCTGAAAATTGATTTTCTGCACAAAAATGAGACACCAAAGCAATTCTGCTAAAAACAACGTGAGTTCGCGTTAGTTGTATCCAAATCACACAAATTAGAAGAGAAACAATAGCAAAAGTGTTCAGGAAAGTAGATACATTTTGGACGTATCAACACCCCCAAGCTTAGCTTATTTCTTGTCCTCAAGCAATTCAGTTGAAAACTAAGTGTGATAAAAGAAACTTTCACGAACACATTTGCTTCATAAGATGTATATATTCTCAGCATATGGGCAAGTACTTAGGCAATTCATAATAAGGAGTTTGCAAATAAGTCTACCCAATAGTCATGTAAGCTATGAAGAGATTCCAACACCACAATAATAAGCAACATGAAACATAAGCATATGCAAGATTGTAATGCTCATAAGAAGATATGATAAAGTGGTATCTCGCTTGCCTTTCTTTTTGGAGCAAAACATAAATTCCAAGGCACCTTTGAAGTTCAAGTGAAGACTAGAAGTAAAAATATCAAAGATACAAGTGTCAAAATTATGTCACAATTAACCGTGTTTTGAGATAAGCACATTGAACTAAGAATGACAGTTATGCTCTCGGGAAGGTGCTCATAGAATAAATGGTGACTCGACATAAAACTGAAAGAAAAGATTAATTTTTTTGAAATGTTGAAAGTATGGTACTCATTAGCTTTGATCTCTCATTGCCCCTATCATAAGCATCTTTAAGTGGTTAAGGTTAAAGTGAGGTCAAATATGAGTTATATGCTTGACAGATCATAAGTTGAAAATCTCATGCCCCTTGAGTACGAGTACTGAAACCTCATGCTACTCAACTTTGGTCTCAGGTAAGGTCTTGTCATTGTAAGTATATGTGTATCATAGAGAACCACCAACGGGGCACCCCTTGACCCATGATACTGGAGCTATCCCATATCAAAATGACAAGGCAACAGACAGTGAGCATCTCAATGATCTTTTTATTTGCTGTTTGCATAGGTTATTATTGAGGATGCTTCATAGAGTGCCACTATGGTTTCGTTGTAAGTTTTCACCATGATTAGGCATGGCTTAGGCTAGCTGCCCAGGCATTTCTCTAGCACATATACATAGTCCATGGACTTACAAGCTCCCCTTTTATTTCACACAGCCGACATCCATAAACAAAAGAACATGATATCAACTAAATAGAATAGGTGCAATGTCAAAAGCGTTCCCCATGACAACATGGTTCCCAACTTATAATTTGCAAGCATATAACTACATAGACAGTCACAATGGTTCAGGTTTATTAACTGCAAGAAATAAAATATGCCATCAAGTTCGTGAGAGCTTTACTAACTAATTTTCACATAACAAGCAAACATTTTAATTTGGAAGAAAACAAAGCATAATAAGTATGCAAGGAATAGAAATGATGCTAATAGGTAGATATGGTACACACTTTTTGGCAACTTTGTTTTTGGGGAGTTGGATGCACGAGTAGAGCTCATACTCAGTACAAGTGAGTATGAGCTCCTCCTTGATCTGACTGATTGATACGTTGGAAACGTATCTATAATTTTTGATGCTCCGTGCTTGTTTAGTATCTACTTTGCTTTGCTTTTTATACACTTTGAGGTGCTTTTTACATGTTTTCTGGTACTAACCTATTAACAAGTTGCCACAGTTCCAGTTGCCTATTTTCTTCTGTTTTTGGTTCCAAAAAGGCAGAAAATCAATATTCTCATAATTGGACGGGACAAAAGACAAAGTTAATATTTTACCGTCGGAAACACGAAGCCGGAGTATGACACGGAGGAGACCCACCAGGGGGCCACACCCCCTGGCCATGCGGGTGGGCCCACCCCGCGCTTGGGAGGGGGGATGTAGCCGCCCTGGTGGCCCCCTGCCTCACCTCTTCGCCTATAAGAAGCCCCTGATGCAGAAACCCTAGGTGCCCGATCAAAATTCCACAAAACCGTCTATAGCCGCCGCCACCATTGTCCCTAGATCGGGGGCTGATACGTTGGAAATGTATCAATAATTTTTGATGCTCCATGGTTGTTTTGTATCTGCTTTGCTTTACTTGTCTACACTTTGAGGTGCTTTTTACATGTTTTCTGGTACTAACCTATTAACAAGTTGCAACAGCGCCAGATGCCTGTTTTCTGCTATATTTGGTTTCAGAAAAGTTAGTAAAGAAATATTCGCGGAATTGGACGGGACAAACGTCAAAGTCAATTACTTTCCATGGGGAACAAGAATTACAGAGGAGAACCGAAGGGGCCAGCCAGGGGGCCCAGACCCACCCTAGGCGCGGGTGGGCCTAGCCCCACGCCTGGGTAGGATTTGGGCACCCTGGCCGCCTCCTCGCTCTCCCCCTTCACCTATAATAATCTCCCTATGCAGAAACCCTAAGGACCCGATCAAATATCCACGAGACCATCTGTATCTGCCGCCACCATCGTCCCTAGATCAGGGGGATCTAAAGTTCTTCCCGGCGCCCTGCCGGAGGGGAGATCATCCCGGAGGCCTTCTCTCCGGTATGATGCATGAGTAGTTCCACCTTAGACTATGGGTCCATGTAGTAGCTAGATGGTTGTATCTCCTCCTTTGTGCTTTCATGTATAGATCTTATGAGCTCCGTTCATGATCAAGATCTAATCTATTTTTAATCATGCATGTTGTGTTTACGGGGATCCAATGGATATTGAGATTATTATGTTGGTTTGATTAATGGTTTAATCTTTATGATTCTATCATGTCTGTATTGTTTGTGATCTTGCATGCTCTATGTTGTTAGTAGCTATCTTGGCCAAGTAGTTGCTAGTGACTCCAAGAGGGGGTATTTATGCTCAATAGTGGGTTCATGCCTCTAGTTTCCAAGGGAATTGACAATAATCTCTTCGGTTGTAGATGTGTTGTTGCTACTAGGGGGAAAACAACGGTCTCTTGTTCATGGAACATGTGGACTGTTTACTTTACACACTTTGCTTAAAGAAGTTGTCTGTTGCTTGCAACTTAATACTGAAGGGGGTTCGCATGATAACCTGAAGGTGGACCTCTAGTCATAGATGCAGTTAGATGGAGGTCTATGTATCTTGTTGTATTGCCCAAACGAATCTCATAGGATCTTTTTGACTAGTAATTGCATTGTTATGCCTTGCTCAGTTCCTGTCAATTGCCCCGCTGTAATTTGTTTACCCTTCATGCCATGTTGTTTATCTAAGGAGAGCACCTCTAGTGAACTATGGACCCCGGTCCAATGTTTACCATTGATACATCTTCCACTGTTACTTGTTTACTTGCTGCAAACCATTAACTTACACACTATACGTTTAATCCTTTGTTACAACTAACCGGTGAGCTTGACAACCTCAATGTTCATTGGGGCAAAGTCTTGAGTTTGTGTTGTGTAGGTCTCCGCGTTTCTTGCAACACCTGTGTGATGTTTCCTTCCTCCTTCTGGTTCGATAACCTCGGTCTCAACTGAGGGAAAACTTGTTGCTTGCTGTTTCACACCTTGCTCTTGGGGTTACCAGTAGGTTGTGCGTAGACAACCATCAGGGGGCTCTGAAGCTCTTCCGACACCCTGCCGGAGGGGAGATCATCCTGGAGGCATTCTTCATCATGCCAGCCTCCGGTATAAAGCGTGAGTAGTTCCACCTTGGACTACGGGTCCATGTAGTAGCTAGATGGTTGTATCTCCTCCTTGTTCTTTCATGTCTAGATCTTCTGAGCTCCATTCATGATCATGATCTAATATATTTGTAATCATGCATGTTGTGTTTGCGGGGATCCAATGTATATTGAGATTACTATGTCAGATTGATTAATGGTTTTGTCTATTTGATTCTATCATGTCTGTGTTGTTTGTGATCTTACATGCTCTCTGTTGTTAGTAGCTATCTTGGCCAAGTAGTTGCTAGTGACTCTAAGAGGGGGTATTTATGCTCGATAGTGGGTTCATGCCTCTACTTAATCAAGGTAAGTGACATAAATCTCTACGGTTGTAGATGTGTTGTTGCCACTAGGGAGAAAACAACGGTCTCTTGTTCATGGAACAAGTGGACTGTTTACCTTACACACTTTGCTTAAAGCAGTTGTCTGTTACTTGCAACTTAATACTGGAGGGGCTTCAGATGATAACCTGAAGGTGGACTTCTAGACATAGATGAAGTTGTATGGCGGTCTATGTATATTGTTGTATTGCCCAATCAAATCGCATAGGATCTTTTTGTCTAGTATTGCATTGTTATGCCTTGCTCAGTCCGTCAATTGCCCTGCTGTAATTTATTTACCTAGCATGCCATGTTTGCTTATCGAAGGAGAACACCTCTAGTGAACTATGGACCCTGGTCCAATCATTACCAGTGATACATCTTCCACTGTTACTGTTGACTTGCTACAAACCATCATCACCTTCCACATCATGGATACGTCAGAAACGTATCTATAAGTTTTGATGCTCCATGCTTGTTTAGTATCTACTTTGATTTGTCTACACTTTGAGGTGTTTTTATATCTTTTATGGAACTAACATATTACCAAGTTGCCACAATGCCAGTTGCCTGTTTTCTTCCGTTTTTGGTTCCAGAAAGGCAGAAAATCAATATTATCGGAATTGGACGGGACAAAAGCCAAAGTCAATATTTTACCATGGGGACACGAATCCAGAAGACGAGACGGAGAAGCAAGCCAGGGCGCCCAGACCACCCCCTAGGCGCGGGTGGGCCCTGCCCCACGCCTAGGTAGGGTGTGGGGCTCCTGGCCGCCTCCTAGCCTCGCCTCTTCGCCTATAAGAAGCCCCCGATGCAGAAACCCTAAGTACCCGATCAATATTCCACGAAACCTTCTATAGCCGCCATCGTTGTCCCTAGATCAGGGGGATCTGAAGTTCTTTCCGGAATCCTGCCGGAGGGGAGATCATCCCGGAGGCCTTCTCTCCGGTATGATGCATGAGTAGTTCCACCTTGGACTATGGGTCCATGTAGTAGCTAGATGGTTGTATCTCCTCCTTTGTGCTTTCATGTATAGATCTTGTGAGCTCCGTTCATGATCAAGATCTAATATGTTTGTAATCATGCATGTTGTGTTTGCGGGGATCTGATGGATATTGAGATTATTATGTCAGATTGATTAATGGTTTTGTCTTTATTATTCTATCATGTCTGTGTTGTTTGTGATCTTGCATGCTCTCCGTTGTTAGTAGCTATCTTGGCCAACTAGTTTCTAGTGACTCCAAGAGGCGGTATTTATGCTCGATAGTGGGTTCATGCCTCTAGTTTCCAAGGGGAGTGACCGAAATCTCTTCGGTTGTAGATGTGTTGTTGATACTAGGGAGAAAACAACGGTCTCTTGTTCATGGAACAAGTGGATAGTTTACCTTATACACTTTGCTTAAAGCAGTTGTCTGTTGCTTACAATTTGATATTGGAGGGGGTTCGGATGATAACCTAAAGGTGGACTTCTAGTCATAGATGCAGTTGGATGGCGGTCTATGTATATTGTTGTATTGCCCAATCGAATCTCATAGGATCTTTTTGACTAGTATTGCATTGTTATGCCTTGCTCAGTTCCTGTCAATTGCCCTACTGTAATTTGTTTACACTTCATGCCATGTTGTTTATCTAAGGAGAGCACCTCTACTGAACTATGGACCCCGGTCCAATCTTTACCATTGATACATCTTCCACTGTTACTTGTTTACTTGCTACAAACCATTACCTTCCACACCATCGTTTAATACTTTGTTACAGCAAACCGGTGAGATTGACAACCTCATTGTTTGTTGGGGAAAAGTCTCCGCGTTGCTTGCAACACCTGTGTGACGTTTCCTTCCTCCTACTGGTTTGATAACCTCGGTTTCTTACTGAGGGAAAACTTGCTGCTGTACTGCTTCACACCTTGCTCTTGGGGTTCCAAACAGACTAGCCGTTAAGGAGTCATCATCAAGCTTTTTCTAGCGCCGTTGTCGGGGAGGCTAAGGACATCTTCACTAGGGGAGGCATTCACTTCCTTTCTCTTTACTTTGTTTTTAGTTTGCTTTGTTTCTTTTGCTTGGTTTTGTTTGCCTCTTTTCAAAAAACCCAAAAAATTAGTCTAGTTTGGTTTGCTTTCTCTTATCAAAAACACAAAAAAATAGTTCCTGCTCTAGCTGCTGCTGTTTTTTCTTGCCCACCTTTGCCAAAATTAACTCCGCTAAGAACACCAAGTTGTGTGACTACACTAGCACCAACAACAATGATTTCCTAAGAACTCCTATTGCTCCACCTGCTCCCGATGCTACCTTTTATGAAATTAAGCCTGCTTTGTTGAATCTTGTGATGAGAGAGCAATTTTCTAGTGCTAGTTCTGATGATGATGCTGCCCATCTCAATAACTTTGTTGAACTTTGTGAGATGCAGAAGTATAAGGATGTAGATGGAGATATTATTAAGCTCAAGCTTTTTTCCTTTCTCCTTGAGAGGGAAAGCTAAAGAATGGTTGCTATCTTTGCCTAAAAATTGTATTGATTCTTGGTGTAACATCCCTAAAATCATGTCTTCAAAGATTGCATATCATCCATGCATGCATAATCATTTAGGGTTCAATTTCAAACTCTTTTGAAAGAAACAGAAACTTTGAGTGCTATTATTTCATGTGGACAAGCTATGATCCAATGCCACTCTCAAGTGAGAGAATATTTGTTTTAAACTAAGCTGTGTTTGCTCATAGGTTGGTTGGGTTGAGTTTCAAAGCTTGGACAAAATTTCCAAAACAAATATGGATTTAAAACCATTTATATATCTTCATAAAATCTTGTGCTAAGGCACTGTTTATTTTTGAATTTTCAAAAGGACCAAGCAAGTCTAATGAGACAACTTGGTTTTATACTCAAAAGTATGCAGGTTTCACTTTATAAAAGTCCAGAAACATTTGGAATTCAAATGCTTTTGAATTTATTTGAAAAGGGTTCCTGAAAATCGAATTAGAAAAAGAAAAGGGATTAGAAATCAGTACTGGGCCTGGCGCCACCTTTTCGGCCCAGCAGACAAAGAAGCCCACCCGGGCCACTCCTCTCTCTGCCTTTCCCCACCCGCGCAGAACCTAACCCCTCGCTGACCACTGGGCCCCGCAGCCACGTCATCTCATCGTCCCCAAATCATGACTGCGACCAGCGCCGCCGCGTCCGTTTCCTCCCGACGCAAATGCACTTAAATCCCATTGATGCAGGGCATGATTCTCGCCCCTGCTCCGGCTATTTAACCCCCACCCCTCTGCGACCATTTCCCCTCACTCAGCACCCCCACTCCGCCACCAGGCTGCCCACAATCTCACTTGCACCTCCGCAGTACCGAGCCACTCTGGCGTGCGATTCCGGTAAGCATCGTCTGCCCCTGTCTCTGATTCATACAAGCGTGATTAGTGTGTCCTTGCGCATCTTCTCATGCCTTCCTTTTGCTCTATATCATCCTAGAGCGTCGTCATCGTCCACCACTGGAAGCAACCGAAGCTCAGCGCAACTCCGGCGACCCCTCCTGGTAGTTCCCGACCACCCCTTCCTCTCTTCTGGATACTCACTTGTTCGCCAGGCTTGTGTGCATCTAACGGTATCTCTGGTCTGTCTTAGCGCGCACCAGAACCTCGCCCCCGACGACGCCAGAGCTTGCCCGATGACAAGCTTCACTCCGACGAGCAATACCAGCCAAATCCGAGCGCCCCTGTCCCTCCCTCGACCACCTTGAGCTTCACTGCAGTCCCGCGAACACGGTAAGCACCTCCACTCCTCCCCGTGCGATCTAAATCACCGGCAACCTCGCTGAAAGAGCCGCGCCACCGCATCTCCGCTGCTGGCGCCGCCCATCTGTGGTCGTTTGATCCGCGGCTGTAGGATCTAGATCCAGCAATTAGAAATAGATCTGTAGCGAAGCGGTACGAGCAGATCTGGGTCGTGCGTGTTAAGTTAGATCTAACGGCCCGTGAGTGTTATCCAGTGCGAAATGGTATCAGCCAATCAGACGCTGCTGCGTGGCTAGTTCTTTGTTTTACAATCTGAATTTAGATCTTTTTGTGATTCAAACTTGTAAAATTCATAACTTTTGCTTCCCACGTTCAAATTTTGCATACTTTATATCATTGGAATTAGGAGAGAAAACCCTATATGTTTATGAAACATGTTTAATGTTTTTCCTCTGTAAAAATGGTTGTTTTGCAGAATCATTTGTAGGCTTGTTTTGAATATATAAATTGTTTGAATTTTTTTTAAAGATCAAATAGAGTTTAAATTGAGTTTCTTGAACTTGTTTGTGTTTCAGTACTGTACACTTGTCTTGTTTGGTGTAAAAAATCATCACATGGCATTTGCATGCATTCATATATTTTTGTTTGTATATTTTGTTATGTGATTTTGGTGCCATTATTTTATGTGTAGATTTTGGTGCAAATAGTGATTGTGGTTGTGAAGATTGTTGATACTCCCCAAAATACCAAGGCAAGTGGTGCTTCATGATTTTATTCCTATATTTTTCACCTATGCACTAGAAATATTTTGTATAGGATTTGCATGAATATTTTGAAAAGTATCTATATGCTATGCTTGGGAAATCCAAGTAGTTGTAGAATTGTTAGAAATTTCTCTAAGTTAAGATGCTTACCATTGCCATTCTTAGCCTATCTAGTAGCAACCAAGGGTGGTTATATATTCATGCTATATGAAATATTTCTAAGTCTGTTGACTTGTGTTTTTGCTTAATAAAACAACTAAAGTGAATGAAACACCTGGGTGGAATGGAAATAATGGTTTGTGTTGAGTGGTTACACAAGGCCCATTTCTATGGTTTACCTTGTGTATCTCACTTGTGGAAAGCCACCCAGGAACAAAGGGATTTGAGATGCCAAATGTTAAGAAGCTTCTAGTGCAGCCACATGGCATTATGGGCTCTGCCTGGATCATATAGGTTGCAATAACTTAGCCATTTGGACAGTTGGTGGTAGTGGGATGATAGGTTTGGAACGCATCCATTTGGTCTAAGGGAAGGCTTCTAAAAGGTCATGTCTTGGTGAAAATCAAGTCTTGTGGGGAAAGTGCACAACCTCTGCAGATGGAAGAATCTAAGTACTTAGCCATGTCCCTGGTATTGGACAATTTGAGCATCAAGACATGGAACCTATCAAGAATCTCCTCATCCCAATTTCTAAGTTAAAACTTGTGGTTGAACAAGGGTGAAGGTTCACCAATGTCTATTGGTGATTCCTTGGGAAAGTTTTATCAAATAAAAACTTAGTGTTTTCAACTGATAGGTAAAACCTATTTTGAGCAAAGCAAGCCTAAGCTACAATTAGCCAAATGCATGTAGTAACTAGATGCTAATATTCTACTAAGGTATCACTTGCCAATACTATTCCAATGTATTGACCCACTGTGGCTGTAACTTGTGATGTTGCAGGTTATTCTGATGATGATTAGGGGTTATGAGTCTACACTCAACATGCTTGCCTGTGGCACATGAAGATGAAGACTTATTTATCTTATTTATATTTGAACTCTTGTATTAGGCCTGTGGCCATGGAGTTATAAAAGACTATTTTGTCTCTGGAATGATATGTAATAATGACCTTTGTATCTGTGTACTTCATCTTAAACTGTGGATGATAGCATTGATCCAGGGACTAGCATTGCAATCACAGGGATCTTTACCTTTATAAAGGTGGGATCTTACAGATGGTATCAGATCACTGTGTTGCCTATAGGATTATGAACCTAGGATTGGATTAGAAACCACTAAGGAAAAAATTTCAACAATTTCCACATTTGTCTTTTTTCTTCTCGTAAACTTTTCTAATTCTTCTTTCTAATCTCTATTTGTAGATGAACTCCATCAACGAAGCCGTGAGGAAGGGACCACTCATGACCATGACCTTGGAGTGTGAGACAGAATTTCCCAAGGCCCTCAAGAACCTCATGGTTACCATGGGGATACATGGTGCAGCTGTGTACAAAGGATTCCCCGTGATGGATGAAGGAGTAGAATACTGGTGGGTGCAACTTCACTTGTACAAAAAACAAGGAAGACAACCACAAAGAATCAGGATTCTGCATGGTCACTAACTCAGTGATGCACACCACATTCTTTGATTCTGCAAGGGATGCAGCTTGGAAGGCCATCAAAGATCTTGGTTGTAGACTCAAGTGCAGAATGCTTAACACCCAAAATGATCTCAAGGAAGAAAATAAGCATACCCAAGAGTTAGAGGCTACCAACCAACGTTTAAGAGAGGACATCATAGACTTAGCAATGGAGCCATGTGGTCAAGATCGACAGATTGCCTCTAGGGATGCCCTATTATCCAACTTGGCAAGTGAGATGGGATTGTAAAGTACTTCGTTAGTTGGACCACCACACTTATCATTTTATTTCCAAAATACTGTCTAAGTCTTGTTGAACCTTGGATGCATGCAATAAATTTATGTATGCCATGACTTGTGTGTTTGGTTTGCAAATGATATGCTTGTGCTACCTTGTCTTGTGTATACCTGTTGATATTGTTTCTAGCTTTTTCTATCTTACAAAATAGATGCCTAATGTTACTATCAGCACGGCTGAAGAGTTCAAGGGAACTCGTTTTGGCACTCGTCTTATTGAGATCACTAGTGTGCTCAATCTTCCACTTCCTAGCATCATGATGCTTCCCCTCACCAAGTTCGAGAGGAAGGACCTTTGGGGCTTCAAGGTTACTCAGCCAGGACGCCAGACAGAGCCAACCATGGAAGCTATCACCTTCAAGCTTATGCATGATGACAAGGAGAGAGGCCTAGAGGTAGTCATGCAGGATTTACTTAGACGTTTACTAGGGAGACACTCTCAGGAGATTAGAGGTACCCACTTCCACACCTTCGGTAGACGTGACGAGGATGGTGAGGCCATTGAGTTCGAGGATGCTGCTAGAGAGACGGCAGAGCCGATTTGTCTGTACCTCCAGGACCTAGAGGTTCTTCTTAGGCACCTAGACACTGATAGGACCAACGTCATGCTTAGCAATGAAGAACTCCAGGTGCAGCTTCGTGAGAAGGACAAGCTCTTCGCAGAGCAAGATGAGATAGTCAAGGAAATGGAGGCCAAGTTTAAGAGTCAGGATAGAAAGTTCAAGAGTCAAGAGAAAAGAGTCCAAGATAGGAACAAGAGGATTCGAGAGATGACTGCAGAACTAGAGGCCAAGGACTTCGAGCTCGAGCATCAGCAGGGTGTGATTGATAGGCTTCGTTCACAGAAGAGGGCTCTCAAAGCCAAAGTAGAGGCCTTGACTACCAATGTCGAGGAATACAAGACCGCTATGGAGAATGCAGGTCTTACACTTGTTGATGAGGAGGTTGTTGTAGAGGAGTAGTGATGACTACTCATTTACCTTTTACCATGCTTTTGATTATTGAGTCGCATGTGGATGGCTTGCTATTGGTGTGTTTGCTTTTCAAAACTTGTTGTCTATGTTGTTGGACTTTTGTTATTTTGATGCTTGTTTGTGATTGTCTATGTGATGTATTGTGCATGTTAAGCATCTATGGGTATCTCATTCTTATCCTATTGAAAACCACAGATGCCTCCTCGACGTGCCAACCCCAACCCGAACAACAACAATGTCACCCCAGAGATGCAGCAGCTGATGAAAGCTCAGACACAGTTGATGCAGATGATGACCACCTTTATGCAGAATCAGAACAACAACAACAATCAGAACAATCCACCAGGTTTTGACATGCTTACCAGATTCTTAAGACAGAGGCATGCTAAGTTATCAGGAACTACTGACCCCATGGTGGCCAATGATTGGATACGCTCAATGAACAAGGATTTGGTAACAGTCGGCTGTACTGATGAGGAGAAAGTCAGGTTTGCAGCACACTTGTTGGACGGAACAACAGCTACATGGTGGGATAACTTCCAGATCACCACTCCCATTGAGGATGTGACATGGGCTATCTTTGAAGATGGTTTCCGTACAGCTCACATCTCATCCGGAGTGATGAGTTTGAAGAAGAAAGAATTTCATAACTTGAAGAAGCGCCACCGCAGCGTGGCAGAGTATATTGAGGAGTTCAACAATTTGGCGCGTTATGCACCGGATGAAGTTGACACTGTTGCTAAGAGGAAAGATAAGTTCCTCGAAGGAATGAACGATGAACTGAACCTGCAGCTATCTATGGCCTATGTCCCCACCTATCAATCTCTTTGTGACAAGGCTGCCATCTTGGAGAGCAAGATGAAACAGGTTCAAAGCAGGAAGAGGAAACACAAATCTGACAGGCACAGCTCGGGATCATCTCACAAGCGTTCCCATTATGATGATAGTGGGAGTTCTGGATCCCACAAGCATGGAAAGTACAACAACCACCATAACCACAACCGTCATCATGACAACACACATCACCGTAGTCATGACAATGACAAGTACAAGAATCACAAGAGTGGATATAAGAGCCACCACAATGGAAGTGGAGGTGGTAGTGGAAGCCAGCCTGTCAAGAAGGATCTTAGTCAGGTTGAATGTTTCAAGTGCAAGAAGATGGGGCATTATGCAAATGAATGCCCAGAAAATAAAGTTGAAGGATCCAACAAGCCCAACCCTTTCCAAAAGGGACAAGTGAACCACATCAATGTGGAGGAAATCTATGAGGAACCTGATGTTGTTGCTGGTAAGTTCAAACTCAATTATGTTCCACCATTTCTTCTCTTTGATACTGGTGCATCTCATTCATTCATATCAAGAGCATTTGTTGAAAGAAATGAACTACCAGTAGAAACTATTGGGTGTCCTATAAAATTAAGTTCTCCTGGCGGAGAAATGATAGTGAACTCAGGATGTCATGATCTAGTCATAGAGTTCGGGAAGTATAAGTTTCCCGTTAATCTGATAATCCTAAATTCCCAAGGATTGGATGTCATTTCGGGAATGGACTGGATGACTAAGCACAAAGGAGTGCTAGATTGTGCCAACCATATTGTCACACTCACAGCTCCAGAAAACAAAAGGATTAGATTCAATACTAACTTTGAACCAAAAGGGAGTAAGCTAAATTCTCTTAAGGGGGTTAGCATAGACAGTGTGCCAATTGTGAGTGAATATCCGGATGTGTTTCCAGAAGAATTACCGGGAATGCCACCAAATAGGGATGTGGAATTTCTGATTGATTTGCTACCAGGATCTGGACCAATAGCAATGAGACCCTACAAGATGTCAGTTGATGAGTTGAAAGAACTCAAGAAACAACTTGGAGAACAGTTGCAGAAAGGATTTATTCAACCAAGTTCTTCATCTTGGGGAGCACCAGTTTTGTTTGTAGAAAAGAAGGATAGAAGTCAAAGGTTATGCATAGATTACTGTTCACTCAATGAGGTGACTATCAAGAACAAATACCCTTTGCCTAGAATCAATGACTTGTTTGATCAATTAGAAGGAGCCTGTGTGTTCTCAAAGATTGATCTTCGGTCAGGTTATTTCCAGCTCAAGATAAGAGAACAAGACATACCTAAGACAGCTTTCACCACTAGGTATGGATTGTATGAGTAAACCGTGATGCCATTCGGTTTGACCAATGCACCAGCATACTTCATGAATATGATGAACAAGGTGTTCATGGAGTTCCTTGACAAGTTTGTTGTCGTTTTCATTGAAGAGCAAAGAAGAGCATGAAGGACATTTGTGTTTGATACTTGAGAAGCTTAGAGAGCATAAGTTGTATGCCAAATTCAGCAAGTGTGAATTTTGGTTAAATGAAGTTGGATTTCTTGGACACATTGTGTCAGGAGATGGTGTAGCAGTTGATCCTGCTAAAGTGTCAGCTATAACTGAATGGGAATCTCCTAAGTCAGTAAAAGAAGTTCGCAGTTTCCTTGGCTTGGTAGGATACTACAGAAGATTTATTGAGAATTTCTCCAAGGTAGCTAAGCCAATGACAGAGTTGCTAAAGAAGGACAAGAAATTTGCTTGGTCTGAAGGATGTGAACTCAGTTTCCAAGAATTGAAGAAGATACTAGTGACAGCACCAGTCTTATGTTTGCCAGATTTGGAGAAGGATTTCCAAGTGTATTGCGATGCATCTCATCATGGTTTAGGTGCAGTACTAATGCAAGAAGGGAAAGTTGTGGCTTATGCCTCGAGACAACTCAAAACTCATGAGGTAAATTACCCAACTCATGATTTAGAGCTAGACTCTGTTGGCCATGCACTCAAAACATGGAGACATTATCTTTTGGTAAAGCGATGTGAAGTGTTCACAGATCACAAAAGTTTGAAGTATATCTTCACCCAGAAAGAAATCAACATGAGACAAAGAAGATGACTAGAACTCATCAAGGACTATGACTTGAGTTTGCAATACCATCCCAGTAAAGAAAATGTTGTAGCAGATGCTCTAAGCCGTAAGGTTTTTGTGAATGGCCTTACTAAGGGAGAGTTGCCAGATGATCTGTGTGCCCAATTTAGAGATCTCAGATTGGATATTGTACCAGAAGGACATCTCATGTCATTAGATGTTCAACCCACTTTGTTGGACAAAATCAAAGAAGCCCAAAAGACAGATAAGGAAATTGAAGAGATCAAAGAAAAGATTGGCAAAGGAAAAGTCAAAGGATTCCATGAAGACGAAAAGGGCACTTTATGGTATGGAAAATGTATCTGTGTTCCACAAGATCCGGAGCTTCGGAAACTGATTTTATAGGAAGCACACAACTCACCATATTCCATTCATCTGGGTAACACCAAAATGTACATGGATATGAAAGAAATATTTTGGTGGAATAATCTCAAGAAAGACATCGCCGAACATATTGTTCTGTGTGATGTATGTAGTAGAGTGAAAGCGGAACATCAGAAACCAGCAGGATTGCTACAACCACTACCTATTCCTGATTGGAAATGGGACAAGATTGGCATGGATTTCATCACTGGATTACCAAGGACCAGGTCAGGATATGATTCTATTTGGGTAGTAGTGGACCGCCTAACTAAAGTGGCTCATTTCATACCTATGAAGACAACCTATACAAGTGCTAACTTAGCCAAGATCTATATGAGTAGGATTGTATGTCTGCATGGAGTATCCAAGAGTATTGTGTCTGATAGGAGAACTCAATTCACTTCTCATTTTTGGAGGCAACTACATGAGTCATTGGGAACAAGGTTGGAGTTCAGCACTGCTTTTCATCCTCAGAGTGATGGACAAACAGAAAGGACCAACCAGAACCTTGAAGATATGTTGAGGGCATGTGCCCTAGACTATGGAGCCAGTTGGGATGAAAGTCTGCCTTACGCAGAATTCTCTTACAATAACATCTATCAAGCCAGTATTGATATGGCACCGTTTGAATTTCTCTACGGGAGAAAATGTACCACCCCATTGTTATGAAATGTTGTGGGAGAAAGAAGTTTGTTCGGACCAGAACTTATCAAAGAAGCTGAAGAGAAAGTCAAGTTGGTTAAGGACAGATTGAAGATAGCACAATCCCGACAGAAAAGCTACGCAGATCCAAAGCGCAGAGAAGTCACCTACGAAGACGGTGATAGATCTTATCTTAGAGTGTCACCACTTTGTGGAGTGAAGAGATTTGGTGTCGAAGGAAAATTGGCCCCAAGATATGTCAGACCATTCATGATTCCGAGTCGTAAAGGAGAAGTAGCTTATGAGATTGAATTGCCAGAATCATTGTCTGCCGTTCACAATGTATTTCATGTGAGTCAACTAAAGAAATACCATCCAGAGATGGAAGAGACTTCTTTGAAGGATACTATACCTTTGGAGCAGGTTCAATTGGAGAGTGAACTCACTTATGAGGAAAAACCCATCAAGATTCTTGAGACTGCAGAAATAGTTACTCAGACTAAAACTATCAAATTCTGCAAAGTTCAATGGAACCATCATTCCGAAGAAGAAGCAACATGGGAAAGAGAAGATGATCTTCGGAAAGAACACCCTCACCTAATTGCTAGCCAATCCGAATCTCGAGGGCGAGATTCACCTTAAGGGGTTTAGATTTGTAACATCCCTAAAATCATGTCTTCAAAGATTGCATATCATCCATGCATGCATAATCATTTAGGGTTCAATTTCAAACTCTTTTGAAAGAAACAGAAACTTTGAGTGCTATTATTTCATGTGGACAAGCTTTGATCCAATGCCACTCTCAAGTGAGAGAATATTTGTTTTAAACTAAGTTGTGTTTGCTCATAGGTTGGTCGGGTTGAGTTTCAAAGCTTGGACAAAATTTCCAAAACAAATATGGATTTAAAACCATTTATATATCTTCATAAAATCTTGTGCTAAGGCACTGTTTATTTTTGAATTTTCAAAAGGACCAAGCATGTATAATGAGACAACTTGGTTTTATACTCAAAAGTATGCAGGTTTCACTTTATAAAAGTCCAGAAATATTTGGAATTCAAATGCTTTTGAATTTATTTTAAAAGGGTTCCTGAAAATCGAACTAGAAAAAGAAAAGGGATTAGAAATCAGTACTGGGCCCAGCGCCACCTTTTCGGCCCAGCAGACAAAGCAGCCCACCCGGGCCACTCCTCTCTCTGCCTTTCCCCACCCGCGCAGAACCTAACCCCTCGCTGACCACTGGGCCTGGCAGCCATGTCATCTCATCGTCCCCAAATCACGCCTGCGACCAGCGCTGACGCGGCCGTTTCCTCCCGACGCAAATGCACTTAAATCCCATTGATGCAGGGCGTGATTCTCGCCCCTGCTCCGGCTATTTAACCCCCACCCCTCTGCGACCATTTCCCCTCACTCAGCACCCCCACTCCGCCACCAGGCTGCCCACAATCTCACTTGCACCGCACAGTACCGAGACACTCCGGCGTGCGATTACGGTAAGCATCGTCCGCCCCCCTGTCTCTGATTCATACAAGCGTGATCAGTGTGTCCTTGCGCATGTTAAAATGCCTTCCTTTTGCTCTGTATCGTCCTAGAGCGTCGTCATCGTCCACTTCTGGAAGCAACCGAAGCTCAGCGTAACTCCGTCGAACCCTCATGGTAGTTCCCGACCACCCCTTCCTCTCTTCTGGATACTCACTTGTTCGCCAGGCTTGTGCGCATCTAACGACATCTCTGGTTTGTCTTAGCGCGCACCAGAACCTCGCCCCCAACGACGCTAGAGCTTGCCCGACGACAGGCTTCACTCCGACGAGCAATAGCAGCCAAATCCGAGCGCCCCTGTCCCTCCCTCGACCACCTTGAGCTTCACTGCAGTCCCGCGAACATGGTAAGAACCTCCACTCCTCCTCGCGTGATCTGAATCGCCGGCAACCTCGCTGACAGAGCCACGCCGCCGCATCGCCACCGCTGGCGCCGCCCATCTATGGTCGTTTGATCCGTGGCCGTAGGATCTAGATCCAGCGATTAGAAATAGATCTGTAGCGAAGTGGTACGAGCATATATGGGCCGTGCGTGTTAAGTTAGATCTAACGGTCCGCGAGTGTGATCCAGTGTGAAACGGTATCAGCCAATCAGACGCTGTCGCGTGGCTAGTTCTTTGTTTTAAAATCTGAATTTAGATCTTTTTGTGATTCAAACTTGTAAAATTCATAACTTTTGATTCCCACGTTCAAATTTTGCAAACTTTATATCATTGGAATCAGGAGAGAAAATCCTATCTGTTTATGCAATGTTTTTAATGTTTTTCCTCTGTAAAAATGGTTTTTTTGCAGAATCGTTTGTAGGCTTGTTTTAAATATATAAATTGTTTGAAAAATGTTTTAAAGATCAAATAAAGTTTAAATTGAGTTTCTTGAACTTGTTTGTGTTTCAGTACTGTACACTTGTCTTGTTTGGTGTAGAAAAATCATCACATGGCATTTGCATGCATTCATATATTTTTGTTTGTATATTTTGTTATGTGATTTTGGTGCCATTATTTTATGTGTAGATTTTGGTGCAAATAGTGATTGTGGTTGTGAAGATTGTTGCTACTCCCCAAAATACCAAGGCAAGTGGTGCTTCATGATTTTATTCCTATATTTTTCACCTATGCACTAGAAATATTTTGTATAGGATTTGCATGAATATTTTGAAAAGTATCTATATGCTATGCTTGGGAAATCCAAGTAGTTGTAGAATTGTTAGAAATTTCTCTAATTTAAGATGCTTACAATTGCCATGCTTAGCCTAGCTAGTAGAAACAAAGGTTGGTTATATATTCATGCTATATGAAATATTTCTAAGTTTGTTGACTTGTGTTTTTGCTTAATAAAACAACTAAAGTGAATGAAACACATGGGTGGAATGGAAAGAATGGTTTGTGTTGAGTGGTTACACAAGGCCCATTTCTATGGTTTACCTTGTGTATCTCACTTGTGGAAATCCACCCAGGAACAAAGGGATTTGATATGCCAAATGTTAAGAAGCTTCTAGTGCAGCCACATGGCATTATGGGCTCTGCCTGGATCATATAGGTTGCAATAACTTAGCCATTTGGACAGTTGGTGGTAGTGGGATGATAGGTTTGGAACGCGTCCATTTGGTCTAAGGGAAGGCTTCTAAAAGGTCCTGTCTTGGTGAAAATCAAGTCTTGTGGGGAAAGTGCACAACCTCTGCAGATGGAAGAATCTAAGTACTTAGCCATGTCCCTGGTATTGGAAAATTTGAGCATCAAGACATGGAAGCTATCAAGAATCTCCTCATCCCAATTTCTAAGTTAAAACTTGTGGTTGAACAAGGGTGAAGGTTCACCAATGTCTATTGGTGATTCCTTGGGAAAGTTTTATCAAAGAAAAACTTAGTGTTTTCAACTGATAGGTAAAACCTATTTTGAGAAAAGCAAGCCTAAGCTACACTTAGCCAAATGCATGTAGTAACTAGATGCTAATATTCTACTAAGGTATCACTTGCCAATACTATTCCAATGTATTGACCCACTGTGGCTGTAACTTGTGATGTTGCAGGTTATTCTGATGATGATTAGGGGTTATGAGTCTACACTCAACATGCTTGCCTGTGGCACATGAAGATGAAGACTTATTTATCTTATTTATATTTTAACTCTTGTATTAGGCCTATGGCCATGGAGTTGTAAAAGACTATTTTGTCTCTGGAATGATATGTAATAATGACCTTTGTATCTGTGTACTTAATCTTAAACTGTGGATGCTAGCATTGATCCAGGTACTAGCATTGCAACACCTTTATAAAGGTGGGATCTTACACTTGGACTAAGTGCAAAGATGATTTTATTGGAAAGTACTACCCTCCTGCTAAGATTATATCTATGAGCAGTGACATTATGAAATTTAAACAACTTGATAATGAACATGTTGCTCAGGCTTGGGAAAGAATGAAATCTTTGGTGAAGAATTTCCCCACTCATGGACTCACTGCTTGGATGATTATCCAGACTTTTTATGCAGGTTTGAACTTCTCCTCAAGAAACCTGTTGGATTCAGCTGCTGGAGGTACCTTTGTGAGTATCATTTTGGGTGCTACAACTATACTCCTTGACAATATGATGGTTATGTACTCTAAATGGCACACTAAGAGAGCTCCACGTGGTAAGAAGGTAAAGTCTGTTTAGCAAACTTCTTCTTTGAGGGATAAGATTGATGTTATTATGGCTATGCTTGTTGATGGGAAAGCTCCTCTAGATCCTAATAGTGTTCCCTTAGCCTCTTTGGTTGCTCAAGAAGAGCAAGTTGATGTGAATTTCATTAGAAACAACAATTTCAACAACAATGCTTATCGGAATAATTTTGGTGGTAACAACAATTATAGGCCTTATCCTCCTAATAATGGCAATTCCTATGGAAACTCCTATAACAATGCTAGAAGTGACCCTTCTGAACTTGAAGTCATGCTCAAAGACTTTATTAGTAAACAAAATGCTTTCAACAAAACTGTGGAGGAGAAACTTTTAACTGTTGAGAAAAATATATCCTCCTTGTCTGAAGCTCAGTCTTCCTTGATTAATAAAATGGCTGCTAAATCTGAAACTATGGAAAATACCTTTGCTACTGCTCATGCCATACAAGTGACTATTGATGGAAATGTTAGGATGTTAGCTCAACTTCATGCTAGGTGGGAAAGGGAAGCTGAAATTGATAGAAACAATAGTGTGTGCACTATTACCACTAAACCACAAGTAGTCCCTATTCCTCCTCCTACTATGCCTAAGCCTATTGAGACTACTACTAGTGATGCTAGGTTTGATTTTGATATTGATGGTTGCAATATTTCTAAAGTGATCATGTTCCTACAAAAGCTTGCTAGAAGTCCGGATGCTAGTGATATGAATGTTGCTTTCACCAAACACATTACAGATGCTCTTGTGAAAATTAAGGAAGAGAAGATAAAACACAAAGCTTCTATTCCTAGGAAAGTACAAGATAATTGGGAACCCATTATTAATATGCAAGTGAATTACTTTGATCTCAAAGCTTCATGTGATCTTGGTTCTAGTGTCTCTATTATGCCTAGGAAGATTTATGAAATGCTTGATTTGCCATCGTTGGAAGATTGTTATTTGTATGTCCTACTTAATGATAATGCTAATAATAAACTCATGGAAAGTATTAATGATGTTCTCATTATGGTTAACAATGCTTATGTCCCTGTGGATTTCTATGTTTTGGATGTTAAATACAATGCTTCTTGTCCTATTACTTTGCAAAGACCTTTTGTTAGAATAGTTGGTGCCACCATTGATATGAAAGAATGCACCATCAAATATCATTTTACATTCAAGAAACTTATTTAACACTTCCCTATGAGGAGAGAGAAGTTGCTTTTTGCTCCTCCTTTTAAAGCACGGTTTGATGTTAATGCTTCTTCATTTGAAAATACTTGATTCTTCTTGCTTCTTGTGCCTAACTTAAAGGCGTTAAAGAAAAGTACTTGTTGGGAGATAACCCAAGAGTTTTATTGAGTCTTGGAATTTATTACTTCAGTAATGAACTCTCCTTATCCTTTTTTTTTGCTTTTTGTGCCAAGAATGACCTCTAATGAGAGGGAAGTAAGATTTGGGGAGTTGCTGTCCTGAAACAGATTTTTATCATCCACCAAAAATATTAGTGAGGAGTCTCTGCAACTCGGATTGAGCTGAAAATTTATGAATAAATCCCCCAGTATATTATCTAACTTTCTTTAGTTTAACACTTTTTTATTTGAGCAACATAATATGTTCTAAAAAATCGGTTTCTACCTGCTGGTCTATTTTGACAGATTTCTGCCATTATTTGCATTTGCTTCTTATTGATTCCTTTTTTGAGTTCTCTTTATGTGAATTGAGCTTTTTGAAGGAGTTGCTACAGTATATTGTGTTTTTATTGAAAATACTTGATGTTCCAAATCTTTGACAGAGGTCTAATATCTTTTGAATAAACTAATGTTGCTAATGAAGATTGTGTGAAGTTTTGTATGAAGGAAAAATTTTAGGTGTAGAGAGAGAATGATGTAATGAGATGAATAATGGACAAAAGCTCAAGCTTGGGTATGCCTCCACGGTGTCACCCCAAGAAATATTCAAGAGGTACAAGCGTCAAAGCTTGGGGATTCCCAAGGTTTCCCCTTCTTCATCAATAAAAATCTCAGGTCTGTCTAGACACTTCATTTTTATTGTTTCATGCACAGTTGTGTTGTTCTTGGAGCGTCTTAGTTTTCATTTGGTTTTCTTAGTTTGCTTGAATAAAGTAGTTTGGAGCCCCATTCTCTCTGTGTTGTTTGCAAATAAGTTGCTTGGTGTTGGAAAGGAGTAGTAAGTTCTTGCTTGTAAGTGCAAGAGGAGCTTGCATTGACTGTGACTTAAACTTTAGCATGACATGCTAGGTGTTTTTTGACCTTATGCTTAGTGATTATTGCTATAGCATGTCTTGTTCCAAACAACTGAGATTGCTTAGTGTGCCTTGAAAAAATTATGCATTGTTTTAGCATGCAAAAGCATAGTATCGTGGTATTCTCCTTTAATGCTTTGCTTGGGTTGACTTGGCACATGCTCACACCATGTTATGACTATTAGAAGTCACCATAGCCTCTATGATAATTTAGTCCTTGACTTTTAGTACCACTCTTTGCTTTGATTAGTAATGCTTTGTTGCACTGCATGATTATGGCCATTAGTGCTCTCTTAGTTGGTTGCTCCCAGTCTTTTGCTAGCCTCCACTTGTATGAGTAAGCTCTACTCATGCTTCCAACTCACAAGAAACCAAGTTTTTCCAAAGTGTCCACTATAAACTCCTATGCATGGTGTGTTACACAATTCCAAGTATTTTTGTTTCAGGTATCTTCTAATTTAAAACTATTTTGTTATGTGAAAACTTAGTGATTAAAGCCCTCACAAACTTGATGGAACACTTTATATTCTTTGCCCCTAAAAAACTTGAACCATTGTGTCTTGTATGTTGTATATGCTTGCACCTATACGTTGGAATTAGCAGAAATGTGCTGTCACGGGGAACATTTTCAACATTGCACTTGTACTTTGTACTCAATTGATATCATGGTCTTTTGTCTATGGATGTCACCAGTGTGAAATAAAGAGGGAACTTGTAAGTCCATGGAGTTTGTATTTTGTGTTAGAGAAACCCTTGGGCCGCTAGCCTAAGCCATGCCTAATGACGGTGGAAACTTGCAGCATCACCATAGTGATCTATCTATGAAGCATCCTCAATAAAAAGCTATGCATATGGTAAATAAAAAGATCGCTGAGATGCTCATTGTCTGCTTACCTTGTCATTTTGGTTATGGGATAGCTCCTGTACCATGTGCAAGGGGTACCCCATTGGCGGTTCTCTATGATATGCAAATACTTACAATGACAAGAACTTGCAGGTGACTGAAGTTGAGTAGCATGAGGTGTGGCCCTCGTATTCAAGGGAGTTGAGATTGCCAGCTTATACTTTGTCAAGCATATACTCCATCTTTGTTCACTTTAACCTTAACCACTTTAAGATGCTTATGATAGGGGCAATGAGGGCTGAAAGCTAACAAGTACCATAATTTTTGGAAGCTCTTTTTTGAAAATTGAAATCCCTACTTCCTTTATGAAAGGATTTTATCCCACCATTATTTGAGTCTCCACCTTCTACCTTTAGGCACCATTAAGAGAGCATAGTTGTCATTATGTGTGTAGTGTTCCAAAGCTTATTGATTGATGCATATTGTGATATTACTTGCTCTTGTGCTACTTGTTTCTAGTCACCCTTGTGAAATTTGAAGGTGTCCTATGCATCTATTTGTTACTCTATGAGGGACAAGCTGATTGCCACTATGCCATGTTTTCTGTATGTGAAACAAACAAACGTTTTTCAATGCATGATATTCATGATCTTTGTTTGTAGCCTTTCATGTTGCATGCATAGTTACTATGTCCTATTGTTAGAACTCCATCTTCCATGCACATGTTTAGAGTTCTTTGATCCCAGCTTTCAATGCTTGCAAATGGTTTGATCTTGGTTTTGACGGTGCATGTCACCTCAAAAATTATTATTTTTATCCCTTACCTACTCGAGGACGAGCAGGAATTAAGCTTGGGGATGCTTGATACGTCGGAAACGTATCTATAATTTTTGATGCTCCATGCTTGTTTAGTATCTACTTTACTTTGCTTTGTCTACACTTTGAGGTGTTTTTATATCTTTTCTGGAACTAACCTATTAACAAGTTGCCACAGTGCCAGTTGTCTATTTTCTTCCGTTTTTGGTTCCAGAAAGGCAGAAAATAAATATTCTCGGAATTGGATGGGACAAAAGCTAAAGTCAATATTTTACCGTGCGGGACACGAATCCAGAAGACGAGACGGAGACGCAAGCCAGGGTGGCCAGACTCTCCCTAGGCGCGGGTGGGCCCTGCCCCGCGCCTAGGTAGGGTGTGGGGCCCCTGTCCGCCTCCCAGCCTTGCCTCTTCACCTATAAGAATCCCTCGATGCAGAAACCCTAAGTACCCAATAAATATTCCACGAAACCTTCTGTAGCCGCCGCCACCGTTGTCCCTAGATCGGGGGGATCTGAAGTTCTTCCCGGCACCCTGCCAGAGGGGAGATCATCCCAGAGGCCTTCTCTCCGATATGATGCGTGAGTAGTTCCACCTTGGACTATGGGTCCATGTAGTAGCTAGATGGTTGTATCTCCTCCTTTGTGCTTTCATGTGCAGATATTGTGAGCTCCGTTCATGATCAATATCTAATCTATTTGTAATCATGCATGTTGTGTTTGGGGACCGATGGATATTGAGATTATTATGTTAGATTGATTAATGGTTTTGTCTTTATGATTCTATCATGTCTATGTTGTTTGTGATCTTGCATGCTCTCCGTTGTTAGTAGCTATCTTGGCCAAGTAGTTGCTAGTGACTCCAAGAGGGGTTATTTATGCTCGATAGTGGGTTCATGCCTCTAGTTTCCAAGGGAAGTGACAGAAATCTCTTCGGTTGTAGATGTGTTGTTGCTACTAGGGAGAAAACAACGGTCTCTTGTTCATGGAACAAGTGGATTGTTTACCTTACACACTTTGCTTAAAGAAGTTTTCTTTTGCTTGTAACTTAATACTAGAGGGGGTTCGGATGATAACCTGAAGGTGGACTTGTAGTCATAGATGCAATTGGATGGCGGTCTATGTATATTGTTGTATTGCCCAATCGAATCTCATAGGATCTTTTTGACTAGTATAGCATTGTTATGCCTTGCTCAGTTCCTGTCAATTGCCCTGCTATAATTTGTTTACCCTTCATGCCATGTTGTTTATCTAAGGAGAGCACCTCTAGTGAACTATGGACCCTGGTCTAATCTTTACCATTGATACATATTCCACTATTACTTGTTTACTTACTGCAAACCATTACCTTCCACACCATACGTTTAATCCTTTGTTACAGCAAACCGGTGAGCTTGACAACCTCACTTTTCATTGGGGCAAAGTCTTGAGTTTGTGTTGTGCAGGTCCCCGCGTTGCTTGCAACACCTATGTGACGTTTCCTTCCTCCTACTATTTCGATAACCTCGGTTTCTTACTGAGGGAAAACTTTCTGTTGTATTGCTTCACACTTTGCTCTTGGGGTTCCCAACAGACTTGCCATTAAGGAGTCATCATCAGCCATTCAGTTAAACCTTTGTTACAGCAGCCGGTGAGATTGACAACCTCACTGTTCGTTGGGGCAAAGTCTTGAGTTTGTGTTGTGCAGGTTTCCACGTTGGTTGCAACACCTTTGAGATGTATCCTTCCCCCTACTGGTTCGATAACCTTGGTTTCTTACTGAGGGAAGACTTGCTGATGTGCTGCATCACACCTTGCTCTTGGGGTTTCCCGACGTAGCGCTCTCAGGCGCCATCAACAAGTTTTCTGGCGCCATTGCCGGGGAGGCTAAGGACGTCTTCATAAGGGGAGTCCTCCTCAGCCTTTCTCTTTAATTTGTTTTTAGTTTTCTTAGTTTATTTTTCTTGGTTTTGTTTGCCTCTTTTTATCAAAAACTCAAAAAAATTAGTTTAGTTTGGTTTGCTTTCTCTTATCAAAATCACAAAAAAATTAGTTCCTACGCTAGTTGCTGGTCTGTTATTGCTTTGCTTGGTTATGCTTTCTATCAATGGATGGTTTCTTTGAAACTAGTTCTTATTGGCAAGGTGGGTTCACGGAAGAAGAAAAGTATTTTTTATAAGGAACACCGTTTGTCACAAAAAGGGAAACACCTATGGGAACAAATTGATAAATTGAATAATATTGCTAGAGAGGTGTGCTCTACTTATAATGTTACTTATTGCTTTGATAAAGCTTGTTGCTGTAGGAGGTATAAACACCTCCCTTTTCAATGTGATTATAATGATAATGTTACCATATCCTTTTATGTTAAAGGAAATTATGACTTTTATGATGTGGATAAAATTGAAGAATTTATTGCCTTCAAGAGTGCATTTGAACTTGCCAGTTTTCTTGAAAATACTGATGATGCACCTTATGAATATGAGGTTTATGAGATACTTAGATTTTTATTTGATAATTACAAGGAATAAAATGGCTATATTTTTGAATATTTTAATAGATGCTTTCCACAAATGGAAGAGTGTAATGTCTTGCAGGAGCCTATGGAAGAAGAAATAGTTGAAACTAGAAGCTCATTAGATGAAAAAGAGGAGGAGAGTGATGAACAAAAGGAGGAAGAATGGATCTACCCATGCCTACCTTCTAATGAGAGTAACTCTTTACCTCTTATATTATTTGATTGTCCCCCATGCTTACCAAAGGAGGATGAATGTTATGTTCCTGTGGATCCTTTTGAAATATCTACTTTGGGCAAAACCCGTGAAGGTTTTAATCCCACTATTTTTGAGCTTGATAGAGATTATGTGTTTGTAGATCATGAAAAGGATGCTTTATGTGATAAATATATTGTTGAGTTTATTCATGATGCTACTGAAAATTATTATGAGACGGGAAATTATGGTTGTAGAATTTTTCATGGTACTGAAACACCTCTCTATGTGTGCTGAAAGTTTTGAAGTTACTCTTGTTTTATCTTCCTATGCTTGTCACTTTGTTCTTTGTCAATTTATTTGTGTACAAGATTACGATGCACAGGAAGAGGGTTAGACTTAAATGTGTTTTGAATTTGCTTCTTGATTCTCTCTTTTACTTCAATTCATATTTCTTATGTGAGCATCTTCTCAAACTAACAAGCCTAACTTAAAGGCGTTAAATAAAAGTACTTGTTGGAAGATAACCCAAGAGTTTTCTTGAGTATTTGAAGTTATTACTTCTGTAATGACCTATCCTTATCCTTTTTGTTTGCTTTTTGTGCCAAGAATGACCTATAATGAGAGGTAAGTAGATTTGGGGAGTTGCTGTCCCGAAACAGATTTCTGCCCTCTGCCATAAAAATTTGTGAGGATTCCCTGTAAGTCCGATTGAGCTGAAAATGTACTAATAAATCCCCTAGTATGTTATATAACTTTAGTTAGTTCAAAACTTTTTGATTTGAGCAACACAAGATTTTCAAAAAAAAACGGTTTCTACCTGCTGGTCTGTTTTGACAGATTTCTGCCATTATTTGCATTTGCTTCTTATTGATTCCTTTTGGGGTTCTTTTTGGGGAAATTGAGCTTTTTGAAGGAGTTTATACCGTAGCTTGTGTATTTAGTGAAAAAAATTATGTTCTAAAGCTATACCCAAAGGTCTTATCTTTTGAAAACACTAATGTTGCTAATGAAGATTGTGTGAAGTTTTGTATGAAGGAAAAAATTTAGGTGTAGAGAGAGAATGAAGTAATGAGATGAAGAATGGACAAAAGCTCAAGCTTGTGTATGCCACCTCAATGTCACCCCAAGAAATATCCAAGAGGTACAAGAATCTTAGCTTGGGGATGCCTGGGATGCCCAAGGCATCCCCTTCTTCATCAATAAAAAGCTTAGGTCTTTCTAGACACTTCGTTTTTATTGTTTCATGCACTGTTGTGTTGTTCTTGGAGCGTCTTAGTTTTCGTTTGCTTTGCTTAGTTTGTTTATTTTGCTTGAATAAAGTAGTTTGGACCCTGTTCTCGCTGTGTTGTTTCAATTAAGTCGATTGGTGTTGGAAAGGAGTACAAAGTTCTTGCTTGAAAGTGCAAGAGGAGATTGCATTGACTGTGACTTAGACTTTAGCATGACATTCTAGGTGTTGTTTTGACCTTATGCTTAGTGATTATTGTTGTATCATGACTTGTTCCAAACAATTGGGATTGCTTAGTGTGCCTTGAAAGAATCATGTGTTGTTTTAGCATACAAAAGCATAGTATTGTGGTATTCTTCTTTGATGCTTTGTTTGGGTTGACTTGGCACATGCTCACACCATGTATGACTATGAACAAGTCACCATAGCCTCTATGATCATTTAGTATTTGACTTGTAGTACCACTCTATGCTTTGATTAGTAATGTTTTGTCGCTCTACATGATTATGGCCATTATTGCTCTCTCAGTTCCTTGCTCCCAGTCTTTTGCTATCCTCCACTTGTATGAGTTAGATCTACTCATGCTTCCAACTCCCAACAAACCAAGTTATTCAAAAGTGTCCACTATAAACTCCTATGCATGGTGTGTTACACCATTCCAAGTATATTCTTTTTTTCAGCTATCTTCCAATTAAAAAGTATTTTGTTATGTGAAAACTTAGTGATTAAAGCCCTCACAAACTTGATGGCACGCTTTATATTCCTTTCCCCTAATAAAATTGAACCATTGTGTCATCTATGTTGTATATGCTTGCACTTATATGTTGGAATTAGCAGAACCATGCTGTCATGGGGAACGTTTTCAACATTGCACTTGTACTTTGTACACAGTTGATAACATGCTCTTTTGTCTATAGATGTCACCGGTGTGAAATAAATAGGGAGCTTGTAAGTCCATGGAGTTATGTATTTTGTATTAGAGAAACGCCTGGGCTGCTAGCCTAATCCATGCCTAATCATGGTGGAAACTTGCAACATCACCATAATGAGAAATCTGTGAAGCATCCTCAATAAAAATCTATGCAAATAGTAAATAAAAAGATCGCTGACATGCTCATTGTCTACTTGCCTTGTCATTTTGGTTATGGGATAGCTCCCGTACCATGTGCAAGGGGTACCCTGTTGGTGGTTCTCTATGATACACATGTACTTACTATGGCAAGAACTTATAGGTGACCAAAGTTGAGTAGCATGCGGTGCGGCCCTCATTATCAAGGGACATGAGATTGCCAACTTATACTTTGTCAAGCATATGCTCCATAGTTTGTTCACTTTAACCTTAATCACTTCAAGATGCTTATGATAGGGGCAATGAGGGCTGAAAGATAACAAGTACCATAATTTTTGGAAGCTCTTTTTGAAACTTGAAATCCCTGCTTCCCTTTATGAAGGGCCTTTCTTCCACTATTATATTGAGTCTTCACCTTCTATCCTTTAGGAACCAGTTAAGAGAGCATAGTTGTCATTCTTAGTTCTATGTGTAGTGTCCCAAAACTTATTGATCGATGCATATTGTTGATATTGCTTGTTCTTGTGTTATTTGTATCTAGTCACTCTTATGAACTTTCAAGGTGTCCTATGCATCTATTTGCTACTCCATGAGGGACTAGCTGAATGCCACTATGCTATTTTTTCTGTATGTGAAACAAACAAACGTTTTTCAATGCATGTTATTCATGATCTTTGTTTGTAGCCTTTCATGTTGCATGCATAGTTACTTTGTCTTATTGATAGAACTCCATCTTTCATGCACATGTTTAGAGTTCTTTGATCCCAGCTTTCAATGCTTGCAAATGGTTTGATCTTGGTTTTGATGGTGCATGTCACCTCAAAAATTATTATTTTATCACTTACCTACTCGAGGACGAGCATGAGTTCAACTCGGGGATGCTTGATACATTGGAAACGTATCTATAATTTTTTATGCTCCATGCTTGTTTACTATCTACTCTGCTTTGCTTTGTCCACACTTTGAGGTGTTTCTATATGTTTTCTGGTATTAACCTATTAACAAGTTGCCACAGTGCCAGTTGCATGTTTTCTTCTATTTTTTGGTTCTAGAAAGGCAGAAAATCAATATTCTCGGAATTGGATGGGACAAAAGCCAAAGTCAATATTTTACCGTGGGGAACACGAAGCCAGAGTACGAGACGGAGGAGACCCACTAGAGGGCCACACCCCCTGGACGCATGGATGGTCCAACCCCGCGCCTGGGGGATGCAGCCGCCCTGGTGGCCCCCTACCTCGCCTCTTCGCCTATAAGAAGCCCCGATGCAGAAACCCTAGGTGCCCGATCAAAATTCCACGAAACCATCTATAGCCGCCGCCACCGTCGTCCCTAGATCGGGGGGATCTGAAGATCTTCCCGGCAACCTGCTGGAGGGAAGATCATCCCGGGGGCCTTCTTCTTCATCATGCCAGCCTCCGGTATGAAGCTTGAGTAGTTCCACCTTGGACTACGGGTCCATGTAGTAGCTAGATGGTTGTATCTCCTCCTTGTGCTTTCATGTCTAGATCTTCTGAGCTCCGTTCATGATCAAGATCTAATCTATTTGTAATCATGCATGTTGTGTTGCAGGGATCCGATGGATATTGAGATTACTATGTCAGATTGATTAATGGTTTTGTCTATTTGATTCTATCATGTCTGTGTTGTCTGTGATCTTGCATGCTCTCCGTTGTTAGTAGCTATCTTGGCCAAATAGTTGCTAGTGACTCCAAGAGGGGGTATTTATGCTCGATAGTGGGTTCATGCCTCTACTTAATCATGGGAAGTGAGAGAAATCTCTACGTTTGTAGATGTGTTGTTGCCACTAGGGAGAAAACAACGGTCTCTTGTTCATGGAACAAGTGGACTGTTTACCTTACACACTTTGCTTAAAGCAGTTATCTGTTGCTTGCAACTTAATACTAGAGGGGGTTTGGATGATAACCTGAAGGTGGAATTCTAGTCATAGATGTAGTTGGATGGCGGTCTATGTATATTGTTGTATTGCCCAATCGAATATCATAGGATATTTTTTTAGGGTTTCATAGCATGGAAAACAAAAAATTTATACCGCATACAAACAAACAAGCCAAGATCTATCTACTAGATTGTAGCAACGATTTGATGGAATAACTCACCCTGGAAGATTCCAAAGTGTTTAACGAGAGCGGATTCTCGTGGGTGATGTAGTCGTACTCTTCCCGATCTCAAGATCGCGTAGACGATCCTTCCGGCCATGCTCCCAAGGCCCCGCAATCGGTCACACGCTCCAGATTGACGAAGACCTTCCTCTCCCTTGTTCCAGCAGGCCGGAGGTTGTAGCACTCTCCTCATGATTACGGCAAAGACAACGGCGTGGTACCAAGTAGAGGGAGATCTTGCAGGGCTTCGCCTTTGAGCGAGTATGGTGGAGTATGAGAGCTCCTCGGCGATCTAGGTTTTAGACACACCAAGGAGGAGGTGCTAGAGCCGGCGGCTAGGGTTTGGGGCACCCCAAGTCGGCGGCTAGGGCAAAACCCTAGTGGGCGGCGGTGGCTATGGTGGTGGCGCCAAGCTAGGGTTTGGAGGAGAGGTACTTGTGTGTTAGAGGAGCCCCGCCTCCTTATATAGGTGGAGGGCCGGCCGGGCCAGGAGGGGAGTCCCTCCCCAACTCGGCTTGGGTGGTGCGCCAGCTTGGGGAGGAGGGACTCCCTCCCCAACTCGGTTTCACCTTCCTCCTCTTTTCCACTTTCCAAATTTAGCCGTTTAACTTTTCAATTTAGCTATTTGACTTTTCAAACTAGGATTTGAATTAATCCTTTATTTGGAACAACGATGACACTTAGTACATGATGCAATCATTCCAACTTGGAATGACACATTCATGTACCGCTTCCCCTCCGGAGTGCCGGTGTCACATCCCAAGATTTTCCAAATCTTGTAATGTGAAAATAAATGAATAAAATAAAACTTTGTTTGATTTTCAGGGCCAGAAGAAACTTTTTGAATTTAATTGGAACTTCCAACCAATTTGAATCAAATAAGTTCCTAAAGGGATTTAAAAGGATAAACATTTATTAATGGAAATTAAAATATTTTGGAATTAATATTTTTGGATCTTTTAATAAAAGTTTTGGTTTTCAAAGGAAAAGGTGAATTCATAAATATAGATTATTTTATAAAGCCAAAATTAAACCTTGGCCAAGCTTTGGTATTAAAACATTTTGTTTGGAATAAAAATAGCAAAGGTTTATCTAAATAAATTAATAAGGAGTTAATATCCAATTTTATTTAAATAAAAAGTTTTACCATTTTAAATGAAACATCAAAACTTATTAAATTATTTTAAATAATAAGTTTTCCAAGTATTCTTTATTTCCAACTAAAACCTACTGATTTGGTTTTGAAAATATTTGGATTTCAAATGGAGATTTTATTAATTAAATCAAACCCTACTTTATTAAATAACTAAAGATCCATTTTATTAATTAAAGAATGGATCCTAAAAGAATAAAATTATTATTTTATTTTGGGATTTGGTCTATGTTGATAAACAGAACCAAAAACTCAATACAAGTTTAGTGATTGTTTGAATTGGTTTGAATGTTGTTTGATTGTTTGAATTTCAAAAACAGAAAAAAATAGGAAAAAGAAAAAGGTTTAAAACAGAAAAAAATAAGATTTGGACCTGACCCAACCGAGCCAGCCCAAGAAGCCCAGAACCAGCCCAGCTTCCCTTCCCCGAAGAAAACGCTTCGCACCTGACAATCGACCCGCTGAGACAATGACTAGTGGACCCTCCCCTCACTCCCTTTCCCACTGACCAGCAGACCCCACTTTTCCAGCTCATCTCCTTCCTCGCGACGACCACGCCGGCCGTTTCTGCCGTTGATGTCGCGGCTTCAATTCGCAGTAATGCCGCGCCTTAACCTCGCTGCGACCACGGCCTATTAATCGCCAGCGTCTCCTCCTCCTTTCCCCTCACACGCCACTCCCTCTCTGCCCCGAGGCTGCCTCAATTTGAGCTCGCACCGCCGCAGCTCCGACCATCGTCCTTCCTCGATTCCGGCCGAGCCACACCGCCTCCTGCCTCCCCGAACACACGATCTCGCTCACCGCATCCTAGCGCACCTTTCTGTGCCATTCATTCACCCGCGGGCACTCCAGAGCCTCGACAACGACGACCACAACATCACACCGTCGCTACGCTTTCTCCGGCGAACTTTCCAGGTGAACTCCGACCGCCCCAGCACCTCCTATTGATGCTCACATCACCCCCAGATCATCCTGCGTTTAACAGTGTACTTATTTTGCTTCGGCACAAATCGCAGCCTCGCCTACGACCGTGGACAGAGCCGTCCGACGCCAGCCCTAACTCTGGCGAGCAATCTAGGACAGCTCCGTGCGCCCCTTCAACCGAAGCGAGCAGGTTGAGCATCCCCGTGCCTCGGCGATCACTGTGAGCCACTCCTCCCTCTCTCTCGCTTCCTGTGTTAGCCGGAACTCCACCGCCAGAGCGCCGCCGCCGCCAGTCACGCCCATCCGTGACTGACAAGAGTAGCCGTTAGATCTGGATCGAACAAACCGGATAGATTACTTAAACACCGAAGGGGTATGTCCTCTGGACCACTCGATCTAACTAGATCCAACGCCCCACAGCCGCGATCCACGCGAAGCGGTACCCGCGAATAGCAACGTGCCGCGTGTCACCTATCTCGTTTTAAAAGAAATTTGAATCTGATTTAATTGCAAACTTCAAACCCTTATAACTTGAGATCTACACGTCCAAAAATTGCAAATTTTATGTCGTTGGATTCAGGAGAGCAAGCCCTAGCCAACTGTGGAATTAGTTTAGCCAATAGTATCTGTTAGTTTGCTTAATTTTGCAGATTCTTTTGTGAGCTTGTTTAGAGTATAAAAATTATTTAAAATTGATTTTAGAGTTAAAACTTTTGCAAAATGGTTTGTTGTGACCTTAATGACCCTAGGAACCAACCCATGGTTTTGAAAATGAAATTAGAAAAATTTAGAATGGATTAATTGAATTAGTCTATTTCTAGCTAAATAAAGATAAGGGTTTTATTATGAAAAAAGGATTTTGGAATAAAAACCTTGGGAAAATATTTTGATTCAAAGCTACTGAACCAAAACACCAAGACTTGAGAGTTAGAAACTTCTGGTGAGAAACTTAAAGATTTTTGATTTGATAAAACCATTTTCCCACCATATAAAATATTGAATGGAATTTTAAAATAGTTTTTGGGCAAAACCCTCTAACTAATGACTATGCCATTTTAGTAAATGACCAATTTGGACCTTACAAAGTTTAGAAACCTAGTGGAGACCATCCTTGCAATAGAACCATCCTTTGCATACTTATGCATGACTTAGTTTCCTTCTTGTCTTGTGTGTGTGATTTTGTTTGAGTAATGGTGGTTTGGAATGTTATTGATTTGGTGTTTGCTTGATTGACTTGTAGTGAAATTAGCAAAGTGTGAGACTAGCAAGATCAAGGAGTGAACCCTCATTCCCTACCAAAAAGGCAAGTTACACTATCATACAAATGCCCTACTATTTTCATTATACTTAGTGGATTATGAAAACATGCATGAAAAAGATTTCTTTATACTTATGCTATGCTAAATCCTAATAGGATTCCCTATACACTCCTTAGTGAAAATATTGTAGTTGTACATGCTTAGCCATACTTTATTTTGAAAAGAGATACATGTTGAGATTTTACAAAGGATTGAGAAAAGGACTTATGTTTTACATAATAAAACAAGGACTCAATGAACCACCTAGGTGGTGGACACTTTAAGTTTTGGAGAGGGTGGCAACAAAAGGAACCATGTCTATGGGATTAACTTTGTGTTGTGCTCCAAAAGAAAACCACCTAGGAAACTTAGAGATTGAACATGTTTCTCCAATTGTGGCTTTCGTGTGCAACCACATGCTATTATGGCTCTGGCTTAGTCAACTACATTAGGAAGACCCATACATTGTCTTTAGTTACCGGACATGGGGATCTGGAATGCTTCATGGGGGCTGAAGACAAGCTAGCAATGATGTATGGGAGGACCTTTTGAAAGACTTCCACACTCTCGGTCACAAGACTCCATCTTGGTGAGCACTAATCCAGTAGGCCACTGGTGGCAACAAGATGGGAATGTGTCATGTGGGTAAAGTGTACTCCTTATGCAGAAGTTAATAAAATCTAAGTACTTAGCCGTGTCCCCGGTTATGGACAATACTGAGCAACTAAAGTTTGAACTATGGGAGATCTCGACACTCCAACTTCTAAAGTAAAATAAAACTTGATGCCCTTGTGTGTCTACCAAGGAATTCAAAGAGATTTTGTTAAACTTGATGCACTTGGGGTTACCAAGGTGCTCAAGGGATTTTGTTTAAACACTTGATGTACTTGGAGTGACCAAGGAACTCATGAGATTTGATAAGACTTGTTGCACTTGGGGTTACCAAGGTGCTCAAGGAGTTTTGACAAGGACTTGAACACTTGAGTTTCTACCAAGGAGTTCAAGGAACTTGGAAAAGGAATTTGACAAAGGACTTAAAACCATTTTTGAAAAGATAGAATAAAATATTGCTTTATGCAAATAAGCCTTAAACTCTACCTAGCCAAATATGCATATAATGATAGGATCCACTCTTATTATACATAGAAGTGAAGCTTGCCAATACAATTCAAAATGTATTGACCCTTGTGGCTGTAACTTGTAATGTTGCAGGTTGATTGTTTTTAAATGAAGATTGTTTGATTGACTAGGACTACAAAGTCTACAACCAACATCTGCCTGTGGCACTTTGAAGATAAAGGACCCATGACTATAGTTATTCCGCTGCAATGTAATGTAATAGCCAAATGAGTTATGTTTGATGTAATAAACTTATGTTATTCCTGGTTATAAATTTATATTATGACCTTTGTATCTTGATATTACATCTTAACTGTGGATGCTAGCTAATGATCCAGGGACTAGCATTGTAAAACACAGGAGGAATCTACCTTATTAGGTTGGGACCTCTACAGCCGGACATTCCGGAAGCTTCTAGAACATTCCCGATGAAAACACCGGAACCATTCCCCAACTCCAAAACGGGACTTTCCTTATATGAATCTTATTCTCCGGACCATTCCGGATCTCCTCGTGATATCCCGGATCCCATCCGAGACTCCGAACAACATTCGGTCTCTTTCTCATCATACCATAACTACTCAAACAACGTCGAATCCTTAAGTGTGTCTCCCTACGGTTCGTGAATTATGCGGAAATGATCGAGACACTTCTAACAATAACCAATAGAGGAATCAGAATTCATATGGCTCCCACAGATTTCTCGATTACTTTGGCATGATCGAATGAACCACTTACATACGATACCAATTTCCCTTTGTCTCACGATATTTTACTTATCCGAGGTTATGATCGCTCGGTATCTCGCATACCTAGTTCAACCTCGTATCGATAAGTACTCTTTTCTCGCTCCTGATATGTGATCCCTTGTGAGCCACCACATGCTTGCAAGCTAATTGGATGACATTTCACCGAGAGGGCCCAGAGTATATCTATCCGTCATATGGATGGACAAATCCCACTCTTGATCCATGTGTCTCAACCAATACTTTCCGAACACTCAATGCCACCTTTATAGCCACCCAGTTACGGTGTGGTGTTTGATGTCATCAAAGCATCCATCCGGTAAAGGTGATATGCATGATCTCATGGTCGAAGGAATTAGGTTACTATGTATCAGAAAGCATATAGCAATTGAACTATTGAAATGACTTGATCTTTATGCTACGCTTATCTATAGGAGTATGTCCATCATATCATTCTCCTAACGATATGATCTTGTTGTTAATAACATCTCAATGTTCATGATAGGGAAACCACAATCATCTATTAACCAACAAGCTAGTATTATATACATGCTTTACTAGGAACTTCAAATTAGGTTTACAAATCACACAAGTATTAATGTTTCCTTGTTAATACTATTATAGCATGAATGTAAACATTTATCATAAACACAAAGATATAATAATAACTATATTTATTATTGCCTCTAGGGCATATCTCCAACAATTTTTGTCTAGTATTGCATTGTTATGCCTTGCTCAGTCTTGTCAATTGCCCTGCTGTAATTTGTTTACCCAACATGCCATGTTTTTTTTATCTAAGGAGAACACCTCTAGTGAACTATGGACCTCGGTCCAATCTTTACCATGGATACATCTTCTACTGTTACTGTTTACTTGCTGCAAACCATCATTACCTTCCACACCATACAGTTAATACTTTGTTATAGCAACCGGTGAGATTGACAACCTCACTGTTCGTTGGGGCAAAGTATTGATTTTGTGTTTTCCAGGTTTCCACGTTGCTTGAAACACCTTTGATACGTTTCCTTCTTCCTACTGGTTCGATAACCTTGGTTTCTTACAAAGGGAAGACTTGCTATTGTGCTACATCACATCTTGCTCTTGGTGTTTCCCGACGTAGCTCTCTCAGGCGCTATCTATCCTATGGATGGCTATCGAAGGACTGATCCCCTTCAAGTCACTTATTGAATATGCAAGAGCATTTATATGCATCTGAAGAACTTTCATCAAATTCTCCTCTTCTTTTTCTACAAGGTTAGAACTTATAATAACAGAGAATTTATCGGTATCATCAAGAAAATTGTATTTTAGTTCCTTCGGTAAAGTTTTAAGGATAGGATGGGGAAGAGCTTCATCTCCCTTTCTTATAGGTTCTTCATATTCTTGATTAATCTTGGCATCCACCTTAGGTGTAGAGTCAAGATAATCATCTATTTTAGTTTTCTCTATGTCATAGAGGATATTATTATTGTTGACTAAACTCCTTGATAAATCATCATCTTGTTGGGGGGATGACCCCAGGTAGGGTCAAGCTGGTAGAGAGAGGGGAGGAACCGTTATTACCCTGGGCCGGGTCATGAGCTGATTCGGCTGAGTTATGCAAGGATCGGCCGAATGAGGCATGTCTTACCCAGAATCAAGCAGTTGATACCTTGATCGGCCAACGTATGAGCTAGGTCAGCCGAATGAGGTTGATCATCTCATAACACATGTAAAGATCAAGCCGAGTCATGCGAGGAAAGACCGAGTTAAGGGAATCTTGCGGAAGAAGGAGATGGTTCCAAAGTCAAACCCTAGGTACAATCTAGGTGGAATCTACTCAGATCGAAACGCTAGAGACACGGAACAGAGCTGTAGAGGGGCAGACCAGCGTCACAGAGGTGATAGTGGGCAGGACCGAGGTTCACATGTGGGAAGTTCTGGGTCTTTGCTGTCTTTACTCAGATCCAAGTGATAGTATTTCATTTCACATGCAGAACTAGTTTCAGCAATTTCAGCCGAAACAGTTTAGGTGTCTAGTGAAATAAATTCTTGCGCTTGTTATTCTTTCCGCCATGAAACTTTTGCTCCAATTGGATGTCAGTGTCCCGTAAGTGTGCCACCCTACGGTTCGCGAATAATGCAGACATGATCGAGACCTTCTCCGATCAATAATAAGAAGCGGGACCTGGAGATCCATACTGACTCCCACACATTCAACGATGACTTTCCTGTGATCGTCGGAACCTTTTACGCTAGTATCTTAATCGCTTTGTTTTGCGATATATTACATGTCCGAGATTTGATCATCGGTATATCCATACCTAGTTTGATCTTGTTACTGACATGCACTCTTTTCTCATTCCCGTGATATAACATTCTAGTGATCAAATCACTTGGTTGCAAGCTAATAAATGTGATATCATCGAGAGGGCCCAGAGCATATCTATCCGTCATCGGGATGAAAAAATTCCACTCTCGATCCATGGGCCTCAACATAACACTTTATTAGTTCTGAATCCATCTTTATAATCACCCAGTTACGGTGTGACGTTTGATGTTATCAAGAAACTCTTCCGGTGTAGTGATTGACATGATCTCATGGTCTAAGGATTAGGATCACTTCGTAAGTTGTTATAGAAATATAAACTCAATGATTTTGATCATAATGCTATACTTCGGATGAATGTTCATCACACCATTAAATAATGTTGTGACCTTGTTATTAACAACATCCAATGTCCATGATCAGGAAACCTTGATCATCTTGTTAATCAACGAGCTAGTTTATGAGAGAGGCATAACTAGGAACTTCCTTTTTGTTTATTAAACACACATGTATTAACGTTTACGTATTAATACAATTAAAGCATGCAAAATAAACATTTATCATAAACAAGGAATATGATAATAACCACTTTATTATTGCCTCTCGGGAATATTCCCTTCAGTCTCCCACTTGCACTAGAGACAATAATCTAGTCTGAAAACTTTGCGTATTGAACACCTATGGCTTTCTGGTGTTCCATATACGCAATTTCATGTGGTTAACATCATCTACGGATCTGACACTTTCAGGTCCGTGTTTATTTGCATGTCTTTGCGTCTTCACGCATCACTCATTCTCCAATGAGATGACATTGTATAAATTTGGTCTTTCGGTGAGACCTTTAGTTCCTTGGGGTTAAGTCATGTCGATACTATTGTCATACAATATATCTTTAGTGTTAGCCCCTTGCGAACCACACCTTAGTTTGATAACAAACTACTTGACACAAATGCCCTCCTTTGCTGCTACTATAGCAGTCATATACTTAGCCTTTTTGTTGTAGTATCTGTCACAATGTCTTAACTTTGGAATTCATCCAAATCCGTCATGGAATCTCCTTTCCACTACATTGTGCCACCCATAGTTTAAATTGAGATAAACCTAATTTGTATCTTGTGACAAAACTAGTATCAATGTAACACTTTACAATGAACTATTTGTAATTGTTTGTCACCTCTACACATATATATTCTTAGTTCTTCCAAAATATCATAAGAATATCCTCACTATCGTCCAATGATCATTTTATGATTCATTCTGGTATATGCTCATAACACTTATAGCATAGGACATATCTGGATGTGTACATATCATGGTATTATTGATCAAAATATCCTTTTGATTTCACTCATCAAGTGTCGAAGCACTTGAATCTTGTTTCACTTATCAAGTGTCGATACACTTGAATCTTGATTCAATTTCTTTCATGCGACAAGAACCGTTTCTTGTCGTTTCTATATTGAACTCCTTCAATATATCATATACGTACGTTTGTCACAACCATATTAGCGTCACAGTCTATCCACTATAGATATTCATGCTAAATATTCGGGTTTTGCCTAAGTCTTTCATCGAAATGAAATTCTTAATATTTGTCAATAAAAGATACATCATTTCCAATCAACAAGATGTCCTCCACATAATGTATTAGAAATATGTCTCAGTGCTCCCACTTAATTTCTTGCAAATGCAAGCATCTTCATTGTCTCCAGATGAAAACTCCTTTTTCATCACGGTGAAGATTCCAACTTCGCGATGCTTACTTCAAACATTGAAGTTTTCATGCCCTTTTAGCATCCTTTGAAATAACAAAACCCTTTGGATCGTGTCATGCACACGTCCTAGGTAACCATTCTTTTAGAAGAATTTTGTTTTGTTTATTCATCTACCATATACCAAATTATATGTAGTGGTTGCTACTTTACTCCGTCCAGACTAAATATCGCTATGAAAGATCAAATCTTGTCATAGTCAACTCCTTGAACATTTGTTGTAAAATACTTTACGACATGTAGACTATTTCATAGATATGAAACATCTATGTTTGTTTCTTTATAGATCCATATACGACCGATAGGTTTTTACACTATTTCGGAGGGTCTTCCAAGTTCAAAACTTGATTTCTCGTGTATGGAACTATCACGGATTTTATGGCTTCAAGCCATTTGACGGAGTCAGGGCCCATCATCGCTTCTTTGTAGTCGGTTCATCATTGTCAAACAATAATGATTTACTCTCAAATCTCAATCATTTGATTGTTTATCCGACCTTCTTGGTTCAATAGGAACTTTAGATCTCCGTGACCACAACGTTTGAGGCACATAAGCTATGAGCATTATGGCTGCCTTCGGAACGATTTCCGGTGCTGCACAACTCAGCACATATAGCTAAGGTTCCTTAACCTTATCAAATTTCTATTGTCCTCCCACTTAACCTTTTGTGAAAAACTTCTCTTTCAAGAAATTTCACGTTTCACGCGACAAACACTTTTGTCCTTGGTGTTATGGAGGAATACCCAATGGTTATTCGAAATAACCTACAAAGACATGCTCATCCGACTTTGGTTGTAAACATCTTACTTATGCTTAGCATACCAAAATTTAAGAAATGACAATTTGGGTTTTACCCCAAACCATAACTCATATGGTGTCATTTCAACGGATCAAGATGGAGCTCTTTTTAGTGTGAAAGCGGTAGTCTCTAAAGATTTAATCTTTTTAAAACATAATGGTAGTTTTATAAATAACACATTTGATCCAACCATGTCAAACAAGGTTTCATTACAAATCTCAAACACTCCATACTCCTATGGTGTTTCAGGAGATGTAAATCTAGGTGTTTTGCTAAACTTGCAACTCAAATAAATCCCTTTTATGATAAAATCATAAATCATTTATTTTATTGTTACACTTGCAACTCAAATAAATATCTTATGATAAAATTATAAACCATTTATTTTGTTGTTACAATGATTTTCACTTCATCTTTAAAGTCTTTGAACGTTTTCAAATATTTCATACTTCTTTCTCATTAAGTGAACATTCACTCAAATTTCCGGAGAAAGCATATGAAATTGAAATCCATCGCTTATACATAATGGACTACATACATCGATATGTATAAATTCCAATATTTTAGTCCTTCATTCTTCTTTGGCCTTTGAACAAAGTTTTAATTATCCCGAGGAAAGTCTCACAAGCGTCACTTGATCAAATCAAAGACTCAAAAAATCCATGAATATGGAGATTCTTCATGTTTTCTTTCCAATATAATTTAAAAAATGATGTCACTTTGTAAGTGATCTTTCAATCATTTGTCTTGCGACATTTTAGCATTAGGTTTATTGGATGTGATTTCTCCAACTAGATTTGTAAATCATCCATCTTATACGGAATACGATAATTATTTGAACAACCTTTGTTCTCATAATACCTGATTTAAATAACAATTATTAAAACAAATCTTGAAGTCAAGCTTTGATGTCAACGAGAAATATAAACAATGGTTTGTTTGTTTTCAATGAACATCATCATATATTCTCTTGCTAGTTACTTACCATTGTAGTTCATGAATTGCGTCATTCTGTATGAAATTTCATACCAACCAATTCGGTATCCAATACCCAAGAACCACATTGTTTAACAAGCAAAGAATACAACCATAACATGTATATCATCTATATAACTAAATTGGATATTTCCAATCTTTTCTTTTCTGCCAAATATATTTTATAGATTCTCTTTCAGCATTTCCTTTTCCTTTTAAAAGAATCTATCAATATCAAAATTGGCGCCATATACATGATACATAGTCCAAAGCGTGTATATTCAAATAATAATACCTTTGTACTTGCACTTTGAAGTAGATCACCATCATAAAAATGATCGGCATTCTTTCAAAATCCATTCTTCAGTAATCTTTTAGTGTAGTAAACACTTTACATACATCTTCTATTCATCCTTATCATGACGACTTTGATGATCAAGCTAATGTAGCTTATAAAGACGAATCGTGAGTATAATGTTACTTTCCAAAACCCTTTTGGATGTTTAGGATGTCTAGCATCTCCAACCTTTGTAAATTCTCATCCAGTATGAGAACATATATTATACTCTATCATATTACAACCAAAACATTGTTTCATATACCGTTATATCTGCCACTCATGATGGTTTCTGAAAAAATTCTTTCAGCTCCTAGATAATCTCGATATTTAAATCAAGAATCATGGAGGCAAACATGATACTTAAGATACTAACACTGGAATTGTTACTCTCAATTTAATACCAATTATTAAATCTCACGGAGTAAACAAAGTTTGCCGAAACTTTGCAATAGGACTTTAAACTTTAGATTGACACTCAACACAATACGATACCAGTTCGTAAAGTAAATATCCAGAATTATATAGTTCTATTATCTCAATTACAACTAAGCATAAAGTAGTGAACGAATGCCAATGACTACAACAAATTATGCAAATTCAATTTGATTTAGTTTATGATAAATTGAGTTCTCCTAATCCAAATTAGAAATAAACTCCCACTCAAAAACGACATCTCTCGTGTCTTTTTGGTGATTATATGAACAAAATCCACTACACCAAGTCCGATCATCACGTTAGTCGGTATAGCTTCAAAGGCGAGCATCCATATGGTCATCATATCAAAACATATGACTCATGCTTAACCTTTCGGTCCGTGTTCCGATGCCATGTCTGTACATGTTAGGCTCGCCAAGTAAGAACCTTAGTATTCGCGTGTATAACTGTCTTACACCCGAGATATGCTCGTGGATTCAAGTACACCCGATCATCACGTGATGTCTTGAAGCGACGAAACATTGTCGGTGCATACTTAAGGAAGAACATATTTTTATCTTGATATCTAAATGAGGGATCATCTTATTATGCTAATAAAACGCCAAACAAGCAATATAAGATGCAATCAAACATCACATGTTTGTAAGTGAAATGATATGGTTCCCGCATATGATCTCCATCATGTGCATCGTGGTATGATCTCTATCATGCCTCTCTGTGTAAGGCCAAGGTCTATAGAACCTACACGTTATGTGTGTTGTAAGAGTATCATCTTATACTTCTACTTACAACATCACCATATCATAACACTAGCCCAGCAACAATCTAAACTAGACGCCTCTAATTTATCCATTGCAAGTTTTACGTGGCTTAGGGTTTTCGAAGATAGAACCGTTCTTACCTACGAACATGAACCACAACGAGGATAATCAAATTGTTGAAAACTCGTTGCAATTAGATATTGACTATAGTAGGAGAGACAGACACCCGCTATCCACTTATGCAAAACTAGTTGCATGTCAAGCGTGGAACATGTCTCATGTGCAAGGACATATAAAGTTTGTCCGGGCCGCTTCATCCCACTATGCCACCAATATCCAAAGTACATATAAGAAGCAATAAAATGATCATCATCTCCCACATACTCATATGTGTACTATCCGTGCAAAGCATCTACGCATAGATCCGGCTTTGATACCACAGTAGGATTCACAGCATAGAAAACAAAAAATTTCCTATGATGGGAACAACTATGTACCAAGATCTATCTACTAGATACAAGAAACGAGCGGATATACATCCATAGATAACATACCCTTGAAGACCGACAAATCTTAACGAGTCCAAACTCGTGGTTGATGTAGATGATCTCTTGCGGATCTCAAGATCGAGAGAAAGTCCTAGCGCCGCAAAATAGCAACGCATCCATGCTCGCACACACGTACAAGACACCGAGAAACATCCGCCTCCTCGCTCCAGCGATGCAGCGGAAGCACAACTCTTTCTTGCCGAATAGCCACCGGGAACATGTATCTCGCTAGTCCGAGACCATGGGGGATAAATTCTAGAGGGGGAGAGAGATCCTTCACGAGGAGGTGTACTTTGAGAGGATGAGAGGGGGGACTTTTATAGGGGAGAGGGGGCACCCAAGGGGCATGGCGCCAAGCCATGGGGGCTGCCCCCACCTCTTCCACATTCATGTGGGTGGACACTCTACTCACTCAAATGCCTTTCTATTTCCTCCACTCAAAATCCCACTCAAATTCTCTTTAAATTTCCAACCAATTTAATTTAAAATCTCATTAAATAAAACTCCTTTTATTTATTCATAATTTCGTCAATTACTTTAATGACAAACATTCACATATAACCCCTTGCTAGTATTTCATTTCACATGCAGAACCAGTTTCAGCAATTTCAGCCGAAACAGTTTCGGTGTCTAGTGAAATAAATTCCTGCTCTTGTTATTCTTTCCGCCATGAAACTTTTTCTCCAATTGGATGTCAGTGTCCCTTAAGTGTGCCACCCTACGGTTCGCGAATAATGCAGACATGATCGAGACCCTTCTCCGATCAATAATCAGAAGCGGGACCTAGAGATCCATACTGACTCCCACACATTCAACGATGACTTTCCTGTGATCGTCGGAACCTTTTACGCTAGTATCTTAATCGCTTTGTTTCGCGATATATTACATGTCCGATATTTGATCATCGGTATATCCATACCTAGTTTGATCTTGTTACTGACATGCACTCTTTTCTCATTCCCGTGATATAACATTCTAGTGATCAAATCACTTGGTTGCAAGCTAATCAATGTGATATCACCGAGAGGGCCCAGAGCATATCTATCCGTCATCGGGATGAAAAAATTCCACTCTCGATCCATGGGCCTCAACATAACACTTTATTAGTTCTGAATCCATCTTTATAATCACCCAATTACGGTGTGACGTTTGATGTTATCAAGAAACTCTTCCGGTGTAGTGATTGACATGATCTCATGGTCTAAGGATTAGGATCACTTCGTAAGTTGTTATAGCAATATAAACTCAATGACTTTGATCATAATGCTATACTTCGGATGAATGTTCATCACACCATTACACTAATGTTGTGACCTCATTAGTAACAACATCTAAGGTCCATGATCAGGAAACCTTGATCATCTTGTTAATCAATGAGCTAGTTTATGAGAGAGGCATAACTAGGACCTTCCTTTTTGTTTATTAAACACACATGTATTAATGTTTTCGTATTAATACAATTAAAGCATGCAAAATAAACATTTATCATAAACAAGGAATACGTAATAACCACTTTATTATTGCCTCTCGGGCATATTCCCTTCAGATCCCACTAGCATCCATTGGCCCCAAACTTTAGCCTACCCATGGCATCTACCGTGCCACCACAACGGTAGTTGGCGCCCACCATGGGGCCAGTAGCGGTGCTAGCTAGAGTGAAGTTCCGGATGGGAAACTTCATCGACACCGGCGAGTGGGTGGTTTTTAGGTTAGTCCAGAGATTTGACATCTGGGACTACGTCAGCGACAACACTGGCAGTTTCAGAAGGAAGGAACCCCCGCGCAACAACGTCTTCGTCAACCTGGGCGCTCACAAGATCTACGTCGGCATCGACACCTCCGGTGTTTACCCACGCCGAGTCGTCGTTGCAGGAGATCCTCCCCTCAGCACTGTCAGCGGTCAGCGTGGTGCTCGCCCCGCGGGCAGTGTAGAGGTGATGATGACAGCTCTCGTACCAGCAGCAGGAGCAGGAGTCGGGCCAAGCAATGACCCGGGAGAAACAGGTCAAGCAGCAGCAAAGCAAGCGGCCACGAAGCCAGCAGCAGCATATCCACCAACAGCTGGAGCATCCGAGGTGCAAGATGTAACTACAAAGGCAGAAAGGGTAAGGTGGCCACCTCTAGAGAGGCCAGAGAATATACTGCAAGAAGCCATAGACAATTTAACTACACCTTTAGCACCGATAGTTAACCCGGCAAACGCACAGGCAGAGTTACAAGAGACTAGGCTGAAAATGTTAGAGGAGTCAAAGAAAGTGTCGGCTTTGCAGGAGTCCTTTAACAGGACTCTGCGAGAATATGCCAGGGCTGTAGGGATACGGGTAGGCTACACTTGTGCAAATCAAAAAAATTCTACCCCGTATACCAGGAATACTGTTGTCATAGATCACGGGATTACCACTAGACACGCAATTGCAGAACTTGATGAAGCGCGTCGAGGCAGTGCAGACGATCTACGTCTCCTCCTCGTTCTTGTCCCACGAGCAGCTCCCCTTGCGCGGCTCTTCCAAGCGCTACAGATGCAGCGCCTCCGAGGTATCCACACGTACAGGGTGGAAGCGTCAGACACCGGACTTCTAGGTCCGCGCGTGCAACACAGGCGTGAGGTGTGGCGGCTGGGTGGAATGGTCTAACCCTGGTCAGCTCACCCCACCCTCTCTTATATAGGCGTCCCTAGTGGGCTTCTACCTTAGCAGCCCATTATTAGCCTAAGCCTGGTCTAATTCGGATCCAATCCTCATTAGGCTTCCAGCCCCTTAAGTGTGTGACCCTATAGGTTCATATACGTATAGACATGACACGAATACACTTATTCTGCCAATAGTTGGTAGCGGCCTCTAGCAAGACGTGCCAACTCCTAAACGCATACAAAGATCATATCGGACGAACCATCACAAGGTTTAGTACATGTCTTTCCCTTTGCCTCATGATATTTGGTCTAGCTCCAAGCTGACCTCCCTTTCTCGATACTGTGATTCGGAATCCCTTTACAAGGTTAACTCTTAACCTTATGTAGCACGACCATGCATTTCTGGATCCGATTACTCGAGGGGCCCAGAGATATCTCTCTCAAGTAGAGAGGGGCAAATCCCATCTTGATTGACCATGCCTTGCAGCATGCTTCAGGACAAACCCGAAAGCTACCTTTATAACTACCCAGTTACGGAGTAGCGTCTGGTAGCCCCAAAGTAGGTCGATCCACATATCAAGTACATGCAACAACCTCAGGTCTAAGGACAAAACGTACACGATGTGTAGAGAGCGCTGCAAGGCTAATTGTCAGTCTTAAGTTGGGTCAGTCCAACCCCATGTTCATAACATGTGTCCACATCATTGGTTTGAAATCTCCATGTCTATGACTTGCGAAACATAGTCATCAACCAATCGATGTGCTAGTCTAATGTTCACGTGTGTCCTCACATGAACTCCCACTAGGGACAACTATTAAATAACCATACAAGTAAAGAGTTTCACAAACAATTCACATAATTGCCAATCAATACAAGTTGCCTGATATGGATATTCAAGGAACATTACAATAACTCATGGATACATATGAAATATAATCATCTCTATGATTGCCTCTAGGGCATATTTCCTTCAGTCTCCCACTTGCACTAGAGTCAATCTAAAATGTATCTAATACCAATTTCTCTTGTGTGCACTTCATGCGCGGGCTGCGGGAGAGGCTTAGTCAATGGATCAGCAACATTTGAGTCTGTATGTATTTTTCATATCATGACACTACCATCCTCAACAAACTCACGAATCTGATGGTAACACATGCGAATATGTTGGTTCTTCTGGTGCTGTCTAGGTTCCTTGGCTTGTGCAATAGCACCATTATTGTCACAATAAACGTCCAAGGGATTGGACGCACCCTGAACTACACCGAGAGCGATCAGGAAATTCCTAATCCAAACAGCTTCCTTTACGGCCTCCGAGGCAGCAATATATTCAGCTTCTATTGAAGAGGAGGTCACCGTATCTTGCTTGAAACTTTTCCAGCTCACAACACCACCATTCATGACAAACACATAACCTTATTGTGATTTCGAATCATCTGAGTCGTTAAGGTAACTCGCATCTGTGTAACCCTTTACACTGAGTTATCCTCACCTCCATAAACTAGGAACACATCCTTAGTCCTTTTCAAGTATTTAAGGATGTTCTTTACTGCTATCCAGTGACCTTCACCTGGATCAGCCTAGTATCTTCTTGTAACACTTAGAGCATAGGAAACATCTGGGTGAGTACATTTCATTGCATACATGATGGATCCAATAGCCGAAGCATATGGAACTCTTCTCATGCGCTCACGCTCATCAGTAGTCGAAGAACACTGAGTCTTGCTGAGTTTAATGTCGTGAGACATGGGCAAGAACCCCTTCTTAGCCTCTTCCATTCTGAACCGTTTCAACACTTTATTAATGTATGTACTCTAGCTTAATCCAATTAGCCTTCTTGATCTATCTCTATAGATCTTGATGCCTAGAATATATGCCGCTTCTCCCAAGTCCTTCATTGAAAAACTATTTTTCAACAAGGTCTTAACAGACTCGAGCATAGGAATGTCATTTCCAATCAGAAATATGTCATCTACATATAAGATTAGAAATACCATCGCGCTCCCACTTTCCTTCTTGTAAACACAAGGTTCTTGTTCATTTTTGATGAAGCCAAACTCCTTTACAACTTCATCAAATCGAATGTTCCAACTTCGAGATGCTTGCTTTAGCCCATAAATGGTCTTCAGAAGTTTGCATACCTTCCCAGCATTGTTTGGATCGACAAAACCTTCGGGCTGCATCATATACACGTCCTCAGTTAGGATTCCATTTAGGAAAGCCGTCTTGACATCCATCTGCCATATTTCATAGTCGAAATGTGCAGCAATGGCTAGAATTATCCTTATAGATTTAAGCATCGCTACGGGCGAGAAAGTCTCATCATAGCCAACTCCTTGAACTTGTCGAAAACCTTTTGCAATAAGTCGAGCTTTATGGATGTGAACATTTCCATCCATATCAATCTTCTTCTTATAGATCCATTTGCACTCGATGGCTTTAAAACCATCAGGCAGGTCAACCAAGTTCCAAACTTGATTGTCTCCCATGGACTCTATCTCGGATCTCATGGCGATCATCCATTTCTCAGAGTCTGGGTCCACCATCGCTTCTGCATAGGTCGCAGGCTCATCATTGTCTACCAATAATAATTCTCGTGCTTCGCGGAGCCTCGCCGACCTTCATGGTTATGGTGCTTATGTTGCCACGGGTTCCTCAACTTGTTCTTCTACAATATCATCACTCGTAGAAGCATCCCCAACTGGCTCATCTTGAACTTCTTCAAGTCGCACCGACCTTCCACTTGTTCCCTTTGTGAGAAACTCTTTCTCTAGGAAAACACCGCTACGAGCGACAAACACTTTGCCCTCCTCTCGGTTGTAGAAGTAATACCCTAAGGTTTCCCTTGGATATCCCACGAAAATGCACTTATCCGATTTGGGTGTTAGCTTGTACGACTGAAGTCGCTTGACAAATGCATCACAACCCCAAATCTTTAGAAAAGACAAACTGGGATTCTTTCCAGTCCACATCTCATATGGTGTCTTAACTACGGATTTAGATGGTACCCTATTAAGTGTGAAAGCTGCCTTTTCTAGAGCGTAACCCCAAAATGATAATGGTAAATCTGACTGGATCATCATCGATAGAACCATGTCCAACAAAGTTCGATTACGCTGTTCAGAGACCCCGTTTCTTTGAGGCGTTCCGGGTGGCGTAAGTTGTGGAACAATTCCGCAACTCTTAAGATGATTGCTAAATTCGTGACTCAAATATTCACCTCCAAGATCAGATCGCAAGGCCTTTATTTTCTTGCCACGTTGATTCTCTACTTCACTCTGAAACTCCTTGAACTTTTCAAAAGTTTCAGACTTATGCTTCATCAAGTATACATAACCATATCTACTAAAATCATCAGTAAAAGTAATGAAGTAGTGATATCCTCCTCTGGCTGTCGTGCTCATTGGTCCACATACATCAGTATGTATGAGTTCCAACAAGTCTGTCGCTCTCTCGGGTAAACCCGAAAAAGGCGACTTGGTCATCTTTCCAAGTAAACAAGCTTGACATGTCTCGTATGATTCAAAATCAAACGAAGTTAGAAGACCATCACCATGGAGCTTCTTCATGCGCTTTTCACTTATATGTCCCAAACGCTAATGCCATAAATAGGTAGGACTCAAATCATTAGGCCGAAGCCTTTTAGCACTAACATTGTAAACAGATGGATCATCAAGATTTAAAATAAATAACCCATTCACAATGGGAGCATTAGCCATAAACATATCATTCTTAGAGATTACACAACCATTGTTCATACTCGCAAATGAATATCCATCCCTCATCAAACATGAAGGTGATAAAATGTTTTGACCCATACTAGGAATGTAATAACAATTATTCAACTCCATAATAAATCCTGACGGAAGGTGAAGTTGCATGACGCTGACGAACAATGCAGCAACCCTTTCTTTATTTCTGACGCGAAAATCCACTTCGCCTTTCTGCACTTATCTAGTCCTTATTAGCCCCGGCATCGAATTGCAAATATGAGCAACCGATCCGGTATAAAATACCCAAGAATTAACATAGGAATCAGCGAGAAGAATGTCCACAACATTTACAACAAGCGTACCTGAGTGGGAAGTACTCTTACTTCCACTCTTCTTCAAAGAAGCCTGGTACTTGCTACAGTTTCTCTTATAGTGGCCATGTTCATGACAAAAGAAGCACTCAGTGTCTTCTACAGGTCCAGCCTTTTGCTTGGGTGCAGGCTTAGGGATTGTATCCTTGGCCTTGCCCTTCTTCTTCCAAGAAGTACCCTTTTTCTTGAAGCTAGGCTTGTTCTGCACAGCCATCACATGGCTATGCCCTGCACACTTCTTCATTTCACTTTCTGCTGTTTTTAGCATCCCGCATAACTCATTAAGGCCCTTCTCCACCCCATGCATATGGTAGTTCGATATGAACTGCCCATAGCTAGATGGAAGAGACGCCAAAATGAAATCAGTAGCCAACTCTTGGCCTAGTGGAAAACCAAGCTTTTCCAAAGTCTGACTGTAACCAACCATTTTGATCACATGGGGGCCTACAGCTGCTCCCTCTGCCAGCTTGCATTCGATAAAGGACTTGGCAACATTGTACCTCTCAGTCCTTGCCTAATCTTGGAACATGTCCTTAAACGCGACGATCATATCGTACGCTTCCTGATCCTCAAACTTCTTTTGGAGTCCAGGTTCCATGCATGCAAGCATAATACAACTAACCTCAAGAGAATCATCACATGCTCTCTTGTAGGCGTTCTTTAGGGCAGCAGTTGCATTATCAGCAGGTTCATCGGGGATTGGGGTATCCAGAACCATTTCCTTTTTATCAGACCTGAGAACAATTCTCAAGTTATGGACCCAGTCCGAATAGTTTGTTCCATTTAGTTTATCTTTGTCAAGAATCGAACGCAAAGAAAAAGGTGATGTAGTGTTCGGTGCCATTGATCTACAACAGAAAACATGCAAAATAATAAGCCATGTAACCATGAAAGCGTAAAACATATTAAACAATTTAATAGCATATACTCCCACTTAAATCAATATCCCTTTATTGATGCTAAGTGATTCAAGATCCATAATTAACAAGTCGACTAGTGAGCTTTAGCATCACTGCTAGAAGACAAGGTAAATCGGTAAGCAACACTTGCTAATCATATCACATATGACTCTTGTTGTTGGGTGACATCTCTATGTAAAAACTAGGCGCCCAACCTTTATGCCCCAAGGTCCTTAACTGTTAAGATGACCTTGTCAAGCTCACCAACCCTTATGCGTGTAGGTATCCGATACAAACCCATCCAGCCAAGGAAAACCACGGCACCCTAATTTCATAGGCCCACCAACGATTGTACAGGGCATAGGATGGTGCAAAGTTTTGTTGGGAGGGCATGGTTTAACTTAAAATTTCTAAGGGATCGTTCTACTTCTATCATCTAAGCATGCATAGTAGTAAAACACATAAGAATAGCATTCACATAGATGTGACACAGTATGGCCCATTTTCTCATGGTGATATCCATCGCCATAGAACCTGTCCACCATGATTATCTCCATCTTCATGTTCCATGTGATCCATATACCAAGTGATGAGTCCTCCAAGAACTAATACAAGCTATTACTCCTAACAGCTAGTAATCAAAATTACATAGTATTGGGATCATCACAAGTTGGCACGCAGGCCATTACAATAAATGACAACACATATGGCTCCAGCCGTGTTTCCCTACTCACGGCACGCAGGTCATGCAAATTTTCATACATGCATCACATACATATATGGGTCATACTGATCACATACATCCTGCAAAAACAAGTTATACATAGAATCGCATTCTACCGGATCATGTGACATCGCAGCACCTAGTTACCTTAACGAGATACAAAAGGGGCTACGATTAAGGGGGGTCTAGGGGGTATCCCCTTGCGGGTTCGAAGGGGCAGCGCCCCTCGCGGTATCAAATAAAATTTAACAAATCAAATTTTCTTTAAGGATTTTGATCGGCAAATCAAATTTACCATAAACCGACTCCTGTCCCGATCCAATCAAACTCCTTTGATCACGGTACATCGAATTTAGATCTAGGTTCCGATTCGATCAATCATATTGATCTTTGCGTGATTCAACAGGATTTATGTGTCACTGTCTACCCTGATGGCGGAAACTGACCGGTAGGGGTAAGTCGTTCGACAACCTCAGAATCGCGATCACGGAAAGCAAGATCATAGATCAATCTTGAACCACCGCAATATAAACGATCACATCATTCATATCAATCTACATATCACCATATGCAAACATCCTGAACCTATAACTGAACAGCATCGGCTCTGATACCACTATAGGGATACGGGTAGGCTACACTAGCGCAAATCAAAAAAATTCTACCGCGTATACCAGGAATACTGTTGTCATAGATCACGGGATTACCACTAGACACGCAGTTGCGGAACTTGATGAAGCACGTCGAGGTAGTGCAGACGATCTACGTCTCCTCCTTGTTCTCATCCCACGAGCAGCTCCCCTTGTGAGGCTCGTCCAAGCGCTACAGATGCAACATCTCCGAGGTATCCACACGTACAGGGTGGAAGCGTCAAACGCCGGACTTCTAGGTCCGCGCATGCAACAGGCGTGAGGTGTGGCGGCTGGGTGGAATGGTCTAACCCTGGTCCTCTCACCCCACCCTCTCTTATATAGGCGTCCCTAGTGGGCTTCTACATTAGCATCCCATTAGTAGCCTAAGCCTGGTCTAATTCGGATCCAATCCTCATTAGGCTTCGAGCCCCTTAAGTGTGTGACCCTATAGGTTCATATACGTATAGACATGACACGAATACACTTATTCTGCCAATAGTTGGTAACGGCCTCTAGCAAGACTTGCCAACTCCTAAACGCATACAAAGATCATATCAGACGAACCATCACAAGGTTTAGTACATGTCTTTCCCTTTGCCTCACGATATTTGGTCTAGCTCCAAGCTGACCTCCCTTTCTCGATACTATGATTTGGAATCCCTTTACTAGGTTAACTCTTAACCTTATGTAGCACGACCATGCATTTCTGGATCCGATTACTCGAGGGGCCCAGAGATATCTCTCTCAAGTAGAGAGGGGCAAATCCCATCTTGATTGACCATGCCTTGCAGCATGCTTCAGGTCAAACCCGAAAGCTACCTTTATAACTACCCAGTTATGGAGTAGTTCTGATAGCCCCAAAGTAGGCCGATCCACATATCAAGTACATGCAACAACCTCAGGTCTAAGGACAAAACGTACACGATGTGTAGAGAGAACTGCAAGGCTAATTGTTAGTCTCAAGTTGGGTAAGTCTAACCCCATGTTCATAACATGTGTCCACATCATTGGTTTGACATCTCCATGTCTATGACTTGCGAAACATAGTCATCAACCAATCGATGTGCTAGTCTAATGTTCACGTGTGTCCTCACATGAACTTCGACTAGGGACAACTATTAAATAACCATACAAGTAAAGAGTTTCACAAACAATTCACATAATTGCCAATCAATACAAGTTGCCTGATTTGGATATTCAAGGAACATTACAATAACTCATGGATACATATGAAATATAATCATCTCTATGATTGCCTCTAGGGCATATTTCCTTCAAGGGCAAACAAGCTAGATCCGGCCCCCGGCCGAGTAGATGATCTGAGATTGAGAGGAAAGAACCTCATGAATGATATTAACAAATAGCACGAAGCTCAGCTATGACATCCCAAAAATTTCCAAATTTTGAAATGAGAAAAATAAATAAACAAAATAAATAATTGTTGAAATTTAGGGTGAAAAAAACTTTTTGATAACAAATGGAAACATCAAAACCCACCTTGAACAAACTTTGAATAAAAGGGAATCCAACAAATTTCAATCAAGTGAAAATGCATTCAACAATGAATCTATCTTGAAATTCAAACTTGGGAAAAATAAACCAAAACCCAAAACCTTAATGGAAGAAAATCATTTCCAAGATATCTCAAAGACTATGGATTTTATCCATATGAAAATTGGTTAACAAACATTTATGAATGATCAAGGATGATAAATAAAAATATTATAAAACCATAGAAATGGGTTTCATTTAATTTGGAACCATAGATAAAAACTTATGAGTTTAATATGGCAAAAGGAAATATTTCCAAAGCTAATAAAGCTCCTATCTAAAATCCATACCAAGTTGTGAGTAAACTAATCCTAAAAGTATTTAAAAGGATAAACAAATATTAAATAAAATTATACAAATTGGAATCACCAATTTTGGATCTATAAATAAAAATATATGGATTTTGTAAGATAAAGAAAGGAAGAAATAAATAAAGGATATTTAAAATCCAAATTAAATCTTGGCCAAATCCATAAAAAAATGGAAGTTATTGAATAAAAAATTAAAGATTATTTAAATAAAATCATATGGGATTAAACCCTATTCTAATTAAATTTAATAAAGACCAAATCCCTAATAGAAATGATTAATTAAATCATGGGAAAATAATAAATGGAATTTGCCCAAGTGGAATAAAAGATATTTAATTAACTTAAATGGAATCAAAGAATTATTTGAATAAAAACTTATATGGAATTAAAACCATATTTGATTTAAATAAAGACATTTGCCCAATTTAAATGATTAATAAATCATATTAAAAATATTTCAAATAATTCAAAGTGAAGTATTTAACATCCTATTGAATAAATAAAACCTACTGAAAAATGTTTAGTTAAAATTAGAATTCAAATAAAGAGTTTGAAAATATAATTAAATCTTGTTGAATAAAAACAATTGTCTATTTAAATAAATAACAAACCATGTGTAAATGAAATAATTATTCTAAAAATGGACTTTAAATACATGTTTAAATAGTATTAAAACATACTGAATATTTGAAAAAGATTTGAAAATGAAATCTAAATTCAAATGATAGTTTGTTTTCAAAAGAAAATAAAAGAGACAGAAAAAGAAAAAATAAACAGGAAAGAAAAAAGTAGAGAAAGAGTCCAGCCCAGCCCACCAGGCCAGACCAGCCCAGCAAGCCCACTCTCTTCTCCCCCAAAACGTTTCCTTTCTCACTCAAACATCGACCCACATAGTCACTGGCAACCAGACACCACGCGCACTCCCTCTCTATCTCGCTGATGAGGCTACCCCACCTGCCAGTCATCTTCCCTACCCCGCGGCCTGTTCTTCCTCACCCCCTGGCCGTTTCCTGCCAAATTTCCACATCTTCAATTCGATTAATTGCGCCTGTAATTTCTCCCTGCGACCACACACAATTAAACCCCTCCCTCTCTCCTCTCTTTCCCCTCAAACTTCTCTGCCTGAGAGCCCCTAGGCTGCCCTGAATTCCGACAATCATCTCCAGCCGATTCCGGCAACGACAACCCTCCCCTTGATCCCAGACCTCCACGAGCCTACTCCCCATGGTATTGCGCACCCATCATTATCTCTGGCTCTCCAGCACATGATCCAAAGTGTTGGCAACTACTTTGACTGAACGCCGCTATCGTCTGCCATTACTTCGTCGAGCTCCCCCGATAACCTCTGCCAACGCCTCCCCCTCTCATTGACACACACACACTCTCCTCCCTCGCGCGCATCTAATGCACCCCTCATTTTTCCTTGGCGTGCCTTGTAGCTTCGCCTCCCTCATCGACAGAGCGTGCCCGATGTAGACACGAACTCCGGCGAGGAATCCCTGACGTCCTCGAGCGCCCCTTCACCAACGAAGACCACCTCGAGCATCAGAGACATCACACAAACTCAATGAGCTACTCCACTGGTTTCCTCACTTCCTATAGTCACCAGAGAGCTTCTGTCCGAGCGTCGCTGCCGCCAGCCACCGTCGCAGTGCTGCCCGTTTTTGGCTAGATCATTCTGGCCGTTAGATGTCGATCCAAAGGACGCGATAGATCTTTTAACGAAGAGGTATCATTCAATATGATCCATGCGTTGTTGTTTAGATCCAACGGTCTACATAACGCGATCCCACCGAACCGGTACCGGCGAATAGGAAACAGACGCGTCGCACGTGTTTTGTTTTTAAAAACAGAAACTATTCTATTAGATGTTAGATTTTGCAAAAATCATAACTTTATATCTACACGTCCAAATTTTGCAAACTTTATATCAATGGAATCAGAAAAAAGAGTAATTTCCAACCATGCACTTTGTTTAATGAATTACTTCTGTAAATTTGGTTGTTTTTGCGGAAACATGTGTAGGCATATTTTGTGTATAAAAATTATTTTAAAATTGTTTTTAGGATAAAATCTTTTGTAAATGGTTTGTTTTGAACCTACTGACCATAGAAACCAACTTTTAGATTTAAAAATATATTTTGTGACACTTAGGAATAAATCTTTGAATAAAAGCATTTCTAGTTAAATAAAAATATTGTTTATGTTTTAAATATGCTTTTTGAGTAAAACCTTTTGAAAATGGTTTGAATTAAACAATCTGACCCTAAACACCATGTTTTGGATTTAAAAATGCATATGATTAACCCTAGAAAATTATTACTTTGTTTAAAGGCATTTCTAGCAAAATAAAATGTTTCTTTGATTTAAAAATGGTTTTTAGATGAAACCTTTGGCAAATGATTTAATATTAAACACTTTGACCATAAACACTAACATTTGTGCCTAAAAATATATTTGCCTAACACTTGAAATTATTCTTTGAATAAAATCAATTCTAGCAAAACAAAAGAGATTTAAAGTGGCCATTTTCACTAATTTGTTATCAAATGGTTTTGCCACATTTATAAATGACCAATAGGTGTTTTATAATTTTTATAACCTATTATAAACCACTTTTCCAAAAAAAAAATCTTTGGCATGCTTGCATGCATTGCTTTGTTTTTATTATTCTATGTGATGAATTGCTTGAATGGTAGATTAAATTTGTGCCTTGATTGAATTGTAGTGAACTTTGAAGAGTGTGACTATTGCAAGATCAAGGAGTGAACTTATATTCTCTACTAAAAAGGCAAGTGGTGATTCATACTTTTGTCCTATTATTTTCACTATGCATTAGTGATATTTTAAGTAGGACTTGCATGGAATTTTTACTAAGTATGCTATGCCATGGGAAATCCTATTAGATGATGCCTTACTAGAATTTTCCCTAAGTTAAGATCCCTACTAATATCATGCTTAGCTTATCTAGTAGAAAACAAGGGTAGATTATATTCATGCTATGGAATATTTCTAAGTCTATGAGTTGTGTTTTCTTTAATAAAACAATTATGTGAATGAATCACCTGGGTGGAATGGTGGGAATGGATTTATGTTGAGTGCTTACACAAGGCCAGGGGAATGGTGAACCTTGTGTATCACACTTGTGGAATGCCACCCAGGAACAAAGAGATTTGAGATGTCAAATGTTGAGAATCTTCAAGTGGAGCCACTTGTCATTATGGGATCAGCCTGGGTCATATAGGTTGCAATAACTTAGCCAAATGGACAGTTAGTGGTAGGGGATGATATGTTTGGAACGCGTCCATTTTGGTCTAAGGGAAAGCTTCCGAAAGGTCCTATCTTGATGAAACTCAAGTCTTGTGGGGAAAGTGCACCACCTCTGCAGAAGGAAGAATCTAAGTACTTAGCCGTGTCCCCCGGAAAAGGACAATTTGAGCATCAAGACATGGAAGCTATCAAGAATCTCCTCATCCCAATTTCTAAGTTAAAAACTTGTCGTTGAACAAGGGTTAAAGGATCTTCAATCAATGATTGGTAGATGCCTTGGGTGATTTGACAAACAAAAACTTAGTGTTTTCAAATGATAAGGAAAATCTGTTTTGAGCAAAGCAAGCCTAAGCTCCACTTAGCCAAATGCATATAGATGATAGATACCACTATTCTACCATAGTATCACTTGCCAATACAATTCAAATGTCTTAACCCTTGTGGCTGTAACTTATTATGTTGCAGGTTTGTTTGATGTTAGTGAAGTGTGTTGATTAGGATTACAAGTCTACAACCAACATGATTGCCTGTGGCACTTTGAAGATGAAGGACTCCATGCATATTTATTTCTGCTGCATTGTAATGAGATAGCCAAATGAGCTATGTAAGATGTAATGAATTATTTTATTCCTGGTTATAAAGTTGTATTATGACCTTTGTTTCTTGATATTACATCTTAACTGTGGATGCTAGCTATTGATCCAGAGACTAGCATTGTAAACACATGGATCTCTAACTTATTAAAGGTTGGGACCTCTACAGATGGTATCAGAGCACTGTGTTTCCTGTAGGATTGTAACCCTAGGATTGGACAAAAACCCTTAGAAAAATAGGAGTTGTATTTGTTCCAAAACTAATTTACAAACAATCTTGTAAACTCTTTCCTCAACCATTTTGGTTTTGATTCTACATCTCTTCTATTTCAGCTTGATGGACAAGACTCCACCATGAGCAAAGGATTCAACATGAGCAAAGGACTTCACCAACTCAAATGACTTCAACTTCACCATCACCAATGACTTCAGTTTTAGTTTCATCAAGGACTTCAACTTGGATATCACTAAGGACTACAAGTGATACAAGAATAATATTTAAGACTTGAAGACTAAGGAAACACAATTTAGAAGGAACCATCATCACCTTTGAAGTTTTGTGGCCAAGACACAAGAATTTTTCCAAGGGAACCATGATCTCATTCAAGAAGAAAACAACTAAGAAGAATGGAATGATCTCAAGTGAACCATATAGTTGGACCACCATACTAATGATTAGTTAAACCCACCAACTTGTGTGGTGTAGGAAAATATTTTGTTGCCTAAAAATGTGTTTGAACCTTATTGTTTGAGTGGAATGTCTGTTTGTGATTGCTTGCACATTTCTTGTGTGAATTGTGGTGTGTGTGATTAGAATTCTTTCCCTAGAATCTTTTGCCTATTCTAATCCCAATCCAACCCAAACAGATGACTTCTCCAAGAGACTCCAACATCAAGAATGGTGACAACAACAACCAAGAGATGAACATGAGAGAACAAGTACTAGCAAACCAAACCCAGTTGAATCAGATGACAACTCAGTTTTTATCCAACAACAATGAGTTAGACCCAACCATACAAAAGTTTTTGGAAATCCAATCCCAATTGTTGCAAGGTATGACCACTCAAATGATCAACATGAAAGACAACCTTTCCCGAGGAGTTTGTGCCAACAATGATGTCAAGGATGATATTATAGAAGGAACTCAACCTTGCAATATTTGTGGAGGCATGGATCACACTTCCAAAGAGCATGAGGATCAATGCCCTAATTGTGAAGAGAAACATCCAACTAAAAAATGCCCCACGTCTCAAGTGACTTGTTTCCTATGTGAAGGAAATAATCATGTCCCTATCCCATGCCCCATCTAACCTATAGTTCAACAAATGAAACAAGGTGGAAGGCATCAAAAGTTTGGAAACCCCCATGAGGAAACAACTTCTATCAAGAAGGATGAAGACAAAGGCAAATCTCATATTGCACCTCCATACAATAGGAATCACCTTGATGGACAAAAGAGGAAACATAGGTATTATCCAAGGAATCGTTCAAGGAACCGAGGAAGCTTTCCCACCTTTGAGGTGAGATATTAAGAGCATGAACTAGAAGAACTCCTAGCTTTGGAGAAACCCAAGAAGAAGAAGAATAAGGGAATTAGCCAAGTGTAGTGCAACAACTGCAAAGATCTAGGCCATTATATATCAATTTGTCCAGAGAAGATACGTGAAGAACTCAACCTTGTCACATGTTACAAATGTGGTGACAAAGGACATTATGAAAGCAACAGTCCAGAAAAGGAGAAGTACAAGACAAGCAAGCCTATGAAGGATCTCAGCCTTGTCACATGTTTCAAGTGTGGAAACAAAGGACACTATGCAGATGTCTGCCTAGAGAAGTTTCATCAAGACCTCAAGTAAGCCAAGATGTAATATAGTTGAAAACCTTTTTAAGGGTGGTAGTACCCTAGTTGTTCTGAAGCCAACTTGTAACCTCTAGCCTTCCCAAATCTCGGGACGAGATTTATTTTAAGGGTGGTAGCCTGTCATAACCCAAAATTTTCCAAAGTTTGAAATGATAAAAATAAATAAACAAAATAAATAATTGTTGAAATTTAGGGTGAAAAGAAACTTTTTGATTCCAAATGGAAACATCAAAACCCACCTTGAACAAACTTTGAATAAAAGGAAATCCAAAAAATTTCAATCAAGTGAAAATGCATTCATCAATGAATGTATCTTGAAATTCAAACTTGGGAAATATAAACCAAAACCCAAAACCTTAATGGAAGAAAATCATTTCCAAGATATCTCAAAGACTATGGATTTTATACATATAAAAATTGGTCAACAAACATTTATGAATGATCAAGGATGAAAAATAAAAATATTATAAAACCATAGAAATTGGTTTCATTTAATTTGGAACCATAGATAAAAACTTATGAGTTTAATATGGCAAAAGTAAATATTTCCAAAGCTAATAAAGCTCCTATATAAAATCCATACCAAGTTGTGAGTAAATTAATCCTAAAAGTATTTAAAAGGATAAACAAATATTAAATAAAATTATACAAATTGGAATCACCAATTTTGGATCTATAAATAAAAGGATATGGATTTTGTAAGATAATTAAAGAAAGAAATAAATAAAAGATATTTAAAAGCCAAATTAAATCTTGTCCAAATACATAAACAAATGGAAGTTATTGAATAAATAAAATTAAAAGATTATTTAAATAAAATCATATGGGATTAAACCCTATTCTAATAGAACTTAATAAAGACAAAATCCCTAATAGAAATGATTAATTAAATCATGGGAAAATAATAAATGGAATTTTCCCAAGTGGAATAAAAGATATTTAATTAACTTAAATAGAATCAAAGAATTATTTGAATAAAAACTTATATGGAATTAAAACCATATTTGATTTAAATAAAGACATTTTCCCAATTTAAATGATTAATAAATCATATTAAAAATATTTCAAAGTGAAGTATTTAACATCCTAGTGAATAAATAAAACCTACTGAAAAAGTTTTAGTGAAAATTAAATTCAAATAAAGAGTTTGAAAATATAATTAAATCTTGTTGAATAAAAACAATTGTCTATTTAAATAAATAACAAACCATGTGTAAATGAAATAATTATTCTAAAAATGGATTTTAAATACATGTTTAAAATAGTATTAAAACATACTGAATATTTGAAAAATATTTGAAAATGAAATCTAAATTCAAATGATAGTTTGTTTTCAAAACAGAAAAAGAAAAAAATAAACATGAAAGAAAAAAATAGAGAAAGAGTTTAGCCCAGCCCACTAGGCCAGACCAGCCCAGCAAGCCCACTCTCTTCTCCCCCGAAACGTTTCCTTTCTCACTCAAACATCGAACCGCACAGTCACTGGCAACCATACCCCACGTGCACTCCCTCTCTCTCGCTGACGAGGCTGCCCCACCTGCCAGTCATCTTCCCTACCCTGCGACATGTTCTTCCTCACCCCCCCGGCCGTTTCCTGCCAAATTTCCGCGTCTTCAATTCGCTTAATTGCGCCTGTAATTTCTGCCCAGGACAATGCACGATTATACCCCTCCCTCTCTCCTCTCTTTCCCCTCAAACTCCTCTGCCTGAGAGCCCCCAGGCTGCCATGAATTCCAATTGCGCCGCCACTACTCTGACAAGCATCTCTAGCCGATTCCGACGATGATAACCCTCCCCTTGCTCCCAGACCTCCACGAGCCTGCTCCCCACGGTATTGCGCACCCGTCAGTATCTCTGGCTCGCCCGCGCATGATCCACAGTGTCGGCAAATACTTCGACTGAGCGTCGCCGTCGTCTTCCATTACTCCGTCGAGATCCCTCGGTAACCTCTGACCGCGCCTCCCCCTCTTGTTGACACACGCACACTCTCCTCCCTCGGGCGCATCTAACGCACCCCACATTTTTCCTTGGCGTTCCTTGTAGCTTCGCCTCCGTCACCGACAGAGCGTGCCCGACGTAGACACGAACTCCGGCGAGGAATCCCTGATGTCCTCGAGCGCCCCTTCGTCAACGAAGACCACCTCGAGCATCAGCGACATCACGCGAACTCGGTGAGCTACTCCACAGCTTTCCTCGCTTCCTGTAGTCGCTGGAGCGGTTCTGGCCGAGTGTCGCCGCCGCCAGCCACCATCGCAGCGCCGCCCGTTTTTGGCTAGATCATTCTGGTCGTTAGATGTCGATCCAAAGGACGCGATAGATCTTTTAAACAAAGAGGTATCGTTCAATCTGATCCATGCATTGCTGTTTAGATCCAACGGTCTGCATAACGCGATCCCACCGAACCAGTACCGGCGAATAGGAAACAGACGTGTGGCACGTGTTTTGTTTTTAAAAATAGAAACTATTCTATTAGATGTTAGATTTTGCAAAAATCATAACTTGAAATCTACATGTCCAAATTTGCAAACTTTATATCAATGGAATCAGCAAAAAGAGTACTTTAGAACCATGCACTTTGTTTAATGAATTGCTTCTGTAAAATTGGTTGTTTTTCAAAAACATGTGTAGGCATATTTTGTGTATAAAATTTATTCTAAAATTGTTTTTAGGATAAAATATTTTGTAAATGGTTTGTATTGAACCTACTAACCATAGAAACCAACTTTTGGATTTAAAAATATATTTTGTGACACTTAGGAATAAATCTTTGAATAAAAGCATTTCTAGTTAAATAAAAATATTGTTTATGTTTAAAAAATGCTTTTTGAGTAAAACCTTTAGAAAATGGTTTTAATTAAACTCTCTGACCCTAAACACCATGTTTTGAATTTAAAAATGTATTTGATTAACCCTAGAAAATTATTACTTTGTTTAAAGGCATTTCTAGCAAAATAAAATGTTGCTTTGATTTAAAAATGGTTTTTAGATGAAACCTTTGGAAAATGATTTAATATTAAAAAAATTGACCATAAACACTTACATTTGTGTTTAAAAATATATTTGGCTAACACTAGAAATTATTATTTGAATAAAATCAATTCTAGCAAAACAAAAGAGATTTAAAGTGGCCATTTTCACTAACTTGTTATCCAATGGTTTTGCCACATTTATAAATGACCAATAGGTGTTTTATAATGTTTATAACCTATTAGAAACCACTTCTCCAAACAAAACAATCTTTGGCATGCTTGCATGCAATGCTTTGTTTTCATTATTCTATGTGATGAATTGCTTGAATGGTAGATTAAATTTGTGCCTTGATTGAATTGTAGTGAACTTTGAAGAGTGTGACTATTGCAAGATCAAGGAGTGAACTTATATTCTCTACTAAAAAGGCAAGCGGTGCTTCATACTTTTGTCCTATTATTTTCACTATGCATTAGTGATATTTTAAGTAGGACTTGCATGGAATTTTTACTAAGTATGCTATGCCATGGGAAATCCTATTAGATGATGCCTTAGTAGAATTTTCCCTAAGTTAAGATCCCTACTACTATCATGCTTAGCTTAGCTAGTAGAAAACAATGGTGGATTATATTCATGCTATGGAATATTTCTAAGTCTATGACTTGTGTGTTTGTTTAATAAAACAACTATGTGAATGGATCACCTGGGTGGAATGGTGGGAATGGATTTATGTTGAGTGGTTACACAAGGCTAGGGTACTGGTGAACCTTGTGTATCACACTTGTGGAAGGCCACCCAGGAACAAAGATATTTGAGATGTCAAATGTTGAGAAGCTTCAAGTGCAGCCACTTGGCATTATGGGCTCTGCCTGGATCATATAGGTTGCAATAACTTAGCCAAATTGACAGTTGGTGGTAGGGGATGATAGGTTTGGAACGCGTCCATTTTGGTCTAAGGGAAGGCTTCTGAAAGGTCCTGTCTTGATGAAAGTCAAGTCGTGTGGGGAAAGTGCACCACCTCTGCAGAAGGAAGAATCTAAGTACTTAGCCGTGTCCCTAAAAAAGGACAAATTGAGCATCAAGACATGGAAGCTATCAAGAATCTCCTCATCCCAATTTCTAAGTTAAAAACTTGTGGTTGAACAAGGGTTAAAGGATCTTCAATCAATGATTGGTAGATGCCTTGGGTGATTTGACAAATAAAAACTTAGTGTTTTCAAATGATAACGAAAATCTATTTTGAGCAAAGCAAGCCTAAGCTCCACTTAGCCAAATGCATATAGATGATAGATACCACTGTTCTACCATAGTATCACTTGCCAATAAAATTCAAATGTATTGACCCTTGTGGATGTAACTTATTATGTTGCAGGTTTGTTTAATGTTAGTGAAGTGTGTTGATTAGGATTACAAGTCTACAACCAACATGATCGCCTGTGGCACTTTGAAGATGAAGGACTCCATGCTACATAGTTATTTCTACTGCATTGTAATGAGATAGCCAAATGAGATATGTAAGATGTAATGAATTATTTTATTCCTGGTTATAAAGTTGTATTATGACCATTGTTTCTTGATATTACATCTTAACTATGGATGCTAGCTATTGATCCAGGGACTAGCATTGTAAACACAGGGATCTCTACCTTATTAAAGGTTGGGACCTCTACATCAGCCAGGCGATTCGGTTGACCCAGGCTTGTCGTGGTATAGCACCCCAGCAAAGAACCTCAGGGCAGCAAATGCGGCAACCCTAGAATTGGAAGGGATGACCGGGGAAGCCCGGTAGAAGCAGCAAGAAAGAGTAAATGGGCTGGTACGCATCGCGAACCAGCAAAATGAGGAGATTCTTAGGGCTAACCCGGCAAAGCCGGGAGCTTCGTGCATGGTTCATTCGGTAGGGGCTTCCCCCGCGTTATCTGCGGCGGCGACATTCTCACTCGGAAAAAATGCATGGAAAGATAGAGCAGTAACTTCGGGAAAGAGAAACAAGCAGATTGTCCCATATGACCCGGCTTTGGCCGAAAAGGTCAATGAAAATAGGGGCAATGGAAGCCGAGGTAATAGCAGTGATAGAAACCCCGGCCGCGACAACAGAGAGCATGGTAATCTCGGAAGGGGAAACTCAGAGAACAATAACCCGGCAGAAGGAAGGAGGTACCTTCCGCAAGATCATCAGCCGAGGCATGAACCTCGGCAAGACCGAGAAGCAAGACAAGCTCCGCATAACCCAGCAAATGACAGGTATAATGATGGTTATTCGTAAGTGGAAAATGCAGAGCATGGGGGGGATTGTTATGGAATGCAGGAAAGGATCATCTATAGAAACTTGTCGTCCATAGACGCAATATTGAAGCTCGACAGGCTGTATCGGTACGAGTTATTGGAAGAGCAGGGTCCGCCTGGCCCGGCATGTTTTGGACCTCGGATTATGGGCGAAACGCCCGTGCCGAATTTCCAGTTAGCAAGAGGTATGAAAACGTATAATGGAAGTACGAAACCACAAGATTGGCTAATATATTATGCCACGGCAGTAAAAATAGCAGGAGAAAATTTGAGATGGGCTGTGAGATACGTGCCCCAGATGTTGGAAGGGCCGACCAGAGTTTGGCTCAATAACTTGCCAATAGGCAGTATCAACTGCTGGGTGGATTTTGAGGAAATGTTTGTCAGTAACTTTACCGATACATATAAGAGGCCAAACAAGCCGCAACAGCTCGCAATGTGCAAGCAGAAACCGAATGAGACTGATAGAGATTTTTGACTCGATGGTGCAACCTCAGAAATTCGTGTGAAGGAGTTATAAAATCTCAAGCAATTGCTTGGTTCGCTCAGGGGTGCAGATATGTTAGTGTATTGTGGCAGAGGCTGCAGAGAGATATGCCCACCACATTGGCAGAGACTATCATAGTAGCAGATTCATATGCCTTAGGTCATCCGACTCAACCAGAGCTTATGTCGGCTGAGCATCGTGAGCAGCAGGACCATTACGCCCGAGACGGTGCCAGGTCATCTCGGCGCAATGAATACCGAGGTAGAAGAAGGGATGAGAGGCCGGATTACAGATATAATTCAAATCAAGTGGCAACGGTTGTGCAGGATCAGCCGATTCTTGGGAGTAATCAATGTCAGAAGAATGGTCCTCAGCGGTGGACATGAAGGAATGATAGGAAGAAATAATGGACACCTGAGCAGAAAAAGCAATGGCAAGAAAGGCTGAAGTACACGTTTGAGTCCATGCTAGATCAGCCGTGTAAATTTCACACGCCTAACCCGGCCAAGCCAGCCAATCACACCACTCGCCAATGCGCCTGGATGAAAAGCGCAATGGGAAACCCGACAGCCTTGCAAGCACCGCATCACCAACAACAACCACGGCTGAGAGGGGGAAGTGCACAGCAGCTAATGTTACCTCCACCGCCTCCGAGGTATGAGAACCAGAGGGATACAGTTGACCAAGTAATAAATCAGAACCAAGATGGTAGGGGAAACCTCGGAAATAATGGACGCAATGATTACAGGTAGCATCACCAATCATACTGTGTGTTCACAACAGAACAACAAGATAGAGAGAGCGTACAGCGCCAACATATGGAAGTGAACGCAGTTATGCCGGCAGTTCCAAGATATGTGCCATGGTCGGATCAAGAGATTACCTGGAGCATAAGAGGTCACCCGAAAATCATGCCAAACCCAGGATCATATGCTTTAGTGCTGGATCCGACGTTTGTTGGGCCTAGTATTAATGTAAAGTTCTCAAAAGTACTGATAGATAATGGGAGCAACATCAATATTATGTACAAAGACACAATGCATAAACTCGAAATAACTCTGAATATGCTGTAGTCAACTAGGACAACGTTCCATGGGATAGTGCCAGGACTGTCATGCGAACCCATTGGAAAGGTCCGAGTAGATGTATTATTCGGCACAAGAGAGAATTGTAGAGCTGAAAATCTAGAACTTGAGGTGGTGGATCTGGAAAGTTGCTATCATGCTTTACTCGGACGGCCGGCATTGGCCAAATTTATGAGAAGCTTTCATATTAATTACTTGAAAATGAAGATGTCAGTACCTCAGGGGGTGATAACAATAGAAGGGGATTATAGGAAATCAATGGAATGTTCTTTGGTCGGATCGAACTTGTCCGAGTCTTTGGTAATCACAAGAGAGAAAGGGAGAATTCAGGAAGTGGCAGCTCTGGCTCAGTCGGCACAGCTTAACATGCCAGCACTTGACAGCCCACATGGAAGTGTGTCATTTCAGCCGACTAAGGAAACAAAGAAGATCCATATTGATGATCAATTCCCAGAGCGCATCATTACTATTGGTGCCGGCCTGAATGACAAATAGGAAAGAGAGCTCACTAACTTCCTCCGTGAGAATCGGGATATCTTTGCATGGTCCACTTAGGATCTGCAAGGAGTGTCGAGGGAGTTGGCTGAGCACTCTTTGCATGTGATTCCAGGAGCAAGACCGGTGAAGCAACCTCTCAGCCGCTTCGCCGAAGATACGAGAAAAATAATAGGGGATGAGATAGCTCGGCTCCTTGCGGCCGGGTTTATCATGGAAGTTCTTCATCCGGATTGGTTATCAAACCCGGTGTTGGTATAAAAGAAAAAGTATGATACAAATGTAGCTGTCGTTTGGCGGATGTGTATCGATTACACGAACCTTAACAAGGCGTGTCCCAAAGATCCTTTTCCCTCGCCTAGGATAGACCAAGTCATTGATTCAACCGCGGGTTGTGAGCTATTATCATTTGTAGACGCGTACTCTGGTTTCCACCAGATACTATTAAACCCGGCTGATCAAATAAAGACTGCATTTATCACCCCATATGGGGCTTATTGCTATCGCACCATGACATTTGTCCTGCGTAATGCAGGAGACACGTACCAAAGATGCATGCAAAAATGTCTGCACGACCAGATTGGAAAAAATGTGCAAGTATATGTCGATGATGTGGTTATAAAAACCAAAGAGAGCAACACGCTCCTGGAAGATATCCGGCAAACATTCGCGAATCTAAGAAGGTTCTGAATGAAGCTTAACCCGGAAAAATGTACCTTTGGTGTGCCATCCAGAAAACTACTCGGTTTCCTCGTGTCCAGACAAGGTATAGAGGCAAATCCGACTAAGATTCATGCGGTGGAAAATATGGAACTACCTAGATGCCTAAATGATGTCCAAAAATTTATAGGATGCCTTGCATCCCTAAGTCGGTTCGTAAGTCGGCTAGGTGAAAAAGCATTACCCTTGTATCAATTAATGAGAAAATCCGATAAGTTCATCCGGACACCTTAGGCCAATAGTGCTTTTCATGAGTTAAAAAAGATGTTGGCTACAACGCCTATCTTGGCTTCCCCATTATCAAAAGAGCCTATGCTGCTCTATGTAATAACAACAAACAGGGTAGTAAGTGCAGTAGTCGTTGTGGAACGAAACGAAGACGGTAAGTCGGTGCAAAGACCGGTGTATTACCTGAGTGAGGTATTATCAGCCTCCAAGCAGAATTACCCACATTACCAGAAGATGGCTTACGAAGTATACATGTCGGCAAAAAAGCTCAAACATTATTTCGAAGAACACCCCATAAAGGTGATTTGTGAATCACCAATAGCCGAGATATTGAGAAACAAAGATGCAAGTGGCCGAATAGCAAAATGGGCAATTGAATTATCACCCTATGCCCCGCAATTTTATAGGCGAGATGCAATTATATCCCAGGCAGTGGCCGACTTTTTTGTAGACTGGGCCGAGGTGTAGTATGAACCCCCATTGCCAGATCCGAACTATTGGACGATGCACTTTGATGGGTCCAAGTTAAGAAATGGGTTAGGAGCAGGGATAGTGTTAACCTCTCCAAAAAAGGACCAGATGAAGTATGTATTGCAAATACACTTCACTACATCGAACAATGTAGCCAAATATGAGGAACTTGTCCATGGCCTGCAAATGGCAAAAGAGATCGGCATACGTCGGATCCTCTGTTACGGAGATTCGGACCTCGTAGTCCAGCAAGTATCAGGAAATTGGGACGCATTGGATGCAAACATGGCTCTATATAGGTTTCATGTGCAGAAAATTAGTGGTTATTTTGATGGATGTGAATTCCATCATATACCTCGGGCAAAGAATGATGTTGCAGATACACTTTCACAACTCGGATCAACCAGACAGTCAATTCCGTCTGGTATCACCCTGGAACACCTAAGAAAGCCGTCAATTATACCTTCGCCAGAATCTGAGTCAATTCGCATCTCATCAGATCAGATAGACGGGAGCGTCCCAATGGAAATTGACAAAGTACATGAGCCGAACTACTCGGAGATTGATTCGCTTAACCCAAAAACGGATTGGGAGAAACAGGCGGATGTTATGTCGGTAGAGGTAATGGAAATTGACAACATAATTTTCCCAGAGAAGATCATGCCAAGATGGGCACATCCCATATTCTCATTCGTCAAAGAAAAGGTCCTGCCGGACAATGAGGTTGTGGCTAGGCAGATAGTGAGTAGAGCAAAAGCTTACACGATCATAAATAATGAGCTTTATAAGAGAAGCGTGACAAATGTGCTGCAACAACGCGTTTACTCGGTAGAGGGACAAGATATCCTTTTGGATATACATTAAGGAGAGTGTGGGCACCATGCCTCGTCCAGAGCCCTCGTGGCAAAAGCAATCAGGCATGGGTTTTACTGGCCAAGTGCGCGAAAGGAATCAAAGGAACTGGTAACGAAGTGTAATGGCTGCCAGAGATATGCCAGCAAAATACATATGCCTTCATCCGAGTTAAAAATAATACCAATCACTTGGCCATTCTCCTTGTGGTATTTGGATATGGTAGGTCCATTTAAGCCGTCTCACGGCGGCATGACTCACATTTGTTCATGGTGGACAAATTCACGAAGTGGATAGAAATAAAACCAATACGAAAATGTGACGGGCCCACGGTGGTGAAATTCCTCAAAGATATCATTCTTAGATATGGTTACCCACACAGTATCATCACAGATAATAGCACAAACTTCGCTGAAGGAGATTTTGCTCGATTCTGCCAAGAGAAGCACATAAGACTCGATGTTGCTTCGGTAGCTCACCCGACATCAAATGGGAAAGTAGAAAGATCAAATGGACTAGTACTATCCGTAATAAAACCTTGGCTGATATAACCGCTGCAGAGGTCGGCAGGATGTTGGATCGAGGAACACCCAGCGGTCTTGTGGAGCCTAAGGACTACCCCAAATAGATCAACGGGATATACCCCATTCTTTCTCGTATATGGGGCAGAAGCTGTACTTTCGTCCGACATAATGCATGACTCACCAAGAGTCGCCCAATACACGAGCGCCGAAGTAAATGAAATATCTCGGCAAGATGATGTGGATCTACTATAAGTAGCAAGAGAGTTGGCTCTATCAAGATCAGCTATTTATCAACAAGATATCATAGCAATAAAGTGAGTCCAAGAGTTTTTAAGGAAGGAGATCTAGTTCTTCGGCTGGTGCAACGCATGGCCAGCATGCATAAACTCTCACCCACATGGGAAGGCCCATTCATCGTAAGAAAAGCATTGCACAATGATGCATACTACCTAATCGATGCTTAAGCACCAGAAAAGGGCAAGGCGGATAAATCCGAAGACGATTAAAGAAGACCATGGAACGTGGCATTACTTTTCCCGTTTTACACTTAGAGGAGGTATATTGTGTCCAGCAATGTTATGTATCAAGTTGATGTATTAGGTATGGAGTTAGGAAACTTCGGTACCTCGAGCAGTGACTCAGGGACTGCCATGCAATGTTTATCATTTTGGTTATGTATGAAACCTCAATACCTCGAGCAATAACTCGGGGACTGCCCTAAATTGTTCATCATTATGGTTATGTATGAAACCTCTATACCTCGAGCAATGACTCGGGGACTATCGTAAATTGTTTATCATTATGGTTATGTATGAAACCTCGGTACCTCGAGCAATAGCTCGGGTACTACCCTGCATTATTTATCTCTAAGTATGTGTAATATGCATGATAAGTTCGGCGACCCAAGCAGTAACTCGGGGACTGCCAAATGAATTTTATTTCTATCATATGACCGTTAACCTCGGCAATTCAAGAGATAACTCGGGAGATACCCAACTTACCCCATCTTAATGACCAATGACTCAGAGGAATCATAATTCAAACCAACATATGAATGAAGTAAGACGGACGAAGAAAGAGTCGATTGAGAATCAAACACTAGGGATTTTGATTCGAACTTATAAAACCAAAGTTTTGCAAACAAAGACACGCGTCAAACAAATTCAACCAGAACAATAATAGCATAACGATTACTTTAGCATAAGGTTCCAAAGTTATATGGATCACATGGTACCAAAAGAGAAAGATTGTTTTAGGACAGCATACACCCGGCATACCGGGGACTTAAACAAATAAGACTTTTTAAGCTCAAGCATCAGCAGTTGCCGAAACACCCATAGGAGGAATAGTAACAGCAACGGAAGTTTCCGATGATGGTATCTCGCGTGCGATAGAAGGAGCCTCTGCTTCGGTGGGAGGAACAACTTTAGAAGTTGCCTGGGCCTCTTCAAAAGTTACCTCGGCGTCGACTGAGGCAACCAAATTATCTTCGGCAGGGATTGTTCGCTGTGAGACTCCACCTTGGGCTTGGGAGGCTTTGGTTCCCTTGGAGGAGGATCGAGCCTGGGCGTTCCTATCCGAACTACCACTAGACTCGTCCGAGTCCCCAGGATTGTCATCCGAACCACCTTCATCATCGGAATCTCCATCCGATTCATCCTCATCCACAGCCTCAGCATCGTCTTCAATGTCCTTAGGGAGAAAGCTCGGCCCTTCGTTCCATTGGTCAACATTAGCATACTAAATAAGCTGGTGCGCATGAGCTTGGTGGCGGGCAACATACTCTGGATTTTAGACCCAAGGAGAGCCAGTGCACAAATTCATCAAGGTATCGAGGGAGATATCCTCGTACCATGACAAAACAGCAGTAAGCGCCATATCAGCTCCGGATCGTCCGGCAGATTCTCGCCAAAGATTTAGTCGAGTCTGAGACTCCATCAGCCTCGCCACGAGCACTTCTACTTTCTTAATCTTTGGCTCACTCGGCCAAAGTACATGATAGGCCCGAATATCCGCTTGCACCAAATGTTTTCCCATAACCTTCATTGGCTCAATAGCAGCAGCAACGTCAACCAAGAAATCTTCAATGGAATATTCCTGATTCGGAACAACGGGAACACCTCGGTGGCCGCGAGCAGCGATCACAGCCTTAGAACTCACATATTCATCTTCTAGAAAATGACCTGTAAGAAAAAACATCAATTAGGTCAAGAGAAGCTACAAGTGAAGAATGACTCGACTAGAAACAGAAAACTTACGGTGGATGTATCGAAGCATTTTCTGGAGATCCAGGGCCTAGTTAGCCCTGTTCTTCTCAAAACGAGTAATTTCTTTGGTCATCGCCTGGTTTTTTAACTCGGCGGCATCAAGAAGTTCCCTGTCCTTCTGAAGCTGAAGACTTAGTCGGTTCTTCTCCTCGGAAAACTCTTGATCAACCTTTTCCAACTCGGATTTCTAAGAGAGTTTGAGGGATTCAACCTCCGCACGGAGCCGGGTTATCTCATCATCCTTTTCCTTAAGCTGCGTCGAATGAGTCCCCGCTTTCTCTAAAAAATACAGCATCATATCAGGCATAGGTATGCACTCTTGATGCGACGCTACAAATCTTTGCAACTCGGCTGAGCCGAAGAGAGGATACCATGATACACTCGATATTTACTTCAAACAAAAATAGATAAATAAAAGGATAAAGGGGTAACTAACCTTCAAGGATGGAAACCTTCTTTGTAAGCCGGTTGTTTAGATTGTTAATATTAGCTACACAATAATACACCAGAAATTAATCCAAAAATTGGGTCTTCTACAAAGATAAAGTGCATAAAAGGCCGAATAATTTACCAGTCTTCTTTACAACGGGAACCATTTTCTCGAATTTATCTTGAAGCTTCTTATGCGAGAAGAGTAACCTCTGAAATTTGGCCGTACGCCGATTATGAGCAACCTGAAATAACACCAAGTTATACAAAGAAAAACCACAAAAAGATCCGAATCAAGAAAAAACTTGACTCGGATCTAGGTGGCTGGATATTCAAAAATAAAGCAGATCTGAATCAAGAAGAAACTCGACTCGGGTCTAGGTGGCTGGATATTCAAAACTAAAGCAGATCCGAATCAAAAAGAAACTTGACTCGGATCTAGGTGATTGGATATTCAACACTAAAGCAGATCCGAATCAAGAAGAAACTTGACTCGGATCTAGGTGGTTGGATATTGAAAAATAGAAGCGATCGGAATCAAGTAAAACTTGACTCGACTCTAGGTGGCTAGATGCATTTTAATTCAAAACATGCACAACAAAAGCTATCTATTGCATAACCAAAATAGCTGTATTTTCAACAAGGAAAGCTTCCAAACGAATAACAAGTCATTCGGTTGTAAGATCGGGGACTAGTGGGCATATAGTATCTCCTAAGTAAAATACGAGGTATAAATTGAAGCGCATACCTCGTTCATCTTGTCGCTTTCTAGAACAACCTTGGCAGCCATGTGTAAACGGCTGCTGATATCGGATAGCTAGAAGGACTGATTACTCGGATTACCTTCAAGTTGATCAGCAGCGTTCCAATTGTTGGCATACTCTACCAATGATCCAAGGCTATTCTCGCTCTCCGTGCATGTCAACACCTTGCCTCTGGCCTCTCGCGCTTGTTGCGTAACTGCCTCGGCAACCGGGCTCTTGTGAAGCACGAGTGGCATGTCGGCGGCAGGGGCAACACCAGGCTTAGTTGTAGAGGCTCCCTTGCGAAGCATATCGGCAATGCTAGGCTGAGAGGAACCCGCTTGCCCTTTTTGAGGTGTCAAGGGCTTGGCATCGACACTCTTCTTGCTCTTGGCGTGAACTTCGGTAGGGGAAATAACTTCGGCGCTGGGAGCAACATCCTTTGCTGTAGAAGGACTGACAGTCTCTAAAGGAGCCGAGGTAGCGGCAACCTCGGCGAATGTCTAAGCAGAAGGAGGAACTGCGATAGACGAAGGATCGGTGGGAGTGACTTCGGGAATCTTGGGAGAAGCAGCCGAATCAGTCAGGCAATCCGACATCGGGGCATCATTGGAAGTAATAGGAGGAGCTATGGGCTCATCTCGTCGAGGAGAGCCAATAGTCGGCCCAGGAGGAGAGTCATCGCGAGGAGGACTAGGAACCCGGACATCTTCCGGAGGCGATGGTGAAAGCGGCCGAGTAGCATGAGATGTCATACTCGGACCGCTGGGTTTAGCAGAAAGAGGAGCACTGCAAATACGAATTGATTCAGAAGTGAAAGGGAGAAACAAGAAATGCAAGTAAAAATGTAAAAGCGAACTTACCCAGAGACTCCAGGCATAACTTTGCACTTCGGAATATGCTGGGAGGATTTCTTGGTTCGTTTCTTGGGAGCGGTACTCGAAGGATCTGTCGGAGCAGCGTGCTTCTTAGAATCAGCAGGCTTCCGAAGCGAGAGGTTCGACCTCGCACCTGGCCAGCCGGATTAGCTGGAAAAGAAGGAGCCGGAAATGCGTAAGAGATAGGCACCACGACAACTACCTCGAGAATTTGGACATCGTCCGAATCACCTTCATCAGTTCGGGCCGAGGTTTTACTCCGAGTGCGAGCAGGAGCAGCCTACGGCTTAGGAATGAACTCCTTCGGGTCAGGTTCTCCGTTTTCTGGAGTATTGTGGTCAGCAGTCCAAGGAAGAGATAACACCTCAGCATCTCCCGTGTCTTGTTCGGCAAATGTCTGCAAGAAAAGCAAACAAGAGTTAGCAAAACAACTGATGAAAAATAACTGGAATAGAACATCTGATGTTCAAATTACCCGGGGAGGAGGATTCTTGCGAGAGAATGGTTTCATTCCTCACTTCCACTCCTCGGGCATCTCAGTCTTGAAGATTGCCCGGACACGTTTATAGATTTGAAAATCATCAAGTTCAACCATAGAGACTCGGTTGGGATCCAAGGGACCGCTCGTATAACAGAGCTTATGAGAGCGGAGCTGAAAAGGGCAGATTCATCTACTGATAAAAGCGTCCATCAAATCCTCGCCGCAAAGCCCATCCCAAATCAACTCCTTCAGTCGAAGTTCGAATGCCTCGGCAAGAGCGTGGGTCCTCTTCGGGTTATAATACCAATTCTGTTTGGAGGGGGAACCAATAGAGAAGGCGGGGAGCCGGATCTTATCCTCTGTACCAGTGTTTTTGACATAGAAAAACGACCTATGCCATTTCTTATAGGACTCTAAGCCAGTGACTCAGGGAAACAAGGAGTTCTTCCGAGGTGTGATGGAAGCGGCCCCACACTGGGTGACAGATTTCTTGGAGGGATGCAGATACTTATCAGACACAATATTAGATCTAATCTGAAAAAACTTCAACCAGACATCTACTGAGGGCCAAAGGCCGAAGTATCGTTCAGAAGCCGAGATAAAGGCCGAGAGAGAGGCTACGGCATTAGCCGGCAGATGATGTAGCTGAAGGCCCAAGTAATCAAGAAAATTCCAAGAAAAGTCGCTGATAGGAAGGCCGAACCCTCTGACGAAATGCGACATAAAAACCACGTACTCGCCATCGTCGGTCACGGAGGAAGATTCTTTGCCGGGTAAGCGACAGTTTACCTCGGCAGGAATTCGGCGGGTCTTGCGCAACCACTCAATTTCTCGGCGAGTGACCGTAGATCCTTGCCATGAGCCGCGTTCCGGGCTCACCATGAGTTCTTCCCCCACAACGGTGCCGTTGTGCGAGCTAGACATAGGCTCGTTAGAGGAATCAATGGAGGAAGAACTGGTGGCGGGGAGAGGCCTCGAAACCCAAGGCCCTGTCGCGACGGCGACAAAGGTGGCGGCGGAGCGGAAACAAAACCGCCACAAAAGATTAAGAAAAACGAGAAGGGACGCCTAGTGCAGGGACCTAGCCACGGCGGCGCGTCTCGCGACGGAAAAGTGCAGCGGCGAAGACGCGGAGGCGCGCCAGCAAGAACAGAGGAACAGCGGAGTGGTCGTCGAGGCGGAGGTATGGAGGCGCAGGCGCTATAGCACAACGGCAACTTCGGCGGCGCAAGGAGGAAGACGAAGGGAGTGGGGAAGGGAAAAGTGAATCGACCCACCCCACTCCCCTACTTATAACCGCATAGCGTGAACGCTAGTGGGATCGTGGATGTGCCACGGTAACCACACGAACGCGTGTATCGTGCATACATGAGCGATGAATGGAGCCACAACAAGGGTCACACAATGCAAGAGGAGATCAAGTGGCACTGTGTCGACGCGATGGGCGTAGTAATTACTGTAGGGTGTCAGCGTACACTGTAGCAGTACAAAAAACGAGACAAAAGTAATGATTGGTACACGTAGGATGAAGCTTACTCAAGAAGCTAAGGGGATACTTTGGAAGAAAGATAACAACTCGGAAAGAAAATCGAACCTCGGTGAGAGAGGATGAACAAAAGTGGGATAGCTCAAGAGGAGAACCAGCTAAGAAATATGTCGGATAGAAGATTAGAAAGATTGAATGTCTAGAAACTGATGTGGTCCAGCCGAAGTATCCGGCAGGACCGCACCAGCTTCGGGGACTAATGTTGGGGGGGATGACCCCAGGTAGGGTCTAGATGGTAGAGAGAGGGGAGGAACCTTTATTACCCTGGGCCGGGTCATGAGCTGATTCGGCCGAGTTATGCAAGGATCGGCCGAATGAGGCATGGCTTACCCAGAATCAAGCAGTTGATACCTTGCTCGACCGACGTATGATCTAGGTCGGCCGAATGAGGTTGATTAGCTCATAACACAGGTAAAGATCAAGCCGAGTCATGTGAGGCAAGGCCGCGTTACGAAAATCTAGCGAAAGAAGGAGATGGTTCCCAAAGTCAAACCCTAGCTACAATCTAGGTGGAATCTACTTAGAGCCAAGCGCTAGAGACAAGGAACAGAGCCGCAGAGGGGCAGACCAGCGTCACGGAGGTGACAGTGGGCAGGACCGAGGCTCACATGTGGGAAGTTCTAGGTCTTTGCCGTTGATAGAAGGGAGACACAGAAAGAGGTCCGCCGAGTTACCGCTTTGGGACAAGCATATTACAAGAATATGCTTGTCCATGTCAGCCCTAGAGTGAACCAAGGGAGTCCTTTATAAGGAGAGGCATAGCTTCCTGAAGAGGGGATCGATTCATTTTTACACTAGAGGGCTCATGTTGTAATCTTCTTCCTCCTCTCCCTGATACAGCTCAAGGAGCATTTGTAGCTTGATAGAGGTGGAATAAAGATTTGTGTTCTAACTTGTTGTGTGTAGAAATCACTGCATCTTCCCTCCCCAGATCTCACTAGCATCCATTGGCCCCAAACTTTAGCCTACCCATGGCATCTTCCGTGCCACCACCACGACACATCTGGAGTCTCAATAACTACCGTGGCTAAATTGACAAAATTACCTTCTTCCTCATGTTCATACTCATCATCATCTAGTTCTTCAATAGCTGGCTTATGGTCAAATTTGGAGAAATGAAAATCCATTTTCACTTCCACAAATTTGAGAGACACGGTTTGTCTCTTGCATTCTATGTTTTCTCCTGCAGTATTTTGAAAGGTTCTTCCAAAAATGATGGGATAATAAACATCGGTAGGCATACCAACTAGCACAAAATCAATAGGATATTTGTATGGTCCAACATAAATTGGAACATCTCTAATTATTCCCATAGGGACTCTAAGTGTTTTATCAGCAAGCATTATATTCATATATGTATCCTCTAGTTCGGCTGGTGCTAGTTCTTTTTGGATTTTTACATAGAAATTAAATGGTATCACATTAACAGCTATCCCTAAGTCACAGAGTCCATAGTAGGAAGTTCCTCCAAAAGTACAAGGGAGAATAGGCTTACCAACTTCTTTAGCTTTCACCTTACCTTCGACGAACTGCGAGGCTTTGGTATCAAGCTCAATCACGTTGCAGTGAGCAAACATGGTCATGATGTCTTCCTTCGCTGGATCCCCCATCTCTTGTGCACTTACTTCTTTGGTTTTACTTACATGTGCTTCTTCTAGCAGTTTTAGGAATAACTCTTTTTCTCGTTGATCCTCCAGCTCCCGAGCCATCATATGTTTCTTCGTCGTCCTTGGGAAAGGAAGGGGTTTAACATATGGGGGTACCTCCCGCAATGGTTCAATAGGAGCAATAATTATTGGATCATCTTCTAAAGTTGGCTTGGGTGGTGGAGTGTAATGGAGGCAGTCCTTTTTAGGAGCCTCAATATGTTCTATAAAATACTAAAGAATTTGCAAAACAATATCATCATCAAGTTGGAGTTAATCAGCAGTCTCTTTTACTTTATCGGATTCTTTATAAGCATTGAGACAATCATATTCAATTTCTATACCTCTTTCGCCGCCTAAATCAAATACCCATGTTTCTCTATTATGGAGAATGCGTTCTAAAAGTTCCAAAGCTTTAGTTATAGTTAACTCCATAATGAATCCTCCAGAATTGGTGTCTAGCTCATGTTTAATTTCTTGATTAAGTCCAAAAAATGTGTAAAATGTACCATTCGGGCAAATCATGATGGGGACATTTATAAAGTAGGGTCGTATACCTTTTGAAGGCTCTTACCAAGCCTTCACTTGGGCAGTTCTTGAAGTTTGTAATCTCCCTTCTTACTTCAGCAGTCTTTACCTTGGGACAGAATCGAATCACGAATTCTCCTTTAAGTTTCTCCCAAGTATCTATTTTCTCTGCAGGGCAAATTCTATACCAAGATAAAGCAGTATTAGTTAGAGATTGGCTAAACAGTTTTAGTTTCAATTCATCATCACAATAGCTTTCAATTTAAGAGTTCAACATATCTCGGTAAAATGCATTAAATGTGTGTAAGGATCCTCATCTGGATCATCTCCTTCAAAAGTCTTTTCTTTAATGATTGCAATAAAGCGAGGGTTGACCTCGTATTCTGGTTCGCCCCCACTCGTGAATTCTTTAATAAGTGCTCAGTTGAACTTCCCGAGGTATTTAGTTGCATCGAGATGATTCATTAGTCCGAGTGCAGTCATGGTTCTTACCTAAAACTAGTAAGCAACTTTAGTAAAACAATTAGTAAAATAAGCAACTAAGAACAAAGACCAAAAGTGCTTAGCTCCCCATTAACGGCGCCATAAAATAGCTTGATGACTGCAAGTGGATATTTCAATTGTAGCTAGTTTCAAAGTAAAGATATCGAACCCACAAAAAGCTATTGGTAAAGGTATTTATGCCCCTCATCACTATATACCAAAGGATACTTGTAATTTGCCTTTGATCTCAAGTAAAGAGTGTTTGGAGGGTTTTTAGTTGTTTGCAGAAATGTAATTAAAATGATTTTTAAAAAGCAAGTAACAAGTTCGTATAAAAGAGTGGTGGCATGCAATAGGGCTAAAACTTTCTTGGAGATGTAGGATACTTCTCTAGCATAGTGTTTTTATTATTAATAATATAAAATAATATACTTCTTGTATCATGAGATGTGTGGAGAGAGATCCATAATAAGATGTTTACTATAAGGCTCGTAGGAAGCCACTTTGTTGAGCCAAGAGTGATGTCATCTCTAAATAACCACTGTGATGCCTCAAAGCAGTCACCCATACAGACCAACGCAATTTAGGATTTCCCTGTGGATATCGTAATTAGCTTAGGAAGTCCCTCTTTACTCCTCCTTTGACCGCATAGTTTACGAGCCGGCGCCAATCTGTCACGGGGCTATTCCGGGTACAATCCCAAAGCACGTCCAAAGGATTTATCCCTCCCTTTAGTCTCAAAGGCAAATAGTACGTGGTCGACTTTCACATACCATGGTTATAAAAAAAAGACTTTCACATACCATCTAAAGAGAGAGATCAAACATAAATCATAAATCTATCATAGACTGACAAGTCATACTAACACAAGAATATATCATCTTTATTGCAAATTCATAATGATGCTAGGGTTTCTCCATCTCCCTAAGAACAAAGGAACTAGTCACACATGGAAGCAATCAATAACATCATCATAATCAAAAGGATGGATGAAAGTAATCAAATAGATCTAGTGCAAACCATAATTGAATCTGGAATTACAACAAGATCTAATGGATGAAGGATGAGAGTAGTGGAAGTGATGTAGATGCAGCTGTTGATGATAAAGGGGATGATATATTGTCCTCCAATGATCCGTGGATCGGCAGAGATTTCTCCCCAGCCAAGTTGCTCCTTCATATCCCTTTTAGATGTGTTTTTTCGTGGTTTCTAGTGGCTATAAATCTCGGATCCCTCTGTCGTCTTTGCCAGGAGAAAGTATTTGACGAGACGGACCTGGCGACACATGGTATGGTCGGACTGTACAGGCGGGACTCTCCCGTACCGCTTGTCGTTACGGGCACTAGTTGTCTCTCCTTGCTTGGTATTTTCCATAAAATGGCTTTTATCACTTAAAAATATCATATTATAGTATAATATGACGGCTTTAATTAATATGTTCATAATAGTCTGAGTGATTTGGGATCCAGTTGAAATAAAGACAAAAGGTGCACGTGAACACAATGAAATACAAACATCCCTACTCTATTTATACGAAAAAGGTAAAAATGTTTAAATTTTGGACTCGTCAGTCTACGTGATGAGAAGGAAGATAGATTGGCGAGTTCATCGTCTGCACCTGCTTTTGATGATCCGTTATGGAAGAGACTATGGAGCATGGATCTACCTGGAAAGGTGAAAATGTTTGGATGGCACCTTTGTCATAACAGTCTTCCGACGTAGATGAATATTAAAAAAAAGAGAATTGATTTAGACACCCAATGTCCGATGTGTAATCGGCTCGATGAGTATGGCGACCACTTGTTTCTGAAATGCAACAAGTAAAACCAGTGTGGCGCAATCTTCTGCTGAAGGATGTCAGAATCAAACTCTTAACTACACTAAATGCAAGATTGATGTTTGAACTAATTCTTTTGCTCAAGGGGACCCAAAGAAATTTGGTTTTAGTCCTGCCGTGGGACTGGTGGACCACACAAAACAAAAGGAATGTTGAGGGAAAGGACAGATCGGTGTCTAAAGTTTGTCATACAATTCAGAGACATATGCTGAACTTTAATCCACATATGAATGCGCCAGTCATTGCCACATCAAAGAAGATAATAGTTTGGTCAAAACCTGGCCTGGATTATGTGAAGGTGAATTTTGATGCAGCTTTTCAGACAGAGACGAACGATAGTGCTTGGGGTTTTGTGGTGAGATCGGATGAACGGCATTTTTTTGCAGCTGCTGCTGAGAGATTGGAGCATGTACGTGATGCATTGCATGCAGAAGCTGAAGCTTGTTCAGCGGCCTCAGAGGGAGCGGCAGCTCCGGGTTTAAATCGTGTGGTTTTTTAGTCAGATTCTTAGACGTTAGTCTCGGCTTTACAGAGAAAAAAGTACGACCTCTCGCCCATTGGTGTGCCACTGAAGGAAGTTCGGAGCACGTGCATTGGTTTATTTGAATCTTTTGAATCCAGTTACACTCCTCGTACTTGTAATAAGGTGGCACATGCTCTTGCCCAGTACGGGCCTACGAGCCGATGACTTCTGTACTGGCTAGGAAGATGTAGCCCCGGAGTTTGTATCGGTTTTGGTCGCCAAGGATATTAATGTGCACCGTGGTTAAATGGTTATTGCCACAATTTTAAAATAAAAGAGTTGAAGGCTAACACGTAACCATTCTTGTCTATTTCTTGTGCCTCAGAGGCTTATCCATATATGTGTAAGAATGCTTTTATGGATAAAATGACCAAAAAACTAGTCCCAACAGCTTACCCATAAGTGGTCCCTCGCCAAATTTTTTTGGATGATCACCCATTTTTTGCACCTCTTACCCATATATTGGTAGATGGACACAAATTTTGGATAAGAGACAACTCTTACCCATATGTTGCCACGTCAGTAAAAACAAAGGCGGGAAGCTACCAACCGCTCGCTCTTGACCCGCCCGACGACGACGTCGCTCGCCGCCATCCCTCCGGCCACCGTCGACAGCCCCTCGCGCCGCCACTTTGCGGCCCTCCACCTGTGACCCACCCGTTGGCCTCCTCCGTCCCCGCGCGCCCCTTCTACTAGACGGAATCAAGCCACAACGGCCGCCTTGGTGGCGCGTCGCTAGTTATGATTCGCCGTCGGGGGGCCTTCTAGGCTCGCGCGCATCCGCGCTGCCACCCCCACCTGCGAGCTCCGCCACCACCACCACCCCACGAGCTCCGCCGCCACCCCTACCCGCGAGCTCTGCCGCCACACACAACCTGCCGACCGTCGGCGTCGATTCGGCCGAGCACCGGCTCCGCACACCTCGCCGGCCGACCACAGGCGCCACGCGCAGCAGGCCATGCGCACTATAAGAAGATGGGGCGGCGGAGCAGGGACGCCTAGGCGATGGGGACGAGTGTGCTAGGGAAAGAGATGAAGAAAAGCTAGAGAAAAATGAAAAAAAGAAAGAAAAAATTAGACTCACTGACAAGTGGATCCCATGTGCAAACCACTTTTGGGTAACCATATTATAGGTAAGCTGAAAAAGCAGAGACTAGCTGAGCATCTCCAAGAGCTTACATAAATATGGGTGAGCAAAAAGTGTTTGGGTAAGAAGAGAGAGAAGGTATAGGTAAGGAGATTTTGGTTTGCTTTTCTAGCTTACCCATTTTTTGCTTACCCAAAATATGGGTAAGCTCTTGGAGATGATCCTACCCATATTTTCTCACCGAAAATTGTTTTGCATAGTTTTAATAAAATAAACACAAGATATCAAATAGAAACATTATCAATAAAATTGCAACAGCATTTAGTGCATAGAACAAAACAAAATAGATAGTTCATCGATCATAGAGTAGTACGGAAGCGAATGGTTCATCGGTACATAAAACACCACCACACAATAGTAGTAGATAGTTCATTGATAATAGAAGTAGTAGATAGTTCCTTGATAATAAAAGTAGTAGATAGTTCCTTGATGCATACTATAATCTCACATGTCACCACCACCATTGCCTCCATCACCACCAAAGCCGCCACCACCACCACCATTTCCTCCACTATGGCCACCTACATACCCTCTTGCCATCAATATTTGGTCACGGCAAAGCTCCCAATCAGCTCTCCCCTTCTCATCTAGAGTACTTGGGTCCATGAACATGAGATTTTGCTCTTGCTCCATCCTTTTGAGCATTTCTTCATTTGCCAACTTCCTCTCTTCGAGCTCAACACTCTTCTCCTCGGCCGTCGCCTTCCTCTCCTCGGCTAACACCTTCCTCTCCTCAACTAACTTCCTCTCTTCAATCTCTTTGTTCCTCACCTCCCTCCTTTCTTTGGCAAGCTCCTTCCTCGCCGTCATCATGTTGTCCAAAGACTCCTTGTACATGTTCTCACCTCCTTTTTCCCTTGCGTCTTTAGCTTTCTTCCTACCTTCGGGATGAAGGGGTTCATAGCATGGAAAACAAAAAATTTCTATCGCATACAAACAAACAAGCCAAGATCTATCTACTAGATTGTAGCAACGAGTCGATGGAATAACTTACCCTCAAAGATTCTAAAGCGGTTAACGAGAGCAGATTATCGTGGTGATGTAGTTGTACTCTTTCCGATCTCAAGATCGCGTAGACGATCCTTCCGGCGCTGCGTTCTGGCAGCGCTTCCGCAGTCAGTCACACGTTCGGTACTCGACGAAGACCTTCCTCTCCCTTGTTCCAGCAGGCAGCGGAGGTTGTAGCACTCTCCTCGCGATTCCGGCAGCACAACGGCGTGGTACCGGAAGTAGAGGGGAGATCCCGTAGGGCTTCGCCTTAAGCCGGAGCGAGTATGGTGGAGTATGAGAGAGCTATTAGTGGTCTAGGGTTTAGACACACCAATTAGAAGGCTCTAATCCGAAGGCTAGTGCAATTAGAAGCTCTAAACCAAAGCGGCTCTAAACCGGAGTCTAGGGCTAGGATTTAGATTAGAGGATAGGAACTTGTGTCTTCCTACGGTTCGTGAATTATGCGGACATGATCGAGACACTTCTCCGAACAATAACCAATAGAGGAATCTGGAAATTCATATGGCTCCCACATATTTCTACGATTACTTTGCGATCGAATGAACCACTTACATACGATATCAATTTCCCTTTGTCTCACGATAGTTTACTTATCCGAGTTTATGATCGTCGGTATCTCTGCATACCTAGTTCAACCTCGTTACCGATAAGTACTCTTTTCTCGTTCCCGTGATATGTGATCCCTTGTGAGCCAGTCACATGCTTGCAAGCTAATTGGATGACATTCCACCGAGAGGGCCCAGAGTATATCTATCCGTCATATGGATGGACAAATCCCACTCTTGATCCATGTGTTTCAACCAATACTTTCCGAACACTCAATGCCACCTTTATAGCCACCCAGTTACGGTGTGGTGTTTGATGTCATCAAAGCATCCATCCGGTAAAGGTGATATGTATGATCTCAGGGTCGAAGGAATTAGGTTACTATGTATCAGAAAGCATATAGCAATTGAACTATTAAAATGACTTGATCTTTATGCTATGCTTATCTATAGGAGTATGTCCACCATATCTTTCTCCTAACGATATGATCCTGTTGTTAATAACATCTCTATGTTCATGATCAGGAAACCATGATCATATATTAACCAACAAGCTAGTTTAACAAGAGGCTTTACTAGGGACTCTTATTTTAGTTTACAAATCACACAAGTATTAATGTTTCCGGTTAATACAATTATAGCATGGTATGTAAACATTTATCATAAGTGTGAAGATATGATAATAACCACTTTATTATTGCCTCTTGGGCATATCTCCAACAGTCTCCCACTTGCACTAGAGTCAATAATCTAGTTTCAAACCTTTGTGTATTCAACACCTATGGCTTTTTGGTGTTGTATGTACACTATTGCTAGTGGTCAACTGATCTCCGGATCTGACACTTCCAGGTCCGTGTGTAATTGCATGTCTTTGCGTCTCTACGTATCACTCATTCTCTAATGAGATGGCTTCGTACAAATTTGGTCCTTTGGTGTGACCTTTAGTTCTTCGGGGTTAAAACATGTCGATAATATTGTCACACAATATATCTTCATAGTATTATCCCGCTGTGAACTACATCTAGTTTGATAACAAACTACTTGACACAAATGCCCTCTTTAGCTGCTATAGTAGCAGTCATATACTTAGCCTTTTGTTGTAGTATCTGTCACAATGTCTTAACTTTGGAACTCATCCAAATCCATTATGGAACTTACTTTCCATTATACTGTGCCACCCTTAGTTTAGATTGAGATAAACTTAATTTGTATTTTGTGACAAAACTAGTATCAATGTAGTACTTTTACAATGAACTAACCATCTATTTGTCACTTCTACAAATAATATACTCTTAGTTCTTCCAAAAGATCATAAGAATATCCTTACTATTGTCCAATGATCTTCTTATGAATCATTCTGGTATATGCTCATAGCACAGGACATATCTGGATTTGTACATATCACAGTATGATTGATATAAATATTCTTTGTGATTTCAAACATCAAGTATCAATCTATACTTGAATCTTTGTTTCACTTACCCTGTGTCAATACACTTGAATATATCATCAATATTGAACTCATTCAATCCTTTCTGTGCGACAAGAACCTTTCTTGTAGTTTCTATATTGAACTCATTCAATATCTCGTCTATGTACTTCTGGCACAACCATATTAGCGTCTATTGATGCCAAATATTTGGGTTTTGCCTAAGCCTTTCATCGAGATGAAATTCTTAATATGTGTTAATAAAATATACATCATTTCCAATCAACAATATAACATATTAGAAATATGTCTTAGCGCTCCCACTTAATTTCTTGATAACGCAAGCATCTTCATTGTCTCTAATGAATTTAAACTCTTTTAACAATTTCATCATTGTGAAGATTCCAACTCCGCGATGCTTACTTCAACCATTGAAGTTTGCATATGCATTTAGCATCCTTTGAATTAACAAAACCCTATGGACCGTGTCATGCACACGTCCTAGGTAACAATTCTATTAGAAGAACTTGTTCTGTTTATTCAACTACCATATAACAAAATTATATGTAGTGGTTGCTACATTAATCCGTCTAGACTAAATATCGCTATGAAAGATCAAATCTTATCATAGTCAACCTTTGAACATTGTTGTGAACTCTTTCCGAATATGTCGACTATTTTATAGATGTGCAACATCCATGTCTATTTCTTTTATAGATCCAAACACAACTGTAAGGTATTACACCTTTCTCGAGGGTCCTTCAAGTTAAAAACTTGATTTCTCGTGTATGGAACTATCACGGATTTTATGGCTTCAAGCCATTTGACGGAGTCAGGGCTCATCATCGCTTCTTTGCATGTAGTCGGATCATTATTGTCAAATAATGATTTAACTCTCAAATCTTGGTATTTGATTGTTCATCCGACCTAATTTTTTCAATAGGAACTTGGATCTCCGTGACCACAACCTTTGAGTTACGTGAGCCATGAGCATTGTTTGCTAACTCCGGAACACTTTTCGGCGCTGCGCATCTTTGCACATATAGCTAAGGTTCTTTTAACCTTATCAAAGTTCTATTGTCCTCCCACTTTTCTTTTCACGAAAAATTCCTTCCCAAAGAAACTTGACGTTCTAAGCGACAAATACTAATGTCTCTGGTGTTATGGAGGAATACTCAACAGTTATTCGAAATAATCATACAAATACAGGTTCATCCGACTTTGGTTGCAAACATCTTTCTTATGCAAAGCATACCAATGTTTTAAGAAAGGACAACTTGGGTTTTATCCCAAACCATAACATATGTTGTCATTACAACGGATTATGATGGAGCTCTTTTCAGTGGAAAAACGGTAGTCTCTAAAGCTTTTAGTCTTTAAAACATAATGGCAGTTTTATGAATTATACCTTTGATCTTACCATGTCAAACAAGGTTTAATTAAATATCTCGAACGCTCCATACTTTTATGGTGTTTCGGGAAATGCAAATCCACGGAACGATTCCTTAAATCTTAGGTATTATGCTAAACTTGTAACTCAAATATCTTCCTTTATGATCCTATCATAAACTATTTATATTCTTGTTACAATGATTTTCACTTCATCTTAAAAATCTTTGAACTTTTCAAATATCTCACACTTCATCCTTATTAAGTAAATATTCATATATTCACTTAAATTTTCGGAGAAAGCATATGAAGTTGAAATCCATCGCTCTTGACTACAAATAATGGATTTCGTACAACAATATGTACAAGTTCCAATAAGCTAGTCATTCGTTCCCTTTTGGCCTATGAACGAAGTTTTAATTATCTCTAGGAAAGTTTCTCAAGCGTCATTTGATCAAAATCAAATAGACTCTAAAATTCCATCCATATGGATTTTCTTCATGTTTTCTTTCCAATATAATTTAAACGGCGATGTCACTTCCTAAGTGATCTTTTAATCAATTTGTCTTTCGACATTTTTAGCACTAGTTTTATGGATGTGATTTCTCCAACGAGATTTGTGAATCATCCATCTTTTATGGATTACGGCAATTATTTGAACAACCCTTTTGTTCTCATAATACCAGATAAAACAAATCTTGAAGGCAAGCTTTGATGTTTAACGAGCAACACAATAACCCTTTATTTGTTCTCGATGAACATCATCACATATTCTTTTGCTAGTTACTTAGGCCATTGTAGTTCATGAATTGTGTTGTTTCGTATGACGGTTCACACCAACAAATTCAGTATCAAATACTTAATAACCACATTGTTTAATAAGCAAAGAATATAGCCATAACATGTATATCATCTATATACTTAAACTGAACAATTCTAGTCTTTATTTTTCTGCCATATATTTATGAGATTCTCTTCAAGATTTTCCTTTTACTTTGAAAGAATCTATCAACATCAATAGTGGAGTCATACATATGACACATAGTCCAAAGCGTGTATAGTTAAATACCAATGTCTTTGGACTTGCACTTTGAAGTAGATCACCATTATCAAGTGTTTGGTGTTCTTTCAAATTCCTTTCTTTAGTAATCTCTTGGTGTAGTAAACATTTTACCTACATCAAATATTCACCCTTATCATGGAATTTTCCATGATCAAGCTACTTTTAGCTTATAACGGTGAATCATGAGTATAATGTTGCTCTCCAAATCCTTTTGGACGATTAGGACAACTAGTGTCTCCAACCTTTTGCAAATTCTCATCAAAATATGAGAACATGAACTTTGCCATATTATACTCTATCATGTTGTAACCAAAACTTCGTTTCAGATATCACAATATCTTCCACACATCATGGTTTCTGAAACAACTCTTTCAGATCCTAGATAACCTTGATATTAAGAGAATCCTTTGAATATCAAGAATCATGGAGACAAACATGATACTTATATACTAACACTTGGAATTGTTACTCTTGATTTAATACTAATTATTAAACTTCATGGAGTAGCAGGAACTTACTGAAAGTTTGCAATAGGATTTTTAAACTTTAGATTAACACTTCAAAACAATACGATACCAGTCAGAAAGTAACTAGCGAATTCTATAGTTCTATCATCTCAATTATAACTAAGCGCAAGGTGGTAAACGGATGCCAATGACTACAACAACTATGCAAATTCACTTTGATTTAGTTTATGATAAATTGAGTTCTAATTAATAATTAAATTAATCTAGGTGAACTCCCACTCAAAACAATATCCCTCACATTGTTTTAGTGATCACACGAACCAAATCCACCACATCAAAACCGATCATCACGAGAGTTGATATAGCTTCAATGGCGAACAATCAACATGTTCATCATATCTACTATATGACTCATGCTCTACCTTTCGGTAATCCGTGTTCCTGAGGCCATGTCTGTACATGCTAGGCTCGTCAAGATCAAACCTTAGCTTCTGCATAAGCAAATCTGGCTTGCTTACGTTGTATACACTTGTGGAATCTAACACACCCGATCATCACGTGGTGCTTCGAAACAACAAGCTTTAGCAACGGTGCATACTAAGGGTGAACACTTAGGAACTTGAAATTGTGTGCTTGAGGGATCATCTTATAATGCTACCGTCGTCTACTAAGCAATACAAGATGCATAAAGGATTAACATCACATGCAATTCATAATATGTGATATGATATGGCCTTTCTTCTTTGTGCTTCCGATCTCCATCTTCAAGCACGAACATGATCTCCATCATTACCGGCATTGCATCAAGGTCAATGACGCTGCTCCATGGTTGTCGTCCACCGGCTTCAACAATTATAACTACTTTGAATAGACACGCGGGTCTTAACAGAAATTAAAGACAACCATATGGCTCCTGCCGGTTGCCGACTTACAATAAGGAACATTGCATACATCATATATAATCACAATCATGGCCATATCACATCACTGCACACCCCTGCAAAACAAAGTTAGACGCCTCTAATTTCTTTGCATGTTTTACGTGGTTTGGGGCTGTTAATAAGTGTCGTTCTAACTTACGAACATGAACCACAACATTGATACTAGTATTGTTAATCACCCGTTGTAAATTGGATCTTAACTATGCTAGGAGAAACAGGCACCCGCAAAGCCACTTATGCAATACAAGTTGCATGTCGAGCGTGGAGCAAGTCTCATGAACGATGTCATGTAAGGTTAGCCCGGGCCGCTTCATCCCAACATACCGCAAGATGCAAATTACACAAGAAGCAATCGACAATAAAAGCATCAACGCCCACAATGACCATTGTGTTCTACTCGTGCAACAGATCTACATATAGACACGGCTCTGATACCACTGAAGGGGTTCGTAGCATGGAAAACAAAAAATTTCTATCGCATATAAACAAACAAGCCAAGATCTATCTACTAGATTGTAGCAACGAGTCGATGGAATAACTTACCCTCGAAGATTCCAAAGCGGTTAACGAGAGCAGATTCTCGTGGGTGATGTAGTTGTACTCTTTCCGATCTCAAGATCGCGTAGACGATCCTTCCGGCGCTGCGTTCCGGCAGCGCTTCCGCAGTCGGTCACACGTTCGGTACTCGACGAAGACCTTCCTCTCCCTTGTTCCAGCAGGAAGCGGAGGTTGTAGCACTCTCCTCGCGATTCAAGAAAGACGACATGGTACCGGAAGTAGAGGGGAGATCCCGCAGGGCTTCGCCTTAAGCCGGAGCGAGTATGGTGGAGTATGAGAGAGAGATATTAGTGGTCTAGGGTTTAGACACACCAATTAGAAGGCTCTAATCCGAAGGCTAGTGCAATTAGAAGCTCTAAACCAAAGCGGCTCTAAACCGGAGTATAGGGCTAGGATTTAGATTAGAGGATAGGAACTTGTGTCTCCCTACGGTTCGTGAATTATGCGGACATGATCGAGACACTTCTCCGAACAATAACCAATAGAGGAATCTGGAAATTCATATGGCTCCCACATATTTCTACGATTACTTTGCGATCGAATGAACCACTTACATACGCTACCAATTTCCCTTTGTCTCACGATAGTTTACTTATCCGAGGTTATGATCGTCGGTATCTCTGCATACCTAGTTCAACCTCGTTACCGATAAGTACTCTTTTCTCGTTCCCGTGATATATGATCCCTTGTGAGCCAGTCACATGCTTGCAAGCTAATTGGATGACATTCCACCGAGAGGGCCCAGAGTATATCTATCCGTCATATGGATGGACAAATCCCACTCTTGATCCATGTGTTTCAACCAATACTTTCCGAACACTCAATGCCACCTTTATTACGGTGTGGTGTTTGATGTCATCAAAGCATCCATCCGGTAAAGGTGATATGCATGATCTCATGGTCGAAGGAATTAGGTTACTATGTATCAGAAAGCATATAGCAATTGAACTATTGAAATGACTTGATCTTTATGCTATGCTTATCTATAGGAGTATGTCCACCATATCATTCTCCTAACGATATGATCCTGTTGTTAATAACATCTCTATGTTCATGATCAGGAAACCATGATCATATATTAACCAACAAGCTAGTTTAACAAGAGGCTTTACTAGGGACTCTTATTTTAGTTTACAAATCACACAAGTATTAATGTTTCCGGTTAATACAATTATAGCATGGTATGTAAACATTTATCATAAGTGTGAAGATATGATAATAACCACTTTATTATTGCCTCTTGGGCATATCTCCAACACAGGCCTCTTCCTTGGAGAGGGGCTACTTGAGCCTTCATCATCGGTGTCAAGCTCGAAACCTTCTCCGACCAATGTTGCCTTCCTTTTATTCGGAATGACCGGTTCTTCCATTTCTCTTCCTCCCCAAGAATACTGCAACAATGGAACAAATTGAAGGCTTTTCCCGGCTTACCACCTTTCTTTTTTGGTTTCCCAATATACAAGGTTCGAGCAATGTTAAGCTACAAATAAGAAAGAAGATGGAGTTAACTTGTGCATAAATAAACCAACACGAGCAATGTTAAACTACAAATAAGAAAGAAGATGGAGTTAACTTGTGCATAAATAAACCAACTTTTACCTTATCAACGGGACCGGTTCCACTTGGATTGATACGATCCACCTGAGCTAAGCAATTGGACCATTTAAAGCAATCGCCGTTGATAATAGACCAACGGTGTTGTAGAGAAACAATGGTTCTTGGCTTCCTAGAGTGTTCCCGATAATGCGCATAGATACGCTCCCAATATGTGTTAGTTGTTTGTTCATTCCCGGTGATGGGATCAACACCAATCACAAGCCATGCATTGCACAAAGCCTCATCTTCCTTTTGAGTGAAATTAACTCCTCGAGTAGCCCTTCGTGGAGTTTGGTCATCAACAAAACCCTCACCATCTCCATCACCAACAATACCATCTCCATCACCAATGATACTATCTTCTTGTTCAAATTCTTGAGATTGAGCATCCACATCATTTTGTGTAAATTCTTGAGATGGACCACAAGTGAAATTTAAGGACTCATCATCCATACTACATGAGCATAAACACCATATTATAATTTATTTGCCTAAAATTATAGTAAAATTTATTTTCCTAAAACCATAGCATAACATCATCCATACTACATAGTTTACATATTTATAGAAATTTCTTCCAAAAAGAATTATGAGCATAATGCACGCAAGCATCTTCTGTTTCCAAAAAATACTAACTGCTACAGTATTAGTTGATGTCAAGTGCTACTTGTTAGCTTAGCTTCGCCATAGACTAGACTGGATCTATTCGGTAGCACTCTATCTTTCATATCTAGACACTAGTCTGAGAGAGGGAGAGAGGGATCTGAGAGAAGAGAGAACCACCTGCCATGGATAAGGTTGGGCGCCCCCACCTCTTTATATACGCGCTGGCGACAGGGGCCCACCAACCATGGATAAGGTTGGACGCCCCTGATTAGGGCGCGACGAGGGACTCCGTTCGGGCCGTTGGGCCCGAACGTGGGAGAGATCTATCCAACACTACTTTCTGTTTCACTTTCACTCAACTTCTGAATTCAATTCAACTAGTAAGATATGCTAATTGCTACAGTAATTCACTTGTGATTTCTGCCATCATCTGAACTAGTAATGGACAACCTGTAGAGCGTGTGCTCTCTAGATCAGAACGAGTACACACGCCACCGCCACGTAAACATCAAGAAACAAGAAATGTTGTACGCGAAATCAAGTTGTATGCAAGCACAAACAGTACCCGAATACAAGAGACAAGCAGAGAAAAAATTGCACCTTGCGTGCATTTGGTCGAGCGGGCTGCATGCCCCGATGGTGCTGTCGAGCTGCGGCGGAGCTGGCGCTCCCATCAGCGGCGTACGCGCTGCAGGAGCTGTTAGGAAAGGCTCGAGGACGACCGCAGCTTGATGGGGATGCGCAGAGACGCCCGCTTTCGTTGCCTTCTTCGCCGCGCAAGATCCCACGGCCGCCGGCACCTTCGGCTCCCTCTTCTTCGTCGGTTTCTTCACAGGAGCACTCTGAGGAGCGGCGGCGCTCTCGACGACGGCCGCCGTAGCTGCGCCAGTAGCCCTAGGCAGCGGGCGGAGGCCGGCTTGCTCCGCGCGTCGGTCTGGAGAAGGGGCGGAGGGGGCTGGTGGTTGGAGGGGGCATGGGGGAGGTTGGGCTGGTCGGCCATGGCGGGGTGGCGGCCGGAGCGGCGGCGACGTGCCAGCAACGCGCGGAGACGGTGGCTGCGTCCGGCGGATGTGTCGGGCAGGAAAATTCCCCCGCGCCTCGGTTGGTTCTCCCGCGTGTGCGCTATGTGTTTTGGGTGATTGGGTTGGATCACCCAAATATGGGTATAAAGAGGAAAAATATGGGTGATCATCCAAATTTTTTTAGTGGATGACCACTTTGTTGGGAATATGCCCTAGAGGCAATCATGTATGATGATATTTCCCATTGTATTCATAAAGTTATTAAGTAGTCCTTGCATAAACATCTGATGTGTATCATTGAATATGTGATTCGGTTGTGAAACTATGCATTCATGTTGTTTGTACTAAATATTCTTGGTCATTGAGGTTGTGCTGGACACACAACTTAGACCAATGTGAAAGTTGGCTTGATGACTCGGTTCCACTTGTCATGAGCATGGAGATGCTATTCCAACTTACATAGACTCGGCTAAACAGTTTAGCGAGTCGGATTGACCCATATTGAGGTACAACGAACTAGCTGTCATTTATATATCTCAATCAATGTAATTCTTAGACCTGAGGTTGTTGCACAGTACGAGTTGAGGATCACCGACTTAGGTTCTGTCAAACGCTGATCCGTAACTGGGCAGTTATAAAGGCAGGGTTCGGGTCGACTGAGAATCAAGTTGCGTGATGTAAATAACCAAGATGGGATTTTGCCCCTCCACTCGGAGAGATATTCTCTGGGCCCTCTCATGAGATATGATTCGGAAAGCATGGCCATGCACGACTAGGTTAAGTGTTAACCGAGGCGATCGACTAAGAGTTAGTCGGGTGAATCACTTATCTCGGATCGAGAAGAGAGTCGGACTATTTAAAGGATGACATATATTCGCCTATAGTCTGACAAGGTATATCGTGAGGCAAAAGGGACTCGGACGTAAGTCGCATTGGAAAGGCAAGTCGTCATGACTCTTTGGTACTTGGGAGTCGGCACGTTCTGCTAGGAGCCGCTACCGACTGATCGATTGAGAGTCAGACTCCAATCGTTTCCAAGTAGACATGAGCCTGCGGGGTCACACACTTAAGAGCGGGAGCAAGTTCGGATTGGATCCGAATCTGTAATCTGGTTGGGTTGGACCTAAACCAGATTAGGACTGAGTTAGTGAGTTGGACTCACAGTGACTGGTGTTATATGGGCTTAGTGAATTGGGTCGCGCGAGCAGAGCCCATGTTCACTCCCTATATATAGTGGAGCACCGTAACCCAGAAAGGTTAATCGTTGTTCGGTTAGGTCATTCCATGTGTTGGAAACCCTAGCTCCACAGCAGTCCAGCCGTCGTAACGAACCTAGCAGTTCGCCGCCGATGCTCCTCCTTGTACGTGTGGATACCATCAGAGGTGTTGTGCGATCAGCACCAGGACGATCGGATCGTGAGGACTGCACTGCATCAACTGACGCGCTTTATCAATAATCCGCAACCGCGCGTGTAGTGGTAAACCTCGTGGCCTTCTACCTCAGCTAGATCTTGGGATCACCACGTTAGAGGAAAATTTTGTTGTATCTCCGCGTGGCCCAACACACTTTTGGATAAGCTGTTGGAGATGTTATTTTGCCCCATCTTACTTAAAAAACGGTTATTGTCTCTCTTTCCCATATTTAGGTAAGCTCTTGAAGATGCTCTTAGTTACCCAAACCTTCTCTCTCCTTTATCCAAACTTTTTTGCTTACTCATATATGGGTAAGTTGTTGGAGTTGCTCTCATGCAACCAGCCCAAATATCAGCATCGTAGAATTGGATGTACCTACGTCTCAAGAAAACAGAAGAGAAACCTTTCTCTCCCTACGCCATAATTGGTTGCTCGCATGTATTCTTTTCGTTTTTCAGTTTTAGTCTGATGGATGCTGCTTGCGCGGGGAAGTGGCTTGGGCATGCTTGTGCAATCTGTTTGGTTGCTAACAATGTGCTGAGGTGTAATATTGATTCGTCATTTGTTTGCATGTATATGTGCTTCATTTCACTGCTGATGCAACTTTCATGTGTTTGGTTCAATGTTGGTTATTTGGAAATCTCTATCTTAGTTAGAGTACCTCATTATAATGTGGTAATCTTACCATCACATTAGTAAATAACATTATATGGGACTCACATAGCACCTATAACATAGACTAGAAAGTTCATAAACATATTAGTAAGTAGGTTATAAACAACACATGCAAGCCACAATCAGGGGTTCACACAAACACCCCTGATCAAAATGTATCATCAACAGGGCATCCCATGCCCCTGGAACATCGGGGATTTAACCCCTAATCAAAAGCAAGTTTGCCATTAAACTACTACTATTGCTTACATATTACATAACTGACAAGTTAACACATTAAATATGTTGCCGCCTACCATGGTCAGGGATGGTGTACCGCCTGGCGGTAGAATTGCTGGACTTTTTTCGACGGGGTTACCATAGGGAAAATCCATACGGTGTGTATTTTATTTTATTTATAAACGAGATGCCGGAATATAAATAAAGTACAGAAAAGGAGAGCACAGTGGAGAAAATATAAAAAGAGCAAAACTAACGAAGGTTAACAGAAGGGAAGGAAAAAAAGCTTATGGGGATAGACATGAGCAACAAAACTAGCCATTACGTAAAAGTGAAGAGAATCCAATCAAGGAGGGGTTGAACCAAATCCAACTTCACCCGATGTTGATGCAAAAGGAGATCACTCTGAAACCGAACTTTCCATCTTCCAAATGAGGGGGTTTGATTTTTGAAATAAAGTCGTTTGGTTCCTTCCAAATATTCTAAGCTACGCATGTGGCAATCTTCATGAAGCATGGTCCCACAAATTGACTCCGAGCCTACACAAAACGTTGTGAAACCATGAGAAAATAATTCCACTAAACGTTGATAAAACCGAGCAAGACATGGAAAAAGGGCACAAAAAAACATGTGTTCTCTGGATTCAGATTCAGTAGTCTGGCTATTGCATTGAACGCATTGATGGGCCGTTCTCAAGATGCCAATTCTTTCAAAGCTTGTTTACTTTGTCCTTTAGAGTATCTCCACCTGCGTTCCCAGGAGGGCGTTCCCAGGATGATTTTTTCATCTGGACGGCAAAATTTTGCCTAGCCGCATTCCTAGGACACCGAAATGCGCCGAATTTGGCGCAAATTTCATCCGGCTTTCTCAGGCCAAACCCAAGGTGCTAGGAACCGCCTAGGAACACCGGAAGCAATGAAAAACAAGTGGGACAACACTGCCGGCGATACAACCCCATTCCCCAGCCCCCACTCGGTTCTCCCGCGACGGAGAGCTTTCCCTCAACTGCCCCTACCGCCATGTCGTCATCGGCAAAGCCCCACCCCGCCAATACGAAGCCACGCTTGTAGATAGATCCACCGTCATCGACGCATCCTTTCCCCTAGGTATGGGCATCGTTTCGCCGTCCTTCCTTTGCCGCAGCTTGGCTTCATTCCGAGCTCCCGCCACCTTGCCCACAGAGTGTTTGGCGTTTTATCATTCGACCATGGAATCCGACGACGAGGATATGTTCGCCCTGTTGCTGGAGGAAGAGACTGCCGTAGCCGCCGAAGATGTAGAGCACATGCAGATCCTCGTCTCTCTCGCCCGGATATACATGCATACTGTAGTGCCGAAGCGTGGAGGCTTGGTGAAGGGTCACTGAAAGGGTAAAGCAAGGCAGCAGATGGAGGGCTACTGCATGATGTACGTCGACTACTTCGACGATGATCCACTGCACGAAGAGGCCGTGTTTCAGCGCCATTTCAGGATGATCCGGAAGCTCTTTATCGAGATCGTGCATGCCATCCGGGAGTTCGACCCCTATTTCGTGTGCAAGAAGGACTGCACCGACATGGTTGGGTTTTCCTCACTGCAGAAGTACATAGTGGCGATGAGGTTGCTTGTATATGTTGGCGCTAGCCTAGATAGCTCTCTCTCTTAGTCGAACGGAGGTGGAAGAAGAAGAACAATGGACACAAGATTTTTTCCGGCCGGCGACGAACGCCGCCGTGGGCGCTCAAACGCCCCAATCTTCCTCTTCCTTTTAATGGCTACATGGCTCACAGCATAACCTTACAAGAAAGACTACCCGGAGACTGACTCCGGCTACTACTCTCCTCTCTAGACACATACCCGGCCCGTACCTGGCTTTTTATAGCCTCACACACACACATGGTCAAGCCCACAACCGGCTTGATCTACTTTTCACTCAGCACTAGCTACTCACACGCACGCACGAACCCACACACACGACCTGGCCAGCATATGCACGCACACACTACAACCCAACACTTGACCCGGCTAAAGGCCAGCTAACTAACTAACTCACTTCAAGATTACTCCTAACAATTTTCCTCCTAATCTTGAGTCGGCTAGTCGTCGTCGTTGCCGCCTTGAACGCCTGATGGCATGACATGCGTCTACGCACCATTGCACCTCCACGGTCGGGTCGCCGCTCCACGGCTGTTGCGTCGCGTCGCTGCAGCCTCCGCCATCGTGCAGCACCTCCATGCCGCCGTGCACGCTGCACCACGCCGCTCGTGGTCCGCTCGCCCAGGCCGCGCGCACCGCGTGCTCGTACGCACACGACGCGGCCAACATCCAACGGCCACGCTTGACGCAGTCTCCATGTTCTTCCTCAGCGACACACGCTGAGCTCCTTTCGGCGCGCATACGCCCCGGCGCACATACACCGCTGATGTTGCCGCGCTCAAACACGACCTCTGCGCCACCACGCAGCACCTCGGCAGCCTCCGCGCTCGCCGCCCGCACGGCGCACAACACGCCGCCTCCGTATCCACCGAGCTCACTGCGGACTCACCGCTCGTCTCGGCCCCGAACCATGAGGCTCTGATACCAAATATTGGCGCTAGCCTAGATAGCTCTCTCTCTCTTAGTCGAACTGAGGTGGAAGAAGAAGAACAATGGACACAAGATCTTTTCCGGCCGGCGACGAACGCCGCCGTGGGCGCTCAAACGCCCCAATATTACTCTTCCTTTTAATGGCTACATGGCTCACAGCATAACCTTACAGGAAAGACTACCTAGAGACTGATTCCGGCTACTACTCTCCTCTCTGGACACATACCCGGGCCATACCTGGCTTTTTATAGCCTCACACGCACACATGGTCAATCCCACAACCGGCTTGATCCACTTTTCACTCAGCACTAGATACTCACACGCACGCACTAACCCACCCACACGACCTGGCCAGCATATGCACGCACACACTACAACGGCCAACACTTGACCCGGCCAAAGGCCAGCTAACTAACTAACTCACTTCAAGATTACTCCTAACAGTATACGGTGCTCTGGGTGATAGTGTCGATGACTATCTCCGCATGACCGAGTCCACCGCCATTGATTGCTTGTACAGGTTCTACATGACAATGATTGCGGCGTTTGGGCCATAGTACTTGAGAACACCCACTGCCGAAGACACTGCTCGAATCCTCGCAGTCAACAAAAATAGAGAATTTTATAGGATGCTTGGAAGCATAGACTGCATGCATTGGTACTTGAAGAACTGACCATTTGCATGGAAGGGAATGTACATCGGCCATAAAGGAGGTTGCAGTGTGATACTCGAGACAGTTGCTACATATGATCTCTGGATCTGGCACTCCTTTGGCATGGCGGGATCGAACAATGACATCAATGTTCTCCAGTCCTCAAATGTCTTTGCCAAGCTTGTTAAGCTTCATGCTTCCCTGTGGACTTTGAGATCAACGGGCACCACTACAACAAGGGATACTATCTTGCAAATGATATCTATCCAAGATGGCCAACATTTGTGCAGACTATCTCAAACCCGATGCTCCCCAAGCATGCTCAGTTTTCCAAAGAACAGGAAGCTTGCAGCAAAAACATGGAGCGAACATTTGGTATGCTCCAACAGAGATTTGTAGTTGTCTGGTTCCCTGCTATGACCTGGTCGAAAGATTATATGTGGAAAGTGATGAACTATTGTGTGACCTTGCACAACATGATCATCGAGGATGAGAGGAAGGACCCAGTGGATTTAGTGGAGCCAAAAAAGTCATACTACAGACAGGGACCTCTTGTAGATCCTGATCATCAGGGACCGCCAACATGGGCTGCCTTCATTGCCATGCGTCAGGAGATCCGAGACCCGATAGTGCATCAACAGTTGCAGGATGATCTGGTTGAGCACATATGGATACACAGGGGCAACATGTAGATGTTGAGCATGGTCCGACCGAACTAGGCTGAACTATGTTATTTTCAGTCTATGTCGAACTATGTTTAATTTCATGCCGAACTATGCCGAATATTGCTCTGTATTCATATTTATGCCGAATTACGCCAAACTCTGTTTTAATTTGAGCCGAATTTAGGCAAAAATTCCGTTTTTGCATTGTCTAGGTAAGCAAGTGAAAAACTAAGCATTCCTAGACCGAAAGTTACATCCGCTCGACACTAAATAGCGACAGATTTTGGTCCAAGAACGCCCAACAAGTGGAGGTGTTAACCATGCAAAAACACATAGCTTTGGCAAACATTTGGATTTCCAGATAGATTGCAACGTGACATCTTCTGGAGCTTGAGAAAATATAAATTATTGAGAGATTAAACGGAAATACGATTCATCTCACAGGTGCATATGAATCTATTATTTAAAACAAAATTTAAAATGTATAAAAAATAGAAAAAACATTCACATGTCCATCCCAACATTCTATGCACTAGTGCAAAACACACCCTCTAACAGCGGTTCAGGAGACCCTCTAACAGCGGTTTCAGAACCGCTGTTGGGGGTTCGGTGTTACAGGCCCCCCCTTTAATAGCGGTTCTTATACGAACCGCTGTTAAAGGGTGGCGCACGTGGGGCTGCCGCAGCGTTCACCCCCCCCCCTTTAACACCGGTTCATAACACGAACCGGTGTTAAAGGTTCTCTGCCGCGGCAGTGTTCTGCCGCCGCCCCGTTCTGGGCGGATTTCTGCGGCGCGGCAGAGACAGGGAGGGGGGAGGGGGAATTGATCGAGAGAGGTATACACATACATCGTCGGTACATACGAGTACATGAATAATTAAGCAACTATTATTATACACAAACATCGTCATTGTGGTATTCTCCATACACGTTGAAGCATCAAGTAGAAGACAAATACGTTCAAGCATATATACAATATAACATCTCCGTACACGTTCATTTTGGTGGATATCTAAAGATTTCTCCGCCAGGCGTGACGACCTCATCAAGTATGAACCCCGCCAATTCCCCTTGAATGACTCGTATGCGGTCAAATGGTAGGAGTTGGTCCCGCATCCGTTCGATCTAAATATATATGAAGAATGGGGTCAATATATATAAGAATAAAACTCAACACAACTGATGGTAATAAAATAATGTTGTGTACTTTGTTTACTTATTCTAAGTTGTTCTAGTGCGGCTTGGCCTGTCGCACATATCGTGTTGCGAATGAACTCGCAAACATAGTATCCACATAAGTTATTGTCGGGTCCCTGATGCGCGCACTTTACGAGAATAGAGAGTTCAATCAAAATAATAATCAATAAAGCATGATATAATGGAATTGGAAGCATAATCAAAGAGATAAGCAGACCTAGCTAGCTAGTATTACTTACATTTTGGTCTACAAATTTTAGTTCTTCTGACCATTCACCCACGGCCCTACCCGTGACCTTTTCCAAACCCTGTCCGGCAAAGAAAATGTATAAAGGAGTAATTGTTTACTTTTTGTCATGAAAGTTACCGATCTAGTGCGATAATATGATTGAAATTACCTCTGGAGCATCTCTTTAAAGTCTGCCCATAGCTCTTGGTATTTTCGTAACGAGTCCATGGCAAGGACTTTTCCTGAGTCAACTTGAATGACTAGTGGAATAAAGTGGAACTTATGCACGCATAACTCATCATCAATTACACTTAATATCGAGTAAGCCGAAACATAATGTGTACAAGAGAGGATAACACTCACGAGAAGTTGTAAGGAAATAGTATTTCCCTTTTGGTTTGTTGTCTCAGTAAAGACGTTAGCAAGAAATCTTCTATTTGCCCGGGTTTGTTTTTTACCACTTGTTCATGAACTCTATTTGGGTCAACGAACCCAATGTCAAAAGGGCTTCCTTTCATGCATTCCATAACCTTTTTCCTGCATAATAGTATATACATATATGGTGAGCATATATATACATGAATTGAATGAGCTGAGATAGAAATTACATAAATAATACTTACACACAATAAAGGTTGATGGCAGCTTTGTCGAGTTCCTTCTGATTGAATAAAAAATGCAAGTCTTGAATGTTGAAGGTGATCACGTCGTCCCGCACAAGAAAATCGGATCTCTTATATGCGCCGTGATCCATTCTTCCTTTCTCGTCTTGCAGAAATCAAGGTACCACTTATGCAATCTTCGTATTTTTGTTGGTAGATTCTTGAGCTCCTCTTTCTTGACGAGATTCTTCCCGTACTTCCATGGTTGTATGGGGTTTACATCTCCTTTGGGAAAGTGGTCTCCCATGATGTTCAATGTAGGTCATCCCCATCTCATTGGCCTTTCTTTGTAGCTCTTCCTCGTAATCATTTACAGGAGGAGCTATCCGTGTGTCGAACACTTGGAGCGGGCGCACGATTTTTTTTTCTGCTCTCCGAGCATGGGAACTGTTTTCCGGGGTGCATCCCCCTTCATAATCTGGCGCTCGTAGTCTGGCACAAGTGGGGTTTTAGGTTTCAAAATATTATTGTAAAACTTCTCCACCACCCCTGGATCTAGTTTCTCCTTTGGCTCGGCCCGTCTAGGTGCAAAGAATTTCTTGACCTCTCCTTCCGAGATCCTCTTGTTCTCCTCGTCGCTGCGATTCCACGGTAATACCGGCAATGGCTTAGCGGAAGGCTACGGGACGTAGTTTCTTGAACTCTTTGGCGTACGGTTTCCTGCGGATTTCTTCGTGGCAGTGCTAGTGATGCTCTTTGTGGCAGTGCTCTTCTGCTTACGCTGACGCGCGGGAGATGGCTGAAGCGCCTGAGATAGCTGACGCGCAGGAGATGGATGGCGCACTAGAGATGGTTGCCGCGTAGGAGATGGCTGAAGCGCCGGAGACGGCTGACGCGGCGGAGACGACAGGGGAGTATTCTGATGACTTGGATATGGCTGAGGCGGCTCAGATTGCTGACGCTGCGGAGACGGTGGGGGTGACAGTGGCCTCCAATTTGGAAGCACGATGTGTTCCTTCTTCCAAAGAATGATTGTTTTCACTGCAAATTTGAGTTGAGTTTCCCCTTCACTTGTAGCACGGTTAAGCTGTGCTTCCTCATATTCCTTCACAACCACATCCACCCCGACAATAGCATAGCCATCTGGAATCGGTCGGCAGTGGTAAGTTCCACCAGCTACAGGAGGTAAGACATAGCCGACCGCCACCTTAATGGATAATCCCATTAATCTCACATGCAGCTCAGCGTGTTCGCTCTCCGTGATCTCATCCACGGGGTATCAAGGACCCGCCATTTCAAGCGTGGGCTGCACGTTCTCTGTGGAAGCTATGCTGCTTTTCCGCGCAGAGTCTGAGCTGCCGGCACCTTCCAATACAGGCTCTTCGTGCCACTGAGATGGGTCGGTAGCTTGCTGGCTCTTTTGTGCATTCACTTGCGCCTGCAGCGCCACAAGTGCATGTTCTATCTGTGTCATCTGGTCTGTACGCTCTTTCTCTTTTTTTGTCGCGCCATCTGTAAGAGTCGCCCCACTCGGCAAACCCATCCTTCTGCGTCATACCCCATGTGCCTCGTGCAAGTCCAGGGTGTTCTTTTTTACCGATGGCGCGTGTCAGCTGATCATTCTCTCTGTCGGGATGGAAGGTCCTTGCGGCTGTTACCTCGTATGCCGTGATGAGTTCAGTGACGAGTTTGGCAAGAATTGTTGGGAAGATACACAATCCCGTTTCTGGGTCCAACCTTGCCCCGATTCCATAGAACCAAGTCTTTGCACGTAGGTCCCACCCCTGTGTCTGGGGTGTGATCCCTCTAGCGCGCAAGGCCTTCTCAGCTTCCTCCCACTTAGGCCTCTGAGATATGTAGCCACCTGACCCCGTCCTCTGGTGATATTCCTTCTTCTGGGCATTTAGCGTATTGGTTTCTGACCTCTTTGTAGCTATAGCACCTTCCTTGTATGCCACAAATTCGGGCCAGTGAGGTCTTATCTTCGCATAATATGTGTCTTCGAAATCTAGAGTCTCGCGAGCTTTGACAAATTTGTTCAATTTTGTCTTCCAGTTGCGGAAAGCGTCAGCCATCTTCTTTAGAGTCCACTCTTTGACCTTTTCCTTTATAATCGGTTTATTTTCATCCTCATCTGGCGGTAGGGTCAAATTTACCAATAGCGAAGTCCAAAGCGTTTCTTTGGATCTTTCATAGAACAAGGTACCATCGCCCTTCTTTGTCTTATTCCAATATTCAATTATGATTGGGATTTGGTCCCTAACAAGAACTCCAGCCTGATGTATAAATTTGTCTGCGGCCTTCTTGGGATCCATCGGCCTGCCATCAACACGGACTGCTTCGATCGTGAACTTTGCACGATCTTTCAACCGATGGCTCGCGCCTTGCTTCCTTTTGTCATAGAAGAAGATTGTTGCTGGCTGGTCGATCCGGAGGGCTAAAATAAGAAAGAAGCGTTAATTAATATATGTACATATATATACAAATCAATCGGTACAAGTCAGCAGAGGCTTAATCCATGCATATACCTCGACGGACTTTGTAATCACCAAAGTGTGTTCACCGGAGTCGTCATCTTCTCCATCACTACTTGAGCTGTCATCATGTCCCTCCAAGTTCAGATATTGTGAGGTGTCCTCGTGGATCATGGTCTCCATTATTTCTTCCTCTTCAAAGTTTCTACTGAGTGGATTCATAGTTTCTAAAACAATAATATTATCTAGAGTAAGAGAGTAAACATTCAAATGGACTTGGATTCATACACAAATATACATATTATTCATAAAAAATACACAAATAAATACACAAATGAAATTAAAACCCTAAGCATGCTTGATCATTTTAAACGAGGTCCGAGGGGTCCAAACCCTAATTCGGAGAAATCATGGATGCATATGAGAGGGTTCATTATGTTCTTCTAATTAAACTTGTCATGAAAGTTGATTAACAATGCATGAGGATAGCTTAAAGAGGTAGTTCTCATTTTTCTGAACATTTTGATATATTATTTGTATTTTTATGAATTAATATGAATTATTTATTGGATTTACAAGATTTAAACAATTTCTGGAAATATTAAACCGATTAAAAACATTTTACTGCATCACCGTGACATCAGCATAGGGTGGGGGCATTTCTTACTGGGACTAAGTCTATCCACAGTCACTGACCAGTGGGCCATATGCCCACGTCAGCCTCCACGGTGGCATTCAACATGTCAAACTTCCAAGGCGACGTCAACACCGTGTCGGCGTGACGTCATCGTGCCGGTGACTCTCAGATGGACGACGGGGAGGGCGACTAGGTGCACGTGGGCTAGCGGGAGAGGGCGCGTTCGACGCAGCTCATCGAGGCCGACCAGAAAGTGGCGGCTCCGCCCCTTTTTGGTCGCTAGAGCAAGAGGAGCGGCGGTGACTAGCGGCAGCAGAGGGAGGCGCGCGACGCAGGAGCGAACCAGAGCGAGGGGGAAGAAGGGGAAGGGTCCTTGAGGACCAGAAGCTCACCGTGAGGAGGATGGTGGTGTCGGAGAATCCGCACGAGGTCAGGGGCGACGGCGCGGCAATTCGCAGCGAGAGCGGCAGCCCTGTGTCGATTCCTTGGAGACGGAAGAAGAGCATGACGAGGCGGCGGCAACGGCGTGGGTGGGCGCGACGGCAACGGCGGCGTGGGTGGGCGCGACGGCGACGGCGGCATGGGTGGGCGCGGCGGTGACGCTCCTCTCTCTGTGATCCTCTCTGCTCGATCGATCTGGCTGGGGGAAGAGGAAGAGGAGGTGCGCGCGTTATAACCACCCCCCTTTAACACCGGTTCGAGCCAGTAACCGGTGTTAAAGGGGGGAATTCGTTTCGCGCGCGCATCCCCCCTTTAACACCGGTTCCAGCCACGAACTCGTGTTAAAGGGGGGTGGGGGATTTTATTTTCACGCGCACCCCCCATTTAACACCGGTTCGTGGCTGGAACCAGTGTTAAAGGGGGGCATTTATTTCGTACATTAAAGGGGGGGCATTTTTAATTCAAAAAATAGGATAAAATTTAGAAAATTCATATCTTTTTCATTTCAACTCAGAAAAAAATTTACCATAATTTTCAGAAAAATAAGATCTATCCATTGATATAAAAACATTTTATAGTTACTGTAGATGAAAATTTTCAAAATGATTAAAACACTTACATATGAATTTTGATTATTCAATTAATTCAAAAATAAAATAGTCTAACCCTAAAACTTTGAACTTAATAAATATTAAGCATCTGAAAAGAAATATAACCTTATTTTATTAGAGCAAATCATATTTTATTTTGTATTAACATTTTTGAATTGTTTGGATATTTAAATTTTGCATCTTTTGTATACTTGAGAATCTGACAAAACTTTCAACATGAAAATTGTTTGCATTTGAATAATTAATCCTAAAACATTTTTTGTTTTTAAAAAATAAAATTCTAACTATTCAAACTATTAGTAACAAATGGGAAAGGGCGGGCAGAATGCGTGGGAGGAAAATGGCGGGAACAAAATTTTATTACGATAGAACTGAAAATAATGCACATAATGCAACTAACAAAGCACGACTGAAAATTAAGATACATAGAAGAACTGAAAATTAAGATACATGGCCAGATTAATGTTGGAATTATGCCCTAGAGGCAATAATAAAGATGTTATTATTATAATTCTTATTCATGATAAAGTTTATATTCCATGCTAGAATTGTATTAAGCGGAAACTTTGATACTTGTGTGTTTTATGAACAATACCGTGTTCCTAGTATGCCTCTGTGGACTAGCTCATTGATCAATGATGGTTAAGGTTTCCTAACCATAGACATAAGTTGTTAATTAATAATGAGATCATGTCACTAGGAGAATGATATGATGGACAGACCTAAATCAAGCAGAGCAATTAGATCGTGTCATCGTGTTCATCTTTGCGAAGCTTTTTCTTATGTTAAATATTATATTCCTTAGACCATGAGATAATGCAAATCCCTGGTATCGGAAGAAAGCTTTGAGGTCATCAAACGTCATCCTATGAGAGGGTGATCATAAAGGTGTCTCTCAGGTGATCGGAAAGTACTTGTTGGGTTGTATGTATCGAGATGGGATTTGTCCCTCCTGAGTCGGAGAGATATACTTCGGGCCCACTCGGTAATCGATATCAACATCGCTTGCAAGCACGTGGTTAAGGAGTTAATCAGAAAGTGATATCGGATTATGGAACGAGTAAAGTACTTGCTGTGAACGAGATTGAACTAGGTATGCCGATACCAACGATCGAATCTCGGGCAAGTAAAATATCGCGTGACGAAGGGAATATATATGGGATTAATTGAATCCTGGCATCGTGGTTCATCCGATATGATCATTGATGAATATGTGGGAGTCAATATGGGTTTCCAGATCCCGTGGTTGATTATTGATAGAAGATCATGTCTGCATATTCTCGAACCCGTAGGGTCACACACTTAATGTGTCTCAACGCTAGTATAGAATGGATAATTGGTTTATGAGTTTTTGTTCGGAGTCTCGGATGAGATCCAGGACATCACGAGAGGTTCCGGAATGGTCCGAAGAATAAGATTCATATAAAAGAAAATAGTTTTTGGATTTCGGAATTGTTTCAGAATGTTCGGTATTGTACCAGAAGGTTCTAGAAGCTTCCGAAGTGGGACCAATGTGGCCCCACTTGTCGGAGGGGTACGTGGGCCCATGAGGGAGTGCTCTGGCCGCATTGGCCCAGAGTCACAAGGCCCCATAGGCACAGCCGGCCAAAACCCTAGGGGACCTTCTAGAAGGGGGGAGACTTGCCCCCCACTCCAACCCTTGGGGCCGCCGCCCTAGGGCTTGGAGGAGGGGACAAGGGGGCCGGTCAGCCCTCTATATAAAGAGGGCAGGGGTGCACCCTCCTCCCCCCACACCTCCAACCCTAGCCGCCTACCTGCTGCCGTCCAGATCTCTCTCTTCTCTCTCTCTCTCTCTCTCTCTCTCTCTCTCTCTCTCTCTCTCTCTCTCTCTCTCTCTCTCCCGACTGCGCGTAGGTGAAGCCCTGCCGCAGAAACTCTCCACCATTGCATCACGCCGTTGTGCTGTAGATCCAATCTATTTCTCCACCCCACTTGCTGGACCGAGGAAGGAGGAGACGTCGCGGTGCCGTACGTATGCATCTCTCGGAGGCATCACCACTTGCGTCATTGGATCGGATCGGATCGCGAGGAGGAGAAGGCTAGTATGACTACATCACCCACGTTCTGTTGAACGTTTCTGCAGTGCGATTTCTTCAAGGGTATGAAGATCTCACCTATCCCTCTCGTTGATTGCATCTCCTAGATTAGATCTTGGCTTTCCCGTTCGCATCCGTAGAATTTTTTTGATTTACTATGCTGTGAAACCCTTCAGTGGTATCAGAGCTAGATCTATGTGTAGATGTGTTTCACGAGTAGAACGCAACATGCTTGTTGTGGGTGTTGATGTTTTTTGTTGCAAGCCTCTTGTTGTGTACTTATTATGACGCGGGATAGTGAGATCAAAGCGGTCCATGCGAACTTTACGCGACCTCGTTCGCGAGACCGGATCCGCACTTGACGTGTGGCTTGTTCCACACATGCGGCTGGTGGAGGCTAGTTTCTCTCACTATAGTTGTCATGGAATTTACACCGGATGTTGGCAACCATAATATCACTGTTGTGGCTTTCCGTAGGTAAGAATCGTTCTTAGCTTGTTACTCCCATAAGCCACGTAAAACATGCAACAACAAAGTAGAGGCGTCTAACTTGTTTTTGCAGGGAGTGTTTCTGTGATATGGTATGGCCCAAGATATGATGTGTATGTTGTATGCAATGATCATGTTTTTGTAATATTTCACAACTTGCATGTCGATGATTACACAACCGGCAGGAGCCATATGGTTGTCTTTATAATTGTGTATGACCTGTGTGTCAACTTCTTATACGCCATGTAATAGCTTTACTTCGTCGCTAAGTAGTTAGCAATAGTTGTAGCTGCTATTCGTGGTGGAGGCAATCATGGTGGAGTGATGGAGATCATGCTGGCACACACAAGATGGAGATCATTGCGCAGAGATTGGCTATACCATGTCACATAAAATTATATGAATGTGATCTTTATCCTTTTATGTATCTTATTATGCTTAGATCGCGACGGTAGCATTATAAGATGATTCCTCACTTAAAGATCAAGATAAAATTGTGTTCTCCCCATGTATGCACCGTTTGCGAAAGTTCGTCGTGTTCAAGCACCACGTGATGATCGGGTGCTATAAACTCTACGTTCACATACAACGCGGGTTTTGCACACGCGGAAATACTTGGGTTTGACTTGACGAGCCTAGCATGTACAGACATGGCCTCGGAACACACGAACCGAAAGGTTAAGCATGAGTCATATGAATGATATGATCGAAACTTTGTTGTCCACCATTGAAACCACATCTCTTCTCGTGAAGATTGGATTAGGTGTGGTGAATTTGGATCATGTTCACTAAACAACTTGAGGGATGTTGTATTTAGTGGGAGTTCATCTAGTAATTTGATTAAGTTGAACTAGTTATCATGAACATAGTCTAAATTGTACTTGAAAATTTTGTAGATCAAATGGCTAAGTCCAACTTCAACTTCAACGTTTTTGCTGAGAAAGAAAAGCTTAAGAACAATGGGTCTAACTTCACCAACTGGTTCCGCAATCTGAGAATCATTCTCGCTGGCGGACAAAAGGACTATGTCCTTGAGAAAGCGCTAGGTGACGCCCCTGTTATAGATGCGCCGGCTGATGAAAAAGCTGTTTATCAGTCGCGCAAAGATGATTATGATGTGATTAAGAGCACCATGTTGTTTGCTATGGAATCAAACCTTCAAAATCGTTTTGAGGAGTTCGCCGGGCCCTTTGAGATTCTTGAGGAACTGAAAACCATGTTTCGGACTTAGGCCCATTCTGAGAGATATGAGATCTCTGAGAAATTCTTTAACTGCAAGATGGAGGAAGGGAGTTCCGTTAGTGAGCACGCCATTAAGATGTCGGGCTACACTCAACGTCTTGAGCAACTGGACTGCAAGATTCCAGAAGATCTCAAGATTGATAGAGTTCTGCAATCACTCCCTCCTAGCTACAAAGGTTTTGTAGTTACTCACAATCAGATTGGTTCCACTGATACAATCACTGAGCTCTTCGCTAAGCTGAAAGATGCGGAGGTGGATATCAAGAAAGATAATCATGTGTTGATGGTCAACAAGCCCCCTAGATTTAAGAAAGGTAAGGGTGCAAAGAAGTCCTTCAAGAAAGGAAGCGGCAAGCGCGTTGCCCCTGCTGAGAAGAAGCTCAAGTCTGGACCTAAGACGGACACTGAGTGCTTCTATTGCAAGGACAAGGGTCACTGGAAGAGCAACTGTCCGAAGTACTTAGCGGACAAGAAGGCTGGCACCATTAAAGGTATATTTGATATACATGTTATTGATGTTTACCTTACTAGCTGTAACATCCCAAAAATATCAAACTTAGATCATCAAAACACTAATCCTCAGGTTTAGGGTTAACAAAAACTTTTCTAAATGAACTCATGAATGCATGTATATGTGTATGCATGAATTTTGAATTTCTTTAAAAACCACCTAGTTTGTGTGATCCATTGCTTGTAAAATGTTTATTAGGTGAAAATAACATCATCTAAAACATTTCCCACACTTTTCCTAAGAACAAGTAAATCAAAACAAATATATTAAGTGAATGGTCATTTTGGCCAATTTAACTCACATGCCTACTTTGGCTGTCTCAAACTTTCAAAACCTAACAGAAACTTTTCTGGATCTTTGCACCCCTTGAATGTACTCACAACAGAGTATCAAGGCCCACTTTGTGATCATCCAGAAACTTTCAAATGCATAGTTTAAATGACAATTCAAAATTGAATCTTCTTCATATGGGAAGATCCCACTTTTTCAAAAACCACTCAAACAAGCTCAACTTTCAAAACCCAAGCATCTGCATGTTGGAGATATGCCCAAGAGGCAATAATAAAGTGGTTATTATCATATCTTCATACTTATGATAAATGTTTACATACCATGCTATAATTGTATTAACAGGAAACATTAATACTTGTGTGATTTGTAAACATAAAAGAGTCCCTAGTAAAGCCTCTTGTTAAACTAGCTTGTTAGTTAATATATGATCATGGTTTCCTGATCATGAACATAGAGATGTTATTAACAACAGGGTCATATCATTAGGAGAATGATGTGATGGACATACTCCTATAGTTAAGCGTAGCATAAAGATCAAGTCATTTAATATAGTTCATTTGCTATAAGCTTTCTGATACATAGTAACCTAATTCCTTCGACCATGAGATCATGTTAATCACCATCACCGGAAGGATGCTTTGATGACATCAAATGCCACACCGTAACTGGGTGGCTATAAAGGTGGCATTGAGTGTTCGAAAAGTATGTGTTGAGGCACATGGATCAAGAGTGGGATTTGTCCATCCATATGACGGATAGATATACTCTGGGCCCTCTCGGTGGAATGTCATCCAATTATCTTGCAAGCATGTGACTGGCTCACAAGGGATCACATATCACGGGAACGAGAAAAGAGTACTTATCAGTAACGAGGTTGAACTAGGTATGCAGAGATACCGACGATCATAAACCTCGGATAAGTAAACTATCGTGAGACAAAGGGAAATTGGTATCGTATGTAAGTGCTTCATTCGATCTCAAAGTAATCATAGAAATATGTGGGAGCCATATGAATTTCCAGATTCCTCTATTGGTTATTGATCGGAGAAGTGTCTCGATCATGTCCGCATAATTCACGAACCGTAGGGAGACACAGTTAAGGATTCGATGTTGTTGAGTAGTTATGGAATGATGAGTAAGAGACCGAATATTGTTCGGAGTCTCGGATGGGATCCGGGATATCACGAGGAGATCCGGAATGGTCCGGAGAATAATATTCATATAAGGAAAGTCCTGTTTCGAAGTTGGGGAATGATTCCGGTGTTTTCATCGAGAATGTTCTAGAAGGTTCCGGAATGTCCGACACTCCGGAGGGGAAAGGGTACATGAATGTGTTATATCAAGTTGATATGATTGCATCATGTACTAGGTGTCATCGTTGTACCAAAATAGAGGGTTTATTCAAATCCTAGTTTGAAAAAGTCAAACGGCTAGTTTGAAAGTCAAACGGCTAGTTTTGGGGAAGAGGAGAAGGAGGTTTGAAACCGACTTGGGGGAGGAGTTCCTCCTTCCACCGCCGGCCCACCTTGGGTCCGAGTTGGGGAGGGACTCCCCTCCCCAGGCGCGCCTCCCTCCACCTATAAGAGGAGGGGCAGGGCTCCCCTCCTAGACACAAGTTGCCTCCCTCTAAACCTAAACCCTAGCCACCTTAGGATTTCTCCCAAGCCACGAGTTAGAGCTTCTAATTGCCCTAGCCGCCGGTTTAGCCCCTTCTAATTGGTGTGTCTAAACCCTAGATCACCAAGGCTCTCTCATAGTCCACCATACTTGCTCCGGCTTAAGGCGAAGCCCTGCGAGATCTCCCCTCTACTTCCGGTACCACGCCGTAGTGCTGCCGGAATCGCTAGGAGAGTGCTACAACCTCCATTTTCTTTGGAACAAGGGAGAGGAAGGTCTCCATCGAAACCGAACGATGTGACGATCATGAGCGCCGAACACGCCGGAAGGATCGTCTACGCGATCTTGAGATCGGCAAGAGTACGACTACATCACCCACGAGAATCTGCTCTCGTTAACCGCTTTGGAATCTTCGAGGGTGAGTTCCTCTATCGACTCGTTGCTACAATCTAGTAGATAGATCTTGTCTTGTTTGTTTGCATGCGGTAGAAAATTTTTGTTTTCCATGCTACGAACCCCTACAGTGGTATCAGAGCCGTGTCTATATGTAGATCTGTTGCACGAGTAGAACACAATGGTCATTGTGGGCGTTGATGCTTTTGTTGTCGATTGCTTCTTGTGTACTTTGCATCTTGCGGGATGGTGGGATGAAGCGGCCCGGGCTAACCTTACATGACATCGTTCATGAGACTTGCTCCACGCTTGACATGCAACTTGTATTGCATAAGTGGCTTTGCGGGTGCCTGTTTCTCCCAACATAGTTAAGATTCAATTTACAACGGGTGATTGACAATACTAGTATCAATGTTGTGGTTCTTGTTCGTAAGTTGGAGCGACACTTATTGAAAGCCCCAAACCACGTAAAATATGCAAAGAAAATTAGAGGCGTCTAACTTTGTTTTGCAGGGGTGTACAGTGATGTGATATGGCCATGATTGTGATTATATATGATGTATGCAATGTTCCTTATTGTCAGTCGGCAACCGGCAGGAGCCATATGGTTGTCTTTAATTTCTGTTAAGACCCGCGTGTCTATTCAAAGTAGTTATAATAGTTGAAGCCGGTGGACGACAACCATGGAGAAGCATCATTGACCTTGATGCAATGTCGGTGATGATGGAGATCATGTTCGTGCTAGAAGATGGAGATCGGAAGCACAAAGAAGAAAGGTCATATCATATCACATATTATGAATTGCATGTGATGTTAATACTTTATGCATCTTGTATTGCTTAGTAGACGATGGTAGCATTATAAGATGATCCCTCATGCACATGAATTTTAAGTCATAAAGTGTTCACCCTTAGTTAGCACCGTTGCTAAAGCTTGTTGTTTCGAAGCACCACGTGATGATCGGGTGTGTTAGATTCCGCAAGTGTATACAACGTGGGCAAGCCAGATTTGCTCATGCGGAAGCTAAGGTTTGATCTTGACGAGCCTAGCATGTACAGACATGGTCTCAGGAACATGGATCACCGAAAGGTAAAGCATGAGTCATATAGTAGATATGATGAACATGTTGATTGTTCGCCATTGAAGCTACATCAACTCTCGTGATGATCGGTTTTGATGTGGTGGATTTGGTTCGTGTGATCACTAAAACAATGTGAGGGATATTGTTTTGAGTGGGAGTTCAACGGCAATATGATTAAAAGTTGAACACTATTTATCATAAATTAAATCAAAGTGAATTTGCATAATTGTTGTAGTCATTGGCATCCGTTTACCACCTTGCGCTTAGTTTTAATTGAGATGATAGAACTATAGAATTCTGGTTAGTTACTTTACGAACTGGTATCGTATTGTTTTGAAGTGTTAAATATAAAGTTTAAAAGTCCTATTGCAAACTTTCAGTAAGTTCCGATTACTCCATGAAGTTTAATAATTGGTATTAAATCAAGAGTGACAATTCCAAGAGTTAGTGTATGAGTATCATGTTTGTCTCCATGATTCTTGATATTTAAAGAATTGTCTTAATATCAAGGTTATCTAGGATCTGAAAGAGTTATTTCAGAAACCATGATGTATGGAAGATATTGTGATATCTGAAATGAAGTTTTGGTTGCAACATGATAGAGTATAATATGGCAAAAGTCATATTCTCATATTTGATGAGAATTTGCAAAAGGTTGGAGACACTAGTTGTCCTAATCCTCCAAAAGGTTTTGGAGAGCAACATTATACTCGCGATTCACCGCAATAAGCTAAAGTAGCTTGATCATGAATAATTCCATGGTAAGGGTGAATATTTTATGTAGGTAAAATGTTTACTACACCAAGAGATTACTAAAGAAAGGAATTTGAAAGCACACCAAACAATTGATGATGGTAATCTACTTCAAAGTGCAAGTCCAAAGACATTGGTATTTAACTATACACGCTTTGGACTATGTGTCATATGTATGACTCCACTATTGATGTTGATAGATTCTTTCAAACAGAAAATAAATACCGAAAGAGAATCTCATAAATATATGGCAGAAAAGAAAAGACTAGAATTGTTCAGTTTAAGTATATAGTGATATACATGTTATGGCTATATTCTTTGCTTATTAAACAATGTGGTTCTTAAGTATTTGATACTGAATTTGTTGGTGTGAATCGTCATACGAAACAACACAATTCATGAACTACAATGGCCTAAGTAACTAGCAAAAGAACATGTGATGATGTTCATCGAGAACAAATAAAAGGTTATTGTGTTGCTCGTTAAACGTCAAAGCTTGCCTTCAAGATTTGTTTTATCAGGTATTATGAGAACAAAAGGGTTGTTCAAATAATTGCCGTAATCCATAAAAGATGGATGATTCACAAATCTTGTTGGAGAAATCACACCCATAAAACTAGTGCTAAAAATGTCGAAAGACAAATTGATTGAAAGATCACTTGGGAAGTGACATCGCCGTTTAAATTATATTGGAAAGAAAACATGAAGAAACTCCATGTGGATGGAATTTTGGAGTTTTTTGATTTTTTGATCACATCATGCTTGTGAAACTTTCCCAGAGATAATTAAAACTTCGTTCGTAGGCCAAAAGGGAACGAATGACTAGCTTATTGGAACTTGTACATATTGTTGTACGAAGTCCATTATGTGTAGTCAAGAGCGATGGATTTCAACTTCATATGCTTTCTCCGAAAATTTGAGTGAATATATGAATATTTACTTAATAAGGATGAAGTGTGAAATATTTGAAAAGTTCAAAGACTTTTAAGATGAAGTGCAAAAATCATTGTAACAAGAATATAAATAGTTTATGATAAGATCATAAAGGAAGATATTTGAGTTACAAGTTTAGCATAATACCTAAGATTTAAGGAATCGTTCCATGGATTTGCATTTTCCCGAAACACCATAAGAGTATGGAGCGTTCGAGATATGTAATTAAACCTTGTTTGACATGGTAAGATCAAAGGTATAATTCATAAAACTGCCATTATATTTTAAAGATTAAAAGCTTTAGAGACTACCGTTTTTCCACTAAAAAGAGCTCCATCATAATCCGTTGAAATGACACCATATAAAGTTATGGTTTGGGATAAAACCCAAGTTATCCTTTCTTAAACATTGGTATGCTATGCATAAGAAAGATGTTTGCAACCAAAGTCGGATGAACCTGTCTTTGTATGTTATTTCGAATAACTGTTAAGTATTCCTCCATAACATCGGAGACAAAAATGTTTGTCACTTAGAACGTCAAGTTTCTTTGGGAAGGAATTTTTTGTGAAAAGTTAAGTGGGAGGACAATAGAACTTTGACAAGGTTTAAAGAACCTTAGCTATATATGATCAAAGTTGCGCAACGCCGAAAAGTGTTCCGGAGGCAACAACAATTCTCATGGCTCACGTGCCTCAAAGGTTGTGGTCACGGAGTTCTAAAGTTCCTATTGAAACAAGTAGGTCAGGTAAACAATCAAATACCAAGATTTGAGGGTTGAATCATTATTTGAGAATAATGAACCGACTACATGCAAAGAAGCGATGATGGACCCTGACTCCGTAAAATGGCATGAAGCCATAAAGTATGTGATAGTTCCATACACGAGAAATCAAGTTTTGAACTTGAAGGAACCTCGAGAAAGGTGTAAGACCTTACAGTTGTGTTTGGATCTATAAAGAAATAGACATGGATGTTTCGCATTTATGAAATGGTCGACATGTTGGGAAAGAGTTCACAACAATGTTCAAGGGTTGACTATGACAAGATTTGATCTTTCATAGCGATATTTAGTCTAGACGGATTAATGTAGCAACCACGACATATAATTTTGCTATGTGTTGGATAAAAAAAAAGTTCTTCTAATAGAAGGGTTACCTAGGACGTGTGCATGATACGGTCCAAAGGGTTTTGTTAATTCAAAGGATGCTAAATGCATATGCAAACTTCAATGGTTGAAGTAAGCATTGCGGAGTTGGAATCTTCACTATGATGAAACTGTTAAAGGAGTTTAAATTCGTCGGAGATGATGAAGATGCTTCATTTGCAAGAAATTAAGTGGGAGCGCTAAGACATGTTTCTAATACATTATGTGGAAGACATATTGTTGATTGGAAATGATGTATCTTTTATTAACACAAGATAAGAATTTCATCTCGATGAAAGGCTTAGGCAAAACCCAAATATTTGGCATCAATAGACGCTAATATGGTTGTGCCGAAAGTACATAGATGATGTATTGAATGAGTTCAATATAGAAACTACAAGAAAGGTTCTTGTCGCACAGAAATGATTGAATGAGTTCAATATTGATGATATATTCAAGTGTATTGACACTTGGTAAGTGAAACAAAGATTCAAGTATAGATTGATACTTGATGTATGAAATCACAAAGAGTATTTATATCAATCAAGCTGTGATATGTACATATCCAGATATGTCCTATGCTCTAAATGATGTGAGCATATACCAGAATGATTCATAAGATGATCATTGGACAATAGTAAGGATATTCTTATGATCTTTTGGAAGAACTAAGAATATATTGTTTTTTAGAAGTGACAAATAGATGGTTAGTTCATTGTAAAAGTACTACATTGATACTAGTTTTGTCACAAAATACAAATTAAGTTTATCTCAATCTAAACTAAGGGTGGCACAATATAATGGAAAGTAAGTTCCATAATGGATTTGGATGAGTTCCAAAGTTAAGACATTGTGACAGATACTACAACAAAAGGCTGAGTATATGACTGCTATTATAGCAGCTAAAGAGGGCATTTGTGTCAAGTAGTTTGTTATCAAACTAGGTGTAGCTCACAGCGGGATAATACTATGAAGATATATTGTACGACAATATTATCAACATGTTTTAACCCCAAAGAACTAAAGGTCTCACCAAAGGACCAAAATTATACAAAGCCATCTCATTATAGAATGAGTGATGCGTAGAGACGCAAAGACATGCAATTACATACAGACCTGGAAGTGTCAGATCCGGAGATCAGTTGACCACTAGCGATCGTGTACATACAACACCGGAAAACCATAGGTGTTGAATACACAAAGGTTTGAAACTAGATTATTGACTCTAGTGCAAGTGGGAGACTGTTGGAGATATGCCCAAGAGGCAATAATAAAGTGGTTATTATCATATCTTCATACTTATGATAAATGTTTACATACCATGCTATAATTGTATTAACAGGAAACATTAATACTTGTGTGATTTGTAAACATAAAAGAGTCCCTAGTAAAGCCTCTTGTTAAACTAGCTTGTTGGTTAATATATGATCATGGTTTCCTGATCATGAACATAGAGATGTTATTAACAACAGGGTCATATCATTAGGAGAATGATGTGATGAACATACTCCTATAGTTAAGCGTAGCATAAAGATCAAGTCATTTAATATAGTTCATTTGCTATAAGCTTTCTGATACATAGTAACCTAATTCCTTCGACCATGAGATCATGTTAATCACCATCACCGGAAGGATGCTTTGATGACATCAAACGCCACACCGTAACTGGGTGGCTATAAAGGTGGCATTGAGTGTTCGGAAAGTATGTGTTGAGGCACATGGATCAAGAGTGGGATTTGTCCATCCATATGAAGGATAGATATACTCTGGGCCCTCTCGGTGGAATGTCATCCAATTAGCTTGCAAGCATGTGACTGTCTCACAAGGTATCACATATCACGGGAACGAGAAAAGAGTACTTATCAGTAACGAGGTTGAACTAGGTATGCAGAGATACCGACGATCATAAACCTCGGATAAGTAAACTATCGTGAGACAAAGGGAAATTGGTATCGTATGTAAGTGGTTCATTTGATCGCAAAGTAATCGTAGAAATATGTGGGAGCCATATGAATTTCCAGATTCCTCTATTGGTTATTGATCGGAGAAGTGTCTCGATCATGTCCGCATAATTCACGAACCGTAGGGAGACACACTTAAGGATTCGATGTTGTTGAGTAGTTATGGAATGATGAGTAAGAGACCGAATGATGTTCGGAGTCTTGGATGGGATCCGGGATATCACGAGGAGATCCGGAATGGTCCGGAGAATAATATTCATATAAGGAAAGTCCTGTTTCGGAGTTGGGGAATGATTCCGGTGTTTTCATCGGGAATGTTCTAGAAGGTTCCAGAAAGTCCGGCACTCCGGAGGGGAAAGGGTACATGAATGTGTTATATCAAGTTGATATGATTGCATCATGTACTAGGTGTCATTGATGTACCAAAATAGAGGGTTTATTCAAATCCTAGTTTGAAAAAGTCAAACGGCTAGTTTGAAAGTCAAACGGCTAGTTTTGGGAAAGAGGAGAAGGAGGTTTGAAACCTACTTGGGGGAGGAGTTCCTCCTCCCACCGCCGGCCCACCTTGGGTCCGAGTTGGGGAGGGACTCCCCTCCCCAGGCGCGCCTCCCTCCACCTATAAGAGGAGGGGCAGGGCTCCCCTCCTAGACACAAGTTGCCTCCCTCTAAACCTAAACCCTAGCCACTGCCTAGGGATTTCTCCCAAGCCGCCGAGTTAGAGCTTCTAATTGCCCTAGCCGCTGGTTTAGCCCCTTTCTAATTGGTGTGTCTAAACCCTAGATCACCAAGGCTCTCTCATAGTCCACCATACCGCTCCAGCCTTAAGGCGAAGCCTGCGAGATCTCCCTCTACTTCGGTACCACGTCGTCTGCCGGAATCGCGAGAGAGTGCTACAACCTCCATTGCTTTGGAACAAGGGAGAGGAAGGTCTTCATCGAAAACGAACGCATGTGACCGATTGAAAGCGCCGAACGCATAGCCGGAAGGATCGTCTACGCGATCTTGAGATCGGCAAGAGTACGACTACATCACCCACGAGAATCTGCTCTCGTTAACCGGTTTGGAATATTCGAGGGTGAGTTCCTCTATCGACTCGTTGCTACAATCTAGTAGATAGATCTTGGCTTGTTTGTTTGCATGCGATAGAATTTTTTTGTTTTCCATGCTACGAACCCCTACACTGCAGACTCACCAGAACCAATCTAGCAAACTCACCAAAATTCATTTCAAAATTCAAAACTTGATTTCATGCGGCCATTTCATCAAACAGGTGGCAGACACAAATCAAACAAAACCACAAACACTATAGTGTGCAGTGTTTTGAGCCTAACTTGTTCCCTAGTTAGCTCACACACATACCAGTAGATCATCTAGAAAGATTAGCCCAACACTAGCACCCCTGTGAGCTTGCCATTGCCATTAATGGTGAACAACCGAGCACCCCCATGTCACCCCAATGTGGACAGCAAGCTAGGAGCAGCATCAAGCCTAGCCAGCATGTCTAGGAGGCAGCCCACCGTCCACCGCCACTGCTTGTCCCAGCCGCGAGCATTGCCAAGCCCTGGACCACGCGCACAAGCCGCGCCCAGACCATGCCGAGCGTGCGCCAGAGTGCCACCCGCGACCAGCGTCCCCAGACCGCGCGCCGACCTCACCGTGCGCACACACGATCACCACCGACCCAGGACACCGCCAGACATCCCCATTAGCAGCCCCGTGCCATACAGCCACCGCCCGCCGTCGAAGACGCCACCTCTTCCGCGCAGAGCACCGCCCGTTCCAGACCAAACCACACCGCCCCATGCCTCGCGATCATGTCGTTGAGCATCGCCAGGAGACACAGCACCGTCCCCTACCTTTGCCCATGCCATTAGCTGCCTGTAACGTCGCCCCCGACGAGCTCACCTTGCGCCCCGATGGTCCCCTCGCTCGACTATAAATAGAGGCCACCCCCGCACGATTTCTTCACACCATCTCACTCCCCTCTCCACCGACTGCCACACCATCCTCGAGAGCAAGGCGAGCACCACTCCGAATTTCACCGAGCCCGCCTACGGAGAAGAAGGGAGCCAGCGATTGGAGCCGCCCCAGGAGAAGCCACCGGTACCAGGAGGATCGCCGTCGTCGACTTCGTCTTTCGCCCGCCTCGCCAACCCTCGCCCGTACCCCGGTGAGCCCCCAGCACCCCTCACTGGCCGCGCTAGGTTTCATTCTCGCCGGAGCTGTCTTGCATCGACGATGACCCTCAGCCGTTAGATTAGAATGAGATCGGACGACCCACGTTTCCCCATACCGCTTCGCCCAACCCCGTGTCACTGACGAGTGGGGACACCCACTTAAGCAGCCTGCAGGAGCACTGCGCTTAGCAGGCCGGCCCGTTAGAATTTCCCGCGCAGCCCAGCAATTCAAATCAAACCTTTTCTTTTTAAATTCAAACACACTTCTGCACCCAACTTCAAAAATCAACCCAGATTGATTCAGTGCACCAAATTGGATGAACCCAATTTTGTTGGAAAGATCTGTGAATGCTTAATCCAAGCCCGTTGGATTCAAGTCATTTGGATCTGTAGATCACCCATATAAAAAATAACAAGACAGAAGCTTTTCTGCATTCAAACATTTTTCAAATTTAAACCATAAAAGCTTTTGAGTTGATTCCAACTCTCAAAAATCACATTTAACCATACCTTTCAGAATATAAAAAATATATAGGTTTACTTGCATAAATAATGTTCAAGGAATAAAAGAATGCTACATAAGCATTTCTAGCCACTTTAATTAAGTAAAATAAAAGGGTAAAACCTTCTTAAATTGTGACACCACTTTAAATCACATTCCCATGGACTACAATATTTGGTGATGACATGTGTCAACATGATACCATGTTTAGTTTGGAGAATATTAAATCTTAAGTAGTTTTTCATTGAGTAGAAATTACTTTTCTAAAATAAAAAGACTTAAACCAATCCTTAACCTTGTAATGTTAGAGATGATGCTAGATCATCTATAGGACCCTTGTGTGTGATGATTGCAAGTAGTTAAGTATTGTTTGGTGATTGTGTACCTCGTATTTATTCATAGACGCTAGTACCGACCAAGGATACTACGAGGAGGAAGGAGGAAACTACGAAGAGGAAGCCGAAGAGAACTTCAACCACTGCTCTGCACAAGGCAAGCTTTACTAACCAAGTTGACCAATGCAAGCTAACACTTGCAAGATACCCCATTGTGGCCACAAACCCATGCTTGTGATATGATTACCATATGCCTTAAGCGTATGTGATCATACCAACTTGCTAAACCAATCCTAGTTTTATGGCAAGCTTCTTACTTTATTTCTTTATCAAAGCTTACTTAGAGTCTACCTAAGAGTTGGTAGATACCAGACAGTTGTGCTGAAGGTTGCATAAAGAGCATAAAATTTGGCCTAAGCTAGAAACCTTGATCTCAGCCTAAGATATAATGTTGGACTTAGTGAAACGCCACTAGTTACCACCCCTCATTATTACCACCCCCACCTGTAGATGCTAGTGCTAAGCATAAAACTTGATCAACTTTAGATGGGAATACTTGGTGGAAAAATGGTTATGAAAACCTTGGAATGATGGATCATTCTATTGAATTGTTTTGGACATGTGTTTCCAAACACTTGATGATTTTTGTGATGAAAACATTGAGGCAGGAGCCTTACCCCTTTATAAAACTGATGGTTGTCTGGATGCGATACCATTCCAATTTTAGCGTATAACCACAATACCCGAATATTGGGTAGGGCTTGACTGGAAACTTATATACCTTAGTATTAGTTCCCTCACTGCCAAGGTCTGAGATGAGGCTACCTTGTGAATATTGACCACCTGTGCAGTACCCAAGATGACAGTTGGTCATGGTTGGGAGGCCAAACTCACAGGAGAGGTGCTTATACTAGGGCGTGTAATTGAAAGGTTAGGATTGATTATCTGCATACTGAGTATGGTGAATTCAGGATTTGTTCCTGACGGTTGTATCGAATGTTGTGGTGAAAGTGTACAATCTCTGCAGAGTGTCAAACTATTCGAATAGCCGCGTCATGATTATGGACAGCTGAGTGGCCATCTGTTCCCCGTCGACTTTTCAAAAGGACTTGAGAAGTAAATTGAGACTTTGACTTGACCACAACAGAGTTGTGACCCGAGTTGCAAGATCCCACTTAGGAGTTATAAAACTATAACTAGTTTTGGGAACTTAGTAGAGATAAACCTGGCTTTTTGCAAAACAACCCTAGAGCCTAGTGTCCCATTATCCAAAAACCCCTTTACTTGTTAGTATTTAGTTTGCGAGTACTTAAAGAGTACTCATGGCTTTGTCCCTGGCTATTCCCATGGCCAGACTATGAAGAGGAGTACCTGGAGGATGGACCCCAGGAAGGTTACGACAACTAGGATCATCTCCCATCGTCAGTATTGCATGTGACCCCGAAGATGGAGCTTCGCCTACGCTACCGTTATTATTACATATTCCGCTACTTGATGTTGTATTAAGAACTGGATCATGAGATCCCTGTTTGTGTACGAACTTGTAACGTTGTAATGGATGATGTACTATGGTATCCAATTCTGTTATGTCTCGCAAAAATGGTAATCCTGGGATTGCGATGTATGGCATAACAGGCATCTAGGATTGAAAAATCCGGGTGTGGACAAGTTGGTATCAGATCCATCCTGACCATAGGAGACCCTAGTTAGGTTGGACGTTGAACCAAAAACTTAGTTTCAAAAACCAAAGAAAACAAATATTTACAAAAACCTATTCTCATTCTTATCTCTTTAATTCTTTCATAAAACTTCATGTTCCTCAAAAACTCTTGCAAAATAGATAAAATTTTGACACACTTGATCACTTTGCTAATTTACTCATCCTCTATTTTTATAGATGGACGTGAAGTACAGCAAGTTTTATCATCTCGGAAATGGGGGAGACCTTATCATTGAGAGGGATCTGGATCAGCTTTCGGAACTTCTGGAGCGTCCGCACCCCGAGTTCTTCGGAGCTTAGCTCAATGATCAAGGAGGAGAAGATCTGCAATGGCTAATTGTTGAAAGTCTCCGAGGAAAGATTGAACCTCCCACTGCGGAGGGAATTCAGTTTACCTTTAGGGAAAACAACTGGCTCGATGGACTTGCCAGAGCAATGCAGGAAGCTCTTTCCCGTCTGTGTGGGCAGAGCATCAATCAGATCAAGGGCACTCGCTTTGAGTTTTTTCCAAGACGTGATGCCAATGGACAACCACTGGAAGCCCCATACCACCCCGAGCTGAAGACTCAATTGGACCACCTTAGATTCATGATGTACGACCGTCAGCAGGAGTTGGACAATTGTCGTGACTATTGCAACCACAAGTCTGCCATCATCAAGACGAAGGATCAGACCATCGCCATGCTAGCCAAGGATCGCAAGTCTCGCCGCCGTCAGCTCGACAAGAAGGAGCGCATTATTGCCCGTCTTCGCCATGGCATCTCATCTCTGGAAGAGACCATGCACGAGAGGGACATGCAGTTGGAGGAAAGGGAGAATACCGGAGAAGATCTTCGTGGAGACCCTTACTCCTATCTCAGCGATGACGATGATTTTCTGGAGGATCAGGCCATGGACTTCTTCACCGATGAGGATGATTTCGCCTTCATCGATGATCCTAAAGATGAGGAAGCCACAAACTCCGAGCAGTAGTAGCACTGAGCACTAGCGTAGTGAGTAGTAGTCGGTCCCACTGTATCGTAGATTCCAGAATGGTTCTTAAAACCATCTGTTTTCATTTGTTGTGGTGTGTGTTGTACTGTGTGCTATGAGTGAATGAATGAAAAAGCCAGTTGCTAGAAAACTTGACTCAAACTCCAAAAACTTTTCAAAAACCCAAAACCTTAGCAATTTCCCTCTTTTCTCATGATCGATATCAATCTTCAGATGCCACGTGGAGGAAGTGGTTCAGCCCCGGACCCGATGTTGCAGATCCTGCAAATGTTGACTTCTGACCGCGAAGCTGAAAGAGCGGAACGTCAAGCCAACCTAGCCACTCTGCAACAGATAGCCCAGCTAGCCCACAACAACCAAGGCCATGGAAACCAGGACAACCACGGATCTAAACTCAAGAATTTCCAGAATACCAACCCACCCATTTTCACCAAGTCAGAAGAACCCTTAGACGCCGATGATTGGCTGCAAACCATGGAAAATAACTTAGAAGTAGCTGGAGTGGAAGCCAACGAGAAAGTCTTGTTCGCCACCCATTATCTAGCCGGAGATGCCAGGGCATGGTGGAACAATGTTCGTGCAATGACCGGAGGCCAGATGATGACCTGGGAGGAACTCAAGGTCAAGTTTAGCAGAACCCATGTGCCACCAGGTTTGATCAAGAGAATGAGAGACGAGTTTAGAGAGTTGAAGCAAGGAAGGATGACTGTAGTGGAATACCGTGACAAATTTTTGTCATTAGCTAGGTATGCCCCGGACGAGATAGACACCGAAGCCAAGAAGAAAGAAAGATTCCTGAATGGTCTGCATGACGAGATGCAGACGGTGTTAGTCAATATCCACTTTGTTGATATTGAAGCCCTTGTAGACTCTACTATCTAGATGGAAGGAAAGATCAACCAGGCCAATGAGAACCGTAAGCGTCGCATGATGCATCAACCAGGAACCCATCAGACCCCAAAGTATCGCCCCAACCCATCTCCAGGATTTGCCCCATGAACCCACAGACCCCCTATGACCCGTCCGACCTATCCCAACCGTGGAAACTCTAGACCCGGAGGAAATCACAACAACCCCAGCAACTCTAGCAATTTCACCCGTGCCCCACCCAAGTTCAACACCAACAATACTACCACCAACCCCAACACTGCCCCGAGGACTAGAAGCAATGTTGTGCCTGTCGCAGCCAAGGACAAGTCACAAGTGACCTGTTATGACTGTGGAAATAAAGGACACTATTCAAATGAGTGCCCCAACAAGAAGAATGCTACCGCCCCCAACGCCAATGTCCCAGCTCAGCAACAGCTCCGTGTCCAGCCAGGGAGAAGATTTGCCCGAGGGAATTCACTCAACCGCAATGGCCGTCTTTTTCTCATGCATGCTGAAGAAGCTCAGGAAGCGCCAGACGTCGTGCTGGGTATGTTTTCTGTTAATTCAGTACTTGCAAGAGTGTTGTTTGATTCTGGTGCATCGCATTCATTTGTCACCGAAGAATTTTCCTGCACTAGGAAAATTCAACCAACCAAATTGAAGCATGTGATGATTGTGCAAATTCCCGGATCAACCACCAAGGCTAGGCAAATTTGCAAAGCCGTCCCTATCCGAATCCATGGCATAGATTTTTATGCTAACCTAATAGTACTCGGAACTAAAGGTTTGGAAGTAGTACTAGGAATGGATTGGATCTCCAAGCATAAAGGATTGATTGACTATGCCAAGAAAGCCATTACCATGACCAGTACCACCGGAGTATCAGTCGAGCATATATCTGAAACCTTACCTCGCCAATTCAAGTGTAACAAGAGTCTAGCCCAACCTACCATTGACCAAGTCCGGATAGTCTGTGAATACCCCGATGTATTTCCAGATGTTTTGCCCGGCATGCCCCCAGATCGGGATATCGAGTTTATCATCGAACTAATCCCCGGAACAGGACCCATAGCCCAGAGACCCTATAGTATGAACCCGTCAGAACTAGAAGAACTGAAGAAGCAACTGGATTCCATGTTGGAAATCAGATTGATTCAACCAAGTGCGTCCCCATGGAGATCACCTGTCTTGTTTGTGGACAAGAAGGATGGAGGTAACCGTTTGTGTACGGACTATAGGAAGTTGAATGATGTCACCATCAAGAACAAGTACCCCTTGCCTAAGATCGAAGATTTGTTTGATCAGTTGACCGGTGCCCAGGTGTTTTCTAAGATTGATCTTAGAACTGGCTATCATCAACACAAAATTCATGCAGAGGATATTCCAAAGACTGCCTTTACCACCCGATATGGATTGTATGGGTATACAGTTATGTCTTTTGGATTAACCAATGCCCCCGCTTATTTCATGAATCTCATGAATAAGATTTTTATGGACTTCCTGGATAAGTTTGTCGTTGTTTTCATCGATGACATTCTGATTTATTCCAAATCGGAAGAAGAACATGAGCGACACCTAAGGACCATTCTTGGAACCCTTAGAGAGCATCAGCTGTATGCAAAGTTTAGCAAATGTGAATTCTGGTTACAGGAAGTAGGATTCCTCGGTCACATTGTATTAGCCGGAGGAATTACCGTGGACCCTGCCAAAGTGAAAGATGTAGAAGATTGGCAAGCCCCAACCACTCAAACTCAAGTTCGTGCTTTTCTCGGATTGGCGGGATATTACCGCAAATTCGTAGAAGGATTCTCGAGTATAGCCCGACCCATGACCCAATTACTGAAGAAAGACAAGAAGTTTGAATGGACAGACAAGTGCGAAGCGAGTTTTCAAGAACTCAAGAGGAGATTGATTTCAGCCCCAATCTTGATCATGCCGGATATCACGAAGCCCTTCGATGTGTATTGTGACGCATCCAAGATTGGTATCGGATGTGTGCTAATGCAAGAAGGTAAAGTTATATCTTATCTATCGCGACAACTGAAGCAACACGAACAAAATTACCCAACCCATGACCTCGAACTCGCAGCCGTAGTTCTAGCCCTAAAGACATGGAGACATTACCTAATGGGAAACCGTTGTGAGATTTGTTCGGATCACAAGAGCCTAAAGTATATATTCACTCAAAAGGAGCTGAATATGAGGCAGAGAAGATGGATTGAGCTAATCAAGGATTACGACCTGGACATTCACTATCACCCTAGAAAAGCCAATGTGGTAGCCGATGCCCTTAGAAGATTGCCGTGCCGCTTGAACTCCATGATTTTGAAGGAGCAACCAAGTTTGCACAAAGAGATGGAAGATTTTCGAATGGAATTAGTAAGTGAAGGATTTTTGGATAGCATCGAACTTCAGCCCACTTTGATCAGTCAGATTAAAGAGGCGCAGAAGGAAAATGCCAGTATCGACGGAATTAAGCGTCGTATCGGTACAGGCAAAGTACCCGGATTCACCGAGGACGAAGAAGGAGTTCTGTGGTACAAAGGACGCCTTTGTGTACCGGCAGATTCGGAGATGAAAGAAGTTATCTTGAAGGAGGCTCATGATACTCTTTATTCTATCCATCCCGGAGGAACCAAGATGTATCAAGATTTGAAAGAGAAATTTTGGTGGCATAAGATGAAGAGAGAAATCGGAAGCTATATCGCCAAGTGTGACATATGTCAGCGAGTCAAGGTAGGACATCAACGACCCGCTGGATTGTTGCAACCTTTGCGGATTACGGAATGGAAATGGGATTCAGTAGGAATGGACTTTATCACTGGACTACCTACTTCTAGTAGGGGAAATGACTCTATTTGGGTCATAGTGGACAAATTGTCCAAAGTCGCCCATTTCTTGCCCGTCAAAACCACCTATCAGAGTTCGAAGCTAGCGGAGTTATACATCGCTAGAATCGTTAGTTTGCATGGAGTCCCCAAGAACATAGTCTCGGATCGAGGAACTCAGTTTACCTCGAGATTCTGGAAGAAAGTCCAAGGAGGTTTAGGAACCCGCCTAGATTTCAGTACCGCTTATCACCCTCAGACCGATGGACAAACGGAGCGAGTAAACCAAATACTCGAAGATATGCTTAGAGCATGTGTGTTAGAATATGGATCCAAATGGGAAGACTGTCGCGCTTGCAGAATTTTCATACAACAATAGTTACCAAGCCAGTTTGCAAATGGCCCCATTTGAATTTATGTACGGAAGAAAGTGCCGCACCCCTTTGAACTGGTCGGAAGTAGGAGAGAGTCAGATTTTCGGACCCGACATTTTACGAGAAGCAGAAGAGAAGGTTCACAAGATTTGTGAACACCTCAAGACAGCCCAATCCCGACAAAAGAGTTACGCCGACAAGAGACGTCGAGACCTCGCCTTCAACATCGGAGATTTTGTTTATCTGAAAGTGTCGCCATTAAAGGGAATGCAACGTTTCCAACTCAAAGGAAAGTTAGCCCCTAGATATATCGGACCTTTCAAAATCTTGAACCGTCGAGGAGAAGTATCGTATCAACTGGAACTACCTGAAGAGATGTCAGTTGTGCACGAGGTGTTCCATATCTCGTTACTTCGCAAATGTCTCGAAGTCCCCGAGAAGACCGAAGTGTTCAAGAATATAGATCACCGGACCATAGAGATCAATGAGGACCTAACCTATCCCGAAGTACCCATCCGTATATTGGAAGAAGCCTTTCGAACTACCAGGACCCGAAGCATCAAGTTTCTCAAGATTCAGTGGAACAACCACACAGAAGAGGAGGCTACCTGGGAACGCGAAGATCACATCAGAACGGAGTTTCTAGATCTCTTCAAATCCTAGGTAATCTTTTCATCCTTTTTCAAATATCGGGACGAGATTTTGTTTAAGGGGGGAAGGTTTGTAAGATCCCAAAAATATCAAACTTAGATCATCAAAACACTAATCCTCAAATTTAGGGTTAAAAAAAACTTTTCTAAATGAACTCATGAATGCATGTATATGTGTATGCATGAATTTTGAATTTCTTTAAAAACCACCTAGTTTGTGTGATCCATTGCTTGTAAAATGTTTATTAGGTGAAAATAACATCATCTAAAACATTTCCCACACTTTTCCTAAGAACAAGTAAATCAAAACAAATATATTAAGTGAATGGTCATTTTGGCCAATTTAACTCACATGCCTACTTTGGTTGTCTCAAACTTTCAAAACCTAACAGAAACTTTTCTGGATCTTTGCAACCCTTGAATGTACTCACAACAGAGTATCAAGGCCCACTTTGTGATCATCCCAAAACTTTCAAATGCATAGTTTAAATGACAATTCAAAATTGAATCTTCTTCATATGGAAAGATCCCACTTTTTCAAAAACCAGTCAAACAAGCTCAACTTTCAAAACCCAAGCATCTGCAGACTCACCAGAACCAATCTAGCAAACTCACCAAAATTCATTTCAAAATTCAAAACTTGATTTCATGCGGCCATTTCATCAAACAGGTGGCAGACACAAATCAAACAAAACCACAATCACTATAGTGTGCAGTGTTTTGAGCCTAACTTGTTCCCTAGTTAGCTCACACACATACCAGTAGATCATCTAGATAGATTAGCCCAACACTAGCACCCCTGTGAGCTTGCCATTGCCATTAATGGTGAACAGCCGAGCACCCCCATGTCACCCCAATGTGGACAGCAAGCTAGGAGCAGCAGCAAGCCTAGCAAGCATGTCTGGGAGGCAGCCAACCGTCCACCGCCACTTCCTGTCCCAGCCGCGAGCATTGCCAAGCCCTGGACCACGCGCACAAGCCGCGCCCAGACCATGCCGAGCGTGCGCCAGAGTGCCACCCGCGACCAGCGTCCCCAGACCGCACGCCGACCTCACCGCGCGCACACACGATCACCACCGACCCAGGACACCGCCAGACATCCCCATTAGCAGCCCCGTGCCATACAGCCACCGCCCGCCGTCGAAGACGCCGCCTCTTCCGCGCAGAGCACCGCCCGTTCCAGACCAAACCACACCGCCCCATGCATCGAGATCATGTCGTTGAGCATCGCCAGGAGACACAGCACCGTCCCCTACCTTTGCCCATGCCATTAGCTTCCTGTAACGTCGCCCCCGACGAGCTCACCTTGCGCCCCGACGGTCCCCTCGCTCGACTATAAATAGAGGCCACCCCCGCTCGATTTCTTCACACCATCTCACTCCCCTCTCCCCACTGACCGTGCCACACCATCCTCAGAGCAAGGCGAGCACCACTTCGCCGGAATTTCACCGGAGCCCGCCGCCTCTGGAGAAGAAGGGAGCCAGCGATTGGAGCCGCCCCAGGAGAAGCCACCGGTACCAGGAGGATCGCCGTTGTCGACTTCGTCGTTCGCCCGCCTCGCCAACCCTCGCCCGTACCCCGGTGAGCCCCCAACACCCCTCACTGGCCACGCTAGGTTTCATTCTCGCCGGAGCTGTCTCGCGTCGACGATGACCCTCAGCTGTTAGATTAGAACGAGATCAGACGACCCACGTTGCCCCATACCGCTTCGCCCAGCCCCGTGTCACTGACGAGTGGGGACACCCACTTAAGCAGCCCGCGGGAGCACTGCGCTTAGCAGGCCGGCCCGTTAGAATTTCCCGCGCATCCCAGCAATTCAAATCAAACCTTTTCTTTTTAAATTCAAACACACTTCTGCACCCAACTTCAAAAATCAACCCAGATCGATTCATTGCACCAAATTGGATGAACCCAATTTTGTTGGAAAGATCTGTGAATGCTTAATCCAAGCCCGTTGGATTCAAGTCATTTGGATCTGTAGATCACCCATAGCAAAAATAACAAGACAGAAGCTTTTCTGCATTCAAACATTTTTCAAATTTAAACCATAAAAGCTTTTGAGTTGTTTCCAACTCTCAAAAATCACATTTAACCATACCTTTCAGAATATAAAAAAATATATAGGTTTACTTGCAGAAATAATGTTCAAGGAATAAAAGAATGCTACATAGGCATTTCTAGCCACTTTAATTAAGTAAAATAAAAGGGTAAAACCTTCTTAAATTGTGACACCACTTTAAATCACATTCCCATGGACTACAATATGTGGTGATGACATGTGTCAACATGATTCCATATTTAGTTTGGAGAATATTAAATCTTAAGTAGTTTTTCATTGAGTAGAAATTACGTTTCTAAAATAAAAAGACTTAAACCAATCCTTAACCTTGTAATGTTAGAGATGATGCTATATCATCTATAGGACCCTTGTGTGTGATGATTTCAAGTAGTTAAGTATTGTTTGGTGATTGTGTACCTCGTATTTATTCATAGACGCTAGTACCGACCAAGGATACTACGAGGAGGAAGGAGGATACTACGAAGAGGAAGCCGAAGAGAACTTCAACCACTGCTCTGCACAAGGCAAGCTTTATTAACCAAGTTGACCAATGCAAGTTAACACTTGCAAGATACCCCATTGTGGCCACAAACCCATGCTTGTGATATGATTACCATATGCCTTAAGCGTATGTGATCATACCAACTTGCTAAACCAATCCTAGTTTTATGGCAAGCTTCTTACTTTATTTCTTTATCAAAGCTTACTTAGAGTCTACCTAAGACTTGGTAGATACCAGACAGTTGTGCTGAAGGTTGCATAAAGAGCATAAAATTTGGCCTAAGCTAGAAACCTTGATCTCAGCCTAAGATATAATGTTGGACTTAGTGAAACGCCACTAGTTACCACCCCTCATTATTACCACCCCCACCTGTAGATGCGCTAGTTCTAAGCATAAAACTTGATCAACTTTAGATGGGAATACTTGGTGGAAAAATGGTTATGAAAACCTTGGAATGATGGATCATTCTATTGAATTGTTTTGGACATGCGTTTCCAAACACTTGATGATTTTGGTGATGAAAACATTGAGGCAGGAGCCTTACCCCTTTATAAAACTGATGGTTGTCTGGATGCAATACCATTCTAATTTTAGCGTACAACCACTATACCCGAATATTGGGTAGGGCTTGACTAGAAACTTATATACCTTAGTATTAGTTCCCTCACGGCCAAGGTCTGAGCTGAGGCTACCTTGTGAAGATTGTCCACCTATGCAGTACCCAAGATGACAGTTGGTCATGGTTGGGAGGCCAAACTCACAGGAGAGGTGCTTATACTAGGGCGTGTAATTCAAAGGTTAGGATTGATTATCCGCATACTGAGTATGGTGAATTCAGGATTTGTTCCTGACGGATGTATCGAATGTTGTGGTGAAAGTGTACAATCTCTACAGAGTGTCAAACTATTCGAATAGCCGCGTCCATGATATGGACAGATTGGAGTGGCCACTGTTCCCCGCCGACTTTTCAAAAGGACTTGAGAAGTAAATTGAGACTTTGACTTGACCACAGAGTTGTGACCCGAGTTGCAAGATCCCACTTAGGAGTTATAAAACTATAACTAGTTTTGGGAACTTAGTAGAGATAAACCTGGCTTTTTGCAAAACAACCCTAGAGCCTAGTGTCCCATTATCCAAAAACCCCTTTACTTGTTAGTATTTAGTTTGCGAGTACTTAAAGAGTACTCATGGCTTTGTCCCTGGCTATTCCCATGGCCAGACTATGAAGAGGAGTACCTGGAGGATGGACCCGTGAAGGTTACGACAACTAGGATCATCTCCCATCGTCAGCATTGCCTGTGACCCCGAAGATGGAGCTTCGCCTACGCTACCGTTATTATTACGTATTCCGCTGCTTGATGTTGTATTAAGAACTAGATCATGAGATCCCTGTTTGTGTACGAACTTGTATCGTTGTAATGGATGATGTACTATGGTATCCAATTCTGTTATGTCTCGCAAAAATGGTAATCCTGGGATTGCGATGCATGGCATAACAGGCATCTAGGATTGAAAAATCCGGGTGTTGACACTAGCGCTCGTTGTAGTACCTGGGTATTTGATACTGGTTCAGTTGCTAATATTTGTAACTCGAAACAGGAGTTACAGAATAGACGGCGGCTAGCAAGGGATGAGGTGACGATGCGCATTAGCAACGGATCAAGAGTTGATGTGATGGTCGTCGGCACGCTCTCCTTAGTTTTACCTTCGGGATTAGTTTTAAACCTTAATAAATGTTATTATGTGCCTGCGTTGAGCATGAACATTATATCTGGATCGTGTTTATTGCAAGACGGTTATTCATTTAAATCGGAGAATAATGGTTGTTCTATTTATATGAATAACATCTTTTATGGTCATGCACCTGCTGTGAATGGTTTATTTCTTCTGAATCTCGAAAGCAATAAAACACACATCCATAACATTGAAGCTAAGAGATGCAAAGTAGATAGTGATAATTCAACTTATTTGTGGCACTGCCTTCTAGGTCATATTGGTGCAAAACGCACGAATAAACTCCATTCTCATGGACTTTTGGGGTCTCTTGATTTTGAATCATTTGACACGTCCGAGCCGTGCCTCATGGGCAAGATGATCAAAACCCTGTTCTCCGGAATGATGGAGCGAGCAACGGACTTGTTGGAAATCATACATACCGATGTATGTAGACCAATGAGTGTTTCGACGCGCGGTGGATATCGCTATTTTCTCACTTTTACTGATGACTTAAGTAGATATGGGTATATCTATTTAATGAAACATAAATCTGAAATGTTTGAAAAGTTCAAAGAATTTCAGAATGAAGTGGAAAACCATCGTAACAGGAAAATTAAATTTCTACGATCCGATCGTGGAGGTGAATATTTGAGTTGTGATTTTCTCACGCATCTTAAAGCAAGCGGAATCGTTTCGCAACTCACGCCACCCGGAACACCACAGCGCAATGGTGTGTCTGAATGCCGGAATCGAACTCTATTAGATATGGTGCGATCAATGATGTCTCTTACAAATTTGCCGTTATCATTTTGGGGTTATGCATTAGAAACCGCTGCATTCACTTTAAATAGGGAACCATCTAAATCCGTTGAGACGACACCGTATGAACTATGGTTTGGTGCTAAACCTAAGTTGTCGTTTCTTAAAGTTTGGGGATGCGAAGCTTACGTCAAGAAGTTGATGCCGGACAAGCTCGAACCCAAAGCGGAGAAATGCGTCTTCATAGGATACCCTAAGGAAACGATTGGGTATACCTTCTACCAAAGATCCGAAGGCGAAGAGTTTGTTGCAAAGAACGGATCCTTTCTTGAGAAGGAGTTTCTCTCTAAAGAAGTGAGTGGGAGGAAGGTAGAGCTAGACGAGGTTATTGAACCTTCTCTCGAGTTGGAGAGTAGCGCAGCACCTGAAATTGATCCAGTGTCACCTGCACCAACAAGAGAGGAAGCTAATGATGAGTATCATAAAACTTCGGACGATGCTACTTCTGAATGTCGCAGGTCGACAAGGTCACGTGCCCCTCCTGAGTGGTACAGCAACCCTGTCTTAACTGTTTTGTTGGTAGACAACAGTGAACCTGCAAACTATGAGGAAGCAATGATGAGCCCAGACTCTGATAAATGGCTAGAGGCCATGAAATCCAAATTGGGATCCATGACCGAAAACCAAGTATGGACTCTGGTGGACCCTCCTAGCGACCGAAAGGCCGTTGAGTGAAAATGGATTTTCAAGAAGAAAACGGACGTGGATGGTAATGTTACTGTCTATAAAGCTCGACTTGTCGCTAAAGGTTTTCGGCAAGTTCAAGGTGTTGACTACGATGAGACTTTCTCTCCCATAGCGATGTTTAAGTCCATTTGGATTTTATTAGCAATTATTGCATTTCATGATTATGAAATATGGTAGATGGATGTCAAGACTGCGTTCCTCAATGGCAACATTGATGAAGAGTTGTATATGATGTAGCCCGAAGGTTTTGTCGATCCTAAGGATGCTGATAAGGTGTGCAAACTTCAGCGTTCCATTTATGGACTGAAGCAAGCATCTCGGAGTTGGAACCTTCGTTTTGAACAAGTGATGAAGAGCTTTGGATTTGTTCCAAATTGCTACGAAGCTTGTATCTACAAGAAAGTGAGTGGGAGCTCAATGACATTTTTGGTACTATATGTGGATGACATATATATTATTGGAAATGACATTGATATGCTTAACGATGTGAAGAGTTATTTGAACAAATGTTTTTCAATGAAATACCTAGGAGAAGCTGCTTATATATTAGGCATCAAAATCTATAGAGATGGACAAAGACGCCTAATAGCTTTAAGCCAAAGTACATACCTAGACAAAGTTCTGAAAAGGTTTAGAATGGATAAGGCAACGAAAGGTTCAGTGCCCATGTTGTCAGGTAAGATATTGAGCAAGGCTCACTGTCCGGCTACGGTAAACGATAGAGAAACTATGAGCAAAGTGCCTTATGCCTCGGCCATAGGTTCTATCATGTATGCCATGCTGTGTACTAGACCAGATGTTTCTAATGCTCTTAGTTTCACGAGCAGATACCAAAGTGATCTAGGAGTGGAACACTGGACAGCCGTAAAGAACATCCTAAAGTATTTAAATAGGACTAAAGAAATGTTCTTGGTCTATGGAGGTGATGAGAAGCTCGTCATAAAAGGTTACGTCGACGCTAGTTTTGACACCGATAAGGATGATTCTAAATCTCAGACAGGATACGTTTATATTTTGAATGGAGGAGCTGTGAGCTAGAGAAGCTGCAAGCAAAGCGTGATCGCGGGATCTACAGTAGAAGCGGAATACATGGCTGTTGCCGAAGCATCAAGTGAAGGAGTTTGGATCAGGAACTTCATCACTGAGCTTGGTGTGGTTCCAAGTGCCTTGGACCCACTAGAGATATTGTGTGACAACACTGGCGCCATAGCACTGGCTAAGGAACCAAGATATCATCCAAAGACCAAGCACATCAACCGCAAGTTTCATATAATTCAAGATTATATATCAGATGGAGATCTGAAGATTAGCAAAGGACATACGGATCTGGATGTCGCAGATCCATTGACTAAACCTCTTCCACGAGCAAAACATGATCAGCACCTTAGTGCCATGGGTGTTAGATTGTTGCCAAATGTAAACTAGATTATTGACTCTAGTGCAAGTGGGGGACTGTTGGAATTATGCCCTAGAGGCAATAATAAAGATGTTATTATTATAATTCTTGTTCATGATAAAGTTTATATTCCATGCTAGAATTGTATTAAGCGGAAACTTTGATACTTCTGTGGTTTATGAACAACACCATGTCCCTAGTATGCCTCTGTGGACTAGCTCATTGATTAATGATGGTTAAGGTTTCCTAACCATAGACATGAGTTGTCAATTAATAATGAGATCATGTCATTAGGAGAATGATATGATGGAGCTTTTTCTTATGTCAAATATTGTATTCCTTAGACCATGAGATAATGCAACTCCCTGGTATCGGAAGAAAGCTTTGAGGTCATCAAACGTCATCCTATGAGAGGGTGATCATAAAGGTGTCTCTCAGGTGATCGGAAAGTACTTGTTGGGTTGTATGTATCGAGATGGGATTTGTCCCTCCCGAGTAGGAGAGATATACTTCGGGCCCACTCGGTAATCGATATCAACACCGGTTGCAAGCACGTGGTTAAGGAGTTAATCACAAAGTGATATCATATTATGGAATGAGTAAAGTACTTGATGTGAACAAGATTGAACTAGGTATGCCGATACCAACGATCGAATCTCGGGCAAGTAAAATATCGCGTGACGAAGGGAATATATATATGGGATTAATTGAATCCTGGCATCGTGGTTCATCCGATATGATCATCGATGAATATGTGGGAGTCAATATGGGTTTCCAGATCCCGCTGTTGATTATTGATAGAAGATCATGTCTGCATATTCTCGAATCCGTAGGGTCACACACTTAACGTGTCTCGACGCTAGGATAGAATGGATAATTGGTTTATGAGTTTTTGTTCTGAGTCTCGGATGAGATCCAGGACATCACGAGATGTTCCGGAATGGCCCAGAGAATAAGATTCATATAAAGGAAAACAGTTTTTGGATTTCGGAATTGTTTCGGAATGTTCAGTATTATACCGGAAGGTTCTAGAAGATTCCAGAGTGGGACCAACGTGGCCCCACTTGTCGGAGGGGTACGTGGGCCGATGAGGTAGTGCCCTGGCCGCATTGGGCCAGAGGCACAAGGCCCCATAGGCCCAGCCGGCCAAAACCCTAGGGGACCTTCTAAAAGGAGGGGAGACTTGCCCCCCACTCCAACCCTTGGGGCCGCCGCCCTAGGGCTTGGAGGAGGGGCCAAGGTGGCCGGCCAGCCCTCTATATAAAGAGGGAAGGGGCGCACCCTCCTCCCCCCACTCCTCCAACCCTAGCCGCCTACCTGCTTCCCTCCAGATCTCTCTCTCTCCCAACTGCGCGTAGGCGAAGCCCTGCCGCAGAAACTCTCCACCATTGCACCACGCCGTCGTGCTGTAGATCCAATCTATCTCTCCACCCCACTTGCTAGATCGATGAAGGAGGAGAAATCGTGGTGCCATACTTGTGCATCTCTCGGAGGCGTCGCCACTTGCGACGTTGGATCGGATGATCGGATCGCGAGGAGGAGAAGGCTAGTTCGACTACATCACCCACGTTCTGTTGAACGTTTCTGCTGTGCGATTTCTTCAAGGGTATGAAGATCTCATCTACCCCTCTCGTTGATTGCATATCCTAGATTAGATCTTGGCTTTCCCGTTCGCATCCGTAGAATTTTTTTGATTTACTATGCTACGAAACCCTTCAATTAAGTCACAATCGGCCGAACTTGTTTTGGAATGTTGGAGTAATTCAGTCATGCTCCTGCCTACACCTCTAATACTTGCCACTGTAGTCATCGTACTCGCCGCAGCCGTCGTCGCTGTCGTCGTCGGGGTTGCCGTAGTTGAACCTTGAAGGCTGAGTATGCGTGGGCTGGACTTGAGGGTAGCGCAGACGGGGGTTACAGTCGGCGTCCGTGTCGTAGGCCATGATGCTTTGGAGAGTTCGACCGCGCCACCACTGCCGACGGCCGGCCATGTTGAAGTTCAGAGGAGGTGGGACGTCCTCCTCGTTCCTGGCGAGCGCCCTCTCACACAGATCCCTGAAGAAGGCTTCCCAAGTCGGGAAATAGTCGGGATGCCTGTTGGGATTCTTCCGCTGCTCCGGCGTGAGCTCGAAGTAGTAGTGGTTCGTGATAGCCATCCGGCGCGCCACACCTAGAGGGACAGGAGGAACCGGCATTCCTCTGTTGCTCAGCTTCCAGCCGACGGGGACGCAGTAGCCCGGCGGGCAGGGGTAGTTCGAGGCGCAAAGCGCCTTAGCCTCTCTGGGGGTTAGTGATACGGTGGAAGCCATGGGAAAGAGTGATCAGGTTGCAGATATGAGTCTAGAGATGTGCAATGATAATGGAGGCCAACCCTACATATATATAGTGAGAAATGGCAGGAAGATAACTGGAGGGAAGAACTGGCGGGAAGAAAAATGGCAGGAAGAAAAATGGCGGGAAGAAAAATGGCTCTTTTAATACATGTAGTGTCAACAGAAGAAATATGACATTGATTTCCATGTTGAGATACATATGTGTGCCAAAAATGTCTCAATTAATACATATAGTTAATCTTATGATCGCGTCGGCCGTAACCATGGAGTATCAGCACCGTTTAACAGGATGGTTGGGTCAATCTTCACTTTGAAGGGCGGAATTTCATCAAACTTATTATAATCTTCTGACATGTCTATCTTGTCCTCCACTCCCATGATGTTTCTTTTCCCTGAAAGAACTATGTGAATCTTTGGCTCATCGTGTGATGTATTTGTTTGCTTATTTTTTCTTTTTTCGGTTTGGTAGACATGTCCTTCACATAGAAAACCTGAGCCACATCATTGCCTAAGACGAATGGTTCGTCTAAGTTCTTGTCTACCTGCATAAGATTGTTGAGATCCACTGTTTTCATTCCGTACTTCTTGTCTACCTCAACACCTCCTCCTGTTAGCTTGACCCATTTGCACCGAAACAAGGGGACCTTAAAATTAGGTCCATAGTCAAGTTCCCATATCTCCTCTATGAACCCATAATACGTGGTATTTTTCCCATTGTCTTCTGCTGCATCGAAGCGGACACCACTGTTTTGGTTGGTTCTCTTTTCATCTTGGCCTATTGTGTAAAATGTATTCCCATTTATCTCGCACCCTTGGAAAGTACATATAGTCGAAGATGGTGTCCTGGCCAACAAGTACAGCTGATCTCCAACAGTGGTGTTATTCGTGAGAAGTCTTTGCAGCCAGCCACCAAAACTCGCCATGTGTTCACTTATAATCCATTCATCAGACTGTCTCGGGTGTTTGAGGCGTATAAAATTCTTGTGTTCATTGATATACGGGGCAACCAAGATAGATCTTTGTAAAACCGTGTAGTGTGCTTGATTGAGACAATGCCCGTCCCTACATATCATTGCTTTACATCCTAGGGTGCCTTTTCCACGCAGTCTCCCCTCATGTCATGATTCTGGAACACCAATCGCCTTAAGTTTAGGAATAAAGTCAACACAGAACTCAATGACCTCCTCTGTTACATAGCCCTTGGAGATGCTTCCTTCTGGCCTAGCACGGTTATGAACATATTTCTTTAAGACTCCCATGTACCTCTCAAAGGGGAACATATTGTGTAGAAATACAGGACCGAGAATGGCAATCTCTTCTACTAGGTGAACTAGGAGATGCGTCATAATATTGAACAAGGATGGTGGGAACACAACTCGAAGATGACAAGACATTAGGCCACATCTGTCTGTAACCCTAGTAGGCTTTCTGGATAGATTACCTTCTGAGATATTGCATTGAGGAATGCACATAGCTTCACAATGGGTACTCGAACATTTTCAGTTAGAAGCCCCCTCAATGCAATCGGAAGCAATTGCGTCATAATCACGTGGCAGTCACGAGACTTCAGGTTTTGGAATTTTTTCTCTGTCATATTTATTATTCCCTTTATATTCGACGAGAATCCATACGGGACCTTGCTCAGGCATTCAAAAAAGATTTCCTTCTCTTCTTTGGTAAGAGCGTAGCTGGCAGGAGTTAAGTGGCGTCCTTTACCCTTCTCGCTCTCAGGATGCATAGGCTCTTCAGGGTCTATCATATGTTGTTGGTCCTGCCGTGCTTCCGGTGTATCTTTTGTCTTCCCATACACTCCTAGGAATCCTAACAGGTTCACGCAAACATTCTTCGTCACGTGCATCACGTCGATTGAAGAGCGGACCTTTAGGACTTTCCAATAGGGTAGGTCCCAAAATATAGATTGCTTCTTCCACATGGGAGCGTGTCCGGCATCGTCATTCGGAACATATAAATTGCCAGGACCTTTTCCAAAGATTACTTCTAGGTCCTTGACCATACCAAATACCTCCTCACCGGTACGGAGGAGAGGCTTCCTCCGGGATTCTGCCAGACGTTTGAAATGCTTGCCTTTCTTTCTTACGGGATGCAGGTTCAAAAAAAATCGACGATACCCTAGGTACACAACCTTCTTACATTTATACAAATATACACTTTTAGTCTCATATAAATAGTGCGTGCATGCTTTGAATCCCTTGTTTGTCTGTCCTGAAATGTTACTTAGAGCAGGCCAATCATTGATGGTTATGAAAAGCAACGCTCATAGGTTAAATGGCTCCCCTTTGTGCTCATCCCACATACGTACATCTGGTTTGGCCCACAGCTGTAAAAGTTCTTCAACTAATGGCCTTAGGTACACATCAATGCCGTTGCCGGGTTGCCTCGGACCTTGGATGAGCACTGGCATCATAATGAACTTCCTCTTCATGCACAACCAAGGAGGAAGGTTATAGATACATAGAGTCACATGCCAGGTGTTGTGACTGCAGCTCTGCTCACCAAAAGGATTCATGCCATTTGTACTTAGACCAAACCTTAAGTTCCTTGCGTCACATGTGAAGTCCGGGTACTCTCGCTCGACTTTTCTCCACTGTGACCCATCTGCGGGGTGTCTCAACATCGCGTCTTTCTTACGGTCTTCCATGTGCCATCGCAACAACTTGGCATGCTCTTTATTTCTGAAGAGACGTTTTAACTGTGGTATTATAGGAGCATATCACATAACCTTGGCAGGAACCTTCTTCCTAAGGGCCTCGCCCTCAACATCGCCAGGGTCGTCTCGTCTAATCTTATACCGCAGTGCAGTTGAAAGGATACGGATGTCGCCTAGAGGGGGGGTGAATAGGCGATTAAAACTTTTCCTAGAGTGCCTCAACAAAGGCGGAATAAAACTAGTGTTTACTTTGTAAAGCACAACCTAGAAACAATTAAGGTTTACCTATGTGCACCAACAACTTATGCTAAGCAATACAAGCAACAAAGTGATAGCAAGATATATATTACTTCAAGCACGAAGGCTATCACAATGTAAAGTGCATAAGTAAAGAGCTCGGGTATAGAGATAACCGAGGCACGCGGGGACACCGATATTTTACCGAGTTCCTCCCAACATGGAGTACGTCTCATTTGGAGAGGGGGTGGTATCAAACCACCAACGCCACAAAAGGCCTCCCTTATTCTCCGGTGAATCTCACCCTAATGGGATCGATCCACGCTTCCACTATCGGTGCACTTGTCGGTGGCAACTGGAACCTCTCACAAGGTTGGGGCACAACTCCACAACTTAATTGGAGGCTCCCAACAAACGCCACAAAAGGCCTCAACAAATGCCACCAAGGCTACAATGACACCAAGGCCACAAAACCGTCTAGGGTTCCAAGAACCCAAGAGGGACAAGCTCCAATGAGCAATTCAAACCAAATCCTCCGAGGAGAACCCAAACCGATGCAACAAATGCAAATGGCAAGAACACCACAAAGATGCTCAAATCCCTCACTCTCAAGTTTCAACAAAGCTACCAAAGCTATTGGGGGAACAAGAGAGGAGAAATCAAAGAGAGACACAAAATCCCCCAAAATCTAGATCCCCAAAGATACACTCACAAAGAGATGTTTTGGTTTGGTCAAAACGTAGATCTAGATCTCCTCTAACAACCCCTCAAATATTTGCAAGAATCAATGGAGGGGTGTGTAGAAATCAAGCTTAAAGAGTAGAGCAAATGGGGGCAAAGCTTGGGCAAGAAAAGGAGGAAGAAGTCACCCTAAATGAAAAAGAGGCAAAGCTATTTAAAGGGACGGGAAAAATCTAGCAATTAGGGCTATTTTTATGGACTGACCGGTAGTACCGGATCGGACCGGTACTACCGGACCGAACAGAAAAAAAAAACGCCAGGCGGAGCGATCCAGAGAGAGAGAGAGAGCAGCGCAGCAGCCTACAGATGCGAAGCGGGAATAGCTACAAGAAGAAGCATCATATTCATGGGCCAAGAAAGAAGATGCAGAAGAATGGCAATGGCAACATACAAGATGAAGGCTAAGCGGCCAAAGACAAAGACACGGCGGGGCTGGGCCCTTTATGGCTACAAGAGCAGATGCAGCGGGCCAGCTGGCGGCAAGCAGCAGCAGCATCCGTAGCAGCGCGCCAGGCGTCGCGCGCGCGCAGCAGCAGCTCGGGTCAACGCGGCGAAGCAACGGGATCTGGATCTGAAAAACCAACGAATCTCGGCCGGCCGGTACTACCGGCCCACCCGGGCGGTCGGCCGGTAGTACCGGGAAAAAGTACCTAGCCAGATAGAAAGAAAATGGGCCGTTTTTAGGCCCGGGCGGTAGTACCGGCCTGTCCGGGCGGTACTACCGCTTGGTCCAGAAACAAACAAACAGACAAAAAGACAAATATTCAAACGGCAATAACTTTTGACTGGAAGCTCCGATTGACCCGATTCAAATTGCGTTGGAAATATTGATTATCACCAAGTGAGAAAGTATCAAGTAGAATAATGTGAAATACCTCACTTGGTGAGACACCGAAAAGCCGTATAAATCAAAATCGCAACAAGATATATATGAGAGATCCGATTTTGATGAATAAGAGCTTGTTATGGAGATTACCACAAGCTCTATATCCTCACATGGATAAGACCAAATAACAACCAAATATGATGATGCAAGTATGCAATGGTTTGAGCTCTCTCCGAACGATGTGACCGAATTACTCATACGAGATCCCCTCTTGATAGTACGGTTATCTATCCTAAACCCGGTCTCACACACACAACGTGAGACCGGCAAAAGGAAAAACCTATCAAGATTATACCTTTGCCTTGAACATTCCACTTGAGCTCGATGTAGACGATCTTGACCTTCTCAAGATAGAACGCCTTTCTTAATTCCTCATCATCGACCTCGCATATTGAGCTTGCCCAACATATCTTCTTTACATTTCATCAACCTTGAAGCCAACACATGCTCCAAGCGATGCCAATGGACAAATCCTACAAGTATAACTTAATACACACATTAGTCCATAAAGATTGTCATTAATTACCAAAACCACACATGGGGGCCCAACATGTTCTTTCAGCAGTGCATACCGAGCATGCATCCAAATTCTCGTACTTCTCACCGCGGTAGAGGATGCAGTCATTAATGCAGGCATGTATCTTCTGCATGTCTAATCCTAGAGGGCATACAACCTTCTTTGCTTGGTATGTACTATCGGGCAATTCATTTATTTCTTGGAAGCAGATTCTTCATTTTTACCAACAACTTTGAAAATGCATTGTCAGTAACACCGATGTCTGCCTTCCATTGCAGCAAATCTAGTGTGGTACCTAGCTTTTTGTGGCCATCTTCGCAAGTTGGATACAACAATGTTTTGTGATCCTTTAACATTTGCTCCAGCTTCTCCTTCTCCTTTTCAGTTTCACATTCTTCCTTTGCATCAGTAATGGCCCGACCAAGATCGTCATCAGCGGGCCCATCTGCTGCCTCTTGATCTTCATTATCTACCCCCGTTGCAGTATCATCGTATTCAGGATACATATTATGATAGTTGTCATCATCCTCTTCTTCTTCGTTGTCTTCCATCACAACCCCTCTTTCTCCATGCTTGGTCCAACAATTATAGCTGGGCATGAAACCGGATTGAAGTAGGTGGGTGTGAATGGTCATGGTATTTGAGTAGTCTTTCTTGTTCTGACAGTGAACACACGGACATCACATAAAACTATTGTGACCACGGTTTGCATTAGCCACAACGATGAAATTTTGCAGGCCCGTAATATACTCGGAAGTGCGTCGGTCACCGTACATCCATTGCCGGTTCATCTGCATTATATAGTATATCAAAAATTAATAGGGAGATGACCACTTATACAATACATCAATGACACATGAAAGGATAAAGTTGCCGACCTCGACCGAGAAGGAAAGAGCAACGGCAAAACTTAATTCGAGATCTCAGGCATTTCACCGAACATCTCTTGTGCATAGGAAAAAAACACAAACTAGCACACCTCTCACCCTCTTGCTAAGCTCTAAAATGAGAGTGGAAAAATGAGAGAGAAGGGTGTGGGCTACGTTGTGTTATATAGGCGCACCCCTTTAACACCGATTTAAGCCACGAACCGGTGTTAAAGGGGGGCTGCGCGGGCCACTGTTGCAGGGCCTTTAATACCGGTTCGTGGCTCGAACCGGTGTTAAAGGAGATGCGTCTTTTTTCTTTCTGGACCACGCTGGTATGGGCGCCCCTATTAACACGAACCGGTGTTAAAGTTCATTTCGGACCTCAACCAATGGCCTCGTTTCCACTAGTGATGTTTGCACTCTATAAAAAAACATTCTATGTTTGCACAAAAGTTTTAAAAGTCATTTTTTATGTCCATACAAAAAAGATAAATTTCTATGCTTGAACTTGACTTTTCACAAGATTTTTTCTCTTTTTAAACAGGCCGCACAAAATAGCTTTTCTCCACTTAATTTATGCCAATTCATAAAATGTACGGATACATCAAGAATTTTTCCGTATGTGATATAGCTTGAGCTTGGGATGACCGAGATGAATGACCGACCGACCGAGGACCGACCGTACCGGAGCCAAGAAAACAAACTATGGATGCATGCAAGACAGCCTCCGGTATGGAATCAGTGCATGGTTTTCGTATGTGCTATAGCTTGGGATCCACGACGACTAATCTGCCTGCTTCCTTCGTGGACGCCGCCGGCGTGCCAGACAGCGTAGGAAAAGGAAAGCGAGTTGCTAGAAAAAATTAAACAAAGAAGAGCCGGCCATCAATCAGAGCCGTATGTCATGTTGTTGGTCGATCGACGTCGACGCGACTGGATCGTTCGTTGATCTGGCAGCAAACAGCGGGTTGGTCTTGGTCAGATTAAAATTCAACTTGCGAGATGGGAAATGTTACTTAACCCCCGGGATGTCCATCCCCGGGTCAGCTCCTTCCGTCTCGCGTCGTCCCACACATAGCTAACAGCGGCCCGCATCGTGGTCAAAGGGTAGCGGGTCCATCCTTAACCTTATCTTCTTTCTTCTCGTCCTCTACATCTGTACGCCGTCGCAACCGCCGCCTGCCGGGCTGCTGCTGCGCGCCTGCAACGCCGGCTTGTTGCGCCTCCGCGCCGCCGGGCCGCTCGCAACCGCCGCCTACATCATCGCGTTGCGGGGCTGCTGCCTGGCCGCTGCCGCGCCACCACACACCGCTGGATCGTTGCGCCTCCACGCCGCTGGGCCCCCATGTCGCACGGTCGCACACACGAGGTGACAGGGCACACCTGCAGCTCGCGGCAGGACACCTGCAGTGCACGCCGTTGTACTCCACGAGGACGTCTCCCCTTGCGCGCTCAACCGAGGCAGACGCTTCTGGCTCGCTGCAGCCATGGTGATGTTGTTGGCGAACTCCCTCGTCGTTGATGCTACGAGCGTTGTCCCAGGCGGCTACGAGAAGCGAATAAAGATGCTACCTAAGGCATTTGATGATGCTATGCGGATGCTACAACCTCGTCGGTGGATTTTGCTATGGTGCTACAGGGCAATGCTATAATAGTAACATTTTTTTGCTATTTTTCTTCTATATTTTTGCTACAATAGCGAAAAGTATAAGCTACATCATTTTTGACGAAAGTGCTCAGCAAAATTGGTTTTGCTACGATAGCCACCGGCGATGTCTCCGGCGAGGTCGTTTTTTGCTACCACCGTTTTGCGGTTCTGCTACAATAGTGTAAAGTTTTTACTACATGGTCTCCAGTGAGGTTTACCGGCAAAAACCTCCGGCGAGTCCACGACGAGGTCAGATATGCTACGTTAGCGCAATGTTTTGCTACACGGTCGTCGGCGAGGTCTCCGGCGAAATCTCCGGCGAGGTACAATCTGTTTTTCTATTTTTGGGCCAAAGAGTTTTCTGCTACATGTAGCAAAAGCGGGGCTATTTGTAGCAAAAACGGATATGTTTGTAGCAAAAGTGGGATTTGGGGGCTTTTTAGGAGACACGTGTCACCAGGAGGACCCGGGGGATTTTAGGAAATTACCCCCCGGGGGACGCGTAGTACGAACCTTGCGAGATCGGCTTTACTCAGGTGTTAGAGTAACCCAACAGTCGCACGAAAACTCGGGGCGCCATATTGGTTTTGTAGCGCGCGATTCGTGTTTTGCGCGCAGTGTCTATTTCTTCTCCGATGGAGGCGCTAAAGTAGAGAAAAATATGTCTCCTCACCAGACGCGTTAAAATGCAGCGCGCGCCGGCGTGAACAGCTTTCACATCTTACAATGCACCAACAAGATTAAACAAAACAAAATAAATAGAACAACAAATGGCTCAACAATCACAAAATGCTTGTCTCACACAAAATGCTTGTCTCACACAACCAAGTTTAACTTACCCTATCATCCAAAGCCGTGTCACTTGTATTGATTGTGTCGACCCCGCCAAAGCACTTGCCCATTTTTGACAATCGGTGTTTATGACCGACCACCCGAGATCGAAGAGAACGATCGGTGTGCTCATTGCCACTTGTGTTGCGTGCATCGAAGTACTCCTTCATCCTTGCCCAATAGGTGCCTCTTGATTGGTCGGTGCCAACCACAGAGTCCATGGAAACCACCAACCATGATCGGCATAGCAACCTATCCTCCTCGGCAGTGTAGTTGATTGTCCTACGAACCGGCACCTCAATCAAACCCAATGGAGGAGCTAGAGCTCTCATGGAGCCTGGGCAGAGCCTATCCACGGCGACAGTGGCCAGCGTTTGCCCCAATAAAAATTACGCCAAGCACTTTGCTTAGGTTAATGCTTAAAGGAGAGTGGCTGGACTAGCTCGGGCAGCTGCCCGGGGTAGCCAGGTGCTGGCTCTGCCCCTGATCAAACCTTCACCATGCTCATCTAACACATACTCTTCTTCTTCTTCGCTATTTCTTTGCTTGGTGGCGAAAGATGAGCCAACATCCATGTGTGTCATCAATGTCTCATCGTCAACACTACAATGCAAAATGACGACATATGAATATGCAAACTGTCAACACCCGGATTTTTAATCCCAGATGCCTGTTATGCCATACCTCGCAATCCCATGATTACCATTTTTGCGAGACATATCAGAATTGGTACCACGGTACATCATCCATTACAAACCATAATAAAGGTCTTACAAATAAAGGATCTCATGATCCAGTCTTAATTCAATCAATGCAGCGGAATATAGATTAACGGTAGCATGGTCGAGGCTCCATCTTCAGAGTCACAGGCAATGCTGACGATGGGAGATGATCCTAGTTGTCATAGACGTCCTGCTGTCCATCATCCTGGTAGTCCTCCTCATAGTCTGGACATGGGAATAGCCAGGGACAAAACCATGAGTACTCTTTAAGTACTAGCAACTATCACTAACAGGTAAAGTGGTTTGAGTAGGAATCCTAAGCTCTAGGTTTATTTGCAAAAAGCCAGATTTATCTCAACTGAGTTTTAGAAGTAAAGAAAACTAGTTTAATGTTCTACAACACCTAAGTGGGAACTTAGTTTTCATGTTCACAACCCTGTTGTGGTCAAGTCAAAGTCATAGTTCATTTCACAAGTCATTTTGAAAACATCTGACGATGCAACAGTATGGCCACTCCAACTGTCCATGACCACGGACGCGGATATTCCAATAGTTTGACACTCTGCAGAGGTGGTACACTTTTACCACAACATTCGAAACATCTGTCAGGGATAACCTTGAATCACCATAATCAGTATGCGGATAATCAGTCCTAACCTTTCAATTACACACCCTAGTATAGGCACCTCCCCTATGAGTTTGGCCTGCCAACCATGACCATCTGTTATCTTGGGAACTGCATAGGTGGACATTCACATTCACGAGGTAGCCTCAGCTCAACCTCTTCCGCAGGGGAACCCATACTAAGATATATAAACTTCTAGTTAAGACCTACCCAATTCAGGTATTGTGGTTGTACGGAAAATTTGGAATGGTATCGCATCCGAACCCAACCATCAGTTTTTATAAAGGGCTAAGGCTCATGCCTCAACATTTTCATCATCAAATCATCTTGTGTTCACAACACATGTCAAAACATTTCAATAGAATGAATATTCATTCCAAGTTTTTCATAATCATTTTCACCAAGTATTCCCACCTAAGGTGATCAACTTTTATGCTTAGCACTAGCCACTAAAGTTGAGGGTATTCACTAATGAGGGGTGCTAATCAAGTGTGACTATCCAAATCTAGTCTCATGTCTTAGTATGACATCTAGTTCTAACTACTTAGGCCAAGTTTTATGCTCTTTATGCTATCTATACTATTTTCCAACAACTCACAAGTCACTAAGTAAAGATAAAGAACTTTGGTAACGAAAGTAAAAGAGTAAAGCTTGCAAGTTAAACTGGGATTGGTATATTCAAAGTTGCATAACCAAAGCATGACTAATGCATTGCATAGGTTATCTTGTAGTGTTAGGCTTGCAAGTAGGACTTACATGGTTTAGCTTAGCTTGCCTTGATTGGTGCAGTGGTTGAAGTTTTCTTCTTCTTCTTCGTAGTACTCATCCTCCTTGTATCCCGGGTCGGTACTAGCGTCTATAAATAAATACGAGGTACACAATTGTAGGGGTTCGTAGCATGGAAAACAAAAAAATTATACCGCATGAACACGCAATCAAGATCTAATCTATGATCAAGCCAAGATCTATCTACTAGATAGGTGCAACAAGTTGATAGAGTACTAACCCTCGAAGATCCAAAGTGGTTAACGAGAGCAGATTCTCGTGGGTGATGTAGTCGTTCACTTGTCGATCTCAAGATCGCGTAGACGATCCTTCCGGCAGCCGCGTTCCGGCAGCGCTCCCGCAGTCGGTCACACGTACGGTACTCAATGAATACCTTCCTCTCCCTTGTTCCAGCAGGCAGCGGAGGTTGTATCTCTCTCCTCGCGATTCTAGCATCATGACGGCGTGGTGTCGGAAGTAGAGGGGAAATCCCGCAGAGCTTCGCCTAAGCCGAAGCGGGTATGGTGGAGTAGAGGGAGCCCCGGTGATCTAGGGTTTAGAGGCCAAGGTTTATAGGTAGCTAGACACTAGGGTTTAGCTAGTTGGTAGCGGTTTAGAGGAGATCTAGATTGGACGCAACTAGAGAGGGGGCGGCGGCCAACCTAGGGTTTCTTGTGTAGGCAAGGGGGCGTCCTACCCCTCCTTTTATAGGTGGGGAGGCGCCAAGGGGAAGGGAGTCCTCCCCCAACTCCACTTCATGTGGACGGCCCAAGGGAGAGGGAGGATTCCTTCCCTAGGTAAGAATCCTTCTCTCCCTCCACTTGGAAATATTGTCCCAGTTTGAATTTTCAAACTACCCTTTTAACTTTCAAATTAGAGTTTGATTTCCCACTTCCAAGTGTCAAGCCAAGTGACCTAGGACATGATGCAACCATTCCACTTTGTCATGACACATCCATGTACCCTTCCCCTTCCGGATCGGTGAACCTTCTAGACCCTTCTAGAACATTCTGGTAAAAACACCGGAACCATTCCCGAACTCCGAAATTGGACTTTCCTTATATGAATTGTATTCTCCGGATTATTCTGGATCTCCTCGTGATATCCCGGATCCCATCCGAGACTCCCAACAACATTCGATCTCTTTACTCACTTTCCATATCTACTAAACAACATCGAATCCTTAAGTGTGTCTCCCTACGGTTCGTGAATTATGCAGACATGACCGAGACTCTTCTCCGATCAATAACCAATAGAGGAATCTGGAAATTCATATGGCTCCCACATATTTCTACGATTACTTCATGATCGAATGAACCATTTACATACGATACCAATTTTCCTTTGTCTTACGATATTTTACTTATCCGAGGTTTGATTGTCGGTATCTCTGCATACCTAGTTCGACCTCGTTACCGATAAGTACTCTTTTCTCGTTCCCGTGATATGTGATCCCTTGTGAGACAGTCACATGCTTGCAAGCTAATTGGATGACATTCCACCGAGAGGGCCCAGAGTATATCTATCCGTCATATGGATGGACAAATCCCACTCTTGATCCATGTGCCTCAACACATACTTTCCGAACACTCAATGCCACCTTTATAGCCACCCAGTTACGGTGTGGTGTTTGATATCATCAAAGCATACTTCCGGTGATGGTGATTAGCATGATCTCATGGTCGAAGGAATTAGGTTACTATGTATCAGAAAGCTTATAGCAAATGAACTATATTAAATTACTTGATCTTTATGCTACGCTTAACTATAGGAGTATGTACATCACACCATTCTCCTAATGATATGATCTTGTTGTTAATAACATCTCAATGTTCATGATCAGGAAACCATGATCATATATTAACCAACAAGCTAGTTTAACAAGAGGCTTTACTAGGGACTCTTTTATGTTTACAAATCACACAAGTATTAATGTTTCCGGTTAATACAATTATAGCATGGTATGTAAACATTTATCATAAGCATGAAGATATGATAATAACCTTTTTATTATTGCCTCTTGGGCATATCTCCAACAGTCTCCCACTTGCACTAGATTCAATAATCTAGTTTCAAACCTTTATGCATTCAACACCTATGGCTTTCTGGTGTTGTATTTACACGATTGCTAGTGGTCCACTGATCTCCGGATCCGACACTTTTAGGTTCGTGTGTAATTGCATGTCTTTGCGTTACGCATTACTCATTCTCTAATGAGATGGCTTTGTATAAATTTGGTCCTTTGGTGAGTCCTTTAGTTCCTTGGGGTTAAAATATGTTGATAATATTGTCATACGATATATCTTCAAAGTACTATCCCGCTGTGAACCACACCTAGTTTGATAACAAACTACTTGACATAAATGCCCTCTTTTGCTGCTATAATAGTAGTCATATACTTAGCCTTTTGTTGTAGTATCTGTCACAATGTCTTAACTTTGGAACTCATCCAAATCCATTATGGAACTTACTTTCCATCATATTGTTCCACCCTTAGTTTAGATTGAGATAAACTTAATTTGTACTTGGTGACAAAACTAGTATCAGTGTAATACTTTTACAATGAACTAACCATCTATTTGTCACTTCTACAAAATAATATATTCTTAGTTCTTCTAAAAGATCATAAGAATATCTTTACTATCATCCAATAATCATCTTATGAATCATTCTGGTATACGCTCATAACATTTAGAGCATAGGACATATCTGGATTTGTATACATCACAACATGATTGATAAAATACTCTTTGTGATTTTTTCTATCAAGTATCAAAAATACTTGAATCTTTATTCAATCCTTCCTGTGAAACAAGAACCTTTCTTGTAGTTTCTATATTGAACTTATTCAATATCTCATCTATGTACTTCTGGCACAACCATATTAGCGTCTCAATTTATCCATATAGATATTGATGCCAAATATTCGGGTTCTTCCTAAGCCTGTAAAGGTCCCAACGTGATAAGGTAGAGATCCCTATGTTTACAATGCTAGTCCCTGGATCAATAGCTAGCATCCACAGTTTAAGATGTAATATCAAGAAACAAAGGTCATAATACAACTTTATAACCAGGAATAAAATAATTCATTACATCTTACATAGCTCATTTGGCTATCTCATTACAATGCAGCAGAAATAACTATATAGCATGGAGTCCTTCATATTCAAAGTGCCACAGGCAATCATGTTGGTTGTAGTCTTGTAATCCTATTTAATACACTTCACTAACATCAAACAAACCTGCAACATAATAAGTTACAGCCACAAGGTCAATACATTTGAATTGTATTGGAAGTTTCACTACTATGTGGAAATAAGTTGGATCCCATCAATATATGCATATTTGGCTAAGTAGAGTTTAGGCTCATTTGCAGAAAGCAATATGGTTTTATCCTATATTTTCAAAATAGTTTTGATCTTTTAACAATCTTTCTGAACTCCCTGGCAAACTCCAAGTGCTTCTAATCCCTTGTTGACACCATCAAGTTTTACTTTGAGAAATTGGAATGTTGAGATCTTACATAGCTTTAGGCCTTAGTTGCTCAGAGTTGTCCGTAACCAGGGACACGGCTAAGTACTTAGAATTTGATCTTCTGCAAAAGTTGTACACTTTACCCACATGAAACAATCTCGTCTTGACGCCACCAGTGGCCGCTGGATAAGTACACACCAAATGGAGTACCGGCAGATCGAGAATGTGACAAAGTCTTTCCATAGAAGTCCTCCCAATACATGATGCTATCTTGTCTACTAGGCACCAATGTAAGGGTCTTCCACTATGTAGTTGACTAAGACAGAGCCCATTTAGCATGTGGCTGTACACGGAAGCCACTGTACGAGAAACATGTTCAATCTCCAAGTCCCTGGGTGGTTTTATTCTAGTGCACATACAAAAAAGATAGCCATATAAACATGGTTCCCTTTGTTGCCACCTTATCCACAATTGAGTATCCATGTTCCACCCAGGTGATTCATTGAGTACTTGTTTTATTATATAAAACATATATTTTTCCAACACTTCATATATTCATAACACGGTATTCCACCCCAAGTCTATAGCAGGGCTAAGCATACTACAACTATGATGTTTTCACTAAGGAAGATATAAAGGATATCCTAATAGGACATAGCATAGCATAGTAACATAGTAGCCCTATCATGCATACTACAAAAATTCCACTAAGTGTAATGAAAATAGTAGGACATGGATGATAGTGCCACTTGCCTTTTTAGTAGAGAATATTGGTTCACTCCTTGATCTTGCAACAATCACACTCTTCAAATTTCACTACAATTCAATCAAGCAAGCACATATTCAAACTAGCATTTAAACAATTCACCACATAAAACAACAAAAACAAAGCAATGCATGCAAGCATGCAAAAGATTGTTTTATTTGTAAAATTGGTTTCTAAAAGGCTATAAACATTTTAAAACACCTAAAAGTCATTTATAAATGTGGAAAAATCATTTGAAACCAAGTTAGTGAAAATGGGCCATTTAAATCATTCTGATTTGCTAGAAATGATTTAAATCAAAGTAATATTTTGTAGTTTTAGCCAAATATATTTTCAAACACAAATGTTAGTGTTTATGGTTAAAGGGTTTAATACTAATCCATTTGAAAAAAGGTTTCACCTAAATTCCATTTTTAAATCAAAACAATATTTTTTATTTGCTAGAAATGCCTTTAACAAAATAATAATTTACTAGGGTTCATCAAATATATTTTTTAAAATCCTAAATCTTGGTGTTTAGGGTCAGGGAGTATAAATCAACCCATTTGCAAAAGGTTTTACTCAAAAAGCATTTTTAAACCATAATCAACATTTTTATTTAACTAGAAATGCTTTTATTCAAGGATTAATTCCTTAGTGTCACAAAATATACATTTAACTCCAAAAGTTGGTTTTTATGGTCAGTAGGTTCAAAACAAAACATTTACAAAATATTTCACCCTAAAATCATTTTTAGAATAAATTTTATACACAAAATAAGCCTAAATATGATTCTGCAAAAACAACCAATTTTTCAGAAGCAAAATACTAAACTAATGGCATGGTTGCAAAGGTTTCTTTTTTATGATTCCATTTATATAAAGTTTTCAAAATTTGTACGTGTAGATTAAAAGTTATGAATTTTACAAATTCAATCATCTAATAGAACAAATCTGGTTTTTAAAACAGCGTCTACGCCACGTGGCTTGATTCTATTGACCTGTACCGCTTCGGCTGGATCGCGCTCTGTGAATAGTTGGATTTAAATAAGATCGTGATGCACATATCATTGCATACCCCTTCAGTTAAAATCTAATCTCAACCAGACGATCACAATCTAACTGCTACATCGCTATGACCAGGAACTGGCAGTGCTCGACGGCAGCGCGCGGCGGCGACGCTCTGTCAGCGTCGTCCCGACGTTTACAGGAAGCGAGGGGGTAGCGAAGGGCATTACCAGACTCGCTGTGATGAGGAGAAGCTCGAGGTGGTTGCTGTTTGTCGAGGGGCGCACGGGAACAGCGGCGATTGCTCACCGGAGTTGGTCCAGGCGACGAGCACGCTCAGGTGAGGTTGTTGCCGATGCTACAAGGCATAAAAAGGCGAGGCAGAGGGCTCGTTAGACTCGGGTGAGTGTGGAGAACATGTGAGCATCATGGAGCGGGAGAGGCGAGGTCAGAGTTACCGGGAAAGGGTCGTCGTAGTTGAGACAGACGCCGTCGACGCTCTGTCGTTGACAAAGGCGAGTCTTCAGGGTGTGCAGGGACGAACAGAAGCTACTGGCAGGTGCAGGAGATCCTTGCGAGCAAGCTCGTGTGAAGTGGGGACAGTGGGGGTGGCTGTTCTCGCCGGAATCGACGGAGGAGCTCGTCGGAGTCAGTGGTGTTGCCGCAAACAATTCAGGCAGCCTAGGGGCCGAGAGGTGTGTGGGATTGAGGGGAAAGGTAGAGGGAAGGAGGGCGCTTATGAGGGTGTGGTCTCTGGAGGGATTAACGTCGCCATTTACACGAATTTACGCCGGATATTAACGACTGAGAACGGCAGCGGGAACGGGTCACGTGAGGTTGATGACGATGAGGTGGTTGTGGGTCCCGTTCGTAAGTGAGGTGAGCGTTCGCGTGTGGGTCGCAGCGTCAGTTGCTGTGTGGGTTAACTCGCGAGTAAGAAAATGCTTCGCCATGGGGAGTAAGGTGGGCTGCGCTGGGCTGGTTTGCTTCTTTTCCATTTTTTAATCTGTTTTCTTTTTCCTTTTTCTATTTCTATTATTCTGTTTTGAATTTATTCAAATGTTTCAAACACTATTTTTATTTCAAAACTTTTCCAAACTTTGAGTATATTTTTAATACTGTTTATTAATATATTCTAAAGTCCATTTAGAATATTTCTTTTATTCTTTTAGGGTCTATTATTTATTTAAAATAGACATTTGTCTTTATTTTAAATAAGATTTAAATATGTTTTCAAACTCTATTTGAATTATAATTTTTACCAAACCTTTTTAGTAGGTTTTATTTATTCTTTAGTGCAAATAATTCACTTTGAATTATTATTTATAATACTTTAATATGATTTAATGTTCATTTAAATTGGGAATTGTCTTTATTTAAATAAAATTGGATATTAATCAATCCTTATGATTTTATTTAAATAATCCTTTACTCCTTTTATTAATCAATAATCTTTCATTTCATTTGTTTGGCCAGGATTTAATTTGGCTTTTAAATATTCCTTATTTATTTATATCTTCCTTTGCCTTATAAAATCCATATCTTTTTATTTAAAGATCCAAAATTAGTGATTCCAACTTGTATAATTTTACTTATTATTTGTTTATCTTTTCAAATCCTTTTAGGATCACTTTGCTCAAGATTTGGTATGGATTTTGATAGGATCTTTTATTAGCCTTGGAAATTAATTCCTTTTATCTTAATAAATTCATAAGTTTTTATCCAAGGTTCCAAATTGATTGAAACCAATTAAATTCCTATGGTTTTATAATATTTTTATTTATTATTCTTGATCATTTATAAATGTTTGTTGACACATTTTTATATGGATAAAATCCATAGTCTTAGAGAGATCTTGGAAATGATTTTCTTCCATTAGGGTTTTAGGGTTTTGGTTTATTTTCCCAAGTTTAAATTTCAATATACATTCATTGATGAATGCATTTCACTTGATTGAAATTTGTTGAATTCCCTTTTATTCAAATTTTGTTCAAAAAGGTTTTTGATGTTTCCATTTGGAATCAAAGAGTTTCTTTTCACCCTAAATTTCAACAATTATTTATTTTTCACATTTTAAAATTTGGAAAATTTTGGGATGTGACAAAGCCTTTCATTGAGATGAAATTCTTAACCTGTGTCAATAAAAACATACATCATTTCCAATCAATGATATGTCTTCCACATAATGTATTATAAACATGTCTTAGCGCTCCCACTTAATTCCTTGCAAATGCAAGCATCTTCATTGTCTCCGATGAAATTAAACTCTTTTAATAGTTTCATCATAGTGAAGATTCCAACTCCGCAATGCTTAGTTCAACCATTGAAGTTTGCATATGCTTTTATCATCCTTTGAATTAACAAAACCCTTTGGACTGTGTTTGTCAACACCCGGATTTTTAATCCCAGATGCCTGTTATGCCATACCTCGCAATCCCAGGATTACCATTTTTGCGAGACATAAAAAAATTGGATACCACAGTACATAATCCATTACAAACCATACATAAGGTCTTATACAAATAAGGATCTCATGATCCAGTTCTTAATACAACTTCAAGCAGCGGAATACATAATAATAATGGTAGCATAGGCGAAGCTCCATCTTCAGGGTCACAGGCAATGCTGACGATGGGAGATGATCCTAGTTGCCGTAACTTTCCTGGGGTCCATCCTCCAGGTACTCCTCTTCATAGTCTGGCCACGGGAATAGCTAGTGACAAAGCCATGAGTACTCTTTAAGTACTCGCAAACTAATACTAACAAGTGAGAGGGTTTTTTGATAATAGGACACTAGGCTCTAGGGTTGTTTTGCAAGAAGCCATATTTATCTCTACTAAGTTCAGAAGCAAGAGAGCTAGTTGAAGTTATAACACCTAAGTGGGAACTTGTACTTCATATCACAACCCTGTTGTGGTCAAGTCAAAGTCTCAATTCATTTCACCAGTCTTTTTGAAAACATCTGACGGGGAAACAGATATTAACTCCAGCTGTCCATAATCATGACGCGCTATTCGAATAGTTTGACACTCTGTAGAGATTGTACACTTTCACCACAACATTCGATACATCCGTCAGGAACAAATCCTGAATTCACCATACTCAGTATGCGGATAATCAATCCTAACCTTTCAATTACACGCCCTAGTATAAGCACCTTTCCTGTGAGTTTGGCCTCCCAACCATGACCAACTGTCATCTTGGGTACTGCACAGGTGGACAATCTTCACAAGGTAGCCTCAGCTCAGACCTTGGCCATGAGGGAACTAATACTAAGATATATAAGTTTCCAGTCAAGCCCTACCCAATCTTCGGGTATTGTGGTTGTACGATAAAATTGGAATGGTATCGCATCCAGACAACCATAAATTTATAAAGGGCTAAGGCTCATGCCTCAACATTTTCATCACCAAAATCATCTGGTGTTCAGAAACACATGTCAAAACATCTCAGTAGAATGATCCATCATTCTAAGGTTTTCATAACCATTTTCACCAAGTATTCCCATCTAAAGTTGATCAAGTTTTATGCTTAGCACTAGCATCTACAAGTGGGGGTGAGTACTAATGAGGGGTGGTAAACAAATGGATTTTTAACTAAGTTCAATCTCATGCCTTAGGATGACATCAAGATTATCTAGCTTAGGCCAAATTTTATGCTCTTTATGCAACCTTCAGATATCTTTCTAGAATCTACAAGTCACTTAAGTAAACTCTAAGGAAGTAGCCTTGATAAAGAATTAAAATATAAAGCTTGCAAATAAAACTAGGATTGGTTTATCAAGTGGTTATGATCACATATGCTTAAGGCATATGATTGGCATGGTAACAAGTAAGTGTTTGTTTGCATCAGTAGAGTATCTTGCAAGTGTTAGCTTGCACATTCAACTAGTATTATTAGGCTTGCAAATGTTGGCTTGCACAGTATCAGTATAAGCTTGCCTTGTGTAGAGCAGTGGTTGAAGTTCTCCTCGGCTTCTTCCTCATAGTATCCTCCTTCCTCCTCGTATCCTTGGTCGATACTAGCGTCTATAAATAAATACGATGTACACAATCACCAACCAATACTTAACTACTTGCAATCATCACACAAAAGGTTCCTATAGATGATCTAACATCATCACTAACATTACAAGATTAAAGCTTGTTTAATTCCTTTTATTTTTTTAGAAAAGTAATTTCTACTCATTGAAAAACTACTTAAGTTTTAATATTCTCCAAACCAAACATGGGATCATGTTGACACATGTCATCACCACATATTTTAGTCCATGGGAATGTGATTTAAAGTGGTGTCACAATTTAATAAGGTTTTACCCTTTTATTTTAATTAAATAACTGACTAGAAATGCCTATGTAGCATTCTTTTATTACTTGGTCATTATTTCTGCAAGTAAACCTATATATTTTTATATATTCTGAAAGGTATGGTTAAATGTGATTTTTGAGAGTTGGAATCAACTCAAAAGCTATTATGGTTTTAATTCGAAAAATGTTTGAATGCAGAAAAGCTTCTGCCTTGTTATTTTTACCAAGGATGATCTACAGATCCAAATGACTTAAATCTAACGGGCTTGGATTCAACATTTCTAGACCTTTCTAACAAAATTGTTTTCATTCAATTTGTTTCACTGAATCGATCTGGGTTGATTTTTGAATCTAGGTGCAGAAGTGTGTTTGAAATAAAATGGAAAAGGTTAAATTCAAATGACCGGGCTGCGCGGGAAGCGATACTTGGCCGGCCTGCTAAGCGTAGCGCTTACGCGGTCTAGTTAAGTGGCTCTCCCCACACGTCAGTGAGATGAGGGGGTACGAAGCGGTATGGGGCGATGTGGGGCGTTTGATCTAGTTCTAATCTAACGGCTGAGGGTCATCGTCGACGTTGGGAAACGTCAGCGAGACAGAAACCTAACGCGGCAGGTGGGGGTCGTTGGGGGATCACCGGGGCTCAGGCGAGGGTCGGTGAGGCGGGCGAACAACGAATTCGACGACGGCGAACCTCCTGGTATCGGCAGCTTCTCCTGGGGCGGCTCCAATCGCTGGCCCCCTTCTTCTCCACCAACGGCGGGCTCCGGTGAAATTCTGGCGAAGTGCTGCTCGCCCTGCTCCAGGAACGGGGTGGCACGATTAGTGAGGAGAGGGGAGTGAGATGGTGTGCTCAATTTGGCTGGGGGTGGCCTCTATTTATAGTCGCGACGATGAGACCGAACGGGATGGGCAGGCGACGGTGGCAACATAGCGGGCTACTAGAGGCATGGCCGGCGGTGGCGATCGCTTGGTGGTCTCCTGGCGATGCTCTACGGCTTTAATGCGCGCGTAGGGGCGGTGGCAATTGGTCTGGAACGCGTGATGCTCTGCGCGGTAGAGGCGGCGTCTTCGACGGCGAGCGGTGGTTGTGCGGCATGGGGCGGCGAACGGGGATGTCTGGCGGTCTCCTGGGTCGGTGGTGATGATGTATGCACGCGGCGAGGGCGGCGCGCGGTCTGTCGGCGTCGGTCGAGCGTGGCGCTCTGGCGCATGCTCGCCACGGTTGTTGGTGAGCTGGGCACGGTCTGTGCGTGTGGTACAGGGTTTGGCAATGCTCGCGGCTGGGACGGGGAGTGGCGGTGGACGGTGGGCTGCCTCCTAGACAAGGTTGGCACCGCTAAATCTCCTCCTAGCTTGCTGTCTCCACTGGGGTGGCATGGTGAGCTTCGGCTGTTCACCATTGATGTCATTGCCCAGCTTACAGTGAGGCTAGTGCTTGGTTTAACTTGCTAGATGATCTACTGAGGTTGTTGTGATCTAGAGAGGGAACAAGTTAGGCTCAAATCACTGCTCACAATAGTGTTTAGGATTTTGATGATTTGTGTCTGCCAAGTGTTTGATGAAATGGCCGCAAGAATTCAAGTTTGGAATTTTGAAAAGATTTTTGGTGGGTGTGCTAGGTTGGTGCTGGTGAGTCTGCAGATTCTTGGGTTTTGAAAGTTGAGCTTGTTTGAGTGGTTTTTGAAAAAGTGGGATCTTCCCATATGATAAAGATTCAATTTTGAACTGTCCTTTAAACTATGCATTTGAATGTTTCTGGATGATCACAAAGTGGAACTTGATACTTTGTTAGGAGTACTATCAAGGGGTGTAAAGATCCAAAAAAATTCTGTTAAGTTCTGAAAGTTTGAGACAGCCAAAGTAGGCATAGGAGTTAAATTTGTCAAAATGACCATTCACTCATTTGGTTTGTTTTGATTTATTTGTCTTTGGGAAAAGTGTGGGAAATGTTTAGATGATGTTTATTTCACCTAAGCATCCATTTACAAGCAAAGAAACACACAAACAAGGTGGTTCAAAAGAATTCAAAATGAAATGCATACTCACATGCATGCTTCCATATTTTTATTTAGAAAAGTTTTTGTTAACCCTAATTTTGATGATTAGAGTTTGATGATCCATGTTTAGTATTTTTGGGATGTTACAGTGTTATGCACATGTCCTAGGTAACAATTCTATTAGAAGAACTTGTTTTGTTTATTAAACTACCACATAACAAAATTATATGTAGTGGTTGCTACATTAATCCGTCTAGACCAAATATCGCTTAATGAAAGATCAGATCTTGTCATAGTCAACTCTTTGAACATTGTCATGAACTCTTTCCCGACATGTCGACAATTTCATAGATTTGAAACATCCATGTCTATTTATTTATAGATCCAAACATGATTGTAAGGTCTTACACCTTTCTAGAGGGTCTTTCAAGTTCAAAGCTTAATTTCTCGTGTATGGAACTATCACAGATTATATGGCTTCAAGCCATTTGATGGAGTCAGGGCCCATCATTGCTTCTTTGCATGTAGTTGGTTCATTATTGTCAAATAATGATTCAAACCTCAAATCTTTGTATTTGATTGTTATCCGACCTACTTTGTTCAATAGGAACTTAGATCTCCGTGTCCACAACCTTTGAGGCACGTGAGCCATGAGCGTTGTTGCTTCCTCCGGAACACTTTTTGGCGCTGCGCAACTTTGCACATATAGCTAAGGTTCGTTTAACCTTATCAAAGTTCTATTGTCCTCCCACTTAACTTCTCACGGAAAATTCCTTCTCAAAGAAACTTGACATTCTAAGCGACAAACACTTTTGTCTTAGGTGTTATGGAGGAATACTTAATGGCTATTCAAAATAACATACAAAAAAATATTCATCCGACTTTGGTTGTAAACATCTTCTTTATGCATAGCATACCAATGTTTAAGAAAGGACAAGTTGGGTTTTATCCCAAACCATAACTTTATATGGTGTCATTTCAACGGATCATGATGGAGCTCTTTTTAGTGAAAAAGCAGTAGTCTCTAAAGCTTTTAATTTTTAAAATATAATGGCATTTTTATGAATTACACCTTTGATCTTACCATGTCAAACAAGGTTTCATTGCATATCTCCATTATTTCATACTCATATGGTGTTTCGGGAAACGCAAATCCATGGAATGATTCCTCAAATCTTAGGTGTTATGCTAAACTTGTAACTTAAATATCTCCCTTTATGATCCTATCATAAATTCTTTATTTTCTTGTTACATTGATTTTGCACTTCATCTTGAAAGTCTTCGAACTTTTCAAATGTTTCACACTTCATCCTCATTAAGTAAATATTCATATATTCACTCAAATTTTCGGAGAAAGCATATGAAGTTGAAATCCATCGCTCTTGACTATACATAATGGGCTTTATACATCTATATGTACAAGTTCCAATAAGCTAGTCATTCGTTCACTTTTGGCCTATGAATGGAGTTTTAATTATCTCTAGGAAAGTTTCGCAAGCGTCATTTGATCAAAAATCAAAAGACTCCGAAATTCCATCCACATGGAGTTTCTTCATGCTTTCTTTCTAATATAATTTAAACAGCGATGTCACTTCCTAAGTGATATTTCAATCAATTTGTCTTTCGACATTTTTAGCACTAGTTTTATGGATGTGATTTCTCCAACAAGATTTTTAAATCATCCATCTTTTATGGATTACGACAATTATTTGAACAACCCTTTTGTTCTCATAATACCTGATCGAAATAACAATTATTGAAAACAAATCTTGAAGGTAAGTTTTGATTTCAACGAGCAACACAACAACCCTTTATTTGTTCTCGATGAGCATCATCACATATTCTTTTTCTAGTTATTTTAGGGCATTGTAGTTCATGAATTGTGTTGTTTCGTATGACGATTCACACCAACAAATTCAGTATCCAATACTCAAGAACTACATTGTTTAACAAGCAAAGAATACAGCCATAACATGTATATCCTCTATATACCTAAGATGAACAATTCTAGTCTTTTATCTTCTGCCAAATATTTCTTAGATTTCTATTTCGGTATTTCTTTATCCTTTCAAAAGAATCTATCAACATCAACAATGGCGCCATACTTATGACACATAGTCCAAAACATGTATAGTTAACTACCAATGTCTTGGGACTTGCACTTTGAAGTAGATCACCATCATCAAATGTTTGGTGTTCTTTCAAATTCCATTCTTTAGTAATCTTTTAGTGTAGTAAACATTTTAGCTACATCAAATATTCATCCTTATCATGGAACTATTCATGATCAAGCTACTTTAGCTTATAAAGGTGAATTATGAGTATAATATTGCTATCTAAAACCTTTTGGAGGAATAGGACGACCATCGTCTCTAACCTTTTGAAAATTCTCATCAAATATGAGAACATGAATTTTTCCATATTATACTCTATTATGTTATAACCAAAACTTTGTTTTAGATATCACAATATCTTTCACACATGATGATTATTGAAACAATTCTTTCAGCTCCTCGATAACCTTGATATTAAAACAATCTTTTGAATATCAAGAATCATGGAGACTAACATGATACTTATATACTAATACTGGAATTGTTACTCTTGATTTAATACCAACTATAAAACTTCATCGAGTAACCGGAACTTACTGAAAGTTTGCAATAGGACTTTTAAACTTTAGATTAACACTTTAAAACAATACGATACTAGTTCGTAAAGTAACTAACCAGAATTCTATAGTTCTATTATCTCAATTATAACTAAGTGTAAGGTGGTAAACGGATGCCAATGACTACAATAACTATGCAAATTCACTTTGATTTAATTTATGATAAATACTGTTCAACTTTTAATAATATTGCTGTTGAACTCCCACTCAAAACAATATCCCTCACATTGTTTTAGTGATCACACGAACCAAATTCACTACACCAAGTCCGATCATCACGTGACATGATATAGTTTCAAAGGCGAACAATCATCATGTTAATCATATCATCTATATGACTCATGCTTTACCTTTTGGTATTCCGTGTTCCGAGACCATGTCTATACATGCTAGGCTTGTCAAGATCAAACCTTAGCTTCCGCATGAGCAAATCTGGCTTGCTCCCATTGTATACACTCGCAGAATCTAACACACCCGATCATCACGTGGTGCTTCGAAACAACGATCTTTGGCAATGGTGCCTACTAAGGACGAACACTCTATAACTTGATATTTTGTGAGAGGGGTCATCTTATAATGCTACCATCGCGAACTAAGCAATACAATATGCATAAAAGGATTAACATCACATGCAATTCATAATATGTGATATGATATGTCCTTTCTTCTTGTGCTTCCGATCTCCATGTTCAAGCACGAACATGATCTCCAGCATCACCGGCGTGGCGTCAAGGTCAATGGAACCGCTCCATGGTTGTCGTACACCAGCATCAACTATTACAACTACTTTGAATAATAGACACACATGGCTTAACAAAATTAAAATACAACCATAAGGCTCCTTCCGGTTGCCGACTTACAATAAGGAACATTGCATACATCATATATAATCACAATCATGTCCATATCACACCACAACACACCCCTGCAAAACAAAGTTAGACGCCTCTAATTTTCTTTGCATGTTTTACGTGGTTTGGGGCTTTCAATAAGCTTTGTTCTAACTTACAAACAAGAACCACAACGTTGATGCTTGAACTATCAAGTGTCTGTTGTAAATTGAATCTTTACTGTGATGGGAGAGACAGACACCCGCAAAGCTACTTATGCAATACAAGTTGCATGTCGAGCGTGGAGCAAGTCTCATGAACGATGTCATGTAAGGTTAGCTTGGGCCGCTTCATCCCACCATACCGCAAGATGCAAAGTACACAAAAAGCAATTGATAATAAAAGCACCACCGCCCACAATGAACATTGTGTTCTACTCGTGCAACAGATCTACATATAGACACGACTCTGATACCACTGTAGGGGTTCGTAGCATGGAAAACAAAAAATTTCTACCGCATGAACACATAATCAAGATCTAATCTATGATCAAGCCAAGATCTATCTACTAGATCGGTGCAACAAGTTGATAGAGTACTAACCCTCGAAGATCCAAAGTGGTTAACGAGAGAAGATTCTTGTGGGTTATGTAGTCGTTCACTTTCCGATCTCAAGATCGCGTAGACGATCCTTCCGGTGCCGCGTTCTGGCAGCGCTCCCGCAGTCGGTCACACGTACGATACTCGATGAAGACCTTCCTCTCCCTTTTTCCAGCAAGCAGCGGAGGTTGTAACTCTCTCCTCACGATTCCGGCAGCACGACGGCGTGGTGTCGGAAGTAGAGGGGAGATCTCGTAGGGCTTCACCTAAGCCGGAGCGGGTATGGTGGAGTAGAGGGAGCCCTGGCGATCTAGGGTTTAGAGGCCGAGGTTTATAGGTAGCTAGCAACTAGGGTTTAGCTAGTTGGTAGCGGTTTAGAGGAGATCTAGATTGGCCGCAACTAGAGAGGGGGCTGTGGCCAACCTAGGGTTTCTTGTGTAGGCAAGGGGGCGCCCTACCCATCATTTTATAGGTGGGGACACGCCAAGGGGAAGGGATTCCTCCCCCAACTCCACTTCATGTGGCCGGCCCAAGGGAGAGGGAGGATTCCTTCCCTAGGTAAGAATCCTTCTCTCCCTCCACTTGGAAATATTGTCCCAGTTTGACTTTTCAAACTACCCTTTTGACTTTCAAATTAGAGTTTGATTTCTCTCTTCCAAGTGTCCAGCCAAGTGACCTAGGACATGATGCAACCATTCCACTTTGTCATGAAACATCCATGTACCCTTCCCCTTTCGGATCGGCGAACCTTCTAGACCCTTCTAGAACATTCCGGTGAAAACACCGGAACCATTCCCGAACTCCTGAATTGGACTTTCCTTATATGAATCTTATTCTCTAGACCATTCCGGATCTCCTCGTCATATCCCGGATCCCATCCGATACTCCCAACAACATTCGGTCTCTTTACTCACTTTCCATATCTAATAAACAACATCGAATCCTTAAGTGTGTCTCCCTACGGTTCGAGAATTATGCAGACCTGACCGAGACTCTTCTCCGATCAATAACCAATAGAGGAATCTGGAAATTCATATGGCTCCCACATATTTATACGATTACTTCATGATCGAATGAACCATTTACATACGATACCAATTTCCCTTTGTCTCACGATATTTTACTTATCCGAGGTTTGATCGTCGGTATCTCTGCATACCTAGTTCGACCTCCTTACCGATAAGTACTCTTTTCTCGTTCCCATGATATGTGATCCCTTGTGAGCCAGTCACATGCTTGCAAGCTAATTGGATGACATTCCACCGAGAGCGCCCAGAGTGTATCTATCCGTCATATGGATGGACAAATCCCACTCTTGATCCATGTGCCTCAACACATACTTTCCGAACACTCAATGCCACCTTTATAGCCACCCAGTTACGGTGTGGTGTTTGATGTCATCAAAGCATCCTTCCGGTGATGGTGATTAGCATGATCTCATGGTCGAAGGAATTAGATTATTATGTATCAGAAATCTTATAGCAAATGAACTATATTAAATGACTTGATCTGTATGCTACGCTTAACTATAGGAGTATGTCCATCACACCATTCTCCTAATGATATGATCTTGTTGTTAATAACATATCAATGTTCATGATCAGGAAACCATGATCATATATTAACCAACAAGCTAGTTTAACAAGAGGCTTTACTAGGGACTCTTTTATGTTTACAAATCACACAAGTATTAATGTTTCTGGTTAATACAATTATAGCATGGTATGTAAAAATTTATCATAAGCATGAAGATATGATAATAACCTCTTTATTATTGCCTCTTGGGAATATCTTCAACAACAATCACCAAACAATACTTAACTATTTCTATTTAACACACAAGGGCTCACACTAGATGATTTATCATCATCACAAACATCACATGAAATAAAGACCTAGTCCTTTTTATTTTATTTTAGGAAAGTAATTTCTACTCATTGAAAACTACTTAAGATTTAATATTCTCCAATTAAAATATGGCATCATGTTGACCATGTAATCACCACATATTCCAATACTTGGGAATGTGATTTAAAGTGGTGGTCATATTTTATAAAGTTTAAAATTACTATTTTATATAATTAATGTGACTAGAAATGCCCCTAGAGCATTCTTTTACTACTAGTCCAAGATCACTGCATGTAAACCTAATTTTTTTTACATATTCAGATAGATCTTGTCAAATGTGATTTTTTAGAGTTGGAATCAACTCAAAAGCATTTATGGTTGATTTTTGAAAAAAAAATTGAATGTGAAAAAGTCTTTGTGTTGTTATTTTTACTATAGGTGATGTATAATTCCAAATGATTTGAATCCAACGGTCTTCGATAGATAATTTCAATACCTTTCTAATAAAATTGGAATCATGCAATTTGGTTCAGTGAAACTCTTTGAATTGATTTTCGAATCCACTGACGGAACTAGGGTTTAACTAAAGTGGAAAATATCTATTTGAACTGTTGTGCTACGTGCGGGAAAGGAAATGGGCCGGCCCTAGCTGCACAGCGCGCGTGCAGCGGGCTGCTAACATGGGGGTCCCATTAGCCAGTGGCTCAATCTAACCGAAGGAGTATGTTTCAATCTAAACCGTGCGATTAGAACAGGATCTATGGTCGATGTTCGTCGTCTCCGGCGAACAGCTCCGACAAGACCGAACCCTAACGCGATGGTGGGGGTACGTGGTGGCTCACTTGGGTTCCATATAGGGTCCGCGATGGGGGCGAACGACGTGGTCGACGATGGCGGTTCGAACGGTGGTCGTGGCGGCTCCTGAGGTGGCTCCAATCAACGGCTCCTCTCCTCCTCTGCAGCGGCGGACTCCGACCAAATTTCGGCGGGCTAGTGCTCTCCTTGCTCCGGGGAAGGGTCAGGGGTGGTTCTGAGAGAGAGGGGAGTGAGGTGGTGTGAAGAATTGAGGCGGGGGTGGCCTCTATTTATACACCGGCGAGAGGGGCAGAACGGAATGGGATGAGCTCGTCGGTGACGATGATACAAAGGGCTAACAGCATGGCTGAGGGTGTAGGACGGTGCGGTATATCCTAGCGATCATCACTGGCTTCAAGGCACAACACGGGGCAGTCGAGAATGGTCGGAACGGGTTAGTGCTCTGCGCGGGAACGACGGTGTTCGAGACGGCGTATAGGGGCTTCGTGTCGCATAGAGGCGAACGGTCGTGTCTGGGAGGTAGCTAGTGTTGTAGTAAGTGCAGGCATGCGCGGTGAAGGCAAGGAACGGTGTGTGCATGCGTGTTGGTTGCGGCGCTCTAGCGTGCTCTCGGCATGGCATAGAGAAAATGGGCGTGGCAGTCTTGGATGGTCCATGGTTTGGCTGGGCTCGAGGGTTGGACAGGGGGTGGCGATGGACGGTGGACGGTGGCCTGTCTCCTGGACATCGTGGATGGGCGCGGCGCTTCCTCCTGCGAGCTGTCCATGGTCGGCCGGCAATGGGGGGCTCGGGTGGCGTGGCACTGGTGCAAACGGTAGAGGGGTAGCTGCTTCAATGCGATGTTGAGCACTGGAGGAGACAAGGGCTAGTAGTGGCGACAAGTAGTGGACAAGGCATTGATCAAGAACAGTAGAAGTTAGGCAAGTTTGATCTGTGCTACCAGGTGTTTGATGAAATGGCCACATGAAGTTTAAATTTGAATTTTTGGATGAATTTTGGTGAGTGATTTGTGCATAAGCTTGAGTGTCTCAGGTTGATTGGGTTTGTCAACGTGAATTGATTTGAGTGGTTTTTGAGAAATGGCCATCTTAGTGCCTATACTTGATTCAGTTTTGAATTGTCCTTTAAATAGATTTGGACTTTGTTTCTGTTGGTTTGTAAAGTAGGCTTGGGTTCACTTTTACTTGGTCTAGCAAGGGGTGAAAATAATTGGATTTGTTTCTGTTAGAAATCTTTGACTAGGAACACTCAAAGTGGTCTAGTGGTTAACTTTGGTCAAAATGACCATTGTCTCATATTTCTTATATTTGATTTTCTCTTCATTTTATTCTGCTTGGAAATGATCTAGATGATGTTGTTTTCATCTTTAAACCAATCCTTATCATTCATAGCAATGAAACATGGCAATTGCACTCATTCATGCATTAGTCACACACACATGCATTCATATTAATTTTAATAATAAAAGTTTTTGTTAACCCTAAAATTGGATGATTAGAACTTAATAATCTTGCTTAATATTTTTGGGATATTACAAACCTTCCCTCCTTAAAAAAAATTTCGTCCCAAGATTTAACAAATTAAAACTAGGAACTAAAGAGATCTGGAAACTCAGTCCTAATGTAAACTTCTCGCTCCCAAGTAGCTTCTTCTTCAGTATGGTTACTCCACTTGATCTTGAGAAACTTGATACTCCGGGTCCTGGTGGTTCTGAAGGCTTCTTCCAAAATATGAATGGGTACTTCACGATAAGTTAGGTCTTGGTTGAGCTCTATGGTTCTATGATCAATATTCTTTAAAACTTCGGTATTCTTCGGAACTTCTAGGCATTTGCGAAGTAACGAGATATGGAACACATCATGCACGGCTGACATCTCCTCCGATAGTTCCAGTTGATATGATACTTATCCTCAGCGATTCAAAATCTTTAAGGGTCTAATATATCTGGGGGCAAGCTTTCCTTTCAGCTGGAAACGTTGCATTCCCTTCAAGGGTGATACTTTCAGATACACAAAATCTCTGATAGTGAAGGCTAGATCTCGACGTCTCTTGTCGGCATAAATCTTTTGTCTATATTGGGTGGTCTTGAGGTGCTCTCGAATCTTGTGAACCTTCTCTTCGGCTTCTGTTAGGATGTTGGGTCTAAAAATCTGACTCTCTCCTACTTCCGACCAATTCAGTGGGGTACGACACTTCCTTCCATACATGAACTCAAATGGTGCCATTTGCAAACTGGCTTGGTAACTGTTGTTATATGAGAATTCTGCGAAAGGCAGGCAATCTTCCCATTTTTATCCATATTCCAACACACAAGATCTCAACATATCTTTGAATTTTTTTTATTTACTCGCTCCGTTTGTCAATCAGTCTGTGAGTGATAAGTTGTGCTGAAATCCAGTCTGGTTCCTAATCCTTCTTGGACTTTCTTCCAAAATCCTGAGGTAAACTGGGTTCCTCGATCCGACACAATGTTCTTGGGGATTCCATGATAACTAACTATCCTAACAATTTACAACTCTGCTATCTTCGAACTCTGATAAGTGGTCTTGACAGGTAAGAAATGGGCTACTTTGGACAGTCTATCCACTATGAGCCAAATAGAGTCATTTCCCCTACTAGATGTAGGCAAACCGTTGATAAAATCCATTCCAACTGAATCCCATTTCCATTTTGGGATCTGCAAAGGTTGCAAAATCCCTGCGGGTCTCTAATGTCCCGCTTTGTCTCTCTGACAAATATCACATTTGGCTATGTAGCTTCCGATTTATCTCTTCATCTTGTGCCACCAAAATTTCTCCTTCAAATCCTGATACATCTTCGTTCCTCTCGGGTGGATAGAATAAAGAGTATCATGGGATTATTGCAAAATATCTTGTTTTAACTCTGAATTTGTGGGTACACAGATACGTCCTTTGTACCACAAAACTCCTTCTTCATCTTCGGTGAACCCGGGTACCTTCCCTATACCGATACGACGCTTAATACTGTAAATACTAGAATTTCATTTTTGCGCCTCATAGTTCCGATCTATCAAAGTGAGTTGAAGTTCTATGCTAGCCAAAAATCCTTCACTAACTATCTCCATTTTGAAATCTTCCAACTCCTTATGCAAACTTGGTTGTTCTTTCAGAATCATGGTGTTTAATCTACACGGCAATATGCTAAGAGCATCTGCTACCACATTGGCTTTGTCGGGGTGATAGTGACTGTAACATCCCAAAAATACTAAACTTGGATCATCAAACTCTAATCATCAAAATTAGGGTTAACAAAAACTTTTCTAAATAAGAATATGAAAGCATGCATGTGTGTATGCATTCCATTTTGAATTCTGTTGAATTGCCTTGTTTGTGTGTTTCTTTGCTTGTAAATGGATTCTTAGGTGAAATAAACATCATCTAAACAATCCCCACACTTTTACCAAAGACAAATAAATCAAAGCAAACAAAATAAGGGAATGGTCATTTTAGCCAAATTAACTCCCATGCCTACTTTGGTTGTCTCTAACTTTCAAAACTTAACATAAACTTGTTTGGATCTTTACACCCCTTGATAGTACTCATAACAAAGTACCAAGGCCCACCTTGTGATCATCCAAAAACATTTGAATGCCTAGTTTAAAGGACAGTTTAAAATTGAATCTATATCATATGGGAAGATCCCACTTTTTCAAAAACCACTCAAACAAGCTCAACTTTCAAAACCTAAGCATCCACGGACTCACCAGCACCTACCTAGCACACCCACGAAAAATCTTTTCAAAATTCAAAACTTGAATTCTTGCGGCCATTTCATCAAACACCTTGCTAATTCAAATCAAATAAAATCCAAACACTATTTGGAGCAGTGATTTGAGCCTAACTTGTTCCCTCTCTGGTTACAACTAGGCTTTAGTAGATCATCTAGCTCATTTTCAAACATCTAGCACCACTGTAAGCTTGGCAATGTCATCAATGGTGAACAGCCGAAGCTCACCTTGCCACCCCAGTGTAGAAAGCAAGCTAGGAGAGGAACTAGCCGTGCCAACCTTGTCTGGAAGATCACCCATGCCTCACCGCCCCATCTCGACCAGTCCTGCCTCGAAGACATCGACCAGAGCACCCAGGAATGTTGCGCCCGTTCCTCTGTCAACCATGCCGAGCATGCTCCAGAGCGCCACCCTCGACACATGCCCACAGACCACGCGCCGCCCTTGCCGTGTGCATACACGATCACCACCATCCCAGGAGACCACCAGACATCCCCGTTCGCCGCCCCATGCCTCACAGCCACCGCTCGCCGTCGAAGACGCCGCCTCTGCCGCGCAGAGCATCGCGTGTTCCAGACCATTTGCCACCTCCCCTACACGCGCATTAAAGCCGTAGAGCATCGCCAGGAGACCACCAAGCAATCGCCACCGCCGGCCATGCCTCTAGCAGCCCGTAGCCATGTCACCACTGTCGCCTTCCCATCCCGTTCGGCCTTGTTGTCGAGACTATAAATAGAGGCCTCCCCCGCTCAAACTCTTCACACCATCTCACTCCCCTCTCCTCACTGATTGTTCCACCCCGTTCCCGGAGCAAGGCGAGCAGCGCATCGCCGGAATTTCACCGGAGCCCGCCGCTGCTGGAGAAGAAGGGAGCTAGCGATTGGAGCCGCCCAGGAGAAGCTGCCGGTACCAGGAGGTTCACCGTCATTGACTTTGTCGTTCGCCCACCTCGCCGACCCTCGCCTGAGCCCCGGTGAGCCTCCCATGACCCCCACCTGTCGCGTTAGGGTTCTGTCTCGCCGGCGCTGCCCGACGTGGACGATGACCCTCAGCCGTTGGATTAGAACTAGATCGTACGCACCACATTGCCCCGTACCGCTTCGCACCCCCTATCTCATTGACGCGTGGGGACAGCCACTTAACCAGCCCGCGTGGCGTTAGCCATGAGCCGCAAGATTGTTTCCTTGCAGCCCATTTGTTTGAATTTGGATTTTTCCATTTTCATTCAAACACACTTATGTACCTAGTTTCAAAAATCAACCCAGATCGATTCGGTGAACCAAATTGAATGAAACCAATTTTGTTAGAAAGGTCTGGAAATGGTGAATCCAAGTCCGCTAGATTCAAGTCATTTGGATCTGTAGATCATCCTTGGTAAAAATAACAAGGCAGAAGCTTTTCTGCATTCAAACATTTTTCAAATTTAAACCATGATAGCTTTTGAGTTGATTCCAACTCTCAAAAATCACATTTAACCATACCTTTCAGAATATATAAAAATATATGGGTTTACTTACAGAAATATTGTCCAAGTAATAAAAGAATGCCACATAGGCATTTCTAGTCACTTATTTAATTAAAATAAAAGGGTAAAACCGTATTAAATTGTGACACCACTTTAAATCACATTCCCATGGACTAAAATATGTGGTGATGACATGTGTCAACATGATCCCATGTTTGGTTTGGAGAATATTAAATCTTAAGTAGTTTTTCAGTGAGTAGAAATTACTTTTCTAAAACAAAAATCATTAAGTCAAGTGCCTTAGTCTTGTAATGTTAGTGATGATGCTAGATCATCTCTAGAACCCCTTTGTGTGATGATTGAAAGTAGTTAAGTATTGTTTGGTGATTGTGTACCTCGTATTTATTTATAGACGCTAGTACCGACCAAGGATATGAGGAGGAAGGAGGATACTACGAAGAAGAAGCCAAGGAGAACTTCAACCACTGCTCTGCACAAGGCAAGCTAACACTTGCAAGATACTTTACCTATGAAAGCTAACACTTGCAAGATACTCTACTTTAGCAAGCCTTACTAATCAAGTTGACCTATGCAAGCAAATACTTGCTTGTTACCATGCCAACCATATGCCTTAAGCATATGTGATTATACCAACTTGATACCCAATCCTAGTTTTACTTGCAAGCTTTCTACTTTATTTCTTTATCAAAGCTTTAACTTAGAGTTTACTGAAGTAACTTGTAGATTCTAGGAAGATACTTGAAGGTTGCATAAAGAGCATATATTTTGGCCTAAGCTAGATAATCTTGATGTCATCCGAAGGCATGAGATTCAACTTAGTAAAACTCCACTTGTTTAACACCCCTCATTAGTACTCACCCCCACTTGTAGATTCTAGTGCTAAGCATAAAACTTGATCAGCTTTAGATGGGAATACTTGGTGAAAATGGTTATTAAAACCTTAGAATGATGGATCATTCTACTGAGATGTTTTGACATGTGTTTCCGAACACCAGATGATTTTGGTGATGAAAATGTTGAGGCGTGAGCCTTAGCCCTTTATAAAACTGATGGTTGTCTGGATGTGATACCATTCCAATTTTACCGTACAACCACAATACCTGAAAATTGGATAGGGCTTGAGTGGAAACTTATATACCTTAGTATTGGTTCCCTCATGGCCAAGGTCTGAGCTGAGGCTACCTTGTGAAGATTGTCCACCTGTGCAGTACCCAAGATGACAGTTGGTCATGGTTGGGAGGCCAAACTCACAGGAGAGGTGCTTATACTAGGGCGTGTAATTGAAAGGTTAGGATTTATTATCAGCATACTGAGTATGGTGAATTCAGGATTTGTTCCTGATGGATGTATCGAATGTTGTGGTGAAAGTGTACAATCTCTGCAGAGTGTCAAACTATTCGAATAGCCGCGGCCGCGGTTATGGAAAGTTGGAGTGGCCATACTGTTCCCCCGTCAGATGTTTTCAAAATGACTTGTGAAATGACTTGAGATTTTTACTTGACCACAACAGGGTTGTGGCACGAGATACAAGTTCCCACTTAGGTGTTATAAAATGTGATTACCTTTATCGTGTTTCTGAACTTAGTAAATGTAAATATGGCTTTTGCAAAACAACCCTAGAGCTTAGTGTCCTAATACAAAAAAAACCTTCATTTGTTAGTAGTAGTTTGCGAGTACTTAAAGAGTACTCATGGCTTTATCCCTGGCTATTCCCGTGGCCAGACTATGAAGAGGAGTACCAGGATGATGGACCCCAGGAAGGTTACGACAACTAAGATCATCTCCCATCGTCAGTATTGCCTGTGACCCCGAAGATGGAGCTTCGCCTACACTACCTTTATTATTACGTATTTCCGCTGCTTGAAGTTGTATTAAGAACTGGATCATGAGATCCTTATTTGTGTAAGACCTTATGTATGGTTTGTAATGGATGATGTACTGTGGTATCCAATTCTATTATGTCTCACAAAAATGGTAATCCTGGGATTGCGATGTATGGCATAACAGGCATCTGGCATAACAAGTTGGTATCAGAGCCATCCTGACCATAGGAGACCCTAGTTAGACTGGACGTTTGAATCAAAAACTTAGTTTCAAAACCAAAGAACCAAATATTTACAAAAACTTATTCCCATTCTTACCACTTTGATTCTTTCATAAAAATTCATGTTCCTCAAAAACTCTTGCAAATCCATAAAATTTGACACACTTGATCACTCTACTAACTTACTCATCCTATATTCTTATAGATGGACGTGAAGTACAGCAAGTTTTATCAGTTGGGGAATGGAGGATACCTTATCTTTGAGAGGGATTTGGACCAGCTTTCGGAACTTCTGGAGCATCCGCACCCCGAGTTCTTTGGAGCTCAGCTCAATGATCAAGGAGGAGAAGATCTGCAGTGGCTAATTGTTGCAAGTCTCAGAGGAAAGATTGAACCTCCCACTGCTGAGGGAATTCAGTTTACCTTAAGAGAGAACAACTGGCTCGATGGAATTTCCAGGGCCATGCAAGAAGCTCTTTCCCATCTGTGTGGGCAGAGTATCAACCAGATCAAGGGAACCCGCTTTGAGTTTTTCCCAAGGCGTGATGCTAATGGACAACCACTGGAAGCCCCATACCAGCCCGAGCAGGAATTGGACAATTGCCGTGAATACTCCAACCACAAGTCCGCCATCATCAAGACGAAGGATCAGACCATCGCCATGCTAGCAAAGGATCGCAAGTCTCGCCGCCGTAGGCTCGACAAGAAGGAGAGCATCATTGCCCGTCTTCGCCACCGTATCTCATCTTTGGAGGAGACCATCCATGAGAGAGACATGCAGTTGGAGGAAAGGGAGAATGTCGGACAGGATCTTCGTGGAGACCCCTAGTCCTATCTCAGCGATGATGATGATTTTCTGGAGGATCAGGCTATGGACTTCTTCACCGATTAGGATGATTTCGCCTTCATCGATGACGATGAGGATGATGAGGATGACGCTTACACCGACTCCGAGGAGTAGTAGCACTTGAGCACTAGCGTAGTGAGTAGTATTTGGTCCCACTATATCGTAGATTCCAGAATGGTTCTTAAAACCATCTGTTTTTCTTATTGTGTGGTGTGTGTTGTATCGTGTGCTATGAGTGAATGAATGAAAAGCAAGTTGCTAGAAAATCTGAGTCAAACTTTAAAAACTTTTCAAAATCCCCGAACCTTAGAAATTTCCCTCTTTTCTCATGATCTATCTCAATCTTCAGATGCCACGTGGAGGAAGTAGTTCATCCCCGGACCCGATGTTGCAGATCCTGCAAATGTTGGTTTCTGACCACGAAGCTGAAAGAGCCGAACGTCAAGCCAACCTAGCCACCTTGCCAGATAGCAGCTATATCCCACAACAACCAAGGCCAAGGAAATCAGGACAACCATGGATCTAAGCTCAAGAATTTCCAGAATACCAACCCACCTGTTTTCACTAAGTCAGAAGAGCCCCTAGATGCCGACGATTGGCTACAAACCATGGAAAATAACCTGGAAGTCGCAGGAGTGGAAGCCAATGAGAAAGTTCTGTTCGCCACCCATTATCTAGCTGGAGATGCCAGGGCATGGTGGAACAGTGTTCGTGCAATGACCGGAGGACAGATGATGACCTGGGAAGAATTCAAGGTCAAGTTCAGCAGAACCCATGTGCCACCGGGTTTGATCAAGAGAATGAGAGATGAGTTCAGAGAACTGAAGCAAGGAAGGATGACTGTAGTGGAATACCCTGACAAATTTTTTTCATTAGATAGGTATGGCCCGGATGAAATCGACACCGAAGCCAAGAAGAAAGAGAGATTCTTGAATGGTCTGCACGATGAGATGCAGACGGTGTTAGTCAATATCCCCTTTGCGGATATTGATGCCCTTGTCGACTCTGCTATCCAGATGGAAGGAAAGATCAACCAAGCCAATGGGAACCTCAAGCGTCGCATGATGCATCAGCCAGGAACCCATCAGACCCCAAACTATCGCCCTAACCCATCTCCAGGATTTTCCCCAAGAACCAACAGACCCTCGATGAACCGTCCGACCTATCCCAACCATGGAAACCCTAGACCCGGAGGAAATCACAACAACCCCGGCATCTCTAGCAATTTCAACCGTTCCCCACCCAAGTTCCACAACAACAATGCTACCGCCAACACCAACACTGCCCCGAGGACTGGAAGCAATGTTGTGCCTGTGGCAGCAAAGGACAAGTCACAAGTGACTTGTTATGACTATGGAAATAAGGGTCACTACTCCAACGAGTGTCCCAACAAGAAGAATGTTGCAGCCCCCAATGCCAATGCCCAGCTCAGCAGCAGCATCGTGTTCAGCCCGGAAGAACATTTTCCCCAGGTAATTCGCTCAACCGCAACGGCCGTCTTTTTCTCATGCATGCTGAAGAAGCTCAGGAAGCGCCAGACGTCGTGCTGGGTATGTTTTCTATTAATTCAGTACTTGCTCGAGTGTTGTTTGATTCTGGTGCATCGCACTCATTTGTCACCGAAGAATTTGCATGCACTAGTAAAATTCAACCAACCAAACTAAAGCATGTTATGATCGTGAAAATTCCCTGATCAACCACCAAGGGTAGGCAAATTTGCAAAGCCATCCCTATCCGAATCCATGGCATAGATTTTTATGCTAATCTGATAGTACTCGGAACTAAAGGTTTGGAAGTAGTACTAGGAATGGATTGGATGTCCAAACATAAAGGATTGATTGACTGTGCCAAGAAAGCCATAACCATGACCAGTACATCGGAATATCAGTCGAGCATATATCTGAAACCTTACCTTGTCAATTCAAGTGCAACAAGAGTATAGCCCAACCTACCATTGACCAAGTCCGGATAGTCTGTGAATACCCCGATGTATTTCCAGATGTTTTGCCCGGTATGCCCCCAGATCAGGATATCGAGTTTATCATCGAACTAATCCCCGGAACAGGACCCATAGCCCAGAGACCATATAGTATGAACCCGTCGGAACTAGAAGAACTGAAGAAGCAATTGGATGCCATGTTGGAAATTGGACTGATTCAACCAAGTGCGTCACCATGGAGATCACCAATTTTGTTTGTGGACAAGAAAGATGGCGGTAACCGTTTTTGTACGGATTATCGGAAGTTGAATGATGTCACAATCAAGAACAAATACCCCTTACCCAAGATAGCAGATTTGTTTGATCAGTTGACCGGTGCCAAAGGGTTTTCTAAGATTGATCTTAGAACAGGCTATCATCAACTCAAGATTCGTGTAGAGGATATTCCAAAGACTGCCTTTACCACCAAATATGGATTGTACGAGTATACAGTCATGTCTTTTGGATTAACCAATGCCCCCGCTTATTTCATGAATCTCATGAATAAGATTTTTATGGACTTCCTGGATAAGTTTGTCGTTGTTTTCATCGATGACATTCTGATTTATTCCAAATCAGAAGAAGAACATGAGCTACACCTAAGGACCATTCTTGGAACCCTTAGAGAGCATCAGTTGTATGCCAAGTTTAGCAAATGTGAATTCTGGTTACAGGAGGTAGGATTCCTCAGTCACATTGTATCAGCCGGAGGAATTGCCGTTGACCCTACAAAGGTAAAAGATATAGAAGATTGGCAAGCCCCAACCACTCAAACCCAAGTTCGTGCATTTCTCAGATTGTCGGGATACTACCGCAAGTTCGTAGAAGGATTCTCGAGTATCGCCAGACCCATGACCCAATTGCTAAAGAAGGACAAGAAGTTTGAATGGACCGACAAATGTGAAGCGAGTTTTCAAGAACTCAAAAGGAGACTGATTTCAGCTCCAATCTTAATCATGCCGGATATCACAAAGACCTTCGACGTGTATTGTGATGCATCCAAGATCGGTCCCGGATGTGTGCTAATGCAAGAAGGCAAAGTTATATCTTATCTATCTCGACAACTGAAGCAACATGAGTAAAATTACCCAACCCATGAACTCGAACTCGCAGCCATAGTTCTAGCCCTGAAGACATGGAGGCATTACCTCATGGGAAACCATTGTGAGATTTATTCGGATCACAAGAGCCTGAAGTATATATTCACTCATAAGGAGCTGAATATGAGACAGATAAGATGGATTGAGCTAATCAAGGATTACGACCTGGACATTCACTATCACCCTGGTAAAGCCAATGTGGTAGCAGATGCCCTTAGCAGATTGCCGTGCCGCTTGAACTCCATGATTTTGAAGGATCAACCAAGCTTGCACAAAGAGATGGAAGATTTTCGAATGCAATTAGTGAGTGAAGGATTTTTGGCTAGCATAGAACTTTAACCCACTTTGATCAGCCAGATCAAAGAGGCATAGATAGGAAATGCTAGTATCGACGGAATCAAGCATCGTATCGGTATAGGCAAAGTACCCGGATTCACCGAAGACGAAGAAGGAGTTCTGTGGTACAAAGGAAGCTCATGATACTCTTTATTCTATCCAGCCCGGCGGAACGAAGATGTATCAGGATTTGAAAAAGCAATTTTGGTGGCATAAGATGAAGAGAGAAATCGGAAGCTATATCGTCAAGTGTGATATATGTCAGCGAGTTAAGGCAGGACATCAAAGACCCGCTGGATTGTTGCAACCATTGTAGATTCCGGAATGGAAACGTGATTCCGTTGGAATGGACTTTATCACCGGATTGCCTACTTCTAGTAGGGGAAATGACTCTATTTGTGTCATAGTGGACAGATTGTCCAAAGTCGCCCATTTCTTACCCGTCAAGACCACATATCAGAGTTCGAAGCTAGCGGAGTTATACATCGCTAGAATCATTAGTTTGCATGGAGTCCCCAAGAACATCATATCGGATCGAGGAACTCAGTTTACCTCGAGATTCTGGAAGAAAGTCCAAGAAGGTTTAGGAACCCGCCTAGATTTCAGCACCGCTTATCACCCTCAGAAGGATGGACAAACGGAGCGAGTAAATCAAATACTCAAAGATATGCTGAGAGCCTCTGTGTTAGAATATGGATCTAAGTGGGAAGACTGTCTACCATTTGCGGAATTTTCATACAACAATAGTTATCAAGCTAGTTTGCAAATGGCCCCATTTGAATTCATGTACGGAAGAAAGTGGCGCACCCCTTTGAACTGGTCGGAAGTAGGAGAGAGTCAGATTTTCGGACTCGACATCCTATGAGAAGCAGAAGAGAAGGTTCACAAGATTCATGAACACCTCAAGACAGAAGAGTTATGCCGATAAGAGACGTCGAGACCTCGTCTTCAACATAGGAGATTTTGTATATCTGAAGGTGTCTCCATTGAAGGGAATGCAGCGTTCCCAACTGAAAGGAAAGTTAGCCCCCAGATATATAGGACCCTTCAAGATTCTGAACCGTCGAGGAGAAGTGTCGTATCAATTGGAACTACCCGAAGAGATGTCAGCCGTGCACAATGTGTTCCATATCTCATTACTTCGCAAGTGTCTCGAAGTTCCAGAGAAGACCGAAGTGTTCAAGAATATCGATCACCGGACCATAGAGATCAACGATGACCTAACCTATCCCAAAGTACCCATCCGTATCTTGGAAGAAGCTTTTAGAACTACCCGAACCCGAAGCATCAAGTTTCTCAAGATTCAGTGGAGCAATCACACGGAAGAGGAGGCTACCTGGGAGCGCGAAGATCACATCAGGACGGAGTTTCCCGATCTCTTCAAATCCTAGGTAATATTTTTCATCCTTTTTCAAATCTCAGGACGAGATTTTGTTTAAGGGGGGAAGGTTTGTAACATCCCAAAAATACTAAACTTGGATCATCAAACTCTAATCATCAAAATTAGGGTTAACAAAAACTTTTCTAAATAAAAATATGAAAGCATGCATGTGTGTATGCATTCCATTTTGAATTCTTTTGAATTGCCTTGTTTGTGTGTTTCTTTGCTTGTAAATGGATTCTTAGGTGAAATAAACATCATCTAAACAATCCCCACACTTTTCCCAAAGACAAATAAATCAAAACAAATAAAATAAGGGAATGGTCATTTTGGTCAAATTAACTCCCATGCCTACTTTGGCTGTCTCTAACTTGCAAAACTTAACAGAAACTTGTTTGGATCTTTACACTCCTTGATAGTACTCATAACAAAGTACCAAGGCCCACCTTGTGATCATACAAAAACATTTGAATGCCTAGTTTAAAGGACAGTTCAAAATTGAATCTATATCATATGAGAAGATCCCACTTTTTCAAAAACCGCTCAAACAAGCTCAACTTTCAAAACCCAAGCATCCACAGACTCACCAGAACCTACCTAGCACACCCACCAAAAATCTTTTCAAAATTCAAAACTTGAATTCTTGCGGCCATTTCATCAAACACCTTCCTGATTCAAATCAAATAAAATTCAAACACTATTTGGAGCAGTGATTTGAGCCTAACTTGTTCCCTCTCTGGTTGCAACTAGGCTTTAGTAGATCATCTAGCTCATTTACAAACATCTAGCACCACTGTAATCTTGGCAATGTCATCAATGGTGAACAGCCGAAGCTCACCTTGCCACCCCAGTGTAGAAAGCAAGCTAGGAGAGGAACTAGTCATGCCAACCTTGTCTGGAAGATCACCCATGCCTCACCGCCCCATCTCGACCAGTCCTGCCTCGAAGACATCGACCAGAGCACCCAGGAATGCTGCGCCCGTGCCTCTGTCAACCATGCCGAGAATGCGCCAGAGCGCCACCCTCGACACACGCCCACAGACCACGCGCCGCTCTTGCAGCGTGCATACACGATCACCACCGTCCCAGGAGACCACCAGACATCCCCGTTCGTCGCCCCATACCTCCTGACCACCGCCGCCGTCAAGACGCCGCCTCTCACAAGAAAGCATCGCGTGTTCGCACCGCTTGCCACCGCCTACGCGCATTAAAGCGTGAGAGCATCGCCGGAGAGAGACCACTGCGATCGCCACCGCCGGCCATTGAAAACTACTTAAGATTTAATATTCTCTAATTAAAATATGGGATCATGTTGACCATGTCATCAACATATATTCTAATACTTGGGAATATGATTTAGAGTGGTGGTCATATTTTATAAAGTTTAAAATTACTATTTTATATAATTAAAGTGACTAAAAATGCCCCTAGAGCATTCTTTTAGTACTAGTCACTGCATGTAAGCCTAAATATTTTTACATATTCACATAGATCTTGTCAAATGTGATTTTTGAGAGTTGGAATCAACTCAAAAGAATTTATGGTTAATTTTTGAAAAATGTTTGAATGTGAAAAATGAAGGGTTTCGCGGCATAGTAAATCAAAATTTTCTACGGATGCGAATAGAGGGAAAGCCAAGATCTAATCTAGGAGATGCAATCAACGAGAGAGATTGGATTAGATCTTCATACCCTTGAAGATTCGCAGTGAGCGTTAAATCGGGCGTGGGTGATGTAGTCGTACTCGCTTCTCCTCCTCGCGATCCGATCCGATCTAGCACCACAAGTGGCGGTGCCTCCGTGAGATGCACACGTGCAGCACCTCGACGTCTCCTCCTTCCTCGGACCAGCAAGTACGGTGGAGAGATAGATTGGATCTACAACACGACGGTGTGGTGTATATGGTGGAGAATTTCTGCAGCAGGGCTTCGCCTACAAACAGTCGGGAGGGAGAGAGGAAAGCTAGCAAGGCGGCTAGGGTTTGGAGGAGAGGTGTGTGTGGTTGGTGCGCCCCCACCCCTCTTTATATAGAGGGGGGGCGCAGCCCTAGCCCCTCCCCCAAGCCCAAAGGATAAGGAGTGGGGGGCATGGACTCTCCCCTCTTCTAGAAACCCTATCTCTAGTTTAAACGATTTAAACTCTCTAGGATCGACTGGGCCCTATGGGGCCTTGTGCCCCTGGCCCAATGTGGCCAGGACACTCCCTCATAGGCCCATGCCCCCTCCCGGAAGGTGGGGCCACGTTGGTCCCCTTACGGAAGGTTCTAGAAGCTTCCGGTACAATACCGATTAACCCGGAACAATTCCGAACTCCAAAAACTGCACTGCCTTATATGAATCTTATTCTCCGGACCATTTCGGAACCTCTCGTGATGTCCCGGATCCCATCCGAGACTCCAAACAAAAATTCATAAACCAATTATCCAATCTATCCTAGCGTCGAGACACGTTAAGTGTGTGACCCTGCGGGTTCGAGAATATGCAGACATGATCTTCTATCAATAATCAACGGTAAGTGGGCAGCCATATTGAATCCCACACATTCATCGATGATCATATCGGATGAACCACGATGCCAGGATTCAAACAATCCCATATATATATTCCCTTCGTCTCGCGATATTTTACTTGCCCGAGATTCGATCGTCGGTACCGACATACCTAGTTCAATCTCGTTCACAGCAAGTACTTTACTCGTTCCGTAATCCGATATCACTTTGTGATTAACTCCTTAACCACATGCTTGCAAGCGGTGTTGATATCGATTACCGAGTGGGCCCGAAGTATATATCTCCAACTTGGGAGGGACAAATCCCATATCGATACATACAACCCAACAGATACTTTCCGATCACCTGAGAGACACCTTTATGATCACCCTCTCATAGGATGACGTTTGATGACCTCAAAGCTTTCTTCCGATACCAGGGAGTTGTATTATCTCATGGTCTAAGGAATACAATATTTGACATAGGAAAAGCTTCGCAACGATGAACACGATGAAACGATCTAATTGCTTCGCTTAGTTTGGGTCTGTCCATCATATCATTCTCCAATGATATGATCTCATTATCAATTGACAACTCATGTCTATGGTTAGGAAACCTTAACCATCATTGATCAATGAGCTAGTCCATAGAGGCGTACTAGGGACACGGTGTTGTTCACAAACCACACAAGTATTAAAGTTTCCGCTTAATACAATTCTAGCATGGAATATAAACTTTATCATGAACAAGAATTATAATAATAACATCTTTATTATTGCCTCTAGGGCATAATTCCAACAGTCTCCCACTTGCACTAGAGTCAATAATCTAGTTTACATTTGGCAATAATCTCACACCCATGGCACTGAGGTGCTGATCATGTTTTACACGTGGAAGAGGTTTAGTCAATGGATCTGCGACATTCAGATCTGTATGTACTTTGCTAATCTTCAGATCTCCATCTGCAATATAATCTCGGATTATATGAAACTTGCGGTTGATATGCTTGGTCTTTGGATGATATCTTGGTTCCTTAGCAAGTGCTATGGCGCCAGTGTTGTCACACAATATCTCCAGTGGGTCCAATGCACTTGGAACCATGCCAAGCTCAGTGATGAAGTTTCTGATCCAAACTCCTTCACTTGACGCTTCTGCAGCAGCCATGTATTCCGCTTCCACTGTAGATCCCGCGATCACGCTTTGCTTGCAGCTTCTCCACTCCAGCTCCTCCATTCAAAATATAAATGTATCACTGCGAGATTTGGAATCATCCTTGTCGGTGTCAAAACTAGCGTCGACGTAACCTTTTACGACAAGCTGTTCATCACCCCCATAGACTAAGAACATTTCTTTGGTCCTATTCAGGTACTTTAGGATGTTCTTCACGGCTGTCCAGTGTTCCACTCCTGGATCACTTTGATATCTGCTCATCAAACTAAGAGCATTGGACACATCCGGTCTAGTACACAGCATGGCATACATGATGGAACCTATGGCCGAGGCATAAGGCACTTTGCTCATAGCTTCCTATCATTTACCATAGTCGGACACCGAGCCTTGCTCAATATCTTACTGACAACATAGGCCTTTGAACCTTTCTTTGCCTTATCCATTCGAACCTTTTCGAACTTTGTCTAGGTATGTACTCGGCTTAAAGCTATCAAAGGCGTCTTTGTCTATCTCTATAGATTTTGATGCCCAATATATAAGCGACTTCACCTAGGTCTTTCATTGAAAAACACTTGTTCAAATAACTCTTCACATCGTTAAGCATGTTGATGTCATTTCCAATAATCAATATGTCATCCACATATAGTACCGAAACGTCACCGAGCTCCCACTCACTTTCTTGTAGATGCAAGCTTAGAGCAATTTGGAACAAATCCAAAGCTCTTGATCACTTGATCAAGCGAAGGTTCCAACTCCGAGATGCTTGCTTCATCCATAAATGGAATCTTGAAGTTTGCATACTTTATCAGCATCCTTAGGATCGACAAAACCTTCGGGTTGCATCATATACAACTCTTCATCAATGTTGCCATTGAGGAACGCAGTCTTGACATCCATCTGCCATATTTCATAATCATGAAATGCAGCAATTGCTAATAAAATCCGAATGGACTTAAACATCGCTACGGGAGATAAAGTCTCATCGTAGTCAACACCTTGAACTTGTCGAAAACCTTTTGCGACAAGCCGTGCTTTATAGACGGTAACATTACCATCCGCGTCCGTTTTCTTCTTGAAGATCCATTTGCACTCAACGGCCTTTCGGTCGCTAGGAGGGTCCACCAAAGTCCATACTTGGTTTTCTCTCATGGATCCCAATTCGGATTTCATGGCTTCCAGCCATTTCTCAGAGTCTGGGCTCATCATCGCTTCCTCATAGTTCATAGGTTCACTGTCTTCTACTAACAAGACAGTCAAGACAGGGTTGCCGTACCACTCAGGAGGGGCACGCGACCTTGTCGACCTGCGACGTTCAGTAGCAGCATCGTCCGAAGCTTCATGATCCTTGTCATTAGCTTCCTCTATTGTTGGTGCAGGCGGCACTGGAACAATTTCAGGTGCTGCGCTACTCTCCAATTCAAGAGAAGGTTCAATAACCTCGTCAAGCTCTACTTTCCTCCCACTCACTTCTTTCGAGAGAAACTCCTTCTCAAGAAAGGAACCATTCTTTGCGACAAACACTTTGCCTTCGGTTCTGTGATAGAAGGTATACCCAATAGTTTCCTTAGGGTATCCTATGAAGACGCATTTCTCCGCTTTGGGTTCAAGCTTGTCCGGCATCAACTTCTTGACGTAAGCTTCGCATCCCCAAACTTTAAGAAACGACAACTTAGGTTTAGCACCAAACCACAGTTCATACGGTGTCGTCTCAACGGATTTAGATGGAGCCCTATTTAAAGTGAATGCAGCGGTTTCTAATGCATAACCCCAAAATGATAACGGCAAATCAAGAGAGACATCATCGATCGGACCATATCTAATAGGGTTCGATTCGGCGTTCAGACACACCATTCTTGTTGTGGTGTTCCGGGTGGCGTGAGTTGTGAAACGATTCCACTTGCTTTAAGATGCGTGAGAAAATCATAACTCAAATATTCACCTCCACGATCGGATCGTAGAAACATAATCTTTCTGTTACGATGGTTCTCCACTTCGTTCTGAAATTCTTTGAACTTTTCGAACGTTTCAGATTTATGTTTCATTAAATAGATATACCCATATCTACTTAAGTCATCGGTAAAAGTGAGAAAATAGCGATATCCACCGCGCGTCGAAACATTCATCGGTCCGCATACATCGGTATGTATGATTTCCAACAAGTCTGTTGCTCGCTCCATCATACCGGAGAACGGGGTTTTGATCATCTTGCCCATGAGGCATGGTTCGCATGTTTCAAATGATTCAAAATCAAGAGACTCCAAAAGTCCATCAGAATGGAGTTTCTTCATGCGCTTTACACCAATATGACCTAGACGACAGTGCCACAAATAAGTAGTATTATCACTATCTACTTTGCATCTCTTAGCCTCAATGTTATGGATGTGTGTTTCATCCCTTTCGAGATTTAGAAGAAATAAACCATTCACAATAGGTGCATGACCATAAAAGATGTTACTCATATAAATAGAACAACCATTATTCTCCGATTTAAATGAATAACCGTCTTGCAATAAACAAGATCCAGAAATAATGTTCATGCTCAACGCAGGCACATAATAACACTTATTAAGGTTTAAAACTAATCCCGAAGGTAAAACTAAGGAGAGCGTGCCGACGGCCATCACATCAACTCTTGATCCGTTGCCAACGCGCATCGTCACCTCATCCCTCGCAAGCCGTCGTCTATTCCGTAGCTCCTGTTTCGAGTTACAAATATTAGCAACTGAACCGGTATCAAATACCCAGGCACTACAACGAGGGCTAGTAAGGAAAACATCAATAACATGTATATCAAATATACCTTTGATGGTGCCAGCCTTCTTGTCCGCTAAGTACTTCGGACAGTTGCGCTTCCAGTGACCTGTGGCATCCCGCAAAACCACTACTAGAAAATCGCGTTGTTTTTGTGTATTGCATCGTCATCATCATGCATTGTTTGTCTGCATTATTTTGAAAAGCCTAGTTTTGCTTTATACAAATACCCCTCTTTATTTTAAAAGGCAAAACCCCGAGCGTATCGGATATTTTATTTCCCTAAAAATTGTTTGCAAAGTGGCCTTGTTTTAAAAGAGACAAGACAAAACAAACACACATTTAAATCAGCCCCCTCTAAATCCTATCCCCACCCAAATCTATCCTACCCACCAACCGCACGCCACCCGCCTTCCTCTTTCTTCCTTCCTCCCGCCGGCGACCTCCCGTCCCTCTCCCGCTCCCCTCCCTCTTCTCTGGTTCCTCCACCACCGCACCTCGCCGCACCCTCCCTCGCCCAACCCCGCCGGCCCCAGACCTCCTCCTCCAGCGGGCCTCCGCTCCCCGTGCTCACTCATGCGCGCCTCCTTCCCGTCGCCAAGCTCTCCTCCCTCCAGCAGCCCGCTCGCCGCCAGGCCGCCGGTGCCGCCTCGCTCATGGCCGTCTCCTCCGGCGCCCGCTCGCGACCCTCGCCAGCCCTCCTCCGCTCCCGCCCCGAGCCCGCGTCCGTGGCAGCTGCCGCCCGCCCGTCTGCCGGCTCGCCCGCTCACCCGTCCCCCTCCGTCATCCACGCCATGTCCGCCGCCACGGAGGCCCCGAGCTGCCTCGCCGCGACCACTCCCTCTCCACCAAGCTCGTCGCCGCCTCGGCGAGTCCGCGCCACCTCGCCGTCCGTCGCCCGCGCCGCCCCCTGCGGCGCCGCCCGTCGGCCTCCTCCGCTGGGCTGACGCCCGCCTCGCCTCCTCCGGCCGCGCCGCTCGTCGCCAGCGACCCCGCCGCACCCGCGAGGCCCGGCCCCCTCGTCGATGCATCGACGCCGTCTGCATGGGCCCGACCGGCGCCGCCCACCTTCCTCGTCGCAGGCGCCGCTGACCACCCTGCTGGATGTCCCTTGCAGCATGCGCGCGCTCATGTTGTCCCCTTCGTTGTGGTGTAAGCCTCCTCCAAATCGCCTCAGCGGAGCGTTTGTTGCCCTGAGGGTTTGGCCCCGTGTGACCAAGGACGACACCGACAAGAACTCCTCAAAGCCGTAAACCAAGATCTGCATCGACACGGGCTTCGTCGACCTATGCGCGAGGTGGAACCCGATGACGCCGGTATCACAAGATCTACATCTCGGACGCACCACGAATACGACATGAATTTCCCCCGGACGCCAGGATTGCCACGAGAACGCTCCCGAACGCTAACACCGACTCGATGGCACGGGCCCGACAAGACCCTCGCAACGGCAAGCTCGACCCCGTGGGACCCGACAAGATCTGCATGACAACAAGAACGGCAGCGACCAGGAGAATCCGATGCCCCGACGCCAGACCAAGTGCTTCCTCCCGGAACGCCAAGATCTACTCCGCTATCCGAGAACGTTTCCGTCGAACCCTGAACCCCGAGACCCGACCCCGAACCCCGGAACACCAAGATCTGCCGAACCCTAAATGTGTGAACCCTTCCCGAAACCCTATTTTTATAATATAATACAACTTGTCGCATATTAATTGTTCTTGCATGCATATTGTCATGTGGTTTGGGGGCATTATGCCGATTCACCTATAATTAAATATGTGGCCCATATGCGGGCAAATCTAGTCTTATATTGGCCTCATTTAAATTTGTGTAGCGAACCGATACTATCTTTTGGCCATGTTAAAACAACATTTAAATTGCGGGGTAGCTAAATAACTTGAACCGTTTAATTAATTGTCGGAACCCCGGTTCCGCTTAATATGACCTAATTGCATCGCATCTTTGCCATGCCATGCATCATACATGCATCATGCCGATCTTCTGCCGTTGTATTAAATAGTGCATCCGGTGTTCCTTCTAGTGATTTGCTTCTTCGCGGATAAGGCCGTTGAGTTGATGTGAGCTTCGCCCCGATCTTCGGTTGAACCTTCGGCAATGTTTTCAGGCGAGCATCTCCCCTTTTCTACCTATCTTACTTTTATAGTATTTATTCCCTCCTGTTGATCTATTGCTATCTGTGTTGCTTTGCTCTAGTTTTCGTGCCCGAGATATCCCTTGCAGCCCTATATTGCCTTGGACACATCCTATTACCTGTTGTTTGGTAGATAGTTGGACTTGCGCGCCGTAGTCGCTTGCTCCAGTGCTGTTGCGTATCGCCAAGTGCCACAGTTGTTGGTGTTTTGCCGCATGTTGATGTTGGAGATTATCATGGCTTTACTTATCGTTCACTTTAATTCCTGTTTAACAACTAAAATTGAAGTAAGCAGAGGCATCGGTGGGTGATAGATAATATTTGGTTTCAACCACTTGTGTCCCGTAGGACCCGAGTACTTGATACTGTTCCTTGATTTATCGCGCTATCCACATCCGGAGGTATATGGGACCCCCGAGCGAGCTTGATTCAGTCTTATTTCTTGGGGCCACAAACTAGTTTGAGGTTTTATTTACTATCCACTTATGCCATGCTACTACTGTATTTACAATTGTGCGACAGATAGCACCTGTCTGTTTAGGATCGGGACACGATTCTGGTGTCGACAAGCCCAGTTTTGGGTTCCCGATCGTTCACTGACCGTCTACCCAAACCTTGGGTCCGTCTCGAGAGCTAGCTTACTTCGTTGGGTAAGACTTCAAGGGTGGCCCCTGAAATATTTCTGAATCTGTGATTGCTTTGTCGTGAAAGCCTCGTTGGGTTTTGATTTGGTTTTCGAGGTTGATCGGCGTGTGTTGCTATTGGTGCACCCCGGCCGGGTAAAACTTTCTGAAAGCCGTGTCCGCGGTTATGGACGACTTGGAGCACAGTATCTCGACCATAGACAAGCATAACTAAAGTAGTACTATAAATTTGACTTTATAATGACTAGTAATCAGCTTCACTATCACGGAATGGCTAAATAAAACTGCCAACAATTGCTTGTTTGAGTGTCGCTTGCGACAATTGTACCTGACTAGTAAGTATTGCAACTATAACGGAATGGCTAAATAAAAGTACCAACAACTGCTGGGTTTTGGGTTATCTCATGCTAATTGTATCTGACTAGTAAGTGTTGCAACTATCACGGAATGGTTGACTAAAAGGGCCCACTGCTTACTTTATCAGGATGATTAACTAAACCTGACTAGTAATTTCTGGAACGATAACTGAATAAATAAAACTGCCAACTATGTGAGTTCCTCGGTTGACTTCCTCGTTTGGTCTCGAGGGGGAAACACCAGGATGGGTTTGCTTGGTGTTAGCTTCAGGTTGGATCCGGATAGGTCATTCTTATCCCTCTCTGATAACCGCCAGTTGTATCGAGTCTCTATAGGTTGTTTAGTGCATGCTGCCGCTCGATCCACCATACCTATGTGGCGAGGACGCGAATTCTAGCCTCGCCGTGTCTTGGCCTCGATCGACGCTCCTCTTTTTCCTTTGCCCTTTGTCGGCACCTTTTGTTTAAGCAGGTTTTGGGATCGGTCGTTAGCGAGGTTACCCTTCCGCTTGGCCAAGGCAGGTTATGGGCGCCATTGGTTATTCTTCGTGGCTCTTAGCCCCATTTGCATATTGTCCGTAGTCGGACGCTCTATCATTTTCAAGGTGATTTGGATCTTTGTACATTATATCTGTAATCTTGACTCATTGATTATTTGTTATATATATACATTACGTGGGTCCCATCGAGGACTGTTGTGTAATGTTATTACTTCGTTTTCCACCATACGAAAGTGCTGGTGCACCTTTGAATCGTTTCTATGCGGGTTTGGCGGGAATCGCTGAAACTTGCATAGGTCCGATTCGAGGGTTCTGAGTGGTATCAGAGCTCAGCAGTTGCGATACCCCACAAGTCCAGCCTGTAGGATAACCTAGCTAACGGCCGAAGTAGAGTGTCAAAACTATTTTTGCAAAATCGGTTGGATAGTTCTGATTAGGTCTGATTTTACTCCTTACCCCTTTGCTATTCCTCTCTTACCTCTACGTGTTTTGAATCCGCTCTCTTCTCTCTCTTCGAGTCCAGGATTTCTCGTGGTTGGGCTTCCGTCATACCTTCAGGGTTTCGTTTTCTCCCTTTTGCAACGGAGGTGCTACGATCATCAATCTGCAACTTGTCTGTTGTAACCTTCATCCAATCTTTTGTTCTTGAGCTCCTTATCCATATGTGTTCCTTGCTGGATATCCGTGTCGTTGAAAAACATATGAGAAGGACGAGCATTGGTGAAGTTGGAGTATACCTTGAGCATGTGTTGTTCATGCCAATGGAACCATCGCGGAACCTAATCATTGTGTCTTTCATACGAGTTCTGTTGTATCTTCCGGTGTTTTCCGATGTGATGACCTCATCTACCTCAGATCCAACGCAGAGCTGGCATCATCCCTTTGTTCCGAATACCGCTTGTGAAGATCTTCATTCTAAAATCTCGAGAGTTGAGTTGCCTGATTATCCTATTCATGTATAGAGTTGATAGTTTGGGTACGGGATGGATTGATCACCCTACTCGACTCTTACTGTTCGCTCTGTACATCGAACTGGTGGATCAATGTAACGTTTCCTCTTCTAATGGAAGTTAGAGGTGGCCTTATCGTTTGATACCTCTACCTTCGTCCTTGTTTCTTCGGAGTGTTCTCTCGACGATCGGGAACAACGACCCTCGTTAGTGGTGTCGCGAGGAGCTACACGAAGTAAGAAGACGCGGATCGCCGACCTTCCTTCCGGTACCATGAGGCGGATCTCGAGGGCGAGATCCATTGTTAGTGGTGTCGAATTGTGGCATCCCGCAAAACCACTACTAGAAAATCGCGTTGTTTTGTGTATTGCATCGTCATCATCATGCATTGTTTGTCTGCATTATTTTGAAAATCCTAGTTTTGCTTTATACAAATACCCCTCTTTATTTTAAAAGGCAAAACCCCGAGCGTATCGGATATTTTATTTTCCTAAAAACTGTTTGCAAAGTGGCCTTGTTTTAAAAGAGACAAGACAAAACAAACACACATTTAAATCAGCCCCCTCTAAATCCTATCCCCACCCAAATCTATCCTACCCACCAACCGCACGCCGCCCGCCTCCCTCTTTCTTCCTTCCTCCCGCCGGCGACCTCCCGTCCCTCTCCCGCTCCCCTCCCTCTTCTCTGGTTCCTCCACCACTGCACCTCGCCGCACCCTCCTCGCCCGCCCCGCCCAGGACCTCCTCCTCCCCACCGGAGCGCCGCGCTCCTCCCGTGCTCCGCTGCGAAGCCTCAGCCCGCGCCTCCTTACGCCCGTCGCGGCCAAGCTCTCCTCCTCGGCAGCCCATGAGCCGCCAGGCCGCCTGGTGCCGCCGCCTCCGCCGGCCTCCTCCGCGCCACCCTCGCCCTCCCTTCTCCGCTCCTCGCCCTCGAGCCCGCGTCCGGGCGCAGCTGCCGCCGCCCGCCGCCGCCGCCTTCCCCGCCCTGTTCCCCTTCTTCATCCACGCCATGTCCGCCACAGAGGCCCCGAGCTGCCTCGCCGCCGACTCCCCTCTCCTCCAAGCTCGCCCGCCTGGCCGAGTCCGCACGCCGACCCTCGCCGTCCCGCCGCCGCCCCCACGCCGCTGGCCGCCTCCTCTCCGCTGCGGGCCTGGCACGCGCCCCTCGCCTCCTCCGCCGCTCGTCGCCAGCGACCCCGCAGCACCCGCGAGGCCCGGCCCCCTCGTCGATGCATCGACGCCGTCTGCGTGGGCCTGACCGGCGCCGCCCACCTTCCTCGTCGCAGGCACCGCTGAGCACCCTGCTGGATGTCCCTTGCAGCATGCGCGCGCTCATGTTGTCCCCTTCGTTGTGGTGTAAGCCTCCTGCAAATCGCCTCAGCGGAGCGTTTGTTGCCCTGAGGGTTTGGCCCCGTGTGACCAAGGACGACACCGACAAGAACTCCTCAAAGCCGTAAACCAAGATCTGCATCGACACGGGCTTCGTCGACCTATGCGCGAGGTGGAACCCGATGACGCCGGTATCACAAGATCTACATCTCGGACGCACCACGGATACGACATGAATTTCCCTCGGACGCCAGGATTGCCACGAGAACGCTCCCGAACGCTAACACCGACTCGATGGCGCGGGCCCGACAAGACCCTCGCAATGGTAAGCTCGACCCCGTGGGACCCGACAAGATCTGCATGACGACAAGAACAGCAGCGACCAGGAGAATCCGATGCCCCGACGCCAGACCAAGTGCTTCCTCCCGGAACGCCAAGATCTACTCCGCTATCCGAGAACGTTTCCGTCGAACCCTGAACCCCGAGACCCGACCCCGAACCCCGGAACACCAAGATCTGCCGAACCCTAAATGTGTGAACCCTTCCCGAAACCCTATTTTTATAATATAATACAACTTGTCGCATATTAATTGTTCTTGCATGCATATTGTCATGTGGTTTGGGGGCATTATGCCGATTCACCTATAATTAAATATGTGTCCCATATGCGGGCAAATATAGTCTTATATTGGCCTCATTTAAATTTGTGTAGCGAACCGATACTATCTTTTGGCCATGTTAAAACAACATTTAAATTGCGGGGTAGCTAAATAACTTGAACCGTTTAATTAATTGTCGGAACCCCGGTTCCGCTTAATATGACCTAATTGCATCGCATATTTGCCATGCCATGCATCATGCCGATCTTCTGCTGTTGTATTAAATAGTGCATCCGGTGTTCCTTCTAGTGATTTGCTTCTTCGCGGATAAGGCCGTTGAGTTGATGTGAGCTTCGCCCCGATCTTCGGTTGAACCTTCGGCAATGTTTTCAGGCGAGCATCTCCCCTTTTCTACCTATCTTACTTTTATAGTATTTATTCCCTCCTATTGATCTATTGCTATCTGTGTTGCGTTGCTCTAGTTTTCGTGCCCGAGATATCCCTTGCAGCCCTATATTGCCTTGGACACATCCTATTATCTGTTGTTTGGTAGATAGTTGGACTTGCGCGCCGTAGTCGCTTGCTCCAGTGTTGTTGCGTATCGTCAAGTGCCACAGTTGTTGGTGTTTTGCCGCATGTTGATGTTGGAGATTATCATGGCTTTACTTATCGTTCACTTTAATTCCTGTTTAACAACTAAAATTGAAGTAAGCAGAGGCATCGGTGGGTGATAGATAATATTTGGTTTCGAGCGCATGATTGTCCCGTAGGACCCGATTACTTGATACTGTTCCTTGATTTATCGCGCTATCCACATCCGGAGGTATATGGGACCCCCGAGCGAGCTTGATTCGGTCTTATTTCTTGGGGCCACAAACTAGTTTGAGGTTTTATTTACTATCTGTACTTATGCCATGCTACTACTGTATTTACAATTGTGCGACAGATAGCACCTGTACTGTTTAGGATCGGGACACGATTCTGCGGTGTCGACAAGCCCAGTTTTGGGTTCCCAGTCGTTCACAACCGTCTACCCAAACCTTGGGTCCGTCTCGGAGCTAGCTTACTTCGTTGCGGGTAAGACTTCAAGGGGTGGCCCCCTGAAATATTTCTGAATCCTGTGATTGCTTTGTCGTGAAAGCCTCGTTGGGTTTTGATTTGGTTTTTCCGAGGTTGATCGAGCGTGTGTTGCTATTGGTGCACCCCGGCCGGGTAAAACTTTCTGAAAGCCGTGTCCGCGGTTATGGACGACTTGGAGCACAGTATCTCGACCATAGACAAGCATAACTAAAGTAGTACTATAAATTTGACTTTATAATGACTAGTAATCAGCTTCACTATCACGGAATGGCTAAATAAAACTGCCAACAATTGCTTGTTTGAGTGTCGCTTGCGACAATTGTACCTGACTAGTAAGTATTGCAACTATAACGGAATGGCTAAATAAAAGTACCAACAACTGCTAGGTTTTGGGTTATCTCATGCTAATTGTATCTGACTAGTAAGTGTTGCAACTATCACGGAATGGTTGACTAAAAGGGCCCACTGCTTACTTTATCAGGATGATTAACTAAACCTGACTAGTAATTGTTGCAACGATAACTGAATAAATAAAACTGCCAACTGTGTGAGTTCCTCGGTTGACTTCCTCGTTTGGTCTCGAGGGGGAAACACCAGGATGGGTTTGCTTGGTGTTAGCTTCAGGTTGGATCCGAATAGGTCATTCTTATCCCTCTCTGATAACCGCCAGTTGTATCGAGTCTCTATAGGTTGTTTAGTGCATCTTTGCCGCTCGATCCACCATACCTATGTAGGCGAGGACCGCCAATTCTAGCCCCGCTGTCTGGCCTCGATCGACGCCTCTCCTTTTTCCTTTGCCCTTTGTCACCCTTTGTTTAAGGGTTTTGGGATCGACGTTGTTATCGAGGTTACCCTTCCGCTTGTCTGGCAGGGTTATGGACGCCATTGGTTATTCTTCAGGGCTCTTAGCCCCATTTGCATCTTGTCCGTAGTCGGACGCTCTATCATTTTCAAGGTGATTTGGATCTTTGTACATTATATCTGTAATCTTGACTCATTGAGTCGCTGTTATATATATCTGTTCTGTGGGTCCCATCGAGGACTGTTGTGTAATGTTATTACTTCGTTTTCCACCCGCACGAAAGTGCCTGGTGGGCACCTTTGAATCGTTTCTATGCGGGTTTGGCGGGAATAGCTGAAACTTGCATAGGTCCGATTCTGAGGGTGTTACATGACCCTTGTCCTTGCAATAGAAGCACTCAGTGTCCGGTTTAGGACCAGACTTGAGCTTCTTCTCAGCAGGGGCAATGCGCTTGCCACCGCCTTTCTTGAAGGGCTTCCTTGCACCCTTACCTTTCTTGAAGGTGGGGGGCTTGTTGACCATCAACACATGATTATTCTTTTTGATGTTCACCTCCGCTACTTTCATCTTAGCAAAGAGCTCAGTGATCATATCAGTGGAACCAATCTGATTGTGATCAACTACAAAACTTTTGTAGCTAGGAGTGTCAATCTTGAGCTCCTCTGGAATCTTGCAGTCCAGTTGCTCAAGGCGTTGAGTGTAGCCCGTCATCTCAATGGAGTGCTCACTAACGGAACTCCCTTCCTCCATCTTGTAGTTAAAGAATTTCTTAGATATCTCATATCTCTCAGAACGGGCTTGAGTCTGAAACATGTTTTTCAGCTCCTCGAGAATCTCAAAGGGCCCGGCGAACTCTTCAAAACGATTTTGAAGATCCGATTCCATAGCATACAACATGGCGATCTTAATCAAATCATAATCATCCTTGTGCGACTGATAAACAACTTTTTCATCAGCCGGAGCATCTATAGCAGGGGCGTCACCTAGCGCTTTCTCAAGGACATAGTCCTTTTGTCCGCCAGCGAGAATGATTCTCAGAATGCGGAACCATTTGGTGAAGTTAGACCCATTGTTTCTAAGCTTTTCTATCCCAGTAAAAACGTTGAAGTTGAAGTTGGACTTGGCCATGTGATCTACAGTATTTGCAAGTACAATTTAGACTATGTTCATGATAAATAGTTCAACTTAATCAAATTACTAGATGAACTCCCACTAAATTCAACATCCCTCAAGTTGTTTAGTGAACACGATCCAAATTCACCACACCTAATCCGATCATCACGAGAAGAGATGTGGTTTCAATGGTGGACAACGAAGTGTCGATCATATCATTCATATGACTCATGCTTAACCTTTCGGTTCTTGTGTTCCGAGGCCATGTCTACATGCTAGGCTCATCAAGTTAGACCCAAGTATTTCGGTGTGCAAACTGGCTTGCACCCGTTGTATGTGAGTGTAGATTCTATAGCACCCGATCATCACGTGATGCTTGGACACGACGAACTTTCGCAACGGTGCATACTTGGGGAGAACACAGTTTTTATCTTGATCTTTAAGTGAGGAATCATCTTATAATGCTACCTTCGCGATCTAAGCATAATAAGATACATAAAAGGATAAACATCACATGCATATAACTTTATGTGACATGGTATAGCCAATCTTCGCGCAATGATCTCCATCTTGTGCGTTCCGGCATGATCTCCATCACTCCACCATGATTGCCTCCACCACGAATAGCAACTACAACTATTGCTAACTACTTAGCGATAAAGTGAAGCTATTACATGGAGTATAAGAAGTTGACTCGCAGGTCATACACAATTATAAAGACAACCATATGGCTCCTTCCGGTTGTGTACTCATCGACATGCAAGTCGTGAAACATTACAAAACATGATCATCGCATACAATATATACATCACATCTTGGGCCATACCATATCATAGAAAACACTCCCTGCAAAAACAAGTTAGACGCCTCTACTTTGTTGTTGCATGTTTTACGTGGCTTATGGGAGTAGATGCTAAGAACAATTCTTACCTACGGAAAGCCACAACGGTGATATTATGGTTGCCAAACTCCGGTGTTAATCCCATGACAACTATAGTGAGAGAAACTGACATCCACCAGCCGCATGTGTGGAACAAGCCACACGTCAAGTGCGGAGCCGGTCTCGCAAACGATGTCGCGTAAGGTTGGACTGGACCGCTTCAATCTCACTATCCCGCGTCATAAGAAGAACACAAACAAGAGGCTTGCAACAGAAAACATCAACGCCCGCAACAACCATGTTGCGTTCTACTCGTGAATCACATCTACGCATAGATCTAGCTCTGATACCACTGAAGGGTTTCGCGGCATAGTAAATCAAAATTTTCTATGGATGCGAACAGAGGGAAAGCCAATATCTAATCTAGGAGATGCAATCAACGAGAGAGATTGGATTAGATCTTCATACCCTTGAAGATTCAAGATGGAACGCTCGTTAAAAGCGTGGGTGATGTAGTCGTACTCGCTTCTCCTCCTCGCGATCCGATGCGATCTAGCACCACAAGTGGCGGTGCCTCCGTGAGATGCACACGTGCATCACCTCGACGTCTCCTCCTTCCTCGGACCAGCAAGTACGGTGGAGAGATATATTGGATCTACAACACGACGTGGTGTATATGGTGGAGAATTTCTGCGGCAGGCTTCCTACAAGCGATGGGAGGAGAGAGGAAAGCTAGCAAGGCGGCTAGGGTTTGGAGGAGAGGTGTGTGGTTGGTGCGCACCCACCCCTCTTTATATAGAGGGGGGGCGCCGACATAGCCCCTCCCCTAACCCCAAAGGATGAGGAGGGTGGGGCATGGACTCTCCCCTCTTCTAGAAACCCTAGCTCTAGTTTAAACGATTTAAACTCTCTAGGATCGGCTGGGCCCTATGGGGCCTTGTGCCCTGGCCCAATGCGCCAGGACACTCCCTCATAGGCCCATGCCCCTCCCGGAAGGTGGGGCCACGTTGGTCCCCTTCCGGAAGGTTCTAGAAGCTTAGGTACAATATCGATTAACCGGAACAATTCGAACTCCAAAACTGCACGCCTTATATGAATCTTATTCTCCGGACCATTCCGAACCTCTCGTGATATCCCGGATCCCATCCGAGACTCCAAACAAAAATTCATAAACCAATTATACAATCTATCCTGTGTGTGACCCTGCGGGTTCGAGAATATGCAGACATGATCTTCTATCAATAATCAACAGCGGGGTCTAGGCACCCATATTGACTCCCACACATTCATCGATGATCATATCGGATGAACCACGATGCCAGGATTCAAACAATCCCATATATATATTCCCTTCGTCTCGCGATATTTTACTTGCCCGAGATTCGATCGTCGGTACCGACATACCTAGTTCAATCTCGTTCACAGCAAGTACTTTACTCGTTCCGTAATCCAATATCACTTTGTGATTAACTCCTTAACCACATGCTTGCAAGCGGTGTTGATATCGATTACCGAGTGGGCCCGAAGTATATCTCTCCGACTTGGGAGGGAGAAATCCTATATCGATACATACAACCCAACAGATACTTTCCGATCACCTGAGAGACACCTTTATGATCACCCTCTCATAGGATGACGTTTCATGACCTCAAAGCTTTCTTCCGATACCAGGGAGTTGTATTATCTCATGGTCTAAGGAATACAATATTTGACATAGGAAAAGCTTCGCAACGATGAACACGATGAAACGATCTAATTGCTTCGCTTAGTTTGGGTCTGTCCATCATATCATTCTCCAATGATATGATCTCATTATCAATTGACAACTCATGTCTATGGTTAGGAAACCTTAACCATCATTGATCAATGAGCTAGTCCATAGAGACGTACTAGGGACACGGTGTTGTTCACAAACCACACAAGTATTAAAGTTTCCGCTTAATACAATTCTAGCATGGAATATAAACTTTATCATGAACAAGAATTATAATAATAACATCTTTATTATTTCCTCTAGGGCATAATTCCAACAAAAAAGTCTTTGTCTTGTTATTTTTACTATAGGTGATCTATAATTCCAAATGATTTGAATCCAACGGTCTTGGATAGATAATTTCAATACGTTCCTAACAAAACTGGAATCATGCAATTTGGTTCAGTAAAACTCTTTGAATTAATTTTTGAATCCACTGAAAGAACTAGGGTTTAACTAAAATGGAAAATATCTATTTGAACTGTTGGGCTACGCGCGGGAAAGGAAATGGTCCGGCCCAGCTGCACAGCGCGCACGCAGCAGACTGCTAACAGGGGATCCCATTAGTCAGTGGCTCAAACTGAAGGGGTACGTTTCAATCTAAACCGTGCAATTAGAACAGGATCTACGGTCGATGTTCGTCGTCTCCGGCGAACAGCTCCTACGAGACCGAACCCTAACGCGACGGTGGGGGTACACGGTGGCTCACCTGAGCTCCATCTAGGGTCGGCGATGGGGGCGAATGACGTTGTCGACAACGGCGGTTCGAACGGTGGTCGCGGCGGCTCCTGGGGTGGCTCCAATCAACGGCTCCTCTCCTCCTCTACAACGGCGGACCCCGGCCAAATTCCGGTGGGTTGGTGCTCGCCTTTCTCCGGGGAAGGGTCAGGGGTGGTTCTGAGAGAGAGGGGAGTGAGGTGGTGTGAAGAATTGAGGCAGGGTGGCCTCTATTTATACACCAGCGAGAGGGGCAGAGCGGCATGGGTTGAGCTTGTTGATGACGACGATACATAGGGCTAACGGCATGGCTGAGGGCGTAGGACGATGCGGTGTCTCCTGGCGATCATCACTGGCTTCAAGGTGCAGCACGGGACAGTCGAGAATGGTTGGAATGGGCCAGTGCTCTGCGCGGGAACGGCGGTGTTCGAGACGACGTACAGGGGCTTCGTGTCGCGTGGCGGCAAACGGTCGTGTCTGGGAGGTAGCTAGTGTTGCGGTGAGTGCAGGCATGCGCAGTGAAGACGAGGCGCGGCATGTGCGCGTGTGTCGTCTGCGGCGCTCTTGCATGCTCTCGGCATGGCAGAGAGAAAATGGGCATGGCGTTCTTGGGTGGTCCATGGCTTGGCTGGGCTCGAGGGTTAGACAGGGGGTGACGGTGGACGGTGGCCTGTCTCCTGGACATCATGGACGGGCGTAGCGCTTCCTCCTGCGAGTTGTCCATGGTCGGCCGGCAATGGGGGTCTCGACACTGGTGCAAACGGTAGATGGGTAGCTACTTCAATGCGATGCTGAGCACTGGGGGAGACAAGGGCTAGTAGTGGCGACAAGTAGTGGACAAGGCATTGATCAAGAATAGTAGAAGTTAGGCAAGTTTGATCTGTGCTCACCAAGTGTTTGATGAAATGGCCGCATGAAGTTTAAATTTAAATATTTGGATGAATTTTTGTGAGTGCTCTGATCATAAGCTTGAGTGTCTCAGGTTGTTTGGGTTTGGCAAGGTGAATTGATTTGAGTGGTTTTTGAGAAATGGCTATCTTAGTGCCTACACTTGATTCGGTTTTGAATTGTTAAATAGATTTGTACTTTGTTTATGTTGGTTTGTAAAGTGGGCTTGGGTTCACTTTTACTTGGTCTAGCAAGGGGTGAAAAGAATTGGATTTGTTTCTGTTAGAAATCTTTGACTAGGAACACTCAAAATGGTCTAGTGGTTAACTTTGGTCAAAATGACCATTGGCTCATATTTCTTATATTTGATTTTCTCTTCATTTTATTCTGCTTGGAAATGATCTAGATGATGTTGTTTTCATCTTTAAACCAATCTTTATCATTCATAGCAATCAAACATGGCAATTGCACTCATTCATGCATTAGTCACACACACATGCATTCATATTAATTTTAATAATAAAAGTTTTTGATAACCCTAAAATTGGATGGTTAGAACTTAATAATCTTGCTTAATATTTTTGGGATGTTACACAAACACTTGAATCCATGGCACATGCATCTACCATACCGAAAAGACGAGTTTTTACCTTGTTTCCAATGTATCGAGAAGCTGGCGCGTGCTCATTTGCGGAGCCGGTGCCGACGGATGTGCTGGTGGTGGAGGCTGGAGGGAAGCTGGCACAATCGCCTGTGCACGCGCGGCCGCGGGAGGGCGGCGCGTGGTAACCCTTTTGGCCGGCTTGTTGGCGCCGGCTTCCGTGGCCGCGGCAGGGCATTTGCCCATGTTGGCCCTTCCTTTTGACGACGGAGGTGCAGCGGCGCTGACGGCGGCGGCAGTCATGGTCGGACACGGTGGCACAAAGTTGAAGAGTTTGTGAGCGCTGGAGCTCGCAGCGGCGCTGGCGGCGGCAACAGATGTAGGGTTAGGGTTAGGGTTCACCTCGGCCGGAACTCCCGCGCCGACGCCATCGCCGGGGACCAAGAACTGCGGCGACGTGGGGGACGGATCCATCGTCAGAAAGTCGCCGGCATGCGCGTAGGCGAGGAGGGAATCACCATGCGGGGAAGTTTCAGCCGCGGCTGGGCATTCGCGTGCGAGCGAGAGAGATAGCATGCACTGACAGCCGGGCACCAAATTTGGAGTGTGCGCGGGGGCAAATTGACGCGCGCCAGCGCATACCACTATCGCGTGTCTGCTGGAGGAGGGAAAAGTGTCACACGCATGCTGGAGGAGGGAAAAAGGCTAATATCACCGTGTTATACGTGTCCTTATATACTCCTAGACGGTCCATATTGTGATCAAGGGAAGCAAAGAGGAACATTAATTATTCTCTCTTACGTGTGCTTTTGATGACTCTAGAATTCTTTCTTCTAGTCAACGACTTCCGTGAGAGCCTTCTTCTCTAAGAAACGAATTAATTAATTGCAAAAAACCAACACATCTGCATGAGAAGTTTAAAATTCACCAGGTTTCGTCTAATTTTACAAAGATCCACTAGCATTGCGATGATTCATTGCAATATGCGCTAATGCTGCGATTTCGCCATAATAATATGATTCTAATGAGTGGGGCCCATTTTTAGGGGTGACATGGCACACTGATTACGTCCAGGTTGACAAAACTAAGACTAATTTTAAAATGGAGGGGGTTTTGCAATTTTTTCGTGGACCCAAAATGTCAGCTCCTCTTTCATACAAAATCAAATTATACCTTTTTATTTATTTTAATGTTTTTTTCTTGTCTTTCTTTCATAGACGCGGTCCTCCCAACAACCACCACTGACACCGCCGCTCCTTCCCACCACGACCCTCCTAGCCGCCGGCGTCACCCTCCCCACTACCACCTCCGTCCTCGGCCGCCAGTGCCACCCCTTCCAAAATCCCCTACACCACCCAGCCTAGCCTGACCGCCGCCTCTGTCCCGGTGTTCGACGGTGCGCCTCCCCAGCACCATCTCCGTCCCAGACGCAGAGGTGCGGGGTGGCGAGGGACACAGAGGCGTGGGGTGGGCGAGGGACGGGGTAGGCGAGCTCCAACAGGGGGTAGCGAGCTCTGGCACGTGGCAGCGCGGGGTAGGGGCGAGCTATGGCGCGTGGTGGCACGTGACGAGCGAGGGGCAGGGCAGGCGAGCTCCGACGGGGGACATCGAGGTTTGGCGCAGTGCAGGTTGGGCGCGTGGCAGCACGCGACGGGCGAGGGGCAGGGCAGGCGGGCTCTGACAGGGGCGGCGAGCTCTGGCGCAGTGTGGGTTGGGCGCATGGTGGCAGCGAGGATGGCTCCTTCTGCGCGGAGGTGAGCACGAGTAGGCAGTTGCATAAACAGGACGTGCACACGCCGGCCAGAGTTCCACATGACTGCTGTCGACAGTGGATTTGAGGGATGGACAGAGGATAGAGAAGAGGGGTAGGAGAAAGAGAGGAGCTGACAGGTGGGTCTATATTTGAGGGATGGACCGTGAGTCTAAAAAATTTGACTAATTATATAGAAAAATATGTTGATATTTATAATCTCTAATCAGTATTGTTAGAACTATTATGAAATACATCTTCATATGATGTACATTAGATATTATTGATGTTGATAATTTTTTCTATATAATTGATCAAATTTTGAATTTGTTGAGTTTGACCAAAAATTATGTGTCTTAATTTGAGATAGAGAGAGTACTTGTTGTCGATCGCCCCTCCTCCACGGAATTTTGAATTGAACAGACGAACCTAATCTTTGTCTGAAAAAAAGTATTTCTAGCCTTTTCTAAGTCAGACTTAATAAAATTTGACTAAATTTTATAGGAAAATGTAGCAATACTTATGACATTAAATTGGTTTCACTAGATTTGTTTTTAAATTTAGCTTCACAATATAACAATTTCATGTAGTATATATTACTATATTTATTTATAAGGTTGATCAAATTTAATAAAATTTAACTTAAACAAAAGATAGAAATACCCTTATTTACGGAGGGAGTAGGAGCGAAGCTTCCACTGAGACTGGGCTAAGTCATCTGACGGTGACGCCAGCTGTGATCGGTGACTTTTCTATGTTTCTTTCCGGCAGCTCAGAACGGACGCGTTCCTTTCCTACTGTGCAAGGAAACGGTTTAGTTAGTTTGGTGGCCAAAACTTGGTGGACAGCAAATTACGCACCCGTACATTTCTTTTCCATCCCAACCCGGCGGCGGCTGGCTGTATTCATCCATGGTTTTACTCAGATTACCACTAGCCCACTACCACAGCTAAACCAATGTCGCCCGATGTGGACGATTACGTGCCGCCAAACGTGCTAATTATGCACACCTAAACTAGGATGGTTGGAGATTCTAAAATACTCGATACGGAGTAGGTTTTTTTATTTGACAGTAAACACGATAGGTTGTTGATTATATGTCCTCGTAAAGTATGAAAGGAAGACACATTCTAGCGAAGAAGTAGTAGTAGCAGCGTGGACCCATCGTGCCACCGATACGTGATTTTGGTAGTAACTCCTATATAAATATACATATATGATATTCTAATGCACATGGCCTTTAGTTTTACTAAGGCCTTTCACAATAGACCCTCTCTTAGCGTGCAATCATAGTCACTGATATATTTTTACTAGACCGTTTCTTAACGGTGTATCTAAAGAGTTTATGTATTTAATGATTTAGGACTCATGCATGCAAAGGATTAGACTAGCGAATTGTTCTGCCTATGGCTGCGTGCAGAAGGCGTAACTACTTCAGTCTCTTTGATCATTAACTATGGTATCACAATGTTCTAAAAAAATAACTATGGTGTCACATAAGAAAATTAATTTAAGATATAGAGCTAAGATACACTAAAGGTCTAAGAATAATTTTGAAGATTTCTGGAACATCATTTCTTTTCACATAGTTCCATGAGTGTAAGTTCACCGCGGATTTTCTCAGGTACGTGTTTTTAAAATAATTTGCTAATATTTTGGAATTCGTTCGACAACACCATCTAATCGTCTATGTTGTCAGTAACTGTGGAGGCATATTATTGTTGGCTTGAGGCCTAAGAAGTGGGGGCTCTAGTTCTAGGGTGGACTTCGTCCATTTCTCGAATGTCCATCTCTCGTGATACCGGTATGTCTATCTAGAATTGTAAACTCTAGATTCTAGATACGCGTATATAACCATGGAAACGTTACGTCAAAACTTGCCGCCGTCCAGGAAGGCAACATGCAGGAAGCAACGAAGCAGGCCCTCTTCTCCAAGAAAAGGTTTAGTCGCATGTCGTGGATCCCAAGCTATAGCACGTACGAAAACCATGCACTACCGAAGGACGCTGCCGGCCTGCCGCCTGCATCCATGGTTTTGTTGGTTCCGGTCGGTCAATACCAGTCTCCTTCAAACTACAGAATTTTGCCCACCAGCCCGTCAACTCCTACTAATAATGCAAATTAATTATACATGAAAGGTGGCTGGGCAGTGGGAGATCCGATCCAAAGCATGATTGCTAAGTTTTCCTCGGTAATTCCTTTTTTATTGATGGGGTTTTCCTCGTTAATTTTCAGTGTGCTGATCATGATTTGTTTTCAGATGACAATGCAGGCGTCGACTACAGTTCACTTTGGACCTTAGGAATGTAATTCTCATCTAAATCACACTGATTAAACTGTTTGTCTTGTAAGTTAGAGTCTTTAATGAAATTGTGAAGCACTATACAAGCAAAAATAATTCTTTTATGTGCAACCAGACCGTAAGAAGGAATATACTTCAATATGCGCCACTTGTTTTTCAAGATACAAAAACACGCTCAATAGCATTTCAAAGCGATGACTGAGTGTAAATAGTTGAAAATATCTTTCATATTTATTGGGCGTCCTTCTCGATGAAAATCTGATATGTGGTATGTGTTGTTCTTATAAGGAGCTAAGGACCCTTTTTTATTTGGATAAACAGAATCAAGAAGGTAATATGTATCTACACATAAATGAAAAATATATCAAACAACAATAATGTATTTGTAACAATGCGTGTAGCATGTTAATAAACATATAGAATATTACCACCAGGAGGGGTCGATAACTCTACTGGATACTTCTCGATGGTGTGTTGTAGAATTCGTGTATCATGCGCGGAACTAGGCCAACCAGCAACAACAAATGTGAATCTCAAATATAAGTCTCATAGCGCTAGAATATTCTTTGATGTGTAACCATGCCTTCTTGTATTTTTAATCTCCTCTTCAGGTACTTCAATAGGAATGTGGGAGCCATTTATGGCGCCAATGACATCTTTGAAATGAGGCCAAAAGCATGCACCTTGAAGTAGTCTCGGATGCACATCCTTGAAATTTTGATCTATTGGCTTTATGTTATCCTTACCCAACTTGTACAAGCATTTCAAAACCATGTGGAACTTCCTATGAATAGTTTTGGTTGAATGACTAAAATGGTTCTCAACTTGCCTAAATGATTGTGGTCCTCCAACCATCCATAGAAACATAGCTAGACATGCACCCGATGATATGTCTCTAGTTGACTCTAACCCATACCTAGAAACTAGAAGATTGTGCAATTCTTCAAACACGTCAGGGTGCATTCTAAACATTTTGTAGCATCATTTTCTGTTTTGAAAATTTTAATTCATCCATTCAAGCCCAATTTGTCAAACAACAAGAGCAATCTATACAGATTTTAACAAAAGCAAAAGCATCAAACGAAGTACAACATATATATTTTGGAAAACGGTTCATAATCAAGAACAATATTAAACAGAAAAAGCAATCTATATGGATGCAAATCAAATTAAGAGGATCAAAAGACTATCAAGAAAAAACCAAGTGATTTGATAGTTTTATTTTTGTGAATGCAAGCGATTGAATAGTTATGAGGGCATACATTCGCACCCACCGACCAAATCAAACCTTAGTTTTGATGTCCTATGTCTCTTCTAAAAGGAATATTTTCTTTCTGCGACACCATGGCGTTCCCATCAATAACGGGACATTATGGTGACTCGATCAAGCTCTGGTATGAGTGTATGTGTATCATATTGTCCTTGTGTATGCATCTATGTTCACTTTATATATTGAAAAATAAAATTTTATAAGATTGCCAACTTCAAGATGTGTCAAATTTTGTAATATCATTTGTCAGCTTCAGCTTGTTCCATATATGTAGAAGTGATTTTGACGTATTTATACCAAGCCGCTTCTTCTAGTCTTGTGTAAGTCACAATTTTAGATTAAATTAGAGTCAAACTTTTGGAATTTTAACAACTAATACCCGTACAGATTTCTAGATTGGATATTCTGAATATCACATGCATGAATTTGTTTGAAAGGAGGGTGCTTCTAGAATGCACTAAAACCTTCCGCATGTGGCTAATGATGAGGGCTTAAACCCTTGTTGTCACAAAAATGGCTCTGGCCAAGAATTGTTTCTTATTAGGTCGTCCCTGCCAGTAGCGAAGCTGCGGCTCGGAGCCTTTTCTTTATCCCACTATAGTTTCTCCCCCTAAGGTCTTTATTTTCTGAATTTTTTGAAAGTTATTCGTATATAGAACCCTGGACGAACTTATAAACATGATGATATTATGTGATAATAGTCAAAAGTTTTATTTAAAAACCATGTCAGTATCTAAACCGGCATTTTTAGGCGGCCCCCGTATGTAGTTATGTATAGTACATGCCATCTACTATAGATGTTTTCATATAAAATTTCCTTTTTTTTGTCTGTCCAAGTCAGTCCAACTCAACCCAGCTGCCCAAGTAATGGAAGGGCCTAATTTTCCATTTTCTTCTCCAAAAAGTAAGAAAAAGTCTGCCAAGTAATGAAAAACTTTATTCAAAGAATGTGACGTTCCTAGACGATGTAGGTACATGTCCTCTAATGTTCTCATACAAAATATTATTTTTTGTAACTTTTTGTCCTTGGACAAAGTCAGCCTTGTCCAGCAAAACATAGCTGCCCAAGTAACGGTAGCACTTTATTTTTTTATTTTTCTTCTCCAAAAAGTAAGAAACACTAGTGCAGAGCCCCCCTTTAACTCCGGTTGGGAGGGCCCTCTAACAGCGGTTCCCCAACCGCTGTTGAGGGTTCGGTGTTAGAGGGGGAGGCCTTTAACACCGGTTCTAGATACGAACATGTGTTAAAGGGTCGGTGTTAAAGGGTGGCGCACGTGGGGCTGCCGCAGGCCTCAGGCCCCCCCCTTTAACACCGGTTCGTATGTTAAAGGTTCTTCTGCCGCGGCAGAGATTTAGGCCGTTTTCCTGCCGCGGCAGGAAAACGGCCTAAATCTCTGCCACGGCAGACTTCTGCCTCTGCCCCGTTCTGGGCGTATTTCTGCGGGAGGGGGGGGAGCGAGGGGGAATCGATCGGGAGCGGTATACACATAAATCGTCATCGGTACATACGAGTAAATGAATAATTAAGCAACTATTATTATACACAAACATCGTCATCGGCACATACATCGTCATCGGCACATATACATCGTCATCGTTCATTTTGGTGGATATCTAAAGAGTTCTCCGCCAGGCGTGACGACCTCATCAAGTATGAACCCCGCCAATTCCTCTTGAATGGCTCGTATGCGTTCAAATGGTAGTAGTTGGTCCCGCATCCGTTCGATCTGAATATATATGAAGAATGGGCCGTCAATATATATATAAGAATAAAACTCAACACAATTGATGGTAATAAAATAATGTTGTGGACTTTGTTTACTTACTCTAAGTTGTTCTAGTGCGGCTTGGCCCGTCGCACATATCGTGTTGCGAATGAACTCGCAAACATAGTACCCACATAAGTTATTGCCGTGTCCACGATGCGCACTTTACGAGAATAGAGAGTTCAATCAAAATAATAATCAATAAAGCATGATATAATGGAATTGGAAGCTAGCTAGTATTACTTACATTTTGGTCTACAAATTTTAGTTCTTCTGACCATTCACCCACGGCCCTGCCCGTGAACCTTTTCCAAACCCTGTCCGGCAAAGAAAATGGATAAAGGAGTAATTAATTACTTGTTGTCACAAAAGTTGCCGATCTAGTGCCATAATATGATTGAAATTACCTCTGGAGCATCTCTCTAAAGTCTGCCCATATCTCTTTTTCTTTTCGTAACGAGTTCATGACAAGGACTTTTCCTGAGTCAGGTTGAATGACTAGCAGAATAAAGTGGAACCTACGCACGCATAACTCATCATCAGTTACACTTAACATCGAGTAAGCCGAAACAGAATGTGTACAAGAGAGAGGGTAACAGTACTCACGAGAAGTTGTAAGGCAATAGTATTTTCCTTTTGGTTTGTTGTCTCAGTAAAGACGTTAGCAAGTAATCTTCTGTTTGCCCGAGTTTGGTTTTTACCACTTCTTCATGAACTCTATTTGGGTCAACGAACCCAATGTCAAAAGGGCCTCCTTTCATGCATTCCAAAACCTTTTTCCTGCATAATAGTATATACATATATGGTGAGCATATATATACATGCAATTAATGAAGTGAATGAGATGAGATAAAAATTACAGAAATAGTACTTACACACAATAAAGGCTGGTGGCAGATTTGTCGAGTTCCTTCTGATTGAATAGAAAATGCAAGTCTTGAATGTTGAAGTCGATCGCGTCGTCTCCGCACAAGAAAATCTGATCTCTTATATGCGCCGTGATCCATTCTACCTTTCTCGTCTTGCAGAAATGAAGGTACCACTTGTGCAATTTTCGCATCTTTGTTGGTAGAGTCTTGAGCTCCTCTTTCTTGACGAGATTCTTCCCATACTTCCATGGATGTATGGGGTTGGCATCGCATTTGGGCAAGTTGTCTCCCATGACGTTCAAGTATGCAATGTAAGTCATCCCCATCTCATTGTCCTTTCTTTGTAGCTCTGCCTCGTAATCATTTACGGGAGGAGCGTCTCGTGTGTCGAACATTTGGAGCGGGGCACATGATTGGTTTTCCTGCTCTCCGAGCATGGGAACTGTTTTCTGGGGTGCCTCACGACTGCTACTTTCAGTCTCCCTACGGCGCCTGGCATCCGCCTTCAAAATCTGGCGCACGTAGTCTGGCACAAGTGGGGTTTCAGGTTTCAAAAGATTATTGTAAAACTTCTCCACCACCGCCGGATCTATTTTCTCCTTTGGCTCGTCCCGTCTAGGTGCAAAGAATTTCTTGACCTGTTCTTCCGAGATCCTATTGGTCTCCTCGTCGCTGCGATTCCACGGTAAAACCGGCAATGGCTTGGCGGAAGGCTGCGGGACGTAGTTTTTTGAACTCTTTGGCGTACGGTTTCCTGCGGATTTCTTTGTGGCAGTGCTACTGATGCTCCTCGTGGCAGTGCTCTTCCGCTTACGCTGAGGAGATGGATGAAGCACCGGAGATGGCTGACGGGCTGTGGCATCCCGCAAAACCACTACTAGAAAATCGCGTTGAATTTGCGCATTGCATCGTCATCATCCTGCATTGTCTGCATAAAACGATGTTCGCAAATCCCGTTTTGTTTTCTAAAACGCCCCTCCTTTTTCAAACATCAAAACCGGGTCACCGGACTATTTTGTTTTGCCCGAAATCGGTTTGCAAAAACCTTGTTTGCAATAAATAAAAATTATAATTAATTTTAGCGGGGCAGTCGAACGGGCCGATTGACCCGAACGACCGCCCCAGTTTTTAAAAGACGGTCCAACTACACCAATCCTAAATCCTAGAGTTACCCAACCTATCCTACCCACACCCCTGGCCACCTCACTCCACCCAATCAAATCTCTCCACCTCACCCTCTCCTCTCCTCCTACCCAACCACAAAGTGCCACATCAGCTCTCTTCCTCCACCTATGCTAAAACCAACCCACCTGACCCACACACACACGTCTCCCAGCACACCACAGCCACGCACGCCCTCCCCCAGCTGTCCCCGATCCCACCTGGGCCCCGCGGGACCCACCCCCCCACGCGCCCCCCGTCTCTCTCTCTCTTCTCCCTCTCTCTTCCCCCGCGCGCAGCCCGCTCCCCACCCGACGCCGCTGCCGCACCGCTCCTCCCTCGCTCCGGCGCCCTTCACCCCCCTCTCCGGCCTCCACCGTCGCCCGCCACCGCCCGGTCCACCCGCCGCTGAGCCAGGCTCCTCCCCGGTCCCCGCCCGACCTGCTTGCCGGCCTCAACCTCGCCCGGCGAGCCGCGGCCTCGCCTCGCCCGAGCTTGCAAGCTCGCTCCGCCTGGCCAAAGACGCCGCCTCCCCGACCTCCGTCTCGCGCCGCCAACCTCCGACGCGTCCGCCGCCCTTGCCTGGCCCTCTTCCCCGCGAGCTCACCGCCGCCGGCTCCCTCCGGCGAAGCGCCTTCCCCGCCTCCGCCAAGGCAGCGCCGCCAGTTCTTCCGTTGCCGCGCCTTCGCGCCTGCAGCAGCGAGCTCCGCCTCTCCTCGCGGCCATCGCTGCCTGAGCAAGCGCCGCTGCGGGTCCTCGTTCGCGCCGCCCGCAGCACCTCGCCGACGCAGCGAGCTGCCGCCATCCTCGCCCAGGCCCGCTCGCCATCACCGCCTCCCGCCGAGCAGCCCGCCTGCAGATCCTTCGCCGCGTGCCGCGGCCCACCAGCGCGCCACCGCTGGCCTTCCCTCTGCTCCGGCAGGCCCCGGCGAGCCGACCCCGCCCTTCTCCTCCTCCGGCGAGCCGCCGCTGCCAGCGGGCCCCGAGCGCCTCCACCCGGCGAGCCCGGACCCCAAGACCGGCACGCGCCCCTGCTCGTGTTGACCTTGCCGTGAAGGATGCTCAAGAGGCCAAGGCGACTTGTGTGAAGAATAATAGCACTCAAGTTTGACCCATCGGTTCCAAATCCGACAAGATCGCCGCCTTGAAAAGCCACGAGACCGCCCGTAACAAGTTCCACGACCCGTCACCAAGATCTTCTTCATCGTCCGGATCCAAGACCGGACTCGGCGTAAGGTCGCCTTCCGGATCCTCGAAGATCGATCCGTAGCGCGGACCCGAACCGAAGATCGCCAAGAACGCCGGAACGACAAGCACTCGCCGACACCAAGTTCTTCACCCGGCCGACCCGGCGCCGGAGCCGAGAACCCGACAAGGACCACACTAGGGATACGCCCGAAGCCAGCGGAGACGCCGAGTACTTCATCCGGACCGAGAACCCTGCGACAAGTGCTCGTCGAACGCCATGACCGTCGACATGACCCCCAAGTCCCGCACCCGGATGCGCCAAGACCAACCCCGGAGTTCGAGAACGACCCCGTCAGAACCCTGGACCCTGACCCCGAAGCCCGGAAGCCCAAGATCGTCGAGACCCTAAATGTGTGAACCCCTTCCCGAAACCCTATCTTATAACATAATAACAACTTGTCGCATAATAATTGTTCATGCATGCATCTTATCATGTGGTTTGGGGGCCTTATGCCGATTCACCTAATAATTAAACATGGGGCCCATATGCGGGCAAATCTAGCCTTATATTGGCCTCATTTAAACTTGAGTAGCGAACCCATACTATAATCTTTCATTGTTAAACAACATTTAAATTGCGGGGATCTAAACAACTTGAACCGTTTATTAATTGTCGGGACCCCGGTTCCGCTTAACATGACCTAAATGCATTGCATCTTTGCCATGCCATACATCATCTGAGCATCATGCCGATCTTACGCCAGTATTAAATATTGCATCCGTGTTTCTTCTAGTGTTTTGCTTCTTCGCGGATAAGGCCGTTGAGTTGATGTGAGCTTCGCCCGATCTTGATCGAACCCTTCGACAATGTTTTCATGCAGCATCTTCCCCTTTCTACCTATCTTACTTTTATAGTCTTTATTCCTCCTGTTGATCTATTGCTATCTCGTGTTGCGATGCTCTAGTTTTCGCGTGATATCCCCGCAGCCTTATATCGCCTTGGACACATCCTATTACATGTTGTTTGGTAGATAGTTTGGACTTGCGTCGTAGTTGCTTGCTCAAGTGCTGATGTGTGTCGTCATATGCCACGATTCTTGCTGATGTATTGCCGCATGTTGATGTTGGAGATGATTCTAGTTTTACTTATCGTCACTTTAAATTCTGTTTAACAACTAAAATTGATATAAGCGAGGCATCGGTGGGTGATAGAAAATATTTGGTTTCGAACGCCCACTTGTGTCCCGTAAGACCCAGTACTTGATTCATGTTCCTTGTTTTTTGCGCTATCCACATCCGGGAGGTATATGGGACCCCGAGCGAGCTTGATTCGGTCTTATTTCTTGGGCCACAAACTAGTTTGAGGTGTTTTTACTATCTGTACTTATGCCATGCTACTTTCTGTATTTAATTTGCGAGGAGCACACTGCATCGTTAGGATCGGGACACGATTCAGGTGTCGACAAGCCCAGCCACACTTTCGGGTTCCCATGCTCACCGTATACCCAAACCTTGAGCCCGTCTCGGAGTCAGCTGGCTTCGTTGCGGGATCTACTTAAGGGGTGGCCCCCTGAAATATTTCTGAATCCTGTGATTGTTCAGTCGTGAAAGCCTCGTTGGGTTTTGATTTGGTTTTTCCGAGGTTGATCGAGCGTGTGTTGCTATTGGTGCACCCCGGCCGGGTAAAACTTTCTGAAAGCCGTGTCCGCGGATATGGACGACTTGGAGCACAGTTTCTTGATCATAGACAAGCATAACTAAAGTTTACTGCTATAAATTTGACTTATAATGACTAGTAATCAGCTTCACTATAATGGAATGGCTAATTAATACTGCCCACAATTGCTTGTTTGGTTGTCGCTTGCGACAATTGTATCTGACTAGTAAGTATTGCAACTACAACGAAATGGCTGAATAAAAGTACCAACAACTGCTGGGTTTTGGGTTTATCTCATGCTATCTGTATCTGATTAGTAAGTACTGCCACTATAACGGAATGGTTAACTAAAAGTGCCCACTGTTTACTTTATCAGGACGATTATCTATACCTGACTAGTAAATGCTGCAACGATAACCTAACAAGTAAAACTGCCAACTGTGTGAGTTCCTCGGTTGACTTCCTCGACGGTCTCGAGGGGGAAATGCCAGGATGGGTTTGTTTGGTGTTAGCTTCAGGTTGGATCCGCATAGGTCTTTCTTACCCCCTCTGTTTTCCGTCAGTTGTATCGAGTCTCTATAGGTTGTTTAGTGCATGCTGCCGCTGCCGCTCAGTCCACCATACCTATGTAGGCGAGGACCGCCGAATTCTAGCCTCGCCGTGTACTGGCCTCAGTACTGACGCTCCTCTTTTTCCTTTGCCTTCGTCGGCACCCCTTTGTTTGAAGCAGGTTTTAAGATCGACGCCGTTAGCAGGGTTACCCTTCCGGCTTGGCCGGGTGGTTATGGACGCCATTGGTTATTCTTCAGGGCTCTTAGCCCCATTTGCATCTTGTCCGTAGTCGGACGCCCTAACATTTTCAAGGTGATTTGGATCTTTGTATAATCTATTTGTATTCTTGACTCTTTGAGTCGCTGTTATATATATATGTTCTGTGGGTCCCATCGAGGACTGTTGTGTAATGTTATTACTTCGTTTTCCACCCTTTAAAGTGCTGGTGGGCACCTTTGAATCGTTTCTATGCGGGTTTGGTGAATTTTGCCCAAATTGCATAGGTCCGATTCTGAGGGTGTTATAGAGTGGTATCAGAGCTCAGCAGTTGCGATACCCCACAAGTTCAGCCTGTAGGATAACCTAGCTAACGGCCGAAGTAGAGTGTCAAAACTATTTTGAAAATCGGTTGGATAGTTCTGATTAGGTCTGATTTTACTCCTTACCCCTCTGCTATTCTCCTCTTATCTCGACGTGTTTTAAATCCGCTCTTTCTTCGAGTCCAGGATTTCTCGTGGTTGGGTTTCCGTCGTACCTTCAGGGTTTCGAATTCTCCCTTTTGTAACGGAGGCGCTACGATCATCAATCTGCAACTTGTCTGTTGTACCCTTCCTCCAATCTTTTGTTCTTATCCCCATGTGTTCCTTGCTGGATATCAGTGTCGTTGAGAAACATATGAGAAGGACGAGCTTTGGTGAAGTTGGAGTCGACCTTGAGCACGTGTTGTTCATGCCAATGGAACCATCGCGGAACCTAATCATTGTGTCTTTCATACGATTTCTGCTGGCAACATTCCCTTGTTTCCGAACCTCGCTTGTCGAGATCTTCAGTCTAATTCCGAGAGTTGGATGCTTAATCCGCTTATTCGTGTGCAGAGTAATGTTATGAGTGTGGGATGGAGTAGCTACCCTACCACTGTTCTTATCATTCGCTCTTGTACGTCGAATCAGTGGATCCAGCAGTTTTACTCCGTCCACGGAAGTTAGGGGTGGCTTTATCTGCGATACCTCTACCTTCGACCTTTCGTTCCCGGAGTGTTCTCTCGACGATCAGGAGCAACGACCCTTTGTTGGTGGTGTCGCCGATTTCTAGATGAAGAAGGAATCCTCGCTAGTGGTGTCGCGAGGATCTACACAAAGCGAGAAGACGGAGAACGCCGACCTTCCTTCCGGTACCATGAGGCGGATCTCGAGGGCGAGATCCATTGTTAGTGGTGTCGAATTGTGGCATCCCGCAAAACCACTACTAGAAAATCGCGTTGAATTTGCGCATTGCATCGTCATCATCCTGCATTGTCTGCATAAAACGATGTTCAAATCCTGCTTTGTTTTCTAAACGCCTCCTTTTTCAAACATCAAAACCGGGTCACGGACTATTTTGTTTTGCCGAAATCGGTTTGCAAAAACCTTGTTTGCAATAAATAAAATTATAATTAATTTTAGCGGGCGTGAAGGCCGATTGACCCGAACGACGCCCCAGTTTTAAAAGGCGGTCCAACTACACCAATCCTAAATCCTAGAGTTACCCAACCTATCCTACCCACACCGGCCACCTCACTCCACCCAATCAAATCTCCACCTCACCTCTCTCTCCTCCTACCCAACCACAAAGTGCCACATCGCTCTCTTCCTCCACCTATGCTAAAACCAACCCACGACCCACACACACACGTCTCCCAAGACACCACGCCACGACGCCTCCCCACTGTCCCTCGATCCCACCTGGCCCCTGACCCACCCCCCACGCCCCGTCTCTCTCTCTCTTCTCCCTCTCTCTTCCCCCGCGCGCAGCCCGCTCCCCACCCGCTGGCCGCAGACCGCCTCCTCCTCGCTCGGCGCCTTCACCCCTCTCCGCCTCCACTGCCGCCCGCCACCGCCCGGTCCACCCGCCGCTGAGCCAGGCTCCTCCCCGGTCCCCGCCGCTTCGACCTCGCTGCGCCGGCCTCAACCTCGCCGGCGAGCCGCGGCTCCCTGCCTCGCCCCGCGCCCGGAGCTTGCAAGCTCGCTCCGCCACAAGACGCCCGGCCTCCCGACCTCCGCCCGCCGCCAACCTCCGACGTCCGCCGCCCTCGCTGGCCCTCTTCCCGAGCTCACCGCCGCGGCCTCCGACGGCGCTTCCCCGCCCGCCAAGGCAGCCAGCTTCCGTTGCCGCGCCCGCTGCCTGCAGCGAAGCCCGCCCTTCTCCCTGCGGCCATCGCCTGCGCTGAGCAAGCCGACGCCGCCTGCGGGTCCTCGTTCCGCGCCGCCCCGGCAGCACCTCGCCGGACGCGCGAGCCTGCCGCCATCCTCGCCCCAGCGCCGCTTCGCCATCACCGCCTCCCGCCGAGCGAGCCCCGCGCCGCTGCAGATCGCCGCCCGCGTCGCTGCCCACGGTAGCGCCACCGCCGGGCCTTCCTCTGCTCCGCAGCCCCCCGAGCCGACCGCCTTCTCCTCCTCCGGCGAGCCGCCGCCAGCGGCCCCAGCGCCTCCACCGCCGAGCACGACCCCAAGACCGCAGCGCCCGCTCGTGTTGACCTTTCCGTGAAGGATGCTCAAGAGGGCCAAGCTGACTTGTGTGAAGCATAATAGCACTCAAGTTTGACCCATCGGTTCCAAATCCGACAAGATCGTCGCCTTGGAAAAGCCCTGAGACCGGCCCATAACAAGTTCCACGACCCCGTCACCAAGATCTTCTTCATCGTTCGATCGAAGACCGGACTCGGCGCCAAAGGTCGCCTTCCCGGATCCCTGAAGATCGATCCGTAGCGCCAGGACCCGAACCCGAAGATCGCCAAGAACGCCCGGAACGACAAGCACTCCGCCCGGACACCAAGTTCTTCACCCCGAAGCCGACCCCGGCGCCCGGAGCCGAGAACCCCGACAAGGACCACACTAGGGATACGCCGAGTTCGCCGACGCGGAGACGCCGAGTACTTCATCCCGGACACCGAGAACCCTGTTGCGACAAGTGCTCGTCCCGAACGCCATGACCGTCGACATGACCCCCAAGTCCCGCACCCGGATGCGCCAAGACCAACCCCGGAGTTCGAGAACGACCCCGTCAGAACCCTGGACCCTGACCCCGAAGCCCGGAAGCCCAAGATCGTCGAGACCCTAAATGTGTGAACCCCTTCCCGAAACCCTATCTTATAACATAATAACAACTTGTCGCATAATAATTGTTCATGCATGCATCTTATCATGTGGTTTGGGGGCCTTATGCCGATTCACCTAATAATTAAACATGGGGCCCATATGCGGGCAAATCTAGCCTTATATTGGCCTCATTTAAACTTGAGTAGCGAACCCATACTATAATCTTTCATTGTTAAACAACATTTAAATTGCGGGGATCTAAACAACTTGAACCGTTTATTAATTGTCGGGACCCCGGTTCCGCTTAACATGACCTAAATGCATTGCATCTTTGCCATGCCATACATCATACAGGCATCATGCCGATCTTCTGCCGAGTATTAAATATTGCATCCGGTGTTTCTTCTAGTGTTTTGCTTCTTCGCGGATAAGGCCGTTGAGTTGATGTGAGCTTCGCCCCGATCTTCGGTCGAACCCTTCGACAATGTTTTCAGGCGAGCATCTTCCCCCTTTCTACCTATCTTACTTTTATAGTCTTTATTCCCTCCTGTTGATCTATTGCTATCTGTGTTGCGATGCTCTAGTTTTCGTACCCGTGATATCCCCTGCAGCCTTATATCGCCTTGGACACATCCTATTACCTGTTGTTTGGTAGATAGTTTGGACTTGCGCGTCGTAGTTGCTTGCTCAAGTGCTGATGTGTGTCGTCATATGCCACAGTTGCTGATGTATTGCCGCATGTTGATGTTGGAGATGATTCTAGTTTTACTTATCGTCACTTTAAATTCCTGTTTAACAACTAAAATTGATATAAGCAGAGGCATCGGTGGGTGATAGAAAATATTTGGTTTCCGAACGCCCACTTGTGTCCCGTAAGACCCCGAGTACTTGATTCCTGTTCCTTGTTTTTGCGCGCTATCCACATCCGGGAGGTATATGGGACCCCCCTGAGCCAGAGCTTGATTCAGTCTTATTTCTTGGGGCCACAAACTAGTTTGAGGTGTTTTTACTATCCTGTACTTATGCCATGCTACTTTCTGTATTTAATTTGTGCGAGGAGCACACTGCATCTTGTTAGGATCGGACACGATTCAGCGGTGTCGACAAGCCCAGCCACACTTTCGGGTTCCCATCGTTCACACCAGTATACCCAAACCTTGAGCCCGTCTGAGTCGGTGCCGCTATCGGGATCTACTTAAGGGTGGCCCTGAAATATTTCGAATCCTGATTGTTCGAGTGAAAGCCTCGTTGGGTTTTGATTTGGTTTTTCCGAGGTTGATCGGCGTGTGTTGCTATTGGTGCACCCGGCCGGGTAAAAACTTTCAAAGCCGTGTCCATGGATATGGACGACTTGAGCACAGTTTCTTGATCATAGACAAGCATAACTAAAGTTTATGCTATAAATTTGACTTATAATGACTAGTAATCAGCTTCACTATAATGGAATGGCTAATTAATACGCCCACAATTGCTTGTTTGGTTGTCGCCATGCGACAATTGTATCGACTAGTAAGTATCGCAACTACAACGAAATGGCTGAATAAAAGTACCAACAACTGCTGGGTTTTGGGTTTATCTCATGCTATCTATATCGATTAGTAAATCTTTGCTACTATAACGGAATGGTTAACTAAAAGTGCCCACTTTGTTTACTTTATCGACGATTATCTATACGACTAGTAAATGCTGCAACGATAACCTAACAAGTAAAGCGCCAACCGTGTGAGTTCCTCGGTTGACTTCCTCGACGGTCTCGAGGGGGAAATGCCAGGATGGGTTTGTTTGGTGTTAGCTTCAGGTTGGATCCGCATAGGTCTTTCTTACCCCCTCTGTTTTCCGTCAGTTGTATCGAGTCTCTATAGGTTGTTTAGTGCATGCTGCCGCTGCCGCTCAGTCCACCATACCTATGTAGGCGAGGACCGCCGAATTCTAGCCTCGCCGTGTACTGGCCTCAGTACTGACGCTCCTCTTTTTCCTTTGCCTTCGTCGGCACCCCTTTGTTTGAAGCAGGTTTTAAGATCGACGCCGTTAGCAGGGTTACCCTTCCGGCTTGGCCTGGGCAGGGTTATGGACGCCATTGGTTATTCTTCAGGGCTCTTAGCCCCATTTGCATCTTGTCCGTAGTCGGACGCCCTAACATTTTCAAGGTGATTTGGATCTTTGTATAATCTATTTGTATTCTTGACTCTTTGAGTCGCTGTTATATATATCTGTTCTGTGGGTCCCATCGAGGACTGTTGTGTAATGTTATTACTTCGTTTTCCACCCGCACGAAAGTGCCTGGTGGGCACCTTTGAATCGTTTCTATGCGGGTTTGGTGAATTTTGCCCAAATTGCATAGGTCCGATTCTGAGGGTGTTACACGGGCCGGAGATGGCTGCCGCGCAGGAGATGGCTGATGGGCCGGAGATGGCTGCCGCGCAGGAGATGGCTGACGGGACGGAGATGGCTGCCGCGCAGGAGATAGCTGAAGCGGCTCAGACTTCTGACGCTGGAGGCAATGGGGTGCAGTGACCTCCAATTTGGAAGCACAATGTGTTCCTTCTTCCAAAGAATGGTTGTTTTCACTGCAAATTTGAGTTGAGTTTCCCTTCACCGTAGCATGGTCAAGCTGTGCTTCCTCATATTCCTTCACAACCTCATCCACCCGACAATAGCATAGCCATCGAATCGGTCGGCGTGGTAAGTTCCACGAGCTACAGGAGGTAAGGCATAGCCGACAGCCACCTTAATGGATAAGCCCATTAATCTCACATGCATCTCAGCGTGTTCGCTCTCCGTGATCTCATCCACGGGGTATCGAGGACCCGTCATTTCAAGCTTGGTCTGCACGCTCCGTGGAAGCCACACTTTTTCCGCAGAGTCCGGCTGGCAGCTTCCAATGCAGCTCTTCGTGCCGCTGAGATGGGCGGTAGCTTGATGGCTCTGTTGTGCATTCACTTGCGCTGCAGCTGCAAGTGCATGTTCTATCTGTGTCATCCGCTCAGACGCTCTTTTTCTTTTCGCCGCGCCATCTGTAAGAGTCGCCCACCGGCAAACCCATCCTTCCATGTCATACCCCGTGCCTCGTACATGTCCAGGTGTTCTTTTTTACCGATGGCGTGTGAGCTGGTCATTCTCTGCGTCGGGATGGAAGGTCTGGCGGATGTTTCCTCGTATGCCGTGATGAGTTCAAGGACGGGTTTGGCAAGGATGGTTGGGAAGATACACAACTGCTTCGGGTCCAACCTTGCCCCGATTCCGTAGAACCAAGTCTTTGCACGTAGGTCCCACCCATCTGCAGGGTGTGATCCCTCTCACGCAGGGCCTTCGGCTTCCTCCCACTTAGGCCTCTCGAGATATGTAGCCACCGACCCGTCCCTCTGGTGATATTCCTTCTTGAGGCATTAAGCGTATTGGTTTCGACCTCTTTAGCTATAGCACTTTTTTTATATGTCTCAAATTCGGGCCTGAGGTCTTATCTTCGCATAATATCGTCTTGAAATTTGAGTCTCGCCAGATTTGACAAATTTGTTCAATTTTGTCTTCCGTTGGGAAAGCGTCACCATCTTCTTTAGAGTCCACTCTTTGACCTTTTCCTTTATAACCGGGTTGTTTTCATCCTCCTCTGGCGGAAGGGTGAAATTTACCAACAACGAATTCCAAAGCATTTCTTTGGATCTGTCATCGACAAAGGTACCGTCGCCCTTCTTTGGCTTATTCCAATTTTCAATTGTGATTGGGATTTGGTCCCTAACAAGAACTCCACCGACGTACAAATTTGTCTGCGGCCTTCTTGGGCTCCATCGGCCTGCCATCAACACGGACTGCTTCGATCGTGAACTTTGCACGATCTTTCAACCGCTGGCTTGCGCCTCGCTTGCTCTTTTTCGTAGAAGAAGATGGTTGCGCGCTGGTCGATCCAGAGGGCTAAAAGAAGAAAGAAGCGTTAATTAATACATGTAGAAGAAGATTGTTGGTGGAAATCAGCAGAGGCTTAATCAATGCATATACCTCGCCGGACTTTGTAACCATTAAATTGCGTTCACCGGAGTCTTCATCTTCTCCATGACTAGTACTTGAGCTGTCGTCATCATGTCCCTCCAAGTTCAGATATTGTGAGGTGTCCTCATCAATAATGTTCTCCATTATTTCTTCTTCTTCAAGTTTTCTACTAAGTGGATCCATAGTTTCTAAAACAATAATATTATCTAGACTAAGAGTGTAAACATTCAAGTGGACTTGGATTCATACACAAATATACATATTATTCATACCAAAATACACAAATAAATATACAAATGAAATTAAAACCCTAAGGATTCTTGATCATTTTAAACGAGTTCCGAGGGGTCGAAACCCTAATCAGGATGAGTCAGAGGTCCAATTTGTATACAAGTTTTAATCTACCATACTAGATTCATTCGCACCTCCGGTGCATCACCTGAATAATCAGCATCAGACCACTAAGCATGGCTAAGCTTGACTGAACTTTGGAATTAGCGACGCTCATAAACCAAACCCTAGTTATGCTAGGAGCGGTGGATCAGGTAACACGGTTCACAAAGGATAACATGCATCAGATAGGATTACTCGGTCTACTAATAAAAGACTGTTTGAACCGAATGCATATGACGAGAATAAAATACTTTATAATCATAGGATTCATATGTATGAGTGGGGCTTCTCTTGCCTTGTTCGTTGTTGGACTGGTTCTGCTCTTCGGTGGCGTTGACTTGACGGGTTCGGTTCCTATTCGCGAGAACCAATCACCGGAAAAGAGAAAACAACTCTCAACACATGGCATGTGCAATGCTCATACAATATGGATGATATGACAAGTTAAACGGTGTTGAATTGAATCCTAAAACATGCTTGATCACTTTAGAGGGGGTTCCGAGGATCCAAACCCTAAAACAGGGGAATCATTAGAATCACCTATGGGGTTCAATTGCTTCTTCTAATTAAACTTGATATCAAAGTTTATTAACAATGTATAATTATAGCTTAGTTAGATAGATTTCATTTTTCTGAACATTTTGGTATATTATTTGTATTTTTCTGATTTAAAATGAATTAGTTATGAATTTCCCAAATTTTAATTCATTTTAAACATTTTTGGAATATTTAAATTAATTTCCAAACTTGGGCCCACATGTCAGACTTTTATTATTTTCAGAAAATATTTAAATTGATTAAAACCACGACATGCATGGCCCACCTGTCATATTTAATATTTACTGAAATTATTTACAAAATAATTAATAAAAGAAAATGAGTTATTGCCTCATGCTGATGTCAGCATGACATCAGCAATGGAGCTCACCCTCAGATCGAGCAAGGATCCAATGATCCGTGCTACCGGATGCGTGAGGGGAAATAGAGAGAGGCGTCATGAGCCAGATAGTGGCGGCGCCACCGGAATGGTCGTCGAGCATGACACACGCTGGCATGGCGGGCTTGCAGATGCTCGTGGCGCCAGCGACAGAGAGCGAGAGGAGGCGAGAGAGGAGTTCTGTGAGGACCGCAGGCTCACCACGGATGCAACGGAGGGGTCGGCGAGGCGAGGTGCGGTCGAGAAGCGTCGGATTCGTCGTCGGAGAGTGGCGGACGGCGTCGGAAGAGAAGAGGTCGATGGCGAGGATTCGAAGCACGCGGGGTCGATTCCTTCGGTGGAGATGATCTTCGCGATGAGGCGGTTCCAACGGCGGCGGACAGAGGTGGGTGACAGGGCCGACGATTCAGGGCCGACGCTTCTCTCTGCTCCGATGGCGCGCGCGCGGTGGCGGTACGGTGGCGGTGGCGATATGGCTGCTCTGGGGGGAAGAAAGGAAGGGGAAGGTGAATTTAATACCCCCCCTTTAACACCGGTTCGTGGCAGGAACCGGTGTTAAAGGGATCGCTTGTGGCACAGTTATTACCCCTTTTAACACGGTTCGCCACAAACCGGTGTTAAAGGGGGAATGTGAAACGAATGCCTTTAACACCGGTTCCTGTCTGGAACCGGTCTTAAAGGGGGGGGGATTTATTTCATGCATTAAAGGGGCTTTTCTAATTCAAAAAATATGATATGAATTTAGAAAATTCGTATCTTTTTCATTTCAACTCAAAAAAATATGAATAATATATCATAATTTTCAGAAAAAATAATATCTATCCATTCATGTAAATCATTTTATATTTACTTTACATGAAATTTTTTAAAATAATTAAAAAACTTACATATAAATTTTGATTATTCAATTCAAACAAAAATAAATTGTTAAATCCTAAAACTTTGAACATAAGAAATATTAAGCATCTAAAAAATGATTTTTATTAGATCAAATCATATTTTAATGCCGCATCTTTTGTATTAACATTTTTGAATTGATTGGATATTTAAATGTCGCATCTTTTGTATACACTTGAATCTCACCAAGCCTTGCTCAACATGCATTGTTTTTTGATAAAATAGCATATTGTGAACCTAAAAATGTGTTGGTGGTTTTTTGAATTAGCCATTTGGTGGTTGCTTCACAAAACCGTCTGTTTTTATGCTCGGAAAATGGAAAATGCCTTTTTGGTGCGATAAAAAGAAAAACTCCTCTTGCAAACTATGCCTTGATTCTAGCCATAACATTGGTCATTTGACCCGAAAGCCAAGAAACCTCGAATGAGATAGGTCATTTTGAGACAGTTACATAAAGCCGAACTGGAACTGAAAATTAAGATACATAAAAGAACTGAAAATTAAGATACATGGCCAGATTAAGTAACAATCGGCCGAACTGGAACTGAAAATTAAGATACATTAAAGAACTAAAAATTAAGATACATGGCCATATTAAGTAACAATCGGCCGAACTTGTTTCGGAATGTTGGAGTGATTCAGTCATGCTCCTGCCTACACCTGTAATACTCGCCATCAGTAGTAAATGCCGCCGCCATCATCATCGCCGCCGTCGGGGTCGTAATTGAACCTCCGGAGAGTACGCGTGGGCTGGACTTGAGGGTAGCGTGGGATGGACTTGAGGGTAGCGCAGACGGGGTTAGAGTCGTGGCGGTGTCAGGCCATGACGCTCGGAGAGTCCGACCGCGCCACCATAGCCGACGGCCGCCTCGTTGAAGTTAGGAGGAGGTGGGCCGTCCTCCTCGTGCTCGGGCGAGCCTCTCATGCCGATCCACGAAGAAGGCTTCCCAAGTAGGGAAATAGTCGGATGCCATTTGGGATTCCTCCGCTGCTCGACGTGAGCTCAAGTAGTAGTGGTTCGTGATGGCCATCCGCGCCACACCTAGAGGGACAGAGGAACTGCACGCCTCCGACGCCAAAGATCCAGCCGACGGGGACACAGAGTCCCGGGCAGGGTAGTTCGAGGCAAAGCGCCCGCCTCCTAGGGGTTAGTGCTACGGTGGAAGCCATGGGAAAGAGTGATGAGGTTGCAGATATGAGTCTAGAGATGTGCAATGACAATGGAGGCCAACCCCTACATATATATATAGTGAACTAGCGGGAAGAATCGGAGGGAAGAATGGCGGGAAGAAAATGGCGGGAAGAAAATGGCGGGAAAAATGGCGGATGAACCTTTAGTCCCGTTGGAGACACCAACCGGGACTAAAGACACCAACCGACAAAACACGAGTCACACTAATAATAGGGGTGAGTGCATGTCGACATTATGTCGTGGCGTGTACCTTGTCCGGATGGTGTCACCAACCGACTAAAGATGAACCTTTCGTCCGGTTGGAGACACCAACCGACTAAAGATGAACCTTTAGTCGGTTGTAGACACCATCCAAGACAAAACACGAGTCAAGACTAATAATAGGGGTGAGTGTCGACATTATTTTGTAAGTGTCAACACTATGTCGAGCTGCTTGTACTATAAATAGGCATCCTTGTGAGTCCATCCTCCAGCCCATTTTGAGGCAGGACACCACTACGGCCATTTGAGGAGATGCCGATTGAGCCGATCCTCCGGCATCTCCGAGAAACTGGTCATAGAGGCACTTTCTAATATGTGAAATTAGTTAGCTCCTGGTGTATTGATCTAGTTAGAGAAGTTACAAAGCTGCAAGATGGTTTCGAGAGCGGGGACACCACTACGCCGGTTCGGGGAGATGCCGACGAGCCTAGTCCTCGGCATCTCCAAGAAACCGTCATAGAGGCACTCCTAATATGTGACCGCGTTGAAGATCGATCTTAATGGTAAGTACGAATCGACAACTTCTTCTCATAGTCCCGGTCCATCCACAAAACATTACTAACACTCAAGACATGTATTAATATTAAAAACATGAACTAGAGTTACATAATATGAGCATGAACTTCTTGGCATATGCCCTTCCTTATGATCGCTTGGGGCGTAACCATGGAGCATCTTCTTTACTTAACGGAATGCTTGGGCCGTTTTCCACCGTGAAGGCGGAATTTCATCAAACTTATTATAATCTTGACATGTCCATCTTGTCCTCGATTCCCACGATGTTTCTTTTCCTGAAAGAACTATGTGACGCTTTGGCTCATCATATGATGTATTCGTTTGCATATTTTTTCTTTTTTTGGTCCGGAGGACATGTCCTTCACATAGAAAACCCGAGCCACATCATTGGCTAGGACGAATGGTTCGTCTAAGTTATCCATAAGATTGTTGAGATCCACCGTTGTCATTCCGCACTTCTTGTCTACCTCAACCCCTCCTCCCGTTAGCTTGACCCATTTGCATCGAAACAAGGGGACCTTAAAATTAGGTCCATAGTCAAGTTCCCATATCTCCTCTATGAACCCATAATACGTGGTCTTTTGCCCATTGTCTTCCTGCATCGAGCGGACACCACTGCTTTGGTTGGTGCTATTTTTATCTTGGCCTATCGTGTAAAATGTATTCCCATTTATCTCGCACCCTTGGAAAGTACATACAAATAAGACGGTGTCCCGCCAACAAGTACAAATTTGATCCCCAACAGTGGTGTTATTCGTGAGAAGTCTTTGCAGCCACCGCCAAAACTCGCCATGTGTTCACTTATAATCCATTCATCGACCGCCCGGTGTTTGAGGCGTATTAAATTCTTGTGTTCATTGATATACGGGCAACCAAGATAGATCTTTGTAAAACCGTAGTGTGCTTGATTGAGAGAATGCCCGTCCCTACATATCATTGCTTTACATCCTAGGGTGCCTTTTCCACGCAGTCTCCCTCATGTCGTGATTACGGAACACCAATCTCCTTAAGGTCGGAATAAAATCAACACATAACTCAATGACCTCCTCACATATAGCCCTTGGAGATGCTTCCTTCGCCTAGCACGGTTATGAACATATTTCTTTAAGACTCCCATGTACCTCTCAAAGGGGAACATATTGTGTAGAAATACAGACCGAGAATGGCAATCTCTTCTACTAGGTGAACCAAGAGATGCGTCATAATATTGAAGAAGGATGGTGGGAACACCAACTCAAAGTCGACAAGACATTGGGCCACATCTGCTTGTAACCCCGGTAGGCTTTACGGATCGATTACCTTCGAGATATTGCATTGAGGAATGCACATAGCTTCACAATGGGTACTCGAACATTTTCGTAGAAGCCCCTCAATGCAATCGGAAGCAATTGTGTCATAATCACGTGGCGATCATGAGACTTGGTTTTGGAATTTTTTCTACCATATTTATTATTCCCTTTATATTCGACGAAGCGACGGGACCTTGATATCGCTCGGACATTCAAAAAGATTTCCTTCTGCTTTGGTAAGAGCGTAGTTGGAAGGAGTTAAGTGGCATCGTTTACCCTTCTCGTTCTCGGGATGCATAGGCTCTTCAGGGCCTTGACGTTCTGGTCATGTCGTGCTTCCGGTGTATCTTTTGTCTTCCCATACACTCCTAGAAAGCCTAGCAGGTTCACGCAAACATTCTTCGTCACGTGCATCACGTCGATTGAAGAGCGGACCTCTAAGACTTTCCAATAGGGTAGGTCCCAAAATATAGATTGCTTCTTCCACATGGGCGTGTCCGCATCGTCATTGAACAGATAGACCGCCAGACCTTTTCCAAAGATTACTTCTAGGTCCTTGACCATACCAAATACCTCCTCACCCAGACGGAGGATGCTCCCGGTTACGCCAGACGTTTGAAATGCTTGCCTTTCTTTCTTCTTGGATGCAGTTCTAAGAAATCAGCGATACCCTAGGTACACAACCTTCTTACATTTATCCAAATATACACTTTCGATCATCTAAACAGTGTGTGCATGCATTGTATCCCTTGTTTGTCTGTCTCCGAAATGTTACTAAGAGCGTGCCAATCATTGATGGTTACGAAAAGCAATGCTCGTAGGTCAAATGGCTCCCTTGTGCTCATCCCACATACGTACACCTGGTTTGGCCCACACTGTAAAAGTTCTTCAACTAATGGCCTTAGGTACACATCAATGTCGTTGCGGGTTGCCTCGGACCTTGGATGAGCACGGCATCATAATGAACTTCCTCTTCATACACAACCAAGGAGGAAGGTTATAGATACATAGGGTCACAGTGCCAGGTGTTGTGACCGCAGCTCGCTCACCAAAAGGATTCATGCCGTCTGCATTAGACCAAACCTTAAGTTCCTTGCGCCACGTCGAAGTCCGGTACTCGCTCGACTTTTCTCCACTGTGACCCATCACGGGTGTCTCAACATCGCGTCTTTCTTACGGTCTTCCATGTTCCATCGCAATAACTTGGCATGCTCTTTATTTCGAAGAGACGTTTTAACCGTGATATTATAGGAGCATACCACATAACCTTGGGAACCTTCTTCCTAGGGGCCTCGCCTCAACATCGCCAGATCGCCTCGTGCGATCTTATACCACATGCAAAGGCATACCGCATGCATCCAAATTCTCGTACTTCTCACCGGTAGAGGATGCGATCATTAATGCATGTATCTTCTCGACGCCTAATCCTAGAGGGCGACAACCTTCTTTGCTTGGTATGTACCGTCAGCAACTCATTATTTCTTGGAAGAAGATTCTTCATTTTACCAACAACTTTGAAAATGCTGTTGTCGGTCACACCATTCTCTGCCTTCCATTGCAAAGAAATCCAAAGGTGGCACCTAGCTTTTTGTGGCCATCTTCGCAAGTTGGATACAACAATGTTTTGTGATCCTTTAACATCTGCTCCAGCTTCTCCTTCTCCTTTCAGTTTCACATTCTTCCTTTGCATCAAGAATGGCCCGATCAAGATCGTCATCACGGGCCCATCTTCTCCCTCTTGATCTTCATTATCTACCTCCGTTGCATTATCATCATATTCGGATACATATTATGATAGTTTTCATCATCCTCTTCTTCGTTGTCTTCCATCACAACCCCTTTTTCTCCGTGCTTGGTCCAACAATTATAGCTGGGCATGAAACCGGATCAAGCGTGGGCGTGGATGGTTCTCGGTATTTGAGTAGTCTTTCTTGTTCGACGGTGAACACACGGACAGACATAAAACCATTGTGACCACAGTTTGCATTAGCCACAACGATGAAATTTTGGAGGCCGTAATGTACTCGGAAGCACGGCGGTCACCGACATCCATTGCCGATTCATCTGCATTAATATGTAGTATATATCAAAAATAATAGGGAGATGATCATTTATATATAGTACATCAATGACATATGAAACTATAGTTGCCGACCTCGACCGAGACGGAAAGAGTAACAAGAAAGCTTATTTTGAGCTCTCGGGCATTTCAGAACACCTCTAGTGCATATGAAAAACACAACCAAGCACTCTTCACACCTTCTTGCTAGGCTCCAAAATGTGAAAGAATGGAAGAGTGGGGTGTGTGTGAGTGTCTTATATATTTCTTTAACACTGGCCACGAACCGGTGTTAAAGGGAAAAGGCCACTAGTCTGAAACCTTTAACACCTTGTAGTTCTTTCCGGGATCAACAAAAGACCTCGTTTTCACCAGTGAAAAGTCGCAAACCAGGACGAGTGGGCAAACTTGGTAACCGGGCAGTATGGCGGTTTCGTTCCCCGGGATGCGTTTATAAATGGAATCGAGTCCCGTTCCCACCACCCGGCACTACGTAGTACTCCTGCACAGCAATCCAAACCCAATCCCGCATTCCATCCCATTCCATTGACCGAAGATGCACAAGACCTCGTCGTTGTCGGAGCTGGGCTTCGACTCCTCCGGCGCCTCGTCGGGCTTCTTCCGCCCCGTCGCCGACGACTCCCCCCTCACTCCCTCCACCGCGCACCGCCGCCTGACGAAAATCTCCGTCATCGGCGCCGGCAACGTGGGCATGGCCATCGCGCAGACCATCCTCACCCAGAACCTCGCCGACGAGATCGCGCTGGTCGACGCGCTCCCCGACAAGCTCCGCGGCGAGGCGCTCGACCTGCAGCACGCCGCCGCGTTCCTCCCGCGCGTCCGCATCGTCTCCGGCACCGACCCCGCGGTCACGAAGAACTCCGACCTCGTGATCGTCACTGCGGGCGCGCGGCAGATCCCCGGGGAGACCAGGCTGAACCTGCTGCAGCGGAACGTGGCACTGTACCGCAAGATCGTGCCGCCCGTGGCGGAGCACTCTCCGGACGCGCTGCTGCTCGTGGTGTCGAACCCCGTGGACGTGCTCACGTACGTGGCCTGGAAGCTGTCCGGGTTCCCGGCGAGCAGGGTGATTGGGTCCGGGACAAACCTCGACTCCTCTCGGTTCAGGTTCCTCGTCGCCGAGCACCTCGACGTCAACGCGCAGGACGTGCAGGTAAACATACTTCTCAATACATTGTTATTTCTTGCTCTCTTACTCTCTCGATCGACAATTTCTGGGTCGAGCTCGTCGCCGGAGCGGACAGTGGAGTCAGTATGGATGATGCCACGCGGCGGTGCCGCCGTGGGAGCGTGTGCTTTCCTTGACTGGTCTCCACATTGGACAGGTTGTGTCACTGTCCAGTGGAGCAGTTCTTCAGGATGTCATCTTCAGTACTGTTTTCTTCATACGATTAACTATCTGAAACTACCAAGTAACAGAAACAGAGTAGTAAATCTTACTTGCTTCAGTATTGGTTAACCCTGAATTTACAAAATTTACTGAACATGCAAGAGGAGAGTTGACCTGTAGGTTCAATTTAGTCAATAACATCGCATAGTTCTAGCTGCAAATGGTATTCTAGTGAAATTTGATGTTACATCGAGGCAAAGAAAGAATGTTCTATTTTCCGCTTCTGTTTGTATGTCAGTAAATAGTACTACTGCATATCTTATTCGACGGGTTGTAAATGATGAAACAAAATACCATATGATCTTCGGTTTGGTACTGTCTCGTGGATCGCAGTCCTACTTTGATGTTAGTAAAAAATTTGATGTTACATCATGGCAAAGAAAGAAATGTTCGGTACGCTAGGTAATTATATTTTCCGCTTCTGTTTGTATGTCAGTAAATAATTCATATATTGTTCAACCGGTTGTAAACGAAGAAGCAAAATACTAGTATACGGTTTGGTATTGTCTTTGTGGATCGCAATCCTAATTCCAGTATTTACCGTGTTCTGAACTTGGTCCAGCAAAAGCCAAAAGATGCTAATTTACTGAAGCATTAGCTACTTTGTTTTCAGTTCTACAATTGCATTTGCAGAAGACACATACTGTATGCCCCATGAAGGTCCCTGCACTTGCATACAGATTTCTAAGACGCTCACTTTGAGACTGAGATTCTTTTACTGATTAAATGCCTATCTGGACATGAATAATCTCGTTACATAAAAATGCGATTGCACAATAATGCCGCTGCACATCTACACCGATGTCCCTGCATGCTACACTAGATGAAGAGAATTCTCCGCTACAGAAAATTAACTTTATTGGACTGAATAGATTGTAAAGAGAAGGATTTGTAATACTAGTTGGAGTTGGATGCAGGCATACATGGTGGGGGAGCACGGCGACAGCTCGGTGGCGATCTGGTCGAGCATCAGTGTGGGCGGGATGCCGGCTTTCAAGTCCCTGCGTGACAGCCACCACTCCTTCGATGAGGCGGCGCTAGAGGGCATCCGGCGCGCCGTGGTGGGTGGTGCTTACGAGGTAATTGGCCTCAAGGGCTACACCTCCTGGGCCATTGGCTATTCCGTCGCCAGCCTCGCCACCTCCCTCCTCCGCGACCAGCGCCGCGTGCACCCAGTCTCGGTGCTCGCTTCCGGCTTCCATGGCATCTCCGATGGCCACGAGGTGTTCCTCAGCCTGCCTGCACGCCTTGGCCGCGGCGGCATCCTTGGCGTTGCCGAGATGGACCTGACCGAGGCCGAGGTCGCGCAGCTCCGGCGCTCCGCCAAGACGCTCTGGGAGAACTGTCAGCTCCTTGGCCTCTGACTGAGGACCTCCTACTGATCTATTGTAATCCTAAAGCATTTACAAGAACTGTAGTGCCATATAGGTTGCTCTATTGCTGCTGCCACACGAATGCTTGTGTAATTGTGGACTGCTTTCTTAGAGACGAAGTAGTAATGTAACTTCTCTTAATTTGGTGAAATAAAATGTGATTTGTGTCGGCATTGCCAAATCTGGTCGGATATTGGATGCATTAGAACATTTAAGCTTCTGCTGTTGCTGGGTATATGCCCGGCCTGTTTGCTATAATTTTTTAAAATAATACATTTTTTAAATTAATTTCACGAATAATATAAGAAATTGGTAATTTCAAAAACTAGGACGGCCCTCGGAAACCCGTGTTCCGACAGGGACCTTTCAGGGTTTGAGCCCCTGACCCAACCGGTTGGTATGCAAACAGTGAAAAACTAGTTTTCGAAAGGTACTCGTACACCGATTTGCTTACTACTGGCTAGCAAAAGTTAGCCTGTTTGCTAACTACTCCCTCCGTTTCAAAATATAAGACGTTTTAGCTTTATGAAACAAATATATCTAGATTTTTTTTAGTATATAGGTTCACTCAATTTTAGGATGAACCTACATACTAAAAGAAGTCTAGATTTATTTTCTTCACAAACCTAAAACATCTTATATTTTAAAACGGAGGGAGTACAAGCTAGCAAAAATACCACGTAGCAGATATTTCTTGACCCTTTGCTTATCGAATTTTTGGCAAATAATGTGAAGGTAATATGAGATGCAGCAAGGTTTTGAATTTTGGTTTGACTAAAATTTCAGGACCTAACAAACTTTCGGAGTTTTCAGAAATTATTTTGAAATTGTTTCGTCCATATTTCATCCAATTTGAACAAAATTTAACTAAAATTTTCGTCTAAAATTGGTCTTGATCTAGTCCAAAAGTTTGGTGGAAAATATATTTCGTCTCCGCTGTGATCACCAAAAGTTCTTGTGGGCAACCAAGTTTTTGCTGTTATCAACCAAGTGTGAGCAAAAAGATTGTAGGCCGCTAAATTTCAACAAGAAGGCGCCTACCAAAGTATTATAACATCCAAACGTTGCTGATAGATTGTCTTGTGTAACACCGCCTTTTCGGATCGGCAACTGTTATCCTAGCAGCTTATTAGGATCTCTAGACTGATTCTACAGTTTAATACTAGTTTTTTTACGCACTTTGTCCTCACTTGTGTGCATCTGGGAACGACTTCCCGGACGGTTATCCATCATCAGATTGCTCCACGCCAAGCACGCTTAGTCTCAGAGTTATTTTTAGATAAACTTTAAAAAAAGAGTTGTAACTTTTTAGTATGAATATCCTATTAATCCTGTTAAAACACGCGACTAGGGTCTCACATGTTGCATGTTCTCATTTTGTGTTGGACTCCTAGGTGTGGAGAAAAAGTAATTAACTTGGAGAATGAAAATATTTTATAGCTTTTGTTTGTTTTTAGGGAATTTTCACCGCTAACTTGTGTCTCTTGCAAGTGAAAAAAAAAGAATATGTCTCTGTTTGTTTATTTGAGAACACGGAGTTGTCTCCGTTGTACTCCCTCCGTTTTAAAATATAAAATGTTTTAGGTTGTGAAAAAGATATATCTAAACTTTTTTTAGTGTGTAGATTCACTTTTAAACCGGAGTAAACTATATACGAAAAAAAGTCTATATACATTTGTTTCACAATAGTAAAGCATCTTATATTTTAAATCGAAGGGAGTAAGTTGCAAATGGACTAAACGGGCTTTAAAGAAAGGAAGTAAGGAGGATTTTGGGCCTTTTCCTGAGCTAGGCGTCAGCGTCTGGAAAGTTGGAGGGACCTCGCGAATAGTGGGGCCGTGCCGGCCGTCAGAGCCGCCGGTGTCTCAGCAACACGCCTCTGCGTCTCTGTCGGCGACGACACGGTACGACGGCTCCACCCCCTCTAGCGTAGAACCAACCAATCATAGCCCTTCGACCCCAACCCAAAGATGGTGCCGCTAGCGGCAGACAAGCAGATACCTACCTAGCCCGTGAATTTGGTTTATCTCTTCGCTCACTGTTACATTGTTGGCTTTGCAATTCAATTCAATTCTACGCAGTTTTATAGGTAGACTAGTAAAATGCCCGTGTGATGCAACGGGTGTGACTATGCGTCATCATTTGTACATTCATGTCGGTAAAATTTTAGTAACCTTCTAATTACCATGGTATAATACGAAGGTCAAAAGAACAAAGGAGCTTAAAGGGGGCTTTCTCAGGTAGGAGAGAACCAAATAATGTGCGTTATAGACGAAAAAAGAGGAATGGATTAAAATCTCTAATTTTGATATGAAAGCAAAGCTTGCTAAGCATTGCCATTGCATGTATTAATTAGTTTGAATTATGTTATGATAGTTGACTCTTTATTTTCGTCATCTCTAACTCTCCATAGCGACTTCATGTCGCTTCTTCACTCAGTGTCGTAGTGAACGGTGGCACGAGCTTTTATGCTTGGCGACCAGGTCAATCCACCATCGACCCTCCCCTCCATAAGAGAATAATAACATCAAATAAAGGCATTGTTGGAGCAGCTTCACTTTTAGCAAAAACATTCTTTTTTTCATAGTAAGAACTAAAAATCAATAGCCATGATAATTTTTTAAAGGTTATTTCGCACCTAGTGCAAAAGTATGGAGATTTGTTTGCAGTTAATGTTTGCTTTGAAGAAAAAAATCTCTGTTGTGCTCTCTCCAAAGATATCAACATGAAACAGTATTGAACACATATTTTCACATGCTAAATGTATTCGGAGCCTCTAAAACCATAACACGCATTCAGCACCCATCAATCCATTTCACCTTTACAATAACATTTTATTCAGTAGGAAAAAATAAGTATTTTTTGGCAAGTAAAGCAGTACCTGAATTGGATCAACAAATTCATCAGGTATGTCCCCACCTAGGATAGCCTCCACATCCATGCAAGGAAAATCACACATTCATTGATCGCAAGGAGACCTAAGTCCTGAATCAAACTTAGGCTAAAATTCTACAAGGCCCTTGATGCCATAGGCGCCCACAAGGAACCATCCGGTAATGGTGGTGGTGAAAGCGAGCTGGTTCATCATGTCGCCGAGGAGATCCCCAACGATGAGCACCACGGGAAACAGCAATAAGGTCTTCGCCACACACCACTCACCCAGTGGCCTCCTACGAACATCGTGGTAGCTAGGATGAACACGCTCCACTTGTCGGAGAAGAAGAGCTGGCTGAGATTGTTCACGACAAAGGAGTGGTAGCTGCAGGTGAACAGGTTATAGCTTCTCTTCTGGAACTCGCCTTTATCTAGAGTGTTGTCCCATGTCACCTCCACATGACTGCCAAGAAGTGCTACATATGACACACGATCCATCCTGGAGTTACTGTAAGCTGAACGGAATAATCTTACAACCTGTTTATCTCAGAAAAAACATGGAAAAGGTGAGAACTTACTTTGTAGGTCCTGCAGAACTCAAAGGTCCATCGAAGCTTTGTATGTTGCGTAGATACTCGTTTAACGGTATCAATGAGACCGTGTTCCTGCCTATTAAGAACATACTCATGTTGGACATTCACATAAAGAGGTAGAATTAAATAACTAAAGATGCACCCTATCTAGGGAGAAGAGAGGAGGACAATTACAAGTAGCAAACTATGAAGCAATGTTAGACACAATCCCTATCTTGAAGCACATGTCTAATTATGGAATAGCATCAAGATTCACACGAATAAGCGCGAGAAGTTGACCCACAAGGTCACTTGTAGTGGTGCAAGAATATTGACTGTAATTCGCTCCAGCTATTTCAGAAAAGGCTCATTTGCAACCTTTGGCTTCAAAAGATACTATGGGGTAACACGACAAGAAAATAAATATGTCTCATGAAAAATACCATTATACAACAGATAGTTGATAAGAGAGCAATTGAACAAGAAATTTACAATTATTTAAACACGGTGAACAAAATATACTAAGTTGCGGTGACATGTTCATGCTTCTAGAGAGAATGAAGAGGGTAATTAGCTGGTGCTGAAAAAATGCCAGAATCATATAATGCATACGTAATGGGTCCATCAATCCATGAGATATACCTGGAAGGGTTGAACCACGAATTGAAGTAAGCATGAAGGCATTAATGTTTTTACACTGAGGGTGCTACCCCAGGATAATCACCTAGATGCTCCGGATCACCAACTTGAACCGAGGAATGCGAAAAAAACATTACTATATACTTACATGCCATAAAACCTACATAATGAAGATTTCCTTAATGTCATATATCACCAAGCTAGTAAAATATCTTATCAAGCTCATTTTAAAGTATTTCATTACGTATACTTTTAAAGTATTTCATTATGTATACTTAATGTCATATTTACCTCCCATTTTCATGTTGGAGATCTCCTTCGCCTCTGAAGCATGTGCGGCGTTGACTCATCGAGGCAGCCACATTTCTTCCTAATGTCGTGCCATTTCCCCATGCGTCTCCTTCCATGTGGTTAAATACCTGGATGTTGTGTTTCTATTCAGCATCATCACCACTATTTCAGACAAAACCGTTGCATTTATAATACACCATCTCACCATTTTTATAATTGTAGCATTAAGACTAATCATTCAGTTATTTTAGGCCTTATAACGATTATCAGCCGAAGACGACCAGAAAGCTTCAGTAAATCTTTGGTTGTGATCTTTCTGCTCACATACTTTGCAGAGTTACTTACCAAAAGGTAAACCAATGGAGAGTTAAGTTTATGCAAGCTGAGACAAAAATATGAAAGAATAAGAAGAATAGATAAAGATAATTTACGTAAGAGACCATATTTCTTGATGCAAACTTTGCAGTCGACACAAACAATACACATACTCCCTATGATCCATATTACTTATCACTGAAATGGAAGTATCTAGACATATTTTAGTGCTAGATACATTCATTTCAATGACACGTAATATGGATCAGAGGGAGTAATAAAGCTAAGGAAACTCACTGATATTTGAGCAAGGAAAATAAATGACAGAGCAAGGGATACATTGCTTCCATTCTCGCCTTATTTCAAGCATGTCATCTCAGCTAAAATTTTGATGTCTTGGTCCCTCTATAGCTGCAACAACAAAAATACATATAAAATCTTCAGTGGGCATAACTATCAGTCAAAACCATGTCTTAAATAACAGCAACAGTGCAACAATTGTTGATGCTCTTCTCTGCCAAGATTGTTGTATGGCACTGCAATGGACCTAACTCACGTATTGATTGGTTTCACACACCTTAAGGTTCTTGTCACACTGATTATATATCTAAATAATTTAGAGTGACTCACAAAAGAAAATAAGGATTTCAAAGACAAATTTGCGCTAGTAACCCCACATGTGTTTTTAACCTGATATTCAATGGATAAATATGCAACCAATAGCGAAAAAAGGGCCAAGAGGACTAAAGAATTGAAATAGCAGAATGTTTCTACATCAGGGTATTCGTAGATAAAAATGTTAAAACAGATCAAGTTCCTCCCATCCAAAGATTACCAACGAAAGGCTGAAATCCTTGGAGGCGATAGTGTGCTCTATTTTGTTAAGGCTTGTAGCTTTTAAGGACCAAGGTTCTGTAAACTAAGTTAAGGTACCACCTATGATTGTAGGAGCCATTATATGCCTCCTCTGTACTTTTCTTGTCAGTACAAAACCCAGCTCAACAAGTCTTCAAAATATAGAAATAAATCTTCTCGTGGGCGCGAGGAGTTGCCAGCGACCTGGAGACGACAGGCTACGCGTTGATGCGGACCAGATCGACCCTCTTTGTCAACTTTCTGCATATTCAGCAAAGTTTTGAAATTTATTGCAGTAATTAGGGATATGAATAAACGGACATCTTATTTATTGCTCCATATCATGTACAGATTTAAGGCCAGATACATACATGACTTGCTTATTTTCTTCCTATTCTAAGCTAAACAGTAGTATAATATGAATATGAATATACATGATTTACTGCTCCATATCATGTACTACTACTAAAATCATCATCACTGAGAAATGTTATGCCAAGTCTAATATGAATATACAAATGAGAAGGTAACAACCTTGATCCCTTTTTTAGACAAAAAATGAGTAAAGACCATTTGATATGTCATGAGGCTGAGTGGAATGCTGAAATATAATCATAATTCAGCCACTCGCATAATTCATCAGTAAAATAAGACCATCAGACAACATGGACTTCACGGGTATCGACACACTTCAGAAATTCAGCGTGTTGGCTGTGTGGTCACCGGCAACCTGGAGACGGCGATATGCGGGGGTGATGTAGACTGGCCCAATGATGGCAGCTGTGACACCCTCCCCGTCGACCTTCTGCAACAACGCTTCCTTTAATTCAGGGGTGCACCGGGGCCAAGGTAGGCCAGGGCGTCTGGTCGGCGGCATGGACGACGGTGCCCACCAGGACGCCGACATAAAGACAAAGAATACGGGACACAGCTTAATTAATCATAGTAAAACACTTGCATCTTCATCTCAATAGCAGAGTCAATTACGTCCCTCCTAGGTATTTTCAATTGCATTCGATGAAGGTTATTCTACGAACACAACTGGAATATCTGGCATGCAACCATCTTCAATTTCTGCTATCTTCAAACATTTATCAATTAAGTGCCCATGTGTCGCAATCACAACTAAAGATGAAAGATTCATCACCAAAAACGAATTAAAAAGTGGAACATTAAACCTAGAAGGCATGCCATTATATCTAGACAGAAAAATAGGTTAAACATTGGCCAAACATGATAGCTCTAACTTGCAGGATATGACGGTTTCGATGTCACCACAAATAATAAGCTTCATTAAAAAGAACAGAGCACATCTTGTTTGCCAGTAAAAAAATAAATACTATCTTGCTCTCTGCCGCTAAAAAATGGTAACAAGCCCAAGACAATACTTTACCTCATATATATACAAGAGTTAAATACATGGACGGTCATCGTACTCGACCACCTTTCCCACTTTGGTCATGTACATTGCAATACACGAGTTACGGTCACTGAAGACACGAAGTTGTGCCTTACGTGGTCACTCGCAGCTGTACAGCGCCGTACACGGTGACGTGGAGGGTGGTGGTCACTGAACTTTGGGCGCGTGGACGCGTGGGTGGTGGACGCGTGGGCGTGTGACGTGGAGGGTGGTTGGTTGCGAAATCAATGCTCCTTTTGCGAAATCCCCCTTGTGTCTCCTCCGTCCTCTTCGCACGATCATTCCGAGGTGGACACACAGAGAGGCAGAGAGGAAGGCGGAGCAGCGAGAGGATGGTGGAGGCGCTCGTCGTCGGCCTGCTGGTGGCGGTCGTCGTTGGTTTGCCCGGCGGTCGTTGTTGGTTTGCCCGGCGGTCGTCAAGGCAACGATGTCTCCGGTGCGGCGGCCTGAAGGAGATCCTCCTCCAGTATACGGTGAGCCCCGTGAAATTGGCTATCAATCTGGTGTCAACAAAAATATTTTGTTGTTAGGGTTCGGGATTTAGTTCTATCTGTGACTTATGAGTTTCCATGGTGGTTTAGCAGTCATTCGTCATGTTTTCTTCAGTTCAAGCAGGGGTTTGATTTGAGGGTTAGGGTAGGGTTTTAAGAAGCTCATATGTTTCGGTCATAATTTTGAAATGTGGGAGAAGTAGCAATCTTTTTTGTTCTGGCAGACAGAACTAGTAATCTTTTACCCCTTGATGAATTTTGCTGTTTTTTTTGTTCTGGCAGGCAGAAGTAGCAATTTGTTTTCTCTTGAAATACATCACGAGGGATATTTCCTTGGCAGTGGTAACAATAGGAGTTATGTAGATGGTTCTGTTATATGGTATGATAATATGGATACAGTTACTTGGTCAACCCTGATGCTGGAGAATATTGTGGAGGAGATTGGATATGAGATGCAGGGGAGGGTGAAGGTGCACTACTGCATTCCTATTCTGACAATTGGCAACAATGGGTTGAGGCAGATCAGAGATGATAATGACATAACATTTATGTGTACATTTGTTGAGATTGGCAACCATTTCATCAGTTTATACCTAGATCATGATGATTCAATCAGGGCAATGAACTGGGATGATGTCCATCACTTCCCTGTTGCAGAATTACCTCCTGTCATTAGCCCATGCAAGCCTCTGCAGGCAGTACATTCACCTGATGAGCCAACACCAATTCAGGCCATGCATCCAGAGATATGTGAGGAAGGTAGAGCAGAAAGAAGACAGGGATTGAGGCCAAGGACCAAGATACAGTTTGACTGTATCAATGATGATTAAGAAGTAATGGATGGAAGCAATGAGAGAAGGGGTCAAAATGAAGATGAAGCAAGTAGTGAAGATCCAGATTATGCTGACTCAGAGAATGATATTAGTGAGGATGATAAAGATTTGGATGCTGATAATCTAGATGAGGAGGAGAAGATAGGAGTGAAGCTGAGAATGAAGGGAAAGGCAAAGATGGAGTTCAATGATGGTGACTCTGAAGAAGAGGATTTGTGGGCACCAGATTCTGATGAGGAGAGTGGAAATTTCAGGTTCAAGACTTTCAGACAGGAAGATTTGAGTCTGTGCAATTCCATGTTGGGCAACTTTTTGAGTCAGTACACATGGTGAGAAAGGCAATCAAGGAGTATAGTTGCCAAAACAGATGGGACATTAAGTTACCAGTGAATGATATAAAGAGGATAAAGGCAAAATGTTGTGGTGGTAAAGATAAGGAGTGTTGTTGGTACTTGTGGGCATCTAAAGACAGCAGAACTGAATCTTGGATGATCAAAAGATATGAGGGTGAGCATACATGCAGTAGGAAATGGAAGTTAAAGTCTTTCACATCAAACTTTCTAGCTGAGAAGTACTTGGAATGCTTTAGGGCAGACCAAGGTATGAACATGAAGAACTTCTCAAGAATTGTACAGAAGGAGTGGAACATGACACCAACTAGAAACAAGCTGCAGAGAGCTAGAAGGCTTGCAATGAAGATAATATATGGTGATGAAGAGCAGCAGTACAATCAAATGTGGGATTTTGCCAATGAGATTAGAGGAAGTAATCCAGGTAGCTACTTCTTTGTTTCTCTAGATGAGGCAGGAATATTCAGTAGAGCCTACATGAGTTTGGATGCATCTAAAAGAGGGTTTCTCCAAGGTTGTAGGCCCATAATTCTCCTTGATGGCTGCGTCATAAAGACTAGGTATAAGGGTCAATTGCTAGCAGCTGTTGGGATTGATCCTAATGATTGTATATTCCCCTTAGCTGTTGATTGTGTTGAGGTTGAAGATACAAAAAACTGGACTTGGTTTCTTGAGACACTGAAGAAGGACTTGGACATTGTGAACACAAATCCATGGACTATCATGTCAGATAAGCAGAAGGGCCTAATCAATGCAGTAAAAGATAAAGTCCCAGATTCTGAGCACAGGTTTTGTGTGAGGCATATGTGGCAAAACTTCCAGATGCTTTTCAAAGGTGATGCCCTGAAGAATCAACTATGGGTTATTGCTAGAAGCAGTACCCCTACCAGGTATGAGGCAAACATGAAAGCCATGGCAGCACTAAACCCTGAAGCTGTAGCATGGCTAGATAACTTGGATCCAAAGACATGGGTTAGGGCATTTCAGAGTGAGCTTCCTAAATGTGACATTCTTTTGAACAATAATTGTGAGGTCTTCAACAAGTAAGCATCTTATAAGCAATGTACTTACTGAATTTAGTAGTTGCTTGCTATGACAATGTACTTACTGGATTTATCCTCATTCATGCATATACATTTTAGAAGCAAGAGAATTGCCAGTACTAAGCATGTTTCAAAGGATGAAGGACCAATTCATGGGCAGAAACTACATGAATATGATAGAGGCAGAGAATATGAAAGGTGCTATTTGCCCCAAGATCCAGAAAAAGCTTGACAAGCATATTGAGTGGTCACATGACTGCTATTGTGAAGGAGCAGGGGATGGTGTGTTCAAAGTGGGTGCAAGGTTTTCTTCAACACCCACAGATTACATAGTTGATCTGAAAGGTTTAACATGCACTTGTCAAAGATGGTCACAAAGTGGGATTCCTTGTCCTCATGCAATCTCTTGCATGAGGCATGATAACTTGGACCTTGTAGATTATGTGGATAACTGCTAATCTGTTGAAATGTACAAGCTTGCCTATGGGAATATAGTTTTTCCTTGCAAAGACATATCAGAATGGGAGAAGATAGGTGGACCACCTATATTGCCACCTCACTATGTCAAGCATGTGGGCAGGCCAACCAAGTTGAGAAGGAAAGCTCCAGGTGAGGTGGATTCAAGAACGGGAGGAAAGATAATGTCCAGGCATGGGGTTATCATGCATTGTAGCTACTGTGGTGAGCCTGATCACAACAGGTTAGGGTGTAAATGGTTGAAAGCTGGTCTTGCACCTCCTCTGACTAGAACGATGTCCCACATGCACATACAACACAAGAGTCAACACATGCCACCAACAGGTAAAACAATCTTGGATGTTTCATATTTACAGATAAAACAATCATGTTCTCACTCATTAAAAATTGAAGGAGGAGCAGTCACAAGGTAGTTACATCAAGAGAGCATGTTGTTCTTCAAAACATGGCTCAACAGGTATTGAACTTGCACTCAGTCTTGTTAATGAGCTAATCATGAACTCTATCATGTGTTGTTCATGAACTCTGTCATATGTTTCACTTGCAGCAAGTTCCTCCTAGAGTCATTCAAGAAATGCCAGTACCACAGTCTACTTTCATCAGTAATGCTCAAGCTAGGATGAGTGCACCAGGGCCAGTGCCAAATACAATGAGGCAAGGTGCACTGGCACAAAAGTTGTTAGCAATGCAACAGGAGAAGAACAAAGCTATTGAGGATCAGAAGATAGCAGTGCTAGAAGCAAAATACACTGCTGAAATCAAGAGAGTTGAGGAGGCTGCCAAGAAGAAACTAGAAATGGAGAAGAGAAAGGCAGAGATTGCACAAGAAAGAGCAAGAGAAGATGCTGAGAGGAGAGAGAAAAGAAGATATGATGCTGAACTTACCAGGAAAGCAAGACAGGAAGTCAGAAATATGGTTGCAGAGACAAAGAAGGAGTTAGCATTGGAGAAGAAGAAAATAGCTGAGGAAAAGAAGAAGGAAGCTCAAGCTAAGAAGATAGCAGATGCAGAAAAGAGGAAGGAAGAGAAGAGGCTGGCAGCAATAGATTCAGCTGCAAAAAGAGCAAAATATGAAGAAGAAGTGAGAAGGACTGAGGTCATTGCACCCCTGCATCACTGTCCTGAAGAATTTGTCCAAGTTCAAGTGCAGGAAGTTCATGTGCCCAAGAAGGCCAATAAAATCAATATGTTTGATGAATTGAGGCCAAAAAAAATGAAATGTGTATGATGTATGACCTGTGCAAAACAATGCAGGATTTCTGTTTAGTTCATGCTACATTCCAGGATTTCTGTTTGGTTCTTGCTACATTTTAGGCTTTATGTGATGGGTCACTTTTGCTGATTAATATCCAATCTCCAGGTCTTTACATGTCTATGTTATAGTTGTCATTTCTGTTCACTGTCATTTCTATTCAGTATAGTGAACTGCTATTTTGTCATACAAAGAACTGATACAAACAAATCTCCAGGATTTCAGTATAATGAACTGCTATTCATTTCTATCCAATCTCCAGGATTTCTATTTTGTCATACAAAGAACTGATACAAACAAATGCATTAATAACCATCACTGCATTGCTTCTTGTCATACACAACCAAACAAGATTCTTACAAGGATAATCAACAGAACCAAACATTGGCTCACTAGCCTCATCACTTCTTCACCAGAAGCAGAACACATGCCAAACACACTAAACCTATAACAATCTTTAGCAGAAAGACTACTTCTTTCACAAGCGCAATCACAGTGGTCATCATCTGTTCATCTGCTCCTGGACATGTGGCATCAAGTTCCTCTTGCTTCAGCTTCAAATCGAACATCCTGTCCTCTGCCCATCCTAGTGCATCAACTGCATCGTCCCCGGTAAGAACATTGTTGTCAAGCAAGTACATAACATATGAGAGCTCCCAATGCCAGAAATTGCAGCCTTTCTGTATAATGGAAACCATGAATTTGTTATAGACAACAAAATCCAACAAAATTCAGTTAAAGCTTGAGACACCCAACAAAATTCAGTTAAAGCTTGGAACAAAGCAAAATCAATCGAAACACCGGATAAGTCACAGTATGCTTGAGACACTTGTAGAAGACCCATCCATTGTGTTGCGCCGTGCCGGAGGTGAACCGCTTGACGATCTTGCCACAGTCTGGGCAAGGGATGCAGGGGATGAATGGTGTGTTGCGATAACGCGAAGCCCGGGAACAGCTTGAGTACGACATGACGGCGGGAGTCAACCTGATCTGCGGCGGCGGCGGGCCTGCTCTCCGGGGATCTAGGGTTAGAGACGGGGGAGGGATATTTTCAGACAGGGGAGGCGAGGAGAGGAGATGATATTAGCAACAGGGGAGGGCGATTTTTAGCATAACACCCCCGCTTCATCTGGATTTCGCAACCAACCACTTCTCCACGTCACACGCCCACGCGTCCACGCGCCCAAAGTTCAGTGACCACCACCCTCCACGTCACCGTGTACGGCGCTGTACAGCTGCGAGTGACCACGTACGGCATAACTTCGTGTCTTCAGTGACCGTAACTCGTGTATTGCAATATACGGTGACCAAAGTGGAAAAGGTGGTTGAGTACAATGACCGTCCATGTATTTAACTCTATATACAAGGGCATCGCCTCAATCGTCGTCAAAACTGTGAACCGCGTACAAAGCCAGGTGCCCGTGACTCAGCGTCCTCCCCATATTCTTTCCTGCTGCCATCTTGAGTCGAGATCTTCCAACTTCTTGCCTCTAGCACTGCAGCAGCCTTTATGCTGAAAGTTAGTGCACAATGTTTCAGTAACACGCTCCTTCATGATCCTTTTGGCATCCACATAATCAACGGAATGAAGACACAATAAATGCCATGAAAATGAAATGAGGAAAGGGTACCAACAAAGTAATCAGCTAAAATTATACTATAAAATTTGAGAATTTCACATGAGTAATAGTTTCCAAGTGCCGCAAAGTTAGCACGTGATTCCAAGTTCCCAACTTCTCTATGTAGCTCCCTTCCAGTGGTGATCATGAGCAATGCCGGCAACCTCAAGTCCTCAAGGTAGTATACATAGTACTGAATCTTGTATTCTTGTTCAAGGAACTGAGAGTGACGGGAGAGAATTATTTCTTAAGAGATTTAAAGAAGCACGTGCAACCTCCCAATGAGTGAAGGGAAATACAAAAGCAACTTGATTTTATGAGCATATGACCTTGGAAATAAAGTGACCAAAACGTTACTTCCAACGACAAAAATGTCATCTTATTTTATGATCAAACCTGCCATCCAGAACTCGCTTGGTAACCTTTGAATCGGTTATACTTGTTAAAAACTTAATAATAGTTCGATAAAAGAATAAGGAAAAATAATAGAGAGTAGCATCAATCACTACCGGGATCCCTTGCTGCATGTATCACTTATTTATAGGAAATAATACTGGATATAAAGACTGAAAATAAAAGGAGAAGCAAACTGTGAGTACCAGCATATGATTGTGATCCCTCAAGATATATGTGGTATTGGCATTCACCCATCACTACAGGAAAGATTTGCTACGTCGACGGCCGGCTGCCGTCGGCACAACGCCAAATTATCGTCGGCACAGACTGTGCCGACGGTAGCTGTCGGTATAGCCTCCTCGGCATACGTCCTCGTCGGCCCAGCTTCGTGGCCGTCGGCACAGCCCCCCCTCGGCATAGCGTCTTCCAATGGGCCCCGCGTGTCGGTCACGGCCGTCTTCGCTAACGGTTCAGCCTGGATCTACGCCGACGGCCAAGCCGTCGGCAGAGGAATGGAGCTACGCCGACGGCCAGGCCGTCGGCATAGCCTAAAATATTATTTTATTTTCTTCTCATTTTTTTATTTTTTTATTTTTTTATTTTTTTATTTTTTTAAATCTTTGAATTGTTTGACTCCTTAATCTCCCGCTTTAATTATTTTAACACTATTTATAGTTAATAATTGATTAAATTGCAGTCTTAGTCAAAATTCCCGTTTGGTCACTCATCCTAACACTACTCGAGCTCTAGCACGCTTAACTTCCTTGTTCCTTCAGAATCTCTTCCCTAAATCTCTTCCCTTAACTTCCCTCTAGCTCCGTTTGGTCACCAGGGATAGACGTAAATGTTTGACATCCCTCTATTATGAAATTATCCATGTAAGATGGTCTAGTATTTTTAAAAAATGTAAATGTAGTATTTTGAATTATCCATTTGGTGGTTGCTTCACAAAACCGTTTGGTTTTTGCACTCGGTAAATGGAAAACGCCTTTTTGGTGCGACGAAAAGAAAAACTTTCTCCTAAAACGTTGTTCATCATCCCATGATGCACACATATGCATAATATGGACACATTATCACAAACCATGCCTTCATTCTAGCCATAACATTGGTCATTTGACCCGAAAGCCAAGAAACCTCGAACGAGATATGTTATTTTGTGAAGGGTTTTTTGAGACATAATCAATATATACCAAGTTTGATATTTTTCCTTCTAACTATGTCACATAATATGACATCACGCGAAGGTTTCACGTTGTTTGGATCGTTTTTGAATTTATAATACCCGTTTTAAACTATATATAATGTTTTATGTTTCACTTATTTTTTTATAAATGTGTAATATTTGAGTGTAGATAGATAGGTCTTATTTTTCTGCAAATTTTGATATATTATTTGTATTTTTCTGAATTAGAATGATTTAGTTATGATTTTTTAAAAAATAATGAGATAAAAGGAAAAAAATCTAGAGGCCTACGCCGACGGCTAGGCCGTCCCAGACCAAACAAAAAATTTTAAAGAGCTGCCTGTCTGCCTAAAGCTGTTTCCATCGCCGTGTCTAAACTGGGGCTACGCCGAGGGCTGTACCTATGCCGAGGGCCACCGTCGGCACAACCCTCTGTACTATGCCGACGGCCACGCTACGCCGGCGACTACCGTTGGCACCGTCATCTACGCCGACGGCCAGGCTGGTCACCTGGCCAGGAAGACAGTTACGCCGACGACCCCGACATTTGGCCGTCGGCGTAGCCGGCCGGCTGTCGGCACCTTAATTCTTTCCTATAGTGCATCATCAAAATTCATGGATTTAAAATGTAGCATTACTCATCCTGAAACAAAAGAGAAAATCTTGAAATCGAGGGGAACTAATTCAGAATAAAAAAAGGCAATTGTAAGAGTAATAGATAGAAACATTTGGCGGATTCATATGAGTAATCATATTCTCTCTATTTCAGTTGTTTATCACCCGTACACGACTCAGGAATTGCTCGCATCGTTTTCACATGCTCATGGATGCTCGTCCCCTTCCTACATGCATTGGCCGTGAGATACAATGACCCTTCCTCGACGCAATGAGCGCTGACTCCAGCGGACGTGGTTCGAACCGACGCTCGCGAAGCTTGTGTGGGGGCGACTGCGATAGCAGATTGAGGCCGAGAAGGAAGCGGCGATTCATGTGAATGAGAGGACAACAACGACACAGTTGGAGAATTGAGTGTGTTCGGGCGTGATCTGGGTGAAGAGCGGCCATGGGTTGCAGGGGCCATAATCTGTGATGGCGGACGAAAGACTGCTAGATTTAGGGCAAGCAGAAGGGCAAATCGAAGGTGGAGAAGGACTCGTGTGCACGGGGTGAGAGAATTGCGGCGGCGGTCTGGGGATTTGGGCGAGTCTAGATGGCTAGGGTTAGCGGCGCGCGATGGTTCTGGGCGGCCGTGTTGGCGAGCGAGAGAGGAGACGAAGAGTAGGCGGAGGCCGGCAGCGCCAATCGGCGGTGGTGGCGGTCGGTACTTGGTGAATTGAGTACTGGGAGTGGGAGGTGGCGGTGATTCCGGTGGGGGTGAGGGATTCGACGAGAAAAAACCGGTGGACGAAAAAAAAGCCGACGGAGTGCGTATGTTGGCACGAAACGGAACGCGAGATCTTTTTTAAGTAGTAGAGATTCTTGGTGATGTGTTAGGAATCTGAAATTTAGTTGACTCCCCTCTTTTCTTGGTATTGTTAATCATCCGTACCATTGCTGGTTTATTATGTTGCATGTAATCCATCGACTCCATGAATTGATCACCGGCCTCCTTCAACCTGCAAGCACGTACGCCATCATGGGTACCTACATAATTGAAGCTTTCCTTTCCCGTCGTGTGTATGTTGCTTGCTCTGCTTGCTGCCTCATTGGGTTGTAGATTCTCTACATCTGAATTTCCAGTTTGGTTCTATTTGATTTGATCTTGTTTGGTTTGAACATCCTTGCTCGATCAGTAAAAGTACTGGTCACATGGTTGCATAGATGGTTGTACGATCTCTCGAGAAAAACGAGAAATAAATCAGAGTGGTCATTCGGCTGATACAACATGAGCCACTGGTTACTCATCGTTGCTGTCATGCTCCTTCGCCGTGTATGGTGTTTTTTTGTTATTGTATGAGTTGTTAGCCAATGATGGTGATGATTTGTGTAAGTGGTGTTTGTTTGTTGTGGTATGAATACTCGGCTATCTACTGACTATAATTTGTAAGCATAAATGATAATGATGATGATTTTGTGTGTGATTTGTGTAACACTTCTAGTCTGGTTAAAATACATCGCCCATGGTTCCTATCTGAGACCGGGAGCCATGGAGTAAGTAGTATAGAATTATACTGTAATCTTAGTAGGGTGGGATGTTGTTTTTTCCTGGAATTAGTATCATATTCATTGTTCCAAATGATAGCTTAACTAATGCTAATACCCGAGCGGAGGACTATTCCTAGGTAAGGAAAAGTTGCTTAAATTTTTGCAGCACACTTTCCTAATCATGTTCAACAAATTTCCGACCAAATATATGTGGAAAAATATAATGGAGTCATGTCTGACGAGCGGTGCGTGTATAGTTCCGTCGGTTGTTCTTTGTAGGGTCATTGCAATTCTGCCTTCATTAGGTACCGGAGCAAGCTGTATCGGAAGTTCACCTGAATCTGCAGGATCACCAGATCTGTATGTCCAGGTGATTGTCTCTTTCTTCTTGACGGAATGTTCTTCTGCAATTGTACAGTCAACATAGTATAAATCAACTAAAATTCTCTAATACAAAAGTTCTCTATAAAAATCATTTGGACTGATGTGCTGGAAGAAAGAAATATGCCCGAGAGGCAATAATAAAGTGGTTATTATGCTATTTCAGGTTTATAATAGATGTTTATTTTTCATGCTAGAATTGTATTAATAAGAAAATATTAATACATGTGTGATTTATAAACAGAAATGGTTCCTAGTAAAGCCTCTCTTTATACTAGCCTGTTGATTAAAGGATGATCAAATGTTTCCTGATCATAACATTGGATGTTGTTAATAATAGAGTCATATCATTGGAGAATGATATGATGAACAATCATCCGAAGTAGATGTAGCAATACGATCATGTCATCAAGTTTAAATTGCTATCATATTCGTAGTAACTCAATGTCCTTAGACAATAAGATCGCGTCAATCACTTTCACCGGAAGAGTACTTTGATTACATGAAACGTTACACCGTAACAGGGTAATTATAAAGGTGTCGTCAGGTATCTGGAAAGTGTCAGCTGAGGCTCGTGGATCAAGATTGGGATCTGTCCATCCGGATGACAGAGAGATATACTCAGGTCCCTCTCGATGATATCACATTGACATACCCTTGCAAGCAAGTGATTTGATCACTATAATATCATATCATAGGAACGAGAAAAAGAGTACTTGTCAGGAACAAGATTAAACAAGGTATAGATGATACCAAGTGATCGAATATCGGACAAGTAATATATCGCGAGAGAAAAGGAATTTGATTACAAGGAAAGAGGTTTGGACAATCATGAGATCTTCGAGAAACTAGTGGGAGTTATTATGGATCTCCAGGTACCGATAATGATTATTGATCAGAGAAAGTCTCGATCATGTCTACATAGTTCCCAAATCCGTATGGAGACACACTTAAGATTAACCGACGTGTTTGAGAGGATAGGAAACACAGGAGAAATCAATGAACATTGCAAAAAATTGTTCTGCTACAGAAAATTGTTCTGCCGAATCTGCCAAAATAGTTTCGGGGTATCAAAACAAAGCAAGAGACCAAAAATATTAATGTGTTCATTAAATGAAATGCTCATTAATGAAGTGTTCATTAAATTGAGTTGCATTAAAATGGAATTAAAGTGATTCAATGGATAGATCTTTAAGGAAATTAAAGTGCTTTAATGGAAAGACCTTTAAGAAAATTAAAGTGTTTTAATAGACCTTTAAGAAAATTAAAGTGTTTTAATAGACCTTTAAGGTAATTAAAGTGATTTAATGGAGATTAAATGAGAGGAGGGAAGGGGGCAGCCCCATGGCGCATATAAAAGGAGGTGGCCTGCTCCTCCTCTCCATACACTCTCTCACAAGCTCTCTCATATGCCCCAAAGGTTGGCATCTTCTTTCCCTTGCTTGCCTTGTCCATTGCCACTAGAAAATGTGCTCGGCGAAGCCCTGCTCTGAACCTTCCCCTCTACCACCACTACCATGGCATAGCTCTATTGGAGTTCCTGGGGATCCGCTACTTCCGCTGCCCGACTAGAGCAAGGGATCGGAAGTCATCGGCACAGCGAACGTGTGATCGATTACGGAGGCGCTGCCCGTCTATGGCGCTGATCGTCTGCACATCCTTGGGGATGGTCGTGTACCATCTATATCAACCACGTTTATTTGCAGGAATGTTATCACGCTTATGGTCTACGAGGGTGAGTCCATATGTAACCATTACAAAGTATTGCCTAGATTCGATCTTGGTAGTTGCAAACCATAGGAAATTTTTTGTTTTCTATGCAACAAACCTTATCAGTGGTATTAGAGCTATGTCTGTACTTATATGCTTTGTACGGTTAGAACACACAGAGATGTGGGCGTTGATAAGTCTTGTTATTGCAAATCTCTTGTATTTCATATATTGGTGGCATAGTGAGATGAAGCAGACTGGACAAACTTTACATGTACTCGCACATGAGACCTGTTCCACGTTTGACATGCAACTCGTTTTGCATAAGTGGCTAGAGGGTGTCTGTCTCTCCCACTATATTTGATATCTGATTTACAACAGTCTTCTTAATAACTTGGTTATCACCGTTGTGGCTGAAGTTCGTAGGTAGAACAGTTCTATCCTAGAAAGCCCACAACCGCGTAAAATATGCAAAAATAAGTTGGAGACGTCTAACTTGTTTTTGCAGGACATGTGATGTGATATGGTCTGTGATACAAATGTTATTGTATGCAATGTGTTTTATTGTAAAACAATCGGCAGGGCCAAATGATGTTATTTTATTTTATGACCTGCATACTGGAAAATGGAAATCCATATAATTAGATTAGTGGAGAACAACCTTGATGGTGTCGCCATGGATCTTGGTGACACACAGGTGGAATGATGGAGATCATGCCATGACGCACTAGATGGAGATTGTAATATCCCAGCATTTAGGAACCAACGAAGGGTAGATTTAGAAATTTGTGCATATGCATGCATTTATCTGTAAAATGCGGGTAAATTTTCCGCCAAATAAAAAGCTAAAGTGATCAGAGTTTCTTTCACTCTTCTAGGTGTAGGAATAGCTCTAGAGAGTGATCATTATAAATTTTGAAATCATCTTTATGAATTAGTGTGTTTTGGTGAAAAGAATTTGAATCAAAATTTGGAATTTGAACTTGTATTTAAAAGTTAGGATTTGGTATTTTGGAATGAATTCCAAAATGATTTAATAATAGTATTTGTTTTAATAAAGAGATAATAGATAGTAATAAGAATTCAATATAAAGAAATTCAAATGAGAAATGAATCTTTATTCCTTATCTTTATTCCATAAACATTTTACAATAATGAATTCATTAAGACAATAAAGATTCATTACAGTAAAGAAATTACAAGAAGGGAAATTCAAATATGAATAAACTATTAAAATATTCTTACAAAAGAATAAAATAACGATTACCAAAAGAATCTATCTATCTAGGTAATTCTATACTAAATCTTGAGTGTCCAGATCTTGTACTTGGAAAAATACAAAACAAACAAAATGAAAATAAAAGCTTAATTGTTAGATTTACTCCCGTGGAGGATAGTGAAGTGCACTGCTCAAGATTACATCATTGAGTAATTATTAAAGGGGCAAGTTTCACCAATGTAAAAGTATTTGTTCTTTCATATCAAATAAGCCACAAGTCCAAATATCAACAACAAGTAAAGGGGCAGGTTTCACCAGGAGAGTAAATGGTTAAAAGATCAAAAGGTAAAGACACCTCATTGATCTTATCCAATTGGTGTACCAAACACACATGCAACACACTCACCTAAATGCATAGTGAGAGCTGTCAACACAACAGTACCAGCCACACAAGCAAAAAGGAGTAGCACAACCGTGGAACAACTTCCAGCAGCTCACTCTTTCATCTCAAATAGCACACCAGGAAACTCACCAAGCCTGTCAAAGCCTAGCCAGATCACCATCCCAACCACACACACAAGATCATCCTAGTATCACCAGATGGTGACATAAGGAGGGGGTGAATCAGGTGGACAGCAAGGCCAAGTTGCTGTAGCTAGGAGGTGAAGGGCAGATCAAGGCTAAGCTTAAAGGAAGCAGAAGTAGCACCAGGAGGTGAAGGACAAGATCAGGCCAGCAACACAACCAGCAAGATCAAGTCACCAGATCAACCAACACCAACACCAACAACTCAACTGTTGTGGTGAGTAGTATAAAACCTTCACATGATCTGTCTATCTAATTTAGATAAGAATTCATGTGTTGTTTTATATTAAATCTCTTAGAAATCACCCAAGTGGGGTGAATCCTAAAGGAAATATGCCCTAGAGGCAATCATAGAGATAATGATATTTCATATGTATCCATGAGTTATTGTAATGTTCCTTGAATATCCATATCACGCAACTTGTATTGATTGGCAATTATGTGAATTGTTTGTGAAACTCTTTACTTGTATGGTTATTTAAGAGTTATCCCTGGTCGGAGTTCATGTGAGGACACACATGAATATTAGACTAGCACATTGATTGGTTGATGACTATGTTTCGCAAGTCATAGACATGGAGATGTCAAACCAATGATGTGGACACATGTTATGAACATGGGATTGGACTGACCCAACCTGAGACTGGCAATTAGTTGCATCTCTCTCTACACATCGTGTAGGTTTTGTCCTTAGACCTGAGATTGTCGCATATACTTGAGATGTGGATCGACCTACTTTGGGGCTATCAAACGCTGCACCGTAACTGTGTAGTTATAAAGGTAGCTTTCGGGTTTGTCCTGAAGCATGCTGCAAGGCATGGTCAATCAATATGGGATTTTCCCCTCTCTACTTGAGAGAGATATCTCTGGGCCCCTCGAGTGATCGGATCTAGAAATGCATGGCCGTGCTACATATGGTTAAGAGTTAACTTAGTAAAGAGATTCCAACTCACAGTATCGAGAAAGAGAGGTCAGCTTAGAGCTAGACCAAATATCGTGAGGCAAAGGGAAAGACATGTACTAAACCTTGTGATGGTTCGTCCGATATGATCTTTGTATGCGTTTAGGAGTTGGCACGTCTTTCTAGAGGCCACTACCAACTATTGACAGAATAAGTGTATTCGTGTCATTTCTATACGTATATGAACCTATAGGGTCACACACTTAAGGGGCTGGATGCCTAATGAGGATTGGATCCGAATTAGACCAGGATTAGGCTACTAATGGGCTGCTAATGTAGAAGCCCACTAGGGACGCCTATATAAGAGAGGGTGGGGCGAGCTGACCAGGGCTAGACCTCAGATCATTTCCAGCCGCCACTCCTCACGCCTGTATCGCGCGCGTGGACCTAGCAGTCCGGCGTCTGACGCTTCCATCCTGTACGTGTGGATACCTCGGAGGCGCTGCATCTGTAGCGCTTGGACGAGCCGCACAAGGGGAGCTGCTCGTGGGATGAGGACAAGGAGGAGACGTGGAATGTCTGCACTGCCTCGATGCGCTTCATCAATTCCGCAATCGCGCGTCTAGTGGTAATCCCATGATCTATGACAATAGTAATCCTGGTATACGCGGTAGAATTTTTTTATTTGTGCTAGTGTAGCCTACCCGTATCCCTACAGTGGTATCAGAGCCGATGCTGTTCAGTTATAGGTTCGGGATGTTTGCATATGGTGATATGCAGATTGATATGAATGATGTGATCGTTTATATGGCGGTGGTTCAGGATTGATCTATGATCTTGCTTTCCTTGATTGTGATTCTAAGGTTGTCGAACGACTTACCCCTACCGGTCGGTTTCCGCCATCGGGGTAGACAGTGACACATAAATCATGTTGAATCACGCGAAGATCAATTTGATTGATTGAATCAGAACCTAGATCTCAAATCGATGTATCGTAATCAAAGGAGTTTGATTGAATCGGGACAGGAGTCGTTTATGGTAAATTTGATTTGCCGATCAAAATCCTTAAAGAAAATTGTGAAGATTTGATCTCTCATTTTTCAATACCGCGAGGGGCGCTGCCCCTTCGAACCCCGCAGGGGGAGACCCCCCCTTAATTGTATCCCCTTTTTGTATATCGTTAAGGAAACTAGGTGCTGCGATGTCACTTGATCCGGTAGAATGCGATTCTATGCATAACTCGTTTTTACAGGATGTATGTGATCAGTATGGCCCATATATGTATGTGATGCATGTATGAAATTTTGCATGACCTGCGTGTCGTGAGTAGGGCAACACGGCTGGAGCCATATGTGTTGTCATTATTGTAATGGCCTGCGTGCCAACTTGTGATGATCCCTATACTATGTAATTTTGATTACTAGCTGTTAGGAGTAATAGCTTGTATTAGTTCATGGAGGACTCATCACTTGGAAGATGGCTCACATGGAACATGAAGATGGAGATCATCATGGTGGACAGGTTCTATGGCGATGGAAATCACCATGAGAAAATGGGCCATACCGTGTCACATCTATGTGAATGCTATTCTTATGTGTTTTACTACTATGCATTCTTAGATGATAGAAGTAGAACAATCCCTCACAAAGTTTAACTTAAACCGTGCCCTCCCAACCAAACCTTGCACCATCCTATGCCATGTACAATCGTTGGTGGGCCTATGAAATTAGGGTGCCGCGGTTTTCCTTGGCTGGATGGGTTTGTATCGGATACCTACACGCATAAGGGTTGGTGAGCTTGACAAGGTCATCTTAACAGTTAAGGACCTTGGGGCATAAAGGTTGGGCGCCTAGTTTTGACATAGAGATGTTACCCAACAACAAGAGTCATATGTGATATGATTAGCAAGTGTTGCTTACCGATTTACCTTGTCTTCTAGCAGTGATGCTAAAGCTCACTAGCCGACTTGTTAATTGTGGATCTTGAATCACTTAGTATCAATAGAGGGATATTGATTTAAGTGGGAGTATATGCTATTAAATTGTTTAATATGTTTTACTCTTTCATGGTTACATGGCTTAGTATTTTGCATGTTGTCTGTTGTAGATCAATGGCACCGAACACTACATCACCTTTCTCTTTGCGTTCGATTCTTGACAAAGATAAACTAAATGGAACAAACTATTCGGACTGGGTCCGTAACCTGATAATTGTTCTCAAGTCTGATAAAAAGGAAACGGTTCTGGATACCCCAATCCCCGATGAACCTGCTGATAATGCATCTGCTGCCCTAAAGAACGCCTACAAGAGAGCATGTGATGATTCTCTTGAGGTTAGCTGTCTTATGCTTGCATGCATGGAACCTGAACTCCAAAAGAAGTTTGAGGATCAGGAAGTGTACGATATGATCGTAGCGCTTAAGGACATGTTCCAGGATCAGGCAAGGACTGAGAGGTACAATGTTTCCAAGTCCTTTGTCGTATGCAAGATGGCAGAGGGAGCAGCTGTAGGCCCCCATGTGATAAAAATGGTTGGTTTCAGTTAGACTTTGGAAAAGCTTGGTTTTCCACTAGGCCAAGAGTTGGCCACTGACTTCATTTTGGCGTCTCTTCCATCCAGCTATGGGCAGTTCATTTCGAACTACCATATGCATGGGGTGGAGAAGGGCCTTAATGAATTATGTGGGATGCTTAAAACAGCAGAAATTGACATGAAGAAGTGTGCAGGGCATAGCCATGTGATGGCTGTGCAGAACAAGCCTAGCTTCAAGAAAAAGGTACTTCTTGGAAGAAGAAGGGCAAGGCTAAGGATACGATCCCTAAGTCTGCACCCAAGCAAAAGGCTGGACCTGTAGAAGACACTGAGTGCTTCTTTTGTCATGAACATGGCCACTGGAAGAGAAACAACAGCAAGTACTAGGCTTCTTTGAAGAAGAGTGGAAGTAAGAGTACTTCCCACTCAGGTACACTTGTTGTAAATGTTGTGGACATTCTTCTCGCTGATTATGTTAACTCTTGGGTATTTGATACCGGATCGGTTGCTCATATTTGCAATTCGATGCAGGGGCTAATAAGGACTAGAGAAGTCCATAAAGGCGAAGTGGATTTTCGTGTCGAAAATAAAGCAAGGGTTGCTGCATTGTTCGTCGGCGTCATGCAACTTCACCTTCCTTCAGGATTTATTATGGAGTTGAATAATTGTTATTACATTCCAAGTATGGGTCGAAACATTTTATCACCTTCATGTTTGATGAGTGATGGTTATTCATTCGTGAGTGCAAACAATGGTTGTGTAATCTCTAAGAATGATATGTTTATGGCTAATGCTCCCATTGTGAATGGGTTATTTATTTTAAATCTTGATGATGCATCTGTTTACAATGGTAGTTCTAAAAGGCTTCGGCCTAATGATTTGAGTCCTACCTATTTATGGCATTGTCGTTTGGGGCATATAAGTGAAAAGCGCATGAAGAAGCTCCATGGTGATGGTATTATAACTTCGTTTGATTTTGAATCATACGAGACATGTCAGGCTTGTTTACTTGGAAAGATGACCAAGTCACCTTTTTCGGGTTTAACCGAGAGAGTGACTGACTTGTTGGAACTCATACATACTGATGTGTGTGGACCAATGAGCACGACAGCCAGAGGAGGATATCACTACTTCATTACTTTCACTGATGATTTCAGTAGATATGGTTATGTCTACTTGATGAGGCATAAGTCTGAAACTTTTGAAAAGTTCAAAGAGTTTCAGAGTGAAGTAGAGAATCAACATGGCAAGAAAATAAAGGCCTTGCGATATGATCGTGGAGGTGAATATTTGAGTCACGAATTTAGCGATCATCTTAAGAGTTGCGGAATTGTTCCACAACTTAGGTCGCTCGGAACGCCTCAAAGAAACGGGGTCTCCGAACGGCATAATCGAACTTTGTTGGACATGGTTCGATCTATGATGAGCCAGTCGGATTTACCATTATCATTTTGGGGTTACACTCTAGAAACGGCAGCTTTCACACTTAATAGGGTACCATCTAAATCAGTAGTTAAGACACCATATGAGATGTGGACTGGAAAGAATCCCAGTTTGTCTTTTCTAAAGATTTGGGGTTGTGATGCATTTGTCAAGCGACTTCAGTCGGACAAGCTAACACCCAAATTGGATAAGTGCATTTTCGTGGGATATCCAAGGGAAACCTTAGGGTATTACTTCTACAACCGAGAGGATGGCAAAGTGTTTGTCGCTCGTAGCAGTGTTTTCCTAGAGAAAGAGTTTCTCACAAAGGGAACAAGCGGAAGGTCGGTGCGACTTGAAGAAGTTCAAGATGAGACAGTTGGGGATGCTTCTACGAGTGATGCTATTGTAGTAGAACAAGTTGAGGAACCCGTGGCAACAGAAGCACCACAACCACGAAGGTCGGCGAGGCTCGCAAGCGGAATTATTATTGTTAGACAATGATGAGCCTGCGACCTATGCAGAAGCGATGGTGGACCCAGACTCTGAGAAATGGCTGATCGCCACGAGATCCGAGATAGAGTCCATGGGAGACAATCAAGTTTGGAACTGGTTGACCTGCCTGATGGTTTTAAAGCCATCGAGTGCAAATGGATCTATAAGAAGAAGATTGATATGGATGGAAATGTTCACATCCATAAAGCTCGACTTGTTGCAAAAGGTTTTCGACAAGTTCAAGGAGTTGACTACGAAGATACTTTATCGCCCGTAGCGATGCTTAAATCTATACGGATAATTCTATCCATTGCTGCACATTTGTACTATGAAATATGGCAGATGGATGTCAAGACGGCTTTTCTAAATGGAATCCTAACTGAGGGCGTGTATATGATGTAGCCCGAAGGTTTTGTCGATCCAAACAATGCTGGAAAGGTATGCAAACTTTTGAAGTCCATTTATGGGCTGAAGCAAGCATCTCGGAGTTGGAATATTCGATTTTATGAAGTTGTAAAGGAGTTTGGCTTCATCAAAAATGAACAAGAACCTTGTGTTTACAAGAAGGAAAGTGGGAGAGCGCTGGTATTTCTAATCTTATATGTAGATGACATATTGCTGATTGGAAATGACATTCCTATGCTCGAGTCTATTAAGATCTCATTGAAAAATAGTTTTTCGATGAAGGACTTGGGAGAAGCGGCATATATTCTGGGCATCAAGATCTATAGAGATAGATCAAGAAGGCTAATTGGATTAAGCCAGAGTACATACATTGACAAAGTGTTGAAACGGTTCAGCATGGAAGAGGCTAAGAAGGGGTTCTTGCCCATGTCTCATGGCATAAAACTCAGCAAGACTCAGTGTCCTTCGACTACTGATGAGCGTGAGCGCATGAGTAGGGTTCCATATGCTTCGGCTATTGGATCCATCATGTATGGAATGATATGTACTCGCCTAGATGTTTCCTATGCTCTAAGTGTTACGAGCAGATACCAGGCTGATCCAGGTGAAGGTCACTGGACAGCGGTAAAGAACATCCTTAAGTACTTGAAAAGGACTAAGTATGTGTTCCTAGTTTATGGAGGTGAGGATGAACTCAGTGTAAGGGGTTACACAGATGCGAGTTACCTTAACGACTCAGATGATTCGAAATCGCAATCAGGTTATGTGTTTGTCATGAATGGTGGTGTTGTGAGCTGGAAAAGTTCCAAGCAAGATACAGCGACCTCCTCTTCAACAGGTGAATATATTGCCTCGGAGGTCAGAAGGAAGCTGTTTGGATTAGGAATTTCCTGATCGCTCTCGGTGTGGTTCAGGGCGCGTCCAATCCCTTAGACGTTTATTGTGACAACAATGGTGCTATTGCACATGCCAAGGAACCTAGACAGCACTAGAAGAACAAACATATTCGCATGCGTTACCATCAGATTCGAGAGTTCGTTGAGGATGGTAGTGTCATGATATGAAAAATACATACGGACTCAAATGTTGTTGATCCCTTGACTAAGCCTCTCCCGCAGCCCGCGCATGAAGCGCACACAAGAGCAATTGGTATTAGATACATTTTAGATTGACTCTAGTGCAAGTGGGAGACTGAAGGAAATATGCCCTAGAGGCAATCATAGAGATGATGATATTTCATATGTATCCATGAGTTAATGTAATGTTCCTTGAATATCCATATCAGGCAAATTGTATTGATTGGCAATTATGTGAATTGTTTGTGAAACTCTTTACTTGTATGGTTATTTAAGAGTTGTACCTGGTCGGATTTCATGTGAGGACACACATGAATATTAGACTAGCACATCGATTAGTTGATGACTATGTTTCGCAAGTCATAGACATGGAGATGTCAAACCAATGATGTGGACACATGTTATGAACATGGGGTTGGACTGGCCCAACCTGAGACTGGCAATTAGTTGCAGCTCTCTCTCTCTACACATCGTGTACGTTTTGTCCTTAGACATGAGATTGTCGCATGTACTTGAGATGTGGATCGACCTACTTTGGGGCTATCAAACGCTGCACCGTAACTGGGTAGTTATAAAGGTAGCTTTCGGGTTTGTCCTGAAGCATGCTGCAAGGCATGGTAAATCAAGATGGAATTTTACCCTCTCTACTTGAGAGAGATATCTCTGGGCCCCTCGAGTGATCGGATCCAGAAATGCATGGCCGTGCTACATATGGTTAAGAGTTAACCTAGTAAAGGGATTCCGACTCACAGTATCGAGAAAGAGAGGTCAGCTTAGAGCTAGACCAAATATCGTGAGGCAAAGGGAAAGACATGTACTAAACCTTGTGATGGTTCGTCCGAAATGATCTTTGTATGCGCTTAGGAGTTGGCACGTCTTGCTAGAGGCCGCTACCAACTATTGACAGAATAAGTATATTCGTGTCATGTCTATACGTATATAAACCTATAGGGTCACACACTTAAGGGGCTGGAAGCCTAATGAGGATTGGATCCGAATTAGACCAGGCTTAGGCTACTAATGGGCTGCTAATGTAGAAGCCCACTAGGGACGCCTATATAAGAGAGGGTGGGGCGAGCTGACCAGGGCTAGACCTCAGATCATTCCCAGCCGCCACTCCTCATGCTCGTTGCCATGACCTAGCAGTCCGTCCGACGCCCACACATGCGTGTGGATACCTCGGGCGCAGCATCTCAGAATGGCGGACGAGCAGCAAGGGAGCTGCTCGTGGGACGAGGACAAGGAGGAGACATGGAACGTCTACACTGCCTCGACGCGCTTCATCAATTCCGCAACTGCGCGTCTAGTGGTAATCCCGTGATCTATGACAACAGTAATCCTGGTATACGCGGTAGAATTTTTTTGATTTGCGCTAGTGTAGCCTAAGCGTATCCCTACAAATCCATCATAGAGGAATTTTTTGAATGCTAAAGTCATAGTCATAAGAAAACCATACAAGTAAAAACCAGGATCTCAGACCAACATCATTGATCCTGGATATTAAAGCCAAATCCTATATTCCAATATGACCATAGCCAAGATTATGAATTCTGGGCACATCTCTTAAAAGAGTAGAACCCCAGAATCCATAAATCTTATGGATCCATACAAAACCATAAGCACACCAATCACTTTTTCAAAGGGATTTCATAATAAGTAACTAGTATCATTACCAGAACATATCTATGAGGGACAACAAGATAGGAACCTAGTTCCTATGCCTCACACCAACATCATAGGCATAAATGTTAAAAGAAGCTTTCAACTAATCTTTGGTATTTATCCAATCTTAAGCACTGACCAAAATAAAGCCCAGTAGTAGAACCACAACTTGTGTGCCATTCTAAGATGGTGTCACAAGAACAAGTTCTAAAACCCAAGCAAAACAATTACTTAGCTTTCATAAATAAACTAGCAAGCCATTAACTATCATTTTCCTGGAATCAAACACCAGAAATCATCATCAAGCTTATCTATACATCATCAGAGAATCTTTGTAATAACATGTTAACACTCAATCTGTATGTGACTATACATGCCAACATTTAAAGATGCGGTGAATAAATGACTGACAAAACCCCTGTCAATAACAAGATCATGACAGTAGTGAACTTATAAATCACTAGGATCCACAAGTAATAATTCCGCAGTAGCACTATCATTTAAACCATATCAAATTACCAAATGGAATTAGTCTGATAAGACACTAGCATGACCAAAAACCAATTGTAGACAATAATCCACATCAAATAACCATTCACCATCCTCAATTACCATTACTACTAACTTCAATCCATCATATATAACCAAAACAGAGGGATGAACCCTAATCAAGTCATGAACCCTAATTAGGGATGGCCATTAGAGGCACACATATGAAATCAAAAGAGATAAAGGACAAAAGGAACGGGAGGTGATCAATACCAAACTCACCAGTGGTCCTCGCTGTAGATTAGAAGAGGAAGCAGAGGGGCCGATGAGCACACGTCAGCATGGGGAGCACCCAAAGGTAGCTGCAACCCGCACCGAGCCGAGGCGGAGGCCACATCAGTGCATGAGGACGAACAACACCACCACAAGAACGCACGAGCACCTCATAGCACCATGGGAGAAGTGGCGAAGGCATCACCGGCAGCACCCTAAACCCTAGGGTTCGAGACGGAGCCAGCCTGGCCAAAGGAGAGCCCCAAAGCCAAATCGAAATGGACCAGACGAAGGGGTGGGGTCAGCAACCTCGCCATACACCACGACCATGGCCAGGGAGACCCAAGGCAGCGTGAACCGCACGGCAGTGGTGCCGGCGGCACCACGGGGTTGAGGAAGAAGGAGAGGAGTGAACGAGAGAGAGAGAGAGAGAGAGAGAGAGAGAGGAGCTGGCATGTGGGTCTACATTTGAGGGATGGACCGTGAGTCTGAAAAATTTGATCAATTATATAGAAAAATGTGTTGATATTTATAATCTCTAATTAGTATTGTTAGATAATGAAATATATCTTCATATGATGTACATTAGATATTATTTATGTTGATAATTTTTTCTGTATAGTTGATCAAATTTTGAATTTGTTGAGTTTGACCAAAAATGATGTGTCCTAATTTGAGATAGAGAGAGTACTTGTTGTCGATCGTCCCTCCTCCACGGAATTTTGAAGAACAGACGAACCTGCTCCCTTTGTCTGAAGAAAGTATTTCTAGCCTTTTCTAAGTTAGACTTAATAAAATTTGACTAAACTTTGTAGGAAAATGTAGCAATACTTATAACACTAAATTGGTTTCACTAGATTTGTTTTTACAGGCCAGTACCACTTCGGGGAGTTGTTTTGACCTGGCCAATTGGGCCAAGTTTGGCCCAAATAGCCCAATAGGGTTGGCCCAAATATTAAAAGAACCAGAATTTAATAATTTCACAAAATACCAAAATACCCCTAGGATTTAATAAATTCTAGTAAATAAAAAACCCTAAAAATACAAATAATATATTTTTAGGTTTATAATAATTCAAGCTACTTTATTAATTTAAGAAGTTTATTTTAGCATAAATTTAGGTTAAAGATTTTTACAATATATATTCCTTATGGAATTTTATAAAATACCTAAAAATAACTTTTGTCATCCTTAATTATTTTACTACCTCCGATCCTAAATAAGTGTCGTCATTTTGAACTAAAGTTTTAGTTCAAAACCGTGACACTTATTTAGGATCAGAGGAAGTAGTATTTCAGAAAAATACTAAAGGGATATTTAAGATATCGAAATAAAATCTTCTAAAGTAAAATACGTATTCTTAAAAAGAATATTAATAAAATAATCATAGGAGTTAAAATTAAATAAAAATTTGTTTTTAACTCTGTTAATAATATATTACATTATAAAAATAGTGAATGTAATATTTATAAAATATTAAAGGTTATTCCTTAAAATGAATTCCTTTATTACATAAAGAAATTCCAGAAACTAAAATATTGGGTAAAACACACAAATAAGATAAATAATAAATAATGTATTACATTACTATGCATATTCATTTTGTTTCTTTAAATATTGTCCTTACCGGGCAATAATGATGTTTTGTAGACATAGAAGCTCAAGGTCCAGTGCAAGCATCCGACTTCACTGCCTTGCAATCATAAGGCAATTTCATCACTTGCTCATGTCCTTTGAAGAGTCTGTACCAAAGTATTTATAAATTGTGTGTTATTGTAACACCCTCAGAATCGGCCCTATGCAAGTTTCAGCGATTCCCGCCAAACCCGCATAGAAACGATTCAAAGGTGCCCACCAGGCACTTTCGTGCGGGTGGAAAACGAAGTAATACCATTACACAATAGTCCACGATGGAATCCACAGAACAGATATATACAACAGTGACTCAAAGAGTCAAGAATACAAATATACAATACCAAAGATCCAAATCACCTTTAAAACGATACAGCGTCCGACTACGGACAAGATGCAAATGGGGCTAAGAGCCCTGAAGAATAATCAATGGCGTCCATAACCCTGCCCAGGCCAAGACGGAAGGGTAACCCTGCTAACGACGTCGATCTCAAAACCTGCTTAAACAAAAGGGGTGCCGACAAAGGGCAAAAGAAAAAGAGAAAGCGGTCAGTACTGAGGCCAGTACACGGCGAGACTAGAATTCAGCGGTCCTCGCCTACATAGGTATGGTGGACTGAGCGGCAGCGCAACATGCACTAAACAACCTATAGAGACTCGATTCAACTGGCGGCTATCAGAGAGGGATAAGAAAGACCTATCCAGAACCAACCTGATACTACCACCAAACATACCCATCCTGGTGTTTCCCCCTCGAGACCAGACGAGGAAGTCAACCGAGGAACTCACACCGTTGGCAGTTTTATTTATTCAGTTATCGTTGTAGCAATTACTAGTCAGGTATAGATAGTCGTCCTGATATAATAAGCAGTGGGCACTTTTAGTTAACCATTCCGTTGTAGTTGCAACACTTACTAGTCAGATACAATTAGCATGAGATGTCCCAAACCCAGCAGTTGTTGGTACTTTTATTTAGCCATTCCGTTGTAGTGAAGCTGATTACTAGTCATATTGGATACAAGTCAAATTATAACAGTAAACTTTAGTTATAGTTGTCTATGATCGAGAACTATGCTCCAAGTCGTCCATAACCGTGGACACGGCTTTTCGAAAAGATTTAACCCTGCAGGGGTGCACCAAAGTATCCACACGCACTTTTGCGGATCGGTTAACATACACCCATCGGTATGTCGGCGGGGCCTAAGTCATGACGTTTCCCAGACCCAAAGCAAGTACATGGGGGCCACCCCACTAAGCTACCCGCAACGAAGTCGGCCGGTCTCCGAGACGGACTCAGGGTTTGCGTCAATGGCTGTAAACGACTGGGAACCCGAAAGTGTGACTGGGCTTGTCGATACCGCAAAAACACTCCGCTTACCTAAACAGTACAGGTGCTCCTCGCACAATCGTAAATAAAGCAGTAAAGCATGGCATAAGTACAGGATAGTAATAAAGCCCCAAACTACTTGTGGCCCCCAGTACAGTACTTGGAATCAGGTACTAAATCGATGGGGGTGCCCATACACCCCACCTGTGGTTAGCGCGCTCGATCTCGGAACAGGTGTCAAGAACTCGGGGTCCTACGGGACACCAGTGAGCGGGTAAAAACCAAATATTGTCTATTACCCACCTGTGCCTCTGCATTTACCTACTTTCAATTTTAGTTATTAAACAATAATTAAAGCCATGATCGTCTCCAACATTAAACATGCGGCAACACTCCAACAACTATGGTACTTGACGACACGCAACAACACTTGAGCAAGCGACTACGACGCGCAGGTCCAACTATCTACCAAACAACAGGTAATAGGATGTGTCCAAGGCAATATAAGGCATAAGGGATATATCACGGAAACTAGAGCATCGCAACACAGATAGCAATAGATCAACAGGAGGAAATAAAGACTATAAATGCAAAATAGGTAGAAGGGGAAGGGATGCTCGCCTGAAAAACATTGCCGAAGGTTCATCCGAAGGTCGGGTCGACACTCGCATCAACTCATCGGCCTAGTCCGTGAAGAAGCAAAGCACTAGAAGAAACACCGGATGGACTATTTAATACTACGGTAGAAAATCGGGCATGATGCATGTATGATGTATGACATGGCAAAGGTGCGATGCATTAAGGCAATATTAAGCGGAAAACGGGGTCCCGACATTTAATTAAACGGTTCAAGTTATTTATCTATCCCGCAAATTAAATGTTGGATTAGCAAGACCAAACATGGCTTCGGTTCGCTATGCCAATTTAAATGAAGTCCGGAATAAGACAAAGATATCCCGCATATAGACTCCATATTTAATTATGAGATGAATTGGCATAATGCCCCCAAACCACAGACAAGTATGCATGCATGAACAATTTAATATGCATCAGTTGATAATGTCATATTATATAAATAGTGGGGTCTCGGATAGGGAATCACGTTAGGGTTCGGCGAACTTGGGCTCCGAGGGGTTCAGGGTCGGTTCTCAGGGTCCGGATCTAGGGTTCGGCCTCGGCGGGATCGTTCTCGGATAACGGAGGTAGATCTTGGCATTCCGGGAAGGAGGACTTGGTTTGGCGTCGGGGTGCATCGGATTCTTCCGGGTCGGTGTCATTCTTGTCGTCGCGAAGGTCTTGTCGGGTCCGCGTACCGGGTCGGTCTTGGCGTCCGGGGTGAAGAACTTGGCGTCCCCGAGGAAGTACTTGGCTTATCCGTGTCGACGACCTTGGCGTCCGGGTTCTCGGGCATCGGATCCAGGAAGAAGTACTTGTCGCATCTGCAGTCTTCGGGTTCAGGTAGAAGATCTCTTCGTCCAGGGATTCTCCGCGTCCGTGGTCTTCGGGTAACTGGTCTTCGCGTTCCGCAAAGGAAAACCTTGTTGCTCCAGGAGAAGATCTTGGGGTTCCACGTCGAAGGTCTTCGGGTACGGGGGTCTCGGTCACTCGTGTGGTTCTTGGGGTTTATCCGTGTGGATGTCGATCTTGAGATCACGTCGGTCTTGGCATGCGGTGAGGAACTTTCCAGCCGCGGGATCTCGACACCGAAGAGAAGATCTTGAAGAATCCTATTGGTATAGAGGATCTTGACGTCCACTTGTGCTTGTCGAACCATTGGGGCATCGGCACGGACACAAGCAACTCTACAACATCACCAACAGCCCCACACCAAAAGATGCTACAGAGGACAAAATGGACCAAAACGCCTGCGGGTTCTTGGGAGACGCACGGCGGCGCTGCGGGGTCGCGCTGCCGGTGGGGAGGGCGCGAGCCAGGCCGGGGACGGGCGCGGTCAAGAGGGGCCCGCTGGCGGAGGTGGTTGAGGCCGACGAGGGCCAGCGCGGAGCTCCGGACCGCGCGGGACAGAGGGGAGAGGGCGGGGACGCGTTGGGGACGAGGGCGAGAGGGGGACGCCCAGGCGATGGCTCCACGGCCTGGGCGAGCTCGGGCAGCGGCGACGGGTACTGAGGAAGGCCGGCGCGCTGTGGAGGGTGGATGGCGGCGGGATGCGGGCGCTGGGATGGAGGAGCTCGCCGTGGTCGGTGGCGAGGCCAACGGCCGGGCCGAGCACGGGGGAGGGAGCGCGGCGAGGGAGGCGATCGGAGGGACGCAGACGGAGGGGGACCTGCATCGGTCGGGAAGGGGCGGGAGTGCGCCGAGAGGAGAGGGTGGCGTCTGGGGCGGCGCCATGGCTTCCCGGCGAGGAGGAGGCGAGGCAGGGGTGGTGAGCGGGGCCTCGCGAGGTAGGTGGCGACAGGATGGTGACGAGGAGGTGGGGACCGACGCGGGGCGGGGCAGGTGGTCTCGGGGTGGCCAGGAGCGAGGTGGGAGGTGGGGCCGGAGTGGAAGGGAGAGGGTTTGGGGAGTGGGTCAGCTGTGTGTGTGGTGTGGAGAGGAGGTGGGGCCAGAAGGCTGATGTGGCGGCATGGGAGTGGAGTTAGTTGGGGAAGTGGTGAGGTGGCGGGTGGTGATTGGTCGGGGTGATGTGGAGGGGGCTGGGTAGGATAGGATTGGGTAGGAAAAGGGTTTAGGTAGTCCGGTTTTGTACTGGGGGTGGCCGACTGGGTCGGTTCGGCCCGGTACGGCTGCCCCTAAAAATAAAATAAATATTTTATTATTTAAAACGGGGCGTTTGAAATCCATTGGTAGACGAAACAAAATAAATCGGAGACCCGGGTTTTGGATTTGAAATAAAGGCGGGGTATTTAGAAAACAAAATATGCTTTTCGAAAATAGTTTCAGACAAACAAATGCATGATGATGACGATGCTCAAATGCAATGTGGCATGATGACATGAGCATGCGGTCATGATGATGCAATGCACAAAAATAACGCGATTTTATAGTAGTGGTTTTTGGCAGTTATCATCTATGTTTCAAGGAAAGAAAATATTATTTTCTCAAATAAATTAATTGATGATATCATCCTAATTGATTATATAGTGGAGCAATAGAACTTAGGTTTCTATTGGCAACAATGATAATCACCTAGGAATTTAATAACCCATGACATGAGTGATTCTAGCGCCGTACATCACACGTTAACCATGAGATTTGTAATGGGACGGAGAAGTCAGTTGTATCTTCTTCCTCTCGCATGTAGCCAGATGTGCAGGTCGTGGCTGTTATCCTTGTAGCGTGCATTAATTGGTAATTCGTAGAGGATATGCATCATATGGGTGAGAACCCTCAATGTCCCACGATAGTTCTGACATCTAACGGTTTGTTCTAACCATTGTCGTAATTCAATGGGTGGGCATGGTGTACACCAAGGAGACATGCGGGATCGTGAAGGGGGCAGTGATTGGGTTAGATCACCTACTGGGCCCCACATCATGGAATTATGGACGGGAAAGTACGCCCGGTTGTGCAACAAGGAGTTGATCTCTCATGGGTAAAGTGACGCACCTCTGCAGAATATAAAAACTGTAACTTGTTACTCCCTGTTCCGGAAAGGAACTACGAACGCGGCAGGAAAGGAACTCCATGAAAGTTCCGGTAAACCTATGAAGGCTGATGGGCATAGTTTTAACAATAAAATCAATGTTTGAAGAAATATTTACGAAAACTGCTTGGTGCCAAGGACTTATAGTCCGAGGTGGTAGATAGAGAATCACACTTCCTACTTTGCATATAATGAACTTGCTGGGTAACGCTGTTACTCACTCTTTCCTTTGATCCCCTGCTTAGACTCTGAGGATCCAGAAGATACTCCAATGTATGCAGCAGAATGTCAAGCAGATGTCTTCTATGAGGAGCCTGACCCATCGGGCAGTGTGGAAGGAGTAGATTACGAGATCGGATATGGTGTGGACGGCAACGAATCAGATTAGTGGACTTAGTAGTAGTAACCAATTCAGCCGAGCAACATGAACAATATATAAAAATAAGTTGTTGAGCTCAATTTGGAGTTGAAGTTGTTACTTTAAAAACTTCCGCTGAAACACTTTATATTTGGTTTGTAAGATGAATATTATGAAGTCTTGAACATCTGGTATTTTAATAATAATAATGTGTGTATGTTTGTAATATGGACCCGCAATGTTTCTGTTGTACCACTCTGAGGGATGTGATATTTACGGAACGGTGTTTTGTGCATGTCATATCAATGACTATAATGTACTACACATGCAGTGGTATGCTGGGTCACCACAGTTGGTATAAGAGCAAATTGCTTTGACCTTAGGTTGGAAACCTAGTAAAGGGTATTACCTGTAGGAGTGTATAGTAACGATAAAGAATTCTCTAAAAGGGTATAATGGGTATTCAAATGAGAATATTCTGTTATATATTTTAGTGCGATAATTATTTGTTATGATGCAATATATTATTGGTTACTAATAAAAATATTTTTGTTATACAGAGTTATGGCACCAAAGTTTCCAAAACAAACTTTGGTAAGGAAAGAGGAGACCCTCGATGATTACCAAGGATCATTTACTTATCAACTTCGCGAACTCTTAAGGATTTTTAGTTGTCCAACTAAAATCACAGTGAATACCATAACCTATTATGATGGTCATATGTTATCCAAGTATCGTGTGAGTATCCAACTTCCAAAGGAGCTTGGACTATATCACGATCTACCTATAGGTGAAGGTATGAGTCATTTAACGACATATCATGTTGCTGTTGTGGAGGCGATAACCAATATCCGGGAGAATAAAGCCCAGGAGTTAGAAGGAAGCACATTTTCTGTGATTCCTCATGATTCTATAGACTCGGAGCCAGTACCGGATCATCTTACCTTGGTAAAGAAGCATCCTAAGTTAGCTTCCAAGTTTATGGATCGGTATCTAACACTTGTTGCGTGTTTTTATAAGACACATCAAGTTATAGTAGAAGATAAAAATGACATTTTAGAGGATCTAAATGATCCAGAAAGAAGGAAACAGTTAGCATTCCAGTTGGAGAAAGAAGCAAGGAGTAGTACAAAACCAATCTTTAAGGATATACCTATAGATCCCAACTCGTTTACACCATATCCTTGTTCATCCAGTCCAGAACCTACCTATGATCCTAGTTTAGATATGAGGTATTCTGTATCACAGGTTTCCGAGGAAGGATCTGATTCAGAACTTCCTATCGATAATTCTGATGGATGAAGAATAGGGTAATTTGAGGGATCCCAAGGGAATCAGATGTCCGTAGATGGGTCTGACAGAGATGTTGGACAATCCAGCTGGATGGGTACGAGAATCAATCCTAATGATAGTATCAGGAATACCATATTTGTAGGAAGTCAGGATGAGGAAGAAGATCCTAAGGAGAGAGTGTTTGAATTGTCAACACCTTCTCGAAACCCAGGGAATGTACATTATCCAATGTTTATCTTTCCCAACGGAGCACCTAGGGAGCAGCAGAATCTGCGTATTCTGTTGACAACTCTAGGAATGGAGCTCAAGAGATGCAAGTGGGTGATGATGTTGAACAGGTTTCTGAAGACATTTCAGCTAAGCTGGATGGAGTCAACGCACTCAGGCTGAGTAATGACTCAAGTCCCGATACTTCAGATACTGAGTATGTTCTGTCTAGAAGGCCATTTATTCCACAAACTGTGCGACGGACGTTACGTCATCACGGTTGAACTTCTGGCATGTATGATGAGCGTCACGGATACTAGAAGCATAGGTTACTTATTAGAAAGTAGCTGGTATTGCGTATTGTAATCCGTGAGATGATGTAGCTAAATAAGTGAGGTAGTGTTTTTAATTTGTTATAGTACCTATATGGTACAAGTTGTAATGACTTTGTATTTACTAAGTGGTTTGTAATGTATAATATGTGAAATGCATATTTGGATCTTATTTGGGTTTTGTTTTCCATTGTGTGACTAGTTCTGTGCGTAAAGTTAAGATCATAACACATGTGCATGATGTAATTATGAGTATTCGCTTTATGTTGCAGTACTAGGGGGTCATGGAATCGGGTGTAGAAACTGAATCTGAACAGTAGCGCATGGAGTGCGAGGCTAAGGAGAAGGCGGATGCAGATGCTAGAAATCAGGGAGCATTACCACCACCACCACCACCGATGATGCCACTAATGGAGCAGAACTTTATGCAATACATGCAAATGATGCAAGAACACCAAAACAAGTTCATGGAAGAGCTGTTGGGACGAGCTGGAAATCAGAGAGCACCTGAAGGAGGAGGAGTGAGTCTTTCCGACTTCCAGAATGCAAGGCCGTTACCTTTTGCATCAGCCCCAGAACCAATGGATGCAAAAGATTGTCTAGCAGATACTGAGAGAAAGTTGAAAACTGTAGGTTGCAATGATGAGGAAAAGCTGAGATATGCAACTCATCTTTTGACTGGACCTGCAACATCATGGTGGGAAAATCAGTTAGCCATGCTACTGCCACGAAGAGAGTATACTTGGGAAGAGTTCAAGTAGAGGTTCCATGAGTATCATGTTCTGGAAAGTGTAATGGAGTTGAAGCGTAGGGAGTTTGAGGAGCTTCAGCAAGGTTATACTAGTGTCATGAAGTACATCCGGGAGTTTAGCCAACTGTATCGTTATGACGAGGATGAAGTGAGCACTGAAGAGAAGAGGAAGAAGCGTTTTATATGAGGGTTAAACCCATTCATGAAAATGCAGTTGAGGTTGGCCAATAAACAAACTTTTCATCAGTTACTGGATGCATCCATCACTTTTGAAGATGACTATAAGAATGTCCAAGAGGACCGAAGGAAGAGAGCCAAGAAAGATACGGAGAGGATTCAAGCAAGTAAACCTAAACCCAATCTGGAGTTCAAACCCAGGAACAAATCTTACAACAACAACAAGAGCAATAGTGGAGATAAGTCCAATCCCCGAAGAAATGTTATTTGCAATAATTGTGGAGTTTCAGGGCATTTCCAGAGAGAATGCAAAAAACCAGTAGTTATCTATTATGGCTATGGGCAAAAAGGTCATATCAAGCCTGATTGTCCGAATAAACCATCAGGTGGTTGGCCTACTAAGGGTGGAGGACAAGCTGGTGGAGGTAATGGACAGCCTAATCGAGGAGGAAATTATGTCAAGAACAACAATGGAAAGAGGAAAAGACCTACCGGGAAACTGAATTGTACAATCTTGGAGGAGGTGGACAACTCCGAGAATGCAGTGATATGTACGCTCAATATCCTTACCAATCTCAGAAAAGTTATTTTTGATACTGGTGAAACTACTTCATTCATTTCTGAAGAATTCTATGATAAATTCAGGATTAGAAGGGCCGCGTTAGAAAACCCTATGACCATGGTGACGGCAGGGGGAAATGTAGTTGTACGCCACACTAAACAAGATCAGGTTATCTCGATCTGTGGTTGTACATACTTTGCGGATATTTGATCGGGTACTTAGGGTTTCTGCATCGGGGGCTTATTATAGGCGAAGGGGGAGGCCAAGGAGGTGCCAGGGGCCCTACACCCTGCCTAGGCGCGGGGCAGGGCCCACCCACGCCTAGGGGGTTTGGGTGCCCTAGCCCGCCTCTCCGGCTCCACTCTGGAATTCTTGTTCCCCATGGAAAGTTATTGACTTTGATGTTTGTCCCGTCCAATTCTGAGTATATTTCTTTACTAACTTTTCTGGAACCAAAACAACAGAAAACAGGAAACTGGCACTTTGGCAACTTGTTAATAGGTTAGTACCAGAAAACATGTAAAAAGCACCTCAAAGTGTAGACAAAGCAAATAAAAGTAGATACTAAACAAGCATGGAGCATCAAAAATTATAGATACGTTTCCAACGTATCAAGGCCCAAAAGCCCAACCGGCCGTTTCCCCCTCCCCCCTCGTTTCCTACCCCGCACACGCGCACCCACTCACTGACGACTGGACCCCGTAGCCACATCACGCCCTTCGTCCTCAATCAGCGCCGACGCCCACCTTGCCGCTTCCGTTTTCCCCACTGATGCCGCACTTAATTGCATTGATTCGGAGAGTAAATTCCTCCCCTGATCCCCTCTACTTAACCCCCTACTCCATCCGCTCTTTTCCCCTCACGCCACACCTACAGAGAGCCCCCAGGCTGCCCACACACGAGCTCATTTCAACGTGGTACCGAGCCTCTCCAACGATCGATTCCGGTGAGAACTCCCCGCCCCTCGCCCTCTATTCCTTGCTATCGTGTTCGCCACACTCCCGCGCATCTAACACTGCTTGTGGGATTCCTTTTGATGGCTTGTAGGGTCGCCTTCGTTGACGATCGCGCGTGCCCGACGACAAGCTCTACTCCGGCGAGCAAATACGGTAAACCTAGCCCTCCCCCTTCTCTCTGGTTGATGTTCGTGCACTCACCGTCCTTTTGCATGTCTAACGACACCTTCTACTTGTCTTCTCGTGGCTCGTAGTGTAGCCAACGACAACACCCGAACGTGCCCGACGCCGACGCCAGCTCCGGCGAGAAATCCCCAGCAACCTCGTGCGCCCCTTCGCCAGTTGCGGTCACGTGGAGCTTTGTCACGCTCCTATGAACCCGGTGAGCCCCTCCTTACGTCCTCTCGCTTCCTAGAACCGCTGGACCACCATTGCCTGAGCGCTGCCACCGCGCGTCGCCAGCCAGCGCCGCTAGTTCCTGGTCAAGGCGCTGTGAGCCGTTAGATCTAGATCTGGTGGATAGGATAGAATCACTTAAACTAAACGGTACACATGATCTGTGACATGTGATTTCATTTAGATCCAACGCTCCACGTTGCTTGATCCAGAAGAAGCGGTACCAGCCAATTAGAAACAGACACGTGGCCTGGCTGTTGTTTTAGAAATAGAAATTGATCTATTAGATGTTTGAGTTTGAAAAATTCATAACTTTTGTTCTGTTTGTCCAAAAAATGCAAATAAGATATCAATGGATTCATAAAATTAAATCCTACACTACTGTGGGCTTAAACTTGGATTTTCCTTCTGTAAAAATGGGATTTTGTGCAGAATCAAATATAGGCTTATTTTGGCTATATAAATTATTTGGAAAATGATTCTAAAGCGAATTTAAGTTTATTTAGACTATAATTAGATGGTTTTGTGTTCATTACTGTTTGGTTTGAATAGTTTAGTGTAGAAAATTCATTCCATTTCATTTGCGTGCATTCATATATATTTTTGCTTGATTATTTGAATGTGAACTTGGTGCTATTATTTTATGTGTAGATTTTGGGGCTAGTGGTTATTGTGATTGTGAGGATTGTTGCTACTCCCCCAACTACCAAGGCAAGTGGTGCTACATGTATTTTGTCCTATTATTTTAACTATGCACTAGTGATATTTTGAGTAGGGATTGCATGAAATTTTACTAAGTATCTATATGTATGCTTGGGAAATCCTAGTAGTTGTAGTCTTAGTAGAAATTTTCTCTAAGTTAAGATACTTGTTATGATATCATGCTTATCCTAGCTAGTAGAAAACAAGGGTGGTTTCTAATCATGCTATGGAATATTTTGCCAAGTAGTTTGACTTGTGTTTTTGCTTAATAAAACAACTAAGTGAATGAATCACCTGGGTGGAATAGATTGATGATTTATGTTGAGTGGTTACACAAGGCCCATGTCTATGGTTTACCTTGTGTATCACACTTGTGGAAAGCCACCCAGGAACAAAGGGATTTGAGATACTTAGTGTTTAGAAGCTTATAGTGCAACCACATGGCATATGGGCTCTGCCTTGGTCATATAGGTTGCAATAACTTAGCCAGATGGACAGTTGGTGGTAGGGTGATAGGATGGAACGCGTCCATGGTGGTCTAAGGGAAGTCTTCTGAAAGGTCTCGTCTCGATGCATGTCGAGTCTTGTGGGGAAAGTGCACCACCTCTCGAAAGGGTAAAACCTAAGTACTTAGCCGTGTCCCCGGCAATGGACAATTTGAGCATCAAAGACATTGAAGCTATCAAGGATCTCCTCATCCCAATTTGTAAGTTAAAACTTGTGGATGAACAAGGGTGAAGGTTCACCAATGTCTATTGGTGGTTCCTTGGGAGTTTTTGACAAACAAAAACTTAGTGTTTTCAACTGATAGGAAAAACCTATTTTGAGAAAAGCAAGCCTAAAATACACTTAGCCAAATTCATATAGATGTTAGATAATATTATTCTACTATGGTATCACTTGCCAGTACAATTCCAAATGTATTGACCCACTGTGGCTATAACTTATGATGTTGCAGGTTACTCTGATGAGGATTAGGGTTATGAGTCTACACTCAACATTCTTGCCTGTGGCACATGAAGATGAAGACTTTACTTTATTTACCTATGATTTGAACTCCTGTACTAGCCTTTGGCTATTTAGTTGTAAAGAATATGTTTATCTCTGGAATGACGATGTAATAAAGACCTTTGTATCTGTGCACTTCATCTTAAACTGTGGATGCTAGAATTTGATCCAAGGACTAGCATTGCAATCACAGGGGCCTTTACCTTTAATAAGGTGGGGTCTTACAAGTTGCTGGATCTAGGAGGTGAAGGGCAGATCAAGGCCAAGATTAAAGGAACCAGAAGTAGCAGGAGCAGCACCAGGAGGTGAAGCACAAGATCAGGCCAGCAACACAACCAGCAAGATCAAGTCACTAGATCAACCAGCAACAACACCAACAACTCAACTGTTGTGGTGAGTAGTATAAAACCTTCACATGATCTGTCTATCTAATTTAGATAAGAATTAATGTGTTGTTTTATATTAAATCTCTTATAAATCACCCAAGTGGGGTGAATCCATCATAGAGAAAAAAAATTTGAATGCTAAAGTCATAGTCATAAGAAAACCATACAAGTAAAAACCAGGATCTCAGACCAACATCATTGGTACTGGATATTAAAGCCTGTAGGGTTCGTAGCATGGAAAACAAAAAATTTCTACCGCATACAAACAAACAAGACAAGATCTATCTACTAGATTGTAGCAACGAGTCGATAGAATAACTCACCCTCGAAGATTCCAAAGTGTTTAACGAGAGCGGATTCTCGTGGGTGATGTAGTCGTACTCTTCCCGATCTCAAGATCGCGTAGACGATCCTTCCGGCGCTGCGTTCCCAAGCTCCCGCATGATCACACGTTCGATTCGACAAAGACCTTCCTCTCCCTTGTTCCAAAGAAGCGGAGGTTGTAGCACTCTCCTCGCGATTCGAAGACAACGGGCGTGATACTTAAGTAGAGGAAGATCTCGCAGGGCTTCGCCTTAAGCCGGAGCGAGTATGGTGGTGTATGAGAGAGTCCCTCGACGATCTAGAGTTTAGACACGCCGAGGAGGGGCAAGCCGGTGGCTAGGGTTTAGCTAGGCGGCGACGGTGGTTTGCCCTAGGGTCGGCGGCGGCTATGGAGGCGGCGGCGGCTTGGTACTAGGGTTTGGAGGAGAGGATCTTGTGTGTCTCTAGGAGGGAGCCCTGCCCCTCCTTATATAGGTGGAGGGACCGACCGGCCAAGGGGAGGGAGAGGAGTCCCTCCCCAACTCGGCTTGGTGGTGCGCCAGCGGTGGGGAGGAGGGACTCCTCCCCAACTCGGTTTCCTCCTCCTTTTCCACTTCCCAAAAATAGCCGTTTGACTTTCAAACTAGCCGTTTGACTTTTCAAACTAGGATTTGAATAAACCCTCTATTTTGTTCAGCGATGACACTTAGTACATGATGCAATCATATCAACTTGATATAACACATTCATGTACCCTTCCCCTCCGGAGTGCCGGACATTCCGGAACCTTCTAGAACATTCCCGATGAAAACACCGGAACCATTCTCCAACTCCGAAATGGAACTTTCCTTATATGAATCTTATTATCCGGACCATTCCGGATCTCCTCGTGATATCCCGAATCCCATTCGAGACTCCGAACAACATTCATACTCTTTCTCATCTTTGCATAACTACTCAAACAACGTCGAATCTTTAAGTGTGTCTCCCTACGGTTCGTGAATTATGCGGACATGATCGAGACACTTCTCCGAACAATAACCAATAGAGGAATCTGGAAATTCATATGGCTCCCACATATTTCTACGATTAATTTGCGATCGAATGAACCACTTACATACGATACCAATTTCCCATTGTCTCACGATAGTTTACTCATCCGAGGTTATGATCGTCGGTATCTCTGCATACCTAGTTCAACCTCATTACCGATAAGTACTCTTTTCTTGTTCCCGTGATATGTGATCCCTTGTGAGCCAGTCACATGCTTGCAAACTAATTGGATGGCATTTCACCGAGAGGGCCCAGAGTATATCTATCCGTCATATGGATGGACAAATCCCACTCTTGATCCATGTGATTCAACCAGTACTTTCTGAACACTCAATGTCGTGGGAATGGTCACGGCAGATGCTGCAATCGGCAGCGAGTAGTAGAACGAGGGGCAAGGGCGGCCAGCCATCTGCGTTGCGAGATGAGGGCAAAGACACAGGGTTTTACCCAGGTTCGGCCCCCCGGAGGGTAAAGACCTACTCCTGCTAGATTGTATTATGGAGGTGTTACAATGGGCGAGCTCAGCGGCTAGGCGGCGAGTCGCTTGGGTGTATGAGGGAACGTGTCTCTACTCACCCTATAGGGAGGTTTATATAGGCTCACCTCCCCTAGGGTTTACATATCTCAACCGATTCGGTTACAGCTTCAATAGCCGTTTAACCTTACCCGACTGGGCCTATCTACTACTTTGGGCCTTGACTTCCAGCCGCTCCTCGGCTGGGCTTGATCCACTCGCCGCTCGTAGGCCCACTCGCGGGTCTTGGGCCGGAACGCCCCGCTGGGTATACCTGTAGGCATATCCCCATCAAGAGTCCCGAGGCCGTCCGATTAGGCGAGGTGGCTCGGCGATGGAGTATACGGCTTCAGAGTAGGCACCCAGTCGAATCGTCGGCGGGCTCCTGTATAAAGGAGACAACCAATGATCCAGGTCGCAGCTTTGGCGAGTCGAGTCGGCGAAAACACTGTCTTAGTGATTGGGTCGGCGAGCCGAGTGGCCGTAGTTGGACCGTCAGGCGTGGTCAAACTAGCCGTTGGGGTAATCCAACGGTAACTTTCGGCGTAATCACCACGTGGTAACGGCTCCCTGATTTGGCGGGTAACTCCTGCTATATAAGAGGAATGGCAGGCAATCGTAGAGCCAACTCCTCACCACTTCTTCCGAGTGCGCGCATTTCCCTTCCTTCGCTCCGCAATCCAGTCGACCCGAAATCCTCCGATCTCCAACCAATCTCTCGGCCATGGCCCTTTCCACCGAGTGGTAGGTCCAAGTGCACAGGGCGGTGGCCTCTTCGAGGAGGGATCCTGCGAGCCGTGTTGGCGTATCCTCGCCGGAGAAACGACCCCAAACCCGCGAGAGAGGAATCGTCTGTTTCACGGTCATCTCGAGGGGCTAGGGTTTCCACGTCCCTATTCTTCAACCTGCGCCTACCACGGATCCAGCCTTCGATTCGGGTCCCCACAGCATCGAGCAGCTCGCCATCTTCGTGGCCTTCTGCGAATGCTACTTGGGCTGCCGGCCCTACTTCCCCTTATGGCAAGATCTGTTCCACGGACGGATCAGCCGCGAGGAGGCAGGCGGCCCAATGCTAGCCGCGGGCGGCTTGACGTTTCAGCTCAAGTCCAAAGCTTCTTTCTTTGATCTGATGCTACCCGCCAAGGCAGCGAGCGACTGGAAGAAGTCGTGGTTCTACGTGGCCGAGGCGACCCCGGAGGGCGAGATGGCGATCCCGCGGTACTCCGATAGTCGTTCCGAGCCGCGCAATCTTCAAGTCGGCAAGCTCCCCGACGACCAGCGGATGGTCGTTGACGAGATGCTCCAGACCATCCGTGGTCTGAAAAAGAAGGGCCTTCAAACGATAAACTTGTACAATTGCTGGCTTGGGCGGCGGCTCGTTCCCCTCGCCCGGTAGCGACCACTACATGTACCAAAGACACGGGCGGGACTCGAAAGGCCTGCCTCGACGAGTGGAAGCCGGAGGATTATCTCCCAGCGTTGAAGAAGATTACCCAAGCGGTACCGGATGCGCAGGCCGGGTCGCCCATTACCGCTGAAGCGTCCGGCTCAACGGTAATTTCTTTACCTTGCTCGCGATGCAGTAAAATGCACGCAGTAATTCTAATTCCGTTCTGTATTCGTCGCAGCTATTCCAAGTGGTGGAAGGGTGGCTCCCACCTTCGGATGATGAGAGCTCGGGCCCATCCGCCCAGGACATAGGCGAATCGCCGCCTGCCAAGGGCAACGAGGACGACGAGGACGAATAGGAGGTCGCCCGCTGGTCCGAAGACCCGGCAACGACAGCGAGATCGAGGCGAGCAGAAGTCTCGAGCGTCATGACGACGACGACGAGCTCCCAGAGACCACCTCGCGCCAAGCCACCCGTCAAAGAAGAAGAGGAAGGAAAGGGAGGCGAGGGCCCCGAAGAAGACAAGGCCGTCGGCTTCGGCCACGCACTCGGCAGCTCGACGCCTCCAGCCCAGGCGATGGTGCGCCACCAGCGACAACCGTGCTGACGCGGCATCGTGGAGGTGGCTGGCTTCAATGCCTCCGCCATTCGCCCAGTCTACAGGCTGGGGAGGCTCGGCTGCGCCTGCCGCAAGGAGGCTCCGCTGCGGCGGCCGCCGCAAGGAGGCTCCGTGAGATGTCCCAGAGGCGCCACCGCGGCCTCAACAACGAAGAAGCCCGTGTCTTGGGCACGCGACGTCCTGGAGTTGGGGCTCACTTGCCCTGGGCCACGAGCTGGAAAAACCGCCGGCCTCCGTGGGACTGCATTTCATCGATCGCCAAGTGAGTTCGCTCACCTTCCTTTTTTTCATAACTATTTCGATTGTTTTTGTTGATTCGATTGATGCGCAGGACCGGGGTGAAGAGGATGGGCCACCGATTGTGGCAAGGTGCCCTCCGCCGTTAGCGAAGATCCTTCCGCAAGAGGAAGGACGAGGTCGCCTCGCCGGCGGATGGCGAAAAAGGCCAAGGGCGACACCATCACTATCTCTGACGATACAGCAGTCGCACCAGCCGGGCCCGTGATGGAGGCAGCCGCGTCTACGAAGGAGGGTGCTTCCTTGCCTGGAACGGCGGAGGCGACCTCTCTCGGAGCGGGTGCCTCTATCGCTACCTTCCCGCACTTCGTGACCAAGGCGACCACGGCGAGTGGGCCTGCGCCCTCGAGCCACACTCCTGGGACCGCCGACGCTGAAGTCGACCAACGTCGCGGGCACACGCCGGCACTTCTCGCGTCCGTGGACGCGGTACAACTCCACGGCATGCTTGGCGTGGCCATCCAGGTACATCCAGTCCCCGAGGATCAGGTCGATGCTTTGCAGCGGCCTGATTCTTATAATTTCGCATCTTTTTGTTTGTCGCATCCAGTCCCCGAGTGCGCGCACGCTAAATTTTAGCGGGTGGGCACTTAGGAATTTTTTGATCGCCAGTCCCCGAGTGCGCACTCGCTGAATTTCAGCGGGTGGGCACTTAGGAATTTTTTGATCGCCAGTCCCCGAGTGCGCACTCGCTGAATTTCAGCGGGTGGGCACTTAGGAATTTTTTGATTTTACTAACCTTTTTTGGTGATGTGCAGGGTCTGCAGCTTGAGTCAGCGGACCGATTGGCCGCGAAATAGCGCGCGGAGAGGGAGCTGGCCATCGTCCAGGAGGCGAACAAAGGGCTTCAGGCTGTTGCTGCGAAGGCAGAGGAAGCTTGCCAGGGGCTTGTCCCCGCTGGTGAGTTGGTGGCGGCGCGATCTGCTCTGGTTGCCGCTGAACAGCGGATCGCCGACCTCGAGCGCGAACTGCGGGAGGCGAGAGAAGAAGCGAGCTCGGCGGACGGGCGAGCTAAGGCCGCCATTGCGGCCTCTGAGGAGGATCGCAAGGTGTCGGAAGTCCTTATTGCTGGGTTTCAGGATGACCACACGTCGCTTCAGTGCTTCATCACGGGACTCGCCCGCCCGTTGCTTGGTGAGTGCATCTTCCCTTTCTAATATTTGTGGTTTTTGTGGTGTCCGTCGTACTTATCATTGTCTTCTACTCGCAGGTCGCATCATTGATAGCGAAGGAGAGGCGAGCTCGCTCGACGCGAGGCAGTGCGTAAGCATGCTCGTCGATTCGGCGACGTTGTCGGCGACGTGCATCCGTGCCTACCTCCAAGAAATATCGCCCACGGAGGTGATTCCCAGCGACCTCGTTGAGGTGTGGAAGTATTTGGAGAAGGCACCCGCGGTCGTTGAGTTCATGACGCGGTCGGCGTTTGGCGGAGCGTCGACGGCATCGAGCCTTGACTCGCCCACTTCCCGAAGATTTCGGCGTTGACGATGTGACGAGTGGGTATCCATCGCCGACCGGGCGCGGAGCTGTCCGAGGTCTTCAAGTTGCAAGAACGTGCCGCCACATACCGGGCGATACGGGCAATGGGTGACCTCTGCATACCAGGAGACGGTTGTCGCGTCAAACGACCCGAGCCGCCGCATCGTGACTTCAAGGTCGAGCAGCTTTTCGGCGCGATGGCGGGTGAACTGACGGCGTATCCATCAAACCCGACACGGCGTTCATCCGCAATCACCGGATGCCGGCGAAGTCGCCATCGAAACTGCGAGTAGGGTAGTTTGCCTTGTGGCGTTAGCAGCAGTTCTGCCACGCGGGCATATTTTGTAACATGAAACAATGCAACATGCGATTGAATGAGACGTCGTGTCTATTTTGATATTTATTTGTGTGCTTTTGATCGATTTTGGACGAGTACCCGAGCGTGTCCGCCCTTTTATGGGGTTTACCTCGTATATGATGTGTGTGTTGTTATCATGTGTTTTGTTGATTTGGTCAACTCGCCCGAGCTCGGAGAGCCAGTCGCAAGGCGACTCCCTTGAGTGCTCTATAATTTACCGTTTTCCCTTGCGCGAACGAGGTCGGGTGGCCGAGTCCCCGAGCGTGGTACTTGGTTGTTCTAGGTGCGACTCAAGGGTGGTTGAGGATTTAGCGTTGGTGAGCTGCCGCTCTGCCTGGCCCGTTGGGTCCGCGTGGCAGTCTGGGCATGCTCTCTTACTTGGCGTTTTCACGCCGCATTTAACTGGTCTTCAGTCCCCGAGCGTGGTACTTAGACGTTCGAGTCGCTATGCCGAGGATGCGGAGGACCAAGGTCGCTGTGAGAAGCGAGGGCAGTTGTCTTGGCTCGTATAACCAGTCGAGCTAGGCGACTCCAGTGGGGATCCGGGTTGGCGTTTTTCGTGGACGATGCAAGACCTGAAGTGATTCAGTGCTCTTACACCGCACTACTTAGCCGTACCGATCGCTGTACCGAAGGTTGACTTCTGCATTTAGCATACGAGTGCGAGTGGCACAAGTCATGGAGAGTAGGCGCAATTTGCGGTAACCATTTCTTTTTATTTCATAGCGACTGGATAGTACATGTGTGGGGTTCTAGGAGTAGAACTTCCGGAGGAGGTTTACATTCCATGGTCGCTTGACGTCGAGTTCGCCGTCCCCGCGGACGTCGATGAGGTAGTAGGCGTCGCGTTTAGCACGCCCGATAGCGAATGGGACTTCCCACGGAGGGGAGAGCTTGTGCATGCCCTTCTTGTCATGGATGAGGCGTAACACCAGGTCGCCTTCCTGGAAGGTGCGAGCTTTCACCTGCCGACTGTGGTAGCGGCGGAGTCCTTGCTGGTAGATGGAGGTGCGTGACCGAGCGAGGTCGCGTGCTTCGTCGAGTTGGTCGATCCCGTTTTGGCGGGCAAGCTCGCAGCCTCCGTAGTGGACGACCAGCGCGAGTCGTGTTCAAGGTCGGTGGGCATGACGCGCGCCGCGTAGTAGACCATGAAGAAGGGAGTGAATCCCGTCGATCTGTTGATCGAGGTGCGGATCCCCATATGACGGAGGGCAACTCTCGACCCAGCACCGGGTGCGCCGAGTGGTACTTGGAGTCGCTTTAGGCGTGTAGGATGCTTTGTTGGCCCGTTCCGCCGCCGTTGGACTCGGGTGGGCGATCGACGAGGTCGAGCCGGATATGGTGCTCTTCGCAGAATTCGCCATGGCTCCCTTGGCGAAGTTGGTGTTGTCCGTGATGATGCTGTTGGGGAACCCGTGCGATATATGAGCTCGCGAAGAATTTAGTGGCGGTCTTCCTTCGCATTTCGGACTGGCTTGGCCTCCACCCACTTCGTGAATTTGTCGACTAGCAGGTGGGTGTAGCCGAGGGGCCTTCTTGAAGGGGCCTACCATGTCCATGCCCCACACGAATGGCCAGGTGATGGGGATTGTTTTGAGCGCCGAGCTCGACGCAAGGCCCGATTGGCGTACTTCGCACCCGGCGCATCGGCCGACGGCGTCGGCGTCGGCGTGTGATGGGCCAGAGAAGCCATGTCGCATAACCTTGGCGACCAGGAAGCGGCGGCGTGGTGGCGCGATCACCGAGTGAATGTCGTGGAGGATTTTGCGTCCTTCAGGCTGGTTGGACGCAGCGTTGGAACACGCCGTGACGCTGCTTGTGGAGCTCACCGTCGATGATGGTGTAGCACTTGCATCGACGAGCGATCATTCGGCGTCGTTCTCGTCACTGGCAGGTGCCGCTTCGGTGGCGTAGGGCTTGGTCCATCGTTCGCTCGTTGACGAGTGCGACCAAGGCTGCCTCTGGTTGTAGTGGGACCCCAATGTCGATCTCCCTCGGGGGAGAGACTGATGGCTTGGTAATCGTGTCGAGGAAAACGCCGGCAGGAGGCGCGAGTCGAGCCGACCCGATGCGGGAGAGTGCGTCGGCCTCCTCATTCTTTCGCCTGTCGATCCACTCGATAGAGTAGCCGGTGAAGTGGCCGCCCAACTTGTCCACCGCTTGGCGGTACACCGCCATGGTAGGGGAGACGGCGTCGCAGGTGCCGGCGACTTGCCCCGCGACAAGGTCGGAATCTCCGTAGCAGCGGAGGCGATTGACGTTCATCTCCTTGGCGGCTCGCATGCCGTGGAGTAGGGCCTCGTATTCAGCCATGTTGTTGGTGCAGGGCGTGAAGTCGAGGCAGAGGATGTAGCGGAGCTTGTCGCCCTTTGGTGAAGTCAACACTATCCCTGCGCCTGCACCGTCCGTGTTCTTGGAGCCGTCGAAGTGCAGGCTCCAGATGGAGGTAATGCGGCGGCTTCTGCTTTGGGCCTCCTCCGATCGGCGAAGTGCGCGATTCGTGACTTGATCGCCTTTCGTGGCTCGTATTTGATGTTGTGGACGCCGATCTCGACGGCCCACTTGGCGACCCGCCCGGTCGCCTCGCGATTGCGGATGATGTCTTGCAGTGGTGCTGAGGAGACGACCGTGATCGGGTGCTCCTGGAAGTAGTGCGGCAGGCGCCGCTGAGCCCTGAAGACCGCGTATACTAGCTTTTGGTACTGTGGGTACCGCTGGCGCGACTCGGTGAGGACCTCACTGATGTAGTACACCGGCCGCTGAACCGGGCGATCCTTTCCTTCCTCTGGTCGCTCGACGACCATCACGGCTCTGACGCCGCGCTCGGACGCCGCGACATAAACCAGCATGGGTTATTTGTCGGCGGGGGCGGAGAGTAGTGGTGCGGCGAGTAGCACCTTTTTGAGGTCGCAGAGCGCGTCGTCCGCCTCCTTGTCCCACTGGAAGGTGGGGTTCTTGCGCATCAGGCGGTATAGGGGCATCGCCTTTTCGCCCAGGCGGGGGATGAAGCGACTGAGAGCCGCTACCGCCAGCTCGGACGCCGCGCAGCACTCGGTTTGCCGAGCCGGGCGATCGTCGATCTTTGTGGGGTTTGCCTCGATCCCTCGTTTGGAGACGACGTACGAAGAGTTGTCCGCGGTACACGAAGGTGCACTTGCCTGGGTTGAGCTTTATCTTGTATCTTCGCAGGTTGGCGAAAGTTTCCGCCAGGTCGGTGAGTAGGTCGCCTTGGTGAGCGAACTTCACGACCACGTCGTCGATGTAGACGTGGATGTTGCGGCCAATTTGGCTCGCGAGGCATTCTTGCATGCACCGCTGGTAGGTCGCCCCGACGTTCTTGAGGCCGAAGGTCATGGCGGTGTAGTAGAAGGCTCCGAATGGCGTGATGAACGCCGTCTTCTCCTCGTCTTCGACAGCCATTTTGATCTGGTTGTACCCAGAGTAGGTGTCGAGGAAACATAGCGACTCCGATCCCGCGGTTGAATCGATTATCTGGTCGATCCGCGGGAGGACGAACTGCTCCTTTGGGCAGGCGTTGTTCAGGTTTGTGTAGTCGATACACATTCTCCAGGTCCCGTTTTTCTTCTCGACCAGGACTGGGTTTGCCAGCCACTTGGAGTACTTGATTGGCCGGATGAAGTTGGCAGCGAGTAGACGTTGCACTTCCTCGGCGATTGCTCGACGACGTTCTTCATTGAAGGGCGCAGCGATCGCTGTGTCGCACTTTGGGGTCGGCGTTTAGCTTGTGCTCGCGAGCCCTAGGGACACCGGCATGTCGAGGGTTTCCATGCGAAGATGTCCTGTTCTCACGGAGGAACTCGATGAGCGCGCCTTCCTATGCTGGGCTCATGCCCGCCCGATCGTCACCGTTCGCCGGAGTCGCTTTGGTACCAGCTCGACGGCGCAGTGCGGTGTCGTGGCCTCAAAGGTTGAGGTGCTTGCGCCCTCTGAGTTGGGCTTCTTCGGTATGGTGGGTCGTCATTCACGGCCCCCGCGCATTTGGCGAGCTCATCGGCGTGGTTGGTCTCCGCCGCGATGACGGCGTCAGCGAGCTCGGCTCCTTTGGCCTCGCACTCGGCGTCCATGTCGGGGTCGTTGATGGTGATGACGCCGCACGGCCCGGGGAGCTTCATCGCGTTATACGCATAGTGGGGCCGCCATGAATTTAGCGAACGCTGGCGCCCAGACGCAGTGGTAGGGGCTGTCAAGGGCACCAGCTAAGACGATCCGCCGGTGCGGAAGTTTGCCGGTGTCGAAAGGTGACGCAGCAAGACCTTGCCGATCGGGTACGCCCGACCGGGACGATGCCGTGGAATGTGGTGTGGGTCGATCATCGATCGCGGAGCCGCCGCTGAAGGTGTCGAGGTAGAGGATGTTGATGGAGCTGCCGCCCCATCAGTGTCTTGGGGAGCCCGTCGTCGCCAACCTTGGCTTGACCACCAAGGCGACTTCGCCTGGATACTGGCGCGTGGCGAGTGGTCTTGGCGGCCTGTGTGATGGTTGCTCGACCAGTTCGAGAACTGGGGAGGTCTATTTGGCCACCGCTGACGGCGACGGCGCTGGCGATGACCTTCTTCTCGCGCCGTGTTGAAGCCGTGAGGTGTGGAGCGAGCCGCTACTTTGAATTTTCCGCCGTTTACGGGTCGTTGTCGGGTCCTCCCGCTCGCCGTGCCTTCTCGATTTCCGAGGGTGTGGCGGTCGGCGGTGGTGTGCGTTGCGGCTTTCCTTCCTGGAACGCACATGGTTGGTTAAGGAGGCCGCGGGGTCGAACCTTGGCTTGTTCTTAGTTGCCGCCGTCGCGTGAAGCTTTGGGGATCAGCTGCTGCGTGCGGCGTTAGCGGCGAAGTCGACTTCGCCACCGCGCGCTGCTGCTGAGGCGAGTGCCGCTATAGCATAGGTTCGGCGTCCGCCGCTGCCGCCTGCGCGGCGTTGACCTCTTGACTCCGCCGCTTCCTGGTTTGGATGTTCCACGGCGCACTGCTTGGCGATCTCGAGGAGGTCGGGATGTTGTCGAGTGTGCGGGAGTGTCGCTGAGCTTGGCGACTTAGGGCTCATAGCGGCACGAGGTCTTGAAGCAATGGATCGCGGTGTCCGGGTGGATGCCGACCGCTGTACCAAAGCTCTTGCCACCGTTGGACCCAGCTATGGTCGACTCATGGGTCCCTGGACGCACTGCCGTTCGGTCCTCAATAGTGGTGGCGCGGGTGTAGGAGCACTCAAGTGCACGACGAAGCGTCGCGCATTTCCTCCCGTGAGTCGACATCGTCACGGGAAGAGTGTTGATCCACCTGCACGCCCCTCCATCATCGGGGAGAACGGGCGCAGCGGTGTGTGACCCGCGATCCCCATCGCCATGAGGTATGTGTCGAGCCATACGGCGGGTCGCACGAGGAGTCGTACTTTTCTATTTCTTTGGCGCCTTGAAGTTTGGCGGATACTTCTCGCCGGATCATTGGTCCGGCACTTTGGCCCGAGTCGGAGCGACCCATGGTCGCCGTCGCGCGATTGGTTAGGTATGTCGCAGTCGTCGGGCTGGCGGCGTGACACCTTTGGTTGTTGATGATGTGGGTGCGCGCCGATGGTTGCCCGTTGGCTGCGACAAGGTTGGTTGCCGCCTGGGTCGTTGGAGAGTGCCGCGTTAGCGGTCGGTATTGAGCTGCGGTGGCTCGTGGCGGCGTTGAGGGTGTTTGCCGCCGCGGGCGCTGAGGCCGCTCTGCTTCCTGAGGAACGCGAGTATACCCGTCCTTGCGAGTCGGCGCCCGCTCTCTGCTGCTCGACGGCGTTCGCAAGCAGGGACTTGACGTATTCGATCTGCAGGGCGCCGTTGCCGGTCGCCGTGATGCTGTCGACTGCTTCTCGGCCTGCCACGAGGTTGTCCATCGGGGTGGAGAATAGTGGAAGGCCGTTTGCGTCTCGCTCTCGTGAGGAGACTACTATCCGCGGCTGGTCCCTGTGGAGGGTGCGGTTGGGTGGAGGTGGGGCACCCATTGCCATTGATCCTGGCGGGGTCCGGGCGCTCCCTCGCGCGGCGTTCAGATCGCGCGCCGCCACGCTGGCCGGTCGTTGCCGTCGAAGTTCAGAACGCCTGAACGGTGGGGTTCAGCGTCTGATCCGCTGGTGGTAGCGCGATAATTCCTGCGCCGCCACCGCCGAGGCGAAATTTTTCGCGCCGCTTGCTGCACCGCCTCCGCCCGCCAGCGGAGTTCCTCGACCTCCGTGGCCGTGGTATTAGGAGGGATCGGGGTGGAGAATGGATCCTCTGGCGGGTCAGCGCCGGTCGCCATGTAGGTCGCGGCGTAGCGACCGATTCCGTCGCGGAGATCGGCGGAGTTCTCCGACCCGGAGTCGAATTCGAAGATCCCGAGGATGGAGGGGTCCTCGAAATCTCCCGTGTTGGAGACCTGGGCGATGGAGCCCGCGGATGAGGCCGTGGTGATGGATCCGGCGAGTGACGCCGGGGTCGCCGAGTCGGCGTCGTCGGTGAGGGCCGCATCCTCTGCGGCCGCTGAATTCCCGGCCACGTTGCTGTGGGCCGAGTTGTACTCGGAGGCGAGGCGGTGGATCGTGCGGATCTGGCTCTCGGAGAGCTGATCGCGTGGCGGCGACTCGCGGATGCGAGCCGAGTCCTCCGAGTCGATGACGTCGGTGAGGCCGACGAAGAGGCTGATCGTGCCGATAGGCAGGATCACGCCAGGCGTGACGGGTCGCGCCAGACGTAGCTGCTCGCAAGATCCGGAGCATCTCGCCGATCGCTATCATGCGCCGGCGACCGCCTCGTTGATGGGCGATTGGATCTCGCCAGAACACCGCCAGACGCCAGGCCCCACGTGGCGCCACCGCCGTGGGAATGGTCACGGCATATGCTGCAATCGGCAACAGTAGTAGAACGAGGGCAAGGGCGGCAGCCATCTCATGGCGTAGATGAGGGCAAAGACACAGGGTTTTACCCAGGTTTGGCCCCTGGAGGGTAAAGACCTACTCCTGCTAGATTGTATTATGGAGGTGTTACAATGGGCGAGCTCGGCGGCTAGGTGGCGAGTCGCTTGGGTGCATGAGGGAACGTGTCTCTACTCACCCTATAGGGAGGTTTATATAGGCTCACCTCCCCTAGGGTTTACATATCTAAACCGATTCGGTTAAAGCTTCAATAGCCGTTTAACCTTACCCGACTGGGCCTATCTACTCGCCTGGGCCTTCAGCTTCTAGTCGCTCAGCTCCTGGCTGTGCTTCAATCCACTCGCCGTTCTGCAGGCCCACTCGCCGGGTCTTGGGCCAGTCGGAAACGTCCTGCTAGGTATACCCTGCTAGGCATATCCCCATCACTCAATGCCACCTTTATATCCACCCAGTTACGGTGTGGTGTTTGATGTCATCAAAGCATTCATCCGGTAAAGGTGATATGCATGATCTCATGGTCGAAGGAATTAGGTTACTATGTATCAGAAAGCATATAGCAATTGAACTATTAAAATGACTTGATCTTTATGCTATGCTTATCTATAGGAGTATGTCCACCATATCATTCTCCTAACGATATGATCTTGTTTTTAATAACATCTCAATGTTCATGATAGGGAAACCACAATCATCTATTAACCAACAAGCTAGTATTATATGGAGGCTTTACCAGGGACTTCAAATTAAGTTTACAAATCACACAAGTATTAATGTTTCCTTGTTAATACTATTATAGCATGAATGTAAACATTTATCATAAACACAAAGATATAATAATAACTACATTTATTATTGCCTCTAGGGCATATCTCCAACAGTCTCCCACTTGCACTAGAGTCATCTAATCTAGATTACATGGTAATATACCGAACACCCATGGCGCTTTGGTCATGTTTTGCCCTCGGAGAGGTTTAGTCAACGGATCCGCCACATTCGGATCTGTGTACTTTGCAAATCTTTATATCCCCATCTTGGATATGTTCTCGAATAGCGTGAAAACGCTTGATGTGCTGACTTCTTGTGTGACCTTGGTTCTTGCGCATTGGCTATGGCGCCCATGTTATCACAGTAGATAGACATTGGGTCCAGCACACTAGGAACCACACCCAGCTCTGTAATGAACTCTTTCATCCATATCGCTTCTTGTGAAGCCTCCGAAGCAGCCATGTATTCCGATTTAGTTGAAGATCTCTCCATAACGCTTTGCTTTGCACTCCTCCAGGTAACTGCTGCACCATTCAAAATAAATACGTATCCAGATTGTGATTTAGAATCATCCGGATCGGTGTTCCAACTAGCATCGGTGTAACCATTTACAACGAGCTGTTCATCACCTCCATAAGAAAGAACCATATCCTTAGTTCTTCTCAAGTACTTAAGGATGTTTTTGATCACGTCCAATGATCCACTCGATCACTTTGATATCTGCTAGTTAAACTAACAGCATATGCAATGTCGGGTCTAGTACATAGCATGGCATACATTAGAGATCCTATGGCTGAGGCATAGGGAGTCTTACTCATCCTTTCTCTATCTTCTGCCGATGTCGGACTTTGATTTTTACTCAAGGTCGTATTGGGCAACATGGGCAAGAACCCTTTCTTGCTATCTTCCATTCCAAACCTCTTTAGAACTTTGTCCAAATATGTACTTTGTGACAATGATATTTGGCGTGTCGATCTATCTCTATAAATCTTTATGCCTAATATGTAAGCTGCTTCGCCAAGATCCTTCATTGAAAAACTATTATTCAAATATTCCTTGACACTATTAAGAAGGTCTACATCATTCCCAATCAAAAATATGTCATCTACATATAGTATTAAGAATGCTACAAAGCTCCCACTCACTTTCTTGTAAATACAAGCTTCTCCATAAGTTTGTATAAAACCAAAACTTTTGATCACCTTATCAAAACGTTGATTCCAACTTCGGGATGCTTGCTTCAATCCATAAATGGACCGTTGAAGTTTGCATACCTTGTTAGCATCTTTAGGATCGACAAAACCTTTGGGTTGCATCATATACAACTCTTCATCAATGTCTCCATTGAGGAATGCTGTTTTGACATCCATCTGCCATATCTCATAATCATAATATGCAGCGATTGCTAACATAATCCTCACAGACTTTTAGCTTTGCTACTGGTGAGAAAGTCTCATCGTAGTCAACTCCTTGAATTTGTCGAAACCCCTTTGTGACAAGTCGAGCTTTATAGACAGTAACATTACCATCAACATCTGTTTTCTTCTTGAAAATCCATTTGTTCTCGACAGCCTTCCGGCCATCCGGTAAGTCCACCAAAGTCCACACTTGGTGTTCGTACATGGATCCAATCTCGGATTTCATGGCTTCTTGCCATTTATTGGAATCTGGGCTCATCATCGCTTCCTCATATGTCTCAGGGTCATCGGTGTTGTCCACCAACATGACACTCATAACGGGATCATACCAATCTGGAGTGGTACGAGTTCTCGTTGACCTACGAGGCTCTGTAGCAACTTCAACCGAAGTTTCATGATCATCATCATTAGCTTCCTCTCTTATTGGTGTAGGCGCCACATGAACTAATTCCGGTGCTGCGCTACTCGCAAGTTCGAGAGAAGGTTCAACAACCTCGTCGAGTTCTACTTTCCTTCCAGTCACTTCTTTCGAGAGAAATTCCTTCTCTAGAAAGGATCCATTCTTGGCAACGAAGATTTTGCCTTCGAATCTATGATAGAAGGTATACCCAATAGTTTCCTTCGGGTATCCTATGAAGACGCATTTTTCCGCTTTGGGTTCAAGCTTGTCCGGCTGTAACTTCTTTACATAGGCTTCGCAACCCCAAACTTTAAGGAACGACAATCTAGGTTTCTTCCCAAACCATAATTCATACGGTGTCGTTTCAACGGATTTAGATGGTGCCCTATTTAAAGTGAATGCGGCTGTTTCTAATGCATAACCCCAAAATGATAGCGGTAAATCTGTAAGTAACATCATAGAACGAACCATATCTAAGAGAGTTCGATTACGACGTTCGGACACACCATTACACTGTGGTGTTCCCGGCGGTGTCAATTGTGAAAGTATTCCGCATTTCTTCAAATGCTCGCCAAACTCGTAACTTATATATTCACCTCCACGATCAGAACGTAGAAATTTAATCTTCTTGTTACGTTGATTCTCTACCTCGCTTTGAAATTCCTTAAACTTCTCGAAAGTTTCGGACTTATGTTTCATGAAATAGATATACCCATATCTACTCAAATCATCAGTGAAGGTAAGAACATAACGATAACCACCGCGCGATGCTACACTCATTGGACCACACACATCGGTATGTATGATTTCCAATAAGTCCGTAGCTCGCTCCATCATACCATAGAATGGAGTCTTAGTCATTTTACCCATCAGACATGCTTCGCATCTTTCAAGTGATTCGAAATCAAGTGATTCAAGAAGTCCATCGGAATGGAGTTTCTTCATACGCTTCACTCCAATGTGACCAAGGCAGATTGCCACATATAGGTCGAGTTATCACTCGATTTCAAACGTTTAGCCTCAATGTTATTAATATGTGTATTTCCACTATCGAGATTCAATAAGAATAGACCATCTATCAAAGGTGCATGTGCATAAAACATATTACTCATATAAATCGAACAACCATTATTCTCGGATTTAAACAAGTAGCGTCGCAATAAACAAGATCCCGATATAATGTTCATGCTTAACGCACCAAATGACAATTATTTAAGTATAAAACTAATCCCGATGGTAGATGAAGGGTAGCGTCGGCCGCGATCACATCAACCTTTGATCCGTTTCCCACGCGCATCGTCACCTCGTTCTTCGCTAGCTTCCGTTTATTCTGCAGCACTTGTTTCGAGTTACAAATATGAGCAACCGAACCAGTATCAAATACCCAGGCACTACTACGAGTACTAGTGAGATACAAATCAATAACATGTATATCGGATATACCTTTCTTCTTGATGTTTCCGTTCTTCAAATCCGCCAAGTACTTTGGACAATTGCGCTTCCAGTGACCTTCTCCCTTGTAGTAAAAGCACTCAGTATCAGGCTTAGGTCCAGCCTTGGTCTTCTTTGTTGGTGTGGTAACTTTCTTACCACCCTTCTTGAAGTGTCCCTTCTTCTTAGACTTGCCTTTCTTGAATTTGGTGGTCTTATTGACCAACAACACTTGGTGCTCTTTCTTGATCTCCACTTCTGCAGATTTCAACATGGCAAAGAGTTCCGGCAACGTCTTGTTCATGTTTTGCATGTTGTAGTTCATCACAAAGTTCTTGTAACTTGGTGGTAGTGATTGGAGGACGTGGTAAATCCCCAAAGCATTAGGAATCACTATACCCAAGCTTTGAAGTTTGTTTGCATGCCCAGACATCTTAAGCACATGCTCACTGACGGAGCTGCCCTCTTCCATCTTGCAGTTAAAGAACTTTTCAGAAGCCTCATAGCTTTCAATTGCCACATGAGTCTCAAAGATCAATTTGAGATCCTCGACAATATCATATGGGTCTGAATTCTCAAACCTTTTCTGAAGCTCCGATTCTAAACCATACAAGATAGCACACTGAACTGTGGAGTACTGAGTCTTCCGAGTGAGGTAAACATTCTTTACTTCATCGGCAGCATCAACTGCAGGTGGGTCACCCAGCGGTGCATCCAGCACATAGGTCAAATTACCAGCTGTGAGGACATTCCTCAGACAATCCTCAAATTGCGGAACCAATCCGTGAAGTTGCTTCCATTGTTTTTCAACTTTTCTTTCTCTATGAACGCATTAAAATTGATGGTAGGGGCTGCCATTGATCTACAACATATTTGCAATAGTTTAGACTAAGTTTATGACAAATTGAGTTCAAATTAATAATAAAATTAATCTAGGTGAACTCCCACTAAAACAATATCCCTCTCATTGTTTTAGTGATCACACGAACCAAATCCACCACATCAACACCGATCATCACGAGAGTTGATATAGTTTCAATGGCGAACAATCGACATGTTCATCATATCTACTATATGATTCATGCTTTACCTTTCGGTGATCCGTGTTCGGAGACCTTGTCTATACATGCTAGGCTCGTCAAGATCAAACCTTAGTTTCCGCATGAGCAAATCTGGCTTGCTCACGTTGTATACACTTGCGGAATCTAACACACCCGATCATCACGTGGTGCTTCGAAACAACAAGCTTTAGCAACGGTGCTAACTAAGGGTGAACACTTTATGACTTGAAATTCATGTGCATGAGGGATCATCTTATAATGCTACCGTCGTCTACTAAGAAATACAAGATGCATAAAGGATTAACATCACATGCAATTCATAATATGTGATATGATATGGCCTTTCTTCTTTGTGCTTCCGATATCCATCTTCTAGCACGAACATGATCTCCATCATCACCGGCATTGCATCAAGGTCAATGACGCTTCTCCATGGTTGTCGTCCACCGACTTCAACTATTACAACTACTTTGAATAGACACGTGGGTCTTAACATAAATTAAAGACAACCATAAGGCTCCTGCCGGTTGCCAACTTACAATAAGGAACATTGCATACATCAAATATAATCACAATCATGGCCATATCACATCACAGCACACCCCTGCAAAACAAAGTTAGACGTCTCTACTTTCTTTGCATGTTTTACGTGGTTTTGGGGCTTTCAATAAGTGCCATTCTAACTTACGAACATGAACCACAACATTGATACTAGTATTGTTAATCACCCGTTGTAAATTGGATCTTAACTATGCTAGGAGAAACAGGCACCCGCAAAGCCACTTATGCAATACAAGTTGCATGTCAAGCGTGGAGCAAGTCTCATGAACGATGTCATGTAAGGTTAGCCCGGGCCTCTTCATCCCAACATCCCGCAAGATGCAAAGTACACAAGAAGCAATCGACAATAAAAGCATTAACGCCCACAATGACCATTGTGTTCTACTCGTGCAACAGATCAACATATAGACACGGCTCTGATACCACTGTAGGGTTTCGTAGCATGGAAAACAAAAAATTTCTACCGCATACAAACAAAAAACCCAAGATCTATCTAATAGATTGTAGCAACGAGTCGATAGAATAACTCACCCTCGAAGATTCCAAAGTGTTTAACAAGAGCGGATTCTCATGGGTGATGTAGTTGTACTCTTCCCGATCTCAAGATCGCGTCGACGATCCTTTCGGCGCTGCGTTCCGGCAGCGCTTCCGCAGTCGGTCACACGTTCGGTACTCGACGAAGACCTTCCTCTCCCTTGTTCCAGCAGGCAGCGGAGGTTGTAGCACTCTCCTCGCGATTCCGGCAAGCTGGCGTGGTACCGAGTAGAGGGAGATCTCATGAGGCTTCGCCTTAAGACGAAGCGAGTATGGTGGTGTATGAGAGAGTCCCTCGACGATCTAGAGTTTAGACACGCCGAGGAGGGGCAAGCCGGCAGCTAGGGTTTAGCTAGGCGGCGACGGTGGTTTGCCCTAGGGCCGGCGGCGGCTATGGAGGCGGCGGCGGCTTGGTACTAGGGTTTGGAGGAGAGGATCTTGTGTGTCTCTAGGAGGGAGCCCTGCCCCTCCTTATATAGGTGGAGGGGCCGGCCGGCCAAGGGGAGGGAGAGGAGTCCCTCCCCAACTCGGCTTGGTGGTGCGCCGGCGGTGGGGAAGAGGGACTCCTCCACAACTCGGTTTCCTCCTTTTCCACTTCCCAAAAATAGCCGTTTGACTTTCAAACTAGCTGTTTGACTTTTCAAACTAGGATTTGAATAAACCCTCTATTTTGTTCAGCGATGACACTTAGTACATGATGCAATCATATCAACTTGATATATAACACATTCATGTACCCTTCCCCTCCGGAGTGCCGGACATTCCGGAACCTTCTAGAACATTCCCGATGAAAACACCGGAACCATTCTCTAACTCCGAAACGGAACTTTCCTTATATGAATCTTATTCTCCGGACCATTTTGGATCTCCTCGTGATATACCGAATCCCATTCGAGACTCCGAACAACATTCGGACTCTTTCTCATCTTTCCATAACTACTCAAACAACGTCGAATCCTTAAGTGTGTCTCCCTACGGTTCGTGAATTATGCGGACATGATCGAGACACTTCTCCGAACAATAACCAATAGAGGAATCTGGAAATTCATATGGCTCCCACATATATCTACGATTACTTTGCGATCGAATGAACCACTTACATACGATACCAATTTCCCTTTGTCTCACGATAGTTTACTCATCCGAGGTTATGATCGTCGGTATCTCTGCATACCTAGTTCAACCTCATTACCGATAAGTACTCTTTTCTCGTTCCCGTGATATGTGATCCCTTGTGAGCCAGTCACATGCTTGCAAGCTAATTGGATGACATTTCACCAAGAGGGCCCAGAGTATATCTATCCGTCATATGGATGGACAAATCCCACTCTTGATCCATGTGTTTCAACCAGTACTTTTCGAACACTCAATGCCACCTTTATAGCCACCCAGTTACGGTGTGGTGTTTGATGTCATCAAATCATTCATCCGGTAAAGGTGATATGCATGATCTCATGGTCTAAGGAATTAGGTTACTATGTATCAGAAAGCATATAGCAATTGAACTATTAAAATGACTTGATCTTTATGCTACGCTTATCTATAGGAGTATGTCCACCATATCATTCTCCTAACGATATGATCTTGTTGTTAATAACATCTCAATGTTCATGATAGGGAAACCACAATCATCTATTAACCAACAAGCTAGTATTATATAGAGGCTTTACCAGGGACTTCAAATTAAGTTTACAAATCACACAAGTATTAATGTTTCCTTGTTAATACTATTATAGCATGAATGTAAACATTTATCATAAACACAAAGATATAATAATAACTACATTTATTATTGCCTCTAGGGCATATCTCCAACAAAGCCAAATCCAATATTCCAATATGACCATAGACAAGATTATGAATTCTGGGCACATCTCTTAAAAGAGTAGCACCCCAGAATCCATAAATCTTATGGATCCATACAAAACCATAAGCACACCAATCAATTTATCAAAGGGATTTCATAATAAGTAACTGGTATCATTACCAGAACATATCTATGAGGGACAGCAAGATAGGAACCTAGTTCCTATGCCTCAGACCAACATCATAGGAATAAATGTTAAAAGAAGCTTTCAACTTATCTTAGGCATTCATCCAATCTTAAGCACTAACCAAAATAAAGCCCAGTAGTAGAACCACAACTTGTGTGCCATTCTAAGATGGTGTCACAAGAACAAGTTCTAAAACCCAAGCAAAACAATTACTTAGCTTTCATAAATAAACTAGCAAGCCATTAAATATCATTTTCCTGGAATCAAACACCAGAAATCATCATCAAGCTTATCTATACATCATCAGAGCATATTTGTAATAACATGTTAACAATCAATATGTATGTCACTATACATGCCAACATTTAAAGATGTAGTGAATAAATGACTGACAAAACCCCTATCAATAACAAAATCATGACAGTAGTGAACTTCCAAATCACTAGGATCCACAAGTAATAATTCCACAGTAGAACTATCATTTAAACCATATCAAATTACCAACTAGTTGTAGACAGTAATCCACATCAAATAACCATTCACCATCCTCAATTACCATTAATACTAACTTAAATTCATCATATATAACCAAAACAGAGGGATGGACCCTAATAAAGTCATGAACCCTAATTAGGTATGGCCACTAGAGGCACACAGATGAAATCAAAGGAGACAGAGGACAGAAGGCACGGGAGGTGATCAAGACCAAACTCACCAGTGGTCCTCGCTGTAGATTAGAAGAGGAGGCAGAGGGGCCGACGAGCGCACAGCGGCACGGGGAGCACCCAAAGGGCGTTGCAACCCGCACCGAGCCGAGGCGGAGGCCACAGTAGCGCATGAGGAAGAACATCACCACCCCAACAATGCACGAGCACCTCACAACACCACGGGAGCAGCGGCGAAGGCATCACCGGCAGCACCCCAAACCCTAGGGTTCGGGACGGAGCCATCCTAGCCAAAGGAGAGCCCCAGAGCCAAATCAAAATGGACCAGACGAAGGGGCAAGATCAGCAACCTCGCCATACACCACAGCCACGACCAAGGAGACCCAAGGCAGCGTGAATCGGACGGCAGCGGTGCCGGCAGCACCACAGGGTCGAGGAAGGAGAGGAGTGAACGAGAGAGAGAGAGAGAGAGAGAGAGAGAGACGTGTACTAGGCTGATAGGGCCAGTACCACTTTGGGGAGTTGTTTTGACCTGGCCAATTGGGCCAAGTTTGGCCCAAATAACCCAATGGGGTTGGCCCAAATATTAAAAGAACCAGAATTTAATAATTTAGCAAAAGACCAAAATACCCCTAGGATTTAATAAATTTTAGTAAATAAAAGAAACACCCTAAAATACAAATAATATGTTTTTAGGTTTATAACAATTCAAGCTACTTTATTAAATTAAGAAGTCTATTTTAGCATAAATTTAGGTTAAAGATTTTTATAATATATATTCCTTATGGAATTTTATAAAAATCAATAAAATACCTAAAAATATCTTTTGTCATCCTTAATTATTATAGTATTTTAGAAAAATACTAAAGCGATATTTAAGATATCGAAATAAAATCTTCTAAAGTAAAATACTTATTCTTAAAAAGAATATTAAGAAAATAATCATAGGAGTTAAAATTAAATAAAAATTAGTTTTTAACTCTATTAATAATATATTACATTATAAAAATAGTGAATGTAATATTTATAAAATATTAAAGGTTATTCCTTAAAATGAATTCCTTTATTACATAAAGAAATTCCATAAACTAAAATATTGGGTAAAACACACAAAGAAGATAAATAATAAATAATGCATTACATTACTATGCATATTCATTTCTCTTCTTTAAATATTGTCCTTACCGGGCAATAATGATGTTTTTAGACATAGAAGCTCAAGGTCGAGTGCAAGCATCCGACTTCACTACCTTGCAATCACAAGGGAAGTTCATCACTTGCTCATGTCCTTTGAAGAGTCTTTACCAAAGTATTTATAAATTATGTGTTATCATCTATGTTTCAAGGAAAGAAAATATTATTTTCTCAAATAAATTAATTGATGATATCATCCTAAGTGATGATATAGTGGAGCAATAGAACTTAGGTTTCTATTGGCAACAATGATAATCACCTAGGAATTTAATAACCCATGACATCAGTGATTCTAGCGTCGTACATCACGCGTTAACCGTGAGATTTGGAATTGGACGAAGAAGTCAGTTGTATCTTCTTCCTCTCGCATGTAGCCGGATGTGCAGGTCGTGGCTGTTATCCTTGTAGCATGCATTAATTGGTAATTCGTAGAGGATATGCAGCATATGGGTGGGAACCCTCAACGTCCCACGATAGTTCCGGCATCTAACGGTCTGTACTAACCATTGCCGTAATTCAATGGGTAGGCATGGTGTACACCAAGGAGACATGCGGGGTCGCGAGGGGGGCAGTGATTGGCTTGGATCACCTACTGGGCCCTATATCATGGAATTGTGGACGAGAAAGTACGCCCGATTGTGCAACAAGGAGTTGATCTATCATGGGTAAAGTGACGCACCTCTGCAGAGTATAAAAACTGTAACTTGTTACTCCCTGTTCCAGGAAGTAACTACGAACGCGGCAGGAAAAGAAATCCATGAAAGTTCTGGTAAACCTATGAAGGCTGATAGGAATAGTTTTAACAATAAAATCAATGTTTGAAGAAAGATTTACGAAAACTACTTAGTTCCAAGGACTTATAGTCTGAGGTGGTAGATAGAGCATCAAACTTCCTACTTTGCATATAATGAACTTGCTGGGTAACGCTGTTACTCACCCTTTCCTTTGATCTCCTGCTTAGATTCTGAGGATCCAGAAGATACTCCAATGTATGCAGCAGAATGTCAAGAAGATGTCTTCTATGAGGAGCCTGACCCGCCGGGCAGTGTGGAAGGAGTGGATTACGAGATCAGATATGGTGTGGACGGCAACGAATCAGATTAGTTTACTTAGTAGTAGTAACCAATTGAGCCGAGCAACATGAACAATATATAAAAATAAGTTGTTGAGATCAATTTGGAGTTAAAGTTGTTACTTTAAAAACTTCCGCTGAAACACTTTATATTTGGTTTGTAAGTTGAATCTTATGAAGTCTTGAACTTCTGGTATTGTAATAATAATAATGTGTGTATGTTTGTAATATGGACCCACAATGTTTCTGTTGTGCCACTCTGAGATTTGATATTTACGGAACGGTGTTCTGTGGATGTCATATCAACGAATATAGTGTACTACACATGCAGTGGTATGCTGGGTCACCGCAGAGATCAAATGCAAGAAGGGCCATATCATATCACATTATATATGCATGTGATGTTTATTCTTTCATGTATCTTATTTTACGTTGATTTGATCGCCTAGGTAGTATTTGATTGCCTTGGTAGCACTATAAGATGATCCCTCCAACTAAATATCAAGATAATAATATGGTCTTCCTTATTATGCACCATTAAGAAAGTTCGTTGTCTCGAAGCACCACGTGATGACCGGGTGTGATAGATTCTAAGTTCGCATACAACGCGTGTATGACAGTTTTACACATGCGAATACCAAGGTTCTTGCTTGACGATCCTAGAATGTACAGACATGGCCTTGAAACATGAACCAAAAGGTAAAACACGAGTCATATGGAGATATGATGACCCATACGATGCTCGCCATTGGAGTTGCGCCACCACTCTTGATGATCGGTCATGGCGTAGTGAATTTGGTTCGTGTAATCACTAAAATGACTAGAGGTATGTCATTTTGATTGGGAGTTTATATAAGTAATTTTGAATTAGCTTGAACTCTGTCTATTATAAAACTAGTCTAAATAGTATTTGCAAATATATTGTAGATCATGGAACCCCCTGCATTCAATTTCAATGCATTCCTTGAGAAAGAAAAACTGCAAGATAATGGGTATAACTTCACCAACTAGTTTTGCAACTTGAGGATTTTTCGCATGGACGTAAGGAAGTCCAATGTACTGATAGGTCCGCTAGGTGACGCTCCTAACAGTACTGTGTCTCAGGAAGAGTGCAATGTGTATGCCACAAAGCATGATGACTACACTCTTGTAAAGTATGCGATCCTTTAGCCGATGGAGCCAAAACTCCAAAAGCGCTTTGAACTCAGCAGTGCTGATGCTATGGTGAAGGAAGTCAAAACCATGTTTGAGATCTAGATCCGAGTCGAGAGATATATGATATTCGGCAAGTTCTTCAGTGCAAATATGAAGGAACACAACTCTGTGAACGAGCATGTCATGATGATGGCGGGATATGTTCAATGTCTTAAGGAACTAGGATGTGATATCCCAGCTGATCTTACAACGGATAGAGTTCTGCAGTCGCTCTCACCTAGTTACAAAGAGTGTATATTGAATTACAAGATGAGTGATGCGATTAGATCGCTCACCGAACTCGCTACCATGTTGATGGTTGCCGAAGTAGACATAAAAAAGGAACCAAAAGGAGATGGATGATAAGATCATCACCTTTGAAGAAAAAGGCGAGCCCAAAGGTAATTTCAAGAAGGGCGGCAAACCTATTGCCACGCCTATAAAGAAAACCAAGGAAGTCCTGAAGCCCGATACTGAGTGCTTTTACTGCAAGGAGGTTGGTCACTGGAGGCGAAACTGCCCAAAGTACTTGGTAGATAAGAAGGCCAGAAAAGTGAACAAAGGTATATATGATATACTTTTTGTTGATGTGTACCTTACTAGTGGTCGAAGTAGTACCTGGGTATTTGATACCATTTCGGTTGCTAATATATGTAACTCGAAATAGGGACTAAGGAATAGTCGACCACTAGCAAAGAATGAAGTGACGATGCGTGTAGGCAATGGATCGAACGTTGATCTGATCACCGTCAGGATGCTGCCACTTCATCTGCCATCGGGATTGACAATAAACCTTAATAATTGTTATTATGTGCCTGTGTTGAGCATGAACATCATGTATGTATCATGTTTAATGTACGACGGTTATTCATTTGTATCAGAGAACAATGGTTGTTCCTTATATATGAATAATATCTTTTATGGTCATGCACCTTTGTTGAATTGTTTATATGACTTGAATCTTGATATTAGTAGTACACATATTCATAATTTGAATGCCAAAAGAATTAAGTTGAATGATGATATTGCTGCATATTTATGGTATTGTCGTTTAGGTCTTATTGGTTTAAAGCGCATGAAGAAACTCCATTATGATGGGCTTCTTGAATCACTTGATTATGAATCATTTTAAACATGTAAACCATGAAATATGGGCAAGATGGCTAGAACTCCATTCTCAGGAAAAATGGAGCGTGCGACCGACTTGTTGGAAATAATACATAACGATGTATGTGGTCCAATGAGTGTGTCAGCACATGGTAGATATCGTTATTTTGTAATCTTTACGGATGATTTAAGTAGATATGTGTATATTTACTTAATGAAACACAAGTATAAAACATTTGAAAAGTTAAAAGAATTTCAGAGTGAAGTAGAAAATCATCATAACCGAAAGATCAAGTTTTACGATCCGATCATGGAGGAGAATATCTTAGTTACAAGTTTGGAACACACATGATACAATGTGGAATTGTTTCGCAACTCACTCCCGCTAGAACACCTCAGCGTAATTGTGTATCCGAAGGTCGTAATCAAACCTTATTAGATATGTGATACGTCGTAAATGTATCTATAATTTTTTATGTTCCATCCTTGTTTAGTATCTACTTTGTTTTTCTTTATCTACACTTTGAGGTATTTTTATATGTTTTCTGGTACTAACCTATTAACAAGATGCCGCAGTGCCACTTGCCTATTTTCTTCTGTTTTTGGTTCCTGAAAAGGCAAAAAATAAATATTCTCCGAATTGGACAGGTGATACGTCGGAAACGTATCTATAATTTTTTATTTTCCATGGTTGTTTAGTATCTACTTTGCTTTGCTTTGCTTTGTCTACACTTTGAGGTGTTTTTATATATTTTCTGGAACTAACCTATTAACAAGATGCCATAGTGCCAGTTGCATGTTTTCTTCTGTTTTTGGTTCCAGAAAGGCAGCAAATCAATATTCTCTGAATTGGACGGGAAGAAATCCAAAGTCAATATTTTACCGTGGGGAACACGAATCCTGAATACGAGACGGAGGAGACCCACCAGGGGGCCACACCCCCTAGCCGCGCAGGTGGGCCCACCCCGCGCCTCGGGGGGTGCAGCAGCCCTGGAAGCCCCCCTGACTCGCCTCTTCGCCTATAAAGACCCCCCGATGCCTAAACCCTAAGTACCCGATCAATATTCCACGAAATCGTCTGTATCCGCTGCCACCATTGTCCCTATATTGGGGGATCTGAAGCTCTTCCCGGCACCCTGCCGGAGGGGATATCATCCCGGAGGCCTTCTTCTTCATCATGCTAGCCTTCGGTATGAAGCGTGAGTAGTTCCACCTTGGACTACGGGTCCATGTAGTAGCTAGATGGTTGTATCTCCTCCTTTGTGCTATCATGTTTAGATCTTTTGAGCTCCGTTCATGATCAATATCTCATCTATTTGTAATCATGCATGTTGTGTTTGTGGGGATCCGATGGATATTGAGATTACTATGTCAGATTGATTAATGGTTTTGTCTTATTAATTCTATCATGTCTGTGTTGTTTGTGATCTTGCATGCTCTCCGTTTCTAGTAGCTATCTTGGCCGAGTAGATGCTAGTGACTCCAAGAGGGGGTATTTATGCTAGATAGTGGCTTCATGCCTCTATTTAATCTAAGGTAAGTGACAGAAATCTCTAAGGCTGTAGATGTGCTGATGCCACTAGGGAGAAAACAACGGTCTCTTATTCATGGAACAAGTGAATTATTTACCTTACACACTTTTCTTAAAGCAGTTATTTGTTGCTTGCAACTTAATACTGGAGGGGGTTCGGGTGATAACCTGAAGGTGGATTTCTAGTCATAGATGCAGTTGGATGGCGGTTTATGTATCTTGTTATATTGCCCAATCGAATCTCATAGGTGATACGTTGGAAACGTATCTATAATTTTTGATGCTCCATGCTTGTTTAGTATCGAATTTGCTTTACTTTTCTACACTTTGAGGTGCTTTTTACATGTTTTCTGGTACTAACCTATTAACAAGTTGCAACAGTGCCAGATGACTGTTTTCTGCTGTTTTTGGTTTCAGAAAATTTAGTAAAGAAATATTCTCGGAATTGGACAGGACAAACATCAAAGTCAATTACTTTCCGTGGGGAACAAAAAGTCTAGAGGGGAGCCGAAGGGGCCGCCCAGGGCGGCCAGACCTACCCCAGGCGCGGGTGGGCCCCACCCCGTGCCTAGCTAGGCTTTGACCCCCCTGGTCGCCTCCTAGGCCTCCCCCTTCACCTATAATAAGCCCCCGATGCAGAAACCATAAGCACCCGATCAAATCTCCATGAAACCGTCTGTAGCCACCGCCACCATTGTCCCTAGATCAGGGGGATCTGAAGTTCTTCCCGGTACCCTGCCGAAGGGGAGATCATCCCGAAGGCCTTCTCTCCGGTATGATGCGTGAGTAGTTCCACCTTGGACTATGGGTCCATGTAGTAGCTAGATGGTTGTATCTCCTCCTTTGTGCTTTCATGTATAGATCTTGTGAGCTCCGTTCATGATCAAGATCTAATCTATTTGTAATCATGCATGTTGTGTTTGCGGGGATCCGATGGATGTTGAGATTATTATGTTGGTTTGATTAATGGTTTTGTCTTTATGATTCTATTATGTCTGTGTTGTTTGTGATCTTGCATGCTCTCCGTTGTTAGTAGCTATCTTGGCCAAGTAGTTGCTAGTGACTCCAAGAGGGGGTATTTATGCTCGATAGTGGGTTCATGCCTCTAGTTTCCAAGGGAAGTGACAATAATATCTTTGGTTGTAGATGTGTTAGTGCTACTAGGGAGAAAACAATGGTCTCTTGTTCATGGAACATGTGGACTGTTTACCTTACACACTTTGCTTAAAGCAGTTTTCTGTTGCTTGCAACTTAATACTGGAGGGGGTTCGGATGATAACCTGAAGGTGGACTTCTAGTCATAGATGCAGTTGGATGGCGGTCTATGTATCTTGTTGTATTTCCCAAACGAATCTCATAGAATCTTTCTGACTAGTAATTGCATTGTTATGCCTTGGTCAGTTCCTATCAATTGCCATGCTATAATTTGTTAACCCTTCATGCCATGTTTTTTATGTAAGAAGAGCAGCTCTAGTGAATTATGGACCCCGGTCCAATCTTTACCATTGATACATCTTCCACTGTTACTTGTTTACTTGCTGCAAACCACCATTACCTTCCACACCATACCTTTAATACTTTGTTACAGCAAACCGGTGAGCTTGACAACCTCACTGATTCGCTTGGGAAAAGTCTTGAGTTTGTGTTGTGCAGGTCTCCGCGTTGCTTGCAACACCTGTGTGATGTTTCCTTCCTCCTACTGGTTCGATAACCTCGGTTTCTTATTGAGGGAAACTTGCTGCTGTGCTGCTTCACACCTTGCTCTTGGGGTTCCCAACAAAGCGCTCCTACATCAACTCAGCGCTGCATCACATATTTGCCATTCTTAGTTCTATGTGCATTGTCCCAAAACTTATTGATTGATTCATATTGTTCATATTGCTTGTTCTTGAACTATTTGTATATAGTCACTCTTATGAACTTTGAAGGTGTCCTATGAATTTATTTGCTACTCCATGAGGGACAAGCTGAATGCCACTATGATATGTTTTCTTTATGTGAAACAAAAAAACAAACAAACGTCTTTCAATGCATTTTTATTCATGAATCTTTGTTTGTATACTTTTCTGTTGCATGCATAGTTCCTTTGTCTTATTGTTAGAACTTCATCTTTCATGCTCATGTTTAGAGTTCTTTGATCCCAGCTTTCAATGCTTGCAAATGGTTTGATCTTGATTTTGATGGTGCATGTCACCTCAAAAATTATTCTTTTTATCACTTACCTATTCGAGGACGAGCAGGAGTTAAGCTTGGGGATGCTTGATATGTCGTAAACATATCTATAATTTTTGATGTTCCATGATTGTTTAGTATCTACTTTGCTTTGCTTTTTCTACACTTTGAGGTATTATATGTTTTCTGGTACTAACCTATTAACAAGATGCCACAGTTCCAGTTGTCTGTTTTCTTCTGTTTTTGGTTCCAGAAAATGCAGAAAATGAATATTATCGGAATTGGACGGGACAAAAGCCAAAGTCAATATTTTACCGTGGGAACACGGAGCCAGAAGACGAGACGGAGGAGGGCCTTGAGGGGGCCACACCCCCTGGACGTGCGGCCAGGCCTGGCCCGTGCCTGAGGAGTGCGGCTGCCTCGGGCACCCCCTCAACCTCCCTCTTCGCCTATAAGAAGCCCCCGATACCTAAACCCTAAGTACCCGATCAATCTTCCACGAAACAGTCTGTAGCCGCCACCACCATCATCCCTAGATCGGGGGATATGAAGCTCTTCCTGGCACCCTGCCGGAGGGGAGAGATCATCTCGGAGGCCTTCTTCATCACCATGTCAGCCTCCGGTATGATGCGTGAGTAGTTCCACCTTGGACTACAGGTCCACTATCAAGCATATATATATATCTTGTGAGCTCCGTTCATGATCAAGATCATCTATTTGTAATCATGCATGTTGTGTTTGCGAATATCCAATGGATATTGAGATTACTATGTCAGATTGGTTAATGATTCTATCTTATTGATTCTATCATGTATGTGTTGTTTGAGATCTTGCATGCTGTCCGTTCTAGTAGCTATCTTGGCCAAGTAGATGCCAGTGACTCTAAGAGGGGGTATTTATGCTTGATAGTGGGTTTGTGCCTCTATTTAATATGGGAAAGTGACAGAAATCTCTGAGGTTGTAGATGTGCTGCTGCTACTAGGGAGAAAACAATGATCTCTTGTTCATGGAACAAGTGGATTGTTTACCTTACACGCTTTTCTTAAAGCAGTTATCCGTTGCTTGCAACTTAATACTGGAGGGGGTTTAGATGATAACCTGAAGGTGGATTACTATTCATAGATGCAGTTGGATGGCGGTCTATGTATCTTGTTGTATTGCCCAATCAAATCTCATAGGATCATGAATGTCTAGTATTGTGTTGTTATGTCTTCCTCTGTCTTGTCAATTGCCCTGTAGTAATTTGTTTACCTAGCATGTTATGTTGTTTATCTTAAGGAGAACACATCTAGTGAAGTATGAACGCCGTTCCAATCTTTAACACTGATACATCTTCCACTATTACTGTTTACTTTCTGCAAACCACCATTACCTTCCACACCATACAGTTAATCCTTTGTTTTCAGCAAACTGGTGAGATTAACAACCTCATTGTTCATTGGGGCAAAGTCTTGAGTTTGTGTTGTAAAGGTTTCCAAGTTGCTAGCAACACCTTTGGGTCGTTTCCTTCCTCCTACTGCTACGATTATCTTGGTTTCTTTCTAAGGGAAAACTTGCTGTTGTGCCCATCATACCTTCCTCTTGGGGTTTCCCAATGAAGCTCTATAGTGATCTGAGCTGCATCAGTATGGTATGATCTATGATGTCCCTTACATATTGACATTATCATTTTGGGGCATGCATTAGAGACAGCTGCGTTCACTTTAAATAGGGTACCGTCAAAATACGTTGAAATGACACCGTATGAATTATGGACTGGAAACAAACCTAAGCTGTCATTTCTAAAAGTTTGGGGATGCGATGCTGCGGTGACCCAGCATACCACTGCATGATGTAGTATACTATAGGCGTTGACACAACACCAATGAAACACCTTTAACTAGTATTACATCCCTCAGAATGGCACAACAGAAACACAACGGGTCCAATATATGGCTAAAGGTTACAACTCACTCTTTACACAAGATCCAGAGAACACTCTAGGTTAAAGAGAGAGAAAGAACTTCTTACGAAGAAGAATCAAATGTAAATAGCGCAAGTATTATTATACTATTAAAACTAGTATTTTAACTAAGGGTTGGCATTTCTGCTATTGCAACGCACTACATAATTAGGTTCTTTGGCTAGAGATTATATTTCAATCTAATCAGTAACTTCGTCTTCACTTGAGTTGATGTATATGTTGACTTCCTTGACTTCATTGAAGAACTTTAGCTTTGCATGATAAGTCTTGGAGCATAACTTGATGTGGTTGTTGTCTATTCCGGCTTCAGAATCTAGCAAGGGTTAAGAAGATACTTTGAGTACGAGCGTACTCAGCAAATTCACTAGAAAAGGAGTGTTTAACGCACTATAACTACATCCACTGACCATAGGTCGTAGGTAATGCAAATTTTCACAAACATTTCTTCAAAGGTTGCTTTTATTCTGAAAATCTATGTCCGTCAGCCTTCACGGGTTTACCAGAACTTTCATGGAGTTCCTTTCCCACCGCGTTTGCAGCTCCTTCCCGGAACAGGGAGTAACAAGTTATTGTTCTTACACTCTGCAGAGGTGCGTTACTTTACCCATGAGAGATCAACTCTTTGTTGCACAACCGGGCAGCTTATTCCCGTCCACAATTCCATGATGTGGGACCTAGAAGATGATCCAAGCCAAACACTGCCCCCTTCGCGACCTCGCATGCCTCCTTGGTGTACACCATGCCCACATATTGGATTACGGCAATGGTTTGTACAAACCGTTAGATGCCAGAACTATCGTGGGATGATGAGGGTTCCCACCCATATGCTGCATATCCTCTATGAATTACCAATTAATATGCACGCTTCGAGGATAACAGCCATGACCTGCACATCCGGCTTCATGCGAGAGCAAGAAGATACAGCTGACTTCTCCGTCCCATTCCAAATCTCACGGTCAACACGTAATATATGGCGCAAGAATTACTGGCGACATTGGTTGTTAAGTCCTAGGTGATATAGTTCTGAATAGTGGTATTCCAACTATCAGATTTAATAGATTAGCTGATCACCCTGGATCAGTAACCAATAGTTCACATTATTATCAAAAATAGTGTTTTTAGACCTTTTTCAAATGCACGTGATAACAACACTTGATTTGTAAAATACTTTATAGAAAATAAACAAAGGACATGAGCAAGTGTGAACTTGCCTTTTTTTATTGCAAGATTATGCACTCACGGTCTTCAAGTTAGTATAAGATCCAAAATCTGAAATCAACATCATTGGTCCGGTAAGGACTAATGTTTAAAGAAGCAATATGCTTTTATGCATAGATAATGTGATGCACGTTCTAAACGCAAATCCCGGGATAACGTTGTCCTAGGGTTTGGATTCCGGAAATGGTTACTTTGGAATGTGTGGTTCTTTTAGATAGGTTTCACATTTGTGCTTCTATTAGAGCTTATGAGTGGTTGTGAGCAACACATATGTAGTAGTAAAATATATACTTATGATATACTAGTCAAAATTGCTTATATAAGAGTTCTTGTTTGAAGTGGCAAAAAGAATAACCTTTGAAGAAAATGTTTCTCTTCTAAGGTCTAAACAAGCTTTGTGGTTAGTTGAGTTGGGTAGCTATTATTTATGTTTGCTCGAATGGTTTGGGTTTGAGATGTTTTTATAACTTAACTACTTCAGACCAAAGTTAACTATAAAACATATAGTAACGTTTATTGTATTATATTTAGATTCTTGGAGACTAAACTTAACTTTAAAATATAGATAGTTCTGAAAGTATGATACTTATAACATTTGTATCTTGTGTTTCTGGAATGTTTCCTTTAGGTTACTTAATATTGGTGATCCTTTTACTTGGTGTAGTGGTTTCTTGATTTTATAATGGAGGAGTATCATTTACCTTTTATAAATGAGTGGTTATAGTTTATAAACCAAAATATAATATTACTTAACTACTTATGGATTTATTATAGTGTGGTGGTAGATTTTGTAATCTGGTGTTTAAAGTAGATAGGAATGATCTGATTTATTCACTAGTTATTCTTTAAGGTTTTTATCATTAATTGGAATCCTTTGAGAATATAATCTTCCCTCAAGGTTAAGGATAATTTAAATAAAAGGGTATTTATAATGTTCTAAACCATTATGGCTTTATATAATTAATATTTAATACTAATACTATTTATTAGACTTAATTGACTCATTTTAGAAATATTAATAAATTTTATTTATCCTTATATGAATTATTAATGAAGTAAATAAATTTAAATTTGAGTTATTAAAATATTTGAGTTTTTATTTGACTCAAAAGTAGAATATTAGATTTTTAACATGTAGATATTATTTTTGTGATCATTTTGGTACATTACATTTATTTTTGCGATTTATAAAAAATAAGATATGATTTTTATAATTCTTATTACTTTATAATTAATTAATAAATAATGAATATTTAATTAAGTGAAATAATAATACATGATTATGGTTTCAAATTATAATTTTTATTTTTCTAAGATTTTTGGTATTTTATTTATATTATTAACATTTACCATTATTAAAATATGAATTATCAAGTTTTATTACGTTTTTAAACCTTTATTAAATAATATTTATTTAAATAATCATCATAATAATATTCGATAATAAGTTTAAGTTGTAGATTTTATTTTTACAATTTTTCATATATTATACATATTTTTCTGAATTATAAATCAAAAGTTATTAATTACACAAGATTTAAGCATTTATTTGATTTCTGGAATATTAATAATTAAGTTTATAACGTTTTATCTATTTCTTAAACACGAAATACTTTTTACACACCTACTAGCTTGATCATCGACTTGGTGGGCGATGACCACCTCAAAGACACTAGTCAAAGAAAATGCATTTGTTACTGACCTTTGCTCTACTCCCAGCCGATGACACATGGGCCCAAGGACATGTCATCAGCCACGCGAGACAAAGACTAGTCACAAAGACTAGTGACTGGGTGGCGCGTTCGGTGGCGGCGTGGGCGATGGCGTTAGCACCACCACCGCCGTCAGTGGTTGGTCACCGGCGACGATCTACTACGCCCTAGAAAACTAAATGATCCTAGTTCGAATCAGTGCATCGTGATGAGTCCTAAAGTGGCAGCGCTGCTCGGAAATGGTCATCGAAGCCTCAACTCTGACGAGCTCCGACGGTGGCCGACGGTGGTACACGGTGAGATGACGATTTACAACGAGATAAGACGATTTAAGGATACTGGAAGGTTCAGGAACTCACCCTGATGATGATAGAGAGGTCGGCGAGGACAGGCGCGGTCGGAGGCGAGCTCTCTGACAAGATTTCCGATGAACTGCCACGAAGAAGAATGGCCAAATTCGTCCACTCCAGTGATCCCCTTGATGCAAGATTTTTCTCAGAGGATCTACGGAGGACGGTGCTTCTCCATGGCTGCTCGGAAGGGTGTGGGGAGATGTGGTTCGACGGCGAGGTGTGGCTCCGGTGAGCTAGGGTTTCGTCCCCATTCAAATCAGAGAAGTTAAGGAGGGATTGTAGATAGGGATTGAGGCAGGGCATCGCAGTGGCCTTCTTATCCCCCTCTAGAACGGCGGCGAGCATCTTGGCGCACGGCTGATGACGACGACATCGGGCGGCGAGCTCCTCCGGCGAGTTGTATGTGTGCGTGAGGATGACGACGACGTGTTGTTTTGTGGATAACCCCCTAGTGTTTCTTTCTTCTCAACCCACGGTCCTTCTCTGGCCCACACTTGTCAGTCACAGAAGAGAAATAACTGGGCTGGTTACTGGGTTGTTCTGGGTTGCACCTGGGCGTCAGATAAAAACAGAGATGTTGGGCCACGGCCAGGTAATGTTTTTTATTTGTTTTACCTTTTCCTATTTTCCGTTTTCCCTTTTAGATTTGAATATGATTTTTATTTTGAACTTTTCTTTGCAGGATTCATTTGTTTGGTAATTGCAATAATGTTGAAATATATTTAGTATCATTGGTGAACTTTTATTATATAATATTTTTATATTTCTTTTATTCTCTCAATATGAACCCCTTTTAATAATTTGTAGAATCTTTTCTTATTATTTTTCTTTCGTCATTTAGTTATGGATTTCTTGAATGATGTATTCTTATTGTTTATAAGACTTAACTCTAGTTGGCTCAGAGTTTGAATATAAATTTTTATATTTATAATGATCCTATATCATTATTTGATACATGAAATACAAAAGAAATGAATATGTTTATTACTACTTCCATTGATTTGGAAAATGGCAATTGTATCTATTCTTTTATGATAAACAAAGAGGTTTAGGATTTTGGATTATGATTATTTACCCAGGGTTTAGGGTTTTTAATATACTTAGACTCCTTTATGAATGTGGTTAAAGACTCCATAACTAAGCATATTGTTTTCGGTTTGGAATATTTGATGACATTACTTTTAGTACTAGAAAGTTATATCTTGAATGTTTTATAGAAAGGAATTGATAAAGATATACTTAAGCACATATAATTATGATGGTTGGAATTATCAGAGATGTGCTTATGTGATTTGTTATAGGGAAATGTTCCTATCAAGTGATATAGTTATAAGATGAGGAATTCTTAATATGAAATGGATATTATACTTGGTTTTAAGATTTAGAGTTGATTGTTTACCAAGCATTACTATCTTCCATAATTCATAATTCTAGACTTCTTATTAAGGAATTCCTTTCCTAGATATACTACCTTTTTCTATCTATCATCATGATTAACATGATGAGTTTTACTTCATAGTACTATTCTCATTCATAGATTAATCTTCTAAAATCATGTATGAATCAAATGAGTTTGATACTAAAATATTCCATAACTTCGACATATCCTTGCTTGATTGTATCTACTACTCTACTATTGATAGCCTTCCATCCAACAAATATTTCCTTCAAACTCCACTCATAATCTTCCTTAATCATTCATTAATAATGTATCTCTATTAGTTGTATGCATCCAACTACCTTTCTCTAAAGTAGACTATCCTTTAAGATGAACAACACCACTTCTATAACTCTATGCTATACTAGCTTTAATTGAATAATATCATCATGTATTCACTTTATTCCAATAACTCACACTCCAACCCTAAATTATATTTATGTGGTTTGTAATGGCTACTCTAGGATAACTTATCTCTACTAAGGTTCCAATCATGTTCTGCCCACCATTATTATTTATACTAAATATAAGCATTCAATATTGGTGGCTAAAGCATTGCCATTATAATCCTTTAATCATTTATTGCTCAAGTTCTTAGTTGGCTAAGCAAGGCTTTATCTATCCTACTTTTCCATTATCTTGAAATTATCTTCTTAGTATCTCATATTGGATTAAGGTTATTTATGGATTATACCCTCTTTAAAAGATTTAAGTAGATGTTATGATAAGATCAAGAAATAGTAGATCAAGGATTGATAGTTAAAGAATTTGTAAATCAATGCTGGATTACTCAACGTTGATGAACAACATATATTAAGATAAGTTCCATAAAAATTGATATGGAAAGAAAGATATTTAGTGAATGATCTTGACTTAGTCTCTTTCCAACTCAATCTCATTAAAGAGTTAAAGTTAAGTATTACTATGGTACTCATAGTAAGAATAGATAAGAATAAGATAGGTCAGGATTAGTCATTACATTTTTTTTATAATCTTAACTTGGCACTTATGAATTGTTGTGTTGAATATGATGTTAGAATCCCTTAAGGATCAGAGATTAATTATTTAAGCAATATATTATGAGTGACATTTTATTATATCTGGTCTACCCTTAGACCAAATCATGCTTAACTAAATAAGGTTCTAGCAAAAGTCATATTGAAACTTATCACAGTTAACTTGATGATCTACTTCAATTCCATCAAGTTAAAAGAAGCTTCAATCAATTTGATAAGTTATGTTTTAAAAGCACAAAAATTATTTGAATTTTCTATGCATGAATGCAATGCACACATCTAGTTCATCTTATTTCCGAGCTCTAATGCTGGGATGTTACAGACTCTCCCCCTTAAAATAAACTTCGTCCTCGAAGTTCGCAAACTCTCACGTTTCGGAGTAAGAAATTGTTTTGTAGTGGTTGCTATATTCTCCACTCCATAATGATCTTAAATGGAATTATTTGGAGTATTCCATAACCTGATTAGATATCCTAATCCAATTCTTCTTATTTAATCATCAAACTTTATTACTATTTTAAGTACAGTTTAGAGGTTCTTACTACCATACGTGTTAAGTTTCTATATACCTGTGTTAGTAGTCAAAAGACTATCTTTCTATTCCTGTCATAGTATAGTTGATACTGGTATTCCTTCCAAGATTGGATTTGAAATCATTTAGTCCATACCCATTGGAATTTCTTATTCTTAATACTTGTCCAGTTGGGTGTTCTCTAATACTTCTTAAGGGTTGTTTCTTCTAGAATTGGTTGGTTAAATGTATCCCTTATCACCTTCAAGCTTATACCTTCTTAAGGTTTTAAAATAATCTTTCATTATTACCTATAGTACTTTCTTCAACTTTCATTTATAATGTCTACTCTCCCCCTTAGGTTTTACTAATAGTCTTTAAACTACATACATAGAGACCATTGGTTCTTAAACTAGAATGTAGGTTCCTACTCAGCTTATATTTTACCGGTTTAGAGTCCGACGAGAGATTATACAGTGTATCCACATAGTTGAGGATCTCCGAAGTAAATTTTTCAGCACTAAATGTCGTACTTACTATTGGACATTTCTGCTGGGGTAAGTCTAACTTTGCGAAGCCTCTCGAAAGACGATCGCCTTCAATTTTTTAATACTTCTTTAGGTCTTTCTTAACTTAGGCCAAATTTAATGCTCTTTATGCAACCATTAAGATGATCTGGTTAACTATGTCAACCAAATACCAGCTGCGGACAAAATACCAACCGTGGATCAGAATGCCAACTAGGGATTAAGTACCAAAGGCGGATCATTCTGGGTGGTAGGTATTATCTTACAATTTCCGACCTACAAGTTGCATTCTCTCTGAGTTGTCAGAGCTTGAATACCCTTTTGGTTCCAAGGAATCTTCTTGGTATTTTTTTCATGATACTTCCATGAACTTGGTACAACTCTTTCATTAACTTCTTAGCATCTTACCTACTTTGAATGAGCTTTCAGTTTATCATATCTTGTTGCTCCCTACTTCTTCTACACCAAACTTTCTTCCTAAGCTGGCCAAAAATGACCTATGCTCTATCCCTCCTCCAAATGATGTTAATACCCCTTATATCATGCTTCATCCTTCAAGTCAGTCTTCCTTATGATCTTCGAAACTCGTCACTCCCTTACACAAATTCCCGTTTCTATCTAGGTCTATAACATCTAGTAATAATTGGGTGTTACATCATGCATTTGCACACCTAATTAAACTTCATGTACAGATCTAGTTAATCAAGAAGATCCAATAAGATCCAAAAGGCGATAAACAACAAAACATATACCATGTATTACACATAGGTTTTAAATAATTTACAAAGGTACTAGATGTTCCAACGGTTTGCTCCATACCTATTTACACAACTATCTTACAAGAACTTCTTGTTCTTGTGGATATATCCTCACTTATTTCGACAAACCATTCAAACTACAATACGCATTACCCTCTATATACATTATTCAAGCCCTCATCCCTTGGGATGTCGTTCCTTTCTTACTTTCATCTTCCTCTAGTTCTTCCTAGAGTTCCGTCCATGATGACGTGAAGTCCTACGACTGCCTTCTGGAGCATAAGAGCATACAGGAGGTGCGTATTCTTGATTAGAAAGTACCGAGACTGAGATTAGTAATTGAGAAATGACTAGAGTTGGCGTAATCCTCTATAGACTATTCCAGGTTTTCCGGCAACGCTTCCTCATATTAAGTTGGTTCCTTAGCTTTTTCTTGGATCCAGTCATATATATTGGTATAGTAGCTATCGGAATACTCTTCTAAGTCGCATATGGTCCATAAGGCTCTCTATGGTTATAGTTGATTTCTTCTTCAATACCTGTTTCACAAGGTATAGGATTTCCTATGGTTTTACCTTGAGATTCTATTTCCCATCCATACTTGTTGGGCTCAGGGTTATTTGGAATGACTTTATTCCATTCCTGTTGTTCGGAGTTATATTTGTTCCATAGGTCTTCAGGTGGCTTGAAGTCATTTTGGTAATAGGCATAATTTTCTGAGTTTTGGTCATCAAATTCAGTTTCCTCAAACACTTCTCCTGAAGGTATGTATTGGGATGCCTAGCTTCTTTATCCAGCTTCTTCCTACGAGCCATTGCTTTATCAGGATCAGTAAAATCCTCAATGACCGTATCTAGCTCCTGAACTAAGACTTGGTGAGTGTTATGATAAGTGTTTAGCAAAGACCGATAACGATCCATATACTCTACCGCTAGAGTAGGTTCAGCTTGGATTAGAGTAGAGTGATCTAACTCATGCTCTGGGTTTGAGGTTTCATGTGGTATAATGGTATGAGTACTACCTTCTAGAGCTTGGGATTTCTGTTCTCGGATCATGGTTATGGCTGCTGCTACGGCAATATGATATGCAGATGCCATGCACCTTGCCTCTTCTGATGGCATTTCTCCCTTAAGTCCTAACTTCTTGGGTAACATGATCATGACACTGTATTTAGCTAATACCTACCCATCATAGTAACTGTAAATCTTGACCAAAAGTCTCGATTCAGATTCCAAACTCCATAGAAGTTGTCACATCCCAAATTTTAGATTTGGTCTTGCATATCATTCATAGCATTGCATCATATCTTTCCATGCAAAACCATCGAGTAGAAAGGTTCGGCGAAACGCCATTTGCAAAACCCTATTTTGTTTTGATACGAGTTTCCTGCGGGAGGCTTTAGAAGGACTTGCGACAACCACCCCTGTAGGTTCGAGTTTTCACGCAAACCTTGACGAAAGGTTGTTCCCCTCGACGATACGAACCCGTAGGCGCGAGAATTGCTCCAATCGGAGTTCGTATGCAAAAGCCTCGGACGTTTTAGTAATCCGCCGGAAAACGGTCCGAAAATCCGGACAGATTTCCGAGTTGGAGTCAACTTCTGGACCGTTTCTGAGTAGGATTCCGTGCGAGGGACTATTTAAAGAGGGACCCACCGCCGCCTCGTAACCCATGCCGCCCCAGCCCCCGACCCCGCCGCCTCTCCCCACGCGCGCGCGCCTCCCTGGCCGATCGCATCGCCGCCGCCTCTCCTCGCTCGTCGCCGCCGCCAGCCATCGCCATCGCTGCCGCCAGTTCGCCGCTGCCGCCCTCTGTTCCCGTGCTCCGCGCCACCGATGGCCGCCCACGCCGCCATCGCCGCCTCCACCGCGGCAGCGCCGCCACCCGCCGCCTCGCCGCCCTTCCGCCCGACGCCGCCACCGCCCGCATCCCGCCGCGCGCCGCCGCGCGCCTTAGCCTGCGCAATCTGCCCGGCTGCCGCCTCGCTCGCAGCAGCGCCGCCCGCCCGCAAGCTGCACCGCACGCTGCCACGCCTGCTGCGTTGCCGCTAGCGCATGATCGCATGCGATATAGCACGCATGCACGCCCGCATACGCGGACGTACGCGCGCCGCCTCGCGCGCGTATTTGTTTTCTCGGACCCGTCCATTGACCGTGTAGGTCCGTGCAGGAAAAACCTCGCCGCCGGAAGTGTTCGTCGCCGTCGTCCGGAGCTCGCCGCACCTTCCGGAGTCCGTTTCGCCGTCCGTTTCCGGTAAGACAATAGCCACCGTCAGATCTCAGATCAGCGGCCTAGATCGTTAGTTGACTGGTCAGCACTCAGGCGTTGACTAGTCGGCGCCGATCAGTGACGCTTTGACCAGTCAACAGACACAATTGACTGGTCAATTTCGTTAATCCTTTTAGTTGACAGATTTCGGTAGAATCTTGTAAATTGCATAGAAATTCAACCGATTGGCCAAAAATTGCAAATAACATATGTACGGGTTCAGTGAGTCGTGTAGAACCTCTCTGTACCTTTGGTTCAGACTTTTACTGCAAGGTTTAGTACAGTTTAATCAAACTAGTTAGTGGCCTTTTCGGAGTAATAAATTCGTAGAAAAAGATCCGTAGCTCCAAAAATCGCGTATGATATGTCCCTGAACTCGGGAGAACGAGGGGAATCTCATCGAGAATTAAAAGGTAGGCTTACGGCAAAAACTTCTGCAGAAACTATCTATTGGCTTTCTGCAGTGTTTTAATTACTCGGGATGTTTTATAACTCCTTTTTGAGTAATTCCAGTTGGTACTGTTTCTAATAAGCGATGCCTATGAGGTAGAATTTTCCCAAGATTTTACAAATAGTATACTACCGGTAGTGAATTATTTAAGTTCTAGCTCTAGTTTGGGGCATTACTTTTGTCTAATAGTTTCCCTAGCGCTAAAACTATTTTCCATGCATGCAATCAGTAGTGTTATGGTATAGGATGTTGTGGTGCAGCTGTAGCACCAATTCGCTTGTCGTTCTTGCATTCATGCATCATATTTGTTGCATATGTTGTGGATTGTTTGTTTATGATTGCAATTGTATCGTGTAGATTGTGTTGAGTGCAACGCTTGCTCGTGTGAGGATTGTGCTCCAGACCGCTACAACCAAGGCAAGTAGATGCTACCTTGTTCATGATATCTTCCTACTATTTTCTATGCATTGTCGTGTATTTTGTAGATACATGTGTAGGATGATACTATCGCTATGCTATGTCCTATTATGTGGTAGGACCCTCTTCGTAGATGAACCACCGTTGGTAGATGTGCTTAGCCATTCTTTGTTGAACGAGGGCTGGGTTACATCAATGATACTTGTTTTCTCAAAGTATTGGTTTGTGAAAACTAAAAACAACTTAATTAATGAACCCCCTGGGTGTGATGGTATTGATAATTTTTGGAGGTTTCATTGCGGAAAGGCACCCAGGTATCAAGAGAGAATGATTGGCTTCTTTATTGTGTAGCTTACGTGTACAGCCATGTGCCAATAATGAAATGGGCGGTTGGTTGGGCTTAGTAGGTTGTGGTAACTCGAACCCGCGTATCCAGAGATGTAGAATTTTGGTAGGTTGGACCGGTGCGCGTCGGGATTGAGGAGCTACTTCTCGAACAGTCTCTTCTTGGTCTTCTCCCTATCATCGCCCAAAATGAGAGGGATGGTACGAGCTGGGCTGGCCAAGTCACATGGGTAAAGTGTACTAACCTCTGCAGAGTGTATAATCTAATCGATTAGCCGTGTCCCCAGTTATGGACAACTGAGTTGCTAGATATTGATTCCATGACATGTTTCTCGCTCATTCTAATTTCATAATTGTTTTAATCTTGTTGGGTTAACTTAATTGGGATCTTTTCAAAGAAAATCAAAAACTGTTTATGAAAGTAGGACAAATGTATTTGCAAATGCAAGCTAGACACAGCTCCACTTGCCAAATATGCATGTAGATGTTAGTACTATTGTCTCCATTACTAGCTCTACTTGCCATACATTCCATGTATTGACCCTTCGGGGCTGCTATGTTTCATGTTGCAGGTTATTCCGATTCTGATTGATCGTTATAGGCCACGGTACTCCACTCGGCACTTGTTCACTTGTGGGAAATTTGAAGAATGGAGGATTTATTTGTTTATGTTGCTACCTGAATAATTTGAGCTAGCTTTATGCTAAGCTTTTATTGTAATAATGGTACTCTGGATCTTTGTAGATCATGATACACGGTTATTTTGCTATGTTATCTATTTTACTCTATTGTGGGCCAATGAATCGATCCAGGGATTGGCATGTCACATAGAGGCCACGGTCTTTTCAGAACCGGGGTGTTATAGGATGGTATCAGAGCCCGTGTGTCGACTGTAGGATTGTGACCTAGGATTGGATTAGGAAGCCATAGATTTACTAAAGCCTATATTAACTCTGTCTTTCATCTTATGCCTTTCACCCTCGTAAATTCTCACCATATGCTATCCTCACACTTTCCTCTTTTACTTGATAGATGGGAGACGTCAGGACTGAGTATGTCACCATGGAGTCACCAAGACCCATTGCAAGGCAGTTAGCTCAGCTCTCTCAGTCATTGGGATTGCCACTGCCTATGTTCAAGGGAAGAAGGCTGTACACCTATGGATATGGAGAGGATGCATGGGAGATCACTACCTTCATATTCAGAGATGCCGCCTTGCCAAACCCCGCGCACTTGGTCTACACCAAGACATACTGCAACTGGGGACTTGGAATCAACTTGGCCGTACATGAAGCCCTGTCTCGCTAGTGCCACTATGTCCGACACCTACTGCCCGCAGATTCACCCTACCGTGACTATGGAAGGCGTGATGAAGATGGGAACATTGTGGTTACCCCGGGCGACAGGAACAACATGCCGCCCCATCGTAGACACATAGAGGACATGGAAAGGGAGAACGGAGCTCTAGCAGAGAAGGTGAGGATGATAAAGGAGATTGCAGATTTTACTAGCAATGGAATGGTGGTCCAAGGACAGGAGATTGACACTTTGCATGAAGCTGTGGGAGTTCTGGAGAATGCACTGATAGCCAGAGATGAAACCATAGCACATCTTCATGGTACGGTGCAGGAGAACACCCAGAACATACAACAGTTGCAAGGGACCGTCCAGGAAAGGGACCAAACCATTGAAGCTATGACAGCCCAGATTGCGGCTCTCCAAGCACAGCTGAATCCACCCTCTGATGATGACAATGGAGATGATGGCAACAATGGGGATGATGATGACAGTGGAGACGATGATGATGATGAGGACGAGGATGATGATGATGGGGACGATGATGGTGAAGGAGATGAAGGCATTGCGATTGCGGTGAGGATGAAGAAGAAGAGGAGGATCCAGAAGAGGTGGAGTTTGAGGTCTCAAGTGATGGTTCAAGAGAGGTGTACACTCCGCCGCCATGGTTGTACCGCGAGCCGAAGCGCCAACGCATGACCGCAAGGACCTACCTCAATCTCTTCAAGAAGTAGATAGAAGTCCATCAATTATGCCACGTTAGGAGAATTCGTTAGGATTAATCTCGATCGTTGTAAAGCTTAGTTCGTGCTAGTTTAAGAGTGTTTAGTTGCTTATTTGTGTACTCCAATATCCCAGAATTATTTTTGCGAATTTTATGAAAGAGTTATGGCAATTTGGTTATCATCTGTGTTATTTTCGCTGCAGTTTTTCTGCTGATACAGCAGTACTGCGCGATTTTTCATATTTTTCGGGTAACTCAGAAAAATCTGAAAAAATTTGGGCTGATGAAAAACTCTCTGTACTATATGTACAAGCATTAGATAAATTTTCTGACGAGTATAAGTCAGGCGGAAAAATTCGTGAACGCTGCTGGACTGTTCTGGCAGATTGCTGTTTTGGTTGTTTAGTTGATCAACTGTTTAGTTAACCATTGCCTACTCTTGTAAAACTATTTCAGTAGGTATATACTGCTAGGATAACACCTGGGATGTTACTAGATCGCTTGTTTGTTGATGTGTTGCTTGCTTGTGATTGTCTGCTATTGCTTGTTGTTGATTGATCATATGCATGGGTAGAATCCTATTGTCGTAGTTGATTCTTTCTAAACTTACCTATGCTGAACCGCAGATGCCTCCCCGCCGCCAATCCACTGAGATGGAGCAGCTCATGGCAGCTCAGGCATAGCTGACCCAAGTGATGACCCAGTTCATGGCAAATCAGAACAACAACAATGGAAACAATCAGCCTCAGGGAGATGCTCTCACCAGATTTTTGAGGTTAAGGCCAGCTAAGTTCTCTACTGCAACTGAACCAATGGTTGCTCTCGACTGGTTGCGTTCAGTCAACAAGGATCTAGTAACTGTCGGATGTACTGATGCTGAGAAGGTGAGGTTTGCCGCTCACCTACTAGAGGGACCAGCCGCTTCTTGGTGGGACACATTTCAGATCACCCACCCGCTGGATACCGTGACTTGGGCAATGTTTGAGGAAGGTTTCAGGACCAACCACGTGTCTTCGGGAGTTCTGAGCCTGAAGAGGAAGGAGTTCCGCAACTTGCGCCAAACCAATCGCACCATGGCCGAGTACATTGAGGAGTTCAACAACCTGTCCCGTTATGCACCTGAGGATGTTGACACTGATGCCAAAAGGAGGGAGAGATTCTTGGATGGCCTCAGTGATGAGCTTTCAGTCCAGCTACTTGTGGTTTATTTCCCCACTTTCCAGGAGCTTATGGACAAGGCTAGGATCTTGGAGGGGAAGCACAAGCAGGTGGAGAACCGCAAGAGAAATAACAACAATCACCACTCTGGTTCACACCACAAGTCTCGCACTTTGTATGATGGATACTCCAAGCATGGAGGGAGTGACCATGGGAGCCATGACCTCCGCGATGGACATCGCCATGACAACCATAGGAGCAACCACCACAGCCACAAGGGAGGACACTCTCACCACTCTGGAGGACACGGTGGACATGACCGCAACCGTGATCGCAACTTCGTGAAGAAGGATCTAAGTGAGGTGACGTGCTTCAAGTGCAAGCAGAAGGGACACTATGCTGACAACTGTCCGGAGAGGAAAGGACTGAAGCCAACCAACGGCGAGAAGGCCACAGTGAACCACATGAATGTGGAGGAGATTCCAGATGAGCCTGACCTTGTGATTGGTAAGTTCCCAATCAACACTTACCCTGCACTTATACTTTTCGATACTAGTGCATCGCATTCATTCATATCAAGGGCATTTGTGGATAAGTATAAGTTACCTACTGAGTCTATGAAGAGGTCTTTTAGAGTGAGTTCACCAGGAGGAGATATGATAGCTAGTGCGGGATGCCGCGATTTAACTGTGAGGATTGGAACACACAACTTCATTGCACATTTGGTAGTGTTGGATTCATAGGGATTAGACGTTATTCTAGGTATGGATTGGATGTCTATGCATGGGGGACACATAGATTGTGCACAGCGAGCTGTTTCACTTAAAACCCCGGATGGTAAGAGGATTAGATTCAAGTCAGCCGTGCGACCAGGAAGGTGTAAGTTGAATTCTCTTAAGGGGGTTAGCATGGATACTGTGCCAGTGATTAGGGATTACCCTGATGTGTTTCCGGAAGAACTGCCATGAATGCCACCTGACAGGGAAGTAGAGTTTCTTATCGACCTGATGCCGGGAACAGGACCAATAGCAAAGAAACCATATAAGATGGATGTGGATGAGCTGAAGGAATTGAAGAAACAGTTGAAAGAGCAGCTGGAAAAGGGATTCATTCAGCCTAGTGCGTCGTCATGGGGTGCACCTGTTCTGTTTGTGGAGAAGAAAGACAGCACCAAGAGATTAGTGGTGGACTATCGCTCGCTGAATGAAGTAACCATCAAGAACAAGTACCCTCTGCCGAACATAAATGATTTATTTGATCAAGTGGAAGGTGCAAAGGTGTTCAGCAAGATCAATCTGCGATCTGGCTACTTTCAATTGAAGATCCGGAAGGAGGATGTACCGAAAACCGCCTGCACCACTAGGTATGGTTTATATGAGTAAACGATTATGTCTTTTGGACTAACGAATGCCCCGGCATATTTCATGACCATGATGAACAAGGTATTTATGGAGTACTTGGACAAGTTTGTGGTGGTGTTTATTGATGACATACTGATATATTCCAAGGATGATGCTGAGCATGAGAAACATCTGAGACTGATTATGGAGAAGCTGAGGGAACACAAGCTATATGCCAAATTCAGCAAGTGTGAATTCTGGCTTAACACCGTTGGATTTCTTGGACACGTAGTGTCGGGAGAAGGAATTGTTGTTGATCCAAACAAAGTGACTGCAGTGACAGAGTGGGAAGCACCCAAGAATGCTGGAGAGATTCGAAGCTTTTTGGGACTTGCCGGATATTATAGGAGGTTTATTGAAAACTTTTCCAAGATTGCTAAGCCGATGACTGAACTTCTAAAGAAGGAAAGGAAGTTTGAATCGTCAGACGTATGTGAAGCCAGCTTTCAGGAGCTGAAGCGTCGACTAGTGACCGCGCCTATTCTGTGTTTACCAGATCTACAGAAGGATTTCCAAGTGTACTGTGATGCTTCTCGACAGGGACTTGGGAGTGTGCTGATGCAAGATGGGAGAGTAGTGTCTTATGCCTCGCGACAACTCAAGCACCATGAGCGGAATTACCCCACACATGACTTGGAGTTAGCGTCAGTAGTTCATGCCCTCAAGGTATGGAGGCATTACCTAATGGGAAAACACTGTGACGTGTACACCGACCACAAGAGCCTGAAGTACATATTTACACAGAAGGAACTGAACATGAGGCAAAGGAGATGGTTGGAACTTATCAACGATTATGATATGAATCTACAATACCACCCAGGAAAGGCCAATGTAGTAGCAGATGCTCTGAGCCGGAAGGTTTATGCAAATGGTTTGACAATTGGTGAATTGCCTGAGGACTTGTGCAAGCAATTCAAGGGCCTTAGACTAGAGGTAGTATCTGAAGGATACCTAGCAACAATGGAAGTCCAACCGACGCTATAGGACAGGATCATAAAGGCTCAGATGGGAGACAAGGTGATAGACGAAGTTAAGGAAAAGATGAAGGAAGGTCGAGCAAGGGAATTCCGCGAGGATGAGCAAGGAACCCTGTGGTACGGAGATCGTTTGTGCGTTCCCAACGATCCCGAGATAAGGAAGTTGATTCTGCAGGAAGCTCATGACTCGCTATATTCCATACATCCGGGCAATACAAAGATGTATATGGACCTAAAGGACAGATTCTGGTGGAACAACATGAAGGGAGACATCGCGGAGCATATTGCCCTATGTGATGTATGTAGCCGAGTAAAGGTGGAACACCAGAAGCCAGCAGGATTGCTACAGCCATTGCCCGTGCCGGATTGGAAGTGGGATAGAGTGGGAATGGACTTTATCACAGGATTGCCCAGGACCAGGTCAGGATATGACTCAATTTGGGTAGTGGTCGACCATTTGACCAAGGTAGCCCACTTTATACCAGTGAAGACGACCTATACGAGTGCAAAGTTGGCCAAGATTTACATGGACAAGATTGTGTGCCTACACGGAGTTCCCAAAAGTATTGTATCTGACAGAGGCACCCAATTTACCTCACACTTCTGGCGCCAGCTGCACGAGTCACTTGGTACCAGATTGGAGTTTAGCATAGCGTTTCACCCACAAACTGATGGACAGACCGAGAGGGTGAATCAGATTTTGGAAGACATGCTGAGAGCTTGCGCCTTGGCTCACGGATCTAGTTGGGATGAGAATTTGCCGTATGCGGAGTTTTCCTACAACAACAGCTATCAAACCAGCATCAAGACGTCGCCGTTTGATGTGCTGTATGGGAAACGATGCCGTACGCCATTGCTATGGGATGGAGTAGGAGAACGTTAGTTGTTTGGGCCTGATTTGATCAAGGACGCTGAGGAGAAGGTCACCTTGATTAGGGACAGGCTGAAGGTAGCACAATCAAGGCAGAAGAGCTACGCTGACGCCAAGCGCAAGGAAGTGGTGTATGAGATAGGTGATAGAGCATACCTCAGAGTACGCCACTTCGTGGAATCAAGAGATTTGTAATTAAGGGTAAGCTGGCACCCCGATTCATTGGACCGTATCGGGTCTTAGCACGCAAAGGAGAAGTTGCTTATCAGTTGGAGTTGCCAGAAGCTCTGTCCGCTGTTCACAACGTGTTCCACGTGTCCCAGTTGAAGAAGTGCCATCCGGAGATGGTGGATACACCGTTGAGAGACACCGTACCGCTAGAGGAGGTTCAGCTGGAGAATGACTTGACCTATGAGGAGAAACCGGTCAAGATTCTGGAGACAGCAGAAAGAACTACCCGTACCAAGACAATCAAGTTTTGCAAAGTACAGTGGAGCCACCACACCGAAGAGGAAGCCACTTGGGAGCGTGAGGATGACATCCGAGAGGACTACCCACACCTATTTGCTAGCCGCGCCGAATCTCGAGGGCGAGATTCATCTTAAGGGGGTTAGTCTTGTCACATCCCAAATTTTAGATTTGGTCTTGCATATCATTCATAGCATTGCATCATATCTTTCAATGCAAAACCATCGAGTAGAAAGGTTCGGCGAAACGCCATTTGCAAAACCCTATTTTGTTTCGATACGAGTTTCCTGCGGGAGGCTTTAGAAGGACTTGCGACAACCACCCCTGTAGGTTAAAGTTTTCGCGCAAACCTTGACGAAAGGTTGTTTCCCTCGACGATACGAACCCGTAGGCGCGAGAATCGCTCCAATCGGAGTTCGTATGCAAAAGCCTCGGACGTTTTTCCTAATCCGCCGGAAAACGGTCCGAAAATCCGGACCAATTTCCGAGTTGGAGTCAACTTCTGGACCGTTGCTAAGTAGGATTCCGCGCGAGGGACTATTTAAAGAGGGACCCACCGCCGCCTCGTAACCCGTGCCGCCCCAGCCCCCGACCCCACCGCCTCCCTGGCCGATCGCATCGCCGCCGCTTCCTCGCGCTGCCGCCCGCCGCCACCGCCACCGCCGCCGCCAGTTCGCTCGCCGCCGCCCTCCGTTCCGTGCTCCGCGCCACCGATGGCATACGCCCGCCATCGCCGCCTCCACCAGCGCCGCCACCCAGCGCCGCCTCGCCGCCTCCGCCCGCCCGCCGCCACCCGCGCATCCCGCCGTCGCGCCGCCGCGCGCGCCAGCGCCTTGCCGCCCGCCGCCGCCTCGCCGCAGCGCCGCAGCTTCTTCGCCGCCGCTGCAAGCTGCGCCGCACGCTGCTGCGTTGCCGCTAGCGCATGATCGCATGCGATATAGCACGCATGCACGCCCGCATACGCGCACATACGCGCGCCGCCTCGCACGCGTATTTGTTTTCTCGGACCCGTCCATTGACCATGTACGTCCGTGCAGGAAAATCCTCGCCGCCGGAAGTGTTCGTCGCCGCCGTCCGAAGCTCGCCGCACCTTCCGGAGTCCGTTTCGCCGTCCGTTTCCGGTAAGACAACAGCCACCGTCAGATCTCAGACCAGCGGCCTAGATCGTTAGTTGACTGGTCAGCACTCAGGCGTTGACTAGTCAGACGCCCAGTCAGCAGACGCTTTGACCAGTCAACAGACACAATTGACTGGTCAATTTCGTTAATCCTTTTAGTTGACAGATTTCGGTAGAATCTTGTAAATTGCATAGAAATTCAACCGCTTGGCCAAAAATTGCAAATAAAATATGTACGGGTTCAGTGAGTCGTGTAGAACCTCTCTGTACCTTTGGTTCAGACTTTTACTGCAAGGTTTAGTACAGTTTAATCAAACTAGTTAGTGGCCTTTTCAGAGTAATAAATTCGTAGAAAAAGATCCATAGCTCCAAAAATCACGTATGATATGTCCCTGAACTAGGGAGAATGAGGGGAATCTCATCGTGAATTAAAAGGTAGGCTTACAGCAAAAACTTCTGCAGAAACTGTCTATTGGCTTTCTGCAGTGTTTTAATTACTCGGGAAGTTTTATAACTCCTTTTTGAGTAATTCCAGTTGGTACTGTTTCTAATCAGCGATGCCTATGCGATAGAATTTTCCCAAGATTTTACAAACAGTATACTACCGGTAGTGAATTATTTAATTTCTAGCTCTAGTTTGGGGCATTACTTCTGTCTAATAGTTTCCCTAGCGCTAAAACTATTTTCCATGCATGCAATCAGTAGTGTTATGGTATAGGATGTTGTGGTGCAGCTGTAGCACCAATTCGCTTGTCGTTCTTGCATTCATGCATCATATTTGTTGCATATGTTGTGGATTGTTTGTTTATGATTGCAATTGTATCGTGTAGATTGTGTTGAGTGCAACGCTTGCTCGTGTGAGGATTGTGCTCCAGACCGCTACAACCAAGGCAAGTAGATGCTACCTTGTTCATGATATCGTCCTACTATTTTCTATGCAATGTGTAGGATGATACTATCGCTATGCTATGTCCTATTATGTGGTAGGACCCTCTTCGTAGATGAACCACCGTTGGTAGATGTGCTTAGCCATGCTTTGTTGAACGAGGGCTGGGTTACATCAATGATACTTGTTTTCTCAAAGTATTGGTTTGTGAAAACTAAAAACAACTTAATCAATGAACCCCCTGGGTGTGATGGTATTGATAATTTTTGGTGGTTTCATTGCGGAAAGGCACCCAGGTATCAAGAGAGAATGATTGGCTTCTTTATTGTGTAGCTTACGTGTACAACCATGTGCCAATAATGAAATGGGCAGTTGGTTGGACTTAGTAGGTTGTGGTAACTCGAACCCGTGTATCCAGAGATGTAGAATTTTGGTAGGTTGGACCGGTCTTGGCGTCGGGATTGAGGAGCTACTTCCCGACAGTCTCTTCTTGGTCTTCTCCCTATCATCGCCCAAAATGAGAGGCGATGGTGCAATTGGGCTGGCCAAGTCACATGGGTAAAGTGTACTAACCTCTGCAGTGTATAATCTAATCGATTAGCCGTGTCCCGGTTATGGACAACGAGTTGCTAGATATTGATTCCATGACATGTTTCTCGCTCATTCTAATTTCATAATTGTTTTAATCTTGTTGGGTTAACTTAATTGGGATCTTTTCAAAGAAAATCAAAAACTGTTTATGAAAGTAGGACAAATGTATTTGCAAATACAAGCCAGACACAGCTCCACTTGCCAAATATGCATGTAGATGTTAGTACTATTGTCTCCATTACTAGCTCTACTTGCCATACATTCCATGTATTGACCCTTCGGGGCTGCTACGTTTCATGTTGCAGGTTATTCCGATTCTGATTGATCGTTATAGGCCACGGTACTCCACTCGGCACTTGTTCACTTGTGGGCAATTTGAAGAATGGAGGATTTATTTGTTTATGTTGCTACCTGAATAATTTGAGCTAGCTTTATGCTAAGCTTTTATTGTAATAATGGTACTCTGGATCTTTGTAGATCATGATACACGGTTATTTTGCTATGTTATCTATCTTACTCTATTGTGGGCCAATGAACCGATCCAGGGATTGGCATGTCACATAGAGGCCACGGTCTTTTCAGAACCGGGGTGTTACAGAAGTTGTCGGAGATTGTCTGTCCAATCCCCTCTGTAGTCATCCAACGTCCTGTTCATCACTTGAACATTCCGGGGTGGATATCGAGGTGCCATGTGGAACTGTAGATATGAAATTATCATCAGTCACATAGAGTTAAAACTCTTGGGTAATGATCGGAATTGCAATCATATAAAAGAGTTATCGCACTAGTAACATAACAGGATTAGTCTCAAATGAATATCCCTCAAATCACTAGAGAACTCTTTATTATCACTAGGATGTGTTCTACATGTTCTACCCATATACTAGGTTTCCAACCTAAGGTCAAAGCATATGCTCTGATACCAACTGCGGTGACCCAGCATACCACTGCATGATGTAGTATACTATAATCGTTGACATAACACCAATGAAACACCGTTCACTAGTATTACATCCCTTAGAATGGCACAACAGAAACACAGCGGGTCCAATACATGGCTAAAGGATAAAACTCACTCTTTACACAAGATCCAGAGAACACTCTAGGTTAAAGAGAGAGAAAGAACTTCTTACGAACAAGAATCAAATGTAAATAGCGCAAGAATTATTATACTATTAAAACTAGTATTTTAACTAAGGGTTGGCATTGCTGCTATTGCAACGCACTACAAAATTAGGTCTTTGGCTAGAGATTATATTTCAATCTAATCAGTAACTTCGTCTTCACTTGAGTTGATGTATATGTAGACTTCCTTGACTTCATTGAAGAACTTTAGCTTTGCATGATAAGTCCTGGAGCATAACTTGATGTGGTTGTTGTCTATTCCGGCTTCAGAATCTAGCAAGGGTTAAGAAGATACTTTGAGTACGAGCGTACTCAGCAAATTCACTAGAAAAGGAGTGTTTGATGCACTATAACTACAGCCATAGACCATAGGTCGTAGGCAATGCAAATTTTCATAAACATTTCTTCAAAGGTTGCTTTTATTCTGAAAATCTATGTCCGTCAGCATTCACGGGTTTACTAGAACTTTCATGGAGTTCCTTTCCCGCCGCGTTCGCAGCTCCTTCCCGGAACAGGGAGTAACAAGTTACAGTTCTTACACTCTGCAGAGGTGCGTTACTTTACCCATGAGAGATCAACTCTTTGTTGCACAACCGGGCAGCTTATTCCCGTCCACAATTCCATGATGTGGGGCCTAGAAGATGATCCAAGACAATAACTGCCCCCTTCGCGACCTCGCATGCCTCCTTGGTGTACACCATGCCCACATATTGGATTACGGCAATGGTTTGTACAAACCGTTAGATGCCAGAACTATCGTGGGACGATGAGGGTTCCCACCCATATGCTGCATATCCTCTACGAATTACCAATTAATATGCATGCTTCGAGGATAACAACCATGACCTGCACATCTGGCTTCATGCGAGAGGAAGAAGATAGTGCTGACTTCTCCGTCCCATTCCAAAATCTCATGGTCAACGCGTAATATACGGCGCAAGAATCACTGGCGACATTGGTTGTTAAGTCCTAGGTGATATAGTTCTAAACGGTGGTATTCCAACTGTCAGATTTAATAGATTAGCAGATCACCCTGGATCAGTAACCAATAGTTTACATTATTATCAAAAATAGTGTTTCTAGACCTTTTTCAAATGCAGGTGATAACAACACTGGGTTTGTAAAATACTTTACAGAAAATAAACAAAGGACATGAGCAGGTGTGAACTTGCCTTTTGTGATTGCAAGATTATGCACTCACGGTCTTCAAGTCAGTATAAGATCCAAAATCTGAAATCAGCATCATTGGTCCGGTAAGGACTAATGTTTAAAGAAGCAATATGCTTTTATGCATAGATAATGTGATGTACCTTCTAAACGCAAATCCCGGGATAACGTTGTCCTAGGGTTTGGATTCCGGAAATGGTTACTTTGGAATGTGTGGTTCTTTTAGATAGGTTTCACATTTGTGCTTCTATTAGAGCTTATGAGTGGTTGTGAGCAACACATTTGTAGTAGTAAAATATATACTTATGATATACTAGTCAAAATTGCTTATATAAGAGTTCTTGTTTGAAGTGGCAAAAAGAATAACCTTTGAAGAAAATGTTTCTCTTCTAAGGTCTAAACAAGCTTTGTGGTTAGTTGAGTTGGGTAGCTATTATTTATGTTTGCTCGAATGGTTTGGGTTTGAGATGTTTTTATAACTTAACTACTTTAGACCAAAGTTAACTATAAAACATATAGTAACGTTTATTGTATTATATTTAGATTCTTGGAGACTAAAGTTAACTTTAAAATATAGATAGTTCTGAAAGTATGATACTTATAACATTTTTATCTTGTGTATCTGGAATGTTTCCTTTAGGTTACTTAATATTGGTGATCCTTTTACTTAGTGTAGTGGTTTCTTGATTTTATAATGGAGGAGTATCATTTACCTTTTATAAATGAGTGGTTATAGTTTATAAACCAAAATATAATATTACTTAACTACTTATGGATTTATTATAGTGTGGTGGTAGATTTTGTAATCTGGTGTTTAAAGTAGATAGGAATGATCTGATTTATTCACTAGTTATTCTTTAAGGTTTTTATCATGAATTGGAATCCTTTGAGAATATAATCTTCCCTCAAGGTTGAGGATAATTTAAATAAAAGGGTATTTATAATGTTCTAAACCATTATGGCTTTATATTATTAATATTTAAGACTAATACTATTTATTAGACTTAATTGACTCATTTTAGAAATATTAATAAATTTTATTTATCCTTATATGAATCATTAATGAAGTAAATAAATTTAAATTTGAGTTATTAAAATATTTGATTTTTTGACTCAAAAGTAGAATATTAGATTTTTAACATGTAGATATTATTTTTGTGATCATTTTGGTATATTACATTTATTTTTGTGATTTATAAATAATGAGATATGATTTTTATAATTCTTATTACTTTATAATTACTTAATACATAATGAATATTTAATTAAGTGAAATAATAATACATGAATATCGTTTCAAATTATAATTTTTATTTTTCTAAGAATTTTGGTATTTTATTTATACTATTAACATTTACCATTATTAAAATATGAATTATCAAGTTTTATTACGTTTTTAAACCTTTATTAAATAATATTTATTTAAATAATCATCACAATAATATTGGATAATAAGTTTAAGTTGTATATTTTATTTTTACAAATTTTCATATATTATACATATTTTCTGAATTATAAATCAAAAGTTATTAATTACACAAGATTTAAGCATTTATTTGATTTCTGGAATATTAATAATTAAGTTTATAACGTTTTATCTATTTCTTAAACACGAAATACTTTTTACACCGCACCTACAGCTAGCTTCAGTCACTGACTGGTGGGCCAGTGACCACCTCAGCACACTAGTCAAAGAAAATGCATTTGTTACTGACCTTTGCTCTAGTCCCAGCCGATGACACATGGGCCCAAGGCCATGTCATCAGCCACACGAGACAAAGACTAGTCAAACTGGCTGACTGGGTACAGGGTGGCGTCGGCATGATGTAGCGATGGCGTCAACACCACCACCGCTGTTAGTGGTTGGTCGCCGGCGACGATCTACTGCGCCCTAGAAAAGAAATGATCCTAGTTTGAATCAGTGCATCGAGCTGAGTCCTAAAGTGGCGGCGCCGCTTGGAAATGGTCATCAGAGCCTCAGCTCCAACGAGCTCCGAAGGTGGCCAACGGTGGTACACTGTGAGACGACGATTTACAACGAGATAAGACAATTTAAGGATACTGGAAGGTTCAAGAACTCACCCTGATGATGATAGAGAGGTCGGCGAGGACAGGCGCGGTCGGAGGCGAGCTCTCTGACAAGATTTCCGACGAACTGTCGTGAAGAAGAACGGCCAAATTCGTCCACTCCAGTGCTCCCCTTGATGCAGGATTTTTCTCAGAGGATCTACAGAGGACGGTGCTTCTCCATGGCTGCTCGGAAGGGTGTGGGGAGATGTGGTTCGACGGCGAGGTGTGGCTCCGGTGAGCTGGGGTTTCGGCCCCATTAAAATAAGAGAAGATAAGGAGGGATTATGGATAGGGATTGAGGCAGGGCATCGCGGTGGCCTTCTTATCCCCTTCTAGAACGGCGACGAGCATCTTGGCGCACGGCTGACGACGACGACGACATCAGGCGGCGGCGAGCTGTCTGTGTGCTTGAGGATGACGACGGCATGTTGTTTTGCGGATAACCCCCCTGGCATTTCTTTCTTCTCAATCCACAGTCCTTCTCTGGCCCCACTTGCCAGTCACAGAAGAGAAATAACTGGGCTGGTTACTGGGTTGTTGTGGGTTGCACCTGGGCGTCAGATAAAAACAGAGATGTTGGGCCACGGCCAGGTAATGTTTTTTATTTGTTTTACCTTTTCCTATTTTCCGTTTTCCCTTTTAGATTTGAATTTGATTTATATTTTGAACTTTTCTATGTCGGATTCATTTGTTTGATAATTGCAATAACGTTGAAATATATTTAGTGTCATCGGAGAACTTTTATTATATAATATTTTTATATTTCTTTTATTCTCTCAATATGAACCCCTTTTAATAATTTGTAGAATCTTTTCTTATTATTTTTCTTTCCTCATTTAGTTATGGATTTCTTGGATGATGTATTCTTATTGTTTATAAGACTTAACTCTAGTTGTCTTAGAGTTTGAATATAAATTTTATATGTATAATGATCCTATATCATTATTTGATGCATGAAATATAAAAGAAATGAATATGTTTATTACTACTTCCATTGATTTGGAAAATGGCAATTGTATCTATTCTTTTATGATAAACAAAGAGGTTTAGGATTTTGGATTATGATTATTTACCCCAGGGTTTAGGGTTTTTAATATACTTAGACTCCTTTATGGATGTGGTTAAAGACTCCATAAATAAGCATATTGTTTTCTGTTTGGAATATTTGATGACATCACTTTTAGTACTAGAAAGTTATATCTTGAATGTTTTATAGAAAGGAATTGATAAAGATATACTTAAGCACATATAATTATGATGGTTGGAATTATCAGAGATGTGCTTATGTGATTTGTTATAGGGAAATGTTCCTATCAAGTGATATAGTTATAAGATGAGGAATTCTTAATATGAAATGGATATTATACTTGGTTTTAAGATTTAGAGTTGATTGTTTACCAAGCATTACTATCTTCCATAATTCATAATTCTAGACTTCTTATTAAGGAATTCCTTTCCTAGATATACTACCTTTTTCTATCTATCATCATGATTAACATGATGAGTTTTACTTCATAGTACTATTCTCATTCATAGATTAATCTTCTAAACTCATGTATGAATCAAATGAGTTTGATACTAAAATATTTCATAACTTCCACATATCCTTGCTTGATTGTATCTACTACTCTACTGTTGATAGCCTTCCATCCAACAAGTAGTTCCTTCAAACTGCACTCATAATCTTCCTTAATCATTCATTACTAATGTATCTCTACTAGTTGAATGCATCCAACTACCTTTCTCTAAAGTTGACTATCCTTTAAGATGAACAACACCACTTCTATAACTCTATGTTATACTAGATTTAATTGAATAATATCATCATCTATTCACTTTATTCCAATAACTCACACTCCAACCCTAAATTATATTTATGTGGTTTGTAATGGCTACTCTAGGATAACTTATCTCTACTAAGGTTCCAATCATGTTCTGCCCACCATTATTATTTATACTAAATATAAGCATTCAATATTGGTGGCTAAAGCATTACCATTATAATCCTTTAATCATTTATTGCTTAAGTTCTTAGTTGGCTAAGCAAGGCTCTATCTATCCTACTTTTCCATTATCTTGAAATTATCTTCTTAGTATCTCATATTGGATTAAGGTTATTTATGGACTATGCCCTCTTTAAAAGATTTAAGTAGATGTTATGATAAGATCAAGAAATAGTAGATCAAGGATTGATAGTTAAAGAATTTGTAAATCAATGGTGGATTACTCAACATTGATGAACAACAGATATTAAGATAAGTTCCATAAAAATTGATATGGAAAGAAAGATATTTAGTGAATGATCTTGACTTAGTCTCTTTCCAACTCAATATCATTAAAGAGTTAAAGTTAAGTATTACTATGGTACTCATAGTAAGAATAGATAAGAATAAGATAGGTCGGGATTAGTCATTACATTTTTTTATTACTTTAGTTTATAATCTTAACTTGGCACTTATGAATTGTTGTGTTGAATATGATGTTAGAATCCCTTAAGGATCAGAGATTAATTATTTAAGCAATGTATTATGAGTGACATTTTATTATATCTGGTCTACCCTTAGACCAAATCATGTTTAACTAAATAAGGTTCTAGCAAAAGTCATATTGAAACTTATCACGGTTAACTTGTTGATCTAATTCAATTCCATCAAGTTAAAAGAAGCTTCAATAAATTTGATAAGTTCTGTTTTAAAAGCGCAAAAATTATTCGAATTTTCTATGCATGAATGCAATGCACACATCTGGTTCATCTTATTTCCGAGCTCTAATGCTGGGATGTTACAGATGCTTATGTGAAGAAACTACAACCCGATAATCTCTAACCCATAGCAGAGAAATGTGTCTTCATAGGATACCCAAAAAAAATTGGGTACACCTTCTATCACCGATCCGAAGGCAAAGTGTTTGTCCCCAAGAATGGATCCTTTCTAGAAAAAAAGTTTCTATCGAAAGGTGTGCGTAGCAGGAAAGTATAACTCAACAAGGTTATTGAACCTCACATTCCAAAAGTGGCGAGTAGTGTAGCACCGGAATCTGTTCCAGTGTTGACTCCACCAATGGAAGAAGGAAATGATGATTAGGTACCCACCCCTCCTCATGAAACTCCAACAGAGAGTACTACCGAACCTCGCAGGTAAGGCATGATAGGTGCATCTCTGGAACTGTACGGTGACCTAGTCCTCAATTTCATGATAGATGGAAATGATGATCCTGTGATGTATGATGAAGCAATGATGAGCCCAGATTCCAACAAATGGCTAGAAGCCATACAATCCGATATGGAATCCATGTATGATAACTAAGTTTGGACTTTGGTAGACTTACCTCTCGACTGAAAGGCCATTGAGAATAAATGGGTTTCAAAAATAAAACGGACGCGGGCGGTAATGTGACCGTCTATAAAGCTCGAGTTGTCACGAAAGGGTTTCAAGAAATTCAAGGAGTTGACTATTATGAGACTTTCTCACCAGTAGCGATGCTAAAGTCTGCTAGGATTATGTTAGAAATTGCTGCATTTTTTGATTATGAAATCTAGCAGATGGATGTCAAAACAGCATTCTTAATGAAAACATTGAGGAAGAGTTGTATATGATACAACCAAAAGGTTTTGTCGATCCTAAGGATGATAACAAGATATGCAAACTTTAGCGATCCATCTATGGACTGAAGCAAGAATCCCAAAGTTGGAATCTACGATTTGATGAAGTCATCAAAAGTTTTGGATTTGTCCAAACAATCGGAGAAGCTTGTATTTACAAGAAAGTGAGTGGGAGCTCTATTGTATTTCTAGTCTTATATGTGGATGACATATTGTTTATTGGAAATGACATAGAACTATTGAAAAGCATAAAAGGATTACTTAAATAGTAAGTTTTCAATGAAAGATCTTGGTGAAGCTGCATACATATTGGGCATCAATATCTATAGAGATAGATCAAGGCGCTTAATAGGATTGTCACATAGTACATACCTTGACAATATTTTGAAGAAGTAAGAAGGGGTTCTTACCGATGTTGCAAGGAACGGTTTTGAGTAAGACTCAAAGTACAGTGACAGCAACAAATAGAGAAATAATGGACTGTGTCCCCTATGCCTCAGCCATAGGTTATCTTATGTATGCTATGTTATGTACAAGGCCAGATCTGGCACATACTGTTGGTTTGACTAGCAGGTACCAATTTGATCCAGGTTCAGAACACTGGAAGGCAGTCAAGGATGTCTTTAAGTACTTAGGAAGAACTAAATACATGTTTGTTGTATATGGAGGTAAATAAGAGCTCGTTGCAAGGTGGTACATTGATGCTAGCTTCGACACCAACCTGTATGACTCTAAGTCACAATCCGGATATGTATTTTTGATTAATGGTGCATCGGTGAGTTTGAGGAGCTCCAAGCAACCAATGATTGCGAGATCTATAATGGAGGCAAAATATATCTCTGCTTCAGAAGCAGTGGCGGAAGCAGTTTGGATGAAGGAGTTCATTTCTGAACTGGGTGTGGTTCCAAGTGCTTTGGATCCTATGGTGATCTATTGTGATAACAATGGTGCCATAGCCAATGCTAAGGAACCAAGGTCTCACAAGAATTCCAAGCATATAAAGTGCCGCTTTAACTCCATCCGGGAACATGTTCAGGATGTCGATGTAGAGATTTGAAAAGTAGATATGGATTTGAATGTTGTAGATCTATTGACTAAAGCTCTCCCATGGGCAAAACATGATCAGCACTAGAACTCTATGGGTGTTAGATTCATGACTATGTAAACTAGATTATTGACTATAGTGCAAGTGGGAGACTGAAAGAAAATATGCTCGAGAGGCAATAATAAAGTAGTTATTATGCTATTCTAGGTTTATAATAGATGTTTATTTTTCATGCTAGAATTGTATTAATAAGGAAACATTAATCCATGTGTGATTTATAAACAGAAATGGTTCCTAATAAAGCATCTCTTTATACTAGCCTGTTGATTAACGGATGATCAAAGGTTTCCTGATCATAACATTGGATATTGTTAATAGCAGGGTCATATCATTGGAGAATGATATGATGAACAGTCACCCGAAGTAGATGTAGAAATACGGTCATGTCATCAAGTTTAAATTGCTATCACATTCATAGTAACTCAATGTCCTTAGACCATGAGATCACGTCAATCACTTTCACCAGAAGAGTACTTTCATTACATCAAACATCACACCATAACAGGGTGATAATAAAGGTGTCGTCAAGTATTTATAAAGTGTCAGTTGAGTCTTGTGGATCAATATTTGGATTTGTCCATCCAGATGACGGAGAGATATACTCAGGGCCCTCTTGGTGATATCACATTGGCATAGCCTTGCAAGCAAGTGATTTGATCACTAGAATGTGATATCATAGGAACGAGAAAAAGAGTACTTGTCGAGAATAATATTAAACAAGGTATAAATGATACCGGTTGATCGAATCTTGGACAAGTAATATTTCACGATATAAGGAATTTTATTACAACAAAAGAGGTTCGGCCGATCATGAGATCTTCGAGAAACTAGTGGGAGTCATTATGGATCTCTAGGTCCCGCTAATGATCATTGATTAGAGAAAGTCTTGATCATGTATACATAGTTCCCAAAACCGTAGGGAGACACACTTAAGGTTAACTGACGCGTTTGAGAGAATAGGAAACATAGGGGAAGTAAATGAACATCATAGAAAATTGTTCTGCTACAGAAAATTGTTCTGCCAAATCTGCCAAAATAGTTTCGGGGTATCAAAATAAATCAAGGGATCAAAATGTTAATGTGTTCATTAAATGATGTACTCATTAAATGAAGGGTACATTAAATTGAGTTGCATTAAAATAGAATTAAAGTGCTTTAATCGATATACCTTTAAGGGAATTAAATTGCTTTAATGGAGTTAAAGTGGTTTAATGGAAAGACCTTTAAGGGATTTAAAGTTCTTTAATAGAGATTGAAGGACAGGAGGGGAGGAGGAAGCCCCATGGCGCCTATAAAAGGAGGTGGCCTGCTCCTCCTCTCCATACACTCTCTCACAAGCTCTCTCATATGTCCCAAGGTTGGCATCTTCCCCTCTTGCTTGCCTTGTCCATTGCATCTAGAAAAGGTGCTCGGCAAATCCCTGCTCTAAACCTTCCCCTCCACCACCACTATGATGGTGTAGTGCTGTTGGAGTTTTCGGGGATCCGCTACTTCCGCTGCCCGGCTGGTGCAAGGGATCGGGAGTCGTCGGCACACCAAATGTGTGACCGATTACAGAGGCGCTTCCCGTCTATGGCGCTGATCGTCTGCACGTCCTAAAGGATGGTCGTGTACCATCTAAATTAACCATGTTTGTTTTGCGGGAACATTATCCCTCTTACGGTCTACGAGGGTGAGTCCATCTATAACCGTTATAAAGTATTATCTAGATTCGATCTTGACAGTTGCAAAACGTAGGAATTTTTTTGTTTTCTATGCAACGAACCCCATCAGTGGATGCATGTACATCTCTAGCTATTAGTACAACTTTACTGGTAGGCCTCTGATAATAAATGGAGATAGTTAAGATGGAAAAGATTTGCTTGCATCACCAGATCGCTTGGGCAATGAATGGAGATTGTAAGAAGCATTAGCCCCTCCCCACCTTATCGCAATCCAGCTTCACAACATTGTCAGTACATAGACATGGACGTAAGTAATTGATCACGAGAACAATGCACAAATGTACAAGAATAAAGTACACATATGTAGAACAAAGTAGAACTACATTACTAGAATATCAGGTCAGTGCTAAGTAGAACTATAACCACATCATGGCATCAAGATTATTCCCAATCCGGGCAATGCACTAGATCAGGGCATCAAGATTTTCCAATTTAGGCAATGCACTACATCATGGCTTCAAGATAATTTCCGAATTAGGCAATGCACTATCTCATGGCATAAAGATCATTCTAAATTGTACAATGCACATGTATGAATTGAATAATCATGACGTCATTAGATTTCCCAAATTGTGCAATCCAAAATTCAAACATGCACACATGTCCCAAGTTTAGAAATGCCCAAATCACACACCTAATCTACATCGAATATACATGAAGCTACTTAACTTACACTAAAGCGGAGATGCAACCTCTGTCCGCTCGCCAGAGTTTTGTAATCAAATGATAGTGACCGTCTTACAAAACCCTATCAGAAAATCTAATCTACATGCTTGAAGTATTTATAGTGGAGAAAACGGCAGCCAAAATCTAAAAAGTTGGGCTGAGGCTGAAGCCAAATACGAAGAGCCTGGAATCGCTGGAGACGAAAACAATGTACCTGGCACTTTTGTTGCGGCTGTCCCTCTAGGCTGAAACCCCCCTCCAAATTGGCCTGGGTTAGCCTGACGAATTTAGGCGTCTTTCCCGTGCTCGTATTTATGGTTCCTGCATCTGATAGGGCACCGATGTGGCCGCCGGTGTGGACACTGTGAGCGCTCTTGTTGCACAAGGCCATGAACAAACGAGGGAATAAGACTTCAACTCATGCGCCAATCCCTCCTCACTGTTCCCCGCTAGCTTTTGAGTTTTAGGTGGCAACCCAGACCTCATGGGCCCTCTTCTTCCCAATAGGGAGGGGCGGCGAGGAGGTGGAGGGGCGCCGGCCATGGAGGGCAACACCGAAATAGGGGTGATATAGTGTGTTTTGGGCGGTGGGGAGAGTGGAGTGAGAAGTTATGCCAAAACGACTGTGTAGACACAATACACACGACACTCGCTGGAATCGTCCATAGATTTTGGGGGCCCTAGGATAACACGACATCAGGGTGCCTTTGTTTAATATGGACCACCTTCCCTAGGGTTAAGACGGGCATTGCCCCCCTACTACAGAAAATTTCTTAAAAGTATTTTAAATATTTATTATGGTTAAAAAAATAAGATTACTCTATCATTAAGAATGATTAGAGTTATTGGGCGTCTCAACAGTGTATCTCAAGCTCCGCTACTTTTTTACACAAGAAAGACTTAAAAAA